>OX493394.1:16026267-17276267 GCA_950371165.1 Lacanobia oleracea
GGTACCAATTTCAACTTGCTACAAACTGGGTACGTTCAGACCCATGATCTTTTTATGTGAAACGAAATTCTATGAAACTATCTTCTATAAAACAACGTACAACCATTAAAATCATATGCGGAACACACTAAATTTCCGTCGTTATCATCGACCTCTTGTACGAAAGCAAAACCTGCAGAACCCTCACTGATATTTTTCACAACACTACCTTGTCCTGGCAGCGGTATATTTGTTTTTCTTTTTAACATTTTATTGTACTTCTTAACAACTTTTCTCCTATAGCCATCAACCCGTTTTCTTAAATCTTTTCCAGTTTTTGTAATCCATTATTACTATTAAATTAAAAAAAAAAAAAAAAAATATGGCCAGCAAAATTACTCTTAAAACTATTAAAATTATTTATTCCCAAAATCGATCTAAGATCAAACGCTCTTATATGGGTCTTGCGTTTTGTATTGTAAATATGTTGATCCAAAATCACTCTAATATCATACTTATCCAGTGCTATTGATCTTATATTAGTTTCAAATAAGATCAGAAATGCACGTACTCACAGTACTCTTATGCTATGCTGATATTAGTCTGACATCTTACAATAGCATTTACCAAGTCTAATATAAAATCAAACGAGCTTAGAAAAAACTCATATAAGAGCAAGTTTTTCACAAGTACAACTAGTCTTAGTAAATGCTCTTATATACGTATATGAGACTTGGTTATGAGACTGAGCGTTTTTGAGGCCATACCGGCTTGTCTAAAAGTAATATAGGATCGATAGTATGTTCTAAAACAAATATAAGAGCGCTTTAAGCCTACCACTCTTAAAAAGTGCGAGTTCTGAGACTGTTTTGCTGGTTGGGCGACCAACGTACTCCATAGGGCGGCGCATGATATGGCCATACCATCGCAGACGACACTCTTGCAGTTTTCCCCACGTCACGGACACCAAGACTACCTCAGATGAAAGAGTTGCGTATGCGATCGGATCGCGTTACGCCGCTCATCCACCTCAGCATCTTCACCTCCGTGACGCGGAGCTCCTGGGTGTGTCTGCTTAGTGCTGGCCAACACTCGACGCCGTACAGTAGGACAAGCCGTATGATGCATTTATATATCTGCCCCTTGAGCTTCGGATGCATTTTGCGGTCGCATACAACCTCGCGCCACTTCGCCCAAAGCGCGCCTATACGTGCTTGGAAATCGTCGTCCACGTTATTATGCGAAGTTCGTCGATCAGAAGAGAACATTATAGAACTTGCTGTGTAAAGTTTCGATTCTGTTGGAATCGACGCTGAGGCCAACGTCCTTGATTAAGCGAGTTGGTATTAGTTGTTGATGGATTACGTTTAGAAATAGTTTGCAATATTTGTTCTTCGGACACAGCGAAACCAATGGCTTCGTTTAAAGTTTCAGGGTCACGGCATCTGACTACAGTAGACCATCGAGAATTTAAGCCACTGATAAATGTATGAATGCTTAGTCTTGCATTGCGGCGACACGGCCAGTCAGTTCGCCTTTCTTTTTAGTTGGTATAGATACATTAATTTCTGTTAACAATTTAGCTAGGCATGTCTCTACGCGTAGTGCGAACTGGTTAACGGTTTCGCTATTAGTTTGACAACAATTTTGGAGGTCCGCGAGAGTAGTGCAGCATAGGTAATGTTTCTTTTCGCCAAATTGGTTTTTTAGAAATTCTTTTAATTGTTGCCAATTATCGAACTCTTTAATGGAGCACGCACTTTCGGCACGGCCTTCAAGTTGGCTCAGGATGTATTTTAACACAATATCTTGTTGAAATGGTGACGCAAGGCTAATTGCGTTTTTCGCGGCTACCATCGAATTTATTTATGAACTTGCTAATATCTAATTATTTTGTTTCTTTAGACATGACACTAGACTCGTCTTTAGGCATGGCTGGTTAGACTTAACAAAGATAACGCGCAATATGCGGGGGTGGAATGGAATGTTGCACTATTCTCGGGACTGATGACTGAATGATAAGAGCTAATACACGGGAACGATATTTTCAACTGAATATTACTAAGAAGCACTTTGGTATTTGAACTGAATTGGAACTATGATGAACTTGAATTTTAAATCACTGGCACTATTTTCACCTTTTCGCAACACGGATAGTTTCGATGTAGAACTGATGATGTACTTACAGGAACACTACAACTGCGACGGCAACACGAATCATTTCGTGCCAGGCGAGATCAGCCAAAATGAGTGGTAGAACTTCAAAGATTGCCCAACAGGGCACGTGAGGGTCTGATAAGACCAGCAGGATACAGCGATGTTGAACAGAGAGACACAGCGACACATACCTCTGTATATTGGATTTCGGCACTTTTCAATGTCAAAAGTAGGTTCACTAAATTGAGGCGTTCCGAGGATTTGTTTAAATTCCTTAAGCTGCCACCAATGTCATAAGGGACCCCAAAAACCAGGTTTAAAAAAAACACTTTTGGTTACATTAAATACAAAGGTTTAATTAGGGGTTTGACCTCGATACAATTTAGGCTTAACTGAAATAGAACTGGCAGACACACGATAAGGATACAGAGATATGGTACCGGTTCAGCGATTGGGATGAGACTAAAGCGCCAAGGGAGCGGGCCGCAGTGCTGTCTTTAAACTAATGGCAAAGCAATTTAGAGAGAAATCTATGTCATCATCATCATCTGCCTAGCCTTTTCCCAACTATATTGGGGTCGGCTTCCAGTCAAACCGGATTCAGCTGAATACCAGTGTTTTACGTGGAGCGGCTGCCTACCAGACCTCCACAACCCATTAACTGGGTAACACGGAAAGAGAGAAATCTATGTAATCCATAATTATTGTTAATTAAGGGTTATATGAATTTCTATACAGTTTGAAGAATTCCCACTAAAAAGTGACAAATTAAGGTTATTTTGTACTTTGTAAGAATTCAGATAATTATGATGTATTCAATTAGTTTAATATTTAGTTGAATACAAGATGTTAGCATAGATTTTTACAGCTGCTATAATTAATAACGGGTGATTTTTTTGCTGGTATCTTTTTGGCAACACTGTTTTTGACAGATCACGCGTGAATCGTGTCTTGTGTCATTGTCAAACTTGTTCAGTTTGGTCTATAATTTAACCATGAATCGACTTACGAACGAACAACGCTTGCAAATTATTGAATTTTACTATCAAAATGCATGCTCGGTTAAGAGAGTGCATCGCGCACTTCTTCCAATTTATGGGCAGTTTGGTCGGCCTACTGAGGCAGCTATTCGGAAGCTTGTGACTAAATTTCGAACCCAGTTTACATTATTGGACATTAAACCACGAACACGCATACGTAGAGTGAGGACCGAAGAAAATATTGCGGCTGTATCCGCCAGTGTTAGTGATGACCGTGAAATGTCGATTCGCCGCCGTTCGCAGCAATTGGGCCTCTGTTACTCCACTACGTGGAAAATTTTGCGAAAGGATTTGGGTGTAAAACCTTACAAGATACAGCTGGTCCAAGAATTGAAGCCACACGACCTCCCACAACGTCTAACATTTGGTGAATGGGCATTGGCAAAGTTGGAGGAAGATCCACTTTTTTATCGAGAAATTGTGTTCAGCGACGAAGCTCATTTCTGGTTGAATGGATATGTCAATAAGCATAATTGCCGCATCTGGAGTGAAGACCAGCCAGAAGCATTGCAAGAGCTACCACTGCATCCCGAAAAATGTACTGTTTGGTGTGGATTATGGGCCGGTGGCATCATCGGGCCGTACTTTTTCAAAGACGACAATGGCCGAAACGTTACTGTGAATGGCGAGCGCTACCGTGTGATGATTGGCGATTTTTTTTTTCCAAAATGGAAGAATTGGACATGCCTGACATGTGGTTTCAACAAGACGGTGCCACATGCCACACGGCACGCGAAACAATGGCCCAATTGAGAGCCGCCTTCGGTGAACAGTTTATCTCACGTTTTGGGCCCGTCAATTGGCCGCCTAGATCGTGTGATCTAACGCCTTTGGACTATTTCTTGTGGGGCCATGTTAAGGCTCAGGGCCAATATTGAAGCATTTATTCGTGATATACCGGCTGATATGTTGGAGAGAGTGTGCCGAAATTGGGCCTTGCGAATGAGCCATCTAAACCGGAGCCGCGGCCAGCATTTGCATGAAATCATCTTCAAACATTAAATTATATTGATGGTTCTATCGATTCCAATAAAGATTTCATCAAATTTTTCAAATTTTTTGTGTTTTTTTTGAAAATCAAATCCTATACCTCTTAAAAAATCACCCGTAACATATCAGAATCCAGCAGGACCGAGAAAAAAAAACTTTATAATGTTTTATTTTGAAGTCGGTTGTGTTGTTTTTAACCGACTTCTTCAAAATGGAGGAGTTTCTATGTTCGACTGTATTTTTTTTATGTATGTTCACCGATTTCTCCGCCAATTCTGGACCGATTTAATTTTTTTTTTTATTCAAAAGCCTATACTCCTGAGGTGGTCCCACCAAGTTAGAATCTGATGATGTGATCCCATGAAAATCGAGGGAAACCCTCAAATTTTATAAGCACATACATCGTTTTTCATTAACTTTCTAACGCAATTCAGATATTTGTGCCTAGTAATCAACATCTCATGTTGCTGAGCTGATGATGGAAGGTATAAGTCAGGATCTCATGATGGGATCCCATGAAAAATGTTTGTTCAGCGATATTTTCGCCAATTGTTAACCGATTCGGATGATTCTTTTCTGTATGGAAGAATATTTTCTCGGACTGGTCCCATTTATATTTGGTGAAGAACTGATGAAGAACTTCGGAGGTAGGCAACGGAACTTTTCAATAAACGATAGCAGGTGGATCGGGATTTCTGAAATCGCATGTCTGTTTATTGTTTACACCAGTTCATAACATTACATCACGCCAGCACGCTGTATTTGTGGTTTCACTTTTTAGTGCTACCTGCGTACCACTAAAAAGTAAAAAATAAAAAGTAAAAATTATCTTTAATTTCGGTGGTCTTCCGAAAAGAAAATTATTTTTTACTTTGTAGTGTTTTGTTTTTGGAAGTCGGTTTTATTTCTTTGTAAAAAAATTTGTCTTGCCGTGTCTTGTAGTGTAGTGTCGTATCGTGTAGTGACGTGTCGTGTCGTGTCGTATAAATATGTAATAAGTTATATTATTTAATAGACTGGAAAAAGTTTAAGATCCTGATTTGGCTTTAAACTTATATTACGATAAAATATATGAAACTTTCCAAGCTAGCATTCCTCCGATAACTAAAAATATTTGCAGAAGATATCCAGAATGGTAAAGTTAAAATCTTTTTAAAGAAATTTGATTGAAATACAATTTGCACAAAGAGTATAAAGCAACCAAATCTCCAAGTGACTATGAGGCATTCTCTTAATGTCGGGCAAGGGTGAAGGCGGAAATAGCGAGTTCTCTCCTCCGATACAAAGATCGAGTACCTACAGAACCATCTCGCTACACACCCTAAATCATTCTGGAATTACGTAAGGTCGAGAAAAGACTCTCACTTCGGGCGAGTTCTATCTGGTGATGAATCAGCTAAGGAATATGCACGATTCTTTCACACGGGCACGCTGAGCGCTGAGGCGGCGGGCAGGGAGGCAACGCCGAGCGGCGCGTAAGCGCACCTTGCCTGTCTCGAGCAGGCGGCCGCCCGGCGCGCGCTCACTTGTTTGCCGCCTAAGCACTCAGTGGGTGCGGACGGTCCGCCCTTCATTTTGAGGGACTGCCGCATGGTATTAATAGAACCCTTGCTGCACATATTTAATATCTGTTTATCGGTGGCTTATTTTCCTAGTTGTTGGAAACTTACGCGGGTGGCACCTATACCGAAAGGTCGAGTTGGTACGGATGTCAGTGACTTCAGGCCAATCGCGGTACTGAGCGCGCCAGCCAATGTATTCGAGATGACTGTTCACAATTACCTTTATGCACAGATAGGCCCTCATTTGTCTGATACGCAGCACGGCTTCCGTCCTGGACGCGGTAAAACGGGGAACTTACTTCACCTGAGTCATCAGGTACCAACTGTGTCAACAGTTGGTACCAGCTATTGACGCTGGACTTCAGGCAGACGTAGCATATCTTGACTTTAAGAAGGCGTTCGACACAGTCGATCACGACATACTCTTGTCGAGGCTGGCAGGTATGGGCTGCACACTTCATACTGTAAAGTTCTTTGCCAGTTATCTTCGTATGTGGACTGTGGCGGACACTTCTCGGAGCACTACGACACCAGATCGGGCGTGAATCAAGGTACGAATCTGGGACCCTTACTATTTATAATTGTGGTAAATTATTTACCAAGGGTAGTCAGATCAACATGCCTGCTATTTGCTGACGACCTTAAGTTGTCTACAGTCATAAAACGCACTGCGGATCGTGACATGCTGCAGCACGACTTGGATAGGGTCACTGAATTGAGTCACTGCAATAAGCTATACTTTAATGTATCAAAGTGCTCTGTTCTTTCATTCACACGCACACGAAACCCACAACACCACCAATACAGCATGGACAGGGAACCGCTTCAGCCTTCAGCGTGTCATGGAGATTAAGGATTTGGGCATTCATTTTTCTAGTGATTTACAGTTTCGCAAGCACGTGGTACACGTTTGTAAAAAGGCATACAGGAATCTGGGATTTGTGTTGCGTCAGGCAACTGACCTCATGAACATAAGTGCATTGAGGGCTTTGTACGAGGCTCTTGTGAAGAGTCATCTGGAATATAATGCGGCCGTCTGGAGCCCGAGTGAAATAAAATACAAAAATATGCTCGAACGGATACATAACAAATTTATTAGATTTATGTATTTCAAGCGGTATGGGATATACCCGTTACTACTCGTATATCCTACCTTGTTCTGTCTCGGTATGGTCAGCTACTACAAATTAGAAATCAGACGTGAAGTGGCACTGGCAACGTATCTTTTTAAAGTTTTAAGAAGTAGTATACATAACTCAGGTATATTCAGGTATACGACAAGACAGTCTTGTCGTGTCTCGTCTAGTCTCGTCTCGTCTCGTCATAATGAGTCCTACCTATAATGAATCATCTTAAGTTACATAATATTATTTCATTAATTTTCCTCATCCTTATTTCCATTGGGTCTACAGATTTCCTGATTTTAATTTTAATTTTTAATTCTGATTTTCCCACTACATGTGGTATTCATATTTCTTTTACATGCACTTTATCATCTTCCATTAGATTTGGATCTTCCGCTCTTCTTTTTCGTCAGTCATTTCGTTGTTCACATAAAATATTACTTTCCAGTTAACACGAAATACACAAAAAATAACTTTGAAACCTTGAAATCATAACCAGAGCCATGTACTATCCACAACAAAATCAAATGTATCGCAACATAGTCTCGGGGAACCCTCACACAAGTAAACGACTCTAACGCCACGGCGCTCACAGCCGATCCACGGTCACTACTGACCACGAGCAGCAATTTTCTTCTCAGAAGAGTACATTGCTCTCGAATACGTGCATTCACACACATGTGTATCACAACCATAAACCACCGCCCTCGGAAAGACTACCGCCTTCCGGTTACATCAGAGAACTTTACTCGCGTTGTTCCCCGCCTCGGCTTGCTCATCATGACTGTGACTATCTCTAACTTTTACCAACTACTTTAACTGGTAAATAATTGTGACATCTCTTTTTTTACCCTACCATAAGCGCACACGTAATAATTCAGAATTCATAACGTGTAGCGACTACCATCCGTAACTTTAGCTATTTAAACAGACCTTTTAACTTCCCGTCTTACCAAGTCCGATTACGATCTTCGTTTCCTAATAACACGAAATCGCCAACTGAAAACTTTGTTTTGGCTGTTATTTTTTTACTTTTAAATTGAGTTTTAACATTTTGCACACATCGTTTAATTTACTTTAGCGGACCTTACCAATTTCGATTTTACATTACTACTCATTACTAATAACGGCCTAGCGATTTGGACAGTTAAAATCTCTACAGATTATTGAAGGCTGCACTTCATCTAACAGGATTTGCTATCGCGAAAGTAATGATTAGAGATTGTCTACAAACTTTTTTTTTATTGGTCAGAGCTATTCCTCGTCTCCGTGTTTCTGACTAATCTGTCAGACAAACTAAAAATAAAAAAATGACTGTTAAATAGTTCTATTAAAATAAATGCTAAATAAAGTTTGATTCGCGATTCACTAGAATTCGGGGTTATCACATCACAAACAACAGGTATCCTATTCATTGTTAACAGCTATCCCATATCTCATTAAAACACAATTGCTACACTCGCACTTGCCCACGGAAATGCCGAGTACACTTACTACACTACCTAAAGCTACCGCAACGATACCCTGGTCCAGACTCGCCCGTCTATGCCATCCAAGGCTACCGCACGATACTTTGGTATAGACACTATACCACAAAACTCAGAACCTATTCGCACAAACTAAATTGGTGCTAACTCATCATTTACTTCATTACTTCACAACTTCAATCCGCCGGTACTTGGCCTCAGGCATCTTCCATGCACAGATTTTTAAAAATACTGACTGGTCAGCTGTGCTCATCGGAGCTTACAAAAAGAAGAACAATTAGACCTGGCAATATTTACTTCTAAAAACTCGTGTGAATGAACTACGTTCAAGAATTACTCTATCGTTCATTCACAGTTATCATGTTAGCCACTGCGCTGTCAGGTACGTTTTTAAAGGTTGAATTTTTGGGAGTCCACTGAAATGAAAAATGTCCACCGAAATGATAATTACGCCACTAAAATGATTAGACTGTGCACCGGAATGAAATTAGCCCGCCGAAATGATACAGCTATGAACATCGTCTGCGTAGTTAAGAGGGTTCCTTACTTTGTCTCAAACGAATCTAGTTACGTATCTACATTCTTTGTAAATATTCTAGTTTGTTATTTTATAATACTAATTGACTGCAGTAGTATTCAGTATCTATGAATAAATTAGTAGTAGTAACTACTAATTTATTCATAGATGATAATTATTATTTAAATTTTAATTTATTAATTAATTCGGAGTTAAATGTAAAAGTAACCTACTTTTACATTTAACTCCGAATTATTATCATTATCAAAATGTCAACACTACTCAAACAAAAAAGTATTTACGGCGAATTTAAAACAGAATTTTGAAATAAATTAAATGAACCTAGCACGAGTTATAACGGCCCCCGAAATGAAACCATTTTTGTCCCCATACCACTGGGATGATAAACTTACTTTTTGGCGGGAAACCACCAATGACGTTGTGATCAGTGCGTGCGCTCCGACAAACTGATTCGGACTGATACGATGTTAAGAAAGGCAAGGGGGGTGCAACAACGCAATGTTTACGGAGCTATTCTACTAAAACTTACTGTCCACTAAAATGATAACTTTTTTCAGGACAAAAGTTGACTGTTTGTCAAATGCATGAGAATGAAGATAAACAAACAATTTTAGTTTTTGTTCATAGACTATACTATCATTTAATAATAGGTAAAGTCGATTTAAATCCAAATAATAAAAGTAATTGCAGGGAAAGATATTTTGTGAGCGCAATTGGGTTCAGGACAGGTCACCGCAATGATAAAATTACACTTTGTTTTTTTTTTATGTGATAGAGGCCATTACTCAATTTTTTTTTTGCCAATATAGAGAAGTACCCACTTTACCAAGAAAAAAAATACAAAATCATAAACCAGCACATTGCACTACCGTTCTCAGGATTGTCGTGTATTTTGTTTGCTTGGGCAATTTACCTAATTACTTGAAACTTCAAAACTTAGAATTTTACTTAGAATTAGTAATATCTTAGAACTTTCTGTACACGTTATGCTCTAGGTAATATCGTTGAAATAAAATTGCTGTTCGTGATGGTTTACGATCGAATTTCCTAACAGGATAATACAAAAACCTAGGTCAAAGTCACTAAAATTGACAAAGTCAGAACCTGACCGTGTGTCATCCTTGCTTTGTGATATCTCGTCAAGGATGGACTAAATCAAATTTTGAAACTGTTGCCACCAATGGTAAACCATCTTAAGTACTCGCCTTGTACCAAGCATTCAAATTCAAATTCAAAGCAATTTATTTCAAATAAACCATTCACAGGCACTTTTGAAACGTCAAGGTCGGTCAGTCAAAAACATGGAAGCTATTTGCAGCACATTCCAAAGCGTAGATCTCTATGGAGAAGAACGTACAAGAAACTCCACGGACACTCTTTTAAATCATGTTCTGTTTTACAAAATTCTAAGTTACATAATACTTGTTGCTTCTGCATGTGAGGACAATGAAAAGGATGCATTTCAAAATTATTAAGCACTAACAATCTGAATTCATAGTTATTCTTAGAGAGTTAAGTTGGTATGAACACTTTTCAAGCTTTCAACTCGCTATCAAAATACAATGTAAGGAACTCACCACGTATTCCTTGGTTCTGTTATTTTTCTACAGACATTACATTTCTTATCTTTCGCTGGACACGGTAAACTTTGAGTAATATAAGTAGAATTCCCACATCTTGTACACTTTTGTATCTTTTCCTCTGCATTAGATTATTAGCTTCATTAATAACTTTGTCTACGGTAATGTTGTCCCCCATATTTCTCATTTTCATCCTTAAGAGGCCTATTACAACCCAATTGAGTTTCCCGCGCAAAATGGCCAACTTTGGCCTTCCTAATATTAGAAACAAAAATATTCAGACAACCCCGGCTCACTTAGTAGTCGAGAATAGTTTTTAGCATTCTTCTCTTATCTATTTGTAAACAGCCAAAATTCCGAAGCAAACCTCTCACGAAACGCGCGACGGCCCCTCCGAGCCCGCGGATTGAATCACCGTACCAACTAAATGAAGTGAAAAAAGCTTCTAAAATATATCATAACATTTTACATAATAAATTAGTTCGTAGCGGCCTCAGATTTTCGAAACAAGAATCTCATTCAAATCCATAAAAACTACTGAAAATAATCAACATGAACTGCAAATTTCTCCTTAATATTACCATAAAAAATTATACAAAACAAACCATTGTTTATAAGAAATGAAAAACCAGCAAATAGTCATTAACCAAATAAATAGAAAAAACTTTTTAACAAAAAAATATAACCGACTTCCAAAAACAAAACACTACAAAGTAAAAAATAACTTTAATTTCGGAAGTCAGTGGTTTTGGTTATTTCGTTTTTGAACACCGACTTCCGAAATTATTAAAATAAAATTTTGGACGTCGATTTTTTTTTTGTTATTTTTTTTTATTAAATTAAGTATAAAATTAATTAATTAATAATTATTTATGTTTTAAACCACAAGCACAGAGTGCCGGCGTGATATTATGTTATGAACTGGTGTAAACAATCAACAGACATGCGATTACAGAAATCCCGATCCATTTGCTATCATTTATTGAAGAGTTCCGTTGCCTCCACCGACGTTCTTCATCAGATCTTCACCAAATTTAAATGGGAACAGTCCGAGAAAATACTCTTCCAAACAAAAAAAGAATCGTCCAAATCGGTTAATAATTGGCGAAAATATCGCTGAACAAACATTTTTCATGGGATCACATCATCAGATCCTGGGGTGTATGGGGTCCGTTGCCATCTTAAAGACCCAAGCCAACCTCACCTGCTAGCGGTGCACCCTGCTGTCCAACGGACGAGGCTCTGGCGAACCTGGTTTCCCTTTTGTAGGGTTGTGGGGGTCAGACGGCTGGTCGCCCCACGTAAAACCAACTTCAGTCATATATGTATGGAGAGAAACAAGTTAGGTAAGGGTACTCGGTCTAGGGCGTCGCCGCATAACGACGCGCAGGCACATCGCCCTAAACCTGCGATAAGTGGGCTAGGGCTACCGTGTCAAGTACGGGCACGGCTAAAGAGGATAGTACCCAAGAAGAAGTTCCGCTTTGCCACCTGGAACATTGGCTCCCTAACCGGACGTTGCCAAGAACTCGCAGACGTACTTGCGAAGCGTCGGGTCCAGTGCGCCTTCCTTCAGGAGACGCGCTGGAAGGGAAATAAGTCACGTGATATCGGGCAGGGGTACCGGCTAGTGTACACCGGATCACCAACGGGTAGGAGCGGAGTGGCCGTGGTGCTGTCTAAGGACCTTCAAGACGGACTCCTTGAAGTAGACCGATGCAGCGACCGGTTGATGCGAGTTAGGGTGCTGTTCGAAGGGTCGGTAACGAACCTAATCAGCGCCTATGCTCCTCAGACTGGTTGCTGTGAGTCTGAAAAGGAGGCCTTCTGGGATGAGTTCGAGGACGTATTACGCGCTATCCCGAACTCCGAAGGTGTTTTGGTTGGGGGGGATCTGAACGGTCACGTAGGTCAGTTTGCTGGAGAGTATGGACGTGTTCGCGGTGGTTTTGGTTATGGCCAGCTAAACGCAGAGGGAGTCAATATACTTAGCACCTGCGCTGTGTCTGACCTAGCCATCGCGAACACATTCTTTCAGAAGAAGCCCCAGCATCTTATTACGTACCGTAGTGGTGCCTACTCAACCCAAATAGATTACCTGCTGGTGCGACGGTGCCACATTGGCAAGGTTACCAACTGCAAAGTCATCCCAGGCGAAAGCCTAACGGCTCAACACCGCCTCCTTGTCCTGGACTTTGCGGTTGTACCGAAGAAGAGAGTGACCGAGAAACGCAAACCCCGCACTAAGTGGTGGTTGCTTGATGGTCCTAGGCAGTCGGACTTCATCGCGGAGGTCGAGCATCTCAAGATCAGTGCTCCGCATGAGTCCGCTCAAGAGATCTGGAGTAGGATCCATTCAGCAATCACCGGTGCGGGTAAGCGCGTCCTTGGCACTTCTCGTGGTGGCCGCACCATAGGAAAGGAGACGTGGTGGTGGGATGACGGGGTGCAGGTGGCGACTCGGAAGAAGAAGGTTTTATTTAAACAGTGGCAAGGGTCCAACTCTCCGGATGACAGGGAGGCATATGGAGCGGCTAAGCGCGCTTGCAAAAAAGCTGTAGCCAGAGCCCGCAGCAAAAGTCTGGCGCCCTTATACGACAAGCTGGAAACTGCGGAGGGGCAAAAGCTTATTTTTAAGCTGGCGCGTGGCCGGGAGAAAGCTACACGGGACATTAGCAAATGTCTTTGTGTAAGGGACGCCCAGGGTAAGCTGCTCTACGATGCCCCCTCTGTTAAGGAGAGATGGTGTACATACTTCGCGGAGCTGTCTAACAAACAGCATCCCCATAACCTTCCTCCGGAACCGCCTCCTAACCTTGGGCTTATTTCCCCTATTTCCCCCGAAGAAAGCCGCATTGCTCTTCGCCACATGAAGAACCGGAAAGTGGTCGGGCCTGACAATGTGCCAATTGAAGTGTGGAAGGCGATGGGCCCACATGGTGTGGACCTTCTGACGGATCTTTTTAACCGCATCCTGATCGCCAAGGAAATGCCGAACCAGTGGCGATTTAGCCTGATTATCCCTGTTTACAAAGGCAAAGGTAGCGTACAGGATTGTGGTAGCTACCGCGGTATCAAGATCATGTGCCACACCATGAAGCTCTTCGAGCGCATCATTGACACACAGCTCCGTAGCGAGTGTACTGTCTCGGAGTGTCAATATGGCTTCCGGGCGGGTAACAGCACCATGGACGCAGTGTTCGCCTTACGGAATCTGGCTGAGGCTTACAGAGAGAGAAGGAGAGCTTTGCATATGGCCTTTTTAGACCTGCAGAAGGCCTTCGACTGTATACCTCGGCAGTCCATCTGGTGGGTACTGCGCTTCAAGGGCGTTCCCGAGGCCTATAGACCGCTGTTGGCGAATCGAATGGCTTCCCAATATCTGTTGGCGTTCACCAAGGCTCGGCTCTTAGCCCGTTCTTGTTTAACGTAGTGCTCGATGTAGTTACGGCAAACATCCAAGATCAGCCTCCATGGCTAATGATGTATGCCGATGACATCGCCCTCGTTAATCAGAACAATGCCCATCTTGAGCGCAAAGTCAACATTTGGAAGGACACGCTTGAAAACGGTGGTCTGAGACTAAATGTGGCGAAGACTGAGTACATGTCCTGTGGCAGCACGGATAAAGCAGTCATGGACGATAATAATGCATTAAATATTATTGAAGAAACAATTTGATGATTCAACTGCCCAAATACGAATATTATTTCTTTTTGGTAAGTAAACTCTAATAAAAACAATAATTTTTCATTCATATAACATGGCATACAATTTTACTTAGCTTTTATTCTTATTGCTGGTAAAGTAGAATAATATATTTATAATATATTTTACCCTTAAAATAAAATAATCTATAATGCAGAAAAGTACTTATTTTAATTTAACAAAGTAAAAGGCAAGGAACAATGCTTATTTAAGAATAAATAGAAAAATAATAGCATTATCTAGATTTCTTATTTTGACTGTTCATTTTTACTTTTCAAATTTTGAAAATATTATTTGGATGTTTCTAAATCTTATTAATACAGTTGTCATAATATGAAAGCCAATTTATAATGGACACTTTAATAAGTTAGTACTACAAACCATTTTAATTTAAGCTGCTACAAGCATTTCGCGTTACTTGCAAGTACATAAGTATCATTACCTTATAAAAATTTCGTCTCGAATTGCAGCGACACGGCGTCGCCGAGATAGTTTTGCCTCCAAATTTGTCAGGTAAGAGTATGTTTACATTGAAGTGTCTAATTTTAACATACGATAATAAAAAATAAACCCTACATCAGTTGGTTATAGAGTCTAATTTAAAATACATACATTTCATTGTTCTAGCTTGAAAATTAAAATCAATATAGAAAGTATTACTCTGATCGCTGCTTTATAATCTTAGGCTATACATGAAGACGCTTCAGGTGTTTTGCAACACATCATAGATTCCATTTGTCACGCATAGATACTGCTCAGGCGCTAAGTATGTATGTAAAAGTATTTGTTTTTCGCTAAATAATATTACTGTTTAACTTTACTCACAATTTTGTTTCTTTTTTTTTTCGTTGCAGGTCTTCAATCAATCCGTTTGAATCGGATGAAGAAGGGTCGGGGCCATCTACATAAAAAAACAAGAAAGTCAAGCCCCGTACGCAGAAAAAACAGCCTCAACAAGCTCTGAAGACGAAGAAAAAAGCAGCGTTATTAGAAAGTGTACAGAATCGGAGACTGATGCAGAGCCAACTAACAGTAAGAAAAGGAAATTCAATGTCTTCCCCGATTCTGAGGTGAGTCGAATTAAACAATATAGCAGTGTTAATTACTACGTTTTTTTTTTTTTATTTATTGTTTCGCTAGTTAAGCGGTATAAGTTTGTGCTGGTGATGCTGCTGTAAGGGTTTTGATTCGATACCGGGCAGCAAGTTAAGTGTTATCAGAAACTTCTTACTACTTAAAAATTAGAATCCGGAATTGGTGTATATATCTACTCATCAGAAATCAGCAAGCTCGTCCCTTATTGCGAGTCGCTGGTCTGTTACATCCTGCCAAACTCTTTGAGAAATAGGCAGCATGATGTTACTTATGTATTTCATGTATGGTGTATGTAGATAGAAAAACGAGTTAATTAAACATAATACTAATAAAACATTACAATTTTTTTTTCACTTTCTATAGGTATGCTAGTACAATTTTATGACACATTTTTAAGTAACTCCTTAAATCGTCTTCATTTATGTAAACTACTTGGCTAGCGATAAAGTTAGTTCATAATGCAGTATTTCCTATAGTGAACGAAGTAACTTATAATTTATTTTTAATGATTACAGGATGAAGAGACTGCACCCGTTCGAGCTGCAACATTGAAAAACTTCCTGTCACGTCGGGTAGCTTCCGGTAATACTTACCAAAGCGACCCTATCAGGCAAGGCGAGTAATACATCGAAGTACGCATCTCAAACTGGAGGCGGTTACAACCAACAGGTGGCAGCATTCCCTTATTAGTTTGTTACTGCTGTGGATGTTAAAACACCCACATGCAGTTATCCAATTAGTATCAGCCGTAAAACAAGATTTTCGTAACATTTCCCCGGTTCTGTACCCCTCTAAACATTAATATATTTTTTGTATCCATATGTTCCTCATTATCGTCCTCTTGTTTCTATTTTGAATAGTATTCATGTTATTTAAATATTTTGTTAGAATAGGTTTAATTCAATTTAATACAATGTTTCTTACAGCAATCAAGCAATAAACCAAAAATACACAAAAACAAATCAAAAATATAAAGCAAAACTAAGTAATAAAAACATAGTTAAGTTTACTAAGTAAATAAAAAGTAAAAATATATTTGATATACAAAATAATAATCTATTTAGCAAAAAAAAAAAACAATAAAGTAATAAAAGCATAAAAATCGAATTTAGCAGTTAACGAATTAACATTAATATATTTTTTGTATCCATATGTGTTATTTTAATATTTTATTAGAATAGGTTTAATTCAATTTAATACAATGTTTCTTACAGCAATCAAGCAATAAACCACGAATACACAAAAACCATAAAAACAAATCAATATAAAAATATAAAGCAAAACTAAGAAATAAAATCATAGTTTTCTAAGTAAATAAAAAGTAAAAATATATTTGATATACAAAATAATAATCTATATAGCAAAAAAAAAACAATAAAGTAATAAAAGCATAAAAATCGAATTTAGCAGTTAACGAATTAAATTAAATACATTTAATAAATTAACTATATAAAAAAATAACACAAACCAATAAATTAAAGTATGAAAATTTCATCAAGAAGTTATTAGTAGTACATATTTGATAAGCAAAAATTAAAAAGAAAAAATAAACAGCAAAGCAAAAAAAATTTCTTTCAGTATCTATTCTTAAATAATAAAATAAGAATAAAGTAATAAACTAAAAATCAATAACACGAAACAATAAAGCAAAAGTAAGAAATACATTTTATGTACAAAATAAGTAATAAATACTACTCTGTCAAGAAAGTACCGGGAAAAGATCAATAATACACAAAATGTCTGTTATTCATCCAAATTTATTTTATCACCTTCAAAGTATGCTCCTTTAGAAACGATACACTTGCGCCAACGAATAATCCATTCATCAAAACATTTTTTAAACGCTGCTTCCGGAATTGAGTTCAGTTCTCGCCGCGAATTCTCCTTTATGTCTTCTATCGATTGAAAACGGGTGCCACGAAGTTGTAATTTGAGTTTAGGAAAAAGAAAAAAGTCAGCAGGAGCCATATCTGGTGAATATGGTGGTTGCTGGATGGTATTTGTTGAGTGTTTGGTTAAAAATTCGTTCACAATGATAGCCTTGTGCGAAGGCGCATTGTCGTGGTGCAAAATCCAAAAAAATTCTTTCCACAAATCTGGCCTTTTTCGTCGAATTTGCTCTCTTAAACGCCGCATAACGCTCAAATAATATTCTTTATTTACCGTTAGACCTTCCGGTAAGAATTCAGAGTGCACAACACCGCGATAGTCAAAGAAAACAGTCAACATGACTATGACTTTTGATCGACTTTGGCGTGGTTTTTTCGATTTTGTTTCAGTTGGAAGGCGCCACTCCGAAGCTTGTTGACTAGTTTGCATGTCAAACTCGTAAACCCACGTCTCGTCACCAGTAACAATGCGTTTCATGAATGTTGGGTCCGAACTGACTCGTTCTAGCATGTCCTCAGCGACTTTCATGCGATTGAGTTTTTGGGGAAAATTCAGATCTTTTGGGACTAGCCGAGCAGCAACATGTTTCGTACCCAAATGATTAGTTAAAATGGTACGGATCGACTTGTGAGATACAGAAAGTTCGGCGGCTATCTCTCTCAGAGTTGAATGGGGATTTTCAGTCACTATTTCCTTCACTTTTGCGATGCTAACTTCAGTTGCAGACGTTGACGGCCTACCAGAGCGAGGCAAATCTTCCATCACATCTCGACCGCTTTTGAACGCTTTGCACCGTAAGCCTTCTGTAACATTTTCAGTGACTCCGAACACGAATTTCCATTGGCGATGCAAAATTTAAGACAAACTCTTTGTTCGATATTTTTGTCCATTATGAAATTCGCAATACACACTATATATGATATTACTAAAACCAGCACTGTATTTAATATAAATAACAGATGCAACTCAAACTCCGCGCCAAAATGGAAAACAGTTGTGCCAATCTAACAACTACAAAAAAAAAACAAAAATTTGAATTTGGAACCATAAACAAATCATCCATTCCCGATACTTTTTTGACTGAATGTACGTCTGCAACTGAAGTTAACATCGCAAAAGTGAAGGAAATAGTGACTGAAAATCCCCATTCAACTCTGAGAGAGATAGCCGCCGAACTTTCTGTATCTCACGAGTCGATCCGTACCATTTTAACTAATCATTTGGGTATGAAACATGTTGCTGCTCGGCTAGTCCCAAAAGATCTGAATTTTCTCCAAAAACTCAATCGCATGAAAGTCGCTGAGGACATGCTAGAACGAGTCAGTTCGGACCCAACATTCATGAAACGCATTGTTACTGGTGACGAGACGTGGGTTTACGAGTTTGACATGCAAACTAGTCAACAAGCTTCGGAGTGGCGCCTTCCAACTGAACCGAAACCGAAAAAACCACGCCAAAGTCGATCAAAAGTCAAAGTCATGTTGACTGTTTTCTTTGACTATCGCGGTGTTGTGCACTCTGAATTCTTACCGGAAGGTCTAACGGTAAATAAAGAATATTATTTGAGCGTTATGCGGCGTTTAAGAGAGCAAATTCGACGAAAATGGCCAGATTTGTGGAAAGAAAATTCTTGGATTTTGCACCACGACAATGCGCCTTCGCGCAAGGCTATCATTGTGAACGAATTTTTAACCAAACACTCAACAAATACCATCCAGCAACCACCATATTCACCAGATATGGCTCCTGCTGACTTTTTTCTTTTTCCTAAACTCAAATTACCACTTCGTGGCACCCGTTTTCAATCGATAGAAGACATAAAGGAGAATTCGCGGCGAGAACTGAACTCAATTCCGGAAGCAGCGTTTAAAAAATGTTTTGATGAATGGATTATTCGTTGGCGCAAGTGTATCGTTTCTAAAGGAGCATACTTTGAAGGTGATAAAATATATTTGGATGAATAATAGACATTTTGTGTATTATTGATCTTTTCCCGGTACTTTCTTGACAGAGTAGTATATTTCATATGCATAATACAAAATCAATAACGCAAAATCTATAAAAAAAAAAAACATTTTAAAAACAATGTATTTTTGTCAGTCCTGTAATGTTCATGTTAAACAATATTCAAGTCACAAAAGGTCTAATATTCATAAGTCTAATAATAGCTTGTTGTAAACTAAACTTGATAACGTTCGTACAATTGCATGTGCTTTTAAGAATAAAATTGTCAGTTACAAAATAGATCCTAAAAATAAAACAATAATTTCACCTGAACTTTTTTTTAATGATATTTTATACACATGTTATTATCTTATTAAACAAAAGTTAAAAGTACATACTTCATTAAAAGTAAATTTTGAATTGTTTGTTTCATATATTTTACCAAAAAATAATGAAATATCACTTAAATCTTTTAATACTAAATATGAAATAATTTTTCAAAATACCGATTTAACATCCATTTGTAATACATTTTTCCAAAAAATTATAAACAAATGTTCAGAGTTTGAACTTTGCGAGTCAGGCTGGACGATCGAATCAATAAGTCACTTAGAAATAAACATTTTTAAATACAACCCTTTGCGAGCTGGCTCTTACGTTTCGTTACCTAAAAATATACGTGGAACAAAATCTTGTCTAAATATAATTAATTATGACGAACACTGTTTTCTCTGGAGTATTGTAGCTCATTTGTATCCAGCTATGGCTAATCCAAATAGAGTAAAATCATATCCTTATTATTCAAAAGTTCTAAATACAACTAATATATCGTTTCCTCCAAGTTTTGAGGATATAAAATTATTTGAAGATTTGAATCCTAACGTGAGTGTAAATATTTGGTTTGGTTTGGACTCAAAAAATCAAGTTACTGGGCCATTGTATAAAACTGTTAAACGGAAAATAATGCATGTTAACTTACTTTATATTCATCAAAAAGGGAAACATCATTTTTGTTTAATAAAAAAATTCGATAAACTTGTACACAAACAGTTAACTAAACATAAGTCAAAAATACATTTATGTGATGAATGTTTCACTTATTTTGATACGTCGGAAAAATTATTAAATCATAATTGTGCGAGAGTGCAACTGTACTACCTGAAGACAACACAAAACTTTATTTTTCCAATTTTGAAAGGACTCAAAGGATTCCTATTGTTATTTACGGTGATTTTGAGAGTTTATTACGCGAATATTCAGACAAAAACAAAACATTATAGTTACGTTGAAAATGTTCAAATTCATGAGGCAAGTTGCTTTTCATACTATATTTCTTGCTTTTCTAAGCCTGAACTCAACAAATTTGTGTCATATAGAGGACCAGATTGTTCAAAGAAGTTTACTAAATCAATTATCAGAAACTTAAAAAAAACTGTATAAAATTCTTTCACATTCAAAGGCAATGGTAATAAGTGAAAATGAACGCAATTCCTTTAACAATGCAAAGAAGTGTTATTTATGTAAAAAATCATTTTCTGATACGGATATAGTTGTTGCAGATCATGATCATTTCACAGGAAAATATCGTGGGCCAGCGCATAAAAAATGTAATTTAAATGCTAAAGCATGTTCTTTTATTCCTATAATATTTCACAATCTTTCTGGTTATGATTGTCATTTGTTTATTAAAGAGCTTTCTACTATTTGCCGACGAATAAATCTAATTCCTAAAAATAAGAAAAATATATCTCCTTTACAAAATTTGTTCCAATCAAAAACGTAGCACAGTTAAAGTTTATTGATTCTTTTAATTTTTTAAGTTCAAGTCTAGATAATTTAGTTAAATCAATGAAACCAGAAGATTTTCAAAATATGCGTAAGTTTTTCGAAGATGAGCGTTTATTTAATTTAGTTCGAAAAAAGGGTATTTACTGTTATGATTATATTGATTCATGGGATCGTTACGATGAAAGCAAATTACCTGATCAAAAACATTTTTATAAAAATCTTACATCTGAAAATGTTTCAGACGAAGATTATATGCTCGCATTAACAGTTTGGAATGAATTTAATATTTCAGGAGAATATACTGATCTGTATCTAAAATGTGATGTTCTACTTTTATGTGATGTTTTTGAGAAATTCAGATCTATGAGTTTAACATTATACAACCTTGATCCATGTTATTATGTATCTTCGCCTTCATTAAGTTGGGACGCTATGTTGCTATATACCAGAATTAAATTAGATTTAATTTCAGATATCGAAATATATCAAATGTTAGAAAAAGGTATTCGAGGTGGTCTTGCACAATGCTCGTTAAGATATGCAAAGGCAAATAATAAATACCTTCCTAATTATAATGATGAGGAGCCTAATAGTTATTTAGTTTATCTTGATTGTGTTAATTTATATGGTTATGCTATGATGCAAAGGTTACCAACCGGGAACTTTAAATTTCTCACTAAATAAGAAATAAATAAATTTCATATATTGGCTGTTTCTAATGATAGTGATAAAGGATTTATACTCGAAGTAGATTTGCATTACCCTTCCAATTTACGTGATGACCATGCTGATTTACCGTTTGCAGCTGAAAAGTTTGTACCACCTGGTAGTAAAAATCCAAAATTAATTGCTAACTTGTACGATAAACATAAATATGCTATTCATTATATTCACTTGAAAGAATGTTTAAAGAATGGTCTCATTTTACTCAAGATTCATAGGATTATCGTTTAATCATAATGCATTTTTAGCGCCATTCACATTATTAAATACAACATTGCGTCAACAAGCACGTTCAGATTTTGAAAGAGACTTTTAAAAAAAAACAAATAACTCTATTTTTGGCAAAACAATAGAAAATAAAAGGAAACAAGTCGATGTGAAATTAGTTAATGTATGGAAAGATGAATTAAATAAAACTAATAAAATTTGTGGCGCAGAAAAATACATAAGCGCACCAAATTTTAAAAATTTATCCGTGATTACTGAGTCGCTGATCGCAATTCAATTACAGCAAACAAAAATTATCCTTGATCGTCCAATTTACATCGGCTTTTCAATTTTAGAACTACGAGTAGCTAAGTCTCATTTGTATAATTTTCACTATTCTGTAATGAAACGAATTTACGAAAATTTTATTAAACTATGTTATATTGATACTGACAGTCTTTTGTATTTAATACACACTGAAGACTTTTATAAGGACATGAAAAAACATTAAATATTTCGATAAAAGCAACTTTGAAAACAAGAAATGTAATATGCCAAAACGCAACTGTAAAATACCAGGATTTTTTAAGGACGAAATGGGTGGTGATGTCATAACTGAATTTGTAGGCTTAAGAGCAAAATTATACTGTTCTTACAAACGTCTTATCAAATTAAGTTTTTAAAAAGAAACACACTAACAAGCCTAACCTCTCTTTAATTATTCAAATAATCTTAACATGAGCAAAATCACAAAATAACCTAAATCAGAATTAAAAGTAACAAAATTAGCACAAATAACTGAAATCAAAATTAGCGGTCATCAATATCACAAATAGCACTTGAGAGCACAACCGTCTCGTCCGAGCGCCGACGCAAAAGTGAAGTGCCGCACGGCACTGCTCCGTTCTCGTCTCGCTATCCCTTCCACCTGACGTCATCGCGCAGATGTACTAGGTTGAGGGATTTTCCTCTAAGACGGCCGTTCCAGACAGCTGAACGGCCTCGTCAGCTTGGATTTCTGCAGCAGGGTCCCTTTGTAGTCCATCCTCATTTGATGGTTCTTCATCAACATCATTCTCTTCTGAAATGTTAAAACAACATTGTAGTGATGTATTATTTTAGCTTTGGATACTCATTGCAAACGGACAGCAAGCGTGCACTCAAGCAATCCCCTTACAAAGGGTAACCAAAGCAAGAAGGCATCATCAATAAGGAGCTCTACTCATGAACGATGTCAGCAAACATAATATGAGCAACAGTAAAACAAGAAGCTCTCGAAAATGGCCCTCTGGCAACCGCCAGGACAACACATAAATAACAACAAATCAAGAAGCCACTTCCGAGGCCCTCTGATAAACCTCCGCATCGAAGAGTATCAGGACAACACACACAAGGTCACCTCCGTGACGTTCTGGCTACCCCACAAGGGTACCAGGTAAACACACACATGGTCACCTACGTGACGTTCTGGCTACCCCTCAAGGGTACCAGGTAAACAACACAAAAGTCACCTACGTGACACTCTGGCTGCCACTTACGGACACCAGGACAACACAGCTCACTCACCAGTCCCGAAGAATGCCTCGCATGTATTCGGGGTCCACTCACCCCGCCACTGAACCATATGTTCTGCCGCGCTCTGAGTCTTCTTTCCATATGAGCCTGCCAACAACTCAAGCTCGTAACGGTGATGAGGCAATGCCCGGACAACTTTGAACGGACCACGCATCCCGGAATCTAGTTTGCCGGTACTTTGTGAACCCTTGCTGACGAACACGAAACTGCCAACAGAAAAAGTACGGGGCTGGCGACGACCCTCATTAACGTAGGCGTCCTGTCGTTGCTGGTTGGCCGCAAGCAGTTCCGAGACCCTCTGTCTCCTCAGAGTCTGCAGGGCTTCTCGGTTCGGATGAGAGTCGCTCAGCGCAATGTCTCGGACCAGCGATCGTAGAACCGGAGTGATTCCTTCAACACCGGTCAGCAGCTGCAGGGCAGAGGTGCGAGTTGTTGCCTGCTTCGTGATGTTAAGGGTTAGCTGCACTTTCCATAATACGTTGGACCAAGAAGCACCCTTGTTGTTAACCTCTATGCGCAGCATGTTGAGGACTATGCGGCAGTACCGTTCGACTTGGCCGTTCTCGCGATGCATCTCAGGTGTGATAAAGTGTATAGAGGACCCAAGCTCAGTTACCCACTCTTGAAACGCAGCACTTTCAAACATCCTAGCTCTGTCACACACTATATTTGACGGAGTGCCAAACAGCGAGACTGCATTGGAAAACACCCTTTTCAATTCATCCGCGTCTTGCCGGTATAACGCGTACAATAAGCAAAATTTTGAAAATGAGTCTACAACTATGAGGATGTATTTATAACCGTTGGACTCTGTTAACGGCCCAAGAACATCGGCATGTAACACGGAAAAGGGGATGTCCGGTTTTGTCCAAGACTCGATTGGTTGGTGAGGTGCTCGGGGCACTTTCTTATGTGCTAAGCAAACGATACAATGGCCAACATACTTTTTACCAAATTGTCTAAGGCCAGGAAACCAAAAGTGACGCAGTATCAAATCGACAGTCTTATCGACGCCTATGTGATCGTGATCGTCATGAAAGACTCTTAAAAGACTAAGCCTATGCCCTTTCGGTATGTAACACAGAAGGCGCGAGTCTTCACCAGTAGACGTGTACTTATAGTACAGTAAGTCATTTTTAATAAAACATCGACTGCTATCTAACTGGCCTTCTCGAACCTTCTGCATTAGATCCTGAGTCTCCAAGTCGGCAGTTTGAGCAATTTTCGCCCAGTTTCGTGGATTTTGCATTTGGAACACGTGAGCAGGTTGTCTGCTGAGAAAGTCAGCATGCTGCATGTTGCAACCCTTTCGGTACTCTAAAGAAAACTGAAAATCCTGCATGTAAACCCACCAGCGAGCTACACGAGGCAGTAAATCTTTTTTGCGTTCAGTTCATTTTAAAGAATTGCAATCAGTGACAATTTTGAATTGTATACCGATCAAATAATGCCGAAAGTGTTGTAAAGCGCGTACCACAGCTAAGGTCTCTAATTCGTAGCTGTGATATTTTGATTCCGCTCCCTGGGTGGACTTACTGTAATACCCGACAACTCGCTTACGTTTTCCTTCATGTTCCTGAAGCAAAATAGCCCCGAATCCTATCGAACTAGCATCGGTATGTAGTTCTGTGGGAAGACCGGGATTGAAAATTGCTAAAACTGGCTCCTCAGTTAAGCACTTAATGATATAGTCGCGAGCGACATCTTGTTCCGGTCCCAAACAAAAGGCACACCTTTTCTCAGTAGCTTGGCAATACAAGCAGTCTTTGAGGCATATCCAGCAATGTACCTGCGAAAATAACCTGCCAGCCCCAAGAACTGACGCACCTCTTTTACATTTGTGGGTTTCGGGGACTTAACTAGAGCATCAGTTTTACTCGGACTCGGCCGTACCTGACCATGTCCAATCATCCGTCCTAAGTATTCAACCTCCGTATCTAAAAACGTACATTTCTTCAGATTGACCGAGAAACCTGCCGCTGAGAGGGTTTTTAAAACCTCTCGCAATACCTTTAGGCCTTCCTCGATTGAATTGGACATGATCAGTACGTCATCAATATAGGTCAATACATGGCCAGTGTCTATAAGATGCTTGAGTGTCTTTGTGATAATGCGCTGATACACGACAGGGGCGTTCGCCAGCCCATAAGGCATTTTCAAATACTCAATGCCCTTCAGGCGTCACAAAGGCAGTTTTACTAATAGAGGCATCGTCTTTCATTGGTACTTGATGAAAACCAGTAGCCATGTCAAGACTGGTAAAATATTTGAAGTTGCCTAATTTATCGATGTGGTCATCGATTAGTGGCAATGGAAATCTCTCTTTAACAGTGACAGCGTTTAAGGCTCTGTAGTCTACGCACATCCTATCTTCCCCGCTCTTTTTCTTTACGAGGATGATAGGACTTGCATAGTCTGATTGGGATTCTCGTATGATGCCCTTACTCAAAAGATCACTAATTATGCCGCGAACGCGTAACTTCTCGTCTGCAGAAAGCTTGTACGGTCGATAACTTATCGGAATGTCACTGTTAAGCCTAATCTCCATGCTCCCAGTGTTTACTGTGGAGGTCGCTGTGCCAGTGGTGAACGTTTCAGAAAACTCGTCAATCAAAGATAACAAACGTTTCTTGTCATCACCAACTAAGGGTGTCTTCACTTGGTCAGCCAGCTCCACAGACGACACATTGTACACTTGATCAACTCTCGTCAATCGTTGAGAGTCACTCGTCCTAATGTAGGTGATACAATCGCGATTTAAAATGTCAGTCCCTACCAAGACAGGTGCTTGAATGCAATCTGGTGGTACTACATAAAGATCCGCCTCTAATGATAATTCAGGGAACTCAATTATTGTCTTAACAAAAGAAGTAGACTCGATATCTTGACTACTGATACCTCGCAATCTACGATAGGTTGGCAATTGATTAAAACTAAAATGCTTTAAAACCGATCTAGAAATAAGTGAAATATCAGACCCAGAATCAATTAAAACATCTATGGGTAGTTTTTGAATACTCGCCGTCATCACGTTGTTTCGTCCGGAATCGACGCGGAGCAAAAATTTACGTCACTACTACTTTTATCATTGGACTTAGAATCCATACGTTGCTTTAAATAGCACGAATCAACGAGATGACCTGTTTTCTTACAATAGGTGCAAATCACTTTGACTGGTTTTGAATTAGACTTCGTATCTTTTACATTCGAAGTCTCAGAGGAGGTAGATTTAAAATTAGAAGTGGCTGAATCAACTTTTGATTTTTTTGAACAATCAGCTTGTTTGTGACCGTGTTTGCCATACGAGAAGCATGTCACCTGTCCTCTCCTAGACGCTTCGCGTTTACGAGGATTGGACGTTTCAGCAGCCGACGAGCGTATGGGATTACCGGTAGCACTTTGCGTGTTCTTAGGTTTAACGTACACGGACAAAAATTCGACCAAATCTTTCGGCTGCAGTTTGGCGTTGGTAGCCGCGGCTTTCACTTGAGGATCGGAGATGCCACGAACTACTATGGCGGTTTTGAACTCATCCGAAAGCCCTCGTACGATATTTAACCGCCGTAGGGACATTCGAGCGTACTCTGCATACGTGGTGAACTTGTTAGACGTTGTACTCATGACGTCATACAGCACAGTAGCCATATCGACTTCACGTGGACACAACGATCGAAACTCTGCTTTAAAATTCGACCACGAGCGATCGTTTGTCACCCAATGGTTCAACCACGTTTTGGCGTCACCACGTTGGCAACCACCAATACGCCCAAAACACTCATGATCATCCCAACCGTTCAAGTTTCGGCCACGATCTACCTCCGCACACCACACATCAAAATCATGCACACTTGGATCGAAATTTGAAATATAGTAATGCTTAGATCTTACTTGTAACAACAAAGAGAGTGCACCGACAATCCCATCCGCCATGCTGCTGGTATCGCGCGGCGTTTCCGCAGGTCGGCTCGTAGGGGGCGTCGCCACGCCAACCTCAGCAGCAGTCTCGGTGACGTCCAAGACCACGGATGAGGGGCTGCCTCTAACTCAAGGACGAGACGGAGCGGTCAAATTAGTCGCCGTTACCGGCAGGCGCTCCTCAAGTGCATTCAGTCTTTGCAAAATCTGATCTAACGGATCGCGTCGTTGTGAACGATGGTCGCGACGTTTATGTGAACCATGCCTACGTTTTCGACTATCACGACTCCTACTTCGACGCGTTGGTGGCGATTCACCACCAGAATAATCACTACTCGACATAATTACTAACCGCAACTATTTACAAAAAGAACAAAGCACTAAACTACTAGAAAAAGATTGATCGACCACGTGGTTTTTAAAATAAGAGGATGGAGAACGATCAAAGTCGCGTAAACGATCCCCGCTTCTGATCTTACAAACGTCTTATCAAATTAAGTTTTTAAAAAGAAACACACTAACAATCCTAACCTCTCTTTAATTATTCAAATAATCTTAACATGAGCAAAATCACAAAATAACCTAAATCAGAACTAAAAGTAACAAAATTAGCACAAATGACTGAAATCAAAATTAGCGGTCATCAATATCACAAAGGGTATAATTTAGACGGTCACCAAAAATAATATTTTTAAGACTAAGCCTAGGCACCAAAATGGATCAATGGTCACCAAATTATATCCAACTCAACTGTGATTGCCATAAAATGTAGGCTTTAACCCCAAGCCTGGATGCAAACTGGATAAAATAGGTTAGGTTAGGTTAGAATTGTGACCAACCGCGCGCGAGCCGAGCGAGCGAAGCGAGCGGTGCCGCGGCAGCTGCCGGCGAGCGCTACTTCTCGAATATTATTTGGTGACCATTTATCTGTTTTGGTAACCGTTTAGAACTTTTTTGGTAGTAAAATAGGTACTTTTTTGGGCGGTGTTTAAACACAAGCCTATCACAAATAGCACTTGAGAGCACAACCGTCTCGTCCGAGCGCCGACGCAAAAGTGAAGTGCCGCACGGCCCTGCTCCGTTCTCGTCTCGATATCCCTTCCACCTGACGTCATCGCGCAGATGTACTAGGTTGAGAGGGATTTTCCTCTAAGACTGTATAGATTCTATAAATACCTCAATAAGAAAAGCAAAAGGTGTAAAAAAATCCGTTACTAAAAAACTTAACATTAAAAATATAAAAAAACTTTACAATATAATGAATGTTTGAGAAAAAATATGTGTATCATTAGGTCAAAAAATCATAATATTTTTACACAAAAAATTAATAAACTTGTACTTAGTAGAGATGATGACAAACGACAAATACTGCAAGATGGTTATAAAACTTTACCTTGGGGACATTATAAAGCTGTATTTTAGAGAAAAGCTATGTTTTTTTTTTATTAGATATATTATTATGTGAACTATTTTTTACTGTATGCATGTAATAAAAGCTATTTATAAATAAAAAATATGTTGCTTTATAATAGGTATTGTAAGAAAAGATTGTATTAAATTAAAGCTAAGTACTACTCTGTCAAGAAAATACCGGGAAAAGATCAATAATACACAAAATGTCTGTTATTCATCCAAATTTATTTTATCACCTTCAAAGTATGCTCCTTTAGAAACGATACACTTGCGCCAACGAATAATCCATTCATCAAAACATTTTTTAAACGCTGCTTCCGGAATTGAGTTCAGTTCTCGCCGCGAATTCTCCTTTATATCTTCTATCGATTGAAAACGGGTGCCACGAAGTGGTAATTTGAGTTTAGGAAAAAGAAAAAAGTCAGCAGGAGCCATATCTGGTGAATATGGTGGTTGCTGGATGGTATTTGTTGAGTGTTTGGTTAAAAATTCGTTCACAATGATAGCCTTGTGCGAAGGCGCATTGTCGTGGTGCAAAATCCAAGAATTTCCTTTCCACAAATCTGGCCTTTTTCGTCGAATTTGCTCTCTTAAACACCGCATAACGCTCAAATAATATTCTTTATTTACCGTTAGACCTTCCGGTAAGAATTCAGGGTGCACAACACAGCGATAGTCAAAGAAAACAGTCAACATGACTTTGACTTTTGATCGACTTTGGCGTGGTTTTTTCGGTTTCGGTTCAGTTGGAAGGCGCCACTCCGAAGCTTGTTGACTAGTTTGCATGTCAAACTCGTAAACCCACGTCTCGTCACCAGTAACAATGCGTTTCATGAATGTTGGGTCCGAACTGACTCGTTCTAGCATATCCTCAGCGACTTTCATGCGATTGAGTTTTTGGAGAAAATTCAGATCTTTTGGGACTAGCCGAGCAGCAACATGTTTCATACCCAAATGATTAGTTAAAATGGTACGGATCGGCTCGTGAGATACAGAAAGTTCGGCGGCTATCTCTCTCAGAGTTGAATGGGGATTTTCAGTCACTATTTCCTTCACTTTTGCGATGTTAACTTCAGTTGCAGACGTTGACAGCCTACCAGAGCGAGGCAAATCTTCCATCACATCTCGACCGCTTTTGAACGCTTTGAACCACTCATAAGCACGAGTTTTTGATAAAGTCGATTCACCGTAAAGCCTTCTGTAACATTTTCAGTGACTCCGAACACGAAATTCCATTGGCGATGCAAAATTTAAGACAAACTCTTTGTTCGATATTTTTGTCCATTATGAAATTCGCAATACACACTATATATGATATTACTAAAACCAGCACTGTATTTAATATAAATAACAGATGCAACTCAAACTTCGCGCCAAAATAGAAAACAGTTGTGCCAATCTAACAACTACAAAAAAAACAAAAATTTGAATTTGGAACCATAAACAAATCATCCATTCCCGATACTTTTTTGACTGAATGTATCTAAGAAAATGTATCAATTGTATTGTGCTAAATAAATGAAATTATAAAAAAATATTACTTTTTTTTTAACTTTACCCTTATCCTTTGCAAATAGATAATGACCGGTGTTGCAAGTAGACAATTACGCAGGACCTACCTCATAAAATCTTATTACAATGTCGCGCGTTTAGGAACAAAGGGTCACTTCTGCATTTTTTCCAACATTATAGAAGAGCATAATTAAAGTTCTTAATTTAAAGAAAGTGTTTGAAGTAAAACGATTCTCAAAGTCTTACAGTAATTCGAATAGTCACTATTAAAAAAAAATACAATTGTTAAATTGAAGAATATACAGAAGTAACCATTTGTTCCCAAACTTGTGATATAAATATCTTGCAACTATTAATACGTAAACAATAATAGGTGACATGTTTTATTTCTATTTTGACCCTCTTTAACTGCTATGCAATACCCATCGTTATTAATAGGCTGCCTATCTCAAAACGGGAAAAGTAATAAAACAGCTTTATTGATAATAAGTATTAACATTTATTTTAAATATAATATTTTTTAAAACATATCTGCATCATTTAAATGATTACTAATTTTTTTATAAGAGTCTCAGTAATGTCCATAACTTCATCATAATTTTCGCGCGCCACATATTGAACACTCACACAAGCATTATTATTATCACTAATAACATCACGCACATTTTCACAATCTTTATCTTTAACGTCAAACACATTCAATTTAATAAGATATCGGCCTCTAGATCCATTTCGACGAATAATGTAGGATGATGATGAGTCCAATGAAAGTTTCCTCTTTTTCGTCTTTTCCAATGTGGTGGCGGTTATTGGGAAGGTCTACATTTAGCCGCCGCTGATTTACTAAGTCTTCAAAATACGTGCTGTAATTTCCCTCAGTTGTTACGCGACAATGTTAATTTTCTTATGATATTCAAACAAGATGATGTGAATTCAAAACATATTTATGAAGAACATGTGAGTGGTGATCTACAATGGAATCAGTTTAAAGATATTTGCAAAATGTTTGGAAAAAACCTTATAGTTTTTTACTTATTAACAAAGAATCTTCGTTAAATAGAGAAAAGTACAGACAGAATTTTGATACATTTTTTAGATTTTGAATGAAGTTTTGTAAATATAAATTAATAATATGCAAAACAAAGGCGATCGGCAGGCTTGTATGGAAGTTTCGTACACCTAATAAATTATCGTGTTTTGAGACATTTTTTGTTTTAATTGGTAGTCAATACGATAGGCAAGCCCTTATAAAATTCTTAGATTTTTAGAAGTTGGTACCTTAAAGTTATAACCAGTTTTATTTTTGAGGTTAAGTACCAATAAATATTATTACGTGTAAGGACACACATTGTTTTGGTGAAAAAAGATATGTTGTAGATAGCTGGTGCTATTTTTGTAGTGTTATACTTATCCTTACGTTGGCAAATTGACATCAGAATTGTATCTATTCAGTAGGGTGCTTTAGGCGAGACCTACGTCCGCTGCTGGACGTCTGCAATAGTTTGATGAATGATGAAGTGCTGATGGAGTTTTGAGTGTGGGTAAATAAAACAACTTTGTTTTTGTAGGAACATACATTTATTTTATTGTTCTTATAGTTACTTAATCTATTCTTAATATTACTTCATCTAGGAAAGGGGCAGGTCGGGTCATACCTTCATGGCGAGCGTAACTAAGGTACCAAATAATGCTCATAACATGTGAGCAGCATCCCACCGTTCTTAAACCTACCATGCAATTACAGCAATAACTTTTTATTGCGTCCCGACCATTCATATTTGTTTCTGCTACTATAAAAACAAAATAAGTTCTAGCAGAAGAATGGCTTGACTTTAGTTTAGTTTAGATTAGTTTTAGGTACATACATATTATTATAATATGTTATCGCGTAGTTTAAATGGTAAGTCTACTTTTTAACACATAAAAGTTATCACTTCGTAACTAGCACACTCGTACGCATAATGTTATTTGGATACTACTTACATCTCTAGGATATGTCCACAGCCGAATAGTATTGACGATGTCTTCACTCTCATCAGATAAAGCGTGCCTTCTTATTCGCGACAAGCGAACGTTGCAATTGATGCATTGTAAACTCGTCATTTTAAAGCACGTACACACACAGCACAATTAATAAAGCGTCCTTTCGCGAAAGTAGATTCTATGCAATATTATTCATTTTAAGGTATAATGTGTAATTGGTTAATTATATTTACTATTATTTCTATTTTTAAATAATTATTTATCATTTCGAGCCTCGTGATATTTTACAAATGGCAATTTCTAAAAACAGAACTACGTTTAGTTTTTTTTTTTTTTTTTACTAATGATAGGCACGCGTTTGACCACTATCTCACCTGATGGTAAGCGAGGATGTGGTCGAAGATGGAGCACGCTTGCCTAGAAATAACCTATTCACTCTTGATTTAAAGACTCCCAGGTTGTAGCTATCGTCGTTAATTACTTGAATCTTTTAATTGGTATAATTAATAAATCCAGACTTCTAAAAATACTAATGTTTCATGAAAATGAATGGTTTAGTTGCCTTAATAAGTGGTAAAAATTCTATCACAAAACAACAAAAAAAGTATGTTGTACGAATCCTGCCGATTGCCTTTAGTATTAATTCTTCTTCAGACGAGTACGGTTGTCATATGTAACTGAACATGGAAAAACATATTAAAGTAGAATTAATGAAGTCTATAGAAGCAATAAATAATAAAATAAAAAAAAATGAAGGACGAGGAACAATCAATGAACTTATCACTCGATAAAATACTAAAGCCTGTCACAGATCCCCTTAATACCCTGGTTGATTCAAATATATCTTTCGAAAAATTAAAAAATAAAACACTCGCTAATTCTGAAGAAATTGAAGCGGATACTATTAATACTTGCTCATCTACAAAGTTTGAAGACAACTCAAAATTAAATTCTGTTCTATTCGTTGAAAGTCCTAAAAGGGAATTGGCAGATGATTTAGAAATATCGTTGGAAGGTGATGATATCTGCGGTATTTATGATGGTGACAGTATACCGTTTGGGATAAGAAGTAATAACAAGATTTTATTCATGGGTAATTCAGTGGTATCATTTTCTAAAATTGATAGTTTAAATAATGATACCATTATTTTGGTTAAAATCGATGACAAAGCTTATAATTTAACTCCAGGTCTGAAAGAACTATTGCTGAAAAGAAATGTAAAGTTAATATCGAATGAAGATAAAATTGTTTACAAAGATATGTTACATTATACAAATGCATATAAAAAAATTGTTAGTCCTAACGGTCAAATAAGAGGTGATAAAAGTATAAAATACCGTGAAATAATTAAACCCCTATTTGCTGGAACGCGCGACGGTAAAACTGAAACCAAACTTGGAGGAAATTTACCGAAACTAAAAAAATATAAAAACAACACTGATTTAGTATACTGGGATGATCCAAATGAATTGGTTGAAAGATTAAAATGATTAGTGGCTTCCAAAGATGCTAGTAATACTAATCACGATAACGAAATGTTATCTATTATTGAAGAATTAAAAGAAGCTAACATAATTAAAGAATAAATACTAGCAACTTCAGATTTCCAATTTAGTATAAAGTAATTTTATTATTCATCATAAAAACATTGAGAAATTAAGTCGCTGAATTTTAAGATAGCTGATACCAGAAATAAAATAATAAGTTGTTTAAATTTATATTATATTATCATGAGCAAAGCAGAAGTAGTAAATTCATTTGGATCATCCTAGTATACTAATATACTGGGATGATCCAAATGAATTGGTTGAAAGATTAAAATTATTAGTGGCTTCCAAAGATGCTGGTAATACTAATCACGATAACGAAATATTATCTATTATTGAAGAATTAAAAGAAGCTAACATAATTAAAGAATAAATACTAGCAACTTCAGATTTCCAATTTAGTATAAAGTAATTATTCATCATAAAAACATTGAGAAATTAAGTCGCTGAATTTTAAGATAGCTGATACCAGAAATAAAATAATAAGTTGTTTAAATTTATATTATATGAGCAAAGCAGATGTAGTAAATGAAATTCACAGAAATGCTAGGGTAAATTTTCCGCGAAGAAATGTTATTATAAAAGATATAGATGATCTATGGCAAGCAGATTTAATTGATATAATAATAATCTGTGGCTCGGCTGTCAAGCCAACTGACGTGAGAAATTTTTCATCCCGTATTTTTATTGATTTTAATAAAAAAAAAACCATAGAAACAATGCATTTAATAACAAATACATCAAGAAAAAAAAAATAGCACCACATGGAAATAAAAAAATACACTAAATGGAAAAACAAATTGCAAATAAGGAAATAAAATGTTGACACGTCACCGGGCACGACTACAAGCAGCACCAACACCGTCTTCGGGTTCGTCGCTCAGTTCCGCCTCGCAGCCGCCGGGACCTGCGCCAGCCGCGAGTCCAGAGATTCCGGTAGCTGCAGTTGCGTCGAGCTCGAGCGACGAATACTTCTCGCCGCCGACGACACCACCACCTGCGCGTCGGCGCGGGCGAGGCCGACCACCGGCCAGCTTAGGACCTCGAGGCCCACCGGTCTCTGATAGGGTCCCCGCTATCGGTGGAAGTGTGCAGCGTATAAAATGGACTCAAGCCATAAATGAGAATGTAATACGCTCATACTTTGGGGCTACAGAGGGGGGAACTAACCTGACTGCGTACCGTGGTCGGATGCTCTCTCTGTTTCAGGTACTTGAACCAGCTGTCAGCGTATCGGCCCAACGACTGTCGGATCAGGTGCGCGTCATCCAGCGTAACCGTATGTTGGATGATAGTGTGCTTGATCGCCTCCGCACTGAAATGTGTAGCCATGTCATTGCTTCTCCGTCGCAGACTGTGGCACCAGCACAGTCAACCCAATTGCCCAGCCTTGCTGACGAGGAGAGTAATGACAGGGTTACAAACGTAAGTACCCAGTGCAATGACGAATTGAGGAGTGCTTTGGAGTGTGCTATTCGGGAATACCGCTACATGGCCCCTGAACTTAGACTACGCTTACCTCGTTTGCCCATGCATAACAAGAACAGGGCGCTGGTGGCTGCTCTGGATTCGCAGTTGTCAAGCCATTTTGATAACTGTGATAACCTCACCGATGCACATTCGATCATGTACTGTGCGGCTGGAGCGGCATGTCGTGTAGCTCATGTCAAGATAAAAATAACCAATGACAGAGTTACACGACCAAAACCAGCCGTACCAGCTTGGCAGTGCAGGATCGAGCGTCGTATTGGTGAGGCCAGAGCGCTAATCGGCAAACTGATCTGCTTCAGGGAGGGCAACACACGCCCTCGAGTGATGCGCTTTGTGAGACGGGCGTTTTCGGGAACTGATGTCAATCCCCGAGATTATATATCTCGTGTCACAGAGCGCATCGACTTCCTGATGCAGAAGGTGTATGCATGGGCAAGCCGTATTCGTAGGTACAGGCGGCGAGTGGAGCGATACACCCAGAATCGCACATTCCGAAGTAACGAAAGGTGGGTATATAGAGATTGGGAGCGACCGGACCAAGGTGTGACTGACACGCACTTACCGGATGATGATGCTATGTGTTCATTCTGGCGCAGCATCTGGTCGGTTCCTGTCAGTCATACTGAGGGTGATTGGACTCGGGAGGTCGAGTGTGTGTGCGATCCGATACCAGAAATGGGGGCAATTTCCATCAGCCCCCAAGATGTAGCTTGTGCAGTCCGCCCGTTGCCTAACTGGAAATCTCCAGGGCCGGACGGGCTGCACAATTTCTGGATTAAATGGTTTACGAGATCGCACGCTTGCTTGGCGTCTCAATTCCAGTCTGCCTTAGAGTCTGGGTCGCTACCCCAGTTCTTAACTACAGGAATAACCCACCTGCTCCATAAATCAGGTAGTACTGCGGAACCTAAAAATTATAGACCGATCACGTGTTTACCGACGGTCTATAAAGTTCTTACATCCATTTTGAGGGCAAAGATTAATAATCATATTAACAACAACAACATCATGTCTGCCTCTCAAAATGGATGTAGGAATGGGTCCCGCGGTACTAAGGAGCTACTCCTTATTGATATGGCCATTAGCCAACAGGTTCGGCGTTCCCGAAAGGATCTGTCGACATGCTGAATAGACTATAAGAAGGCCTATGACTCGGTGCCTCATACATGGCTCATGAGGGTGCTAGAATTGTATAAAGTTGATGCAACGCTACGCACCTTCCTGATGTCGTGTATGGGGCAATGGAGGACAGTCCTTCGCTATACAGGATCTCGAAATATCCAGAGGAATAGCGAACCGGTAAGGATCGAGCGGGGTATATTTCAGGGCGATAGTTTGAGTCCACTTTGGTTTTGTCTAGCCTTGAATCCTCTTAGCACACTGCTGGAGAATTCAGGGCTAGGCTATCGGTTGAAGAGAGGTGGTCAGGTTATATCTCACCTCCTTTACATGGATGATCTGAAACTCTTTGCCCCCACTAATCTGCAACTGATGGAGCTACTGAAGGTAACTGAAACATTCAGTAACGCCATCAGGATGGAGTTTGGTGTGGATAAATGTGCGGCCATGCAAGTAAAGCGTGGAGAGATCATGGAATCCGTGGGAACTCAACTCTCGGATTCCATAAACCTGAGATCCCTCTCTCCAACTGAAACTTACAAGTATTTGGGTATGTCGGAAGCGTTAGGTATCAATGTTACTGACATGAAGCAATCGTTGAAGGAGCGCTTCTTTGGTCGCCTGAAGAAGGTATTCAATAGCTTTCTATCGGGCGGAAACAAGGTGCGCGCCTTCAACGGTTGGGTCATGCCGGTATTGATGTACTCTTTCGGCGTACTCAAATGGACTCAAAGTCCGTACACTGCTCACTGCGTATCGAATGCATCACCCACGGTCGTCGGTAATGAGACTGTATATCCCGCGAAAGTGTGGAGGTCGAGGCTTTTTAAATGCTAAGACTCTCCACAATCGCGAGATATGCAGTCTTAGGGAATATTTCCTAGCTGTCGACGTGGGTATGCATCGAGATGTAGTGGCGGTGGACAAGGGACTCACCCCTCTCTCCTTGGCAAATGAGAACTGGCGCAAACCTGCGGTGCTTGACACTAACGATCGCAGGGCGGTATGGCAGAATAAGGAGCTTCACGGACGCTTTTTCCGGGCCCTACATGGGCCCGACGTAGACCAACTAGCGTCCGTAGCCTGGCTGCGTTTCGGTGATCTTTTTGGAGAAACTGAAGGTTTTGTTTGTGCAATTATGGGCGAAGTTATCATGACGAATAACTACCGGAGATTTATTGTGAAAGACGGCACGGTCGACATATGTCGGGCATGTCGCCGTCCGGGAGAATCAATTCGCCATATTGTCTCTGGTTGTTCTCGTCTAGCTAACGGAGAATACTTGCATAGGCACAACCTTGTAGCCAGGATTATCCATCAGCAACTTGCTCTGAAATACTCTCTTGTGGAGTCGGAGGTGCCATACTATAGGTATGCGCCCGACCCAGTTCTCGATAATGGCAATATCACATTGTACTGGGATCGGTCCATCATCACTGACAGGACTATTGTTGCCAATAAGCCTGATATAATGGTGGTGGACCGAATTGTGAGGCGTGCAATGATTGTAGACATAACCGTCCCGCATGACGAGAACCTCGTGAAAGCCGAGAAAGATAAACAAATCAAGTATATTGACTTGGCTCGCGAGGTGGTCGACATGTGTGAAGTGGACTCCGCAATCATTGTACCGATAGTCGTGTCGGCCAATGGCTTAATAGCCACGAGCCTCGACCAACACCTTAGGAGGCTCTCGTTGGGCAGCTGGATCAAGGGCTTGATTCAGAAAGCGGTACTTCTGGACACGGCTCGCATTGTCAGGAGGTTCCTTTCTCTGGAGCCCTGACCACCGGTAGCTTGGACCCTGTTCCCGATATCGGTGGGTTTATATTTTTAAATGTTTTTGTATTTATTTTATTCAAATATTTAAAAATATAATTTATATGTATGTAACTGAATAAAGGAGAATAATAATAAATGCTAAGACCCTGCACAACCGCGAGGTATGCAGCCTTAGGGAATACTTCCTAGAGGCCGACGTGGGTATGCATCGAGATGTGGTAGCGGTGGACAAAGGCCTTACCGCGCTCTCCTTGGCTAACGAGAACTGGCGCAAACCTGTGGTATTAGATACTAACGACCGCAGGGAGGTATGGCAGAGCAAGGAGCTTCACGGACGCTTTTATTGGGTCCTACATGGGCCCGATGTAGACTTCTTAGCGTCCGTAGCCTGGCTTCGTTTTGGTGACCTCTTCGGGGAAACCGAAGGTTTTGTTTGTGCAATTATGGACGAAGTTATGATGACTAATAACTACCGGAAATACATTGTGAAGGACGGTACGGTTGACATATGTCGGGCATGTCACCGGCCCGGGGAATCCATCCGCCACATTATTTCCGGTTGTTCTAGTCGGGCTAACGGAGACTATTTGCTCAGGTACAACCTTGTAGCCAGGATTATTCACCAGCAACTTGCTCTTAAATACAATCTTGTGGAATCGGAAGTACCGTACTATAGGTATGTGCCCGACCCAGTTCTCGAAAATGGTAGTTGCACATTGTATTGGGATCGGTCTATCATCACTGACAGGACTATTGTTGCCAATAAGCCTGATATAGGGGTGATAGACCGACTAGAGCGTCGCGCAATGATTGTTGATATAGCAGTCCCTCATGACGAGAACCTCGTGAAGTCAGAGAAAGATAAACAAACGAAGTATCTTGACTTGGCTCGCGAGGTTGTCGACATGTGGGATGTGAACACAGCAGTTATTGTGCCGATAATCGTGACGGCCAATGGCATTATTGCCAAGAGCCTCGACCAACATCTCAAGATGCTCTCGTTGGGCAGCTGGATCAAGGGCTTGATCCAGAAAGCAGTACTCCTGGACACGGCGCGCATCGTTAGGAGGTTCCTCTCTCAGAAGCCCTGACCACCGGTAGCTTGGACCCTGTTCCCGATACCGGTGGGCTACTATTTTTTATATTTTTAAATGTTTTTTTTGTATTTTTATAGAAATATTTAAAAATGTAATTAGTATGTATATATAAATAAATAAATGGAATAATATGTTTTCCTTTTATTCGTAAAATTAATACTTTTAGACCTCACACATACAAAAGAAGCTTCCAAGATTCAGAAAATAAGCAATATAAATAAATAAATACAACCTAAAGTTAATCCAAAAAGTAAACTGAAATCAGAATGCAGGAAGATGAAGAAAAATATTTGCAACCGACACATGACATATGTCACAAAATTGACCACTACAATTGTAATGAAAAAGGAATGAATTAATAAACACTTAAGATATGCTGACCAGAGCACCATCACGACGTGCACGCCCACCATCTCCGGACCCGTCGCTGAGCTCCACCTCGCCGCCGCCGGACAGCGGAATACCAGTGTCGCCGGCGGTTGCAGTTGCGTCGAGCTCCAGCGACGAGTATTTCTCTCCGCCGACGTTGCCAACACCTGTACGTCGGCAGGGGAGAGGCCGGCCACCGAGGGGCTTGGGACCTAGGGGCCAACCGGCCCCGAGCCGGGTCCCCGCTGCCGGTGGTTGTATGCAGCGCATAAGATGGAGTCAATCCATGAACGAGAACGTTATGCGCGCTTACTATAGGTCTACAGAGGGGGGAACTAACCTTACTGCGTACCGTGTCAGGATGCTGTCTCTGTTTCAGGACCTGGAACCAACCGTGAACGTCTCGGCCCAACGATTGTCGGATCAGGTGCGGGTTATCCAACGTAATCACAGGTTGGACGATGCTGCACTTGATAGGCTGCGCTCAGAGGTACTGAGCAACTTTATCATCTCAACTCCGACACAGGCCGTGGTTCAGGCACCAGCTAGTAGCGCAATCACACCGCGGCCCAACAACGTCAGTGATGAGGTAGATGATAGGGTTGTCACGGTAAGTAGCCAGTGCAACGATAGACTGAGGAGCGCACTGGAGGATGCGCTTCGCGAGTATAGATCAATTCCGACCGAACTTAGGCCCCGTTTACCACGGTTACCCATGCACAAAAAAAATAGGGCGCTGGTGTGTGCCCTGGACTCGCTGCTGCAGAACATCTTTGAAAGCAGCGAGAGCCTCCTTGATACGCACTCAATCCTGTATTGCGGGGCTGTTGCGGCATGTCGTTTAGCAAATATTAAGTTTAATACTAGTGATGAAGCTATTCGACCAAAACCTGCTGTACCAGCCTGGCAGTACAGGATCGAGCGGCGGATCGATGAGGCTAGGGCACTCATCGGCAAACTATACTGCTTCAGGGAGGGTAACACACGACCACGCGTGATTCAGATTCAGATTCAGATAAATTTATTTGCTCGAACATGTGTGTACATACAATTAAAAACAAATGCATGAAAGGTGATAAAAGTACATGGAGTTGTGCTAACATGTTTACCATATTGTCATGGTGTGCAAATATTAAATGTACAAGTTTAGAAAAAATAAAAAATATATCATTCAGTGGTAATAATGAAAAAATTCTGACATAATAAATAAATTGATTCATCACATAATTAATTCATATGGAAATAAATAGTTATGTACATAAAAATGTAAAAAGTAATATCACAAAATTAATAATAATAAAAAAGAAACATTTTAGCCAAATACCATAATCAAAATCATTATTACATTACATTAAATTAAAATAATATAAAATAAAAATTAAAGAACATGTCCATTTAAAATGATTCCATTAAAAAATCATTAACATCATAATATGCTTTACTAGCCAAAAACGATTTTACATTCTTTTTAAATTGTTCCACACTTAGCTCTTTCCAGTTATTTGGAAGCTTATTGTAAATAATGGGAGCCATACAAAAAACACTCTTGCGCATAAGTGCAGTCCGAGACCTATGTTGACAAAGTTGACTGTTATCCCGTCTATTTCTAGGAAACAAGTCTGCCATGCGGGAAAATAGGTTAGGATTTGTTTTAACAAATAACGCGATTTCTAAAATGTAAATTGATGGTAAAGTTAAGATGTTGTGGCTTATAAAAAACGGCTTGCAGCTTTCCGTCATTTTTAATTTAAATATGGATCTAAGGCATTTCTTTTGGGCTTTAAATGCGGTATCTCTGTCCGTAGAGAGTCCCCAAAAAATAATGCCGTATCTGATAATGGGCTCAGCTATTCCGTAATAGGCGGTTAATAGGGCATTAGTATTTAGAATCCGCGATAATTTATATAGTGCGAATGCACTGTTACTTAGTTTTTTGGTAGTGACCTCTATGTGAGCCTTCCAATTTAAATTTCGATCTATGGTTAATCCTAAAAATTTTGTGGAATTGACTGCTTCAATTACATTACTATTATATTTAATTTTTAAAATTGGATATTTTAATTGCCTTTGACTAAAATGCATTATTACAGTTTTACTTAAGTTTACTTTAAGGTTATTATTTTCTAACCATGAAATAGCTTTGTTTAATGTATTATTTATATCATCTTCATACATATGCCTATTATCACAAGGAATGGTTATCGTGCTGTCATCTGCAAAAAGTGTCATACTGTGATCTATACATTTAGGAAAATCGTTGATGTAAAGGGTAAAAAGTGGTGGTCCTAATACGCTTCCTTGTGGTACGCCATAGTTGACTTTACGCTCCCTAGATGTAAAAATTACTTCACGTTTAGTGTTTGCATTAATCGTCGCAATTTCCGTTGTTTGTTGTGATGCGCTTTGTGAGACGGGCGTTTTCGGGGACTGATATCAGCCCTCGAGATTACACGTCCCGTGTCACGGAGCGCATTGACTTCCTGAAGCAGAAAGTTTATGCATGGGCGAACCGTATTCGGCGGTATAAGCGGCGGGTTGATCGATACTCGCAGAATCGCATGTTCCAAAGCGATGAGAGGTGGGTATATAGAGCTTGGGAGCGACCTGAACAAAGTGTGACGGATGTGTGCCGCCCGGATGATATCGCCACGAATACATTCTGGCGAAGCATCTGGTCGGTGCCCGTCTGTCATACCGAGGATGGCTGGATGCGCGATGTCGAGCGCGTGTGTGAAGCTATGCCACAAATGGAAAAAAATAACATCTCCCCATTAGATGTAGCCAAAGCAGTCCGTCCGTTACCGAACTGGAAATCTCCAGGACCGGACGGACTGCATAACTTCTGGCTCAAATGGTATAGCACCTCACACGCGGTCCTGGCAACTCAATTCCAGTCATCCTTAGAGTCTGGGTCACTACCACAGTTTCTAACAACTGGCGTTACCCACCTGCTCCATAAGACCGGTAGTCCCGCGGAACCCAAGAACTATAGACCAATTACTTGTTTGTCGACGGTCTATAAACTTCTTACATCCATTCTGAGAGTGAAGATCAATGATCACATTGAGACTAATTCAATTATGTCCACCTCTCAGAATGGATGTAGGAAGGGGTCCCGCGGCACTAAGGAGCTTCTCCTCATAGACATGGCTATAAGCCAACAGGTTCGTCGATCCCGCAAGGATCTGTCGACATGTTGGATAGACTACGAGAAGGCCTACGACTCTGCCACATACATGGCTCATGAGGGTGTTGGAGTTGTACAAAATAGATGCAACTCTACGCACCTTTCTTGAGTCATGTATGAGGCAATGGAAAACAGTCCTTCGCTATCCAGGATGTCGACCAATTCAGGGGGACGATGAGCCTGTGTGGATTAAACGGGGTATATTTCAGGGCGACAGTTTGAGTCCGCTTTGGTTTTGCTTAGCTCTGAATCCTCTAAGCACATTGCTGGAGGGTTCAGGTCTAGGCTATCGGTTGAGAAGAGGTGGTCAGGCCATATCTCACCTTCTTTACATGGATGATCTGAAACTCTTTGCCCCCAACAATTCGCGACTGATGGAGCTACTGAAGTTGACTGAAACCTTCAGTAGTGCCATCAGGATGGAATTTGGTGTGGACAAATGTGCAGTCATGCATGTAAAGAAAGGGGAGATTATGGAATCTGAGAGAATTCAACTCTCGGATTCCATACAGGTTAGATCACTCAGCTCGACCGAAACCTATAAGTATTTGGGTATATCGGAAGCGTTGGGCATTAATGTTACTGACATGAAGCAATCGTTGAAGGAACGCTTCTTTGGCCGCCTGAAAAAGGTTTTGAATAGCCTTTTGTCGGGCGGAAATAAGGTGCGCGCCTTCAACGGTTGGGTCATGCCGGTATTAATGTACTCTTTCGGCATACTCAAATGGACTCAAACGGAGCTTGACGCCCTGGATAGGAGAGTACGTACACTGCTGACCGCAAACCGGATGCATCACCCACGATCGTCGGTGATGAGACTGTACATTCCGCGGAAGTGTGGAGGTCGAGGCTTTTTAAACGCCAAGACTCTCCACAACCGCGAGATGTGCAGTCTCAGAGAATATTTCCTCACAGCTGATGTGGGTATGCACCGAGATGTGGTCGCAGTGGACAAGGGTCTCACCCCGTTGTCCATGATAAGGAGAACTGGCGCAAACCTGAGATACTTACCACGGATGACCGCAAGGAGGTATGGAAAGGCAAGGAGCTTCACGGGCGCTTCTATCGGGCTCTTCATGGGTCTGATGTAGATTTTTCAGCGTCCGTGGCCTGGCTACGTTTCAGTGATCTCTTCGGGGAAACTGAAGGTTTTGTCTGTGCGAATATGGATGAAGTTATCTTGACGAATAACTACCGGAGGCATATTATGAAGGATGGGACGGTGGACGTGTGTCGGGCATGCCACCGTCCGGGTGAGTCCATCAGACATATTATCTCTGGTTGTTCTGGTCTGGCTAACGGCGAGTACTTGCACAGGCACAACTAAGTGGCCAGGATTATCCATCAGCAACTTGCTTTCAAATATAAACTTGTGGATTCTGAGGTACCGTATTACAAGTATGTGCCCGACCCAGTTCTCGAAAATGACCATGTCATGTTGTACTGGGATCGGTCATCACTGATAGGACTATTGTTGCCAATAAGCCTGATATAGTGGTGATAGACCGATTAGTGCGCCGCACAATGATAATTGATGTTACCATCCCGCATGACGAGAACCTCGTGAAGGCCGAGAAAGAGAAACAAATCAAGTATCTCGACTTAGCGCACGAGGTTGTCGACATGTGGAATGTGGACTCAGCTATCATTGTGCCGATAGTCATTACGGCCAATGGCCTGATGGCCAAAAGCTTCGACGAACATCTGTCGAAGCTGGCGTTACGCGGTTGGGTAAAGGGCCTGATACAGAAGGCAGTACTCCTCGATACGACTCGTATTGTGAGGAGGTTCCTTTCTCTGGAGCCCTAACCACCGGTAGCTTGGACCCTGCTCCCGACACCGGCGGACTACTACTTTTTATATTTTAAATGTATTTTTTTATGGTTTTTTAGAGATATATTTAAAAATATACTTTGTATGTAAATAAAAATGAATAAACGAAATAATAATATATTTATTTTCTCGCCACAATACACATTAAAAACAAAGTTTCCAAGGAACAATAGTACACAATAAGTATATTGTGGGAGACTGGAGCCTAAACTAGGCTTGGGGCCTGTATTTCAGGACACCAGGTCTCCACCCCTTAGGTAATATAGCATTCTTCCTTATTTATTCATTTATTTACCAGACAGTGGTCGCGAATAATTGAATAACAACTTAAGATTTAATTTTCTTATCTATATAGTGTTAGTATGGTTAGTAAAGTATGGAGATGAAGGAAAGTGTAGTAAAGGTTGGGTCTGTGTTTATGTAGCGAATGAGGATGTATGTACAATTATCTGTTTCTTGGACAAATTAAATAATGAGGAAGTATACAGTTAAATCAATAATGAATTATGTAAATCAAGAACTACACCGAAACAACCATATTTTTTTCAGTTTCAAGGTAGTTTAATTTCTGAAGCCAACGAGTTAGTTTCATTTTACATTTAATCTTGTTAAGGTCGTATATAGGTAAGCTCCTGTTAATTTTGTTATACAGGTAGTGACCGAGGTGGCAGAAGAATCGCTGAGAAAACTTGGTTGAAAGCCGGTTGCGATTACTTTCTACGGGGTTGTAACGCCTTTTACCACGTAATAGAGAGGGGGAATATATTAAGAGGCCATGCTGCTTCAGAATTGTTTGCTGTATGAATAGTTGGCTCACTGTCAGGACTTTCGCTTCTTTATATAGAAGGGAAGTAGGGTATCTAAACGGAAGGCACAATGATACTTTCAGGATGGCTCTCTGCGCTCTTTCTAATTCGAGAATTGTGGATTTTGAGGCACCACCCCAGGAAGTGATGCAATAAGTCAACAAGGATTGAGCGAGTGCAAAATACACCGATTTCCTTACTTTTTCCTCAGCCACCCGTCTAAGAATCTTAAAGGCATAAATTAACTTCCGCTACCTGCCACTCCACACGGTGATATGCTCGTGAAATTTTAGTGCACTGTCTATAATAATTCCCAGGTATTTTACACTATCGGCTTCATTGATGTGAGCGCAAGTACAGGTGGTGCAGTTTGGCGTCGGACAAGTATGAGCTACGATGGAAAGCTTCTTAGTAGCCGAGGCGTGCCTGTCATGTTTTATGGAGAAAGTGACATAGTTGGTTTTTGCAGCATTCAGGGTGAGAGCATTATCTCGTAACCAATCCGATACCATATTGAAGCCTGACTGAGCATGCCTGAACACTTCACTCCACGTGGCCGCACTAAATAACAGGGCAGTATCATCGGCGAAAGTTATAACCCTACCCTCAGGGAGAGTGAGCATACCCAGATCATTAATATATATAAGGAAGAGGGTTGGACCCAGTACGCTGCCTTGAGGCACACCGTAGCTAACTAGGCACTCGTCACTGACATACTCTCCTATTTTTACGCTCTGAGTACGCCCACTCAGATAATCCTCAAATAGTTTTAACTGGACCCCCCTAATTCCAAGGCATTCCATCTTCCGAATAAGTATAGGTACAGAAACCGTGTCAAATGCCTTTGCAAGGTCCAGAAAAATCCCCAAGACCTTACGACCCGCATCCATGCTAGCAACGACAAAGTTAGTAAGATCATGAACAGCGTCTGTCGTCGATTTACCAGCTCTAAAGCCGTATTGAGAGGGAGACAAAAGGTTATGTTTCAAGTGTGTGTTTTTAAGTAATCAACTAGTCTACCATTCATGATCCGTTCAAGAATTTTGGATAGCACAGGCAGCACGGCTATGGGTCTGTAGTTGTTGACACGGCTTCTGTCCCCACCCTTAAAGACCGGACGAACAATCGACTTTTTAAATGCTCTGGGGAATTGGCCTGTATCAAGAGCGAGGTTACATACATAAGTTAAAGGTGGGGCCATGACTGCTATGTGTTTCTTGAGGAAACTATTAGATATTCTGTCCCATCCCATGGCACAGTCATTGCGGAGGCACAGAATTAATTTTGTCACTTCTGCTTCGTCTGTAGGTATCAGAACCATGGATTGTGAGGTAATGTAGGAACCATCACTCGGGGAAAGAGCCGACCGACTCACAAATTTTCCAGCAAGGGTCTTACCAATATCTGCGAAGTAGTTATTGATATCGTTAACCGACTGCTTTGGTGTTGTTGAAATCGATAGCAATTCTGAGGCGCTGTCTTTCTTTTCGACCCTACTCGATAGGTTGTTTATAGCTGTCCACAGGTGTTTAGTGTTGTTGCCAGCATCACTGATTTCTTTTTTATCCTGTTCATTTTTAGATTTCTTTAATAACTTATTGCAGTAGTTTCTGTATCTTGAATATGTCGTTTTTAAGATTAGGTTTTCAGGGTCCTTTTTAATTTTTTCGTTGAATGCAACGGAGAAGGCCAGGAGTGATCCATGGCTTTATGGTTTTTTTACGGTTTGGGACTTTGAGTATATTCGTGTTTGACTCAATGACCCGCATAATAAGACTAATCAATAAATCTGCCGCTACATGTGGGTCATTAGACATATATACTGCACTAAAGTCAAGTAGTTTCAGATCTGCATCCAGCTGATCGTGATTGATGCGTTCAATTGTTTTTTTTCCCATTGAATTTAGGTTTCATTTTTGCTAGGAATAACAGAACTGTTTCGTGGTCAGTGAGAGCGAAGTGGGTAACCATTGTCATAGCAGGCAAAGTTGTTTTTAAAACAAAGTGATCTAGGCACGCAAACTGATGTGTGGGCAAAACATGCGCGGGCAGGAGACCATGTGAGGCTAATAAATTTAAATAACTATGTTTAGCAGAGTCATGGCACTGTTCGTGAATATTTATGTTTATGTCACCACAAATAACGATATTTCTATAGTTTGCTATGTTATGAAGAGTTGTGTCTAATGAGTTAAGAAAAATGTTAACGTCTTTATAACCTGGAGGACGATAAATTGCCAGTAAAACAGTATTTTGGTCAATTTTTATTTGGAGGCAATTTGCTTCCGGAAGTAAAGGTTCTACCACAGAATCGTTAAGATCTTCATGTACATAAACGACAATACCTTCATTTTGGGTAAGATTTCTAGCTGTTTTAAAATGTGGAATGAAGTGCGTGCTAGGAAGCCAGCATTCTGTCAGCACGATAATATCCCAATCAACTTTTGTTCTAGCGAGTACCGTGTGAAACCCAGGCATATTTTTAATTATACTCCTAATGTTTTGATTGAGAATCTTTAATGATTGTTTAGACGGGAAGTTAGGTGGAGTGCAATTATCGAGATCACACGTAGATGAGTCAGACACGGAGACAGAATCAATTCAACTTCAAAAAAAAAATTTGTTTCGAAATAGATATGCAATCTATTTCGAAACAAAATAAAAGCTTAAAATTTATTCTAGCTGTTATCGATACATTTTCTAAATATGCTTGGGTCTTTCCTCTAAAAAGTAAAAACAAAGAGATTGTATGTAACTCATTCAAAATTTTATTGGAGAGAGGACGTGTCCCTAGAAATCTGCAAACTGATAACGGAACTGAGTTTTATAATAATACATTTAAAAAACTTATTCGGTCTTATAATATTAATCATTATTCAACATTCTCATCCAAAAAAGCTTCAATAGTTGAGAGATTTATCAGAACATTGAAATCTAACTTGTATAAAGAATTCAGTTTAAGAGGTAACTATGTATAACTGGATAAATGACACTCTCGATAGTTTTATTTATAAATACAATCACACTTATCATCGAACGATTGATGAAATTCCTGCAAATGTCAATAAAGTAAACAAAAAACGCATATTAGAAAGATATAAAATGTCGATAAAAAAAGTAAGTGTGAAAATAAGTTTAAGATAGATGATTATGTACGTATCAGTAAGTACAAAGCAACATTTGAAAAAGGATATACTCCTAACTGGTCGACAGAAATATTTAAAATTCGAAAAGTGCAAAATACAACTCCTGTCACCTATTTGATTGAAGATACATTTAAAGGTCAACCTATTTTAGGAACATTTTATGCACAAGAGCTTCAAAAGACTAAACATCCGAATGTATATCTAGTCGAAAAGGTTCTTCAAAGGAGAGGAAATAGGGGTTTAGTAAAATGGTTAGGCTTATCTTCTGCTGAAAATAGTTGGATCGATAAATCGAATGTGTTGTAAAAAAAATAAACTCTGCTAATGTTATGATCTATTATTGATATATTAATGAATTTAGCAGGTCTTTTAAACGCAATAATTAATTGCATAATTATTATAACATGTGATCTTTTATAATATTTATTAATTAGGGATATAATTGCTTATATTATATGTATTAAGGATTATTCCATTATTGGTCAGTCTTAAGATGTGTATTGGAGAGAGTAGTCTTCTCAATTGGTTAATAAACCACCTACCATTTGAATTGCATTTACCAGGATACAATTATTGCGGCCCTGGTACAAGATTAATTAAGAGACTTGCACATGGAGATAAAGGTGTTAATAAATTACGTTGCTCCTGATGCGAGTGCAGGAGAAAAATTTGCAGCTCATCTAGTAAGTAATGCTATATTAGCCAACATTAAAACCGGTGCAGGCTTAAAAACTCATAGCCGAAAGTCTTCGAGAAAAATAAAATCTATAAAAGGACTTAAAAAGAAATTAAAAAATGTTATATCTATGACGAAAAAACGTATGAAAAAATTAAAACCGAAATGCAAAAAAATGGCAATAGAATTAGCTATGGCCGCTGCCAGAGAATTAACTGATGATTCGTTTATTAAACTTCCTCGAGTTATTCCAATACCAAAAACTGGTGGAGTATTACCTTTAATTCCTATTTTTGCGGGATTATCAGCTGTCGGAGCCAGCCTTAGCAGGCGGCGCAGCTGGTATTGCTAAAACTATAAATGAATTTAAGATGGCTAAAAAGCTGTATGAAGAATCGAAGAGACACAATGAAAAAATGGAGGCTCTTTGCATCAGAAAACTACATCTTAAACCACATAAAAATGGTCTTGCTATTTTCGTAACAAAAGAAAAAAACTATTATAGGATATCGGCTGCCCAAACGAGCCTTAACTAACCTTGATATATTAAGGTATGGAAATAGTATTCCGTATTCTAGAGGTGTCTTTATGAGAGATCAGCTCCCTAAATTTCCGCTAAAAAAAGAATGTGGAGTTCTTAAAGATAGTTCTAAAAATCCTGGTTCACATTGGGTAGCCTATGCGAAATACAATGATTATATTGAATATTTTGACAGTTACGGAAACCTTAAGCCTCCTAAGGAATTTATAAAATACTTAGGCTCTGAGGTTCTGAACTGTATGTACTACTGTTGTCTATGTGTGCGCGCCCGCGCGCCATCTTGTGTTGTAACATTTCGGCAGCATTAAACTAGCTAGCGAGCGAGACGGTTGTTTTACTTCCCTACAAACACACCATTTGGCGACGAGGATGGCGAATTTCTTAGGAAATTTAAATGTATTCGATCACAAAATCCACGAGTGGGACGTGTTTCAAAGTAAATTAAAACAGTTTATCAAGTTAAACAAAATTTCTGACGACAATCAAAGTGCAGTGCTTTTAACTTATTTGTCGGATGAATCCTACCGTCTGATTCGGAACTTAGTGCATCCGAATAAGCTCGAAGGAATCGCCTTTAGTGAGCTAGTGAACGTACTCAACAAACATTTCACGCCCAAAAGATCAACGTTCGCCGACAGGGCAAAGTTCTATGAAGCTATCAAATCCAACGGTGAAAGCATCGAGGAGTGGGCTGCGCGGCTGCGAGGGTTGGCCGTGTACTGCGATTTTGGCTCGGAGTTGGACATACTTTTGCGTGACCGCTTTGTGCTTGGCTTCAAAACGGGCCCGGAGCGTGATAGATTGTTTGAGTGTGACTCCAAGAGCCTGACTTTTGGACAGGCGCTGGAGGTGGCCCAGAAAGCGGCGTGTGCGCGGCAAGCGCGCGCTGAGCTTGTTGTCAAGGAGGAGCCGGTGTTCCACGTGCATGCTGGCAGCCGCCGCGACGCGCGGGGCTCCGCTGCCGCCGGCGGCGCGGGCCGTCGCGGACTCAACGACGGCGATCAAGTGCGTTGCACAGTGTGCGGTTTAAAAAAACATAATGCAGCTCAGTGTAGATTTAAGAACTACAAGTGTCTTATTTGTGGGCAAAAAGGCCATCTAAAAAAGTTATGCGCAGTTAGGAAGTCAAATCTTAATAATATCGGTGCGGAGGATACGGAGGCGGTTCAAGAAAGTGACTGCAAAGAGTGTGAACTTTATAACATGAGGTATGTTGACCAAATGGCTATAAAAATTAACGTAAATGTAAATAAAATTGATTTGTGTATGGAGTTAGATACGGGTTCGGGAACTACTGTGATTTCGGATAAATTGTATCGGCTTCATTTTTCTAGTTTAAGTTTGGATAAGAGTGATCTAACAATGTGTCTGTACAACGGCCATAAAATCACGCCCTTAGGATATTTTGTTGCTAAAATAACATATGATAACTTAACTAAAGATATAAAAATGTATGTCATAGCAAACGGCGGTCCACCTTTACTGGGACGTGATTTCATGACAAAATTTAGTATGTATTTTGCGACAAACAATAACAACCTAGTTTGCGCGAGTAAGAACATTCTCGAAGTACAGCGGTTGTTGAATGAATACCCGGATGTTTGGAAGGATGAACTAGGATGTTTTAATAAGTTCGAAGTCGAATTACAATTAAAAGATAATGCCACACCAAAATTTTTTAAGCCGCGTTCCGTCCCTTTTGCCTTGAAAGACAAAGTCAGCGCAGAACTTGATAGGTTAGTGAGTTTAGGAATACTAGTTCCGGTTAATTATTCTGAATACGCCACACCAATAGTACCGGTATTAAAGGAAAACGGGAAGTTAAAGTTAGCAGGTGATTTTACATGTACACTAAATAAAGATCTAAAAATAGACAAGTACCCCCTACCTCGTATAGAGGAAGTATTTTCCAAGTTGGGGGGTGGGGAACATTATACGAAGTTAGACTTGAGCAATGCCTAGAATCAGTTTAAATTAAGCAAATCATCGCAGAAGTTAACTACAATAAATACACAAAAAGGGTTATTTTCTTACAGCCGGCTCGTCTACGGATTAGCTAACGCTCCAGCTATATTCCAGAAAGCAATGGAAACTCTGTTGTCAGGCTTAGAAGGAGTTAGTATATGGCTTGATGATATCTGTATAACCGGATCAACAAAAGAAATACACTTGTCAAGACTGCGCGAGGTTTTATGTAGGTTGCAAGATGCCGGATTGCGCCTGTTAAAGGAAAAATGTGTGTTTTTCGAAAGTAAGGTTACCTACTTAGGATACGTAATAGACAAGAACGGGTTAAGGACTTGTCCAACAAAAGTCGAGGCTATCCTATATGCACCTACTCCCACAAATGTATCAGAGGTTAAAAGGTTTATAGGTGTAGTTAATTACTACAGGAATTTTATTCCGAGCGCGTCCGCTATGCTGAGTCCGCTACATGAACTACTGCGCGCGGGAACGAAATGGCAGTGGGGTGAGCGACAGCAAGCGGCATTCGAGAGCGTGAAGCGCGAGCTGGCCAGTGAACGCGTACTGGCACATTTCGACCCGGAGCGCCGCTGGTACTAACAGTGGACGCGGGACCGTGCGGGCTCGGCGCCGTGCTCGCGCATGGCCCCGCGAGCGGCCCGGGCCATGAGAGACCGATAGCTTACGCCTCAAGGTCGCTGACGGTTAGTGAAAAGAATTATAGCCAAATTCAGAAAGAGGCAACGGCTATTATCTTTGGTGTAAAACATTTCCATCAATATTTATATGGTCGTCAAACCCCCTTTATCTTGAAAACTGATCACAGGCCTCTGTTATCAATTTTTGGTAAAGCAAATGGTATTTCCGTTACGGCCGCCCTACGTTTACAAAGATATGCAATCATTTTATCCGCGTACAATTATACGGTGCAATACGTAAACGGCAAAAATAATGAGGTCGCGGACTATTTTTCACGGTCACCGTTATCAGTCGTAGCCAGTGATAAGGAAGATGAAAAGAGTTCAAAGTATTTTCTGTTTTTAGAGGCTAACGTAAAACCAGTTTTGTTCGACGATATCAAGCGAGCGGTCGCCGCCGACAGGGTGCCGAAAACTGTAACTAAGTATATGTCTAATGGCTGGCCTAGGAAAATAAAATGTAAATCTATAGTGCCGTATTTTCAATGCAAATCGGATTTAGAATTAATCGATGGTTGTTTGTTTCGCGGCCATAGGGTAGTAATTCCGCCTGTCTACAGAGATAGGATGTTGGAAGAATTGCATTCGGCTCATTTTGGCGTCGTTAAAACTAAAAGCGCCGCACGTAGTAGAATGTGGTGGCCTGGAATTGACAGAGATATATTACGGTGGGTAGGAGCATGCCGCGCGTGCGCTGCGCAGCGAGCCGCGCCGCCGCGAGCGGACCCCGCGCCGTGGCCGCGGCCACCGGGCCCGTGGCACCGCATTCACATAGACTACATGTCCATAGGTCAGGTGGTATATCTTGTCGTCGTAGACGCGTATTCTAAATGGCTGGAATGTGTTCAAATGGACCGTGGTACTTCGAGCAATGCGCTTATTCAAACATTAAAGGGTATGTTTTGTAGGTTCGGTGTGCCTAATGTTATTGTATCGGACAATGATGTGAAAATCAGTTCATCAGAATTTCATAGCTTTTGCCAAGTGAATGGTATTGAATACCTTAACTCGCCTATTTATCACCCAGCCAGCAACGGGCAGGCGGAAAACTCGGTAAAAACATGTAAAAAGATGATTAAATGTATATTAGCAGAGGGTAGAAGTCAAAAAGATATTCATGAAAAACTACAGAGTTTTTTATTTAATTTTAGGAACACTGTTCACTGCGCCACAGGCGTCACCCCGGCGATGTTAATGTTTGGTCGTAATTTAAGATGCAGATTAGATTTAATTCTACCACAGGCTAAAGCTGATAAGGGCACCGAACAATCGGCATTAAAATGTAACAGATGTTTTCAAATAGGTGAGACTGTATGGGCTAAATGGTTTATTGCAAGGAGAAGTATTTGGACTATAGGTATTGTAAAAAAGATTATAGGCACAAGAATGTTTGAAATTTATTTTAAGGATTACGGAACTAGTCATAATAGACACATAGATCAGATGAGGAAGTATACTAATTCGAGCAAAGATACTGATGTAGATATTAGTGGAAACACGTCCGGCGTCGACAGTTCGGTATTATGCGACCGAGTGCCGGCGCGGGGCGCAGCACCGCCGCCGCAGCCCCCGCTCCCTACGTCGGAACCCGATGTACAATCCCCCGCGAGACCGGCGCCACAGCCACCTTTGTCGTTTCCGTCAGCTAGTGCTGAGGAGAGAGAGTTGCAGGCCGCGTCTGACACCGTAGAATGTGGCCATGATAAAGTAATGAAACAGAGGGATACCGATAATGACGAGTGGGCGGAGGCTGGCGAGGTGATGGATGAAGAGACTCAACCGGTTGAACAATGTTCCGTTTCAAATGAGCATACTATACCAAGTACTGTAAACACTACCCCGGTTGAGCGCTCTAAGAGACTCCGAAAACTTGTTTGTTATAGGAAATACTTTTAGGTAATTAAGCTAATAAGTGTTTTACTATGGTAAGTAATTGTATTATGTAGTGAGGAGGATTTTGTATTGTTACAGGTTCCCAAATTAATGTTGGAGGGATGAACTGTATGTACTACTGTTGTCTATGTGTGCGCGCCCGCGCGCCATCTTGTGTTGTAACATTTCGGCAGCATTAAACTAGCTAGCGAGCGAGACGGTTGTTTTACTTCCCTACAAACACACCAGGTTCGCTATAATTATAAAAATATTCAAGGGGATCACCCTTTTAACTGCGGCCATCTTTGTCTAAAGTTTTTAAGAAAGTTTTGGTGTAGGCAAGGAATAAAATAAATAGGTTTATCAAAAAGTGATCAGTATGCAAGTATGTCTATAACAGTGACTATCTCCGGTAAAAAATCAGAATTAGAATCGTTTTTTCAACCTCCTCTGACTTTACCTGGGAAATATGAGTGCGGATTGCTTAACTTTTCAATATTAAATTCAATACCAAAATTACATTTTAATGAAAATAATAATAAAACTTCACCTGTAATTTTTAGAATTGAATGTGATTTGAATATTTGAATAATTGCCAAATTGAGGAACAGACATGCTAAGGACTGTATTATTGCCAACTTTCGGAAAATCAACAAATCCAAAGGCATTACTTCTAACGATCTAGGGTTCGAAGGCAATTCCACAAAAGTCTTTATAAACGAACACCTCACGATTGCTAATAAAATCCTGCTTAATAACTGCCGTAAACGAGCCAAGGAACTAGACATCAAATTTGTGTGGGTAAAAAACTGCTCAGTCTACATGCGCTGTCACGAAAAATCACCATCTGCTGCAATCACCTCGGAAGAAGATTTAGAGAACTTTCTAAATTTAAAGTAATTTGCATGTTTTTCTTATATTCACCATTTGTGTTTTTTATCGCTATTGTAATAATAAGCACTTTTATAATGCCTAACATAGTACACTTACACATACACACTACTCATATACTCTCATCCAGCAAAAAACACAATCATACCCGAACACAAAGCAAATCATGTAAAACACTAGCATATTCTGTGACACTATTACTCATAGCGGCCCCTGCGTTGAGAGCCACTGGCTCGCATATTGTTCACTACTTAACATTGGTTCACAAGTCGCGACACATATTTGGCAAATTAGTATCTAAGTACCCGCGCGCATCCAATTATTTATATTTTCTTCAAACATTCATAGTATTCCGGTTAACTACTTGTCACACTTTATTCACAACATGAATAAATTAAACATTTATTATCAGAATACGCGCGGACTTAGGACTAAACTACCTTTGTTTTATCGAAATATTGAATTGCACGACTTTGATATTATAATTATTACGGAAAGTTGGCTGTGCGACGGAATACTGGATACAGAAATATGTGACGGTCGTTATGATGTATTTAGATTCGATCGCCCTAGTGGTAAGAAAGGCGGCGGTGTGATTCTTATTAAACGTGGGTACTCTGCTACCGTAAAGCCCGACACTCATACTGAATGCGCGGAATGTATTTGGGTAACTATCAGGAACAATGTTTTTACTAAGTCACCACAGAAAGGTGACCTACATTTAGCCGCAGTATATATACCCCCCAACAACAATTCCTCAAAAATGCTGAAGGACTTTAAAGACTCACTTCTTCAATCCTATAATTTGTACCCAAATGATATGTATTTAATAGTAGGTGATTTTAATTTACCTTTCATAACATGGTCTTCGGACGGGTACGGTTGGAAATCTAAGAGTAATTCTGATTTGTTCGAAGTCACAACGGAATTCCTTAACTGTTTGGATTTTATGAATATGTCTCAATACAATCTCAAACCAAACTGCTGTGATAATGTTCTGGACCTTGTCATCTCGAACATATCTTTAAAGTGCACCTTAAGCGAGACATTGCTAGTGGAAATAGACAAGTATCACGCCCCACTGGAAGTTTGTATTGAGAATTGTTGTTATAAACCGATTCGCTCTCAACCTAGATTAATAAAAAAGTTTTTTAAGGCTGATTTTGGTAAAATTAATTCGGAGCTCGTTAACGTGGATTGGAACCGTTGTTTCGAACAGTGTAGTGTGGAGGAATGCGTCGACATTCTGTATAAAACATTAAACTCATTAATAGAATTACACGTTCCAACAGTAAAAGTATCAGGGCGATTCCGATATCCGAAGTGGTACCCTCCATCATTAATAAATGCTATTAAAGAAAAATTTAAAGTACACAAAAGATGGAAAAAAAACAATTACCAAACCGACTATGCTGAATTTGCTTTGTTAAGATCTCGGGTAAAGCTTCTCCAAGAAGAGTCTTACGCCAAATATATTGCCAGATGTGAGGAACAATTAATAAAATCACCTAAAGAATTTTGGAGGTACGTAAATAATAAAAGGAAATCGGCTGGATACCCTCGCAAAATGGTATATCAAGCGGTAACTTACTCAAACGGAGAGGATATCTGCAATGCATTTAATAATTTTTTTCAAAGTGTCTTTAGTCCTACTAGCGGTAAAAGTAACATCTGTTACGATGATAGCCCCTTGTCCAACGTTACTCACTCCATTGACATCACTCCTGAATCACTAAAAACCGTTTTTGGATTATTAGACACCAAGAAAGGAGCTGGTACTGATGGGCTTCCTGTTATCTTTATTAAAAAATGCGAATTAGGTTTGACTGCTCCCCTTAAAATCATCTTCCAGCGATCTATCGATGAGGGTACTTTTCCACGACAATGGCGAGAGGCTCAAATTGTTCCAATCCACAAAAAAGGTTCCAAGCAAGATGTAACTAATTACCGAGGTATATCGCTTCTGAACAACTTTGGGAAGATGCTAGAGAAAATTATATATGATCACATCTACGCGGCAACTAAACATTGTATACCCACTACCCAACACGGATTCGTAAAATCCCGCACAGTCAATACCAACCTGCTTGAACTTACCAACTATATTGTTACTGGAATGAACGACGGGGCCCAAGTGGACGTAATATACACAGACTTCGAGAAAGCATTTGACCGGGTCGATTATTGCATTCTGATCGAAAAACTAAAAGCCGTAGGTATTAAGGGGAACTTGTTAAGATGGATCGAGTCTTACCTGAGAAATAGGAGACAAGCTGTAGTTATCGGTAGTTATAGATCTGATTATGTGGACGTTACTTCCGGTGTGCCCCAGGGCTCACTCTTATCCCCCTTATTTTATAATATTTATTTATTTGACATAACACAATGTTTTCTTCACTCTGAACATCTTCTCTATGCTGACGACAAAAAAATATTCATGGAAATAAATTGCCCCAATGACTGTCAGTTGATCCAATCTGACTTAGACAGACTTAGTGACTACTATGCCTTAAACAACATAAACGTAAACACTAAGAAATGCCAAATCATAACATTTTCCAGAAAACGCAACAATATTATTCACAATTACAGTATCAGTGACGATATTATTCCGCGAGTATCACAGGTCAGGGACTTAGGTGTGATTCTGGACGAAAAATTCACATTCGAGGCACATATTGATCACATCACCAGTAAAGCATACAAGTCCCTAGGGTTTGTAATACGTAACAGCCAGCAGTTTAACAGTCCATTATGTTTAAAAACTTTATACTACTGTTATGTAAGGAGCGTACTAGAATCCGCAAGTGTTATATGGAGACCTTTTTATAAGAAATATATTGACATGATCGAATCCATTCAACGTAAATTTATTAAGTACCTAAATTATAAAACCAAAGCTGACATCGTAAATTACCCGGACTCCTGTCAACACCACAACTTAAATACTCTGGAAGAGAGACGGCAATTAAATGACATGGTGTTATTATACGACCTACTCAATAATAAATTTGACTGTCCACAACTGCTCGGAAAAATTCAGTTTAACGTCCCACTCAGGCGTACCAGACATACCTCCCTGTTAGCAGTCCCTTCGGCCTCCACTAATTATTTGAAGATGTCACCCTTTTTGCGTCTACCTGCATTATATAATGACAAATTCCCTTCACTCGACCCCTTCAATACCACACGGAACCGTCTTAAAAAAGAGATAATTATAATCCTGGAGCAAACGCGTGTTGCTCCAACCCCCTGCTAGTGTCAGCTAGGCAGTTAGTCACAATTAGACATACACAATATCATCGCACACATTCACAGAAACCCACACCGCACAAACACCCGCACACATACACGCACACACAATACATTTAGAGTCACTCTTGGACTGTGCTCTTGGCCACCTTACCTTGTTTAACTTTTCTGTGTACTTCGTAATTGGCGTATTGTTTTTGTAATAATTTTAAGTTATTTTACTGTAAGCTGTGAAGCTACCTTTCATAAATAAATAAATAAATAATAAATAAATAATTTAATCTACGGATCCTACACTAACGGATTACAAACTCATATTATTCATGAATTTATATCTAATTCTGCTGCAGACCGTCAGTACGTAGAAACACCTGCAAATGTTATTTACTTTCCAGTGAACAAAAATATAATTTCATCTATATCTATTAAAGTTGTTGATCAATTTGGTTACTGCATTGATTGGATAGAATAAATTCAACTGCGTCTTCACTTAAGGAAGATAAAATGATATTATATAATATATACCCTCTGGTCAAAATGAAACGTCTTATTTCTTCTACAACCTCAAAGGTGCTCAGACGTAAGAAAAAAGTGAAGAATTTAACTAAAACAAATAAAAATTTTCTTAAAGCCCTAGGTTTTAAACCATGAATATACTACAGATTAATGATTTTCCGCACTTCGATACTTCGATCGAAAGTTATGAAATCCATTCTTACAACCCCTACAATAACTGCTTTAGAGAAAATGATGAAATCAGAATTCCCATTCACCAGCAAGACATATACGTGCTTCCATCAGCCAGCTCAATTTATATCGAAGGTCGAGCAAAGCTCTTTGGAAAAGATGGAAAACCAATTGAAAAAAATATTTCGTTTAGCAATAACTCTGCTATATTCTTGTTTCAAGACATCAGGTACGAAATAAACGGTATTGAAATAGATCGTATAAAAAACTCAGGCATAACTTCGACAATAAAATCGTACGTTTCATTTAATGATGCCGAAAATAAAGTGGCTGCCCTATGGGGCAGGAATTTAACTGGATTTAAAAGTACTGGTTATTTTGATGCTTTAATACCATTAAATAAGGTTTTAGGATTTGCGGAAGGTTATGATAAGATTATAATAAATTGTAAACATGAGCTTATATTAAATCGAAGTAACTCTAACTTAAATAGCGTTATACTTAATGATGCAGATGTTACACATTTCCAAATAGAAATAGAAAGAATACAATGGAGGGTACCACACATAAAAGTCTCAGATCGGATGCGTTTGACTCTATTGAAACATTTTGAAAAAGATAAGCCTATTCAAATGGCATTTAGGAATTGGGATTTGTACGAATATCCTTTACTACCTAAAACCACAAAACACTCATGGTCCGTTAAACCTGCATCACAATTGGAAAAACTTAGATATGTCATTATTTGTCTACAAACTAATAGAAAAAGCAATAAACTAAAAGACAGTTCACTATTCGATCATTGTGAAGTGACAAACATCACTCTCTTCTTAAATTCACAATATTATCCATATGAACCTTTAAGTCTAAAGTTTTCTGAGAACAAATACAGTATATTACCTATATGAAATGTATGGTAAATTTCGTCAGTCTTATTACAACTGTCCAGTAGAACCGCTGCTTAATCTAAAGGACTTTAAAGAGAAGGCTCCCCTATTCATTTTAGATTGTTCAAGGCAAAACGATAGTTTAAAAACCGGTCCAGTAGACGTTCGGCTAGAAATTGAATGTTCAGCGCCAATACCAGAAAACACTGCTGCATATTGTTTGATTATAAACGATCGACTTGTGGAATACAAACCTCTGAGCAACATAGTTCGTCGATTATCATGACTGCCAGTGTAGACGTGCAAGGCTTTAAAACAGAAGCAAATGAATTTGTGCTAAAAGTAATTGCTATATTGTGTAGTGACAAAATTCAAGTGTTTTTAATTAGCCACCATTTCCTTTTTGCGATTTGACAAAACAAGAAAGACGGCAAGTAGCGTGGATTGAATGTAACAGGAAAATATACTGGAGTGAAGGATTTATACCTTATTCAAATTGTCAGTATTTAGTTTTAGATTTTTTAAGAGGTAAATGTATTTATATTAAAGGTCTTGAAAAAGTGTTATGGTTAAAAAATATTTTAAATAATTATAATAATAATGTGATTAATTTAGAAGATAAAGGTTGTCCTAGTTTGCTAAATCTGTATGATCGATATAAACGTTCTGAAGATTTGTATAGTTGTATGTATCATAACTCAGTATGTGCTTTGAAAAATGTATTGTGTTTAAAAAAATGGTGCTCTGATAATAAACTTTTTATATCATTTTTGTTTCTTTTTTTTTCATTTTTATTCATTGAATATCCCTTCTTTCTAACTCAACAAAATAATTTTAAATTAGTTGTAACAGGTATGAAACTTTTCCTATCCCAGCCCCCCCCCCTCCCCCCCTCGATCCTGCCTAATGTTAAACGTTATAAGTTGCTTGCAACAGCTGTGCTTTGTCATTATAGTATTATACTTATTATCAAGTACAAGAAAGCGAGTAAGCAGACCATGAATCAAAATAAATGCAATCCTCGATATGACATGTTTAATACATATAAAATGCGCGAGTTTTCGTTTGGGCATTATTGGGCAATGGCTGCTTTAAGGAGAAGATTGATAATGGAAATGGCTGACGCTGGATTTTTTTATTGTGGAAATGGTGTAAATGATAAAGCAGCATGTTTCTCATGTGGAGGTGTTATAGAAGATTGGGAGATTTACGATGATCCTTGGATGCAACATGCTATACATTTTCCTCAATGTTTTTATTTGAACGCTGTGAAGGGAAAATACTATATTGTTAACTATCTTAAACAGTTAGTCTATTAGAATATGCACCATAGTATCGTGCTCCCCCATGAGTCGGTTAATATCTACCATATTTGAATGTTTATGTAAGTATCTACATGATGGCGCATTGCACTTAAATGATCAAATCTTGCATAATATATAATATAGAAGCGTCATGCATCACAGCAATTCAACTTTGAACATAACAGCGCAAAGGTTCAGTTTTGAATTTATCTCCTTAATAAATAACTAAAATTTATATTTTCTATAATGTTTCACTCAGTGAAATCTGATATAAATGGAATTCACAAAATGATAATGAAGAATAATAGGGGTGAGGTAATTCACATTCAAGATATGCAACCTCGAAAAAAAGTATCGAACGCAGGTGAATTAATACATCAGGATAATGATATAACCCAAACAGAAGATTTATTTTACCAGAAGTTGGAAGATACTCATTACATTTTCTCTCTCCCTCCTGTTACTTTAGATCCACACGTCAAATCAGCAACATTAACTAAGCTTTCCTGTTTACCAAGGCCACAGTGTTCGTCTTTCGATTTCAGTCCTGTGAGTGAAAGTGACGTCAAAAAAGCAATTTCTGCTATCTCCTCTTCCGCTGCTGGCAATGACAACCTTTGCTCTAGAATGATCTCTCCTATTCTGTCCACTATCCTTCCTGTTTTGACCCAGATTTTTAACATTTCCTTGTTCTCTTGTTCTGTTCCCGATGCTTGGAAACAAGCCCATATCATTCCGTTACCTAAAATCTCTAACCCGGTCTCTCCGACCGATTTTAGACCAATTTCCATCCTTCCTTATCTATCCAAAGTTCTTGAGCATATTGTTCATCAGCAACTTTCTTTGATTCTTTCCAGCAATGACCTTCTTAGTCCTTTCCAATCCGGCTTTCGGCCTGGCCATAGCACTGTTACAGCTCTTTTAAAGGTTACTGATGACATCCGCTGGGCTATGGACCACAAATCTTTGACGTTACTTGTTCTTCTGGATTTTAGCAGCGCCTTCAACTCTGTTGACTTTGATATCCTTCTTGGGATACTCAAAACTCTCAATATCTCCTCTTCCATAATTAAATGGTTTGACTCCTATCTTCGAGGTTGCTCGCAGCGGGTGCGCCTTGATGAATATTTTTCGGATTGGTGTGCCCTTACTGCGGGTGTTCCTCAGGGTGGCGTTCTCTCTCCTCTTCTTTTTTCTATTTTTATAAACTCTGTCACTAAAGTCATCTCCTCTAACTTCCATCTCTATGCCGACGATCTGCAGCTTTACCATCACTTTCTAAGGCAAGATGCAGAAGCTGCTGTGTCCTCCGTGAACCGTGACCTGAGGTTAATTGAGGAGTGGTCGCAGTCCTTTGGGCTGCAAATCAATCCCAAGAAGTCTCAGGCCTTGGTTATTTGCGGCAGGTATATGCGGAACAGGTAGATATTGCAACGCTGTCTCCACTCTGGCTGAATGGAGTACAGATTGAATACGCAAAGACAGCTAGAAACCTGGGGGTGATCATGGACTCCTATTTATCGTGGACTAACCATATCGCTGAAGTCAGTCGTAAGGTCCATTACACGTTTCATTCGCTGAAATGTCTCCAAAGCTTTTTGCCCTTGAAAACCAAAATTTCCCTTGCTCAAACTCTCATTCAGCCCATCATTGACTACGCTGATGCCTGTTATTTGGATGCCACCGAGGAGCTTTTAAATAAACTTGAGCGTTTGCAAAATATCTGTATTCGTTTTGTGTTCAATCTTAGAAAATATGATCATGTTTCAGGATTTCGCAAGGTTCTCAAGTGGCTCTCTATTCGACTTCGCAGGAACTCTCGGATATTGTGTTTGCTATTTAACATACTTCACAATCCTAAAACGCCTTCCTACCTGCGAGAACGTTTCTCCTATTCCCGTCCTTCGGATGCGCCTTGCAGGTCGCAGCTTAGAAATCTTCTTAAATCCCCTCCCCACTCTACAGATTTTTACTCCTACTCCTTTACTGCACATGCGGTACGGTTGTGGAATTTTCTACCACCTGACATTAGGGCTTGCCAAACTCTTGCAGTTTTTAAAAGAAGAGTGAAAGATCACTATCTTTCCTTCTCGTCATAGTTGCAAATAGGTTTGTATTATTATTTATCTTTTATATCATATAGTATGTATTAGTATGTTAATTATGTATTGTATGTTATATTTAATATGTATAGTTTTTATTTAGCTACTGTTACACACTATGTCTACATCTCTTTTTACTCTACTCTCCTTTCGCAGGTATGCTGGAAGAGATTTCTTTTTAAATAAGCATCACCTTTCTACTTATTTTTCTGTTTCTTTCTTCTTATCTTATTAAATGTGTGTACCATAAATTGTTAAAAAATAAATACATTATACTCAAAAGCGAACCTGGTGAGAAACTTCGCACATTCGTTAAAGTAAGCAACAAACTGGCTGATCCTGAAAAATCGATTGCGAGTTCATCAAAGACAAGGGAGTAATATATCGACAGCTACAACAGATTTATTCCATCAGGAGAGTGATACAGCTCATGAGTTAGTTTTAACTGCATTAGAAGATATTGATTGCTTCCAGATACTGCCAGGAAGTGAAATTTGTTTCATATAAATTGCGTCACTGAAGCGAGAGACAGGATCCGTAACCCTTAGATAAACTCAAACCTCAATTTATCAAAGAAACAAACATATATAATGGTTTTAAGGTGGAGGAGGAAACATATGATACCAGATTTTGTCTGAAGATGAAATTTTTATCCCATCCATTGTTTCAAAACACAAATATATTTTATATTTCTTTAATTAACATTATCTTTAGTTTTATTTAATAAAAGACTTGTGATACCTCTAAGACCAATCACACAGTTTTATACCTTGTGATCATTATCCATTCAGAACATGGATATTTTCCGATACAATAAACAGTATCAATGCTGCTGCATGTATTGTTTGCTAACAAGATTTCGTTTAGTTGAATATACATTTTTTTAATTATGATGTAAATCGATCCAGAAATCCGTTCTCGATTGTAAAATTGGGGCTTCTGCATCACATGTTCTCGCGCTCGATCCAGAAATCCGTTCTCGATTATAAAATTGGGGTTTCTGCATCACGCAGTTCGAGCGGCGCGAGAACAATTGATGCAGAAGCCCCAATTTTACCCTACTACCATTTTCCTTTGATAACTGTCCAGCTGCGTAGAATAGCTTCTGCGCGTTAGGTGTTAGGGCTTCTGATATGAACACAGGTTTGACAGGTCCAGGTATACGGAGGTGTCCAGTATTTAATTTTTCTTCTTTTGGTTTCTTCTTGTTGTAATTCTTGACCCCCTGCATTATTCTGTCCTTTTTAAGGACACTGTTCAGCTCAACTATGATGGGTTTACTACCTTCTTTGTGGGTTTGGATTCTGTATATGTCTTTTATATCATAGTCTTCGATATCCACCTCGACAGCTTTAGACAAGGTTTTCACTATCAAACTGGCATCTTCTTTCGATTCATATTTCCTGTTATCTCGCAAGCAGATGGGTACATTTCGTATCTCTAAGCTAGCTGACCTACTTTTACGCTCCAGAACTTCAATCTTTTCTTTCAACTTCTGTATTGTCTTCTTATCTTCTGCTTTATCTTCCTGCAGGTTTTGAAGTGTTTTTAAAATTAACAGAGTTTAAAGTTTATAGAGGGATTTTTCTGGCTTTGTAATGCTACATGTTGTGTTTTTAATATTATGCCATTCTAAGTGTACTAAACTAATTTACATGCATGCATTTAGTAAATAAATGTTAATAGTTTAGTAGATATTCAAAAAAACCTGTGCATGGAAGAAAAATGAAAAAATGTTCCAAAGTATGACGAAAATAGAAACTCAAAAATGTTTATTATTTTCATTTTGTTGAATAAAATACAAAAATTACCTACTCCTCATCCAAATCAAAGTCAGGTTTCATCACAATAACCATCTATATCGTCTATTATTGCATTAGTCCCAGGCTATGATCATAGGCAGTCGCTATTATCGCAATGCGCTTGACACTTCCACTTTGACGCCTTTATCCCTTAATGGATCGACCATTGCGTACACGGACACAGCGAAGAATCTCGGTGTCTTAATTGACAGCAATCTTTCCTGGCGAGCGCAAGTAAGTGAGGTTAGTCGTAAGGTGCACTTTTCCTTTCACTCTTTAAAAACTCTTCAAACTTTCTTGCCTTTTAAAACTAAAATTTATTTGGCTCAAACGTTAATTCAGCCGATCATTGATTACGCTGATGCCTGCTACCTGGATGCCACGGAGGAGCTCTTAAACAAGCTTGAGCGCTTGCAAAATTTGTGCATTCGTTTTGTTTTTGGTTTGAGGAAATACGACCACATCTCTCAGTTTCGCAAGGATCTCAAGTGGCTCCCTATCCGTCTTCGCAGGAACACTCGAATATTATGTCTCCTTTACAACATTCTCTTTAATCCTGCATACCCTGGTTACCTGCGTGATCGGTTTTCGTTTACTCGCCCTGCCGATGCGCTGTGTAGATCCCACCTCAAACTCCATCTCAACTTCCCATCCCATAAAACTCATTCTTACTCCCACTCCTTCTCATTTCTTGCGGTTCGATTGTGGAACTCACTCCCATTTAAAATACGAGAATGTAAAAATATTTCTCTGTTCAAAAAAGCCGTCAAAGAGCACTATCTCTCTTCTATACTGTAATATATCTTATAGGTATCTATGTATTATTTTATTATAATTATGTATTTAGGTAAATGTATTTGTGTATATTAGTTAGTATGTTTATTGTATTTTGATTTATATTTATTAATAGCTGTATGTTTAAGTTAAGTTAGCTTAGTCTATTTTAAGTTTCCTTCTTCGTATTTTTACACACTGTGTCTACGTATTTTATCCCTCTCTCCTGTCGCAGGTCTGCTGGAAGAAATTTCTTATGAAATAAGCAGTACCTTTGTGCTCTTCTTACTGTATAATATTTCGTGTTTTAAGAATATTGTGTGTACATAAATAGATAAATAAATAAATAAATAAATAAATTATTCCCTTCAGTTTTTTATAGTAACCAATGTAAACATTTGGTATACGATGGAATAACGATTTCTTGGTTTTGTTAATCAGTTTTCCTGAAGGCCATTCTTGCAAATCTTCTTCCACATCCAAAACAATACCTTTAAATTTCTTTTTATTTTAACGTTCAGTTCTTTGTAGTTCTTGTAGTTTATTAAAATTTCTTTGTTTTGAGCCGGTCTACTTAGCTCTTATCATTAAATATTTTTCTGTTAACTATTTTCTTTTCTAGAATTTGAGATCTAACGAAATCACATTTTATGCACCTGTTAAAGAATTTTGTTAGTGCATTGTGTAATAATGGCAATTAAGAATCCACCTTGGGGAATTAATTTAGCTGCCGTTCTATAGTCCTCCATTTTAAAATGTGCATGCGTTATAAATTTATTTAATGATTTAAGGTTTAAAATAAACCGTTTGCCTCCATTAGCTTTAGGTGCTAAGAATATTTTTGAAATGTATTGGTCCTGAGTTGGGACGCAACGTGACACAGCTCCTAGTTCTAACAATTTGTAAATTGCTACCTGCATGTCTAGTGCCTCATCATAAGTAAAGTTGGACACTTGGGAAGCAGTCTGACTTACTGGAGTATGCCAGGGAATTGGAAAATCATGTTGTATCCATGAAAGCACGACTACGTTCTTGGTTACGTGAAACCAACAACGGGACAAGAATTGAATTCTGCCTGCATGTACCTTGTTTATTTGTGTTGTGAACGAGTTCTTCGTTTGCGTTTGAGACTGCGTGGGGTATGACCGACGTGATGTGATTGTTTGTCTCTTCTGACCTCCCCGCCCCCCCCTCCCTGCTTGTCGGGTAACGAGGAGGTCCTGGCCAGTTTCCCTGAGGGATAGGATGACTCGCAGAAGGTTGCGGAATATTATTCCTCTGATGTGTTATTGTTTTTCTAATCAGAGATCCTTGTTTTTCAATGGCCTTACTGGCTTTTATTTTTTCGGACAATGAGCTTCCGTACAGGGTGTCATCTCTTTCTGTGTCTTGAATGACGTGAAGAAAATTCTTTTCTAGACAGGGGGTAATTAATTTAATACTATCCTTGGTCACAGAATGGTGTAGGTCACATAAAAGACGACACCCGTCGCTCAAATGTCTTATGGCCAGGACTTTATTATCTGTCGTGAGCAAGGTATTCATTGCCTTATTTATTGCGGCGGTACCGTTGCCCAATTGTTGCTGAAAGCCTACCAGTTTTTTGTCACGGCCTCTGACGACGTCTGACACAGCGGCTGAGATCTCCGCATTTAACTTCGGTGCTTGCAATAATTTACAGTTGGCGGGTATGAGATGCTCCTTCATGAGCTTATCTTTATCCTCTTTGGTTAGCCCTTGCCTTAATAAGGGTGTCTACAAGTTGGCTAAGGTTTCGTGAATGTCATCCCCGAAGTCTGGCGTACCAGATGTTGAGGATCCCAAAGCAGACAATAGTTCCGGATCCAAACTTACTTCTACCTCCGGGGCAGCCGCATCTTCTACAAGGTCTGGTACCTCCTGAGGACCAAGCACCTCTGGTGGTTGCTCTTCTTCATACGGAAGGATTGATGGATCATCATGTGATTCTCGAACCTCAACCTCACTCGGATCTGTAAAGCATAGTACAACGTTTGAGCGCGTGGTCAGGAGGTATTTAGCGCAAAATGCGTTAATATTGTCTCGCAGACAATAATTTGTAGTTAATGTGCATATCTATTCTAGATTACGCATATTTTCTACGTAATTTGTCATGAAAACATGACTCATAGTTAGCTCGCAGCTAATTATGATATCGCAATTGACTCGCAGTCAATCCCGATCTTGTAATAATAATTTTCACTTATTGAAACACCTTTTATTCACTCAAAAATGTAGTGTTTAACTAACGTGCATTACTTTCATCCTCAGACGAATTAAACGGTCGTTGTATTCGTCGTCGTCGACACTTTTCCTTTTCTTCTAACTTCCTAATCTTTTGTTGTATCTCTCCAATTTCTCCTGTGCGTGTGTGTGCGTTTCGGCATTTTCATAAGGCGTGTGCGCTCGTTGCCTCACACGAAAAAGGAATGAACATGTCACAAAAACAAAACGCAAGAACCGTTGTGTAGGTATTTGAAAAAAAAGAAAAACGAAATGAGGGTATCGTAATACTCTCTGAAATCGTGCGATGTTGCCTGTAGGATAAAGGGACTACTTGGTAAATAAATTATATCTGAAGAATGAAGCGACGAATATATAATTACGGTTATATTAAACAATACAAACACATACACATACGCTCGTTATTGAGTTTACTATGATTTGCCATAAAACAGTTCTTAGGGTGTAAATGAATTTTACTTTTGACAAATAAAAAAAGTTTTTCACTTTGCAAACAGCGCAAGGAGCACAAGGAGCCAATTCCGCCCAACTCCATCTTTCCGCGGTGAAACCGCGCCGATAACCGACCATCTTGAGCTTCTTGGGGTTACATTAACATCTACTCTCAATTTTGGCCCTTACATAGAGGCAAAAGCTCAAGTGGCTGCAAAGAAGTTGGGGATTCTGGCTAAGGTGAGACGGTACTTCACGCCGGAACAGCTGCTCAAACTCTATCAAGCGCAAGTTCGATCGTGTATGGAATACTGCTCTCATCTTTGGGATGGATCTGCCTGATACCAGCTTGATGCCCTTGAGTCAATTGAGAAACGAGCCAAGAGGATCATCGGCAATGAGAGGCTCGTCGCGTCGAAGCTCCAAAGTCTTGAACATCGACGACGAGTTGCTAGCCTGTTGGTTTTTTACCGGTTGCATTTTGGGGAATGTGCGACGGAATTGCATAATTTAATTCCGCCAAGCCCGTTCCATCATCGGACCACAAGACGAACGGCGATGCGCCACCGGTACATGGTGGACATCCCACCCATACGCACAAAACGTTTTGGGAACACATTCATAGTGCGTACAGCTAAGGAGTGGAATTCCCTGCCGGAGTCTGTGTTTCCTGATAGCTACAACCTGGGAGTCTTTAAATCAAGAGTGAATAGGTTATTTCTAGGCAAGCGTGCTCCATCTTCGACCACATCCTCGCTTACCATCAGGTGAGATAGTGGTCAAACGCGTGCCTATCAATAGTAAAAAAAAAAAAAAAAACAGCGCACTATATTGAACCAAGAGGTCAACCTCATCATATCGAGATGATTTTCGATGAGACCTAGGTGTGGGACAGGGTCCTCTCTTATCGCTCTTTTTGTAGGTTTCGAGCAAACTCTTCGCCAATTATCTGCGAAACTGCTTTTCTCCATTTATAAGCTTCCTCTTTAACGGTAATTTCTGAAATAAAGCAAAATGGATGTCAGGTTGGTTTATGGAGATCCTATACAACTTTAGCATTTCCTTAACATAAAAAGATAAAAAGAATCTTTTACCACTACATTAAAAGTTTGATTGATTGATGATTTTGGGTTAATATACTTACTGGTTGGCAAGATGCTGGCTGTTTTGGAAATATTATTGGCACTGCATGCGAATGTTATGCTCGACGTTCATATTCTTCATGAAAGCAAGATTCTTCAAAGTGTTCAGAACATATCCTTGTTTACTGTGTATCCTTTTTTTATATAAATAATAAAAAAAGGCCTCCTATTAAAGTCTTTTCTCAAATTTTATCCATTTACTTTTAAACTCATTATCTGCAGGAAACCTGTAAAAATAACAAATAATACATCATTATAATAATTTGATAATAGTAGTACTTAAGTAAAAGGTTATGGACAAAAATATAATGCAATATTGATTTAGGAAAATTAGGATTTTTCGTTAATTCCTTCTTTTGGCATATTCTGTAATCTTTTATCACTGAGACTCAGCAACGGTTGAATTGTATGTATTAGAATGACTCACAAATATCGTGGTTCTATTGGTAAAAGAATTTTCAAAATCGGTTCGGTAGATCCAGAGATTACCCCCTACAACCTCACAAACATTACCTCTTTATAATATTGGTATAGATATTGTTTCGTTTATTCATCTTCTTTACTTATTAGCAGGTACATTTTTAAATATTAAAAAAAAAAAATAGTATAGTCCAATTACTAGGTTCAGCATGGACAATCTGAACGAAAAATTCAGTTTGAATTTCCAAAATCTGACCACTTACATTGTTTTTATTTCATTGTACGTATTATAAACGAACCAGAATATGTATGTGATTATACTTTTACTCCATCGATAAAACAACCAGTACAGAGGAGTTGGGTCGAAATAGTTGTTCCAATGCAGGCAGACCGACCAGGCTCGCGTTGAATGGGCGTATCGGGAGACTAGTCGCGGAGGGTAGCGGGATCCGAGGCACGGTGCGCCGCTGACCGACCGCAGTTAGTTGGGGGCCCAAGTAGTGTGCTAGCCACACATGAAAGGCTGCCCCGCCAACTGTCGAAAAATCCCGGGGTGCGCCATCGTGCTTGCTGGCGACCAGACGGGGGAGGACCCGATGGACATTCCCGGGGGGGCTCGGGCGTCCCCGCAGTCTCCAGACTAGTCCCCCAATGATGTCGTCCTGTCAGAGCGTGCCTGAGGGTAGCAGCATGGAACCTCATTTCACTTCCTTCTCCTCTCCTCCCTTCACTCAAACATGGCCAATAGGAACAAAAGAAGAAAAGCTGTACAGCGGCAGCACATCCTCCCCCACAAAGTGCACCTCAGCAATATTCCAGGTCTGCACTCAAATCTCGCCGCAGTCCATCACCACCTGGAGACTGAGAAACCAGCACTCTTGTTCCTTTCCGAGACGCAGATCAGATGTCCGACAGACGTCCCAAGTAACACAGGAAGCATTTTAAGAAACGAATAGTAAACTTATGTAGAACTTAAGCTCCGTATACACTCTTATGTAAGTTCACCGAGCATCTTGACGCTTTATATTAGCATTTCAAAAACATTATGATGCTTTACACTGTAAAACGGTTGGATAATGGGATATCAAAATGCTTTTGTAAAGCCTTTAGTTTTAGTGCAGCAAACCACAACACAGCTGTAAAGCTTTCAGCTGTTTTTAGTGCATTTAGATCTACAATAGCATTTTTAAGTAGTAAAAAAATGCTTATTGCTGTTTAATAGCCTAAACATGAACCATTATAATGACACGTAAATCCGCTATACAGCTTTTAGCTGTGTTTAGTGCCTTAGGGTCTACAATAGCATTTTAAGTAGTAAGATAATGCCTAATGCTGCTTAATAGCATAAACTTGTACCATTATAATGCACCGTAAATCCGATATACAGCTTTGAGCTGTTTCTAGTGCCTTTTGTTGTGTAATAACACTTTTAAGTGGTTAGTAACAGCCTAGTACTGCTGAACGGCATAAACGTGAATCAGTGTAATGCTTGCATTTTTAAAGATCAACTGAGTTCTGTTGTACAGCTAACAGCTCTTTAATCAAATACACGTGAGTTATTATAATGCGTAAAGCTGTATTATACATTCATTTTACTGTATTCGTAAAACCATTTGTCGGCCATATTGGGGAAACCCCATATTATGTGATCAACACAACAACAGCAATTATTATAGTGGGCGTACCTATAGATATTATATATTATTAATGTAACTGTGTGTGTTGCATATCCGTGTATGTATAACTATTATAATGCGCTAATAACAAAATTAAGTTGTGATTTCATTGTACCTACGTGTAATTTAATATAGGTAAAAATAAGTGCAGCATTAATTTCACAAAATGTTGAAAAAATCGTTTAAAATAAGAGTAAGAACCGGAGGAATCAGGCGAAAAATATCAAAAGAACATGCAAGAATTATGATGTCTCCGGATCCGATGAATGCACAACAAAATGAAGTGAATTGTAGCGATACTAAAGAAGGTTCCGTAGGTCACCAAAATCAAGTAGGACCAATCAACTTTGGAAATACTTACGATACGGAATCCTCGTGTTTTGAAAAAAAAAATATTGCGAATAATGACAATATTCAACAAAATCGTGTTTATGCCTGTCTGCCTGATGCTGTAAATGTAAGACCTGAGAGCTACGACGAAAGTGAAGATGACAGTGATATTGATAAATATGTAAAATGTTCTTCATTTCGTGAAAATATAAGAAGATGGGCTATTGAAAGGAATATTAATCAAATAGCATTAAAAGATCTCGCAAAAATTATGAATGGATTGATTCCGGAAATATTACCTATGGATCCAAGGACAATTTTAAAAACACCTAGATTTATCAATATAAAAAAAATTGAAGGGGGCGAATATTGGCATAATGGAATTACTAATAATTTAACTTTGCTATTGGAAAACTGGACAGATATTCCAGAAAATATATCTTTAAATTTCAGTTTTGACGGTTTGCCAATTTTTAAAAGCTCAAAGAAAGAATTTTGGCCAATACTCTGTAACATTTCTGAAAATTCTAACATTCAACCTTTAGTGATTGGAATTTATTATGGAATTGGAAAACCTAAAAATTTAACAGCTTATTTAGAAGATTTTGTCACCGAACTTAGTCATTTATTGGAAAAGGGAATTACACCATTGCAAAATTCTGAGAAGAAAGTTACAGTAAAGATTAGATGCTTTATTTGTGACTCACCTGCTAGAGCTTTCATAAAAGGTAAGCATGTCCTTAATTGTCCGTGTGTTGTTAAATTCATTTTTGGTTGTGCATTATTTAACGCTGGGTACTGTACTCGTATTTCAGCCAATAGGAGTATTTATGCATACCTATTTACCTGGTTTTGTAGAAATTTTTACAATAACATTTCTTTTTATTTTTTCAGGTGTTTGTAACTTTAACGGAAAACATGGCTGCATGAAGTGTGTTACTGTAGGTGAATATTCCCACAATTCACACACAGTTACTTTCCCAGATACAAGTTGTTCCGAGAGAACAAATGAAGGGTTCCGAAATAAACTTTATGGGACGCACCATAAAAATGATTCTCCTTTGCTTAATCTTCCAATAGATATGGTAAAGGATTTTCCAGTTGGTGATTCATTGCATTTAATTGACCTAGGAATTATGAAGAGGCTACTAGTTGGATGGCGTGATGGTAATTTCGGAAAATTTGTAACGAAATGGCGTGCTAAAGATATTGAAGTAGTAACAAATTTCTTGAACAAGTGCAAGTTACCATCTGAAATTCATCGAGCAGTGCGAGGTCTGGAGTATCTGGCATTTTGGAAAGGATCTGAATATAGAACTTTTTTGTTCTATCTTAGTATTATTATACTGCCAGATATGCTCACAAGCGCCGTATTTTCACACTTTCTGAAGTTGTACTGTGGTATTACAATTTGTTCAACTGAATGTCATCTGCGTTTGCTGCCATTAGCTAAAGAATTGCTAAAAGATTTTGTCAAGCACTACAAAGACTTTTATGGAGCGGACTATGTTACTAGTAACGTGCACAATTTAATCCACGTAACTGCAGAGGTAGAACGATTTGGGTCTTTACACTCTTTCAGTGCTTACCCTTTTGAGAATGAGCTATATTGTATCAAACGATTACTGAGAGATGGAAAGAATCCGCTATCACAAATAGCAAACAGAATAGTTGAAGCCACGACAGAGTTTAGTGTTAAAAAAAATCCTGAGTTAAGTGACAAACCCGATTATCCGTTTCTAACAACAAGTAGGAATAATTGTAGAGTACTTCATTTATAACAATTTAAAGTTTCCTCAAAAATAAAAGACAGATATGTATTGACAACTGTCAACGACATAGTTGAAATCAATAATATAGTTGAAGAACCAAATGGAATTCGTATTATTGGCTTAAAAATTAATGGTAACAAAGAAGATGTGTTTACGTATCCTATAAAATCTTCACATTTAAACATTTACAAAGTAAAAAATTATGATGGTAGAAATTGTGATATTGTCCTTGATCCTAGAGACCTACAATGTAAATTAGTGTGTTTGCATCATAATGAATACTTATATTTCATACCACTATTGCATACGTACCAATAAAAAACGTTATTTTAAGTATCAAAGTTTTATATTTATGTAGATTTAAGGGTAATTAACAATTTCTTTTGCATGTTATAATTTTTTTATGGAAATTAACCTTACAGAATCAAAGTTTAAAAAATAAATTGGTATTGACAATTATCCTCATGTATCGCTATTAAATTTTTGTTAAAGAAACTGTATGACTGAACCGTTATTGCAAAATGATAAGATTTAAATAATGTTTTTGTCAATGATACTTCTCTAAACAAACAAGAGATGAGAAAAAATTACAAATTCAATATTACTCTAGCTTTTGATTAGGATTTTAATTATTAGAGTGGGTAACGAATCCAAACATGCTAGTGTTTTAACCATTGTGTAAATTTTAATTTAAATAAATAATGACACTTGCAAGTTCGAATTGTTTAATGGAAATTAACTAAACTTGTTTTCTTATCATTGCCTTATTAACAACAGATTCATTAATACAAATTAAAATCAGATTTATTTAGCGAAGACAAACCTAACAAAAGAGTTTTGTCAGATATGTTTGCGTCCTTGTTCTGCCATATTTTATTGCCAGTAACCTACGAATAAGTAACTGTACCAAAGACCTTTTAAGTACTAAGATGTAAATGGACCTATTAATAAAGTAAAAATTAATTTATAGAATTGTCTACAGATTAACACAAACCACCTTCGATATCATCATCACTCATATTATTTAAATAAATATTTTCTTTCTCCATTTTTTGTTCTTGAATTTGCATGCTTTCGCCTTCAGGTATTTCTATGGAGTCATCGTTTGGTGCATAATCTTGAATTTGCATGCTTTCCCCTTCAGTTTCTTTTTTATCATCATTTGGTTGTATTTTACTTCCACTCTTTTGCTGTTTATCTAAATTATCCTTATTCTTACGACATCTCTTAGAAGACATCCTGAGGTTTTTCATGGATTTCCGTTGCTTCGAATTTTTTGTAATAATCTTGAAAAATGTTTCATTGTCTTGTACAGTATACGTCGGATCCCAAGTTTGAATCATGCCATGAAAGAATTTTAAAACGTTCTTGTAATCTTTAAGCGCAATTTTCGACATATCTCCTCTACTTCCACCTGCCCATGAACAGTTGCAAAGGAAATCCCTCGTGAATAAAATATCTAGTAATTTATAAGCACAAGTTTTTCCTTCGCCCTTCGTAGCTGAGCATAAGAACGACAAATTTCTTTTTAGTTTATTCTTTTCTGCTCTATCTGCCAGTAATTGGTCCAGTGATATAAGATCTCTTTGATTTTCAATGGGTTTTAGTGTAAAACTTTCGGTATCTACAGGGTTAGCATCTTTCAACAAAGTAACGCTTGGACCCTCTTTTATCTCTGCAAGTTGTACAGATATTTCCTCTAACTGCACAGATTGCGTGGCCAATTTTTGAACAATTTTCTGCTGGTTTTCGAGAGTGATCGCTTGAATTTGGAGCATATTGTCTATTTTTTCGGATAATATTTTTTGGTTTGCTAAAATTTGGTCGAAGTTCAAAGTTTCTGTGCTAATTATCTGAACTATGTTTTCATGATTAGTGGTGTTTTCAGTAGCTGAAACCTGACTATAATCCGTAGACAGGTTTCCTTGATTTTCTTGATTGAACCTCTGAAAACAATATAATGATTGTATTAAAAGTACACAAATTTGATTATCCTTGTTACCCCCTCGATTTGAACGACTTTAGTCGCGTAGTGGGGGCCCTCCTCAAACCAAATCAGCTTAGCATTCAGCTATTAAGATAAATTAAATTTTATTCAGATAGCAAAAACAAGTTTGTTTTACTACGTTAATTAATACACGTAAATAATTTAACTTTTTGCAGTAAAATGAGTAGCCCGCTTAAGCATGGAAAAGGCACTGGCGTAGTAACTTAATGCGAATAACGAAATAAACTCGCGTGCGCGCGCATACTAGCTAAGATCATGCACACTACATAAAAAATTAACTTACCAGCTTGTTGGTCATAAGTTCAAATTTCATTTCTTCATGATTTTGTACTACGGTCGTCCGGGGTGCAACCATGCCTGTGTCATTCACGTCTGTGTCTGAATTGTCTTCCATTATTGATAATTCAGCTTCGGCTTGCTGATATGTTCGAATATTGTTCCTTTTTAAAATGCAGTCCATTAATCTCCATTCTTTTTTATCGGGCTTGGATTGCTCATCTTTCATTAATTTGTACTGTGTCTTTTTAGGCGGCCACCACAAGTTACCATTTTCCTCCCACAAAGAAGGTACAATAACTAGTATTGTTTTCCCTCTCTCTATCGTCTGTACTATTTTGTACGGCATTTTATGGATGGTACAAAAAATACTGAAAATAAGAAAACAATATTATTAAAAATCATCTCATCACCCATAAAAAGATATTAGTGCGTTTCCTAAAGTTTTTGACCATCCTAAAGTGTACAGATATATTTGATGGCTACTGTACCTGACTGCACTACACCGATAATGAAGTAAATAACGGTCCTTTTTATAAACTTGTTGCGGAAAAAATATCTTAATGACGTATGAATAACGACACGCACGAGCACAACCGCCATGTGAATCTCTCACAAAGTTACAACTGAACTGACAAAAATCGGTTTCCGCTGCGGTGTGCAGAGCACGCGCAGGACATCGCTATAAACATGCATAGTGCTGTCTCGCTCGGACTAGGGAAACGGTCCCGCAAGTGCGGCGCACAGAACAGATAAAAGAGGTGCGGCGGCATTGAAATAAAATCTATAGAATCACAATAAGGTGAATGCGCAGTGGTAGACCGCGAAATTCAAATTTTCTTTTGTTTTTGCAATTTGCAGTCAGTGTCAGGTTGTATCTTGATCAAAATTTGATTGGCCTGGCCTTGTTAACTGAGTGATATTCAAGTAGGTACTCGAATGAAAATATCTACTTTTTTTTGTTGGCAGCACGATATTAGATATTCGATACGATAGCCTGTCGTACGGTTGTGAATAGCTATGCAGAAAGCCTTCAACTCTTCAAGTTGTACAAAAATTCTGAAATGGGGTATATTGTTATGCTCAAGGAACCCCAAAATTGCGTTCAAGTAACGACACTATTTCAGTCTACATCAAGTCTACTGGTATACCGGTAAACCCTTAAAGAACTACTTTATAGACAATGGCACTACAGTGGTTCATCAAAAGTCTTTTCTCTGGCCTCTGGCTTAATAATTGTTCACGCGTGAGTATTTATACTGCTGGCGGCATTAATTAGCCTTTTTAAAGGCTCACAAGGCTGCTATAGACCGACACCATTTTGTAAATATTTTATAACCAAAAAATATTATCATTCGGAAATATTTTATAAAAGCAATAGACCTATAAAATAATGATATAACTTCATTTATTACTGCCCAACAAATACCATAATGTAATTAAGCAAAATTCGTTATAAACTAGGAATACACAATTGTTTTGGTTATTTCACACATATTTATAAATAAAATTTTATATCAAAACCACAAAATATCGAAGGCGCATGAAAATTTTCAATGAAACTTATATAGATATTTACAGTAAACTAAATGGCGCAGTAATATTTGAAGACATGAAATAACAAAAGAGTCAAAAACTTACCCAGTATTATAAATTTTGTTTTGATGCAAACAAATATGTCACTCACTCAGTTTTGACCGTCTTCGTCCATAAATTGCGAGACAAAGTTGTTAAATTACAACGTTAATTGTGTTATAACATTTGTACCATGGTATTAGAGATGTTTTTGCAATGATCTAGGATTTATTTAAGTTCTAACTGTGAACACTTAAAAAACTCAAATAATTCTTTTACTACATTCTAATGCTAGTCTAATGCTTTTGTAATGCAATTAACATCTTCATTATCAATAATATTGCTAGTATAATGCTTCTGTAATGCGACCGGCAACTTCATTGACCGTAATAATGCTTCTTTAATGCGATTGATACCTTATTTGACCACAATAATGCTAATATAATGTGCCTGTAATGCAATTAAACAACTATTGTGAACCTATTTAGAATCTAAAGCCGTATAATTTGTGCCCAAATAAGCATTGCAGTAGCTCTATACACGTTTGTAATGCTACTATAGAACTAACTCAAAATGCGAAAACGATACAAAAATGCTGTAAGTCGGCCGCTATGTTGCTTTGATGTGTTACTTGGGGTGTCTTACCTTTCGTACCCAGGGTTTACCCTGGAGCACCATTTCAAACCACGTGCGGGCGTATGTATGTACGCCCGTGACGACATCTGTTATCGGCGTCTCCGTAATCTTGAGGTCTCCAGGTTCTCAACGCTGTGGGTTTTAGTTGACACAGGCCTGGATAAAATTGTCTATGCTTGTGTCTACCGTTCGCACAGCGGTGATTTGGAGACAACTGAGCTCACACAGCACCTGAGTGAGGCGGCGGATGCGGCTCAGCAACGGTACCCTTCTGCCCAATTGGTGTTACTGGGGGACTTCAACGCCCACCATCAGGAGTGGCTCTTCCCATACCAGTGCACAGACCATGCTGGACGAGAGACGCGCGCGCGCGCGCGTTAAATCTTACCCAGCTGGTCCAGGGGGCAACGAGGGTGCCGGATGTTGATTCGCACACTGCCAATTGCTTGGACCTTTTGCTGACAACAGATCCAGACCGCTATTCGGTGTCGATTTCTTCACCACTGGGTAGTTCCGACCACTGTCTGGTGAAGTCTGTGTCCGTTTACTCCCCGCCCGATTCTAGCTCAAGAGGCACCCGGCGGGTATGGCGATACAGGTCAGCAGATTGGGATGGCATGCGATCTTTCTTCGCATGTTATCCTTGGCAGCCTACTTGCTTTTCTTCGACTGATGCTTCGTCGTGTGCAGACGCCGTGACGGATGTGTTGCGGAGGGGAATGGAATACTACATTCCGTTCTCTGACATAACTATGTCTGGCGAAGCTCGTCCATGGTTTGGTGCCGAGTGCAATCGCGCTGACGCGCTTAAGCACGCGGCTTACTTGGCATGGGTCGACGCTCGCACGCGCAAAGCAAATGACGTGCCTCGGAAGCAGAGAGCCTTTACCAGGGCTGCCAAGTCCTGCAAGAAGGTGTTGCGGAGGGCACGGTTTGACCACATCAGCCGAATAGGGAACAAACTTGCTTCATACCCATCAGGTAGTAAGGCTTTTTGGTCCCGGCTAAGTCGGTCGAATCGAACTCCTGCCGCCCCTCACTACCACCACTGCTGAGACCTGACGGGACGCTTGCCCACTCCGCTGAGGAGAAAGCGAATTTGTTTGCTTCCTTGTTTGCGGAATCTTCGCGTCTGGATCCTGGTGGCGCGAGGCCTCCTGCTTCTCCTGGCGGATGCGAGTCGAGCATGTCGAACATTTGCATTCATCAGAAGGAAGTCCGTAGGGTACTGCGTAACCTAGACGTGAACAAGGCTAGTGGCCCCGACGGGATACCGGCAATTGTTCTGAAGACTTGTGCGCCTGAGTTGTCTCCGATCTTGACACGCCTATTTCGCCTTTCGTTTGAAGACCTTCGTGCCGAAGGCTTGGAAGCAAGCTAACGTGCAACCCGTGCCCAAGAAGGGTAGTCGTGCTGCCCGTCGAATTATAGACCCATCTCGGTAACGTCCATACTCTGTAAGACTATGGAACGCGTGCTGAATCATAAGCTCCTGGCGTACCTAGAAGCGAATGATATCCTTAGTGACCGACAATACGGGTTCCGCCGAAATCGGTCAACTGCGGATCTTCTAGCGTATGCCATTCACATCTGGAGTGAAGCCATAGAGAAGCACGGGGAGGCACTAGCGGTCTCCCTTGACACTCGAAGGCCTTCGACAGGGTCTGGCACGATAGCCTTATTTTATTAGTAAGCTTCCTTCCTTCGGTCTGCCCGCCGGTTTGTGTGATTGGATCGCAGATTTCCTGAGGGTTCGGTCTATCCGAGTGGTCATAGATGGCTGCTCGTCTGGACTGCTGGATATTAATGCCGAGATTCCTCAGGGGTCGGTGCTTTCGGCAACACTCTTCTTGCTGCATATTAATGATCTGCTTAAACCCGGTACCTTTAGGTATGCAGACGACAGCACTGTTGTTGAGAGATACGTGTCCGACGCACGAGCTGGTGGGTCGCAGGTCCGGTCTCTCCGGGAGGCTATGGTTGAGCGCTTGAATGTGTCCTTACAGGCTGTCTCTGAATGGGGTGATGCCAATCTGGTCAAGTTCAATGCTGCTAAGACCCAAGCGTGTCTATTTTCCGCCAAAAGGAGCCAATTCCATCCAGCTCCATCTTTCCGAGGTGCAACAGTGCCGATAACCGACCAACTTGAACTTCTTGGGGTTACATTAACAACTACTCTCAATTTTGGCCCTTTCATAAAGGCAAAAGCTCAAGTGGCTGCAAGAAAGTTGGGGATCCTAGCAAAGGTTAGACGGTACTTCACGCCGGAACAGCTGCTCAAACTCTATCAAGCGCAAGTTCGATCGTGTATGGAATACTGCTCTCATCTTTGGGACGGATCTGCCAGATACCAGCTTGATGCCCTTGAGTCAATTGAGAAACGAGCCAAGAGGATCATTGGCAATGAGAGGCTCGTCGCGACGAAGCTCCAAAGTCTTGAGCATCGACGACGAGTTGCAAGCTTGACGGTTTTTTACCGGTTGCATTTTGGGGAATGTGCGACGGAATTGCATAATTTAATTCCGCCAAGCCCTTTCCATCATCGGACCACAAGACGAACGGCGATGCACCACCGGTACATGGTGGACATCCCACCCACACGCACAAAACGTTTTGGGAACACATTCATAATGCGTACAGCTTTTTTTTTTTAATGATGGGAAATAAAGAAAGAAAGAAAGAAAAATGTTTATTTGGGACTCGCACAAAACAGACAGATTTAGATTTGACTCCTCCCGCTCTTGGTGAAGCAAGAGGGAGTGTCAGACTCTTACTGACTAAAACCCATCCGTGTTCCTCCTGGTGCCCTTTGCGCTCCAAGGCTACGGCACCTCTTTCGAACAGATTCCGCAGCCCCAGCAGGCACCCGCCCTAGCGGGCCCCGTCTTCCACGCTGACATCTCTTTGAGGCGCGCTGGGATCGCAGCGCGCCGCCGACCCGGGCCTAGTTCTGATCAGACGGCGAGCCACCCACTGCTCGCCGTCCGCAGGCCCCCGCCTACGGCGGCCGGGAATCGTCCTGCGACTCCCGACGCCTGGGGCGTCTTCTTCTGTTGCGGCGACTGGGACGTGAGGTTTCCCTCTCTCTCACACGTTCGGCCTCCTCCTTTGCTAGCATTACTGCTTCGTAGAAGGAGGTGATCGCTTCCCATGTCTCCTCGCTCCGGACCAAAGATTGAACCAAGGCCGGTCGCGAGAGGTCGCCGCCACCGATCGTCTCGACGAGGACCCGGCGGTGCTCCGCCCAAGCAGGGCAGACCTCCACCGTATGCTCCACCGTGTCCTCCGGGCGATCCTCGCAGTGATGACACCCGGGCGCGTCCTCCCGCCGAATCCGAAACAGGTATCTCCCGAAACAACCGTGTCCGGTGAGTACCTGTGTCAGGCGGAAGGTGAGAACGCCGTGGCACCGCTCCAGCCACTCCTCAAAGAGGGGACTTATCGCCTGGATTGTTGCGTGCCCAGCGCTGGGTTGCGACAGTCGCTGTCTCCATACCGCCATGAGATCCTGCCGGAGCTCCGTCCGCCTTGCTGCGATTTGCCGCGGCAGAGGTGTCTCGACCCGGCGTTGCGCCTCCACGCGCCACTCGTAAAAATGCGAGAGGGCTCTCGCCTCCAGATCCCATGGCGGCAGTCCGGCAAGGAGGCTCGCCGCCTAGCCAGAGACCGTGCGGTATCCCCGGGCCAGCCGGATGGCCATGACCCTCTGAGACGCGTTGAGGTAACGGGCAGGTCGCTTCCTTAAAGTAGGCGCCCATACCGGCGCCCCATAAAGGGCCATGGACCGCACGCACGACCCCCGCGTAAATAATGCGTACAGCTCATCTCATCTGCCTAGCCTTTTCCCAACTATATTGGGGTCGGCTTCCAGTCAAACCGGATTCAGCTTGCCAAATAATGCGTACAGCTAAGGAGTGGAATTCCCTGTCGGAGTCTGTGTTTCCCGATAGCTACAACCTGGGAGTCTTTAAGTCAAGAGTGAATAGGTTACTTCTAGGCAAGCGTGCTCCATCTTCGACCACATCATCGCTTACCATCAGGTGAGATGGTGGTCAAGCGCGTGCCTATTAATCACGGAACAGAAAAAACAGGTGGAAATGCTATGCGACGAAATTTGTATCGGAACCTGTGTCGCCACACTTACACAACTATACCGATAATCGTATAATTCACCACAAATCAAGGATACGATTGATTGGTCGTTTCAATTTTGGCCAAAACAAGAATGAGTCAAAGAACCTACATTTGAAAATATGCCTTTGTCTTTACACGTAGGATTTATTTTGCTTTAAGGCGAAAGGTACTCACGGCGTTTCGTTTTCTGAATTCATTCTAGGTTGAATTTACGAGTAAATTCCGCTATTCGACCATAGATGGCGGTATTTTCAATGGTTGCAATTATAAACTTAAACCACTTAGAGATAAGGTTCATTACTCTATGTTTGGGTAGTAACAGTTGCCACTCGATCACGGTTGTGACACATGAACTTTGACTTACATTGTCGATATCGATAAATAAGATAACTTTTTTCGAAATTAAATCCAAATGTGACTCGCTTGATATTGGAGTTTTGTGTGGGAACCATACATGAAACTTGTTGTTGGAATCGTTATGAAATAAGCGACCCATTTAAAATGGATAAGTTCGGGTTTGCTTTGTAATACATTGTTACGAGTAATAAAGTTCTACTTTCAAAAATAGCGTAAGCGAAATATTCCCAGTTTATTGTATAAAAGTAGATAAACAAAAAAAAACATTATTTCAAAGGATTTTATTTAAGTAAATATACCTTATTACACATTAATCAATAAAAATAACACACATCATACATTTTTTAGTGTTCCGACCATTCGTAAGAAACGGAACTCTTCCAAAAATTAAATTGGTTCGGAACCCTTTGAACATGAGTCCGACTCGCTCTTGGCCAGATTTTTTTTCATACCACAAGCCTTACAAAATCTTGCCTATCTTACTTGTACGAGTTCGACTAGCACTTAAACGGTTTTTATTTGAAATAAAAAAATCGCGTTCTAAAAAATGCTCGGAGCATATCGTGCTTGTTTTGCTTGGCATCCAATCAGCTCTACCCGTGCATCTATCCATTTTTCTTTGACGATAGTGTCTTTGGGAAACCTAAAAATATTTTTAAAGTTATGTTAGTGATTTAAATAAAATTACTAGACGAACTACAAACAAATGTTTTTATCGATATCTATCCATCCAGTATCCGACCCGACTACATCACTATTTGAGTAGCGTAGAACTTTCGAGAACGAAACAGTAACTGAATCGACGTAAAATAAACTCTATGCTAATGGGATAAGGTGGATTTTAACTAGACTTGAACTTACGTTTTTGGCAAGATCAAATTTGCTAAGATTTTATTAGAAATCAAATAAAATCGTACTTAGCGATGGTATGAAACACCTCCATTTATAAGATTTATTCTCCTACTATCATTTTTGCACTCCAAAATGGAACAATACGGCATGGTTCAGAAAATATAAATTTATATTGAGAGTGAGCGAGACGAACGGTTCGTCGTGATGTTAGAACACGACTGGGTTGATGTACGCGTAACCACGCGTAATACCGGCACGCGTGCCACGCCTACTTTGCACTTCTACTGTTTTGTCTGTTCTGTGCTATTTAATAGTAAAAAAAAAAAACATCTAAGATGTATAAGTACATGATATGTCAAAACGATACAATATTTTTTTGTTTTTATTTCTAAATTGGAAACTGATAATAATGTAGAAGCAGTTGTGTTTTTATGTTCATATAATGGAGATCTGATTTTAGTGCTTTTCTACTCAAAATGTGTTTTAACAATAAGTTATGATTAGATTTACTTACTGGAATTACGTAGGCTACTGCCGGAGGACTCAAAAAAAACCGAATTAATTTTAAACTAATTTATTTTAATAAAAATTACAATTATTGGAAAGTGAATATGACTCGATCGATGGTGGATGCGAAGTGCGCGGGCTCGGTCACGTAGACGGTGTCTTCGGGCCTCGTGTCCTGTGTCAGCAGTTTTACCTCGTAGCAACTGGGTTGACGATGCGCACGCGGCTTGCCTCGTGCCTTTGTGTCAGCGCTTTCCATAACAGGGGTGCACTTAACACCTCCCCCTTCAGATCGACGACTATTTCAGATTCTAAGATGAAATATCGTCGGGAGTTTGGATTGGTCTTGGTGTGCTGGTTGGTTCTGGCGGATTTCAGATGTTTCAGGCTCGGCGTGGGTGGCTTCATCTGGAGTTGTCATCTGCTTCTTTCGGCGGATGTAGATTCGGTATGATAGTATTGTTCCCAGTATGAATATGGCAAGTAGTGTACCATAAAATGGGATTGTCGTATGGTAAATGGTTGAGGTTGGTTCAATGTGGATTGGCTTCTGTGAATCTATTCTATCTTGAATATCGTGCAGCTTCTTTAGGTTAATAGCATTGATTTGAAGGGGTGGCATGGTTGATTCTCCGATGTCATCTGGTACGTTGCTTATCTTCATGGGTTGTCCTCGGATGTGGTCGTTAATGTTGACGATGGTGAATTCGTCTGTTCGTAGCTTGCAGTTTTGTGGAATGGTGGCTAGGAAGCTTCCGGTTAGGGATATGGATTCTTCTTATTCACAAGTTAGCTGGACCTGTGTTGGTTTCGGGAACACGACGGGGTAGCGGCGGTCATCTAACTTTTCCATTGCAGGCTTCGTCAGGCTAGGTAATGGTGTTGCATGATTTGTGCAGTGTTTGACCTCCAATAATGTCGCAAATGCAGTCTGGATGGGTTCTCATTTGGTGGTTGAACTTTTCCTCGCAGAGATACTCTGAAGCTACCTTCGGGCATTCTGCCTCTATGTACGCGTGAATATTTCCAGTGATTGCTAGGAATGGGTAGGATGGGATGATGGCTTGCTTGTTTTTATTTGGTACAATGACTAACTTATACAACAGGAATTTTAGTGGAGAAGTTATGGGAAATTTAAATGCAAATACTATTTGATTCCCACGATAATAAGCTAATGGTTTAATGATGTCATAATATTCTCTGATTTCTAGTTCTAGTAGGTGGTCATTATTATAAAGCGCGCTTAGTTTGCGTATCATATTGCTAAGTATTTCTGTACCTAACATGGAATGATGAGTATGCAATTGACCGGAAAGTGCTATTGCGTTTTCTAACCTACTTAGTTCGCTTAATAAACTATCTACGTTATTGCTAATTATTTGCAGTATTTGCGAAAACTTTGCAAACTTTATAAGGTTATGTTGTTTATACTTATCGGCGTTAAGTAAAATGTGCAGACTGTCATTTAATTGTACTTGGTTCTCTACTAGTTTCGTAATAATTTTTGTATGTTCGTTCATCAAACTTTTACTCAGACTTAAATGATGATTTTGGTCAATGGCTGTCTGTTGCTGATTATCATTGAGAGCTCTAAGGGCGTTATCATATTTGATGGCATCTGTGTAATCCAAGTTTCCCGTAATGCTCTTAATTACTGCTCCGAGACTATCCATTAAACCTCTTTTGAATCGATTGGGCTTTAGACTTTGTAAATGAGATGAGGCTTTGTTTAATTTCATGTTCAAGTTATCTATCTGAAGTTCATACAATGTACGAGTATAATTGTCTAGTCTGTCTGTGGCTTTAGTAAGTTGAATTCGTATTTCGTTAATGTTGTTATCTATGTCTGTTAGTTCTATGTTCTGTAGGAATGTATATGAGTGATGAGTTTCATGGGGCCTAGTTTAAAAGGCAATAGTCCAGGTCCATTCTCAAGTCGTTCTAGATTAATCTCTTGAGCCCATGTTAGGCTAAGTGACAGCATCAGGGGTATCCTGCAACAATTTCGCAGTTTTAGGGACACGCTTTAGTCTAGATTTAGCTATAGGTCCCTTTTTCTTGGAGCAGAGGGATTACTAATGAATATTTGTTGGTCGGGCTCATAGTCGACCTCGTCCTCGCGGGTTTTATTACGACTCTCTATGAGCGCTGTTCGGTTAGCGAGAGACGTCTCATTGATTAGTTCGTATACTTTTTGCATGCGTTCCCTATGTGTTTCGGTATACTGTTGTAATAGGTGTCCGGTCAGGTCTATGTCAATCGGGTCCCGTGGGTCAGTGTGTCCCAATATAAGGTCGTATGGTTTACATCGTGTGAAAGAATGAATCGAACTATTGTACGCTATGATAGCATATGGCATTAGGTGAACAACTGGCTCATCTTTGTATTTTAGTTTCAAAATACGAAGATGTTCCAATATAGTGGAGTGGAAGCGTTCTATGTTACCGTTAGCGTTTGGTGAGTATGCTAGTGTTTGGTGATGAATTATTTTATGCAGCTTGCAGAACTCGGAGAACATTTGGTTGGTGAATTCGGTCCCTTGATCTGTAATAATGGTTAGTGGTAGACCATGATGCGTGCTGAAAGTTAGTAAGGCTTGTATGACACTAACTGCAGTCCCATCTCGGAGGAGGTAAGTTTGACCATACTTTGAGAAGGCGTCTATGAATGTTACGTATTTTTCGTTCTGTGCTGAAAAGCTATCCATATGTATTATTTCGAACGGTCTGGTAGCTGGGGGTGCTATAATAAACTTTTGCTTTATGGGGCTCCTATCATACTTTGCTTGCCCGCATATTGTACAGTCATTTATGAATTTGGTAATGTGTTCTCGCATCTTAGGCCAATAATACTTAACAGACAAAGCTAGGAAGCACTCGTTAATTCCATGGTGGTTAGTCTTGCCCTCATGGTAGTGACGAATAATTTCCTGCTGCCTCAGGTATTCCTTTACGTTTTCAATTTCTTTTTTTGCTAATACCAATTTCATAGATGAACTTTTGAAATGTTTTTGTAACAAGGGGATTATGTTGTACATCGCAAGGGGTGGATTTATTAATAGGGCAGTTTTGATCTTAGGGTTGACATATTCTTTAATGGCATTAATCAGATCCTCCTCTAGGTTCGATTCGGATAACTGAACGGATGTTCGAGTGTGGGTGTCAAATGGCTTAGTTGCCGTAGTCCATTTTTTAAAATCACCTACCACGGTCAAATATAATTGTCGGTGAAATTTGTTAAGTGGTTCGTCGGTAATGGGAATTTCGAGTATAGGATTTTCCTCGGAGGTATGTGCTGTCAGGGTGTTGGAGTTAGTTAGAGATGGTGGTCGGTCAGTTGCGTTTGCAATCATCGAACTAATCTCCTCATTATGTATCTCGACGCGAGAAAGGGCATCGGCGTTGGTGTTATGTTTGCCTTTTTTATAGACAACGGTAAAATCGTATTCACTTAATTTTAACCGCCACCTGGTTAACCGTTGGTTTGGTTCTTTTAGGCTCATAACCCACTGTAACGGTTTGTGGTCCGTTACTATTTTGAACTTGCGTCCAAAAAGGTAAGGCCGAAAGTATTTTGTTGCCCATACAATAGCTAATAATTCCTTCTCTATCGTACTGTAGTTTACTTCACTTTCATTAAGTGTCCGTGAAGCATAAGCTACGGGTTTATCCGAGCCAATGGGACCCTGTGAGAGTATCGCGCCGATTGCAAAATTGGAAGCATCTGTGGTCAAAATAAACTCTTTGTCAAAGTCAGGATATTTAAGGATAGGATCGTTAGTCAGTAAAGTCTTACACTTCTCAAAACAGTTAATATAATCTGAATCCAAAGTAATTTTTCTTCCCTTCTTTAAACATTGTGTCAGAGGTTTGGTAATACGGGAAAAGTCCGGAATGAATTTTCGGTAGTAACCGAGGAGTCCGAGAAACTGTTTAATTTCTTTCGGTGTTTTAGGTATGGGATACTTTTGAATAGCTGCAATTTTTTCAGGGTTAGGCTTTATCCCTTCGGTACTGATGATATGACCCAGATATGCGGTCTCGAGTTTTAGGAACTCTGACTTATTTAACTGGATTTTGAAATTAGATTCTCTTAACCTTTGGAACACCTTTTCTAAGTTGTTCATGTGTTCTTGAAGAGAGGTACTGAATATAATTATATCATCAAGATAAACAAGACATATAACGTTTTGGAGTCCTTTGAGTACGTTATCCATTACTCGTTGGAACGTAGAAGGGGAATTAAGTCCCATGGGCATTCTCAAAAATTCGAAGTGCTCATGTTCAACATTGAAAGCGGTCTTGGGGATGTCACTGGGGTTCATCTCGACTTGGTGGAAGCCTGATGCTAGGTCGAGTGTAGTGAAATATTGGCACTTGCCTAGTTTGTCCAGGACGTCTGTAATATTTGGGATAGGATATTTGTCATCGATCGTCTTTTCATTTAGCTTCCGAAAGTCAATCACTATGCGCCACTTCTGTTTTCCCGGGGCGTCACCCTTCTTTGGGACGACCCAAATTGGTGAGCTCCATGCGGATTCGGACGGCCTAATGATACCTTGATCTAACATTTTGGCTATTTGATCACGACGACTACGAAACGACGATGTATGAAAGGATATCTGTAACTTTTAGTGTAGATCGGAATTTCATCGGTGGTTTTAATGCTGTGTTTTACTTTGTTGGTGAAGGTTAATGCCTCGCCTTCAATGTAAAAGACATCAGCGTACTTTGAACATAATGCCAATAAGTTTGCTTTTTCCTCCTCGTTTAGGTGATCGGGGGATGTAACATTTTTAGCGCGGGATGACATTTGATCAGTACATTCGACATTTAATATCGTTGCCTGAGTGGCATGGTCCAGTGAAAATATTATATCGTTATTAGTTGGGTTGGTCACTTCAACCATACCGCGGCTATTGGAAACGGTGGTCAGACATTCGGATATAATGCAGTTGCAAATTATCTGTTCCTCTACAAAAACCTCACCATCCGGTGCATTAACAGGTAAACGTATTAACTTAGAACTTCCAGCTGGTACGATTTCCTCATAAAGATTTAAATTTCGAGAGTTATAAATTTGGATAGGATTAATTGCAGACTTGGTTATCAATGTAAGATATTTCAGGTCTAATTTAGCCTCCCATTTGGTAAGTAAATCCATTCCTATCAAACCGTCAAAACGATCATGAAATCTGTATACGAAAAGTTTGATTAATTCTGTGTCACCGAATTCGGGAAAGCAGGGTAAGTTAATAGAGTAGTCATTCCTGCTTGTGGCATGAACGTTAGTAACCTCGAATGGATCGTAATTAAGAGGTATGTGCGGGAAATAATTCTGGACTGCTTGTGGACTGATAAAAGATTGGTTTGCACCAGTATCTATTAGAAAATTAAGTGGAGGATTATGGATACGAACATACGGTAGTTGTCTCTGGGTTTGCAAATTTAATTCTATCCTAAGCTGTTTGACTTCGGAGCTTTCTGAAAATCCTGACTGGTTGGGGGTTGCTGTTGGTCAGTAGTACCTGGCTTGTCCTTGTCATTAGTCCCATCAGACTGTTGCGGTGCAACGTGGTCGTATGTACAGTCGTCAAGGTAAAAGTAATCAGGGTTATAGGGGTCAATGTATAAATACTCAGATAGGTCGGGGTAATAAAACGCCTCCCCATAATTCGAACACTCGTTCACGTTAACATCGCGGGTTTTAAGATAGTTGGAAGGTGGTGGATTTCCTTGTAGTGCCCAATTCCAGCTGCTAGTGGCAGGCATGGGCCTAGGTACAAAGTGGCTAACGCCGCTCATTGGTTTGGGACCGTTATTCGGCGGGTAAGGGTTTCTTGGGGGCGTTCTGAATCCAGAGCCACCTGGATTGTTATTGGGCGGTGGTGCTCCAAATACTTGTTACGTACGAGTCGGGCCACGTGGTTGCATGTTATATGGATTAAACGGCATTCCAAATTGGTTTTGATATGGCAAGGGTCGTAACATAAATTGCGGTCCCTGTGGTCTAAATGGACCGGGCGTATTAAAAGGATTGGGCTTCATCGGAACAAGCAAATTATTAGGATGGACCGGCGTTTTATGACTGGTTTCGTTCTGATGATTAGGTGGCATTCGAACTGAGGATTTTTTATCCGGTAAGTTATCATTTCTACTCTGCAAGTAAATGGTATTAGTCTCCTCATGCACAAACTCTAGAGCCTTCTCAATAGTTTTTGGTCTCATACATCTAACACGCGCGCCTAACGGATCTTTCAAACCGCGGAGATAGGCCTGCAAAGTCAGTTTACGATATAAGTCGCGCTTGGCCTCAATAGTTGACTCCAAAGTATCGTGGAATGAAACGTATGTCATGACGGTGCTGAAAAGACTCTGGCAACGCTCATAAAATTCCTGAGGCGTGCCGGAACCTTGAGTAAGTAAAGCCAAATCGTTATAAAGAGCGGTTTCATCTCGCTGGTCGGCAAAGTTATTAATAAGAGCACTACGTATGCCTACCCAATCATTAGGTATACCGTTAGCATTAATCAAACGGGCGGCGGGCCCTGTAACTTTGTTCAATATACCGTTTAAAAGTGCTATCTTATTTAAATCCGGTTGCCCCTCTTGAATGAACTGAAGTGCTAACTGGTCACACAATTTGATGAACCTGGTAAGTACGTTTGGATTCCCGTCAAAATCGGGAACTAAGCGGAGGGCTTTGAGTATGCAATCTAAATCGGCCATCTCGGGTTCAATTTCGGGATTAATATTACGTCTAGAATCTACACTTCTATTCCTACTACTAGTTAACCTAGGTGTACTCGATCTACGTGGGTAAAAAATGTTGGATAAGAAATATGGAACTTACACACAAAAGGAAAGCAAGCAACCACTAAGAGAATTCAGCGGACTTACATGAACATTCTGGTCTTCGTTGAGCGGTATCGATATCTGGATCTCCGGCGTAGTCTCGTTGTTCAGGATCTCCCGGTGCGGCGTTGAAAGCCTATCGTAGCGAACGCGGTGCGATAATCCGGTAATCGCAAGAACGACCCGGGAATCCTACCGACTGCGCCAATTACGTAGGCTACTGCCGGAGGACTCAAAAAAAAACCGAATTAATTTTAAACTAATTTATTTTAATAAAAATTACAATTATTGGAAAGTGAATATGACTCGATCGATGGTGGATGCGAAGTGCGCGGGCTCGGTCACGTAGACGGTGTCTTCGGGCCTCGCGTCCTGTGTCAGCAGTTTTACCTCGTAGCAACTGGGTTGACGATGCGCACGCGGCTTGCCTCGTGCCTTTGTGTCAGCGCTTTCCATAACAGGGGTGCACTTAACACTGGTGTAAACATACTTTTGCAATATTTTCTTTCAAAACACCATTTCTATTCTTACAACCGGGCACAGTATATGTCATTGTTCATGGAAAAACGAAAACCGCACTCAAACCACAATATTTTTCACAATAATATGACAGTATTTTTGTATACTATATTCAACTTAATAGAAGCTACTCGTAGTTCTATCCGAGTAGGTAGTTAACTAAAGGTAAATAATCTTGACATGTCTTTTTACATAAAGGCTTATTAATTAAATACAACTACTGCTTAAACAAATTGTTTAATTGATTATGTAATCGTTTTTATTGTATTAATAACAATAATAATAATAATTCAATAATAACGTTATGCGCGCATACTATGGGTCTACAGAGGGGGGAACTAACCTTACTGCGTAGGATGCTGTCTAGTTAACTGGACAAATGTGCAGTCATGCATGTAAAGAAAGGGGAGATTATGGAATCTGAGAGAATTCAACTCTCGGATTCCATACAGGTTAGATCACTCAGCTCGACCGAAACCTATAAGTATTTGGGTATATCGGAAGCGTTGGGCATTAATGTTACTGACACGAAGCAATCGTTGAAGGAACGCTTCTTTGGCCGCCTGAAAAAGGTTTTGAATAGCCTTTTGTCGGGCGGAAATAAGGTGCGCGCCTTCAACGGTTGGGTCATGCCGGTATTAATGTACTCTTTCGGCATACTCAAATGGACTCAAACTGAGCTTGACGCCCTGGATAGGAGAGTACGTACACTGCTGACCGCAAACCGGATGCATCACCCACGATTGTCGATGATGAGACTGTACATTCCGCGGAAGTGTGGAGGTCGAGGCTTTTTAAACGCCAAGACTCTCCACAACTGCGAGATGTGCAGTCTCAGAGAATATTTCCTAACAGCTGATGTGGGTATGTACCGAGATGTGGTCGCAGTGGACAAGGGTCTCACCCCGTTGTCCATGGCTAAGGAGAACTGGCGCAAACCTGTGATACTTACCACGGATGAACGCAAGGAGGTATGGAAAGGCAAGGAGCTTCACGGGCGCTTCTATCGGGCTCTTCATGGGTCTGATGTAGATTTTTCAGCGTCCGTGGCCTGGCTACGTTTCAGTGATCTCTTCGGGGAAACTGAAGGTTTTGTCTGTGCGATTATGGATGAAGTTATCTTGACGAATAACTACCGGAGGCATATTATGAAGGATGGGACGGTGGACGTGTGTCGGGCATGCCACCGTCCGGGTGAGTCCATCAGACATATTATCTCTGGTTGTTCTCGTCTGGCTAACGGCGAGTAGGTACTTGCACAGGCACAACTAAGTGCCCAGGATTATACATCAGCAACTTGCTTTCAAATATAAACTTGTGGATTCTGAGGTACCGTATTACAAGTATGTGCCCGATCCAGTTCTCGAAAATGACCATGTCACGTTGTACTGGGATCGGTCTATCATCACTGATAGGACTATTGTTGCCAATAAGCCTGATATAGTGGTGATAGACCGATTAGCGCGCCGCACAATGATAATTGATGTTACCATCCCGCATGACGAGAACCTCGTGAAGGCCGAGAAAGAGAAACAAATCAAGTATCTCGACTTAGCGCACGAGGTTGTCGACATGTGGAATGTGGACTCAGCTATCATTGTGCCGATAGTCATTACGGCCAATGGCCTGATGGCCAAAAGCTTCGACGAACATCTGTCGAAGCTGGCGTTACGCGGTTGGGTAAAGGGCCTGATACAGAAGGCAGTACTCCTCGATACGGCTCGTATTGTGAGGAGATTCCTTTCTCTGGAGCCCTAACCACCGGTAGCTTGGACCCTGCTCCCGACACCGGCGGACTACTATTAGTATAGTATTTTTTTATGGTTTTTTAGAGATATATTTAAAAATAAAAATATACTTTGTATGTAAATAAGAATAAATAAACGAAATAATAATAATTTTTGTATTAAATTTGTTTTCAGCTGCATTTTATTTTTAAACTGTGTTGTTAACTAAAAAGACATGTGAAGATTGTTTACCTTTAGTTAACTACCTACTCGGATAGAGTATAGGTATTCTAAATCTATGGGCGACATTCTATAATTTTCCACGCACTATGGACACTATACTTTTCTCTTTTCTCTCACACACACACACACACACACACTAATCACCAAATACATAGGTAACATTTGATCTCATTTTTATCTTCCACGTACCCCTCTCATGACATGGCAATCTTATTGGTTTTAAATATTTTTTTATAGATGGCTAATAAAGGTGCACATCTTGTATATGGGGATGAAATGCAATTCGAAAAACAGGCTACCGCCTAGTTCGGATGCAAAAATTCCTTAACTATGTATTACAAATTCTGAGCCAATATTAAGTTGTACTATGTCAATTTCAAATCTTATTGTAATACGTGTGAAATTTATTTGGTGAATAAAAATTATTATTATTATTATTCCATTTATTCATTTATATATACATTCTAATTACATTTTTAAATATTTCTATAAAAATCCAAAAAAAAACATTTAAAAATATAAAAAATAGTAACCCACCGGTATCGGGAACTGGGTCCAAGCTACCGGTGGTCAGGGCTTCTGAGAGAGGAACCTCCTAACGATGCGCGCCGTGTCCAGGAGTACTGCTTTCTGGATCAAGCCCTTGATCCAGCTGCCCAACGAGAGCCTCTTGAGATGTTGGTCGAGGCTCTTGGCAATAATGCCATTGGCTGTCACGATTATCGGCACAATAACTGCTGTGTTCACATCCCACATGTCGACAACCTCGCGAGCCAAGTCAAGATACTTCGTTTGTTTATCTTTCTCTGACTTCACGAGGTTCTCGTCATGAGGGACTGCTATATTAACAATCATTGCGCGACGCTCTAGTCGGTCTATCACCACTATATCAGGCTTATTGGCAACAATAGTCCTGTCAGTGATGATAGACCGATCCCAATACAATGAGCAACTACCACTTTCGAGAACTGGGTCGGGCACATACCTATAGTACGGTACTTCCGATTCCACAAGATTGTATTTAAGAGCAAGTTGCTGGTGGATAATCCTGGCTACAAGGTTGTGCCTGTGCAAACAGTCTCCGTTAGCCAGACTAGAACAACCGGAAATAATGTGGCGGATGAATTCCCCGGGCCGGTGACATGCCCGACATAATTATGTCAACCGTACCGTCCTTCACAATGTATTTCCGGTAGTTATTAGTCATCATAACTTCGTTCATAATTGCACAGACAAAACCTTCGGTTTCCCCGAAGAGGTCACCAAAACGAAGCCCGGGGCATTTTTATTAAAGTTTGTATATGGCGATATGGCGTTGTCCCATTTGGTATTTTTTTTCTCACGTTTAATTGTAACATTTTAGCTGATTAAACTTTATTTTAAGAGCGCTTTCACAATTTTTCTTAAATCTGAGCGTTTGATTCGAGTTTTGATGTCTGATTACGCTTTAGATATAGCACAAAAAAAAAAACAAAAATACGCCTAAGAAAGTTTGATAGTTGATCTTGGGAGTGTTCTAAATAAATATATCAATTTGTTCACGTACATCAGTAAATTTCTTGTCTCCGCAAAGGGTGTTTCATAAAATTACGCTTTTGGTAATCTTTTGCTGCTTTGGTACACCGAAGATATAATAACTTAATCAATTTTAAAAATGTCCATGATACAACTGTACCTTCTACTTTGGAATGATCAAATCAATTTGTTACGATTCATGCACTAATAAACCAAAAATAATTTTGTAAAACTGAGAATTATTGACAATTTTCCGTACGAAACTATATTTTTTATCTATGAAAGTATAATCCAAATTCAAATAATTTTTTTTTAATAATTAAGGAGGTATTGTTATAATGCATGAAAAAAAAATTGGTCTATTTAAAAGTAAACTTATATTTTTAAGCAATTTTTGCATACAGCCCCACAATCACTATAAATCTCGGGAAACGCGGTTTGTAGCTTTAGTCCGGGGCAAGCGCTCGATTTTGTAATAGCGCCCTTAATAGGAAATTAGAATGTTGGGCAATTAATTAAAACCCTCTTTTTAGACTTTTACCAATAATTTAAAACAAAAATAAACAATTAAAATTTCAAAATACAGTTTTTTCCGTTGTCCCACCCTGTTTGTGGCATATGTTTCGCCGCGTTATTTAAATTTGGATCGCAATATTCATATAATACTAAAGTCATTATAAAGAACGCAATGTCTACTTTTCATTTTAAGAATTAATATACATATTTGTATTATATAACAAAATATTATTTGAAAAAATTGTTAAAAAATTGGGCCTGGTGGAATTTCCTACTGAGTTACGCAAATATATACAAGAAGAAATAAAATCTACTAACTTAAAACCATTTTTTATATTATGGCAACTCTACGATTTCGTTTAGCAACGTCACCACGTTGGTTTTTCGTTCAGACTTCAGTTTGACTTATAACATCATCGGAATTGGTAAGCCCGTGATAGTGCTTTTTGGAAATTCCACTGATTTACGGTGATAACTTTTAAAGTACGCTTGCTTTACTATTTCAAAGTGTATTTATAAGAAGAATAATCTATAATTTGTTAGTTAAACAAGCATTTGATTGAATTAGACCTGTTATTTCACGAAAATTTTATAGAAAATTGACCTAACCCCTAAATCCGTTACGTCAACTGAGAAACATTTTCTCAGTGGATGGGTTTTCGTAACTCAGTGGAACATAAAGCATCGTGTACATGGTTTTAACCAACTTAAAAAGCAGGAGGTTCTCAATTAGGATCGTATTTATTTTATTACGTAAAACGTAATTTTACTCTGCATCTTTTTGTAGGGTTTTACTTGACTTGCGAAATTATTTTAATTTCCAATCATAGAAGTATTTCTTTGATTGATTGAAAAAAAAATATTTTAATTAAATTTTAGAGATTTAGTTAATTTGGATTGTTTGATTTTGTTTTTAGTTTGGGAAGTGGTTGCCTTGAAATGTTGTCAATTGCACGAATATAAGTTTAACTACATTCTGCTAGCAGCTTTGCCACGTGAAAGTAGTTTCTCCATACAATCTTTGGAACCCTGTTTCACCCGTTTAGGGAGTGAATTTTGGATAATCCTTTCTTATTTTTTATATAGGTACCTATATCACATAAGGCACCAAATTCCAGCGTTCTAAGTCCAAGGGTTTGGAGTGGTCGTTGATAATAATAAATAATAATAATAATAATCGTTTATTTGTACATTTCAATTGAGCATCTAAAACACAATTACAGACAAAATGTTGTACATTGAGACACAAACAAAAGCGAACTACTGCCTCCTAAACTAGGCCAAGAGCCTGTGTTTTAGGAGCCAATGTTCCTCCAAAAACAGTTAAGCGCGGGCAGACAACATTGCAAGCAAATAGTTAACGTAATACTCAATACAATAGGTACAATGTATCATTTGAACAATATTTGTTGAAGTATCATTACCAAATTAATAAGTAAAAACATATTATTATTAAATTAGATTTTTATATAAGATAAGGAATTAAATTATTATTGCAATTACAGATTTCATAAAAATTAAAATTCAAGGTTACATAATTAATAGATTCAATAAATAGTTTATAGATTCAATAATAAGAAAATAAAATATTTAAGAAACGATTGTAATAAGTTTTTCCGTTTCGTCATAAGTCAACTGCTGCAACCATTTAGAAAGTTTGATCTTAACTTCTCGTTTGGTAAGAGGATATATGGAGATGATTTTATTAATTTTATTGTAGAGTCGGGAGCTAGTTGCCAGATACTGACGGCTAGCAAACTTTGAACGGCATTGTACTGTGTCGCATACGGGAAGCCCTCTGCGTCTTTTTAGCCTGTCCATGTCTAGGTGCAGCATGGAGTGTTTCCGAAGCACAGCGCGGAGCACAAAGAGCTGTCTCACGGTCAAGACTTCAGCTTCTGAGTAAAGTACCTTAGTCGAGAAATCCCTGCGCTTAAAGAACATGACCTTCAAGATCGCCCTTTGCGCTCTTTCCACTTTAAGTATTGAGGATTTGTAGGTCCCACCCCAAACTGGCACACAGTACAATACAATTGACTGACAAAGGCTCTGATAAACGAGCATGGCTGTCTCACGATCTGCGGAGTGCCTAAGTTCTTTAAATATATAAATTAACCTTCTGATCCGAGTGCAAAGGGCTTCGATGTGCGGTTGCCAGCTTAGTTTGTTATCGATATTGACTCCTAGATATTTAATATCCGAAACCAGAGACAGAGATGGACACTTACAATTTGAGAAGTCACCTGAGCAAATATGGGCTTTGATTAGATCAGACCCCTGTGGTGGAGATATGGTGTTAGGCAAAGAAAATCTTATGACCCTGGTTTTTGCCACGTTCAAGGTTAATAAGTTTTCTGATAGCCACTCCATCACAAAACGAAGTGATTGTTCCGCTCTCTCCCTTGCTCCATCCCAGTCAGTATCATAAACCACTAACGCCGTGTCGTCAGCGTAGGTAAATATGTCACAGTTGGGAATGTGTGCTCGACACAGATCATTGATATAGAGCAAGAAGAGAGGAGGCCCAAGGATGCTACCCTGCGGAACACCAAAACGAATAAATTGTTCACCACTCGTTGTGCAGTCGATTTTAATACATTGGGTTCGATTCGAGAGATAATCCCTGAATATGTCCAATGCTAGGCCACGAATTCCAACGCTTTCCATTTTTGTGATCAGGGTGGGAACAGAGACCGTGTCAAATGCCTTGGATAAGTCGAGAAAGATACCGTAGCATTTCATACCTTTGTCTAAGTGATTAACTAGAGTTTTGGTAAGATTAGCCACAGCATCTTCCGTTGAGACTCCAGATCTAAATCCATACTGGTTGTCCGCAATGATTTTATGTTTGGAGAGATATGCAATAAGGCTGTTGTTAAGTATCCTCTCCAGGATCTTCGAGAGAGAGCTAAGTACGGAGATCGGACGATAGTTCGCTACATCGGTTCTATCCCCACCCTTGAAAATCGGATGAACAACAGCTTTTTTAAAGCAGTTGGGAAAGGTTCCGGAAACAATAGCACGATTGAAAATGTGCGTGATGGGGGATGCTAAAACGAGTGATGAGTCAGTGAGTAATCTTGAGTATTCCCTGTATTAGGTATTACATATTTTTTATATTGTTTTCATTAGGTGTCAAAATGGCGCTTACCACTGCAGAACGCATGAAAAAATATAGAGAGAAGTTGAAGCAAAATCCACAAAAATACGAAGAGGTGAAGAAAAACATGCAGAAAGAGTAAAAAAAAAGTAAGAAAATATCTGAGCTAACCGAAGATGAGAAAGAAAAAAAGCGAAAGAAATGGAGAGAACAGAAACGGAAACAGAAGGAAAATAAAAATACAAAGAATGAAGATAAGAATTTGAAACCTAAACGGGACAGAACGTCGAAAAGAATTACATTGGTACGAAGATATAATGCCGCTATGAAAAGGATTAAGAATTTAAAAACAGCACACAGTATCATACAACAGTATCTTAAAGAACATGGGTCTGAACGTACCCAGTTTGTAGCAAGTTGAAATTGGTACCATTCGAAAGGTCTTTGAAAACGTAGATATTTTTTGTATGGGAGCAACTTTGTAACTTATGTAGGAAAAAAGATATTCGATGTTGAAAATACCGAAAATCCTTAGTAAAATCGACCCACGCACGTTCAATTTTTTTTTATTTTATCCATTAGGTGGGTAGTTCGAACTATTTTGTGCTAGCGTCGGTGTGTCGTCAGTAGTTAGTACCTGTTAGGAACTGATTTTGAGCGCGAGAGCATATCTTAGTTTATTTTATTCTTACTTTTATTTACAACCTCGGCTTTCACAACGGACTTCAGTGTATTACTTAACGATTGGATTATTATTATTACTCATCTGCTTCAAAAAAATGGAAGGTGAACGCCGTATACAGTGTGTTACATGTACAAGATCAGTAATTCGTGACCGAAACCGGCATATACTGACGCGAACCTATTTGGAAGACAATCCAGGCTTCACAGAGTATGTTTTGTTCACTCTTTATTAAGTTATTTATTGTTTTAGTTACTTGAGGATTTGGTTTTTCTTTTAGATAGCCCTGAATCAACTTCAGGCTATGTGTCATCGTTGTTGGGTAGCTGGAAGACGACAGCAAGCTAGGTTCGAACAAGAACAAAACCAGGAACTTGCAAACCCAGAGCACCCAACGTCTGTTCCAACTTATAGAAGGGTTGCAAATACGGCGCGTCACTGTTTATTTCATGGGTGCATCAATCAAGAACTTCACAGAGTGTCCAGGTTTATAAAAGTATTCTTGTTGGTTAATCATAGCGTGTACGTTCCTGAACATGCACGCGTTTGTACACATCACATCAGCACAGAAGATTGGAGCTCCCTGTATGATAATGGAGAGACAATATTCACACCAGACCATCTCAAAGATATGATTGATACGTTACGAGATGCATATAAACATAAGACTAGTAAATAGATTTTGACAATGTAAACAACATTTTACCAGAGGATCTATATTACCTAACTGGCTTAACACACCAACAATTCGAAATCCTTTTGAATGAAACACCGTCTCTTTTAAATCAATGTAGAAGACCAAAAACTGCACTAGGAATATATTAATTAAAACAACGTTCTGGTGAACCAAATACACGTATAGCCTCCCAAATAGGTGTTTCTCGTAAAACGATCGGTATTTTGCTTAAAACTGCTAGAAACTGCTTGATCCAAGACTTTGTTGTTCGCCATTTGGGTTTCAATCATATAAGTCGGGATGAAATTATAGCTCACAGCCTTGCAGTACCATCATCAATATATTCCAACCCTATAAACCCAGTGGCTATAGCTATTTGTGATGGTTCGTATATATACGTACAGAAAAGTAAAAACTTTTAATTTCAAAAAAAGTCTTACAGCTTACACAAGTATAAAAACTTGTTAAAACCCTTTGTGATTACTTGCCCAGATGGCTATATTATAGATATATGTGGACCATACGCTGCAACAAAGACTGATGCCCAAATCTCGGGTCATTGAAGTAATAAACGGATGGTTCAAAAGGGACTACAAAATATTTAGGCATACAGTTATCAATAAAACACTCCCTCACTTATTTGAAGACCTCCGTATTGCGGGAGCCCTTATAAATGCATTTAGGCAGCGCCTGACAGATAATGAGCATGCCCACGCTTTTATCAATTTAATAGCGCAAAGAAGAAGTGAACCAAACAGACTGGGCAATTATGTAGTCGCAGAACATATGAACAGACAGCGGGCGGTGTTCACAACAATGACGGCTACGTCAATACCATTTCCACAATTGACAGAAGAAGACGTCATTCTACTCAGTTTGGGCACATACCATTTAAAGCTCGCTAGATCATATGTTGCCGAGCGTTTGCGAGGTGGAGATGGTATATATAATATTGAGGTATCTTCGAGCCGTAGCTCTAGTATGTCGCAGCATGGGCTAGTAACCGAAAACTGCTCGTTAATTAGAGGCCGCATATTATCGAGGCACGTGTCGAATAAAATATATTACACATATATTTTAATCAAGGTTAATGTCCAGGGCAGAGAAGCCATCGAAGCGTATTATTGCTCTTGCATGACGGGTATGAGAACTCTAGGTGCTTGTGCTATTAGCATAATATGGTACTTAGGTGTTGGCAGGCACCTAGATAACTTCGTAGGTCCGGCAAGTGCCTGGGATGATATAATCATTGAAAGTAACAATACAATTTAATAAAACTGTGCTATTTAAGATTGATAGTTCTTATTTAATATTTTTTCTGTACCAAAAACCAACGATAGGAAGCTATATCGCTCTCTAAAGACAGAAAAAATGACTGGTTACCTATTTATTTAGTCCAAAAAGCAGAAAAAGTGCGATTATTGGCAATTAAAAATGTTACAAAGAAGTTATCATAACTTCGGTCTTTCATTCATTCGTTCACTTATTTTCGAGTTACTCAATTAGGCCTCTTCTAAATTACACCTAGTCTAAAATGCTACAAAGTGGGTACGGGTTCCATACAAAATTACCCATTGTTCTTTCTTTTTTATTGTTCAAAGTAGTTGATGTAAACTAAGCCTTACATTTTCCATACCGTTCCACTGAGTGACGGTCCACCTGTTGTGCTAATTAATTTTGGTTATTATTTTTGTTGTTAAATGAGGAAGATCTCAATATTTTGTTTAGATTAAAGTACATGATGCTATTATTTTAAGTAGTAAAGTTTTCAATTTGATGTCTTATTTACCAAATATACGGAAAGTTATTGTGTTCAATTTATCTTATAGTAACTAAGAGGCATAGAGCAACACAGGCCACCGCCGGTTCGCCGGTGGCCTGTGTTGCTCTATGCTAAGAGGATACAAAGGGTTGATTTTGTTACGTTATTTAATTCTAACACATATTTTCAGATTTTTTTTTTTCGAAAAATTGTTTAGTTTTTATAATAAAAAACTATTTTTCATATTTACCATCTTTTAATTGGCCTGTAGATAAAAATAAGTATTGTGTAACGCAGTGGAAGATGATTGTACGTAACCAGATATTTAACAGTAATTTTCTCGGTATTTAACTCAGTTTTCACTCGTTCTTTGTTATTTCCACATAATTTAGATATTCTGAAATCGATTTAAATGAAATGAAACCCAATATACTGATTAATTATTTTTTTTATCATTTTTGCGCAACTGACAAACTTTAAATAAAATTGCCATGACTAGCATAGCATCTATGGTATCTAGTATCTCTATATAGTCTGTGGTGCACAAAACACTTATCTGTGGTGTCCGACATTCCCGAAATCCCGAGTTCCCGCCATAAATAACGTCAGCTTGGACTTGCTCCGACTTGCTTTGTTAGCTTGTGCGACCGGCTCGTTAGTAGCAGCTTCAGTTTCGAGTATCTTAATACCCTAACGACTTATCTTTTCCTTCCAAATCCTGAAGACTAATACTAAGAAGATTGATACAAATTTTAAATTTTGATAAGTGTTTGGGTCAGTGGGTCGTCTCTACTTCGGTACCTACAGTACTCATCATCAATAAGCATCATGGTTGGCAAACTCAATAGGCTGTTTGTTCTCAAAAGAGGTAAGGAAACTTCTATGGGTTCATCAAAAATCATTGTAGAGATTTTGATTCTCCTACTAAACCCTAACCAAATAATATTAACTATCTGACATGGTCGATAATCACTAGAGTTCCCTTAAGCAAAGGATGACTAGAACATGAGTAGTTCAGAATACAAAAACAAATCAAACTTCCCAAAATAGGAATAGGTAAATTTTCTTTTCTTTTGCATGTCATGTTTGGGCATAACCTTTTTTTGTCATCCATTTTTTTAAGTTTGCTTTGGGGACTCCACTGTAAAGTATACCTACCCCACTGATTTCAAACTTCATATTGTTTTATGTGAAACACAGTTCTTGTTGAAAACTATCACATAGTTTCATTTTTAATCCTATTTTCAAACCTATTTTGGTACATATCATAGGTTAGTAAAAAAATAAAAATTACTAATAATGTTTGATATAATATTGATTTGTTGCAGGCGGAAGAATGGAAGAGGTACATATTGATAAGATCACTTCAAGAATAAAGAAGTTATGTTATGGTCTCAATATGGACTTTGTGGATCCGGTAAGTATTTGCAACTCTTTTTATAACCATTTAAACTATTTTAAAATAAGTTACTTTTAGCACAACTTGTGTTCAAATCAAGATGCTTTATTAATTTATATTTCTCAGTTTTCTAAAGGTAACTGTATTATAAATATTTACTATTATAATTGCAGGTATCTATAACTCTGAAAGTCATCAGTGGTATATACTCTGGAGTGACAACTGTGGAACTTGATAACTTAGCTGCTGAAACAGCAGCAACCATGACAACTGATCATCCAGATTATGCAATACTTGCTGCAAGATTGGCCATTTCTAATTTACACAAAGAAACAAAAAAACACTTTTCTGGTAATTATCAATTATGACATATTATGTACTAACTGTTGCCTGCCACTTATGTCTGCAACAAAACATCAGCTATCTGCCCATAAAGTCCTGTTGAAAAGAATATTGTTGTAGCCATTTTGGAGAATAGCTAGCACAAAAAGTCATTAAGGTGTATGAGAAATTAATTGGGGCATTGCAGTATGTAATTGTAAGTCATGTTCTGGACAGGGGCACCACACTCACATTTGGTATGAGGTGAGCTGACAAAACCCTATTTTGCTAAGTTGTGTTTGCACCAGCCTACTTGGGTCTGTTATCAATTGAAAGCTAACCATATAAGCCACTGCTTGGTGCTACCAAGATCTCAAGCTTATAAGGTAATCAAGTGATGCATCCAGATACACAGTTTATGAAACATCATTCTGCAATACATGCAAGTTGTTTTCGAGATTTTATTATTTGAGCAAACGTCCCGCTGCAATTATTTAATTTTTGTTCAAAATTGCAGCTTGCGATCTATCATGAATCATGATGCATAGAAGAAACTTCAACAAACAAAAAATGTTAAAATCATGGTGCCCTAAAGTGTCACGTTGCTTAGATATTTTGAGATAAAGTTGCCATGTGAGAACAATGAAAAAAAAATTATTCAGTCCTCTACTAAATATGCTAGATAGTAGCCGCAATTTGAAAAAAAAATCAAAATAGCAGCGGCTATGTCACAAAGGTTAAATAATGATATTTTCTTATAATTTCAGATGTGATGACTGATTTATACAACATTGTTAATCCACATACCAAGAAAAGGACTCCAATGATTTCTGATTTTCATTACAATTTGATCATAAAAAATAAAGAGAGGTTGGACTCCGCCATTGTGTATGACAGAGATTTTAAATACAACTATTTTGGATTTAAGACTTTAGAAAGGTCATATTTGTTGAAAATCAATAACAAGGTAAATGTGAATCATAATAATTTAAATTATCAGTATCAAGTTTTGTTATCATGGTAAAGGACTAAATGTTTGCTTTAGTTATAACCATATTACACCATTTCAGGTTGCAGAAAGGCCGCAGCACATGCTCATGCGGGTTTCCATTGGCATTCATGGGGAAGATATTGACGGAGCTATTAACACCTACAATTTACTATCAGAAAAATATTTTACACATGCAAGCCCGACCCTTTTCTCAGCAGCCACCCCACGCCCTCAGCTATCTTCTTGCTTCCTCATAGCTATGAAAGATGATAGTATTGAAGGAATTTATGATACTTTAAAACAATGTGCACTCATTTCTAAATCAGCAGGTGGGATTGGCCTCCATGTTCACTGCATTAGATCCAAAGGTACGTACATTGCTGGTACAAATGGAGTGTCTAATGGTCTTGTGCCCATGTTAAGAGTTTACAACAACACGGCACGTTATGTTGATCAAGGAGGTAATAAAAGACCTGGTGCATTTGCCATATATTTGGAACCATGGCATGCTGACATATTTGAATTCTTAGATTTGAAAAAGAATACTGGGAAAGAAGAAGTACGTGCTAGGGAACTATTTTATGCCTTATGGATACCTGACTTATTTATGAAAAGAGTTGAAAACAATCAAGATTGGAGTATAATGTGTCCTCATGATTGCCCTGGTTTATCCGATTGTTGGGGGGAAGAATTTGAAGCATTGTATGAGAAATATGAACAGGAAGGTCGCTTTGTAAAACAAGTGAGAGCTCAGATTTTGTGGAAAGCTATAATTGAAGCACAAGTTGAAACAGGAACTCCATACATGCTTTATAAAGATTCATGCAACAGAAAAAGTAACCAGAAGAATCTAGGCACCATTAAATGCAGCAACCTTTGCACTGAAATTGTGGAATATACTTCAGCGGATGAAGTTGCTGTGTGCAATTTAGCTTCAATTGCTTTAAATATGTTTGTAAATGATGATAAAACATACAATTTTGTCAAATTGAAGGAAGTCACTAAAACTATAACTGAAAATCTCAACAAAATTATTGATGTGAACTTTTATCCTGTACCAGAAGCAAAAAAATCAAATATGAGGCACAGACCCATCGGAATTGGAGTTCAAGGATTAGCTGATGCTTTTGTTTTAATGCGCATACCATATGAAAGTGAAGCTGCTATAAAATTGAATCAACAAATATTTGAAACAATCTACTATGGTGCACTGGAGGCTAGCTGTGAATTGGCCGAGAAGCAGGGAGTATACGAGACTTATGAAGGCAGCCCTGCAAGCCAAGGCATTTTGCAGTATGATATGTGGAATAAGTCCCCAACAGATTTGTGGGACTGGAATTTACTAAAAGAGAAGATTGCAAAACATGGTCTTAGAAATTCACTTTTGTTAGCACCTATGCCTACTGCTTCCACTGCACAGATATTGGGAAATAATGAATCATTCGAACCATTTACGTCAAACATTTACCAAAGACGTGTCTTGTCAGGTGAGTTTCAAGTGGTAAATCATCACTTGTTACATGATCTAACTGAAGCTGATTTATGGGATGAAGATATGAAAAATCTTATTATCCATAATAATGGATCTATTCAAAACATTGAATCTATTCCTAAAGAAATAAGAGACTTATATAAAACTGTTTGGGAAATTTCTGTTAAAACCACAATACAAATGGCTGCCGACAGAGGTGCATTTATTGATCAAAGCCAGTCCTTTAATATCCATGTTGCTGAACCAAACTACGGTAAATTGTCATCTATTCATTTCTATGCATGGAAAATGGGTTTGAAAACTGGAATGTACTACCTTCGCACAAAACCTGCTGTGAATGCTATACAGTTTACTGTTGATAAATCTAAGGTAAAGAGTAGAGTCACAAATGGAAAATCTGAAACTAATGGAAAGTCGGAGGTTGATGATGCCAATATGGCTGCAATTACTTGCTCTTTACAGAATAAGGATGAATGTATGAGCTGTGGCTCCTAGTTTGTCATACTTGGTAGTAATTTTGGAAAGATCTGTTTTTCGCATTTAATGTGTTTCCACATCTGTGTTGTTTTAAATTGAAGAGGACAAAATTATGGTCAGATTAATTCTAAACATAATATTCCGATTTCATCACAAAGTTGTTACTTTTTAGCATGAGAATAGTGATAATTTTTCCAAATACACTTAATTACTTTGGATCCCTGTTATAGTACAAGTTGCCCCTTACTCTCCTGACTCGACACCTACTGTGATCCTCAACATTTCTATTTTCTTTTTCTAATGAAATTGGCTGAGATAAAACTAGAACTAAACACTTTAACTTTATTTTAACCAACTTCATCTGAACATAAAATTAGCCTATGTTATTCAGTGATAATAAGCTTTGTTCTGGTCAATTTTTTTTTTTAAATCAGTCCAGTAATTTTAGAGCCTATTCATTAGAAACATAATATTTTGATTCAAACCAATATGGGATTGTTTTTATCCTGTTATTCTTTAAGCTTCAAGTTCTAAGTCAACTCGTAAAATAAAAAAATAGTTGCAGAGATGATAATGTGATTGTATGAAAACTTAAATGTAATTGTTAAGTGGTCACATTCAACAAGTTCGATGTTCATTTCAGATCACATAAATAATTGAATTAAGTCAGAATAAAAAACTATAAATTTAGGTCGCTTATTGTTGGGGTTTCTACATAGAAATTAAAGGGCACAATGAACTTTAATGCCACGCTGAAAAGAAACAACTAAATATAATGCAAATATGTAAAATCTAATTCTGCCGATTTAAAACTGTAGTAAGTAGTAATAATTTTAATCATGTAAGTTACAAGTGCCTATTCAACATTTAATTAAAATAAAAATGTTAAACGTATCCATGGTACATTTTTATTTACTTAAAGTTTCCCCAACTTACGAAGACTGCTACAGAGGCCGCGCTGTGATATCGTAAAGATCATAGTTACCTCCTAAAGAAAAAAATCGGCCAAGTGCGAGTCGAACTCGCCTCGATTCCGTACAAAGTTAGCTACAAATAACTTTAAACAAAGACTAATTTTTATTGTGATTTAATTATAGATGTATAGTTTTCAGACTTTTCCCTCTAGTTTATGACAGTATTACTTGCCAAATTTCATAGTTCTAGGTCAACGAGAAATATACCCTATACATTTTGATTTCCTTGAGAGTGTCGAAATTACGTTTTTTGCGGCATAAACGACCGTATCTTTTTTTTACGTTAACTTTGAAGTAACTTTTTCACAGCTACAAGGCGCCATAGACCTGAGTATAAGGTTTTAATTTCAACTAGATACCTCCACGTGTTTTCGAGATGAACGGTCTTGACAGGCAGACGGACGAACAACAAAGTGATCCAATAAGGGTTCCGTTTTCTTCTTTTGAGATACGGAACCCTAAAAACCTGTTGCCTAAAATCAAATCTTTTCTCCTTTCGGGAGAGGGCACTGGCTCCTATCCTGTAACAGGCATCGCCTAGCACAGGAGTCAGGGACTTAACCATAGAAATAAATTTATATGGACTTTTTTTTTTTTCTTGGGACAAGCCCGCCACACATTCCCAACCACTGCAACTCCTGAAAGCCAGAATCAACAGTGGCGACCACCAGAAAAACGCCGAGCCAATGAAACCCGACGAGTCCCGGAGAAACGATTCATCTGTCTTGGATCCTGTAACGAAATTAATCAGAAAAGTACAGCGGAGGAGTAGGAAAAAAGAATATATATAATTTCCACTTCCCTCCGTATCAAGCAGGAGACAGAATAGAACTAGGCCAATAGGCACCAAGGGACAAATACAACTGGGTTAAGCCCAGTTGCCAAGCACCACGGATTATATCTTACCACTTTAAAATAATGGGTCCTAAATTGTGAGCTACTTTTGATTCCAGTAATAGGTATGGCAAAATCGCTTGAACGCACGGAAATTTGTTCTGGTTTCAATAAGGTCCGTATAGTAAACTACCCCAGATGTAGGTAACCTTAATACTAACTAACATAATATTGCGTTCAGTTTGCCAAAGACTACACTCCCATAAGATGTGATGTGCGGATTGTTCGTATTCATGGTCAGCTGTAGAACATTGACATAAAAGACGAGGATTTACTCTTAAAATTGCCATGACCTGTGAGAAATTGGGCAACACAGTGATCCACCTCCAGCCATGTCCTGTCCAGCCGCTTACGAACAGATGGAAAAAATTGGTGGAGGTGACGGCCTTTGATGGAATTTTCCCACCTACATTGCCACTCGGATAAAAGTTCCTCCCAGACATCAGTCTGGGGTTTTAGTAATCTAGAGATCTTAGCACGGCCGCGTTGCGGTAAGAACTCTGGGTCCGTAGGTAATCTTTCTAGCGTAGTAGTACTATCTGAGAAATATTGACCTAGCCAATTTTAAAACAAAATCCTTTGCATAGATGACTAAGACTGATTTCCGCCCCCTTTTGTTAAAAGAAATGGTTTGGGTTTTTTTTTTGTGGATGTTTACAAATATAATAAAAAAGAGCCTAAAAACCCCTTAGGTTTGCTCACTACGTGTTGATGACGGCGCTCATTTGCGACAAGGTCGACATTTCTCAAAATTGATGATTTTTTAGTTATCAATACAGTTGTGTTGAAAAAATTGCACTCAGTTTACCTACTGTAAAAACGTAGTTTCTCTAAGCTCTATAGTAAGAGAGAGAGAGCAGATATTCTCAGTTGTGCCGTTATAGTATTGTCTCTTTCGTTTTGGTGAGTTGGGGCAGCAACGACATTATTTAGTTGTGATGTAACAGTGCGTGCGGTTGGTTGTACTTGCGCTCTTGAAGAACGACATTTTTTACGTAACAACGCTCTTGCTAGTAAGTTAAGTACAATTGATTTTAAAATGTTTTCATGAATAACGTGTTTAGTATAAATGTGTCGTTAATGCCGATTATATTCGAATAAATCAGTGCACACATATTTCGTGTTATGACGATATTGCTGAGAAAATTGACAACCATTGGAGTATTATTACGAATTATGACGTTGTTGTTAATAAAGGAAACAATTTAATTAATACTTATTTAAAAAAAAATATCTACACTTATGCCATTACACTTTAAAATAATTTGCGTTATTTATGGTTAAATGTTGCAACATTTCGTAATAAAATGTTTTAGACAATAATTTAAGACACGTTTTCTCATTTATGTATTTTTCTTAAAACTTTTTTTTTTGCATTTTAGGTAAGAATGGCGTTTCCAAGTAACTCAAGAGGCAAAAAAATGGTAGCATTGATTGACAAGCATAATAATTCGCCCAATGAAGTGGTTACGCCTAATGAAACTAGTGTGTACTTTTGGTTTCTTTTGCGATTATATTTCTATCCTCGCGTATCTATTATAAAACTAACTTAATACTTTTCAGGCAATGACGAAGCTAACCAAACATCACACGAGATGAAAAAGTTGTCAAATGAGTGTAGTTCTTCTTCCAGCTCTTCATTTGATACGAATTCATCAGCTGATTCAGATTCATCAGATGACACGTTTATTGAAGGTATTATTGTAGTGAATCGAATTTGCTTATAAAGATCTTAATCATCTTAAATTAAATATTTATTATGTTTACTTATTTTGCAGATAGTGACGATTCTGTAAAAGATCCAATTTACATTCCACCTGAGCAACTTCTTCAGCAGAATAGTGCTGAGTTGATAGAGACAATTGAGGATTCAATTCCATTACCGTCTACTTCAACGGCAGATAGACTCATAACCATTTCCGAAACATCTCCTCTGCAGCGTTGTGCTGAGTTGCCATTTGAACAGACAATTGAGAACTCCATTGCTACTAACAATTTGGGTAGCATAATTCCATTGCCATCAACTTCAATGGAAAATAGGAACACAACTTCGTCTCCTGCAAGTCCAAAGGCAAAAAAAGGAAGAAAACGCAAACGGAATGAAGCAAATTGGAATCGAAATGTGAAGAAAATGCTGCGGAATACTGGACAAGCTTATAAAACTGCTGGCAATAAATTAAAAGAAGAGAGGAAAATGAAAGAGCCATGCGGAGAAAAATGCCGGTTACAGTGTAAATCTAAACTATCTGAAGATGAAAGAAAGTTATTATTTAAGAACTTCTGGGCGTTAGGTGATAACAAAAAACAATGGGAATACATTTCAAAGAGTATGACGATCATTACACCAAAATATCGTTACATTCGTGAAGGCGGAGTAAGAAAACCTCGTCAAAAGAATCACGCATTTCATTTCAAGCTGCCCGATAAATCGGTTAGAGTTTGTAAGATTTTCTTTAAGAACACCTTAGGTATTAATGACCGGCCAATTCGCACCGTTTTAGAAAAAGAAGACCAAGTGGCAAATTGTCTTTTAGCTGATGACAAACGCGGTAAACATGATAAACATCCGCGAGTTGACGAAGCTGTAAAAAATGCCATTCTTGAATACATAGACGCGATACCAAAAATCGAGCCTCACTATACAAGAGCCAATACAAGCAGAGTTTTCATAGATGGTAGTAAAAATATAGCCGACATCCACAATGACTATGTGGCAATCCAACAGAAAAAAAAATTAGACTTCGGCAATTATATCCTTTTTTATAAAATATTCACTCAAGAATTTAATATTTCTTTTTTTACCCCTAAAAAGGATATGTGTGATGTGTGTGCTATCTTTGAAAACTCTGATAATAAAGAAAACCTAAAAGAAGAACATGATAAACATTTGAAGGAAAAAGACCTATGTCGAGCAGAGAAGGCCAAAGACAAAGCTGATGAAAATATTGTAACAGCGGTCTATGATCTCCAGGCTGTATTTCAATGCCCCAAAGGCGATGTATCAGTCTTCTATTATAAATGTAAGTTAAATGTAATGAATTTTACAATTTGCGATTTAAAAACAAACAAAGTAGAATGTTTTGTTTGGGACGAGTCCAATGCTAATAGAGGTGTAAATGACTTGGGAACTTGCGTATACAAGTATCTGGAACAGCTTTCGTTACTTAATAATGACAGGAGTCTTGACATTGTCTTTTACTCAGACAATTGCGCAGGCCAGCAAAAAAACAAGACAATGATTGCAATATATTTATTCGCACTGCAAAAGTTCCCTAACCTCCAAACAATTAAGTACACATAAATTTCTCATAAAAGGGCATACCCAAAATGAGGGTGATGCAGCTCATTCACTAATAGAAAGACAGGTCAAAAAATTGCTAAAAGCTGGACCAATGTACTCGCCAGAAGCCTTTATCGGTGCTATAAAAATGGCTAGAAAAAAACCTGAACCATTTCATGTAAATGAAATGTGCACAGAGGATTTTGTTGATTGGAAAGATGCATGTACTCAAATGGGAGTCAATTTGACGAAGGATGAAGAAGGAAATTCAGTTAAGATTGGAGATATAAAAATTTTGAAGGTTGAAAAGGATAAGCCACGCGTATTGTTTTACAAAAACTCTTACGGAGAAGAAGAATTTAAAAAAGCAGAAATTATCAGAAAAAAGAAAAGGATTGACGTAAACGTCAAGAAAGCTTATGATTGTAAACCAGGCATATCGGACAGAAAGAAAGCAGATTTGTTGGAATTGTTAAACAAAAACCTAATTCCACAGTTCTATGCTCGGTTTTACAATTCTTTGTAAGGTTTTTTTTTCTACAATAATATTACGATAACTATAGTATTCTTTAACATTGTTTTGATTTTTATGTACCTTTATTTTGCTATAGAGAATGTTGATTCTTATTTTGTGACAACATTATAATTATGTTACTACTTAATTGTCATAATTATTAAGAGAACCGAATTTTTGAGGCTGATTTTGTGATAAAAATATTAATTACTTAATTTATAACGATAACTGTTAAGAAAGTTGATTTTGAAGACTGATGGTGTGCCATTTCAATGTGATAATTTAGATTTAAGCGTTGTTGATTTTTTGAAAAGATGTTAACGTGACTACGTTGTAGTTCACTTCTGGTTCCTATATTTAATAAAAAGTTTTTTCAACATCGACCTATTTTGTTATTATTACTTTAAATTTACCTCAAATTTAAAATGATTATTGAGTGTAATGTCATAAATCAAAATACTACAAAAAAATATATATTTTTATCAGCAACAATGACATAAGTAGTACCTTGCTGCGGAAAAAATAGCACAGTATGTCTTGTGCTCTATAAAAATAAGTTTTAATAATTTAACAGAAAACTATAATAAACACACTACATTTTTGTCTAAATAAGTTACCTAATAAATCAATTATTATAGTATAATTTTAACTTGAAACTATAAAATTGCTCTCCTGTAAAATGATGTTTTTTGAGAAATGTCTACCTTGTCGCAAATGAGCGACGGTTGCTATTGGTCGATGAGAAACAAAGACGCTGCTATACCGGCCGGGCAGTGCAAGCAATAATTACACATAAGGTGGCCAGGTCAATATTTCCCTGATAGTACATTGCAGCACGCCGTTGCACTTCTAGATCGACTGGGAGAACACCCGCCAGCACTGGTAAGGCTTCAGTACTAACCGTCCTATACGCCTTGCATAAGAATATCAAAGCCAAACGCTGGCTTTGAAGCAATTTACGTCGTACCGCACCTATGGTGGCCCTATCGGCCCAGACAGGTGCCCCATAAATAGATTTTAAGGTTTGAAAAGATAGACCCCAAGTAGCTTTGGATATTCTCGTCAAGGCGTAGAAGTTCTTTTTTGCTTTCTCACCTACTGTTTTTATATGATCAATAAATGAAAAGTTATTTTCTAATAGCATACCGAGATAGCACACGGATTCTTTCTTTTAACGGGTACGTTATTAAATTTAAAACTAGGGTAACCAGGGTAACCCGCGAAATTCAAATATTTTTATGTTTTTTGCAATTTGCCGGTCAGTGTGAAGCTATTAATCGTAGGCATGAGTCAGCCAAATTCTCAAGGCCAGCCCCAGTACTTGCCTGAATGAGAAGCAAGCCATCGTCCGCGTAACCGGTTAATGAGCAGCCGCATGGGAGCGGAAGCGCGATGCCAATATTCCAAACATATGAACCGATAACTGAGCCCTGAGGACATCCCATGGTTAGAGACTTAGTAATGGAATGATGTCCTAGTTTGAGTTTCACGGAGCCGTTTAGAAAGTAAGAACGAATCAGATTATAGATGTTTTTGTAACAAGCACGGTTTTTCATTTTAAGTAGTAGCATCGGCCACCATGCGTTATCAAAAGCGCCAGAAATGTCGAGAAAGATTCCAACCACATATTTATGTTCCGATAAGTTAATAATTTTACGAACAGAGAGCACCGCGTCGACGGTGGATTTACCAATAGTGGAACCAAATTGATTATTATGAAATTTAGGTCCATTCCGTAGTAAGCGCGGAACGATTAGTCGCTCTAAGAGTTTTCCCAAAGATGGAAGTAGTGTTATGGGCCGATAGGACTTAGGGTCATCCGGGGGCTTATCGCCACTCTTCGGAATAATGCGTATAAATCCCTGTCGCCATATTCGAGGAAAAATACCTTTCGCAATGCATCTTTTATATACTGATAAGATCGCGTCTCCCGCTGTCTTACACGCTTCTATAATCATTCTATTAGATATTTTATCTTCACCGGATGATTTGTTGAGAGGTAGTTTCTTGACAACGTTTATGAATTCGTCAGTGGATGGAAGATCTGACTCCGGTGATTCAGGTGGCACCGTGGCCCACGCTCTGATCTGTTGGTGGTATTCATTATCATTTACTGATGAATCGTCTGGTATAAGGGAATCAAGCAGAGCATCAGTTGTTTCTTCAATGCCGGTTGTATGTTTATTGTTTACTTTAATGTTTTGAACGTACGCAAGGTCGACAGATCTATTAGCTTTGAACTCGTGGTACAAAGGAGACCACGGACCCTCCTTATCAAGTTTATCAACAATTTTCCACAATAAATTACCCTTAGATTTTTCAACAGATGCTCTGTAGCGTGACTTGGCAACTCTAAAAGTACTTAAAGCAAGATTAAGGAGGTCCCCGGTAACCTTAGGTTTTTTTAGCTTGTTAAGCTGTCTACGAGCTCTACGAAAGCTTCACGTTGTTCAACAAGGTAGTCACTCCACCAATCACATCTACGAATATTGGTCATGGATGCGCGACCAATAGCAATGTCAGCACAGTAAGTGAAGGCGTCCGACATTATCTCAGCACTTTCCTCAGCTGACAGTCCATCGCGAGTGAAGTCTTTGACATGACCAGAAAAAAGTGAGCCGAAGAATTCCCAATTCGCGCCCTTACTTTTATATCTAAAATTTCCAATTAAGTGTGACGAACCTTGAGTAAACATAGGAACAAACTCGTACACGATCAGGCGATGATCACTACAAGACGCGTCAGGAAGGACACGCCACCTATCCAAGCGTACGTCTGCACTAGAAAGTGTGACGTCAATACAAGATTCGCCCTTTTGGCTACAAAAAGTAGGTGGTGCGTCTGGGGTGTTATGAATTGATAAATTCATCTCAGCAATAAAATCTTCAACAGCACAACGTCGTTCGGAATCAGTGGATCGAACTTTGCCATACCACGGGGAAGAAGATGCATTTACATCAGCACCTACTATAACTTTGCAGCCCGCGAGCGACCGCAAGACGTGACGGAGATTATGTATATGTGGAGTTACTGGGTCTGATTATTGAAAGTAGCAGCTCACAACGTAAACCTTAAAGGTAGGCGACGATACTTCCGCCACGGCGCAATGAGGCGTCATGAGATTACTTATAGATGTTACAGTAAAGCCCGAAGAACGCGCTACATAAATTCCGGACCGCGCCCTGCAGTCCAGCTGAACCACCCTGTGACGTAAGCGCGCGTTTTGGTATTGTTCCTGAATAAGTACTATGTCAAGATTATAATCCACAATCAATTTATCCAGCTCAGATGTCGCCACCCTATCGTTATGGAGATTTAAAAGTCCTATGGTTAAAATTCATTATCAGTAGTTAGTGTTTAGGATTAATTGTTCGAGTTTCAGTTTGTAGGTAGTACACTCTTGAGATCCGCAGCGATGATCACACGGTTTTTTAAAGCGTTTGCACGCCACGCAAGTCGGTTTAAAATTTAAGTCGTCCTTATGCGGGCAATCATTTGTTTCGTGTGCCTCCGAACAATTGGCACAGTTCGGTTCCTTACTAGCGCAATGTTTCTTAACGTGACCGAACTGTTGGCAATGCAAGCACCGAACTACTTCTACATCATCAATAAAACGGCAGGTAGCCCAATCAATAAATAACTTATCCTTGGTAGTCACTAAGTGTTTACGTACCGCGGGTTCTATTTCAATGCCAATCCATTTCCGACCGTTATCTAAGGAGCGCCTACGAATAATTTTGGTAGACTTTATAAAGTCATCCTCTTTAATTTGTAGCTCATCCTTAATATTTTGGCGGTAAAGCGCGTTCAGAAAAGCGCCATCATCCATTGATGATGGAACATCCTTCACTAACACTCTAGGGCGTCTACCCTTTTGCTTTTCTAGTCGTAAATCAGCGGCCTTGATAGCATCCACAGAGTGTAACTTTCTAAGTTGAATTTCATTAGCAACGCGTAGTACGACACCAGATTTCGCGGTTTTTTTCACGCCTACAATTTGAAAACCGTCGTCACTGGGCTTAATTGCCTTCATGAGCGCTTGTTTTGTCGCGGACGAAGTGTTATAGTCAGCTGACCGGTCCGCGGTAGGGTATGCGACCACACAAGGTAACGGTGGTCGGGACTGCATAATTGCTGGAGCTACTTTTGGCAAACGTAGTTTCAACGAGTCCGCATATTAAATTTTACTGTTGTTATTGACAGGATCGGGATTGACAGCGTTATTCGACTTGATTTTATCTAATTCGCGTTCCGTATTGGCTAACTTCGTCTCGTTGCATGATGATTTTATGGCCAGCTTAGTAACAATGGCCGTGACACGCTGTGTCATATCCATGATAGCTGATTTATTTGCAACATTAATTCGAAAGCCCTGATCATTCACTAGGTCGTTAATTTTAGACAGGTATGACGACGCCTCGGAAACTAAGTCACAATAGTCGGTATTGCTCACATCACTGATATTTAAAATCGGCGAGGATTTTTCCACGGTTTCGAATGTTTGATGAAGCCGTTTGGACCTATCATCGGGCGAAATGTATGATGGAGACATTTCGCTGAATAAACGTTTCGAATTAGCGGAGGTCGCCACGGGCGACCTTTGGGTTTTAGTATTTCTACGAAATATTTCTCCGCCGCGATCTGGTGGGTCATCATTTGTTGACATCATCATTGACGGAGAATACGATAAATAAACGTATTAGAACGCGAATGAATGAAATTAAAGAATTAAACAAATAAATATCGATCGATTAAGTTATTTCGCGGTACCCACACACAGAAAAAAATAAATGCACTTACCGAAGGCTCGAGAAATTGACTAATTAGCAATAAAAGAATAGACAGACAGCTTTAAAAACTTAGCTTTAAATTTATATGGACTAACTGATTATGTAACCTTTCCTGCAAAAATAAATATTATTACCTCCTAAAGAACTCCTTAACTCTTATCTGTCACAGCCAATTTCCCCAAAACTACTGGATTAATTTTGTTGAAATTTGTGTGTAGGTAAACACATGAACTTGTGACCCAAACGCAGCCTCATTGCATAGTAAAATATTGGTTTGGTTGATGCCAGTGTTTATAAGGATGAGTAGTCTAGTAGGTAATCATATTCTTGTAAGCACTGACTGCTTGCGTGATTTATTCTTTTCATCTTTTGGTATTTTTAAGTCGATGTAAGCTATCATTAGTCATGTTTTTAGTAAGTCAATGTTTGAATCGGCAGCTGTATTCCTTATGTTCAGATAGGCATTATAAAAAACTTATAAATCCTGAGTTGATTTTACGGGGAGAGCTTGGATTTTTTTTATATTAGCCAATAATGTTTTCAGAGTTGTAAGCTCAATGCTTTGCTATTCGTAATTATATTTTCGCTTTTCAAATTGCTTCTTCCGCTTGGTGGGGAATCACATACATTTTAGTAAAGACGAGCACCCATGTATCTCTTCTTGTTGTGAATATCACATTTGGTTTCATTTGCCTTTATTCTCCATTATCTAAAGCAATTTCGAAATTTCATCTAAGCTTGTTTGTTGCTTAGACGCCTGCTACACACAGTGTTCGTAATCGGCATATGTGCCTAAGACTAGGTACTGACACGGGAATGACGGGAATATCAACTGTAGTATACAGGTGAATTTTTCAAGTGTGCCTTCAGGGCCAAACCCGAAACTAAGGAATATCGAAAAACACTGAAAGGATTCTCTAGCCCGATTTTAATGAAAACTAAAACTACATAATGGGATTCTTGAAAAATCGTTTGCCTACTCAGGAATTGAACCAGTTGATTAAAAAAATCACCCTGTATTAGTACAACATCCGAAACTGTACCTAGCTAATAAGGATCAAATTCTGGGAAGTAATAACACATGGAAAACTAAAGGAAAGCTCTAATTTCCCGTGACCTTTTCAATTTGGTTGGCTTATTAGAGAATGGGCTATTTTACTAAAAAAAATCTGATTAGTCCGTCTGATAGATTTAAAAATATATTGGACACGTATATGTAAGTTTTCTTTTTTCACGTAAACAAAAAATAAAGAGGATACAGCGTGTCGACTAATTACTTAGATTTTTTTAGTAAAATACCCTATTGCTGACATATTCTTGGTTTGATAGAAGCCGTAATTTAAAGCTGACGGACAGCGGTGGTTTATTAATAAACAGGGTTCCGTTAGCCACCTCTGTACGGAACCCTATAATTCGCCTTGTTTGGTAACAAGTGTTGGTTTAAGTACTTACTTGCAAATCCGATTTTTCTGATTTTTGAAACTATGTATTTAATTACATTGGTTTACGTCAACCAAATCAAAAACTAGTGTTTGAACAAATTATTGGTATTTTTTTCAAACTTCTGCGTTGAGCCGTTTTCGAGAACTAGGAAATCCCAAAAAAACGCCGGTCACGTGGCCAGTGAGAAGTTCGCGCTGCGGCTAGAGCGGCGTAGTGTTGCTATAAGAAAAGATTATCTTGTTCGCGAATAAAATGTCTAAACAGCGATGAAAACATATTTTTGATACAAATTTTGAAACGCATTTCAAAACCTCGGTCGATTAAAAGCAAAAAAAGAAATGCACAACACTACGTCAATGCAGACGCGCGGGCACCGCTATAGTCTGTTTTTTAATCCCGAAGACTAAATGGATAAGTGCGAATGGCAAACTGACACAGGTTACAACAGCATTTAAGTCAGTCGCTCGTACGCTGCCGCCGCCCCGCGCCCCGTGTTCTATCTTAAAATCAGGACAGTGCTGTTTGGTAGCGGCACCAATGCTGCTACAAGAAAAACCATCGTAGCAAAATCTACATGGTAACAAAAAGAACCGCAACTCCATCTATCCAACAAGCAGCGAACTACTACTACGAAATTCTGCATTGCGGTATCAGTGTGTACCATTCGATTTGAACATACATTACAGTCCGAATCTCAACAATCGTGGCAGTTGCCCGACACACCAACCGTCTGTTCGGAAGATCCTCCCTTTTCTATGGAGGCTTGCAGAACTTTACTCTCTGAGAGAGATGAAGGGGAACTACTTATTTACTTAATTAAGCGTTTTTAATACTAATAAATTATTTTTTTTACAAACCATGTCAGAGGCCCTTGAGGTGGTTTAGAAACTATGACACTAGGGTGTGTGGGGTTGCCTGCAGGGGTGCGGAATCCGTTCGAAAGATACGCCGCAGCCCCTGGAACGCAAAGGGCATTGGGAGGAGCACGGATGGGTTTTAGTCAGTAAGAGTCTGACACTCCCTTCCGCCTCGCCCAGAGCGAAGGAGTCATTTGATGATTTCCCATCCTTAAAAAAAAAAAAGGTGTGTGGGGTTGTTAGATCTTACTGCCTAAACGATAAGAAGAAGAATACAAAATTTTAAGAAATGTACACTACCGTTCAAATGTTTGGAAGCACACCTGTCTTCAAACAAAACAAATGAATACCGACTATAGGCGGCAAAAATTAGCAATAAACTAACTTTTTACAAGCTTTTACGATTGTTTACACAAAAATAAAAGGATTTTTATTCCATATTCATAAAGTTTTAATTTTGACGAAACACGTGTTTTATGACTTAATCCGTTGGGTAGTTAGTGTGCAATGGTGTGGTTTTATTGATAATATTTGGAGTTTTCTTTAAAATTAAATCTAGTTGTGTATGTCCCTAAAAATATCACTTATCTACTAATAAAACCACATTGGATGTGTTACCGCCAACCCCCTCATCGCGGCCGTAAAACAGACAGCGGGGGACTTGAGGCGGGGTTTGGCGCTCCACGCCGCAATGTAGAGTGATTTGAGGTGGGTGAAAGTTTCCAATCGCCACCCGGTAGGAACTGGGAAGTTCCCAATTGCCACTCCATGGCAATCCATGTGGGGGACTGGGACTATACGACTGGGTCCAGAGGCGGTGGACTTGGGGATATCCGTTGCCCCTCATTCATTCGGTCCCGAAGTGGCGGCGCGTGGTGTTCCCGTGCGCCCCTCTGACTTCGCGGGGGGAGTCAAACACCTCAATCCCTCCGCTGACCTGCGGTGGCCCGCAGAGGCGGGCAGACCAGCCAGGGATTACGGAAGTCGCGTTAGTTCTCGCGATCCCCGGTAGGTGAGAGATGGAGCACCAGGGTGGTTTTAGTCAGTAAGAGTCTGACAGACCCCTCCGCCAACCCCAGGGCGGAGGACATTCATGAGGATTTCCCCCGTTAAAAAAAAGATAGGGCCAACTTCAAGAAAGAGGTCAACCGTCGAATCCGACTCTGCTGGGCAGCATTCGTAAAGTTGCGTGGTATCTTCTCGTCCCACATACCACAGTGTCTCAAGACGAAAGTCTATGATCAGTGCGTGTTGCCAGTGATGACATATGGAACTGAAACGTGGTCGCTCACAATAGGTCTCATCAGAAGGCTCAAAGTCACTCAAAGGGCAATGGAGAGAGCAATACTTGGAGTTTCCTTGCGTGATAGAATCGGGAATGATGATATCCGTAAGAGAACCAAGAATACCGACATAGCCCGAAAGATCGCCAAACTAAAGTGGCAGTGGGCAGGGCACATTGCTCGCAGAACAGAAGGTCGATGGGGCCGAATAGTTCTGAAGTGGCGACCGCGCACCGGAAGACGTAACGTTGGTAGGTCTCCCACAAGTTGGACCGATGACCTGGTGAGGGCCGCGGGTAGCCGATGGATGCGAGACGCACAGGACCGGTCGTTGTGGCGACGCTTGGGGGAGGCCTATGTCCAGCAGTGGACGTCTTTCGGCTGATATGATGATGAGGGTTGGATTTTTTTTTCAAATTTATATGGGACCAACTTCGGCGTATACCCTTTCCAATTTTTTTTTTTTTTACTATTGATATGCACGCGCTTGACCACCATCTTACCTGATGGTAAGCGATGATGTGGTCAAAATCGGACTACTCTGTTATGCGTGTTCATACAAATATATATGCGTCGACTTGAGAACCTACTCAAGTTTTTTTTCGTCGGTTAAAAATAAGCATAACTATATGTGTTTGATTTCCTGATAAATCCAATTCCTATGGCTCAACTTCATGAATTAGGAGGGAATCTACCATCTGAGTATGGATTATGCCCTAAAAATCTGCTTACCATGTGTCCCCAATTAAGGGAGATTTGATTCCTGCGGATAAAGTCGATGGGAATTAAACTTTTAGATATGGAAGGTAAAGTAAATACCTGTTCGCTGCGTGATTTCTTATTTCTAGATGCATTGTTGAGCGCGACTTTAATTATATGATCGATGAGAATCAGGTATGGGGAGACACGGTAAAAATCTGTTTACTACTTCTCCCACACACCTGGAAGACTCCCAATCAGGTGTGAATAAGTCTCCCTAATACAAAGGACACATGGTAAAAGTCTACCATGGGCGTTTCAATAAATATTAAGCTAAGTTGTAGCATACCTAATCTAGTTCTTATCCAAACAATCAATGGATAGATAATTTCTAAATCGTTTGACCTCAAAAGTTTTCCAATACTGTAAAAAACAAAACAAAAGTACAAAATCAAAAGGGTTGATCAACCCTCCCCAGGTTATAGGCCCTATCTCGTACGACCGATTATTAACATCCTATATCTCTGGGCGCTAAGTCGTGTCAGTGCGTTTATAGACTAATAAAAACACTATAAAGTAAAAAATTACTTTAATTTCGGAAGTCGGTGTTCAAAAACGAAATAACCAAAAACACCGACTACCGAAATTAGTTATTTTGTTTTTGGAAGTCGGTTTTATTTTTTGTTAAAAAGTTTTTTATTTTTCACTTTTTAGTGGTACGCAGGTACCAATAAAAAAGTGAAACCACAAGCACAGCGTGCCGGCGTGATATTATGTTATGAACTGGTGTAAACAATCAACAGACATGCGATTTCAGAAATCCCGATCCATTTGCTATTATTTATTGAAGAGTTCCGTTGACTACCTCCGAAGTCATTCATTCAGATCTTCACCAAATTTCAACGGGCACAGTCCGAGAAAATACTCTTCCAAACAAAAAAAGAATCACCCAAATCGGTTAACAATTGGCGAAAATATCACTGAACAAACATTTTTCATGGGATCCCATCATCAGATCCCGACTTATAACTTCCATCATCAGCTTAGCAACATGAGATGATGATTAACAGGCACAAATATGAAAACCAGTGTATGTGCTTATAAAATTTGAGGGTTTCCCTCGATTTTCATGGGATCCCATCATCAGATTCTGACATGGTGACAATGGGACCACTTCAGGAGTATAGGCATTCGAATAAAAAAAGAATTTTTAAAATCGGTCCAGAATTGGCGGTGAAATCGGTGAACATACATTAAAAAAAAAAAGATACATACAGCCGAACATAGAACCTCCTCCTTTTTGACTTTTTGAAGAAGTCGGTTAAAAAGACCAGACATTTCAAGAAAAAACAAAGCAGGTTCCCTAATTTATTCAATTTATTTTTTATAAGTATATTGTTTCACTCATTTTATAATGACTTAAAACGAAATAACTTTAGATACATAAAACATGCAGGTACCTACCTAGTACTTTTAATATTATTATAATGACTAGTCGACTTCGTATTTAGTCGTCTTTAGTCAAGTTGTTTCAGTTAGATTGTTTAAATTCATTGAATGTTTACATCGAATGTTTTCTTAGTTTTTCGAAAGTAACAATAATTATGGGGTGTACCTATTATGTTAGGTCCCTATAACCATTTCTACTAAATTATCGAACGATATTAATCTCCATCTTTTGCTATAACAGAACAACTTATGATATAGGTACACCCAAAAGATTGATAAATTAAGTTTAAATAAGCTTCAGTTGACAAAAATTATCACGTTAAATAGGTATCTAATCTGTGCCGGAAATTGTCCGTATTTTGATTTCTTTCGAACCGTCAACATGACATGCACGGAATTAGTAAACGTCCTGCGTAGGTACTTATGGGCTATGTTATGGCCAAGTTGCCATCTCGAACAAGATGTGGCATTTGGAAACGATCTTATCACTAATTTTATCGAACGCTGACGGAGTTGCTCTGTTTCTATTTTTGCCTGTATGGTTTAAAGGAACCTAACATGAATCACGGATGGACAGGATCAAGGGAGCTAAGTTCGCTCGCTCACTTTAGCTTTCGCCATCCCATTCGAACCTAACCTATCCAAATTTCCATTACACAAGATGATAATTAGTTCAAAAGAACGCTATTCTAAATTATATATACTAAACGAAAGTTACAGATAGATTTATTATAACATACCTACTTGTTATTATACATACTGAATGATAGTTCAAATGAACCCATAATTACGAGGTCGACAGTCCGTTAAAATATTAATAAAACCTGCATAATTTGTACGGCTTTCTGCATATCTATGAGGTTTTCTACTTAAAGTCGATTAATGCTAGAATATCACTTGCTCGAAAACGTTAGCACGATAGTACCTTCTTGAAGCGAGATCACTATAGTGATACATCAATATCTCAAGTAACTTCATGCCCAACATGGTTTAGTTTAGTCATATTTTCAGAAAAGTTACAAAATTAAGTAATGTCCAGAATGGCAGGATCGATTTTGGTGGGGCTTTCACTAGGATATAAATGTTATAAGGAGTAACTTATTTTAATAAAGAATTAGGGTTCTGGGAAAAAAACAAATTAAAACCCATGAAAATCCTATGGGTGAAACTGTGGGCACAAGCTAGTTATAAATTTTATGCATTTGTTTTTCAATCAAACATCATTCAATTTAGAATAGGGAATCCATACTTACATAATGTACAGTGCAAGTTTAGCGTATAGATACATTTAAAGTGATAACAATTCTGTTTTTAACTGTTTCCAAATTAACTATATCACAAATTAATTTCATTTTTAAGCCATTACCACAACAAAGAATATGAAGAAGAATATCAAGACACCGAAAACTTTGAACATTAATGCTCTATTGCCTGTGACACTTTGGAAGTACTTCATTATTTCTCTATGACCAGCTTCAACATTCATTTCTGCTTCTTGTATATTTGCATCAATTCTACCAATAGCTTCATCTTGTTCTTTCACCATGTGTGCCAACTGCTGAAATATTCCTCCTAACTCAACAATGGTACTCTCAATATTGTGCATAGTTTCAGCCCTTTGCTGCACATAAGTGTCTGAGTCATCTCGCATTGCTAATTGTTGTGTTTGAATGCTTGGTGCATCACCCAAGTCTATGCTAACATCATCCTGTTGTAAGAGAGATGGGACCTCTTTAACTAAAGGTGCCACTCTTGAAAACTGTTCTCGTCTGCTGTTTTGATGTTTTAAGTTTTCAGATCTAACTTCAAGGACCTTAAAAGTAAACATAAAAAGTTAGATAAATATTTAAAAGCTTAATCATGTAGGAATCTTTACTATTAATTAAGCGCTTTTACAAAAAAATTATAATCATAATCCAACTGACTTCCCCCATTCCTCAAAATGGCAGCTCTTGCAATTAAATTACTGCCCTTTACAATAAGTATTATTACCTGTTTAAATTGATTGCTCATTGAAGCTAAACGCGATTGTAAAGCAAGCACCACACTAGACGAGTGGCTGTGCATACTTCTGCGACCTCTTGGCATCTCACCCAGTCTGGCAATTTGTTGATTCAAAGAGCTCAAGTCTCCTTTAATTATATATGTCAATTCTTGTATCTCTGTTGGTCGATCATCAAACAATGACTTCTTTTTGGCCACTGAAGAAAAGATTAAAACACATATACACATTATTATTAATAAAAAATTATTAAATCTTGAAGTGCGTCTCACAAAAATTTTATATACTCACACATAGCCAATTTTTCAAGTTTAGCGTAAGTACTTGTTATGTTTTTACTGATAACTTTTGCCATGCCCATAAATTGAGAGTATGTCTCCAGCATTTGAGCTTTTCGCTCATCTCTGACCACTGGCCTGGCCAGAGTTCTACCCTGCAAACTTCGAACAGCGGATATGAATTCATTGGTTCTGTCCCTAGCAGCCATCACGGGCTCGAAGACAAACTCTTCAAGGATCTCAAATGTTATATCTGGTTCTGCTGTATGATTTGACTGCACTTGTTTCACTTGTATTTTTGGAAACGGATTGAATATACTTGAATTATTATTCGACGATTGAACCCCTTTTTTGTCTAATTTATCATAAGTATCTGAATCGTTTTCCAAAAGTGGTCGCTCTGTCACACCACCGATGTTTCGCCGACGAGGGAGCATTGCATTCTTTAGTATTTTCAGAAAAAAATATCAATTTACTACGATCATTCACTGAATAAAGAATACTAAAGCAAAATACGATGAATTACAGTGAAGAAATAAATGTTTTTGTCCTGACAAAAATGACAACCACTAAAAAGTAAAACCAGCTGTTTTCAAAGACTGTCGACGTGTCAATGTGTTGTCATACTCATGAGTCAGTGTCACGAAACAAAAATCTAACGGGTCAGTGTAAAGTGGGGGGTAGACGTACGAACCTATAGTACGTGGTTTTTTGGTCGCGAAACTCGCGAAATTACTCGGCTCGGCGCACGTAAAAGCTTGCTCATTACTCCGGTTAACTGTGGTACCAGGGCGACCGCGATGTCGTCAATGGAGGAAACTATCTCTTATTCAGGAACACAGACAGTCACAAAACAAAGTAATGGCACGCGGCGTAGACAGACATGCGAGCCGAGGTGAGCTACGTGCAAAATTTCAAACCTCTTGGATCGCCAATGAACTTATCCGGCGGTTTTTATGTACGCGTACTTACGGTGACAAACGAGCGACAAAAGTCGTCGAGCCACAAGTACGCGTACATGCTCGCACGTCTATCACCCACTTAAGTCACTGTCTTATTCATATACATAGTCTAATATGGAAAATCTATGGTCACTCTAAAGTGATGCTAAAGTGGGTGATACATTTTGTATATCTATGGGTGATAGACGTGCAGATAGATAGAACGTCTAGACGTTTATTTTATTTAATTAGTGATGCTAATGGGTATTACAGAACTACAATCAAAACTCAAGCATTACTTAAAACTAGTCTCAGTTGGAGTTTTAATTTTAGAACTTGACTTGAGCAGAGAAACTACAATCAGTAATCACCTGAGCAATGTCACTTTCAAATGACATTTTTTACGTATTAAAGAACAGTGCTTGAGGCTTGACTGAGCATCACTCACAGTAGATTATAATATTTTATAATATAACTAGCTGACCCGCGCGGCTTCGCTCCCGTCAACTGGCTACCCTACCTACCCTACCTACCCTATCTACCCTACCTACCCTACCTACCCTACCTACCCTACCTACCCTACCTACCCTACCTACCCTACCTACCCTACCTACCCTACCTACCCTACCTACCCTACCTACCCTACCTACCCTACCTACCCTACCTACCCTACCTACCCTACCTACCCTACCTACCCTACCTACCCTACCTACCCTACCTACCCTACCTACCCTACCTACCCTACCTACCCTACCTACCCTACCTACCCTACCTACCCTACCTACCCTACCTACCCTACCTACCCTACCTACCCTACCTACCCTACCTACCCTACCTACCCTACCTACCCTACCTACCCTACCTACCCTACCTACCCTACCTACCCTACCTACCCTACCTACCCTACCTACCCTACCTACCCTACATACCCTACCTACCCTACCTACCCTACCTACCCTACCTACTTTTTTTGTTTTTAAACCTTCCCTGTATTCTGGCGAAACTAACAAAAAAAGAATTATTTAAATCGGCCCCGCCGTTCTCGAGTTATAGCGAGACTAACGAACAGCAATTCATTTTTATATATATAGATATAATTATAATATTTTTTTAATAATGAGACAAATCGAACTTTTAACTTAAATGTTCCTCTGTGATATTTAAGAGATACGCAGGACCCTTATAATTGTGAAAACTTTAAGAAGTACAGGTTTTCACAAGATGTCGTGAAAAATTTAATTTTACCTGAGACCTCTTTATTATCATTTTTTGAGGTTCATTAGAATGCGGGTGCAATGCACTATATTTTTTTTGCAGTATTTGGCAGCAAATGTATCGAGTCAGCCTTCTCGCAAACTTCACTAAGGTAGTCAATACCAACAAAACTCTCAGCTCCATTTTACCGAGATCGCGCCTGTTTCAACGATTCCACATATTGTCCAGTTGTGCAGACACTTGAGATACCAAACTACACCAAGTTTACTTCACAATATCCACTAGGAATCAATTTGCGAATAAATAAAACAGCCACTGAACTTCACTCGAAATAATCCCGCCAAAACAACTCCCGTTTCACAGTATTGCTGTCCACAGAACATAATATGTACCTACTCTGAAGCCCGTCAGTGTCAATAACGTCGTGTCGTCCGCCTCGTCCAGTTTTGATCGTGCGAAAAAAAAAATAGCAATAGAAAACAAACTATTATTCAGGGTTACCATAATGATAGCCTACTCACGTAATCAGAGATCAAAATCTCTACTCAAGCGTAGTTTCGTTTGATTTGAGTTTGAGGATATTTCTAAAATAAACTAAGGCCCGTATTACAGAACCTTACTCAAGTACTACTTAAACTGCGTTCAACCGATTACTGCTTGAGCTAAGAATCTCGACTTAAGCATTCAGTTTATTTTAGAACTGTCCTCAAACTCAAATCAAACGAAACTACGCTAAGTTAAGGACACATTGAGTAGTAATGCTTGAGTCTTGATTGTAGTTCTGTAATACGGGCCTTAGAGTCGGCTCTTTGAGCATTTAGCCTATGGAGCTGTCATAGGTCATAACTAAGCTTCTCACTGAGGAGCGTCTTGACTCTAGTCTATGTCAGAGATGACTATCTACGATGGAGCGAGCTTACCCAGAAGGAGACATCAAACTTGAGTTCGAGTGTGTCTTGTTCTAGATTCCACTTCAGTCCTAAGATCTTAGCGTTACTAACTTTATTTGTATCCGGCATTTGTTTCTATTCATCGAGATTTGTTGAATGGCGTCTTAATGGCTCGATACAATTCTACAGCTTCCTCTATTGTTGGGGTTCCTGTGATGAGGTTGTCAACATAGATGTCATCTGCCATTTCTTTGATTAGTAGTAGTTGTGATCTATTTAGGTGGTGTTTAAGATGATTGGACTCGATATTATGTCAAAAGGTACTCTGCAGAATCTCATGCATTGTAAGTTATCTTTAGTGACTGGTTTAGAGAAATCTTTAATCCATAAAAATCATGTCACATATCTGTCTGTCTCATGTAATGCGATCTGTAGGAAAGCTTTTTCTACGTCAGCAGATATCACAATTCTTTGATACCGAAATCTAATCAGCAGACCCGTTAAGTCTCCCAACATTAACGGTTCACAGTAGAAGCATTGGTTAAGACTTTTGCCTTTGCCGCTCTTCGCTGAAGCATCGTACACGATCCTAATGGGTTTCCCTTTCTGAGCTAAACAATGGTGTGGTAAGTAATATATTGGGAGATCTTCAGGAATCGTGGGTGTCTGTATTATTATACTGAAGTGTCTCATTATAGATCTTAAGGATTTCTTTATGTAAACGTCTTACCAAGCTCACCAGTCTGCCGTAGGCTAGGCCATAATTAGATTTTAGAGCTGGAGGATAGCCGTTCCAGGGCCAGGCGACGGTATATCAACCGTTGAAGTCGTTTTATTAAAACTATCAACGGCTTCTCTTCTCTGCTGATTTTCGGAGAGTCGTTAATTTCTTTTTTTTTTTTTTACTATAGATAGGCACGCGTTTGACCACTATCTCACCTGATGGTAAGTTGAGATGTGGTCGAAGATGGAGCACGCTTGCCTAGAAATAACCTATTCACTTTTGACTTAAAGACTCCCAGGTTGTAGCTATCGGGAAACACAGACTCCGGCAGGGAATTCCACTCCTTAGCTGTACGCATTATGAATGTGTTACCAAAACGTTTTGTGCGTATGGGTGGGATATCCACCGTGTACCGGTGGCGCATCGCCGTTCGTCTTGTGGTCCGATGATGGAACGGGCTTGGCGGAATTAAATTATGCAATTCCGTCGCACATTCCCCAAAATGCTACCGGTAAAAAACCGACAGGCTAGCAACTCGTCGTCGATGTTCAAGACTTTGGAGCTTCGTCGCGACAAGCCTCTCATTGCCGATGATCCTCTTGGCTCGTTTCTCAATTGACTCAAGGGCATCAAGTTGGTATCTGGCAGATCCATCCCAAAGGTGAGAGCAGTAATCCATACACGATCGAACTTGCGCTTGATAGAGTTTAAGCAGCTGTTCCGGCGTGAAGTATCGTCTCACCTTTGCCAGAATCCCCAACTTCTTTGCAGCCACTTGAGCCTTTGCCTCTATGTAAGGGCCAAAATTGAGAGTATATGTTAATGTAACCCCAAGAAGCTCAAGTGGGTCGGTTATCGGCACGGTTAAACCTCGGAAAGATGGAGCTGGGTGGAATTGGCTCCTTTTGGCGGAAAATAGACACGCTTGGGTCTTAGCAGCATTGAACTTGACCAGATTGGCATCGCCCCATTCAGGGACTGCCTGTAAGGACACGTTCAAGCGCTCAACCATTGCCTTCCGGAGAGACCGGATCTGCGACCCACCAGCTCGTGCGTCGGACACGTATCTTTCAGCAACAGTGCTGTCGTCTGCATACCCAAAGGTATCGGGTTCAAGCAATTTCGATGGATTCGAGTTCACATCGTCGTCATAGTGACTTCTTTTGTTTTCGTTGCTGATGTGGAAAATTTCGTGAGACACAGAGCCCTGTTGTGGCTACCTTTTCCGCAGTAAAAATATTTCCTTTGATATTTACAAATTTCAACATTGTGTCCCTCTCTAAAACATCCAAAACACCTGTTTTTTAGTTTTCGCTTTCTTTCTTTGATATCTTTAACTTTAGTAAGTACATTGATCATTAAAATGAGCTTCTCCACAGAAGATACAAGCAAACTTTATTTTCTTCTTCTGTGGACCTCTTGATGTTTCTTCGTTATTTTTCTTGTAATCCTCTCGTTTACTGTGTCCCCTCTTACGTAGAGTGTTATCTCTATCAGTCTGGTGCTGGGTATTTCTTGTTGTGCATTTGGTTTTAGTTTCAACCACTTGATGCCTATTGAATGTACTAGCGCCATCTGATTTCTCATCTTCTTGTTTTATATTGACATGATTCGACAGTGTATTTTGTCAAGAGTGGTTTTTCTATATTGTCTAGATTGGTTCTAACTTACTGACTTCTCAGCAGTTTTCACCTTAGACAGCGTAGCGTAATGGGCTTCAATCAGGTGCACGGTGCTTCTGTACCTTTCTTTTAGAGTTTTAACTGCAATCTGATAGTTTTTTCCGGTAATGTCAAATTCTTTGATCTCTTCTTCTTCTTCTTCTACCTGGCGTTAATCCTGGCTATTGCCAGGGTCCGCCTTCCTACTTAGCTTCCTCCACTTTGCCCGTGTACATATAGTAGCTAGTCGAAAAAATATCGATCTATACCAACTCAAATATTGTTTAATTTTTAAGGTTCCGCACAAAAACCGGAACCATTATAGGATCACTCGGGTGTCTGTCTGTCCGTCTGTCACAGCCAGTTTTCTCCGAATCACTGGACCGATTTTGTTGAAATTTGGTACACATATGGACTTCTGTGACCTTACGTAAATTATCGTAGTAAGGGGGACTTTTGGTGATCAACTATTTTTTTTTAAAGCTTGTGAACATTGTGTGACATATCAAACGAAAGGGGTTACTGTGAGGAGCATGAGGGTTTTAATTATATTTTGAAGTTTGTGAAGTGAGTTTTAAAGTTATTTAAGAAATTAGACGAAAAATGACCATTCCCCCTCTTATCTCTGAAACTACTGAGTCTAAAATTTTGAAAAAAATGGAGATAATAGATATTTTCCTATTTCTATAAAATATAAAATAACATGTTATAACAATGGAATCCGTTTGGAACCCTTGGCACGCGAGTCCGACTCGCACTTGGCCAGCTTTTTTAGTTTTATCAGATAGTTTTGTTTTAGGGCTATCATTACCTACCTAATGCGATAATCTTACATCTATTTTAACTTAATTTCGGCACATAATATTTGGTTAACTCCTGTATCTGTTCTTGTCCGTGTGTCTGTCATGCAGCCCTAACGCGGCACACTATGATAAATTATACTTTAAAGACAAAGCCGACGAGGCCGACGAGCTCTTTAATTAGAACTTTCGAAGAACCCAATCTCATGGCACCCGACGATGGAAAAAAAATCAGGCAGCATGTTTTAATTAGCATGGAATGGAAGATGGTATGTCAATACTGTGGTATAGCGTCCACTCTGTACGATGCCGCAGACGCATGCGTTTGAATTAGATTTTAGATGTGAAGCACCTATTAGCGCGCCTTGGCAGTTAGATAAACCAAATCGTAAGTTGCGTGACGGATACGACGCTGTCGTGCATGTCGTGATGATCCCCGTACGCTGCCTGTAACTAATTTATAAGATTTTTTTACAAGTGAGCGAGCCTGCATAAGCTCCATTATGAAATTCGATCTTATTTTCAAATCATTCGGTCCCTTGTGGTAATCCTAGGATATTTTTGTACAGCATTTTTCTTCAATAATCCTGCACATGGATCCTGCAGTTCGTAGATGGCTACATGTGTAGCCTATATAAAAATTTACTCTGTGGTGTCAATTTGTGTCAATTGCTGTCAATGTCACCTGAGAACCTGTCACAACTCACAATCACAAAATTGATTGTTGTTGTTACTATTACGATACGATTACTAGACTAGCTAGGTTCTGTAAAAAAATATGTTAAAAATAAACGAAATTATAATATTTTCGTATAAATTTCAGTAGGATTATAGTAAGTTGAACTTACTTCGACATCTTTTGGTCAGTACTTTAAACCATGGTAAATCTCGATTGAGGTATCTCTATCTGATAAGAATACAGTACCTACCTCGTTTATGAATTTATGATTCATAAATTCTTGCTAGGCTATTTTTTTGGTAGGTAATGTTTAGAAAAGCGTGTTACAATGAAGACCTCTCAATTAACTATCAATGGCCAGACATACAATAATAGCCACTTTACAATAGGTTTAAGTCTTGCTATATCATCTAGTGTTTTTATCGGGTCCAGTTTCATTATAAAAAAAGTTGCTTTAAAAAAACTTCAAGCCTCCGGAAATGTTCGGGCATCGGCGGGTGGGTTTGCTTACTTAAAACAGTGGCTATGGTGGCTTGGTCTGATAACAAGTAGGTACCTAACTATATTAATGTAAGTATCATTAAATATTTCCAAGTTATTTTTAATGAAGATAAATTCCTTACAGTGGGCATTGGTGAAGCAGCCAATCTTCTAGCATATGCATTTGCTCCTGCAGCACTGGTGACTCCATTAGGTGCTCTTAGTGTTCTAGTTGCAGCAGTGCTTTCTTCCAAGTTTCTCAATGAGAAACTTAATTTCATTGGAAAAGTAAGTTCTTGTCTATTATATCATTGAAAACATCATCTTTCTCAGGCATTGAAAAGTTCTAAAAGAATACCGTTTTCATTGCAGATTGGATGCTTTCTTTGTATTATTGGATCAATAATATTTGTGATTCATTCACCAAAATCAGAAGAAATCACCGGTTTTAGTGAGTTAGTAGATAAGTTATTTGATTATTTGTTCCTAACTTATGTTGGAACAATTTTTTTGATGTGTTTGATTATAAAATTAGTTTTTATACCAAGGTTTGGAAACACAAACATTGCAGTTTACTTGTTACTGTGTTCCTCAATTGGTAGCCTGACTGTGGTATTCTGTAAAGGAGTTGCTTTAGGTGTAAGGGAAAGTTTTTCTGGACATGTAAACAATTTTTCTAATTATGTGTTTTGGTTATTATTTGTCACTGCTGTCATATGTATTATGATTCAAATGAATTATTTGAACAAGTCTCTAGACATATTCAACACAAGCATTGTTACTCCTGTGTACTATGTCATGTTTACCATACTAGTAATAATAGCATCAGGTATCCTATTTAAGGAATGGGATCACATGGGCACTCCTGACATCATAGGTTGCATTTGTGGTTTCCTCATAGTGATTACAGCAGTGTTTATGTTAAATGCCTTTAAAGATTTTCAAATTTCATTGAAAGACTTAAATCTTAATACTCGACAGAGGAGGAGCGCATTAAATTTGCACACTGCAGAAGCAAGAGAACCTGAGAATTATGCATTAAGCTCACACATGAGACAGCTATAGCATGAACTTAAATTAATTTTCTTAAGTGAGGTGAGAAGTTTACAACCTTGTGTAATTTAAAAACTGTTTAATATATGCATCAACATATTAATCAAAGCTATCAATGCATTATTTATAGGAAGAAGGATAAAAAAATATGAAAGGATTAATAATTAGGTAATGATTACTTATTTATTTCATAATTGATGTAAGTTTAATAAGGTACCTACAATATATTTACTTTTTGTAACCTCAACCTACCCTCAAACAAATTAAGAGATGATTAGAACTTTGAATTAAGTATGTAATTTTTTAATGTCAAGTACTTCACAATAGACATGCAAGTTCTATACAAAGAAGTAAGTACTTATAGTGGTAAAAAGAAACAGAAACAATGTGAACTCCTAAATTAATGTACCTTGATTACTACTGATAGGTTTTTTAGGTACCTGAATATTATTATGGCTTTATAATTCAATCAAATTCAGCCTTTCTTTACATGTAATGCACTCATTTATTCACTAGAACATTTATTTGCAATGTAAAGAGTTCAAATAGAATGTAGATTTTATAGATGAAAACAAACCCATCCCATATCATAATATCATATTCATGTATTAAGATGTGTGGGACTGAGACTAAGTTATCTTTTTGAAAATTCTTGATTCAATTTTAGTTATTGTATGTAACTAAGTATGTATTTATAAGTGACCTGTTGACATTTGATAAGTAAAATAATTGTTTCCCAAAACATTAAAAAAAATGTTTTATTTTCATCTTATTTTTACAGAATAAACCTTAGCTCTTAAGAATTGGAGATCTCTAAAAATACACAGTAAGTTTGACACAAATTGCGACAATGTTCATAACATGAGATTCATTGAAAATAATTGATGGTCAAAAATATAAATGCTTTGAACTCAAGGAATGTAGACATTAAATGAAAAAATATGTAATCTGAATGTCACAAATACACTGTCACTGTATGATAAATAAATGTTCTGCAAATGGGACAAGTGCGCTGATATCCATACAAGCGTCTACAACAATCTGTGCACAAGCATACATGGCGACATGGCAGTGTAAGTACACATTTCTGTCTCTCTTGACATATCACACATAGTGAATCAGCAGCGTTAGCAGCATCATCAATAGATGGGGAACTAAGGTTAACATCTCTAGAATCTAAGTCTTGCCCACCCGCCATTTGTCTTATTATGCCAACTTCTGAGTTGGTAAAATAATTTAAAAGTACATAGTATAAATACAAAATATTCCTTATTAATGACCAATACCACATGTTAATTCGAACAACTATTGTTTCCCTAAAATGCACACACAAGCGAACAATTATTATAGCACTTGTGATTCCCATAAAGGATTGTAAAGGCACTTCTGTTAAATAATTTGTGAATTTTAATAAAGTCATATATACATCTACAATTAAACTTCCTATCACATGACCAATATAATTGAACACGGCCCGCAACAATTGTGGAAGATGTATCGGTAAAAATGTTACTATTAGCCACACAGTGTCTCCAACAAATATCACAGAAGTCTTCACTAGATTCGACACCTCACTTAACATCACAATAACTGCTTGCGTTAACCAGTTAGTCGTAGCTAATAATCCACTGAATTTTGAGTAAATATCGTCATAAATATTAATTATAGCATCTTGTATGTAAATTATTTGATAGATAAATGCATCGACGATGCCACGAGCCGAAGCCGGTATTTCTTCAGTAAATATGGATACATTGTCTTCATACACTATTTGAAAGAAGAACAGTACGCTTTTGAGAGTGCCTAATATTATAGACACGATCCATGTTACAGTTGAAACTATTAATTTTCCTGTAAACGATGCTAAAAGAAGAACAGTTTGAAGACTAGTAGCAAATATGTTGATAATTTTGGCCACTAGTGAAATCATGTTTGCATGCTCATGCTTGAGATGAATACATGAAAACGATTATATTATATGCTCTAGTAATTCCATGTATTATTGTAGTAAATCTTATTCCATGGATTACAGATGGATCACAAGTTCACAATAACATAACAGTCTGTCAAACATTGACATGACAAATTGACATTTGACAATGATAACGGACTGTGATAGGCGTGATAGCCATAGATATAGGGAGCGTGCAGATACTAGCACAGAAATGTCACTGTCAATGTCAAGCATGTTTCAAGTAAAAAAATTCGAAATAGCCACGCTAGATGGCACAGTCTTCTTCGCCCACGTTCCGCTAAACTGAGCGTGCAGGAACCACAGGTGGCAGCACAGAAGCGTCAATGTCAAGTATTCTGACCTTTAAGGTGGATGCTCCAGGGTAGCCCGCGAAATTCAAATATTTTATGTGTTTTTGTAATTTGCCGGTCAGTGTGAAGTGTTTGTTGAACAAAATACGATTCGCGACCGTAACGCGTATTTGTCTAAAGAATTATAACCATTTTAATCATCAATATAGCCCTCTAAGTTCATGAAGCCCTATTGAATGGTTATTTCATTAAAAAGTCGCGGGCTACCCTGGCGCTTCCACCTTAAAACTTCGAATTTGCGACAATAGATAACGCCGTGCGCGCTCCCTATTTGTATATAGTAATGGAAATATTTCATGTGACAAAAAGAGATAGCAATAGCATTCCCGACCGTCTTGAAATGCCGCGCGCCACCAGCCGAGAATCGCCATGGTTAACACATTTGTACACGACGCCCTGAGGTCAACTCATACCTAGGCTCAAGTAGTGAGGACCGCGACCTACCGAGCATCGAATAGAATAGCGCGATTCCTACGAGTTTTTTATTTTAAATATTTTTTTTTATTCAATGTTCATATAAGCCGATTTTCTCTAATAAGATTGTTAATTTATAATTAGAATAACGTATTAGAGTATATCTTATTAGAATAATCCAGTAGAATGTTAAAATAAAGCAATTAGAACCCCAATTATAATGTTAACAATGTGATAAGTAAAACTGCTTAATTAGTAATAAGTTAATTAGTAATAAGTTAATTAAATTAATAGAGTTATGTACATAGGTAGGTTTAGTAAATAAATGATAGTTACCACCTGTTTTTCCTTCATCTTACCTCTGCGACGTCCACAATAGAAATAAACAGGTTTGTGGCGCTACCGTAGGTTTTTATAGTAGTGAGGTCAAATTCAAGGACGTAATTATACTAATGATTCTCGACCCAAATCTATATATATAAAAATCAATTGCTGTTCGTTAGTCTCGCTAAAACTCGAGAACGGCGGAGCCGATTTAAATAATTCTTTTTTTCTTAGTTTCGCCAGAATACAGGGAAGGTTTAAGACAAAAAAAGGTTAAGTAGGTAGGGTAGCCAGTTGACGGGAGCGCAGCCGCGTGGGTCAGCTAGTCAACAATAAAATAGGTAGGTATTTTTTTTTCTTATTTACGGAAATCCGTAAGTGTGAACCAGCCGTATTTAAACGCGGCCCGTCTGTTACTAGCCCTATAACCGCGCTTTCACACACAAACAAACGCAAAAAATACATTCACAACGCATACGCAAACGATCATTCAATAAATTCGTAGGTAATCAACTTCACCCCAATCACGGTGCGGGTATTCTCCCGCTCAAGCTCCTAAGCCCCGCCTCCGCGGCCCCGGAAGTAACAGTGTGTTTGATGTCGCCGAAGCGCGCATGTGCTTGGTGAATTCCGCTCGGCACGTATCGTTGAGACGTAGGTACAAAGTGCAAGATGACGGTCAATTATTCAAATGTCGAGTTGGTAGAGATGGTCCGCCTGTATGCCATCAGTGGAGACAGCCTACGTGGAGCCATCCGGATGTTCACGAAAATCTTTTCCGATCGGGAACCCCATCACAGAGCGTCATGGTGGCTGCTACGCAGAGACTGCGGGATCATCGGCAGTTTGAAGTTCCCCGCCATGCTTAAACTCGCGGCAGCGTAGGCCTGCCTGTCGCCTTGCAGGAAGACATCCTGGAATACTTCCAGCGAAACCCACGGGCAAGCACGCGGGAAGTTAGTCAACACTTTGGAATGCACTGCATGCACCACAGTGTTTTGCATACTGAAGCGTGAACTGCAGCACCCGTTCCGCAAGTACGCGAGTACTTGACCGAAAGCTTTGGTGACCACTGGATCGGTCACGGAGGACCTGTGGTCTGGCCTGTGACAAGTGTAACAATTACGTGCAAGGAACATTAGTGCTTTAAACTCTTTAAAAACGAACGTGTTATTGTTACGTAAGCTAAAGGAAAACCAGCTACGTCGTGCTCGATTGTGCTAAGAGTGTGATGTGATGGTGGCAACTTTGAACAATACCTCCGGGTAACTAAGTAGGTTATTTATTTATTTGTACATATTTTAAATACGTTGTTAGCTTAATCAATTTATTAGTGTAAATAAGTTGATTTAAAAATTTTTAACTACGTCAAAAATACCTAAGAGTCGAAAGTTTTCGAGAAACTTCTCAAGAAACTTTTCTTTGGCGAACTACGAGTAGTATTACTGTCTTTAGTAAGATTTCCGTATTCCAATGATGCACAAAAATGAGTTAATTATCAAGCGAAATTTATGACAATAATGTAGGTAATTTTCGAAATAAAATTAGGTAAAATTATGTACCGGTCATCGCTCGGTCGCGTGCGCGCTAGCGTTTCGTAGGTAAGACGCCGACACTCACGCTCAAGCTGCATTGTCGCTGTGTGCGTAGTCGGGTGATTCTGTTTTCTTTGTATTGAATTAAGGGTTTAATTCTGAAATACTGTTAAATTTCAACAACAAAAAAAAGCAGCGCGAGTCGACGTCGAGTTGTCCCCCCAGGCGAAGTACCTCGGTGTGACCATCGACCGTCGGCTCACAATGGGGCCGCACGTCCACCGGGTCGCCGCCCAGGCGAAGGTCACTCGCGCAGGGCTCCACACAGTGCTTTCGTCCCAGCTGCCGGCGCGCGTCAAGTTGGGTGTGTACAAGACGTACATACGCCCGATTCTGACGTACTCCGCCCCAGCTTGGTTCGCCCTCACGTGTGAGGGGAACCGCGCGAGGCTCCGCGCGCAACATCTTGCGCTGCGGACCATTGTGCCGTACACAGTGAGGAATGACGTCATCTAGCGGGACCTCGGGATCGAGAGCCTGGATAAGTTTGAGCAGCGCCTCGCGAAAAGTAATATTTCGTCGAGCCACAAGTGCGGGCGATGCGTGGTTGCGGGGTGACGCGGAGGGAGAGGGACGAAAGACGCACGCGGTCCGCGCGGTCGTTCGGTCGGTCATTTGTCGGTCCGACATTTCAAAAAAGAATGAACGCAAGGTACAACGAAATATTGGTAAATGCATACTCGCTGTGAGCATTTACCCGTAACAAAACGCCGAGCATTCGCAGTAACGTTACATTACATGGAAATGCTTTGGAAACTGAGATTTTACCTGTATTGTACCATTCGTAAGAACGTTACATTACACAGAAATGCTCCAGAAAATGTTGTAGTCTATACTCACCTATCGGGGACGTAGATGGCCCCGTCGCACCTCACCGGACTGACGCCCGAGTAGGCCACTTCCCGGTACACGCGGCCTACTCGGACAGTGACACTCCACACACAACTCGCATCGGCGGCGCGCGACCTAAGTTAATATAAGCAGGTTGCATTCCGAAAACCACACATTCACCACTAAGCAAGCGCTAGCGCACCGAATATGTTTTCTAGGTTAATATAGGCCTATTCGGTGCATTAGCACTGGGCGGCAGTACTCACAATACACGGCCGTCCACACTCACATTCGGCTTTGCAGTCCGGTGCAGACGAGAGCCAATCACTCTTTGCTGCAGGTGCGTCACCAAAGTCGACACCTTCGGCGCTGGTCGTTCTCGCTGGGCCTCCCCCAGGTCACTGGGGGTCTCACCCGGCGGGGACTGACCGCCCAAGTTGTTCGTGAAGAAGCGACAAACGGTCGCGACGCCCCTGTAATAAAACGCGTCAGCGACCCACTTACGGGCGTGCGACTTGTTGCTATGAAAATAGTGGCAGGCGCACGCCAACATTTAATTGCAACTCAGTTGCAAACACAATGACCGGTCTGTATTTACGGGCCGAGGTGTGGCCACTGCGGTCAGGGGGCTTCGCCCCGACACCGCCTGCCGCGCCCCCAGGCGGGGACGCAGCGACATCCACCAGGCCTCACGCCACAGTGCAATGGGACGTCGCAAAGGTAAAGACCTATATGTCATTAGTTAGGTTTAGGTATTAGGAAATAAGAGACGCGCCAACTCATGGCTTTGTATATTAAGATTTTTAATAAATATGTGGTAGCGGGGGTGAGGAAGGGTCCGCTGGCCAGCCAAATAAGAACAGTATAAAATAGGTGAGGGCATAGTTCGCAGGGTAATCGTCCGTTACTGAGTGACTGCTAAAATTTGGCATATCGGTTCCTTGGGGAGTGCAGAGGAGCACTAAGGCAGGATTTCCCAAAAATCCTACGGGAACAGTAAAAAATGGGATACGTGCGTACGAAGTCGCGGGTAAAAGCTAGTCCTTATCCTTACTTTCTTACTAATATTTTAAATGCGAAAGTAACTGTCTGTCTGTCACTCTGTACAAACACATATTGTTTTGTGACTATGATTAGTCACAAAACAGTTCAGGGTGTAAATGAATTTTACTTTTGACGAATAAAAAAGTTTTTCACTTTGCAAACAGCGCACTATATTGAACCATGAGGTCAACCTCATCATATCGAGATGATGATCGATGAGACCTAGGTGTGGGACAGGGTCCTCTCTTATCGCTCTTTTTGTAAGTTTCGAGCAAACTCTTCGCCAATGATCTGCGAAACTGCTTTTCTCCATTTATAAGCTTCCGCTTTAACAATAATTTCTGAAATAAAGCCAAATGGATATCAGGTTGGTTTATGAAGATTCTATACAATTTTAGCATTTCCTTAACATAAAAAGATAAAAAGTATCCTTTACCACTACTATTTATAGAACATCTTAATCGAAAAATTAAAATTTTGATTGATTTAATGATTTTGGGTTAATATTTATTTATTTATTTAAGCAAACCAACTAAATACACACAAAGACATTCACAGCACATACAATTTCAAATACAATAATAGCATTGCATGCATCTAAATTAAAGGTAAGAACAACATTTTATTTAAATTATACCTTACAATAATAAGATCGAGACGATGGTCCATGATAATAAAAATTATATAACAGATTATATAATATTTGAGTAGAATTTGGAATGTCAATTATCATTTACAGTTAAAATTGTCATGCATTGAATCAAATAAATTAAATTAATAACATTGAAATAAATTAAATAAAATTGAAATTAGTAACAAACTAAAAATATAATAAAAACACTGCAAAAAGTAAGATTATTGGGCAAAAATTACATATTACTGAGCACAGCTCTTTTAAACAGAGTGATGCTGCCTGAAAATTTGTCCAATTCACAATTGTGAAAAATGTCATTACATCTGCGGAGAATGTAGGAAAGGTACTACCGTACTTGGTTTTGCAGCCACCAGGAGCAAAAGGCTTTTAAAATTATGAAGTCTAGCTGATGCCCTGGGCACATCTCTAGCGGGACGTTTAAGCCCAGCGCTTATGCTGTTAGGAAGATAAGACAGCTAACAGACATACAAACCGCACGTTTGGTCTATTTTAGCTACTTCCACAGCATTATGTCGTACGGTATTTTGCTGTGGGGTCAGGCTGCTGACATTGAATCCATATTTATTTTACAAAAGAGAGCTGTCAGAGCCCTTTATAATCTGCGTCGTCGCGATTCTCTAAGGCAACTTTTTAAAAAGATTAATATTATGACAGTCCCTTGCTAATTCATATATGAAAATATTATGTATGTACGGAAAAATCGTCAACTTTTAGTAAAGTTAGTGATAGACATAATATTAATACTAGAAACAAAGATAAATTAGATCAACCATTTTATAGATTAGCTAAAGTAAACACATCTTTCATGGGGTACTGTGTTAAATATTACAATAAATTACCTTGTGACATATTAGAACTAAATGAAAGAAAATTTAAAACACTTTGTAAACAAGCATATTACAAATTAGAAGATTATTCTTATCCTGAATATAAGAATGCTTGGAAACATGCTGGTCCTGCTCCATAGGACAATCAATGGTGGAGACAAGATCAAACTGGTTGGTTTATGTATTTACTTTATAAATGTACCTACTGTTTCATTTTTGGGTTTTTATTTTTCTGTTCACTCACACTCTGCTAATTAATGGTTCCAATAATTGTAAATTTGTGAGTACCATGTACTTATGTAGAAATGTGAGTACCATGTTCTTATTAAAAAAAAAAATAAGCCTACCTCTGCATACGCTAGGTTCATGGTCCTCACATATATTACCAGAAATTTTGTATACCACAGCACATGTAAAACATTGATTTGAAAAGAGTAACTATGGAGTTTCTTGTCCGTTCTTCTCCATAAGAATCTACCCTTCCGAATGGACAGTAGAGTCACTATGTTATTTTAAATGTAATGATGACGTTCAGAAGTGCCGTTTTACCGCTCGATACTCAAAATTCGAATGTCATGTTTACGTTATACTCCGTCGCGTATCGCGGGCGCCCGCTTATCGCAAGCGTAATATGACCCGCAGCACAAAAAACCTTATCTCTCCGCTCACAAAGCAGCTATTCACACACTTGAAACTGTTATGGGTTCTTTAATGATGTCACTATATAATAGCTTGTAAACAATATTCTTATAAAAAACCGAAATATAAACATTTTGGATAGATACGAGAGAACTTGCTGATAGCAATTTTGTTGTTTTATTATGTTGATTTCTGCCACAATTGTTGGATCAATTTACACAAAATTTTGGAATTAAGGTCATAAAAAGACAAGTAATCTAGTGATGATGTTATTTTACGAGATAAAAAATCGACTGCCGCAATATTTAAGCTCAAACTTCATAATACGCGGCGCCGACATTTTGATTTACGTAATGCATATTTTTGTTAACAATCACCAAGAATATCCCAATAAGATTCCAATAAGAAATGTTTCTAGATTACTAGCCATGTATTCAATAACTCATTTTTAACTGTATATCGTTACAATATGCCACTATAATTCTGAAATATCCAATTACTTACGTACAGGAAGAAATCCGGTAACTAGTTTTGTTTCGTAATTTTCACCAGGTAATTTACATTTTTGACGTTGAATATTAGTTGAAAATGAACAAGAATAAAGTAAATTATGAATTTCTATCAATACTTGGCTTACTTTCCACAGAAAAACACGTAAAAATCGACAATTCAAGCGCACAAGTGGAACGAATGTTTGAATCGAGTTGACATTCGTATTTTGTGACGTTTCGTTCGTTGTCAAGCGTATTTTTTTTTCCGACAGTGTTTCCAAATGAAAAATATTATATACCATAGAGTTCAAACGTTGAGAAACGAAAATAAATCGTAAAATTGAAAAAAAAATAGTTTTAAATCCGTAGGGTCGGGTGGATCCACCCATCTGGGTGTTGACTGTTGTGTCCGAGGGGATCCATTTGGTACCGGAGAGGTGGCCTAATTGAAATAAACGTTTTTGACTTTGACTTTGACATTTATATTAATCGATGAAAGAAGCTGTGAGCAATCCACGCCTTGATTTAATATCTTGAATAAGAAAATTAGACCTGCAAAATCTCGACGCCAGTGTAAAGGTTTCATTTTAAAGTAATTTAGTCTATCATCATATTTTTTTTACTGTATTCCTTATACCTGCTATGTAGGAGAGACTTTTTATAAATTTTATTTGTACTCTTTCGATGCGTTGAATGTGGATATTATGTACTGGATACCAGACGATGGAACAGTATTCTATATGACTACGAACCAATGCAGAAAACAAAGCTTTCAGTGCTGACAAGTTACTGAATTGTCTTGTGTTACGGTTCAAAAATGCTAGCATTCGATTGCTTTTATTTATAATGTTATCGGTTTGTGTTGGAAATTTCAGAGTCAATAATGACACCAAGATCTCTAGCTTCAGACACTTGATTTAAAATTTGGTTCCTCATTGTGTATGCAGAATTTAATGTTTACCGGAGGAGCCAAATAAGTGGCGCACATGAATTTTGTTAGATGTTTTAAGAGCACGATTAGTAGATAACTCTAGTTTCACCCACAAATCCTCACAACAAGACTCGAAAGAAGCATTCCTATAAGCATTTATAGATTTATGAACTGCGATTAGCACACCACCACCCTCCATGCCCGCAGAAAAAGTTCCCGACCGTCTATGTCTTCTATAAATTTGATATCAGCTATCGAAAATTACTGAATCGAACACATTTTCATTCAGCCAGGTCTCAGTGAGCACAATCACATGAAAATTCATGGTAAGTGAAGAATATCGGACAGGTAATGAAACCACGACTGGACTAAAGGGCGTATATTCGCAGACTGGCTGACGGTTGCACAATACATAGAACATAAGACAAGTACCTCCTATTTACAAATATCACACCTCCACCACTATACTAGAATTAGGGTAACTGGTCTTGACTTATAATTAACAGGTTGTTCCGTATAGAAATAATTACACTTTAAGGGAACTTACAATACTTACTAAGTTTTATAATTTATTTGCGACAACAATGGTAAACAATGGATAGAACTGCCAAATAAAATATATATCTTAATCACTTAACTTACTTAAACTAGGTATTCTTATGAACTAACTTATTCTATCCTAAATCTCTCCACTGGTTTCCGCGTCCGCCTAGAATAACGACTCACCGGTGACAGAGATGGCGATAGTACGTTAGGTGAGGAATGTTCAGAAGGAACGTCGGCTTGATCGCCCCGGTTAACATTTTCGGCCTCTTTATTGGTGTTTACTATTAGGGTTTCTGGCATAACTTTTTCTGAACCCTTGCCTAACAGCTCGACCACATTCTCTTCACCCTGCTGGCCCTCATCATGCTCTTCCGGACAGGTAACATCAGAAAATCTGGACCTACGGCGCATTTGATCTATATGTCTTTTATGTGATTGACCGCTATCCGTCGCTATTGAATACCTACGGCAACTGTCCACCCCTTGTACGGTGCCTTTCATCCATTTATCCCCAGAGCCATACTCCCGAGCCCAAACTGAGTCCCCCTCTCTAAAGGTACGTGACGTTCCACCAGCGTATTCTACCTGACGTCTCTGGGCTGCACGTACTCTGTCTTCGACGACACGATCAGTACGCAATAAGTCTAGTCTTGACCGTAACGTCCGCCTTTGCAGGAGCATGGCTGGTGTTTCCCCGGTTGTACTGTGTACCGTATTGCGGTATGCTAGTAGGAAGGTTTGTAATGCCGTATCAATATCTACCTTATCCCTATACGCTTTTTTGATTGCTTGTTTACACAATTTCACTGCGTTCTCTGCTGCTCCGTTAGAGGATGGGTGGTAAACCGGTGAAAAATTCTGTTTTATTCCGTTATTTTTAAGGAATTTTTTAAATTCATTACTGGTAAATGGTGGACCTTGATCAGAAACTAATTCCTCCGGTAGACCGAATCTCGCGAATGTTGATCTTAATACTTTTATAACATTTGAAGCATTAGTACGGTTCATCTCAAAAACTTCTATCCACTTGGAGGTAGAATCAATTATAACTAAAAAGGTTAAGCCTTTGTACGGACCTAGGAAGTCAATGTGAAGCCTGCTCCAGGGGCGCGTGTGATATGGCCACGGTTGTATCGGAGCCCGCCGGGGCGCGGACGCCTCTGCCGCGCAAGTCTCGCACTGCTTGCACATTGCTTCTACTGCCGCGTCTATGTTAGGCCACCACACATAACTACGAGCTAGACTTTTTGTCTTCACTATCCCCATGTGACTACTATGAAGTTGTTTTAAAACTTTATTTTGTAAAGAAAATGGTATCACCATACGGTACCCCCACATTAAGCACCCACATTCCGTGTATAATTCATTACGCCTTCTAAAATAGGGTTGAATCAATTCATCTGAACAAGTTAGAGGCCACCCGGATTGAGTATATGTTAAAATTCTACTAAGGACCTTATCATTTGCTGTTGCTTCCTTAACATCTTTACTCGTAATCGGTAAAAAATCTTCTACGAAATTAACATAAGTGTTCTCGTTCTGTGTACCTACATGATTTACTTCTGTACATGGCAACCGTGACAACGCATCTGCACAGTTTTTACTTGACGCAACATACTCAATATCGTAGGTGTAACCCGCTAATAGCACCGCCCAACGTTGTAATCTGGATGCGGCCATTACAGGAATCCCTGCCTTATCTCCAAAAATGTAAGTCAAAGGCTTATGATCAGTTCTCAATTTAAACTTGCGCCCATAAAGGTACTGGTGAAATTTACGAATCCCGAAAACAATTGCGAGTGCCTCCCTGTCTATCTGCGAGTAGGCGCGCTCAGCCTGCGTCAGCGAGCGCGACGCGTACGCCACTGGCCGCTCGCCGTCCGACGTCGCATGAGATATCACCGCGCCGATACCTACGCTACTCGCATCCGTCGTCAATATTATAGGCAACTCCGGTGTATAATGCATTAAAACTTCACTACTGGTTAATAAATATTTGACTTTGCTAAACGCGTCCTGACACTCTTTACTCCAACTGTACTGAACACCCGCTTTGAGCAGGTTATAAAGGGGTGCTAAAACTGTGCTAACATTCTTTACGAACTTGCCGTAGTACATGACCATACCGATGAAGGCTCTCAACTCGGAGACGTTCGTGGGGGCGGGCGTTTTAATTATAGCCTTAACTTTGTCTGGACACGTGTGAACGCCGTCTTTACTTATGGTGTGCCCTAAATAATTAACTGACTCCGCGAAGAATACACACTTTTCTTTGTTTACCCTCAGGCCATATTTTTTTAAACGATCAAATACTTTACCTAAGTTTCGCATGTGAGACTCCTTATTTGACCCTGTGATAATAATATCATCCAAGAAAATACCTACTTGTGGTATATCCGCAAATAATTGTTCTAACCGTCTTTGGAAAATACCCGGACTTGACGAAAGACCGTATACTAGCCTGTTGTACATAAATAAACCCTTGTGGGTATTTATCACTGTATATTTCCTGGTGTCATCTAGCTCAAATTGGGCGTAGGCCTGAGATAAGTCAATTTTACTGAAGTGTTTACCACCCCTCAGTCGAAGCAGCAGTTCCTCCACCCTAGGCAACGGATAACGGTCAACTTCTATAACTTTATTGAGTGTTAATTTATAATCAGCACAAATCCTAATGTTACCGTCCTTCTTGACGACGGGTACGATCGGGGTCGCCCAGTCCGAGCGCTCCACCGGCGAGAGAATGCCGTCGCGCTGCAGCTGGGCCAGCGCGCGCTCCACCGGCTCGCGCAGCGCGTACGCCAGCGGCCGCGCTCGCATGAACACCGGCCGCGCGCCCTCACGCACATGCACGCTCACTTTGCCACCGGTGATTCGCCCCAGACCGTCCGCGAACACCTCAGAGTATTTGGAACTGAAAGCATGCAAGTCAAATACGTTATTTTTGTACATAGCCACATTGTTACATTCGTAATTTACAATAGGTAACTGTATTTTTAATTCGGCCATCCATTGCCGTCCTAAAAGAATAGTTTTCCCATTCTCCACAACAAATAATTCTAATGTCTTACTCAGATCTTTGTACTTAACAGTTGGTAATATGACTCCTAGGGGTTTGACTAACTCCCCCGTATAATATCTAAGCGTTAACTGACATGGCTTTAGACATAGATTTTTAAATAATCTCATGTAACATTCCCGACTTATACATGAGATAGCACTACCCGTATCGCACTCCATTTTAATGTTTTTTCCATTTACGTTTAATTCTAGATACACTGGTTTACATTCTATAGCGGATAATTTACAGACATCGATAAAAATTACCTCGTCACTTCCCATACTTTCGTTTAAGTTTTCCTCCCTTGTTTGATCGATGTCGACGTTGAAGTGTCTCGCTAAATTCGGGCACACGCGTCGCAGATGTCCAACTCGGTTACATACTCGGCAAACGTAACGCGAAAACTTGCACGTGGCCGCGTCGTGACCTGCGCCGCACACTTGACACTGCCACTGCGCACGCTCACCCAGCCGCGCGGGCGCGGGTGCTGGTGGTGCGCGCGGGCCTCGCCTCCCCGCGGGCTGCGCAGTGGCCTCCCGCACCACTCCGCTGCCGTCCCGCGCTCCGCGAGCCGCCGCCGCTGGCCCGCTCCGCCACCGTGATGACTTCGCAGCCGACATCGCCTGGCACGTCACCGACGTCGCCGCTGCCGTTGTCTCGCTCGCCGACCCTCCCTGTCTGACCACTTCTGCCGCGTCTTTTTCTGCCGCCTCCATACTAATCGCTAACTTATACGCCTTGCCGAAATCCAGCTTACTTTCGGCGAATAATCGTTGTCGTATCGTTTCATTAGTTATGCCACAAACTAACTGGTCTCTCAAACTTTCTTCCAGCCAGCTTCCAAACTCACACGTCTTGGTCATTTTTTTCAAAACAGCGGTATATTCCGAAATAGTTTCACCCTCCTTTTGTTTCCTATTTCTAAATTTGTAACGCTCGGCTAACTCACTAGGTTTGGGTTGCAAATGTTTTTCCATAATGTCCGTAATCTGCGTAAATGTTTTGTTTTTAGGTTTCTCTGGCGTACACAAATTGACCAAAAGTTCGTAAGATTCTGCCCCCATAACCGTTATTAGTGTAGGCACTTGTAAATCAACGGGTATTTTATTCACAAGAAAATATTGTTCTAAACGTTCCATGTACAATTTCCAATCGTCACTTTGTACTTTAAATTCCGCAATCTTACCGATCGACATTTTGCAAATAAAACTATTTTACGCGTAATTCGATACTGCTCGTCGCCACTGAAGAATATCGGACAGGTAATGAAACCACGACTGGACTAAAGGGCGTATATTCGCAGACTGGCTGACGGTTGCACAATACATAGAACATAAGACAAGTACCTCCTATTTACAAATATCACAGTAAGCACGTTCAAAAAAATTGTATCTAATTTTCCGCGGATACTTCTAGAATTATGGTAATAGATAATTAATTGATCGAATTTTAAAGTTGAATTATATTGACAATGACATTTCATTTTATTATTGAAACTAGCTGTGCCCGTGACGTCGTTCGCGTGCGCTTAGGTCGATGCCAGCCTATTATCTTACTTTCAAATTTTTAAAGACTTTCCAAACTAGTTATTACCCGTGTTGATGAACCTTCCTCTTTCTTGACTAGTATTTTTCCATTTCTAACCCAGACAAACCTGTATTTTTTCTCTTTTTCTGCGATCCTGGTAGCTGCATGTAGAGATTTGTTGGCTAAAGTGAGATGTTCGCCTAAGTACATAAACAGGGGATTGCTTGTCTCCATAACCCAGTAAAAGTGGTGTTCAATTTATTTTTGGGGTTCGATCTGTTGTACATGGAAATTGCCCCAAGCAGGTTATCACGTTTAATTTTGCTTGGTAGCTTGCAGATAACTGCTCTCGGTTGGTTCGACGATGCGTTCAGCTTTTGTATCCTAGCGCAAGACAATATCTCACTTTCTGCCAGCGGATAAGACACAACGTTGCTCAGTTGTACCAAGGTTTTGACCAGATTCTCCTGCTTATGCTCGGGTAGACAGTGTATTTCTATATTGTTTTGTCTCGCATCTTGCTCTAATTGCGAAATTCTAAATTCCATTTCTGTCACCTTCTTAAGAGCGCTTTCACAATTTTTCTTGAATTTGAGCGTTTGATTCGAGTTTTGATGTCTGATTATGCTTTAGATATACTTAGCACAAAAAAAAAAAAACAAAAATACGCCTAAGAAAGTTTGATAGTTGATCTTGGGAGTGTTCTAAATAAATATATCAATTTGTTCACGTACATATCATATACAGTAAATTTCTTGTCTCCGCAAAGGGTGTTTCATAAAATTACGCTTTTGGGAATCTTTTGATGCTTTGGTACACCGAAGATATAATAATTTAATCAATTTTAAAAATGTCCATGATACAACTGTACCTTCTTCTTTGGAATGATCAAATCAATTTGTTACGATTCATGCACTAATAAACCAAAAATAATTTTGTAGATCTGAGAATTATTGACAATTTTCCGTACGAAACTATATTTTTTATCTATGAAATTATAATCCAAATTCAAATAAAAATTATTTAATACTTAAAGGTATTGTTATAATGCATGAAAAAAAATGGTCTATTTAAAAGTAAACTCATATTTTTAAGCAATTTTTGTATACAGCCCCACAATCACTATAAATCTCGGGAAACGCGGTTTGTAGCTTTAGTCCGGGGCAAGCGCTCGATTTTGTAATAGCGCCCTTTTAATCAAACAACTATTTTCACTACATATACTTAATGGTTGGCAAGATGCTGGCTGTTTTGGAAATATTATTGGCACTGCGTACGAATGTTATACTTTACGTTCATATTCTTCACGAAAGCAAGATTCTTCAAAGTGTTCAGAACATATCCTTGTTAACTGTGTTGGCCTCCAATTGTGTTTTCTCAAATTTTGATCCATTTACTTTTAAACTCATTATCTGCAGGAAACCTGTAAAAATAACGAAGAGTACATCAATATAATAATTTAGTAGTAATAAATACTAATAGCAGTACCTACTTTAAGTAATAGGATAAGGACAAATATGATGCAATATTGATTTGGAAAAAGCCTTCTTTTGGCTTTCTATAATATTCTGTAAACTTTTATCACGGAGACGAAAGCTGGGGCCAATTGATTGAATTTCCAAAATCTGACCACTTACATTGTTTTTATTACATTGTACGTATTATAAACAAACCGGAATATTTATGTGATTATACATTTACTCTATCGATAAAACATCTTAGATCTTAGATGTTTTATCGATAGAGTAAATGTATAAGATAAGCCACATCCTTATGAAGTAAATGATATGTCAAAAGGGTTCAATATTTTTTTGTTTTTATTTTTATTTCTAAATTGGAAACTGATAATAATGTAGAAGCAGTTGTGTCTTTATGTTCATATAATGGAGATCTGATTTTAGTGAGTTTTCCACTCAAAATGTGTTTTAACAATAAGTTATGATTAGATTTACTTACCGGTGTAAACATACTTTTGCAATATTTTCTTTCAAAACACCATTTCTATTCTCACAACCGGGCACAGTATATGCCATTGTTCAAGGCAATACGAAAACCACAGCACCCTCAAACCACAATAGTTTTTCACAATTTGCCAGTATTTTTGATAAAATTAGTAGACTAATGTGTTAACCAGCTGGTTAACAATCAAAATGTCGATTCTCGGCTGGTGGCGTGCGGCATTTCAAGACGGTCGGGAATGCTATTGCTATCTCTTTTTGTCAAGAAGCTATCTAGGTATTTTATATCAGATATAGAATCATAGATATAGAATCCCTAGATCATAGATTCTATGATCTAGGGATTCTATATCTATGATTCTAAATCTATGATAGAGACAGATTAGGGACTGGATAAGGATAGGGATGGGGTATATAAAAAATATTTTGTGTTTTATCTGGATCGCTGGATGTCTGCCGACTGTACACACTAATATGATTCCACCTCAAAGGTGGAATTATAAATTATCAAAGCGTGCCGAAGGAATCGAATCATTACGCCTCTGCCTCGGGTTTTGCGGGCAGCGGGGCGGCGGCGGTGAACATGCGGGAGCGGGTCGGGCAACGCCTTAGTGTAATCAAATTATCAAAGCGTGGCGAAGGAATCGAATCATTAGGCCTCTGCCTCGGGTTTTGCGAGCAGCGGGGCGGCGGCGGGTCGGGCAACGCCTTAGATTGAACTCGATGTGGATGGTTGTCGAATCCCAACAAACGAACGCTCAGATGAAGTACCAAGATCGTTGTCTGGCAACACTGGATGGTAGATGTCATCTATCATCTAGTGTCTTTGTCTATGTCACTTCTCGTTTGTAAAGTTTGTGCCTGTTGGGCACAGAATTATTCTAGCTGTTGGGTGTAATAATAATTTATCATCTTTTATTGATTGAAAATTTACCATAATAATTGTATATTTCTGTTATCCTGAAATGATGCTGATTATATTCCATTTCTCTTTTTAAAATTTTGTGTTATACTGAAATTAAAGCAATCTCTAACCGATTATGGTAAGTAAGGTTATGGTATGACATGTATTGTTTTATATTTTTATTGTCATTACGTACATGTTTTTTTTGGTAACCGATTCGCTCTAAACGTATTTGTAACCATGCATAAATGTAAGTATGTATGTTTTATATTAATTGGTCTTATTTTCACTGATAAAAGAATCCATTATAAATGAATAATAAAGTGTTGGTATGTCAGTGTAAATTTGTGTATTATTGCTTGCAGGAACCGCCTAATTCTGGCACCAGTTCACCTGGTCTGATTGGCTCAGGGCCTCTCATTCCTTCTACGATGCTAGGTGGTTTGCCTCCGCCTATGCCTCCATCTGTTGGTATGCCTCCAGTGCCTGGAATGCCACCAAACATGGCCGGCATGCCACCACCCATGGGTTTTCCGCCTATGATACCACCATTTTCCATGCCGCCACCAGGCTTTCCTGCTTTTAAACCTGTAAGTATTTTATTATCTTTAGTATTGTTAATTACCATGGGACGTTTCTAACTCGATTTCTTGACCCGTTTAAGCTTTTTGGGGCTGAATGACTTCCAGCATATACCAAACTATATTCTAATAGTTGGCCTGTGCAACTTTGCATCATAATTTTTATTACTGCTCTGCTCCTATTAGTCTTAGGGTGATGATATACATATTATTATATATAGCCAAATGAGCTATCTCAAATTGAAAGAATTTTTGAAATTGGACCAGTAGTGCCTGAGTTTAGCGCTTTCATGTAAACAAACTCTTCAGCTTTGTATATTAGTATAGATGTGTCTTCTGCATGTAACACTTTTGACATTCTTTATAATTTTTTTCTATTGATTGTTGCTTTACTTAGTCTTATTAGAGTAAGCGATTCTTATATATATAAGAACCATAATCATGTAATTTTCATGTTTATTTTGAAAAATGCTTGATCATGGTCTCATATTATGTTGGGTGCACTAACTACACAGAAATATGGTTAATATTAGTATCCAGTGCTGTAATTAGTTTTCATAATGTATGCTACCATTCCATTCCGCTTTTGTTATAAGCCTTAAAACCACCACCACCAAATGTCACGGGAAAATTGCAAACTGTGTAACATTGAACAAATCTGTATTAGGTTATAATTTCTCTACATACAATCGGTTTGTATACAATTAATCCCATCCAAATTCAATAGTTTCTAATATATACATGTCTTTTTAGTAAAAATAGTTTCCATTTTCCTGCAATATTTTACAATTTTATGCAATATTTTAGAATTTCATGCAATACTTTACAATTTCACACAATATTTTACAATCTCCAGTGATTTTGCAATTTTCCAGTGACAGATACAATTTAAATTTGTTTGATATGAAAACTACTATTAGGTCAAGAACATTCGTTTTTGTAAATTAATAAATCCCTGCTGCTTAAATGGTTCCTTAATTTTTCATTTATGCAAGACTGCTTTGCTAAACATGTACTTACTAATGATGTGTAAGAGCATCCAACAATTGCAGGATATGAGTGCTCCAGCTCCAGAGGTGGCCCCGATGGCCAACCAAAGCAGTCCTTGGTCTGAACATAAAGCTCCAGATGGAAGAACATATTACTACAACTCTGTTAGTAAACAAAGTCTCTGGGAGAAACCTGATGATTTGAAAACTCCAGCAGAAGTAAGTATTATTCAAAATAAGAAACCCCAAATTATTTGTGATGTTTTAGGTTTTCATATTGAACTGGTAACAAATGAACTCTTATGGTCTTTGTCTGACAAAGCAACTTATTTCCTAAACTACTTATTCTATATACTTGTAATTTAGATTAACATGTTCAGCCCCAGCTAGTACAAATTTGGACCAATTTGTATAACTGATGACAGAGCCTAACAAGTTAAAATAATGCTATTCAATTAACACCCATAGCAAGACAAAGATTAAAAAAAAATCCAATTCATTTTGAATCTCCAGCATTCAAAATTGAATTTAATTAGAGAAGAATGAAGTGAAATTTGCCTATATGTGTGATGGTTCTAACTAAATTAAGAAAACTGTCATTATTATATAACAATTGATTTGGTTTGTATTACCAAAGAATCAGCCATTCAATGTGGCAATGTTGTCAGTATTGCTTGTACATTTATAAATTTTTTTAGTAGCTTGTAAGTTGTATAAGTATACTATTTCATAAGTTTCTATGTAAATAATATCATATTAGACAAATCAAAGTTTTCAGATATTATACATAGCTATAAGCGATTTTGAATTTTGCTATGGGCATGTTTTAACCAAAATATTTTGTTTTGAGTAAGTAATAGGTAATAGGAAAATACTATAAGCCATAACTTACTAATGTGCAACCTTAACAACGTTCTTTTCTCGGTTTCCAGAAATTACTGTCTGCCTGTGTTTGGAAAGAATACACAACTGATGCTGGGCGTGTGTATTATCATAACATTGAAACTAAAGAATCCAGCTGGATTATACCACAGGAGCTTCACGAGATCAAAGAAAAAATTGCTGCTGAGGAAGCTGCACAGTAAATATCAATACTTTTTATTAAAAAAAAATACATGGTTATATTTATCGTAGAACTGTCTTGAACTAATTTGGTACTTGCGAAGTACTGGACGGTTCGACTTGCGGATCAAGCCTATAGGGTTCCGTACCAAAGGGGCTTACGGGACCCTACTATATTTTTGCATCCGCGATAGATTCTTAGCTCGGAAATAACTGCGAGACTTGATTCCTGAACTATATATATACAAGTTGTATGCTATCCTCGGTGCGCGAGTCCGACTCGCTCTTGACCGGTTTTTTATGTGTATGTATATATATTTCTTTGGCCCTAGAGCTTAATCGGCTTGTCGTATTTTTATGTGAGTGGTGTCAATAGATTTGTCTTAGTCGTAGACAGAGAATAGATATAGACATGCTCTTAGAATAATAATAATTGTTAAAGTAAGACGACGCATATGCAAAATGTCTATGTGTGAGCAAGACGTAGCATAGTTTTTCTATCTCTATTTGCGTATCGGTTTTTGTTGTCTGCCATCAGTAGTCATTGGTGGCAAACAAATTGTGGTGTCAGCGTTTTTTCGTTGATAGAAGCTTATTTTGTGTGATTTACTGCTTTAGTGATATTCCAGAAGGTATTATTAAGTGTGTAGTGATGGTGAATTGCAGTATTTACGGCTGTAAAAGCCGTAGTGAACGAAATCAACCAAACATAACCTTTCATCGGTAAGTAGCATTTTTTATCTATTACAGCAAGTAAATCAAAGATTATTGTACTCAAGACTATTTTCTGTCCATAACAAGCAAAGTTTATTGATAATTAACGTCTAAAAAGACGATAAATCCTAACTTGTTTTTCATATTAGCCGGCCAAAGTGTGAGGCAATTTATGTTAGGTTATTATCTATGTCACTTCATGTCATTTGTAAATTGTCGGATAATAACTTGACGGGGATACCAGCACTTGATTATTTTTACCCCTAAACGTATTTTTCTTTTTAGGTTTCCGAATGAACCATTTTTTTTAAATAAATGGATTGACTGTACGGGCCGAGTTAACTGGCATCCAAGTCGTCACTCTCGTATTTGCTCACGACATTTATATACATACACATATACATAGACATTTATATACATTATGCAACTATAAAGTTCTCAGAAAAAACTGGTAAGGTCAGAAATTTTTATAGTAAATTAGTTTTATTTAAAGGTCAGTAGTAGCCAATTAACCTTTTTAACAAAAAATACCTGCCGTTAAAACTTTCTATTTCATAAACGGTCCTCTGGCGCGCCGACGTGTGGATCAAAATATATTTTTTTTTTACTTTTTAAAGACATCTTATTATCGGGGTTTTCTTTATTCAGTACATCGATCAAAGGAATGATTAGTTTACCCTGTAGTCCTTAGTACAATTTTATTATGTATAATTTTGACATTTAAGGTTTTAATTAAACTTTACCTAATTAACATGGTTGTTTTATTCCATCTATAAAAATAGTATGCAATTGCGAGATGTGAATGCATTCGGGGCTATGAGTTAGTTATGATTTATCTAATTATACTATTTACATGTTAAGGTGAAAATAATCACTCGGAAGCCCGCGAGCTTACTAAGCGCGGTCCTGACTGACGCAAAATACAACTCATTAGTTTCGCGCTTTACGTTCATCCCGGAAGCATTCAGTTCGCGCGCGAACACAATCAAATAGTAATAAATGCATACGTTATCCCTTAAAAAGTTTAAAAAAAAACGTGTTATTAATTGATATGAATTACATTACTCGTAGTAGACGTACAACCAAAATAATAAGAACGAGATTACCCACACAATGGGGGTAAAAGTCTAAGTATGGCAATATTAAATGCACGAAGTTGTAATGATGTACTTATGTCGAACTATCGCTATCCCTTACCGTTATACGCTGAGGACTTGTCTATATCCTATTCTCTGTCTACGGTCTTAGTCGTGAAAGTGACACTGGTTACATCAAAATTTAAAAAACAAAAATGGCGGATTTTTGGCGCCAAGTTCAAATGTTTGGCACCATAGAAATATAAAAAAACAGGCTTGCACGCTCTGCAGCCTGACCGGCTCGATGGATTTTAGCTTGAGAGGTGTCGTTAGATTCGTATTTACTATGAGAGTGACACAGGCTAAGGATGATTTTTGGCGCCATATTATGCCTACATTTTTTCTTTTTCTTTTCAAAACCTTACGAGTGGGGTATCCAGATAAAGGGCTTGAGGAGACAATGCCAAAAATAAACCCAAAGACCCACTAAATCTAGGAAATAAAAAAAAAATTTAGCAGTCGGGTTTTTTGACAAAGTAAATTTTGTCTTTCTTTTAAGTTGTACCTGCCATGTTTTCTCTGCACTACCCTAAGGTCGACTGGTAGAAAATGCCTAAGAAATTAAGTCCGCCTTTGTACAGTGTTTTTACTAGTGCATCAAGTTTTAATAAATAAATTAATAAAATACCATTCCCCCCCTTATCTTCGAAACTACTGAGCCTAAAAAATTGAAAAACATGTGGACTAGTAGTTCTTTACCTACATATTACAGGAAAACCCAAAGTGTTAAAATAACGTGTTGCAAAAATTTGATTCGCGTGTAAAGTGTTCCGAATGGAACATTTTGCACGCGAGTCCGACTCTCACTTGGACAGTTTTTTTTTTATTAGTGGTGTTATTATAATCATTGCTAAATACTTACAGAGCAGCACTAAGTGCAGAAATGCCTCCTGGAGAAGTACCATTGCCAATGTCTCCATCAAATCAATCTGGAAGCTCTGCCTTAGATGAGGCAATGGCAAAAACTCTTGCAGCGATTGATCCATCACTTGCAAACTCCATACCAATACCAGAAGAAAGTAAGTGTTTTTGCTGTATTATTAGTCAAACGACTTCAGTCATAATCATAAGTCAAGTAGATTTATGTTAGTACAATACGACCGACGGATCTTGGCGAGTCTGAACATAGCCACTGCGAACTTTTGCGCATATGTATACTCGCTAAAAAAAACGCAGTGGCAGATAATGTCAAAATTATTATCACAAACATAAGTAGGTACTTATCATAAAGGAGACTGTTTTAATTTGTATGAGAAGTGGTCTATGAACTATATTTTTGTGCAAAGGGGCATTAAAATCTAACCTTGCCGTTCTGAGAAAAATCATGCTTTAGAATTCACATTACTTGCTACACTCTCCAGGATTCCATCATCAGATCCTGACTTGGTGACAATAGGAACATTTGGGCAGTATACATTTAAAAAAAAAAAACTAAATCAGTCTGCGAGTAATCGAAAAAATGAATAAAAAGATTCCGATGAACTGAGAACGTCCTCCTTTTTTTAAGTCGGTTAAAAACGAAAAAAATACTTGAATTCGGTACAGTTGTGGTGACAAGTAACTTTGTTTAGCAGAGACATACATCAATGAAGTATTATAAGGTTAGAAAACTTTTTTATATTTAAGACAAACTCAATTGTTGACAATAACATACTCTATTAGTAAATCATTAATAAATTCTAAATGAAACTAATCGATTGCGATATTGAACCGACTCATGGCCAATGCCGCCACAGGCGCGTCATAAGCAAATGTCACGGGAGACCATTGACGCACCTGGCGCGTCACATCGAACTTACTTATAACCCAATTTAAAACAATTGAGATAAAGAAAACTACCATTTTTTATCCTAAATTAATCATTGAAGTTAACAATATCCTTGGCCATTAATTTAGAATTCACATTTTACAAGTCAGGGGTAGCAAACCTTTGGTTTTCAACACAATAGGGAAGATGCAGATTTAATATGTATTTATCAATATTTTGTGACTAAAATGTAACAAAAGCATAAGAGAAGGGCTAGTGCAACGTTTTTATTCCAATTAATATTGATTTTAACAATAATTACAAATTTAAAGTAACGTGAAACGGAACGTGTTTTAATACACCAATCCGCGTCTGGTGACATCACTCGTGTTAGTTTATAGTCCAAGATCCCAGGGATCCCAGACGTTACTTATTCCGCAGTTTCAAAATATTTGAATAGAGTAGTGCAGTGTACTTTCAACGTACGCGTAATAAGTATCTGCTGGCTCCATCTAATGGGCAATTTTTTTTTAGTGATGTATGTAGGTATGACATATTTTTTAAGTCTATAGGAGGTAGTTTTGCAGTTTTCGTTTTATACTTAGTAAATAAACTATGTCCAAAAGATACTTGTGAATAGGATCTCAATTCTCAGTGGAGATAGAGATCAGATCTTACACTATTACAATGACTAATTAGTCTTTAAATTTTTACTAAATTACTAATTATTTAAGAACATGTTTTTGTAAAAATCGTGAAAATGATCTAGTCATTTTATAGCTAGCATCTGATGATGATACTTACAAACTGGCGGTCGTTTCAACTCAAACTACCAGGTAAGCGAATATTCAAAGTACCTACATACTAACACTATTCTATTCCACACATTTTGTTACTGAGAAAATAAGTAAGTTCTGGAAGCACTGGGATCTTGCTCTATGACTTTGAATTATTACAGTTCTTGACCAGTGACAGACATAAGTGACGTCATCGTCCGTTTTGGCGCGAAAATTTAAATTGTCTGTTTAAAAACGCAATTTTAGCAATAAATTAAAGTGTTTTCATTTTTAATTTATGTGGCGGTCTATTCTAGACCGAGTTTTTTAAAATGAAAGCAAAAATAGAAATATCGCATGTTCCCTATTATTAAAGATTTTTTATTTTTTGTAAAAACAATAAAAAACACTCAGTCGAATGTTTAATAATTGGGTGAAAAAGCAGATTTTTTATTAGATTCATAAAAATAAATCTAATTGAAATCAGCCTTTTAAGTATCAAAAATTACTTCTGTCTTGCAATAATTAAAATCAATAAATTCTTATTATGTCAATCAATGTCTTTTATATCAGTCTTCATATTTTCTCACCATTTCACCACATTAATCAAGTTTTCATAACACTAAACGTTTGCTTGCTAGTAAATTTCGTAATAGAATTATACCCAAGTCATGTTCAAACTGAGCATTGGTCTCCTTGCTGATTATCTACAAATAATACGTTATTTTCTCAATGAAATGAACTAATACAAAAAAAAGATACAAAATAGTTGACAACCCCTGTAACATTTTACTAAAATAAATAAATCCTACCTTGTGAGGTGATATTTCCTTTGAATACCAACGAATACGAATCGAAGCACACAAAGAACTTTTCTCTTAGCAGATCGACGCAAGATAACGGCGAAATACGCGTAAAACATCACAGGGAGCCAATGACGCTGTAGGTGCGTCATCCTTGATGTAGGCCAATGACGCGCGTCCATTGTTCGGGGCCTGGCTAAAGTATGCATGAAGATGACAGAATTAATCGTCGCATCTCTAGCCTAGACCACCGCCCCGTGCACGTCGCCTCATGCAACCATTTGGTTCCTAAATACAAAATGTTAAGTACTCCGGAACCGTTTGCGCGAAGTGCGAACTCGCCAATATACGTCTGTCGTATTGTAATCGCCTGCACGGTTCTGTGCATATCAGTATGTGTGAGAGTGTTATTTTTAACGCCAACAAGTAGTTAACAGAGTGCAGAACTAGTCAGTATTGTTACACTTTTATTAGACTGTAAATATGTTTTATTGTTTAGGCAAGCCCGAAGAAATGACACTACCACCACAAGGCGGTAATAATGAGAACTCAGAACATCCGCCGGAACCACAATATAAAGACAAGAAGGAAGCCATTGAGGCATTCAAAGAACTTCTAAAAGATAGGGTAAGACATTCAATGATATAACATTTTGACGACACGGTTGACGCAGTGGTTGAGCGATTAGCTGCTGCGTCGCGTAACGCGGGTTCGATTCCCGCACGGAACAAATATTTGTATGGACTACAAATAGTTGTTCCGGGTCTGGATGTTTGTGTGTGTGACTTTGTATGTTTTGTAAACGCATGCACGATACAGGAGAAATTCCTAGTGTTGTGCAATGTTTAGAAAAAAATATATATTTGTATACAGTAGTCTCACTAATCCGGCACTTCAGTGCTCCATATCCAGTAGTCTGGCCTACCCTTTATTCCCTAAAATAAAGGACTAATTTAATAAGAATTAGTGCATTATGAAATGTTTTATTTTATCTTAATTTTCTTAAACAATCCAGTAATATTCCAATAATCCGGCACCCCCTGTTTATAATAGTGGCGGATTAGTGAGATTCAAGTGTGTAAAATTTGTCCGGGCAATTCAGATATCCGAGGTTACAATAATTCGCACCCAGGTCAAAACTTGGTAGGATTGTTCAAAACACTATCATAAATAAAACCCAAAAAGTCCTTATCGATCCGACACCTGAAAAAAAAAAGGTCACAAAAACGAGTTATTCGCTATTTTCAGCAAAGCGGTAATTTTTATCGTAAAATTAGTTAAAACAAAAATTGTAGATAAAAAAAAAGTATAAGAAATGTCTTGATACTTTTTCCAAAGAGCCACCGTTTCTGAAATATAACTATTCAAAAAGTTGGAAGAGTTGTAATCGTCATAATATGCACACGTTTCCACGCCACCTTTGAGGTGTATACTTAGCGCGTTGTTTTTTAACGTGGTTTCTCCAGTAGGTCTGCTCCACGGATTTGTTGTGATTCTGTTTCATTTGAACGATATCTGCATTTTTCAAAAAACTGGCGTTGGAAGTTGGATGACAATACATTAGTACTGTTGGTGATTCAACATTGGAGCACGACCGGCCTTGACAATTTGTACATGCTAGAGAACAAAACAGTCCAACTATTTGCAACCACATTTAGCACATCCCTTTATACAGTTGCAAAAAAAATGTGTTTAGCAGATTTTCCGGAGCACGTGGGACTAAAGTCTGAACTGGTTCTAATTTATTGTCGACCAACTTCCAACCCCAGTCTTTTGGATCTAGCTGATAACCAAACCACACTTGAACTTGGTAATATACCTGTAAAAGATGTTGATGAGCAGCCGCTGAGGTTGGAAGAAGATAAGCTTAAGTATTTTTAATGAAACATGCATATCGAAAGTTATCTTAGCACGTAGTTTTTTTTTAGGATTTCCATACATAGAGAGAAGAAAGCGAATTCCGTTGGTGATAACTCATTGTGGAGTTCAATTACTCTTTTAAAAAATTCAGCACCGTGAGCTAAAAACATGAATCCAGAAATGGAAATGCAAGTCGTCCGACTCAAACCACGTCTATTGGAACACTAAATTAAATTTAGATACAAAACTGCACCACCCATGCTCTGCATGCTGCTGCTGCTGCTGCATGATCGTCATCTTTTACTAATGTAGGTCGCGCGTGTAAGTGCAAAGATGCGAGCCTACTTATTGCGCAACTAAACAAAATTACTTACTTAACAATTTTAAGAACCATGTACGTGCACCATACACTTATTTTTCAAACTTTTTAAATACTGTTGTTATACTCCTCTTGAAATACGCAGATGTCGTTCAAATTAAACAATTACAGCAAATCCGAGGTATAGGCCTACCGGAGAACAATGTAAAAAAATCGCGCTAAGTACAAACTTCAAAGGTGGCGTAGAAACGTGTGCATAATATTATGACGATTACAACTCTTCCAGCTTTTTGAATCGTTATATCTCAGAAATGGTGGGTCTTAGGAAAAAAGTACTAGATACATTTTTAATAGACAACAACATTTTTATCTGATCTACAATTTTGTCTAATTACTAATTTTATGATAAAACTTATCTAGGTACTGTTTTGCTAAGAATCGCGAAAAACCCGTTTTTGTTCCCGAGTATTTTTTTTCCAGGTATCGGATCGATGAGGACTTTTTAGATTTCATTTATGATAGTGTTTTGAAAAATCCTACCAATTTTGAGCTAGGTGCGAATTTCTGTACATTCACTCCTATTTTTTGGTCTAATTTGACCGGACTAAATATAAAGACAAGAAGGAAGCCATTGAGGCATTCAAAGAACTTCTAAAAAATAGGGTAAGAAATTCATCGATTTTACATTGACAGCTGGTGTGCGCGTCTTCGCTCGCGTTATGGCGCGGCGCCTACTATCGGTGCGGCTCGAATACACACGCACAACTGTTTTTACGTACGTTACGACTGCTCAGCGACGTGTCTGACACCCAAACTCTTCTTAGTTTTGCCGAAGCTACTCGAAACCAGGCTTGGCGTCCTTAGGTGTGCTTACGACTGCCGAGGCAGCTGTCAGGCGCCCGAAGCCGCCCGAAGCAGCCCTCAGGCGCCCGAAGCCGCCGTAAGACGCGCGAGCCGCACCGATACCCACCAATAGTGATTAGTAGGCGCCGCGACTAAAAGTGAAAAATCTGTCCGCAAACAAAATATTTTCCATATATTTTTTTCCAACTCCTTTTTTTTCATATATTCCTTTTCAACACCTTAGGGGTTGAATTTCAATGTATCTTACCGCATTTATTGTATAAATTATAAAGAGAACCTGTGTGCCAAATCACAGCTCTCTAGGTCTTAAGGGTTTGCAATATATCGCAATATATCTTACTTCCCTCAGTTTCGCCCGGGTTCTGAAATGATATTATTTTAAAAGACCAAAAATGTGATTTGTTCAGCATACATAACATTAAGTTTGTATGCTGATCAAATTACATTTTTGGTCCACCCAAATTAACACCTGCCATGCCAAAGTACCACTAAAAATAACGGAGTTCCGGAATAAAATCAAAGAAATCCATTACTTTAAATTAAATGTCTCGGCTCGAAAACAAGCTAGCAGCTCTCCAAAACAAAAGTTAGTTTGCGGAGCGTACTACCCTCCGCAAACTAACTTTTGTTTTCACGGGATTTTTCAACTAAATCTAGCTTCTGCCCGCGGCTTCGCTTGCTTGATTTTTTTTTCTACGGAATCTGATATCTTTCAATATACCTAGCCTATGTTACCCCTTATAACATCGGCTATATGTCAGTAAGAGTCCCGTTAAAATCGGTGCAACCGCTTCAGAAATTGTAAAGCCGGCTGTAAAAGTTTCTTTTTTTTTTTGCAAGGAACCCTAAATCTTTTTTCTAAAATAAAAGTGAAAAAAATTACTTATAACATCAACTATCTGGCAATCAAAATCGGTTCAGCTTTTTCGGAGATAACCCGGAACAGAATAAACAGACAAGAAAAAAATGTGTTTTTGTTTAAGTATTCTATATACATTCATATGCATTTATTAAAAAGCTGTATTTGGATATTATAAACAGAACAGACAATTCAATGTTATTTACTTGCATAGACTTCTTTCAAGAGAAACATTTGATTTTGAATCATCAAATTTGGAAATCATGAACACAACACCTAGATCCAACTAAAGTAAAATAATTTACATATCATTAATCGAATTTACTTTGCAGAACGTGCCATCAAATGCAACTTGGGAACAATGTGTGAAGATAATATCTAAAGATCCTCGTTATTTAACATTTAAAAAGCTTAACGAGAAGAAGCAGGCATTCAATGCATACAAAACGCAAAAATTAAAGGACGAAAGAGAGGAACAGAGGTAAAAATTCTTTATTTTTACAATAGCATTAAATATAGCTTGTATTTTTATATTCCTACAATGTATGTTGTCCATATTACTTCATTAGCCAATTGAACCTCCATTTTCAGATTGAAAACAAAGAAAAATAGAGAAAACTTGGAAGAGTTTTTGCTAAGCTGTGACCGTGTTACGTCGCTAACGAAATATTATAAATGCGAGGAAATGTTCAATAATCTTGAGGTCAGGGTATTTCTCATACTATAGTTAATTATATAAACGAATCTACTACGAGACGCTAGATGTATTTGGTAACTTGCAAAACAGAATATAACGATTTCTGTTAAAAATCCCCTTAGATATGGCGATGTGTTCCTGAATCTGATCGAAGAGACATATTTGAAGATTGCATATTTACGATCACCAAACGTGAGAAGGAAGAAGCTAAGGCTTTGAAAAAACGCAACATGAAGATGCTAGCACAGGTAACATAGGACCATTGAAAATGTTTTTTTTGTATCGTAATTTACCTATTTCACAATACAATATGAATCTGTTGCGGATACTGTCATCTGTTTATTTAGTATACTGCTTTCCATGGCGACTTGGCATATCAATCACGGATTATTGAATACTTGAATACCTGCCATTTTAACATTATCAGAGTTGGATGTGGACAGTAGTACTAAAGATACGCTAAAATCACTGACCTCTGTAAAAGTATTCCTGGAGAGACTTGGGAGACGCCTTTGCACGACATGAAAAAGCATAATATTTTTGTATTATTCGTATTTTATATTTCATAATTTCATGACTAGAATTGCACGCTATGAAATATATATATTGCATTTTTACTAAAACAGGTTTTAGAGAATATGAGTGAAATAACATACAGTAGCACTTGGAGCGAAGCGCAGGTGTTATTGTTAGAAAACTCGGCTTTCAAGAACGATGTGAGCTTGCTGGGCATGGACAAAGAAGACGCACTTATCGGTAAGCTGTCCACAACTTTTTCAAATAATCTCAAGAGCTCATAAAACTCATAATAGTTGGTGCGCTTTATTTACGAAGTTACCGTTTTAATTTATTTCAGTGTTTGAACAACATATTAGAAATCTAGAAGCAGAATACTTGCAAGAACGAGAACAGGTCAAAAAACGGAATAAGAGGCAGCAAAGAAAAAACAGAGACAATTTTTTGGTATGTTGTTACATTATTTTAACAATAGGCATAATCTTGTCCGTTATTTTATAAAAATATCGCAAACGCAATAAACATGCAATATTTTGTTCATTATAACATATAGCCAAATCAAATACTTATATTTTTAAGCAATTTTTGTTAAGTCGATCAGCCGCGTGGGTCGCTCTTATAGAACACGTCGAGTCCGCGGTATGAGGACACTTCATGAACGTCTGTGTAACTTATAGAACACGTCGTGTCCGCGGTATGAGGACACTTCATGAACGTCTGTGTAACTTATAGAACCCGTCGTGTCCGCGGTATGAAGACACTTCATGAACGTCTGTGTAACTTATAGAACACGTCGTGTCCGCGGTATGAGGACACTTCATGAACGTCTGTGTAACTTATAGAACACGTCGTGTCCGCGGTATGAAGACACTTCATGAACGTCTGTGTAACTTATAGAACACGTCGTGTCCGCGGTATGAGGACACTTCATGAACGTCTGTGTAACTTATAGAACACGTCGTGTCCGCGGTATGAAGACACTTCATGAACGTCTGTGTAACTTATAGAACACGTCGTGTCCGCGGTATGAGGACACTCCATGAACGTCTGTGTAACTTATAGAACACGTCGTGTCCGCGGTATGAGGACACTCCATGAACGTCTGTGTAACTTATAGAACACGTCGTGTCCGCGGTATGAAGACACTTCATGAACGTCTGTGTAACTTATAGAACACGTCGTGTCCGCGGTATGAGGACACTCCATGAACGTCTGTGTAACTTATAGAACACGTCGTGTCCGCGGTATGAGGACACTCCATGAACGTCTGTGTAACTTACAGGTCTTGCTCGACGGTTTACATGAAGAAGGTAAACTGACTTCCATGTCGCTGTGGGTGGAGTTGTACCCGGTCATATCGGCGGATATGCGTTTCTCAGCTATGCTTGGTGAGTGACGCACTTGTACATTCTATGCATGAGCACTGAGGGACCGAGCCTGGAATTTTCCAAATAAATACCAGTTTATTTGACGTTTGAGTCTCTCTTAATATAAGAGAAACTCAAACGTCTTATAAATTAAAAAATAATGTGCCGTCGCGGAACGACGGCAGATGTGAAGCATCGAAATTATTTTCTAAAGATAATACGCGTAAAAGGATAGTTTATGAAAAGATATAAATTTATGGCAAAATCAATTATAAAATATTGTGTTTTTTATAGAAAAAGATGATTATTAATTTAACAAAAAATTATATTGATCTACTACAAACATTAAAAAAAAATGGCTTATGTTTAACTTACCACCAGTGCCGCGGCAGCGGCCGGCGAGCGCTACTTCTCGAATATTTTTTTGGAAAAAGTTATTTATTTAACACTTTTTTAACTCCAAATACCAAACAATAGCTGCCAATAAAAATGAAAGAAAGCTTATAAATTAAAATAAAGCTTTATATTTACTTAAAAGTTTTGGATTAACAATGATTTGTTTGACATTAGTTTGCTTAAACAGGATAGCAAGATGTAAAAACTTTGATTTTAATTTTACATTAAAATGCTGGTATGATTTTGGTGATAATTTACTACTTTTGGGTTAACAATGATTTATTTGGAGTCATTTTGCTTAAATAGGATAGCGAGACGTTAAAATTTTGGTTATAATTTTAAATTAAAATGCGTGTTTAATTTTGGTGATCATTTACTATGTTTGGTGTTCGAATACAATTTGAGGTGCAGTCGTGACTAAAATAGCTAGTACTATTGTAATTTTAGACTTCATTTTTCTGGTGTCAAATATATATTTTTGGTAAAATAACTAAAGGTATCAAAGCATTTTATGGTGGTCATTATATTTAATCCCAAAAAAAAAATATTGTGATAAATATTTCATACTACCAACAATCACCAACATTCGGTCTGACCCGCCGCATAAGATGGTGCACATAAAAAAGAACTCAGGTTTAGGGTAATCATAATATTAAAGTTAAACTTTTCAGGTCAAAATGGATCTACTCCGCTGGATTTATTCAAATTTTATGTTGAAAACCTTAAAGCGCGGTTCCATGATGAAAAGAAGGTTATAAAAGAGATATTAAGAGAGAAGAGTTTTGATGTAAAGCCCGACACTACCTTCGAAGAGTTTGCGACTGTCGTCTGCGAGGACAGCAAGTCGGCTTCTTTGGACGCGGGCAACGTCAAGCTCACGTATAATTCATTGCTTGAAAAGGTAAATATTCTGTTTCCCTATTTTATTTTTTGACGTGAAACGGCTGTAATTTCGCTCAGAAAAAAAAGGTCTGTATGACAAAATATGTTATGGCAAGATGGCTTATAACTCCGGAAGTATAGTCACTGACGGCACTGTACCGTTATTTAAAAGATAGGCATTTATTGGAATAAGCACTACCGAGTAACGGCTTCCATTATTTGGTAGTCCTTATTCCACTAACGTAAATAGTGTTCAATTGTGCATAGCACGCTTTGGGATCTAAATTTACCGCATGTTTCACGAACTCTACTGCGGCTGAGTCTCTAATACGGTCTACACGATTTTTTGCTTATAATACAAACATTTTTTTTATTCAGGCTGAAGCCAGAAATAAAGAAAAGATGAAAGAAGAGTCCAAAGCTCAGAAGAAAGTAGAGAGTGCATTTAAATGGGCCCTGAGTGAAGCAAATATCGACCACACGCTGCCGTGGAATGAGGTCAAAGAGAAGCTCGACCTGAACGCGCCGGAGTTCGCGGCCGTACCCTACGATGAAGATAGAGTTAGAATATTTAAGGTACGTCATACATTTTTGTCGTCCTTATCTCATACCTGTATATCTATCTCGTTCTAACACTCAATCTATCATCAAGTAGCAATATTTGGAAGAGAACCTCTTGTCTTGGTATGATAATGTGAAGGGAAGGAATGAAACGCATGTAATTAAAAGAGTTATGAATATAAATATGTATAGAGTGGGAGAGGGAGACCAAAGAAAAGGTGTAAACATTGTGTGATGAGCGATATGAAAGAGAAGTGAGTGTTGCGCCGACCCCAAGTGTCATGAGATAAGGGCAGGAAGATGATGTAGATGTCTCATCCACATCGTTATGGGGCGTTATGGTACGAACTTCTTTCTTTAGGAAAGCGAAATGTTGCACTCTCCCCGAAACGTCGATCTCTGACGAACAATCCTTAGAGCTAGAAGCAATGTTATTAAAACAAGCAACTGGCATATTTCCTCCTATGTACAAAGTAAAGAAGTTATTCATAATGATTATTTCTGTTATCATTTTTTGTTTTTTATTAGCCTATGGCCTATTAGTCCCACTGCTAGGCAAAGGCCTCCCTCATATCCTTCCAGACACTTTTCTTGCGCCACCTCGAACTAGCTTTGCAATGTGCGTGCCGAGGCCGGCCTCGGCGATGCCGTCCATCCTCTGGCACCCATTGCGTCGAGAGTTCAGCCCAGCAGTCACCATGCATGAGCCCGGTGTGACCCGCCCAGTTACCATTATCACGGATAAATTACGCAGTATCCCAATCCAATATGCAATATGTCTTGCAGGACTTCCAACATGAACAAGAAGAGAGCTGCATGCACTACCATCATCCTAAATCCAGAAAAGCAAAGCGCTCGAAGAAAAAGAAGCGATCTCATTCGGCGTCACTGGTGAGTTGTTAAGGTTCTTATCAAATAGCGTACAGCCGACGGCAGCCAAAATAGTACGTAAAATCATAGCAGGTGGCGTTCTGTCGTAGTTTTCAGCCTCTCTATGAGAGAAACAAAGTTGTAAAAGAGATTATAACAGTTTTCATTTAAATCCCAATAGTACCTTCGAAAATGTTTGACTGTCGTATAAAAGCATAGAGGGATGCGGCACAGGGTGTAGAGACCCGCAAACCTCCATTAAAAACTTTTTAACAAAAAAATAAAACCGACTTCCAGAAACAAAACACTACAAAGTTAAAAATAACTTTAATTTCGGAAATCTGTGTTCAAAAACGACATAATCAAAAACACCTTTTTAGTGGTGTATCACGCACCGGCGTGATATTATGTTATAAACTGGTGTAATCTATCGACAGACATGCGATTTCAGAAATCCCGATCCATTTGCTATCATTTATTGAAGAGTTCCGTTGCCTACCTCCGAAGTTCTTCATCAGATCTTCATCAAATTTAAATGGGACCAGTCCGAGAAAATACTCTTCCAAATAAAAAAAGAATCATCAAAATCGGTTAACAATTGGCGAAAATATCGCTGAACAAACATTTTTCATGGGATCCCATCATCAGATCCTGACTTATACCTTCCATCATCAGCTCAGCAACATAGGATGATGATTACCAGGCACAAATATCTGAATTGCGTTAGAAAGTTTATAAAAAAAAAACAGTGTACGTGCTTATAAAATTTGAGGGTTTCCCTCGATTTTCTTGGGATCCCAACATCAGATTCTGACTTGGTGACAATTGGACCACCTCAGGAGTATAGGCTTTCGAATAAAAATATTTGAAAGAATTTTGAAATCGGTCCAGAATTGGCTGAGAAATCGGTAAACATACTCGTACATAACAGAAAAGATACAGCCGAACATAGAACCTGCTTCTTTTTGAAGAAGTCGGTTAAAAAGCATCCTCCGACTGGACGGTTGTAGTGTCCAGTGGGCAATTGCCCGATAGTTCATTTTTGGACTGTTGTAATTTTTCAAATCGAACGTAAAACTTATATAGCGGCGGCGCTGGCGAGATAGATGGCGCTGCGTTTCTTTTTGCTACTGTTAAAATTTTGCTTCGTTAGTTTTTCTTGTGGCCGCATTGATGCCTCTACACGAGGACAGCAAACCAGCTTTCTTAAAACGATTGGAAACAGAACATTCAGTCAAAAAAGTATCGGGAATGGATGATTTGTTTATGGTTCCAAATTCAAATTTTTGTTTTTTTGTAGTTGTTAGATTGGCACAACTGTTTTCCATTTTGGCGCGGAGTTTGAGTTGCATCTGTTATTTATATTAAATACAGTGCTGGTTTTAGTAATATCATATATAGTGTGTATTGCGAATTTCATAATGGACAAAAATATCGAACAAAGAGTTTGTCTTAAATTTTGCATCGCCAATGGAATTTCGTGTTCGGAGTCACTGAAAATGTTACAGAAGGCTTACGGTGAATCGACTTTATCAAAAACTCGTGCTTATGAGTGGTTCAAAGCGTTCAAAAGCGGTCGAGATGTGATGGAAGATTTGCCTCGCTCTGGTAGGCCGTCAACGTCTGCAACTGAAGTTAACATCGCAAAAGTGAAGGAAATAGTGACTGAAAATCCCCATTCAACTCTGAGAGAGATAGCCGCCGAACTTTCTGTATCTCACGAGTCGATCCGTACCATTTTAACTAATCATTTGGGTATGAAACATGTTGCTGCTCGGCTAGTCCCAAAAGATCTGAATTTTCTCCAAAAACTCAATCGCATGAAAGTCGCTGAGGACATGCTAGAACGAGTCAGTTCGGACCCAACATTCATGAAACGCATTGTTACTGGTGACGAGACGTGGGTTTACGAGTTTGACATGCAAACTAGTCAACAAGCTTCGGAGTGGCGCCTTCCAACTGAACCGAAACCGAAAAAACCACGCCAAAGTCGATCAAAAGTCAAAGTCATGTTGACTGTTTTCTTTGACTATCGCGGTGTTGTGCACTCTGAATTCTTACCGGAAGGTCTAACGGTAAATAAAGAATATTATTTGAGCGTTATGCGGCGTTTAAGAGAGCAAATTCGACGAAAAAGGCCAGATTTGTGGGAAGAAAATTCTTGGATTTTGCACCACGACAATGCGCCTTCGCACAAGGCTATCATTGTGAACGAATTTTTAACCAAACACTCAACAAATACCATCCAGCAACCACCATATTCACCAGATATGGCTCCTGCTGACTTTTTTCTTCTTCCTAAACTCAAATAACCACCAATCGATAGAAGACATAAAGGAGAATTCGCGGCGAGAACTGAACTCAATTCCGGAAGCAGCGTTTAAAAAATGTTTTGATGAATGGATTATATTCGTTGGCGCAAGTGTATCGTTTCTAAAGGAGCATACTTTGAAGGTGATAAAATAAATTTGGATGAATAACAGACATTTTGTGTATTATTGATCTTTTCCCGGTACTTTCTTGACAGAGTAGTATTGCTTTGATTAGAATAAATTAGTACATGCAAGCTTAAACATTCATGGTGTATGTGTCGCTTCAGTCGCGCTCGCGCTCGGCGTCGCCGCAGCAGCCCGCGCGCTCGCCTTCGCCCGCGCCCAGCCACGGCACCTGGACCTCGGACGAAGGCAAGAAACACAAGAAGTCTAAGAAGAAGCACCGCAAACACTCGCCGTTGCCTGTAAGTACTGCTCGGCAGCCAATTAATTACTCCGATTTTAAATTCACATTTCTGGTGAAAATGCACTCTATCTATTCGCTCCTGCTTTGGTCTATTATACCTATGAGTACAATTTCTCTGTGTGTCAGTACACAGTATAACATGAGAATATTTGATTTTGTTTAGAAATCTCCGACGCCAGAAGAGGGGGGCATATCAGACGAGGAGACGATTCGCCACAAGACTAAGAAGTCAAAGCGCAGCGCCCCCAGCAGCCCAGAGGAGGAGGCGCACGAGCTCTCCCACAAGCCTAAGAAGAAGAAGGACAAGAAAGACAAGAAAGAACGGTGTGTACACACATGTGCGACACCATGTGTATATCAAACTTACAAAGTGTTTCTGCCAAAATGTGTCCATCGCTACCTTACCTTTGAGCATGATCTGTGTTTAGTCCGACAGTTTAATTTGATTATGAAACACAATAAAGGATCACTCGTGTGCGTGTATACAGGTCCAGCGGCTCGACGGCGTGGAGCGACGCGGAGCTGGAGTCGCGGCGCGCGGCGCTGCTGGCGCAGCTGCACGAGCACGAGGCGGACTGACGTCGCGTCACGCACATCCACATCTTCAACGACTACCCCAAGCCGGCCACCGTCACGTCCGGCGCCAGTGCGCCCAGTGACAGCGCGCCCAGCGCCAGCGTGTCCAGCGCCCAAATCGCGCCCGGCGCCCAAATCGCGTCCGGCGCCCAAACCGGCTCTGGCGCCCACGCCGCACCCGGCGCCCACACCGGCACCGGCGCCCACACCGGCACCGGCGCCCACACCGCGCTCGGGGAACACGTCGCTGAGGATGAAGCGCACGTTCAGCTCGACGATTATTCACCATAAACTTGTTATGCTCTGACGTAATATTATGTTATCGAATTCATGCCTAATCAGGAATAATTTAAAAGTATAACATTATTACTTTATTACCATATAAACTCTATCAAGACCGTACGGACGTCGCGGCTGACGCTCTAAGCAGTAATGTATTTTATGGTTCTGTGTGCTCTCGTAGATAAATACAAGAAACATATTCATTTAGAAACATTCAACTGTATCATATATTACGAAAATTGAAAACGAAAAGGTATTTGTGTAAGAATTAAGTGCTTCTGAATGATGACTTTCATTAGCGGCTTATTTAAATGACTTCAATAAATAAATAGACAATAGTGAGTGCGTTCATCTTTATGTATTTAATATTGAGTGTTCCATTGACTGTATGACAAAAGAAATAGATGTAGTAAAGAATCTCGTCCAGTCGCAAAATATCTGTTGTCCTGTGGTCGAAACCTTGTCCGGATCGTGCCTAAAATGCGTACATGGAAAACTGTACAAGCAAGACGTCTAGTCGTCTGGAGTTATAGTAACCCTCGCGGCGCAGCTACCAACGCCGTGTTTCAAAGAGGAATGCGCAAATCTAGGCACAATAAGTAGAAACGTGTTTAAGTTCATCTAGACACTACTGATGAGTAGTGCAGAAGGAAAACATACTGAAGATGCTATCGGTATTTTCATGAGCATTTAAAGTGCTGTGACTTGTGTGACTTTTTATGTGTTTTCCGAAACACATAAAAAGTGTAAGTAAAGCGGAAATGTGTTTTTACTGCAAAATAAGGTTCTTTATTTTTCTCAAAGTAGACATTACGGGATCGCATTGTTAGACTGAACGAATAATATTATAATATGCATAACTTATTATTATATTGTTTATTACAAATGATATACAGTAAGTGTCTGACGTAATGATGTCATCTGTTAGCAATAAGTTTTAGAATTTAGTTACAGAATACATACAATTATATTGTCGAAGCTGGGCAGTGTATTCAGTTGCGCTCAATTTGCTGAAAAGTTTAAAAAATTACGCATTCCAGTATTTCAGTAAGATTGCATAGGATTTATTTAAAATAGCCTAGGCAATCAAAGGTACAGTTTAATTTGTGTGATTTTTTCACTGCCGATGTATACTACTCAGCTAGGTTACTAAAAGATATCTTTACTTATTCAGTGTATAAATTTTAATTCGATAAATGGAAGTTAACATGTTAGTTTATCTACTAGTAAATCATAGGTGTTCTCGGATTTTTTTGCTATTATGATACATAGATGGGTAATAAATAAATATAATATGCAATTTATTGTTTTGATGATGTTACACACTATAGAATTGTTTAAAAATAAAATCGTACGCAGCGTTTGATAAACATGTTTACATAATTATGTGACATTTTAATGTAATATCAATGATGTAATACTTGCCATTGAGTGTTTCATGATAAGAATTAATGTTATTTTTATACTACCTACTGTTCCAAATTCTACACAGGATCAAATTATATTAACCAGCAAAACTTCGCAAAAGTTACGGTTTTGTTTTCCAACACGAAAAAATAAAAATAAAACTTAAATAAAAACTTTTTTTAAATCTTTATTCATCAGGTCTGCTAGTTTTTGCTAGCTAACTTAATTTGACCCCGAATATAATTGAGACGTCGTTACGTCTATGACGAGTAATTTGTTAGAAAAACCGCTCCAAAAGTATTGCATCACATAAGAGATTTCAAGACGTATTAGCTGAAAGAAGATCGACAAAAACTATAATTATCTAGAAATAGCGAATAGTCGCAAAATTAACGTCATGGGCGCCGGCAGGACTACTTTCAGGGAGGGGTTTATCTTCAAACTTAAATACCCCCGCGAACAGGTGAAATTTACCCAAAAGTAAGTAAATTAAAAGAGTGGCTGTATATTGCTTTTGTTGGTCTTAAATAATAATTAAGATGAGTCTTATGGAAAACTGGCTTCTGCCCGCCGCTTCGCCTGCGTGAAAATGGGTTTCAATATTTTTTAGGGTTCCGTACCTCAAAAGGAAAAACGGAACCCTTATAGGATCACTGTTGCCCGTCTGTCTGTCTGTCAAGACCCTTATCTCGGGAACGCGTGGAGGTATCAAGTTTAATTAGAATTTAAACCAAATACTCGGGTCTACGGTCGCTTGAAGCTGTGAAAAAACCATATTTATTAGTTTACATAAAAAATAAGATACGGCCGTTTAAAAACTAATATTTCGACACTCAAGGGAATCAAAATTCATAGGGTATTTCCCGTTGACCTAGAGCTATGAAATTTGGCAAGTAATACCGTCTTATACTACAGGTATAGGGAAAAGTCTAAAAGCTATATATTTGCAATTAAGTCATGAAAAATGTATTCTTTATTTAAAGTACGTAGGTAATCCATCACCGAGCGGAATAAACCACTGATTGGATTTAAAATCTAGGTACGTAACAAAATTAAGTGTTATCCCGAGTAACATTTAGCGTTAACTTCATCTAAATCGACCCACAAAATCAAAGATATTGATTTTTTAAGTTTAGGATGAAACTTCCTAATGTATTCTGAGCAGTCATAACGCCATCTATTGAGAACAAATAGAATGCACGAAAGCACGAAAATAACACCATGACAAATTTTTAAATTTATTGTTAAACTTAAAATACGTACAAAAATAATAGTGAACATTTTAATACTGACCTTATCGTAACATACTCGTACCTACATTCTTTTAACGTTTTCCGCTGCCTAATACTTAGTCAGCTGACGACATGGTCGGTAGATGGCGTTGCACAGATGACGTGTTTTTCTGAATCCCGGTTTAAATATTTTCTATTGGAGAACGACCCTCACGATTTTTAAACAGCGCAGCGTTGTAGTTCGTTAGGGTTATAGGTTTGGTTTCTAAAAGATCTTGAAAGTATCAGCTAAGAACCAAATTCGTTAAATCTCTGATTTATTCTGGATCGTTAATCTTAAGAATAAGAATATTTTTATTTGTATAAAACAAGGTACATATTGCAAGCATTTATCGTAGAACTGTCTTGAACTAATTTGGTACCGGCGAAGTACTGGACGGATCGACTTGCGGATCAGGCCTGTAGGGTTCTGTACCAAAGGTGCTGACCGGACCCTCGGAAAAGCTAGAAAAAAAACTGTGAGACTTGATTCCTGATCTATTTATAATACGTACCTACAAATTGGTACAGAACCCTCGGTGCGCGAGTCCGACTCGCTCCTGAGTGGTTTTTTTTTGTAATCGAACAAACTCTTTAAGTGGGTGATAGACGTGCGAGCAAGTGCGCGTACTTGTTGCTTGACGAGCTTTTTCGCTCGTGTGTCATCGTAAGCACGTGTACATAAAAACCACCGAGTAAGTTTGTTGGCGATACAACAGATTTGAAATTTTGCTCTTAGCTCACTTCTGCTTGCACGTCTGTCAGCGCCGAGAGCCGCAAGCCGCGAGCCTTTACTTTGTTTTGTGACACGTCAGCGTCGAGTGCTTTTGTGTTGCAAAAAATACTGATTTTCGAAGCTATTCATACAAATAATTAACAGAATTGTTTTCTTATTCTCATACAAGTATCCTGTCCGGCTATAATAAAATATTATTCCTGAATAAAAAAAAGTTTCCTCCATTGACGTCATCATGGTCCCCCTGGTACCAGAGTAATGAGCAAGCTTTCACGTGTGTCACCGACGACGTCGAGCCGAGTAAGCTCGCGATCGCGTTCTGCACGCTCCCTCTAAGATGGGTCAAGAACACGGAACAGAAAAAACTGGTGGAAATACTATGCGACAAAATTTGTATCGGAACCTGTGTCGCCACACTCACACAACTATACCGATAATCATATAATTCACCACAAATGATGGAGTGGCGGGGCAAGAGTAATATTTGATGTGGGCAAGATTGGCATTTGCGAGGCCCTCAATGGCCTCAATCACCCCTCACCCCTCCACAAGTAGTTTTGATTTTCATTTGACTTTTTGGGCACAACTAGTAAATATTGGGCGAATGTGGGATTTCGTTGGTCTTAGCTACGATTTTCACGTGCTGAAAAAAGTCAAAGCTGCGAGGCCCTTCACACCGCGAGGCCGTAGGCGGTGGCCCACGTCGCCCACGCCTTGCGCCGCCTCTGCATGGATACGATTCATTGGTCGTTTCAATGTTGGTCAAAACAAGAATAAGTCAAAGAACCTACATTTGAAAATATACCTTCGGCAAAAAGTACTCACGGCCGGAACCCTTATCATCACTCGGGTGTCTGTCTGTCACAGCTAGTTTTCTCCGGTTCTACTAGACCGATTCTGTTGTTTGGTATTCATAATTTCATATGGACTTCTGTGACCCAAAAACGCACACTTCACGTAAATAAATATCTTTTTTAGTCTTGGGGTAACTTGGGGGTCAAAATAAAAATGAAGGTATTTAAACTGTACCTATCATATGATATATCAAATGCTTCCTGGATTCTAAGCTTTGCTTAGACTTACATGTAGGAAAAATTGTTAGTAAAGCGTATCAACTATTCGGATTTATAATGCGTTCTACAATCGACTTTAAAAAGACTTCTTCCTACCTTTACCTACTTGTATAAGTCCCTAGTGCGCTCTCAGTTAGAGTATGCCGTGTCCGTCTGGAGTCCTTTCTACAAGAAGTATACTGAAATGATTGAGCATGTTCAGTACAAGTTTTTGCCCACCTTAAAAGTTCTTGGGCCGCCACTGTCTACTGGGCCCAAAAATCTAAGGATGTTAACTATCATCGATTCGAAAAGAAGCTCCTCTTACCCTGCTTAGATTCCACTGAAGCTGAGCGGGTATTTCTAGCGTTGTGATTGATCTAATCATATACGGCTAAGCTCGGCTCCGCTTCGTTACTCTATTACGTCCTGCCGTGCCTGGCCAAAACCATACCTAACGCTAAAATCTTGTTGTTTTTAAAGGGATTAAATATTATTATTATTTTTTTTTTTTACTATTGATAGGCACGCGTTTGACCACTATCTCACCTGATGGTAAGCGAGGATGTGGTCGAAGATGGAGCACGCTTGCCTAGAAATAACCTATTCACTCTTGATTTAAAGACTCCCAGGTTGTAGCTATCAGGAAACACAGACTCCGGCAGGGAATTCCACTCCTTAGCTGTACGCACTATGAATGTGTTCCCAAAACGTTTTGTGCGTATGGGTGGGATGTCCACCATGTACCGGTGGCGCATCGCCGTTCGTCTTGTGGTCCGATGATGGAACGGGCTTGGCGGAATTAAATTATGCAATTCCGTCGCACATTCCCCAAAATGCAACCGGTAAAAAACCGACAGGCTAGCAACTCGTCGTCGATGTTCAAGACTTTGGAGCTTCGACGCGACGAGCCTCTCATTGCCGATGATCCTCTTGGCTCGTTTCTCAATTGACTCAAGGGCATCAAGCTGGTATCTGGCAGATCCGTCCCAAAGATGAGAGCAGTATTCCATACACGATCGAACTTGCGCTTGATAGAGTTTGAGCAGCTGTTCCGGCGTGAAGTACCGTCTCACCTTAGCCAGAATCCCCAACTTCTTTGCAGCCACTTGAGCTTTTGCCTCTATGTAAGGGCCAAAATTGAGAGTAGATGTTAATGTAAGCCCAAGAAGCTCAAGATGGTCGGTTATCGGCACGGTTTCACCGCGGAAAGATGGAGCTGGGCGGAATTGGCTCCTTTTGGCGGAAAAAAGACACGCTTGGGTCTTAGCAGCATTGAACTTGACCAGATTGGCATCGCCCCATTCAGAGACAGCCTGTAAGGACACGTTCAAGCGCTCAACCATTGCCTCCCGGAGAGACCGGATCTGCGACCCACCAGCTCGTGCGTCGGACACGTATCTCTCAGCAACAGTGCTGTCGTCTGCATACCCAAAGGTACCGGGTTTAAGCAGATCATTAATATGCAGCAAGAATAGTGTTGCCGAAAGCACCGACCCCTGAGGAACCCCGGCATTAATATCCAGCAGTCCAGACGAGCAGCCATCTATGACCACTCGGATAGACCGATCCCTCAGGAAATCTGCGATCCAATCACACAAACCGGCGGGCAGACCGAAGGAAGGAAGCTTACTAATAAGGCTATCGTGCCAGACCCTGTCGAAGGCCTTCGAGATGTCAAGGGAGACCGCCAGTGCCTCCCCGTGCTTCTCTATGGCCTCACTCCAGATGTGAATGGCATACGCTAGAAGATCCCCAGTTGACCGATTTCGGCGAAACCCGTATTGCCGGTCACTAAGGATATCATTCGCTTCTAGGTACGCCAGAAGCTTATGATTCAGTACGCGTTCCATAGTCTTACAGAGTATGGACGTTACCGAGATGGGTCTAAAATTCGACGGGTCAGCTCGACTACCCTTCTTGGGCACGGGCTGCACGTTAGCTTGCTTCCAAGCCTTCGGCACTTTTCCAGTCTCGAACGAAAGGCGAAATAGGCGTGTCAAGATCGGAGACAGCTCAGGCGCACAAGTCTTCAGAACAATTGCCGGTATCCCGTCGGGACCACTAGCTTTGTTCACGTCTAGGTTACGCAGTACCCTACGGACGTCCTTCTGATGAATGCGACTGTTCGACATACTCGACTCGCATTCACCAGGAGAGGCGGAGGGCGTCGCGCCACCAGGATCCAGACGTGAAGATTCCGCAAACAAAGAAGCAAACAAGTTCGCTTTCTCCGCAGCGGAGTGGGCCAGCGTCCCGTCGGGTCTCAGCAGTGGTGGTAGTGAGGGGCGGCAGAAGTTCGATTCGACCGACTTAGCCAGGGACCAAAAAGCCTTACTACCTGCTGGGTATGAAGCAAGTTTGTTCCCTATTCGGCTAATGTGGTCAAACCGAGCCCTCCACAACACCTTCTTGCAGGACTTAGCAGCCCTGTTGAAGGCTCTCTTCTTCTGACTCACGTCATTTGCTTTGCGCGTACGAGCGTCGACCCATGCTAGGTACGTCGCGTGCTTAAGCGCATCAGCGCGATTGCACTCGGCACCAAACCAAGGACGAGCTTCGCCAGATATTGCTATGTTACAGAACGGAATGTACAACACATCCGTCACGGCGTCCGCGCACGACGTAGCATCAGTGGAAGAAAAGCAAGTAGGCTGCCAAGGGTAACATGCGAAGAAAGATCGCATGCCATCCCAATCTGCTGACCTGTATCGCCATACCCGCCGGGTGCCTCTTGGGCTAGGATCGGGCGGAGAGTAGACAGACACAGACTTCACTAGACAGTGGTCGGAACTACCCAGTGGTGATGAAAACGACACCGAATAGCGGTCTGGATCTGTTGTCAGCAAAAGGTCCAAGCAATTGGCAGTGTGCGAATCAACATCCGGCACCCTCGTTGCCCTCTGGATCAGCTGGGTAAGATTTAACGCAAGCGCTAGCTATCGCGTCTCTCGTCCAGCATGGTCTGTGCACTGGTATGGGAAGAGCCACTCCTGATGGTGGGCATTGAAGTCCCCCAGTAACACCAATTGGGCAGAAGGGTACCGCTGCTGAGCCGCATCCGCCGCCTCACTCAGGTGCTGTGTAAGCCCAGTTGTCTCCAAATCACCGCTGTGCGAACGGTAGACGCATGCGTAGACAATTTTGTCTAGACCTGTGTCCACTATAGCCGACAGCGTTGAGAACCTAGAGTCTTCAAGGTAGCGGAGACGCCGATAGCAGATGTCGTCCCGGGCGTACATGCATACGCCCGCGCGGGGTCAGGTATGACACGTCCGAGGGACATCCGATCTGCGTCTCCGACAGGAACAAGAGCGCTGGTTTCTCGGTCTCAAGGTGGTGATGGACTGCGGCGAGATTTGAGTGCAGACATCGTATATTAGAGAGGTGCACTTTATGCGAAAGGACGTGCTGCCGCTGTACAGCTTTACTCTTTTTATTGCTGTTCATAAAAGTGATGGAGGTTGAGGAGAAGGAAGTGAAATGAGGTTCCAAGCTGCTAACCTTCAGGCACGCCCTGACAGGACGACATCTTGGGGGGACTAGTCTGGAGACTGCGGGGACGCCCGAGCCCCCCCGGGAATGTCAATCGGGCCCTTTCATCTGGTCGCCAACCAGCACGATGGTGCATTCCGGGATTTTTCGTCAGATGGCGGGGCAGCCTTTCATGTGTGGCTAGCACACTACTTGGGCCCCCAACTATCTGCGTTCGGCCAGCGGCGCACCGTGCCTCGGATCCCGCTACCCTCCAAGACTAGTCTCCCGATACGCCCATGCCAGGGCTAGCCTGGCTGGTTTGCCTGCATTGGAACAACTATTTCGACCCAACTCCTCTGAATTGGTTACACTGAGCATCGTACCGGAACACAGCTAAGCCGCTTGGCGGTACGTCTTTGCCCAGTGGGTGGTCACAAGCCATCGGCCGAAGCCTACCACCAGTTAGCACCACCCGGGGACCACGTGTAGGGTCTAACATTGGGTATTCTCCTACGGACGCGGGTGACTCGGTCCCCATCATGTAATGACCACCATAAAATGCTTTGATACCCTTAGTTCTTTTACCAAAAATATATATTTGACACCAGAAAAATGAAGTCTAATATTACAATAGTACTAGCTATTTTAGTCACGACTGCACCTCAAATTGTATTCGAACACCAAACATGTAGTAAATGATCACCAAATCTTAGCGAGCAAATTAATGCGCTATTATAGCCTAAATAAACTTCTGTGATTGCCATAAAATGTAGGTTTGGGGTTACAAACTGGATAAAATAGGTTAGGTTAGGTTAGAATTGTGACCAACCGCGCGCGAGCCGAGCGAGCGAAGCGAGCAGTGCCGCGGCAGTGGCCGGCGAGCGCTACTTCTCGAATATTTTTTTGGAAAAAGTTATTTATTTCACACTTTTTTAACTCCAAACACCAAACAATAGCTGCCAATAAAAATGAAAGAAAGCTTATAAATTAAAATAAAGCTTTATATTTACCTAAAAGTTTTGGAGCAAACATGATGAGATCGTCACATCACCTTCGCCGCGGTCGAACTCGACGACGACGTCCTTCTTAAGGCGTCAAGTGAGTGACGATTTTGAAAACTTACGCCAAATAGTTCTCTCGCCATTATAGAGCAAGAACTCCACAATGATTTGTTTGACATTAGTTTGCCAGGATAGCAAGATGTAAAAACTTTGATTTTAATTTTACATTAAAATGCTGGTATGATTTTGGTGATAATTTACTACTTTTGGGTTAACAATGATTTATTTGGAGTCATTTTACTTAAATAGGATAGCGAGACGTTAAAATTTTGCTTATAATTTTAAATTTAAATGCGTGTTTAATTTTGGTGATCATTTACTATTTTTGTCTCCTAAATGTTACTATATCTGGTGGTAAGTTAAACATAAGCCGTTTTTAAATACAAGTTTAGGAAACATCTTTAACATCTGTGCTACACCGTGCCACTCTGTAAGTTACATTAATCGCCAAAAACAGGAGTATGAGCCATGCCATAAACCCACGGCAAAAATCTTGTAGGTAGTGTTTTGTAGGGAAATTAGCGGCCATAGATTTACATCTATTACGCGAAATTCAAATATATGTAGTTCGAAAGAATGATTATTTCTGAAATATTCTTTCTTTCGAACTACATGAACTTAGAGAGCTATATTGATGATTAAAATGGTTATAATTCTTTAGATAATACAGGCTTTATTAGCTTAAAAGGAGGCTCCAATCACTACCTAGTAATGTAAGATAAATACGCGTTACGGTCGCAGATCGCATTTGGTCCACATACAGCTTCACACTGACCGGCAAATTGCAAAAAACATAAAAATATTTGAATTTCGCGGGCTACCCTGGAGCATCCACCTTAAAGGCGACTCGCATAAATCTTTCGCCTTTTACTAAAGATTTCCGTGGAGGGGAACACTCAAATAAGTCTATCTCTATTTTCGAACAAGTAAATTGAAATCATCATCATTTTTAATTTGTGGCAGTGGCTCTGTAAAGAAGTGAAAAGAGCTAACATAATAATATCCAAATCATTATTTTATATTCTGTGACAGACATGACATTGATGATGATGACATCCCACCTGAGTTGACAGTTAATGATAAGATGACTGACATTTCATAAACGTAATGAAAACTGTACGCGTTTAAATGAAAATAAGTATTTTTATTGAGAAATTTATAAGTTAAAATCAATAATTTTGTATAAATAGCTAGTGATAATTTCGCTATATATAAAGCATGTCAATTTGGAGCTCTGGTCACGAAAATGTGGTTGAAGATCAATCGGAATATCTAACAGATTTAACCAGAAAACCATACACCAAAATTGATGCTACATCAAAACTACAAGTAATTCAAGCTCTAGATAATGGTCAATGTAAAGCCGACATAGCTAGAGAATATGGTGTTCATCCCCAGACAATTACATATATTTACAAACAGAAAGATTCTATCATAAAGAAATATGCCCAGAAATATAACTTTCTAAAGGAAATTCGTAGTCTTAATCTAGAACAAAACCTTTTGGATTGGTTTGAACAACAATTTAAATGTGGCAATGTTATCACAGAAGATAATCTTTGCAACAAAGCAAAGGACATACTTGAGGGATCGAGGGAAGAATTGACTTGCATTGATGATTGGCTGTTAAGTTTTCGCACAAGACATAATATTTCTAAATACACATCAGATAATGTGTGCAGTGAAAAAGCTAAAGATGATTGGAAAAGGTTTCTCAATAGTTCAGAATCCACTGATATTTATTTGGGTGGTGTTTGTGCATTATCACACAATCTTGACTACAACAGCTACCTAAGTGGGCAGCATGCGGATAGTTATGTTTCATTGCTATTTATAGTCAATACTTTAGGAACTGTTAAAAGGGAAGTGGCTGTTGTTGGTAATGACTTGATGGAACAAGAATCGCAGGTTAGAAGCTTGCCAGTTAACTATTACTATTGTATAAATTCACAAATAAATTATTCTATAGTCCAGAGTTTCTTAACAAAATGGGAAAATGAATTAGAATCTAAAGGTAACCATGTAACATTGGTATTAGATATCCCAGAAAACTTGTCAAAAAATCTACATTTTGAAAATATAAGAATAGTCAGTACTGCTGACCTGAACTATGTGACAAATATTTTAGAAAAGGTAGTTGAATGTTTTAAGTACCATTATCGAAGATTACAAATAAGTAGATCTCTAACCTATGGTAAAGACAACTCATCATTTATGGATTACATTCATATGATAGGCATGGCATGGTACAATATACCCCAGAAGTATGTCTGGAGCCTATGCTTCCCACCCGCGGACGGCAGTCTATTCTTTAATGTAAAAGAGGACAGTGACAGTGACCATAGTTTATCACGGTGGTGCAAGATGTACAATGTTCCAATAAGTTCAGAACAATGCCAGAGTTCATTAGATAAATATATTTATTGTGACAAGAAACTGCCATGTATTTTTTGTGGACAACTGGATGAAAGTATGCAGCCTACTGAAGTGTTAAGTCAAAAAGTATGTCAGTCAACCTCAGGAATGGAGGCATACCAGGCTATGAAAAGAATTGTTTCTTATCTACAAGGAGAGGGTGCAGGAAGTTCTATTATCAAATATGCCAAATATCTGGAGAATCATCTTGAATATGGAGCGCTTCTGCAAATGCACCAAATTATAGCTAGTACAAATGATTCCATTTAAATAAAATATTGTTTTAAATAGAATATGTTTTATTGATTCCACAGATACATAGAAATAATTTAATTAATAAATATACACTTAATCATAGTCCTACATAAAATATTAAAACTTGCATAGCATTGCTTGTTTCGAAACATTTTCGAGATTCGAACTTGTTAGTGAAACCAAAAGCAGCAAAAAAATAAAATAATAGTAATAGTTTGCTGCAAAAGGGCCCATTTAAATTACACGCATGGCAAGGCGATATTATGTATGACAAGTCCATCGAGACATTTCTTCACTATTTGTTTAGTTTCTTACAAACATTCCCCAAAACAGACCGCGCCGCGCGGTTGCTTGCCGGCCGTGCCCGTGTGAGGCAGTTTTTACATTGATAATCTATAAGACCGTCGGCCTAGATGTATTAGGCGTTGTCTTGTCGTCCTAATACAAACCACGATCGTCACGCTAATTTGTACGGCAAGCGATAACGTCGTCGCGACAACGGAGCTCGCCTTCCGATTTTGCCAAAAGCCAGCCTGACGCGCGATAATCGCTTTGTATTAGGACGACGCCAGAGACTCTTTAGACACTTTTCAAACATACAGGTCGCGTCAGCGTGGCTTGCCTCTCGGAAGTTAGCTTCGAGTGAAGTCCGCGCAGGTGCAATCGCGTAAAAAAGTGTTACGGTCTTAAAATATTTTTTTGTTTATACGTATTATACTAAAACAAGTAACAAAGACTACCAGTAACAATAAAATATCAAAAAGTAACACAACAAACACATACACCACAAGAACACAAATCAAACTGTAAGAAATAACCATAATAAATTATTAAAAACAATAACTACGTGTAACACTTTTCGCATCCACAGTCGTATTGCATTGAGCAAGCGGGACACGCTTATGCATCGAACGTATACGAGCGAGTGAGATGCCACTACACCCGCGCGCTTGCGCTAATCCGCGCATGCGCGAGCTACCCGCGCATGCGCGGTGGTATGTTTGTTGTCAAATTGACATTCTGCGCAGCCGATTGCGGCGTACTTTCCGGAGGAAGGCTTGCGTGATTGGAACTGTACATCGCTTCAGCTTCGCATCGCTGTTCAGACCTAGGTACGCGGTATCCGCTACCCAGAACGGTAGCGAAAGCAGTGTTGTAATGCAGAATGTTTAAACTTAAGCGAATATCGTTACCACTATGGGTAGCAAAACTAACTTGCGAAAATATTTAAAGTGTCGCCGTCGCGTGTCGTGGCGGAGGCCGTTTCGCAAAGCAAGCGAAAAGATACCCGTCTACTGGTTCAGGCATTAATTGCAAGCTTTCACTCGAAACAGCGGGTTGCGTTTATTGCGAAGTATCGAAGAATTCCATTCAAGCACACGGAGTCGGTACGACACGGGCGGCGCGGCAGTGTACTTGTATCATTTCGCGATAACTGAACGATACATGTCGCAGCCAACTGAGTTAATCAGCGGTTTAATTGGCTACCTAGCCTTTTCACTGATTGGCACCGTCGGATCAGCGGCCTAAGTGACATCCCGGAATTTATTTGAACAGCTAGGCGCATGCTCTTGTTCATGTTCGCAGGGTCAGCTCACACCGAGATGCGACGCCACGTGAATTAAATTCGAATTTAAATTCCGAATTTGTCTACGTCTTTGTGTAAAAAATAATGGTCTATTTTGTATCGCTATCATAAAAAGTGCTAGTCTCGGTGTAAGTTGACTCATAGCCGCCGCCTCCACGAGCGAGTGAATTGCTGCGGGTTGACGTCTCGTCAATGACAGTCGTCGACCCGCCACGACGGGAGAGTAGAGACCCGTCGCGTTCATTGAGTTTAAATGAAGTGGCAGGATGATAATATCGACAAGATTTGAGAGACACTCGCACCTTGAGGTGGCTCCTAAACCTTCCTTTGATTTTTTATTTTCAAAATTAACAATATACTATGAAAAGAAAATCTACGGTAAATGCTAGTAAACAACTAGACTAATAAAAAAACTTAACATTTTCACTCGGTTGGCGCAGTGGTTGAGCGATTGGCTCGTGCGCCACGTGTCGTGGGTTCGATTCCCGCACTTTGTATGTTTGTAAACGCACCCACGATACAGGAGAAACACCTAGTGCGTAGTGAGCAGTCTAATTCGTTATCCGTAGCGCAAATACAGAGATGTTAAATAGTCTGCATTTTAAACCTTAAAGCAGTGCAATAAGAGCTACTTAGAGATAGTACATAGTAGGTATGTAAAGGGCATCCCCATCAATTATGGAGGAGCCTAAAATATGTTCCTATCTGAAAAATATCCTCGCACTTGTGAGACTGTAATACAGTAACTTGTACTCTTCTTCCAAAGTTTTGATTTTCTTCTCAGTGAGCGCTAACGCCTGCTGCAATTGCACAGAGCCCCTATGTTGTTGTTCTTGCAGGAGTTTCCTTTCGTCACTGATGTGCTTCCAAACAGAATCAAACCAATGAAGACCTTCAAAGTTCGAGTCCTGCAAATGTTAAATGGAATTTTAAAGTTACTTCACCTTTATGTTGATAGGCGTTTTACCGTTTTACTGATAGAAAGTTTAAACGAGGAACAAAGCTTCGTTGTTTAAACTTGCTTTATTAGGGAAACTGTCTTAGGGTCAAGAGCGAATTGTCCACAAAAATGAGTCTAACTTACCAAATATTTTCAAATGCATATTCAACTCTGTCATCCCAGTCCCAGGTTCATTTTATTACAGCGGATAAAAAAACTATTTTTAACTACAAGCAGCGTAGTAAAAATCTGCACAATCTGAATGGCCGAATAGCCTTTAAAATAAAAGAATTATAAATGTTTTGCGTTAATACGTACCTGGTCCAATAATTTCATAATATATGCGACGCCCATTGCAAAGCCATCATCAGTAAACACTGCACCGATTTTATTTTTCTTTGACATTTTGTCTTTAGATAATATCATGTGTTCTACAAAATTTAAAGTCAACGGAGGAATTATGATGTAGAAATTTTTAAGATGAACATTTTTAGGATTGCGAAATACAGGTGCGAATACATCGACGAGTAATTTAAAATATTCTGTTCCTTGAATAAAATTCGTTATCAAGTCATTGACATTATGATCCAGATTTTCCGATGATTCGATAGTTCTTGGTCCGAGATCATTTTCCTCACTAAATTGTTTAAATGATTCGACATTATCGAGAGTGGGCAAAAACATGGTAGCATCAGAGCAGCAGTGTCGGCCTCCTGACCGAATCATTCTAACATATCCCATGGCATTTCCAATTTGACTTATGAGGTCACGAAACAAATCTAAATAGCTCAGTCCATCTTCATTTAGTCCAAGCACTCGTATACCCTTGTTGAATTTTTCGGCATTTTTGTATGAATATACATTTCCATTAGCATCAGCAGTTTCCTTGAAGTTTCTAAGATCTTTAATCAATCTTGACTTGATGTGTTCATCATACATGAATTGAGAAAAAATGAAGAACTTCTTCTTCAAGAACTGGTAAGTGAAATTCACAGTTGTATTCATAATGCCAGTTCCATGAGTTCTTATAGAGTTTGCGATGTGCCTGATGTTTATAGAATTTAAATGTTTGTTATTACTGCTTTTTTCAATAAATATTTGGTTGTTCAAGTTGTACAAGTATTTAGAAACAAATATATGAATGTTGCGCATTATTTCTAACACATCCAAACCTTGCTCTAAGGTCTGCGTGGGTAGATTATCTTGTACCGTCTTCAGATTAAATTTGAATTTTGCCATTTGTCGCATTTCACCATACGTTTTCCAATCGGATAGAACAACTGTTGTCAGGTTGTAGTACATAGTAGACAAGTAATGTTCTACTGAAGGCACAATGGACATGTAAAGGAATTGCATCCTAAAGTTATCCACAATAAGCAATAATTTCTTGGTCATATCAAATGTAAATGGATTGACAACATCCAACTGTAAGTGTGAATGAATATGAAGTCTCAAATTTGTCTCAATATTCTGACTTGCACTTAGTATTATCTTATTCTCGATCATAGATTTCATGTTGTTAAGAAACTGTTGGTACTTTGTCATCTCATAATATTTATCAGTTTTATGCAACAATACAATGCAGTCTTCCAAGACCATAAGAAAATATTTCAATTTCAAAGTATTCAACTGCAAGCTGAAATTTTGTTCAAAATAAAAGGGGATAATATTTTGGTGCCACAATAACCATGAGCAATTGCATAAATGATCCATTGAGTGTATAAAATTTGATAAAGTTTGGATTTTTTCAAGTAGTTTCCCAAGTCTAATGTAGCTGTCTTCCAAATAAGTTGTGTCGGGAACAAAGCTCAAGGCAATATTAGCTGCTATATTTCTTTCTATGGTTGCAGCTCCTTTTAGTGCTCTTTCCGCAATCACTAGGCATGTCAGTTCATCAAGTCGCTTATTTGCGTAATTTTTATCAGTCATTAAAGACTTTTTTACTTCAAGTATAGAGGAAGTCGACTGAAACACGAGGTGCTGCAGAATCATGTTAATCGAAATAATTATTTGATTACGATTGCGGGTTACTGCATTCTTTAAGGTTTTTAACATGTACATTATCTCAAACAAAGATATCAACATACTTTTAGGCAGAGGTATTCCCAGGGTGAGATGCAAATTAATTAAAGTGAGCACTGAATGGTTTGTTTTGGATGCAATATCAAGACCTTCTAAAAGAGTTTTCGCATGCAAACTCATTTCAGCAGCACTCAATTTGTACTGATTAGAAGAAAATATTTCTTCAATATGAAGCACCCACTGTGTACATATCATGTGAAGATTTGTAATGTCCTTGGCTAAGCTATTTTTCTTTGTACTGATGTATGCTTGTCTTGCCTTAACCATTGTTTGTGAAATTTTGTCATGTTTGGCAAACTGTGATGCAACATGTCTTTGAAGAAATTGTTCAGGAAACCAGATTGTTGTTCCAATAATATTTATACTGTGTGCCTGTAACAATTTACAATTTTATTTAACTTTACAATTAGAACCAATATTAAGTATCTAAGAAGGGTCAGCCCCACAGGACAGACCAATTAAATTAAAGAGAGCCTTGTACTTTTCTTAAGGCAAAGTATAGATTTTTTTTAACCAGCTATTTAACAAGAAATTATGTACAAATGCACATAAAATAATAAAATTAATCATTGGGCATCAAAAAAATAATCCACAACACTTTTTTTACCAACTATTTGTAGTTCTGCTGTCCTAGGAAAAAGGGGTGTGCCTACCATTTTAATTTCTTTGATGCCAAGACTTTATGATGATGGAGAACAGAAAGGTGGATAGTGGAACTATTAATTATTTTTGTTATTAGTTGATATAGTTACCTTTGTATTCAAATCAATTAAAGCTTTGAAAATCTTCCTATCGCTGTTTCCAAACAAGTGTGCAGAAAGTACATACAGGCCATTCACTTTGATGCATTTGTACATATTGCTCACATCGGGCTGCTCTTGTACCAGCCTGTCTAGATTAGCTATTGCCTGCTTCAGATACTGAGTGAATTCTGTTGCTACCAGTGAACAGTTCTTGTCAACTAAACTGCTTCTTAATGCTGTAAGGTTCTGAAGACTCCTTTGCACAATGTCATCATTCATAATTTTATTTGTGATAGTATTTATAGCTCCCATCATAGCCTTGAATTTGTCCTCCATTAAATCTAGATTTTCTGGTACATGGCTGAATGATTTCATAGTTTTGCAGTATTTATTCCAATTAGTGACCAAAGAAGTATTAGATATTAATATTTCTAATAAAACAATAACTGCAAATATTTCTCCTATGTGGTTTATAATGTAATGTAGTTGTATCCCATCTGAAATATAAAATGTACAAATTGCTTAAAATCCCATTTTTTACTTTGATTAAAACCTGGGTGATATCAACTTACTGATATTAATGGCACCTTTGGTGAATATAGCAAACACTTGGTTGCATAGGTTTCGCAGCACTTCATCACAGCGACTGGTGAATGCACTCAGTGAACAAATTGACTCCATTTGTGTACTGATATCATTGTTATTATATTCTTCATAAACTGATAAAAAACTGAAATGTCTGAAATAGATTGTGATAAGCTCACTTTAACATATTTTTTTGTTTTTCTAATCTCATTATTAGAAGAAACAAAAACTAATGTTCTGTTAAATAAATTTCATAATCATACCTTTCAAATGCTTCCTTTTTAAGTGCCACCACTTCAATACATAATGAAGAGAGCACACTCAACACCTTGGTCATCAAAGTGTTATCAGATGAGACCAATTCTGTTATTGGAATGAGTTCTTCTGGTGTCATTACAACTTGTACTGGCAAATAGGTCTTGTTTTCTTCCCAGAATTCACCTTTTATTGCAGATGCAAGATCTTGATACTGTGCTTTAAAAAACTGGCCATATCTTTTGAGAAGCCAAGTCCCAGCTTCTTTCTCTATATCAGTTCTCATTGCTGTAGTGGTCTATTTACCAAAATGGAGTTATTTTCTCTGATCAATGTCCCTCAGATCTAAAATTGCTGACGTTTTTAATAACAGATTATTGTGTTGGGGAACTTTTTAATAAACTGTGATCCATCACGCGGTACACCTCAATTTGTAAAATCTTATGTATTTTTTCATCAATTGAAAATAAATTACTGTAATGAAACGAAAAATACCTGAAACACTGCTTTATATTATGATCATAATATTTGTTTTAATTCTCAGTCCAAATAACACAGATCTTTATTGGATCCTCCCACAACAAAGTTGTTTTTTATTCTAGTTTTGACTTTTGAGTTTTTGACAATTTGACATTAGGTTTACGGAAAGCAGGCTTTGATTTGACTTTGACGTTTTTATGGATTCGTCATGTCTGTCTGTCTGTCCGTCCGTATGTCATAGCCACTTTTTTCCGAAACTATAAGAACTATACTGTTGAAACTTGGTAAGTAGATGTACTCTGTAAACCGCATTAAGATTTTCACACAGAAATAGAAAAAAAAACAATAAATTTTGGGGGTTCCCCATACTTAGAACTGAAACCCATTTTTTTTTCATCAAACCGTACATGGTGGTATCTTGGATAGGTCTTCAATATTGAGGTGTCTAATATAATTTTTTTCTAAATTTAATAGTTTGCGCGAGAGACACTCCCAAAGTAGTAAAGTGTGCCCCCCCCCCCCTGTAACTTCTAAAATAAGAGAATGATAAAACTAAACAAAATATATGATGTACATTACCATGCAAACTTCCACCGAAAATTGGTTTGAACGAGGTCTAGTAAGAAGTTTTTTTTCAATACGTCATAAATCATCATCTGCCTAGCCTTTTCCCATCTATATTGGGGTCGGCTTCCAGTCAAACCAGATTCAGCTGAATACCAGTGTTTTACGTGGAGCGGCTGCCTACCAGACCTTCACAACCCATTAACTGGGTAACACGGTACTTCTTGGCAAGACTAGAGTCAGATTTACTGGCTTCTGACAACCCGTAACGACTGCCAAAGATCTACAAATTACAGCCGGGACCAACGGCTTAACGTGCTTTCCGAGGCACGGAGGAAACTCGTTATGTTAAGATGATCACCCATCCACAGACCAACCTTTGCAAGCGTTGCTTAACCTTAAAGATCGACCCGTGCGGCTGGTATTATTTAGCCACGAGCTCCTCAATACGTCATAAATCGTAAACCGCAATTTACCTTTCATTCAATCAACTCAAATATAAAAAAAAAAAAGTTTTTGGTACGTAACCCTTCGTGTGTGAGTCCGACTCGCACCTGGCCGGTTTTTTGGAATCGACTTTGACAATTTTTGTTAGGAGGCAAGTTTTGTTTCGTCTGGAAACCTTTTGTTTCGTTCATTAATCTTCTGTTGCTTTTTCGCTCGTGTGTCACCGCTAGGCCTATGTGCCTTGAGTTTTGCGGGCAGAGGGGCGGCGGCGGCGCGGGTGCGGGGCGAGCAACGTACACCCGTTTTCGATACCAGCGGCAGCGGGCAGATCACGCGGCACTATAGCGGCGTAGTGTTGTGTTCGTGGTTGTGTCGTCTAGATAAATTTGTTTTTATTCGCGAACGAAATGTCTGAACAACGGCGACAACATTTTTTTTATTCAAATTTATTCTTAACGCTCCATTTAATGGGGGCAAAAGAAGAAAACAAATTGTACAACACTGCAGGTGCGCGGGCGGTCACCGGCTCACTGCTCGTTGCCCGCCCTCGCGCCGCTCTTTTCGAGGTTCGGTCCATTTGATTTTACATAGATCCTGCCAATCCCGCGCCGCCGCCGCCCCGCTGCCCGCAAAACTCGAGGCAGAGGCCTTAGCACGCGTTAATTGGCGTACATAAAAAACACCGTGTAAGTTTGTTGGCGATCCAACAGGTTTGAAATTTTTGGCTCGCACGTCTGTCATCGCCGCGAACCATTACTTTGCTTTGAGATACGTTGAGTGCTGTTGTGTTGCAAAAGTTACTGATTGTCGTAGCTATCCACTATAATAATTAAAAGAATTCATGACCCCCTATACGCCTATGACGAGCAAGCTTTAACGTGTGTCACTGACGTCGCGTCGAGCTTATAAATGCAAAAGCTTTTGTCCGCGACTTCGTCCATGTCTGTTAACAATTTCTTGGGTTTAATTTTTTTTTGCACGGAATCCTATATGGATACACGAACCTTACAGAACAACAACTGTTCGTTTCGGGATGGAACCGAATGGTTGTGAATCGCTATTCAGAATTACCGCTTTCTGAATCAAACTCCCATCCAGCTCAAAGAGCCTCCTAAGGTATTGGGTCGAGGGTCGTGGTTATTCAGCCATTGGCTGACAACTATCGGTACCTACAACAATCATGGCTTCGTCCACATGACAACAATCTCGCGAGCGAAGTCTAGTCAAAATATTTACTTCATTTGCTTATCTTTCTCGGCTTTCAGGAGTTTATCGTCATGCGGGATGGTTAAATCAACGTAACAATCATAGCATGATTCGGCCCGAGATTACGATACCTGTCTGGCTTATTGACCCCTATTATAGTCCTATCAGCGATGATGAATTGTTTCCAGTACTATGCTAGTATTACAAGTACCTACAACAGGTCGGTGGCATGCCCGACGGATGTAGACCATGCCGTCGTTGATGATAAACCTCTGGTAGTTTGGTCATGATATCATCGTCCATAATTGCAGACAAAATCTTCAATTTCCTCAAAGAGGTCACCGAATCTCACCGAGGCTGTGCACGCTAATTCTACCATTATTATCATGAAGGCGTAGCGCCATAGAAATATAAAAAAACAGGAAAAGTGGCAAGGGGGCGTTTCAGTGTTCGCGCGACATGCTCACTTTTATCTGATATCATGTCATAGGCAAATGGTCGTCTCAGCGAACTAGTGCGCTTTCGACCGCGATCGTGTTAAATTATAAGAATTCCGAGTTATTCAGTGGTTTCTTGTAATAACTGAAGCCTATACTAAAACTTTGTAAATCATGGAATCACTTACCATTTCTAAATATAAGTACTTTACTATATTTCTCTTTGAAATCATAAAAAACCACAAATCGTAAAATATGTCTTGGTTTTACTGTTCAATATCACAGCGACTGTACTATTTTTTGCGAAAATTACATTGCTCCTAAGGTGGATGCGCCAGGGTAGCCCGCGAAATTCAATTTTTGTTACGTTCTTTGCAACTTGCAAGTCAGTAATAGGTTTTATGTTGATCAAAGTATGATTCGCGGGCGTCAGAATTATGTATTTTCAGAATTATAACCATTTAATTCTGCAATAAAACTCCATAGGGCCAGGTAAACCGAAAGAATGACTATTTCATGAAATCTTGACATATTAGGATTATACCGACTTATGGAGTTATTTTATTTTACTGATTTTAATTGTTCCACCTTAAGGTGGAAACGCCAGCCCTCTAAGTTCATAAAGCCCTATAGAATGGTTATTTCATGAAAAAGTCATTCTATAGGGCTTCGTGAACTTAAGAGGGATATTAATGATTAAAATGGTTATAATTCTTTAGATAAATACGCCTTACGGCCGCGAATCGTATTTTGTTCAACATACAGCTTCACACTGACCGGCAAATTGCAAAAAAACATAATAATATTTGAATTTCGCGGGCTACCCTGGCGCTTCCACCTTAACACTACCTAAGTTAGTCAAAAAGTGACTGAAAAAGCAATGTAAAAAAACCTTTTTACAAAAAATACAACCGACTTCCAAAAACAAAACACTACAAGGTACAAAATAACTTCAGTAGAAAGAAAAGAACTTTAATTTCTGAAGTCGGTGTTTTTCACAGAGATATAAATAGTTAAATGTTTTTGGTTAACTTTTTCGTTTTTTGACACCGACTTCCGAAATTAAAGTTCTTTTCTTCCTAATGAAGTTATTTTGTACCTTATAGTTTTGTTTTTGGAAGTCAGTTGTATTTTTTGTAAAAAGATTTTTATTTTTCACTGTTTAGTGGTACCTAGGTACTTGCGTACCCATTAACAGCGTACCAGCGCAATGTTATGTTAAGAACTGGTGTAAACACTAAAAAAACATGCGATTTCAGCAATCCCGATCCCTTTGCTAACATTTATTGAAGAGTTCCGTTGCCTACCTCCGAAGTTCTTGTCAGATCTTCACCAAATTGAAACGGGACCAGTCCAGGAAAATACTCTTTCAAACAAAAAAAGAATCATCCAAATCGGCTGACAATTGGCTAAAGTATCGCTGAACAAACATTTTTCATGGGATCTTATCATCAGATCCTAATTTATTCCTTTCATCATTAGCTCAGCGACATGAGATGATGATTACCAGGCACAAATATCTGAATTGCGTTAGAAAGTTCATGAAAAACATTGTATGTGCCTATAAAATTTGAGGGTTGCCCTCGATTTTCGTGGGATCCCATCATCAGATTCTGACATGGTGACAATGGGACCAATCGAGAAGTATATCCTTTCAGATGAAACAAAAATTTTTCAAATCGGTCATAAATGACGGAGTTATGAGGCAACAAACATAAAAAAAAAATACAACCGATTTGAGAACCTCCTCCTTTTTTGAAGTCGGTTAAAAATCATAAAACGATACTTTAATATGCGGATTCATCACGTATTACGACCGCTGCTTATTGCGACGAGTTGGTGATGTCCTTTGCAGATCCACTTACGTAGGTTATCGGCAATAATGTCGATTGACGAAGGAAATCTTGCTATAATAGTTTATTTTTCAATTTGTCAAACATTTTAACCCGGTTAGAAGATCGAAAAATAACGGTTTATACTTAATTTAATTATATTACAGCGTAGTAGAGAAATGCGTAAATCAAGATAATTAAATTTTATGTTAATAATCGGTGGAGTGTTTTATAATATTTTCTGGACATGCCATTTTTATTTATTTTTTCACGTTTTTGACTTTCTCGGGTCCCTAGAGACCCGGTCCTTGGATAGGCGTACGAGGGGCCGAAGCCAACTCGCAGAGGCCTCTTTAGACATTTGAAATGGAATGGGACACCAGCCGACGATTATCCCTGTATGCACTGTGAAAGTATACCCAAGGACAATCCCCGGTTGGAGCAGGACTATTGCAGAATATGGAAACAAAAGATGAAACGCTATAAGTTTGGCTGGTTTAGTGGACTAATAATCGTTTACTATGGAAGAACTATTGGCCCCTGTCTGACCATTGGCAATTAAACGGCTTTAAAATAGCAGGGGGTGACTTTCACACTTAATAAATGGGCCCCCCGAAAAGGGTCGCTAGCCCAAAGTAACGTAGCGCCAAGGGGGCAACATATCCTGAGGTGCTAGAGGAGTGGAGAGGTATACCACGGCTATCAGGACAATCCCCGAACTTTCCGATTTAGTCAATCACTAGCGCATATGAAAAATAAATTACTTTTGATGTGTGCACAGCACAACGATAGAGTGAGCTGTTTTTGTGTGGGTAAGTTGTACGGTGCATGGTTTAATACACGCTGTTTACGAAAGGATAGGGTTTATAATTGATTGTGTAGTACCTACGTTCTGTTTTGAGAAATGCGGGTGTTTGCGCGACTGCGTACCTATTGCTTTTACTGAAGTGCATGTGTTGCAGTTGCCGTTTAGAAGTGGCGTAGTGGAGACACAGGGTTAAAGTCAAAAGTCAAAAGTCAAAAGTCAAAATAATTTATTGTTTGTCACAGGTTTAAAGCAGTTCTTATCAACGTAATATGTAGATCGCTGTAACATACCCATAGGGCGTACAATAATATGCATATTTATATGTTTTCATTAATTAAAATCTAATCCAAACCAAATCTATTTTATCATGCAAAAATACATTATAAATTAATGATCTCTCATGTCAAAATACATTAAAATTCGTCAATATGATACGCATGTCAAAATGTTATTATTAAATAATTAAATTATACATAGTCAAAATTAAATCAAATAATTCGTCTACCGGGCATATCTCCTTCTTTATTATATCTATGGGTAGCGCGCTCGTATGTGGTTCGCCCTATATTCTTTTATGCTACGTGAAACTTAAAACGTCTGAGTGTCTCAGTTAAATTCTTTAGAAGTGTGCGTATCTACACCAAAACTCCAAAGTCTAAGCATGCAGAAGTTATAAAGATAAACATAATCTCATAATAAAGGGGTTGGGTGATCTGATTAAGTACTCACCAATGCAAGTAAAACCGCACTGGTACGTTAGCGAGCCGGCAAGCCAAATGTATAGGCTGCCAATGGAGCGCCTACAAAACCGCGGTATAATAAACCCCCGCGCCGGTAGATGTGAACCTGCGAGCCGACAGTTTTTTTCACGCTGCTGTAGCGATCGCAACTCGTGCTAAACGCCTATATTCAGTGGTGGATACTAAAGGGGACACCAAATCCAGCAGCTCCATAAATACTCCCTTGGTCAACCTCATATGATTTGGATAGTTATTTGATTCACCCATAAGTTCTTCCACTAAATTTACACGGGACAAGCGTTATCTCTCTTGCAACCAGTTTTTGACTCACACTTGTGGCGTCTTTTCTTTGGTAGTTCTTGTTGTAAAATTATACCTAAACTAGTTGACCCACGCAACTTCGGTTATGTCACAATTTTCATTACTGCTCCACTCCTATTGGTCTTAGCGTGATGATATATAGCCTGTAGCCTTCCTCGATAAATGGGCTATCTAACACTGAAAGATTTTTCAAATAGGAGCAGTAGTTCCTGAGATTAGCGCGTTCAAGCAAACAAACAAACAAATAAACTCTTTAGCTTTATATATTAGTATATTGATAGATAACAAAGTAACTCCGACTGAGAAAACACCATTTCAATACTGCGATCGAGATTCAACTGTTTGATACGCAACCAACAGTTTATACCGTTAACTCTTCAGCTCGCCAATGGATCATAATCACTCATCATTTCAGCCGAAAGACGTCCACTGCTGGACATCCTTCTCCAAGCGTCGCCACAACGACCGGTCCTGCACATCCATCGGTTACCCACGACCTTCACCAGGTCATCGGTCCACCTTGTGGGAGGATGTCCAACTTTGCGTCCTCCGGTACGCGGTCGCCACTCCAGAACTTTTCGGCCCCATCGACCATCTGTTCTGTGAGCAATGTGCCCTGCCCAATGCCACTTTAGTTTGGCGATCCTTCGGGCTTTGTCGGTAATCTTGGTTGTCTTGCGGATATCATCATTCCTGATTCGTTCACGCAAGGAAACTCCAAGTATTGCCCTCTCCATTGCCCTTTGAGTGACTTTGAGACTTCTGATGAGGCAACGCACTGTCACTGGTAACACGCAGTGATCATAGACTTGTGGTATGTGGGACGAGAAGATACCACGCTAAGACCACGCAACTTCCCAAACGCTGCCCAGCCGAGTCGGATTCGACGGTTGACCTCTTTCTCGAAGTTGGCTCTTCCTAACTGGACCAATCGGTAGACCTAGGTAGACGTACTCGTCTATCACTTTGAGTGAAGAGTTTCCGATCTTGATGGGAGTGGGTGCTACATGGGTATTTACCATGATCTTGGTTTTGTACATGTTCATTTGGAGACCCACTCTTTCGGAAGCTCTACTGAGGTCATCGAGCATTGTACTGAGGTCCTCCGTAGTCTCAAGCCATGACGAGTATATAGTCGGCAAATCGAAGGTGACTGATGTACTCGCCATTGACATTAATGCCGAGCCTTCTCTAGACCAAAACCTCGAAGACGGATATGGTTCTGCTATCGGCGGTCTTCAGTTTCGTGAGCTGGCTCTGCCCAATAGACAGATCTCTAGCAAAGACCCTGGAGCCCTTATTCCGCTCTATCGCGTCTTTAATTTTTTCAGTATAAAAGCAGCGGAAATCGCTTTTCAAGGACTTGAGATCCGCTTATTGAGCTGCCGGTATATGCACACACTGTCTGAAGACTGCAGAATCATCTCCCGCCTCTCCTTATTTATAAGAGTAGGATCAGAGAGCCTCTTTTTCTTGTCTGTACGTTTCCAAGAACTCATCGTTATATTCTTCACTCGAAACGATTCTGAAGTTCGAGCTGAAAGCTATCGGAGTTTTGAATTTGGATCTGTGCTGGACGGAGAGTAGACCTCATCAGTCCAGATCTTTCCAGCTTAATATTGTGGCAGCTGGCATCAACATCCGCGCGCTGCCTCTTACCATGCGGTGATCCGTTCATTCATTAAATATTTGGTTCTTCGTCGACATAATGAAGTCAATCTTATTTTTAGTTGCACCGTCGGGGCTGCGCCAGGTCCACTTCCTGTGTTCACGTTTTCTAAAGAAAGAAAGAAAAATGTTTATTTGGGACTCGCACAAGACACATAAAAGTATGTACATAAAACAAACCGTCATAAAATATGACGAAAGAGAAAATAAAAAAAATGAAGGAGTTCATTAGATAGAGGCCCTCCTCCATAAAACTGGCCAGTAAGTGTCCCCGGTGTTTCCGACGTCCAAATCCAAAAATCCTATTTCGTCGTCGGGGTGTGTCGAGGTTGAGGCGTAAATCTGTACGACCTTCAACGAATATTTTGACGATATTCTGAGTATGAGGTACGCCACTCTGGTCGACACACTCTCGATGCTCACCACATTGGACACACGGGACTTGTGAACGATAAACCCGACACCACCCCTTCTGGTCACCCACCCGGAAATAGAGCAGATTGACGGATTTGAGAATTATCGTGGCCTCCCGTCAATACTCCACCGCAACCTGCTGAATTCCTCCTCAAGTTCGTTGATCTTCTCGTCGGTCCGGAGTGTTCTCGTGTTTGATGTTGCCAGGTTCAGTCGTCGGTGTTTGTTATGGAAGTCGGGTCCAATCCGGAGATTTTTCGCACCCCTTACCTCGCCTTGAACTTGACCGCTACCGGTGTCAAGGGTAGACGGGCTGCCGGGCACTAGATGCCATTTTATAGTTGTGCTTGTCATCATTTGGGGGGGTTTGCCGTAATCGTTACGCTTGGCAGGCGGGTTGGCGATCGCAGTGTATGGTGTTGAGTTTTACAGAGAATGCTGCTGCCTATTCTCTGGCGAGTCCCTTAGACGCCTCTTACGACACCCACGGGAAGTGATGGGATGGTATTATTCTTTTACGGCACCAGCCGACACCATATGGCAGTTCAAGCCAATGGATCACCCCCTTGAAGTTTGATTTTATACCGCGGCATCTCACACTTTTGAAATGATTTTTAGGATTCTAAACGTTGGAGATCAGCAAGCTAAAGAAATTGTCAGGTGCAAGGAAGTAGAAGACAAATTATGAAATTTATACAGCTGAATTATTATAGGTACCTCAACAATAGTGATTCAATATTTCTAGAAGTTATGAAGAACCTAACAAACTAAAACTAATATGTGTTCTTGTCCGAGCTGACAATAGGTGACGCTAGGTAGTATTCATAAATAAAAATAAACCCAAAATTTTAATAGATATCGTACTAATTTATACTTTCGGACTCAGAATGATCTCTTTGTCATTTGATATTGCTCTCAATTAGATCTAAAAAAAAAAACAGGTGTCCCCACTTTATTTGATGTCTGTGATATTTTATAAGTTACCTTTGCTGCTCGGAACTTAGTAATGACGTTTTTGAAACCACCTTAATCGAAATTTATTTAGTAGTTTTGACACTATGGTGGAAGATCTATATTAGTATATAAAGCTGAAGAGTTTGTTTGCTTGAATGCGCTAATCTCAGGAACTACTGGTCCGAAATGAAAAATTCTTTGAGTACTAGATAGCCCTTTTATCGAGGAAGGCTAAATATATCATCACGCTAAGACCTATAGGAGCGGAGCCGACGAAGTTGCGCGGATCAACCAGTACCTAATAAATAAATTAACACATACAATAGACTGCAGAATCATAAACCTGCCTCGAGCCTTTGTCTAATCTGTTAAAAATTGTCAGTTGTACATCTCAGATACTCCAGTGCAGTTCGTTTATAACAGGAAAGAAAGGTAATCAGAGAAATAATGCAAATAAAACTACAAAATAAAATTTATAAAATAATAATAGAACAAAATTTATTAATTCACATAAGCAAAAACATACTCACAACTTATTGCTTCTTAAAACTCTTTAATATTGGATAAATGTTATCAAATGCCTCATATATTTCTTCTCTTACTTTAGCACCAGTTAACACAACTTTTCCAGAAACAAAGATCAATAATACTATTCTTGGTTTTACCATTCTATAAATAAGGCCTGGGAATAACTCTGGCTCATATGAACTGAATTGTCCATGTGTCAGTACTAAGCCTTCTAGTCGAATTGGAAACTTCACATCACAACTTCCAACCATGTTTTGTATCTTAAAGTCTAAAAACTTAGCCTGTAAAAAAATAAAAAAGTATTATCATGGCATATTGTTTTTTACTTAAGATAGGATTTTATGGGCATTAATATCCAATAAATTGTCCAGTCCTGAAAATGTACTGAACTAAATTATAATAAAGAACAGGTCTAAGCTGAATTTATGCAAGCTGTGTTTTTGCTGTAAATATTTATAGGTCTCTGTCAGATACAATTTTATTATTGTTAATTATATCCAGACTGTTGTCACTGTTTTCAGTGTTGTGAAATATATTATGATGACCAAATTAATAGCAATAGCTTATGATTAATAAACAAATAAAAACGACAGTAATTGTGTTATTATGGTCTAACACTTACATAAAAACCAAGCTTCTGAATAATTCTAGCATATTTCCGAGCAGCGAGACGAGAGTCTTCTTCACTTTTAGCTCCTGTACAAACCATCTTTCCTGATGAAAATATCAGTGCTGTAGTCCTGGGTTCTCTTATTCTCATAATTACTGCAGCAAATCTCTTTGGGTTGTATTCTGCATTTCTTGCATGGAGGGCAATTTTTTTTAAGTCTAATTTACAATTTAGGTTCACTGTTGAAACTATATTTCTGAAATATAAAAATATTTTTATAAGTTTTTCACATTTGTTTTGAACTTAAGAAAACTTAAAAATTATTTATCTACTGTTGTTTATTTTAATCTGATCAAACAAAACATGTTCATGACTACTTACTGCAACTGTGGTAAGATTCCAGGGTCAGCTGAGTGTGGAGTCATAGGTGTCATTGGTGCCGGACTAGCTTGGCTCATCATTTGCTGGGCTGCTATACTGCTACTTGTGATCAGGGGTGACATTAAGTTTTGCTAAGTAAAAATAAATAAATATTAATAGAATATAGTAACAGTTTTGAGGCATAATAGCTTAACTCTTGTGGAGTCTTGAATATACTTTGCAGTAGTTTCTGGAGTGATTGTACTTGTTAACAGCGTGAATAAATACAACAATCAATTATTCTGGTATTCTTGTAATAAAATCAGGATAGAGGAATGGAGGTGTAAAGTAGTAACAATATGACATTATTAGAACTTGTAAGACTTTGCTTAAAATATATAGTCAGCAATAATTACTGGTGTTTGGGGCTGCATCATTTGTTGAGGTGTAGCATAGCTGGCGGCTGGCGCGTATGTATGGACTGATCGTTGAGGAGTTCCCATTAGCGATGCACCAAAACCAACGAGTGGTGAGGAGCCCATAGCAGCAAGGGCATGTTGCTGTTGTTGTTGCTGCTGCTGATGCTGCTGTTGCATAGCATTTGGCAAAATCTGTTGGTCTTCTTCTGGCTGATGCAAAGGAGTACCTATGCCAGGTATATTGTACGGACTCGGTAGCATTTGATCCATTTTGAAGTTTGTTTTTCAGTTTTTGATAGTATCGAACTAAATCTGAATCACAGAGTTGAAGAAATTTTTTGGAATAATCAATTTGCAGTAAATGAATGGCCGTTAAGTTAATATTATCTAAATCACCGCTTTTTCACATTTGTCAAAAAGCGAGAAGCATCACAAATTTCAGTTCACAGTTTGTTGCCTCCATCGCCAACCAAATTGTCATTGTCAAACATTTGGTGTCAGTGTCATGTTATTTTCAATTTTCAATTATTTCTATGATTTTTATTAGTTTGTGGAATTCATAGAACTAAATGTCTATGGTGGAACAGTTGTTGGTCGTCTAAAGTGCCACACTGACGCGCACAAAAGACGCGTGCGTTTGCGTCCGGAATACTGGTCTAAAAACGAATCATAGACAAAGATAACGGATCAAAGAATAACAATTAGTTATGTATTTTTTCTCGTGAAAGTCGTGATCCACAAAAGTTGCACCAACTTAATCCTCATCAAATGATGGGATAGCACTTGTTATAGATCTATATCTATATTAATATAATTATAAAGCTGAAGAGTATGTTTGTTTGCTTGAACGTGCTAATCTCAGGAACTACGTATCCGATTTGAAAAAATCTTTCAGTGTTAGATAGCCCATTTATTGAGGAAGGCTATATGCTATATATCGTCACCAAGACTAATAGTAATTAAGATTGTGGCGCAGGTGAAGTTGCGCGGGTCAACTAGTAAATAATATTTTTATGATTAGCGATGTTGGTTGCTATGACAACAGTTTGTTGATAGGTGGACGTCAAAAATAAAAGTATTGAAGAGTTCTTTAAAATATGTGTTTAATTATTAAATGCTAGGTAACAGCGACTCTACTACTAGGTACTACTAGGTACTCTCTTACACCACTGCAGCTTACTCTGCTGCATACCACATTGTGGGTTATGATGGGCCGTTATACGTGAGTAAAAAGTAAAGATGAGAAGTCACGTACGCATAGAACCACTTGGAAGAGAAAATTATGGTACATGGTGAATCCATGCAAAAGCTCTTTTGATGAAAGTAGGACTCTGGAATTACGTCTCGCAAGCAGTAAAAATACCTACACTAGAAGGTGATAAACTAAATAAATATGTAGAAAAAGATGGTTTAGCGCTAGCAGAATTATTTCTAATAATCGCACCCAGTGAGCTGAAATAAGTTAAAACTGTAAAACTAGCAAGCAGGTCTCGAATACGCTTAAAAGTATTTATTACAGTAAAGGTCCTGCTCGAAAGGCAGTCTTTTAAAAGAATTGATCTTAAGAAAAATTAAAGATAACGACAATGTTGTAGATCACCTAAATAAATTCATGGATGTCGTCGATAAATTAGAAGAAATGGACATGAAAATTAATAAAGATCTGTTGAGCATCTGTATAGCTTACCTCAAACATGTGAAAATTTCCGGATTGCTATAGAATCAAGGGATAATCTGCCTGATCCAGACAGTTTAAAGGTAAAATAATAGAGAAGGTAGAAGCAAGAAGAAATATTGCTAGTACGAGTAAACTAACACCTGAACAAGAGGCACTTTACACGAAACGACGTGGAGGAAACAAGAAGAACATCGAATGCTTTAAATGCAAAAAGAAAGGACATAAAGCGATTGAATGCTGGTCCAAAACAAATTCAAACAATGCAAATAGTAAGATTATTAATTATTGATCCGAAGAGATGTGTTTGAATACAAATGATAACAACAAGATAACAAGAGGATGGTGTCTCGATAGTGGTTCGACATCACACTTGTCATATGAATTTTTTTTTTTAAGAATTTAGCAAGAGATAACTACAAATCTTTAAAATTAGCCTCAGAAGACTGCATGGTAGAGGTAGAAGGCCGTGGTCCTGCAACCAATTGCATAGATAAAAATGATAACATAAATTTATAGGAAGCTCTCTATGTAACATCGTTAACAACAAACCTAATGTCAGTTGGGAAGATAACAGATAAAGGTGCAACAGTTTTTTTCAATCAGAAAAACCGTGATTGAAAAAAGAATGATTATTTCTGAAATATTCATTCTTTCGAACTACATGAACTTAGAGGGCTATATTGATGAGTAAAATGGTTATAATTCTTTAGAAAAATTCGCGTTACGGTCGCGGATCGCATTTCGTCCAGATACAGCTTCACACTGACCGGCAAATTGCAAAAAACATAAAAATATTTGAATTTCGCGGGCTACCCTGGAGCATCCACCTTAACAAAGGCAGACAAAACCATCTGTATGGCAGCAAGATTACGTAATGGATGCGAGCATTCATTCCTCTGTGAAATGGGTGAAGATAGTGACGAATGGGAAGATGCTATACTATAATAAGCGAAATAGAGCCACACTTAAAAAATAACACTTGTAAAGTTGTACACCGGAATGAAATAAAAATTATAATTGACAGCAAAATGGTTTTGAAATATAAATATGATGAATTTGTAGAGACAGATAGGCGAAAATCACGACTTGTAGCTCGAGGATTTAACCAAAAAGAAGGTGTTGACTACAATGAAACGTTTGCACCAGTAGCAAAAATGAGTACAATAAGATTACTGATTGCACATGCGATATTAAATAATATGAAATTGTTTCAACTTGATTTTTGTACAGCATTTTTAAATGGTAACATAGATGAAGATATATATATGAAGAAGCCGAAAAATCTAGACAGATATCTGAGGAATATCATTTCACAAGGAAAAGACGAAGGAGAATTAGTGAGAAAAGCTAAGTATAAATAAATACAAGCCTAGGTATAAATGAATACAAATATAATGGAATATGTTAACTTAATAAGGCAATTTATGGTTTAAAACAGGCAGGAAGACAATGGTTCTTAAAATTACAGAAGACGCGTGCGTTTGCGTTCGGCATACTGGTCTAAAAACGGATCATAGAAAAAGATTAGAATAACAATTAGTTATGTATTTTTTCTTGTGAGAGTCGTGATCGTGATCCACAAAAGTTGCACCAACTTATTAATTTATTTATTTATTAAAATTAGTACAGCCACATCACATACATACATTGTGCAATAATTTTCAAAAAGTTCAATAACAAAATTTCTTATGCACATGACAATTAAGGCGTACATAGCGCTCACCAGAACATAGTGCTTGCTGCCTTGTAATAATAAGTTTTATAAGTTAACCAACTTAATCCTTATCAAATGATGGGTTGGCACTTCTTACTATATGTGTAATTGGCATGCATAGATGGTGGTGGTTGTTTGGTGTCGTGCCGTTAGTTCGGGGATGTTCCAAGGCACCATTCTGAAAAAAAAAAGAGTTATTTACCAGACATGCGTAAAAATCGAAAGAATCATGTTGGATTACATTAAATGACGACACGGTTGACGCAGTGGTTAAGAGATTGGCTGCTCCACTGCGTTTCAACTCCTGCAAGGAACAAATGTTTATATGGACCGGAGAAATTCCTTGGTTGGCGTTTTGAGAAAAAGAAATGCAAATAGGAGTTATTGCTTTAGTGATTATGTACAAAAGTTTTATTTAGAAAAATGAAGTGAAACAGGGTGCAAGCGAAGTGAACCATATATTTAGTTTAAATGTTTTTGTGTTGACCAGGTTTGTGTGGTCCCAAAGTATTCGGGACGTAACGAATCCGCAGATGCTTGCGTCTGCGGGACTAAAATTATGTGTGAGTATGAGTTATTATTGGTTCATAATTTATGGATTATAATGCTTTGTGGTCTGACCCTACTGTATGCTCTAAGGACCCTACTCAAGAAAAATGCTAACTGGTGACTTGTCAGCATGGTCTCAGACCTTAGCCGAATCCGCCAAGAATGAATTAAAAAAAAAAAGCTTTGTGGTCTGAGTAATCATGTCAGTGTCAATGTTATGTCAAGTCAACCTTTGATGCATTTGCTATTGATGATTGCCACGCTTATTGAGTATTTTATTTAATTTCTCATTATTATTGAGATTTGATAAGCCTTAACAATGGCTGAGACTATGAAGCAAACAGTCGCAACTATACTAAAAAGTATTGAAAGGTAAGTTCATGCACTGACATTCAGTTTTGTGTAAGGTTATGTACTGGGAATAATACAATATTTTGTGGTATTTATTAGAAATAAATTCGGCTTTCTTTATTTAATATATCGTCAGTGCGTAGCCAAATCTGATATGTTCATTTCTACGAAATTTTCTCGTTACTAAATAGCCTTAAAAATCAAATCTTTAACAGTACATTTTATCATTTTCACATGTATTTCAGTTCATACGGCATTTTGAAATGATGAATTAGTCATCAAAAATCATCAATTAATCATAAAATAAAACAAATTAACTTCTCCCTTGCCAACTTGATGAAAAATACAGATCAGATTTGGCAAGTGCACTGATGATATGAACATAAGTAGCTAATATTGTTCTGTAACGTTGCTTATAGATACAATCCCGCCAATCTTCAAACCTTGGAGAGGTATGTTGAAATGCAGTCACGAGAGAATACTTATGATTTGGAAGCAAATCTGGCAGTTTTAAAACTGTACCAATTCAATCCAGAGAAGTTCAATGCTGACATTACGTGTCAGATACTTTTGAAAGCCTTGACTAACTTCCCACATACTGATTTTACTTTGTGCAAATGTTTGCTTCTGGAATCTGTGGTAAGTGTTAAAAAACATTCATAAAAATTTGCTAGCTATAATTATTATACTTGTTGGTACTTCTTAACAGGATCCCTGGATGCCTAATAACAAAACTATTGCATATCAATTTTACTGGACTTTGTTATAGTATTTGATAGTTTGTTTGAAGATATTTTAATGTATGACACCCTTGAATGTTTACTGGCACTAAATGGGTTTACTAGGCAGTGCAAATTGGTTTACTTTCCATCTAGTCATCAACAACGTGACCAGGAATCATTAGACTGTCAGGTCATTGTGGTCACAGTAATAAAAGAGTTTTACTATTTTGGTCCCAGCTCCATCATCAGACCAGCTCAACATTACCATGTCATCATATTAACATCAGAATGAAAATATTCAAACCAAGACCATAAGTTGGGATGCAATTTTTTTAATGGTTCCGTCTACAAGTCAATCCTACGATTTTTTTAATTCTATTTTTGCAAAACTTTAAAATATCTTATTGAATGTCTGTGGTTGTTACTTTTGCCTCCTTTGTATCAAGTTTATTTGTTTGTCTCTTTTAGGTGGAGAATGAGACCATATCACAAATCAAATATCTGGCTGACATTCTAGAGCAGTGTGACTTTGCACAGTTTTGGAATAGAGTACATCAAATGCCTGAGCTTTGCAACCGTATCAGCAGTTTCCATGACTCCATCAGGAAGTTTGTTTGTCATGTTGTTGGTATTACCTTCCAGACAATTGATAAGAACAACCTTGCTAACTTATTAGGAGGGATTGATGGTCAGTAATTTATTTAAACTTTATGTAGAGTGAATGTTGGTGTTATGGTAGATTTCAGTCCACGAGACATTTTGTCCTCATCTAGTTGTGAGTCTTGCCATTTCTTTCACTTTGTCATAACATTGTTCCTGTGCATAGAGATCCTTTATATTTAGAGACTTCTTTGTAGATTTCTACAGCACAAAAGCGGAAAGATTTAAAAAATTTATAAATTTGACAATTCTGTCAAATTTATCATTTTTTTAAATCAAATAGATTTAAACTTTGTATAATCTAAAGGAACAATTCTGAAGACAATCAGAATCAAGAAGGCAACAGCAGTACCTACCATCCACAATGTTGCGAGTTGTCATCTCTCATCTGCCATTGCTTCGGAATAAGAGTGACCATTATTATTACTACTAGCTGATCTAGCAAACTTTGTTTAGACATATAAATTACAATAAAAAAAATAGCCTACCACCTATTCTCAGACCTACCAAATATGTATACACAAAAAGTTTCATAAAAATCGGTCAAGTTGTTTCCGTGTAGTTTGATAACAAACACTGTGCCACGAGATTTTTATATATTAGAAGATAGATGATCCTCTTGCATTTACCAGTGGGTAGTTAAAAGTGAAGGAGATAGTAACTCTATGTGGATCCCTGAAACAATCTGTTTGTCTGTTTTTAGATGTTACCTTGAAACACTGGGTGAAAAAATATGGATGGAGAGATGATGGAAACCTAATCTTCATTGCTAACCAAGATGAAAACATAAAGACAAAGAACATCACTGAGAAGATTGAGTTCGACCATCTGGCTCCACTGATGGCTTTGTTGTAAATCTTATGCAACTTTGTATTGAATAAATTTAAAGTAAAATAATTGTGTCATTTCTTGCTCTGATTCCTTTCGTCACCACTTAGGAATAATATTATGTTTATTCGTTTTTTATTGCATTGTGTTAGTTGATATCTTTTTTTCAATACCAGTATTAGCAATGCTTTGCCCATTAGCATAGTTTGAGTTTGACAGGATAAAAAAGAACAGACTAATTTGGATACTTACATGACTACATTGTTTATCGAATAAGTTAATTTTAGTATAAACATATTTGTTAATCATACACAAAGGTTCATGAAATTCCACTTGCAAAACTTTACTTTTCTATCACTAAAACGCCTTACAAAGGTGTTTTTTTTTTATTATAAAACCTAATTCCTGTAAATATCTGTGGATTAGAAAATGAGTCATAGTCGTGGGACAATTTTTGAACTGAATTTTAATTTAAATTATTAATGTCTTACGTAAACTTTTATGTACAATGACTTGTTGAAAAACATAACAATAAAAAGTAACAACAACATAATTTAACAAATAATTAAGTGGGTACATTGTATCGCCTTTACGCCTTCTTTGCATGACTGTAACCATGCTCCTTGCCGCCGGCATGACCTCCCTTCTTGCCGTGGTCGTGGTGGTGCGCAAAGTGTTCCTCATGACCGTGGTGGCCCTTGTGCCCTTTGTGGTCTTCGTCGTAATGTCCTTTGTCGTGATGTCCTTTCTTGCCATGGTGTTTCTCGTGATGACCCTTTTCATGGTGGCCACCTTTCTTGTGGTGTCCGCCCTTCTTATCGTGATGGCCGTGGAAGTCACCGTGTTTGTGATGGTGTCCACCCTTGTGGAAGTCGTCATAGAACTTGTGTTCCTTGTGGTATTCGTCTTTATGGGACTTATGGTGGAAACCTGTGGTCTTTGAACCTTTTTTGTGACCTTTTTTGTGTCCAAATTTCCCTCCTTTGTGACCGTGCGCGGCCTCGTGGTGTTCACCGTGGTGGTCGTGTTCATCGTGATGCTTCTTCTTGTGCCCTCCGTGTTCATCGTGATGTCCTTCTTGGTGGTGTTTCGCGTGTTTGCCGTGCTCACCTTTATCGTGGTGGTGATGAGACTTGTATCCCTTGTCTCCTTTCTCCCCGTGCTCCTCATGGTGATCGGCGTGGTGCTCATGGCCGCCGCCTTGTTCGTGGTGGCTGTCCTTCGCCTTCTTGTGCTCGGTGCCCGCTATCGCTTGGTCTCCGGGTTCACTACCGGCTGCCGACAGGTCGCCGCCTGTTGGTGCTGTTAATTCCGGGGCAGCCTTGACAACAGCGATTTCCTTTTCACCTTTAGTATTGGCTACATTCCGAGCATGCGCGACTAGCACCACGCATGCCAGAAGCTCTATTAAAGTCAGGAGCCTCATGACTGAAAAAAATAAAGAAATGTTAATAGTAGGTAAACGCTACATGACAATTAACAATTATTGATAGCTGAGTAACTATGCGCATTTATTCACTTAGAAAGTTGATAGCTGGTGAACCAGAATTAGTTAGGCGCCAGCCGCCTGCTTTCTATGTGAATGCATCCTATTAGATGGCATAAGTTATGAATAATAAAATAAAGTAAGTACAACTCACTTTGTCTGGCTCGACTAAAGACGTAGCCGTCACCAAAGCTACGATAACAGTGTCAAAACTGTTTCCGCACTTTGAATTTATAGATTAGATCGCTTTCATCTGACGTCGATTACAGTGCTGTTTGGCAATTGTTGCTGCAGATTTCTGGATGAATGAGTCCGCGACGGCGACGGTATCGCCGCGCCGCGGTGACTATGACGACATCATGTTATGGTTAAACTGAATTAGTTCCGTCAGACCGACTGCTAATTATTTAATGGCACTTATTGGTTGGCTTTATAGGAACTTTAAGACTATTGAGTAGGTATAGATTCAAGGTTGTACATGTGCTTAAATAATAATTGAATGAATAAGAGTTGGGAATGAAACGGGATAATTTTTAAATTGGTTTAAGTTTATTTACAAAGAGGTAATGTGTAAAGTAACAAAATAAACAATAACATAATCTTAACAGTAGGTACATTCTCAGTGCTTGCCGTGGTGGAATCCCCAGTGTTTGTGGTCCTCGTGGCCACCCTTCTTGCCGTGGTCGTGGTGGTGGTGGTGGTGTTCTTCGTGTCCGTGATGGCCCTTGTGTCCCTTGTGGTCCTCATCATAATGATGCTTGTCATGGTGGCCGTGTTTGCCATGGTGCTCTTCGTGGTGGCCGGAGTGGTGGTGACCGCCCTTCTTGTGACCACCTCCTTTCTTCTCGTGGTGTCCGTGATGGTGGCCGTGTTTGTGGTGCTTGCCTTCCTTGTGGTGGTCATCGTAGAAGTGGTGATCCTTGTGGTACTCGTCCTTGTGGTATTTCTTGTGGTAGCCCTCAACTTCTTCGCCCTTATCGTGATGTTTCTTGTGGTGGTGCTTACCGCCCTTATGGTGGTGTCCGTGCTCGTGGTGCTTGCCATGGTGGTCGTGCTCGTCCCAGTGCTTCTTGTGATGGCCTCCGTGCTCGTGATGGTGTCCGGCTTTGTGGTGCTTGCCATGGTGACCATGTTCTCCTTTGTGGTGGTGGTGATGTCCCTTATGTCCTTTGTGTCCCTTTTCACCATGTTCGTGGTGATGGTGGGAGTGGTGCTCCTTGCCGCCGCCCTCCTCGTGGTGGTGACCGCTGGCCGCGGCGACCAGGTCTCCCTGCTCCTCTTCCCGTCCCGCACACACTACTATGACACATCCTAGCACGGCAAGGGCCACTAGCGACCTCATTGTTATTGTTTTACTTTGCTGTTTGCTCTGTATTTGGCTACTGGGACTGAACTGCCTGTAAGCCGCCCGTGACAGCATTTTATATCATTAGATTTGCGGGTTGCAGTCGGTGAAACCATCGGCAAGGACGCCACGCCGTCAGCTCGGAACGCGTTACGCCTTACCATTGCGACATGTCTAAATGCCTACGCAAAAAACAATACAGGTACTTATCTGTTAATTCAGAAACAAAACAATCAATGTATTCACAGAAACTGCTGTAGTACGTTGACACCTAATAACAATTCAGTTTTTGTTACCAAAATACTTGGTGAGTTCGATGTTTCTATTAAATTACCTAATGCCTGATCATCGTAATTATTGCGAATAGTGCTGTTTAGCGTGGAGTCCTGCTTAAAATTTTCGAATTGACCGAGCTGAGTACCGAAGTTTAGGTTGGCCACAGATATCTGCTTACAACCTTAGCTTTTGTAGCTAACTGAAACACACAGCTTAGATACCTAGGTGTTAGCCGGCCATTCTACTACAACTAGGTATTCATTCGTAGTTGACTCTAACGCCCCTTTAGCTTTTGGTCTTCTTACACCAGACAGAATCGTGCGAGGACCAAACGGTCCCTGCACGATGATGAAATCATCAGACTTCAATATTTTAACGGTGCCATGTCTCTACATAAATTCTGGTGCTGCTAACCATATTATTTTCTTAAGAATTTGCACAATTTTAAAATTGATGAGCAAAATCAAGCTAGAGATAGGACTCGTAGGCAAACTTAATCCAACCTAATCTGCGTGGTTCAACATAGTACAAGTACCTAGGTACAAAATATCAATCTGTCTTCCTCTACAAGAAGCTAGATAGGTATAGGTACCTACCTACCTACCTTTAAAATTTAAAAGCTTACGTAAATAACCCAAACTTTTTTAATGTGGATTAGATATTTTTTTTTTTTTGTTTATTGTACCTATTTTTATTATTAGATACATTATTGGGTAAGTACCTCTAATTAATTAAGTAACTGTAGGTACCTATTTTAGGGTTTCTACCTATTGTTATTTTTTATGAAGTAGTGTTTTGTTACCGATGTTTTTATAAAATTCTACACAATGCAGGTAGGTACCTACTTACGTAGGTATATTGTTTTGAAATAAATGACTTGTGCCTATGTCATAAATAAAACCCTAACTGAATACGTGCTGTTGGATTTAGCACCTGGATTTAGCGCCGAAAGTTGATAATCCGACAGCGTGTTGTTATTTAAGTGTAGTCAAGTGTTATTGAAAATGGGCATTTACTCGTAGACTTTGTCAAGAGCAAACCAATTGCAATTAAAAAAAAAAAAAAATTACGTTACGAAAGATAAGGATAAAGATGCCTGTCCATTACAGCGGAGCGAGGCAGCGGAGAAGCGGAGAAATTTTAACCAATCATGTCAGTCAAAAAGTCAGTGACTTACGTGGTGCGGAGATTTTATGCAATTCCATTGGTTAAAATTTCTCCGCTCCACTCAAGCGCCCTTAAGCCTACCTGCATATAAATTAAGAACAGGTGAGACGAAAATGTTTGATTGAGGCACCTACTCAATCCTCGGCATGCCTGGCAGGTCTGTTTGTCAGGCCCACCCTGTTACTTAAACCGTTGTACTTAATTAAAATATGATGTTGTTGCGCCACCATTCTCAGTCTGACAGACCCACCGGGCCACCAGGAGGCATACCGCGTAACATTTTACCACGTGGCATGCCGAGGGTGTGCTATCAAGTCAAACTGTAGCGTGTAAGTAGTACCTAAGCTGAGAAATTAAGTTATTCTCTAGTGTAGCAAATCTCATTGGGGATCAATCTATCAATCTGGCGAGCCTTTACCCAACCACATTGTGTTCGTTTTCCAGTCTAAAAGCGTGCATCTGAATACCAGGAAGGTGACTCGGGGTAAGATAAAAAAATAGGTAGGTACAGTAAGATTATCAAGGCATTCTCAGTCTGCGAAAGTCGCTATTAAGCACGCATGTCTTTTTTGACGAATTCCGGTTCCCGTAAATAGGGTGACGGTCAATCTGTCTTCTCCAACCCTGAACCCAGTACCAGGGTATCTTTGCCAAGACAGGTTATCAGGTTTTCAGGCATAAAACTATACCTACCTGTGACGACTGCCAAAGATATCCAAGATTTCCGAGGCACGAAGCGGTCGCGGTAAGAATGTTATGGAGGGTCACCAACTACTAACAAACCTCGGCAAGCGTTGCTGAACCTTGAACATTAGCTGTTGCGGCTGTTGTTATTTCCCACAACAAATTATTTATTTACAATAAGAAACACTATTAAATTTGCCTAATTTTGAAAACTCCTCCTTGTCCATGGTTTGATTCTCAGGTCGGAAAAATTGTTATGACTTTTCTCATTTGTTCCTTAGTATAAATTCCGCTCTCAATCGTCCACATCACATTACATACACGGCGTAACCAATGACGGCGTAATGAATTTCTTAGGTTGCTAACTACTAAATGACAGGGACAGCCTAAGCCTTAGTGTGCTCCTATTTTTAACCGACTTCTTCAAAAAGGAGGTGGTTTTATGTTCGGCTGTATGTATTTTTTTATGTATGTTCACTGATTATCCGCCAATAAATTGTGGACCGATTTAAAAAAGTATTTTTTTATTCGAAAGCCTATAACTCCTAAGGTCGCATTGTCACGAAGTCATAATCTGATGATGGAATCCCATGAAAACCGAGGCATAAGCATAGGATAATCAGCCTATAATGTTCGCACTGCTGGAACACAGGCCTCCTCTCGGTGAGAGGGAGTGCGCTGTACCGTAATCCACCACGCGGGCCCAGTGCGGGTTGGCAGATGTCACATGTCTTCGAATTTTTGGTTCTAGGACCGGTCCTCACGATGTTTTCCTTCACCGTTTTGAGAGCAGTGGTGATGAAATGATTTACACAAAGTAAAGCGCCTGCCTGGGTTCGAACCTACAACTAATAAGTCGCAGCCATTACCACCGGGCCACACTGCTCCCTGCTGAAAATCGAGGGAAACCCTCAAATTTTATAGGCACTTAATGTTTTTCATAAATTTTCTAACGCAATTCAGATTTTTGTGCCTGGTAATCATCATCTCATGTTGCTGAGCTGATGATGGAAGGTATAAGTTAGGATCTGAAAATGTGATTCCAAGAAAAATGTTTATTTAGCGATATTTCGCCCGATTTGGATGATTATTCTTTTGTTTGGAAGAGTATTTTCCCGGACTGATCCCATTTCAATTTGGTGAAGATCTGATGAAGAACTTTGGAGGTAGGCAACGGAATTCTTCAATAAATGATAGCAAATGGATCGGGATTGCTGAAATCACATGTCTGTTTATTGTTTACACCAGTTCATAATCATAACATAACACTAAAAAGTGAAAAATAAAAAACTTTTTTACAAAAATACAACCGACTTCCAAAAACAAAACACTACAAAGTAAAAAATAACTTTTTAATATCTACATTTGTAGTAAAGAAGGCGAAGGGATCATCCACTGCGACGAATGCGTTGCTGGCAAACAAATTAAATTTGTACAATAGGTTCAACATAGTAAACCTCTCCGCGGAATGCACTACGCTAGGCTATACACTACTCTCCTATAGCCCAATATTATCTTGCGGTACCTCTACCTTGTTCGGGGCTACAATTTTTTTCTTAGACTTTATTTACCATCTATTCTTTAGTATGAATATTATACGTAGCAGTACACGGTCGACAATATGTTTTAAGAAATCAAAACGATTAGCTGGGTTAAGAAGGATACACAATTACTTATTAACAGAAATAATTAACTAACAACATTACTGTAATTGTAACCTACCTATTAAAGCTAATTGGACCTTCTGTTATTTTAACGCAACTTGTTCCGAGTATATTTAGTTTTAAAGGTTGTCAAGGCTACATAATGTTTAAGGAGTAAGGAGAGAGAAAGCAGATTTACGAAGAATTATTTACTTTGTATAAAAATATGAACAACAACAATAACAACATCCATTCTTAACAATAATAATTCATAACAATCAGGATACAGAGCGTTATCAGTGCTTGCCGTGGTGGAAGCCCCAGTGCTTGTGGTCCTTGTGTTCGCCCTTCTTGCCGTGATCGTGGTGGTGGTGGTGGTGTCCTTCGTGTCCGTGGTGTCCCTTGTGTCCGTGGTGGTCTTCGTCGTAGTGGTGCTTGTCGTGATGGCCGTGTTTGCCGTGGTGTCCCTCGTGGTGGCCGGAGTGGTGGTGACCGCCCTTCTTGTGGTGTCCACCGTGTTTCTCGTGGTGTCCGTGGTGGTGATCGTGCTTGTGGTGTTTGCCTTCGTGGTGGTGGCCGTCGTGGAAGTGGTGGTCCTTGTGGAAGTGATCCTTGTGGTGCTTCTTGTGGTAGCCGTCGACGTGTTCGCCCTTGTCGTGGTGCTCCTTGTGCCCGTGCTTGCCGCCCTTATGGTGGTGTCCATGCTCGTGGTGTTCACCGTGGTGGTCGTGCTCGTCCCAGTGCTTCTTGTGGCCGCCGCCGTGCTCGTGGTGATGTTCTTCATGGTGATGCTTGCCGTGGTCGCCGTGGTCGCCCTTGTGGTGGTGGTGGTGGCCCTTGTGCCCCTTGTGTCCATGGCCGCCGTGGTCGTGGTGATGGTGCGCGTGGTGCTCGTGGCCGCCGCCATGCTCGTGGTGGTGCCCGGACGCGGCCACCGCCTGGTCGTCGCGGTCGGCCTCGGTGGCGCAGCACACTGCCGCCAGGCACAGCACACCAATTACTAGAAGCCCCCTCATGATTAGCGTTGTACTTCCTCGGTAGGTAAGTCCTGAGAGGAAGTCCGGTTGTAACTGACCTCTGATACATTGATTGCCTATTTATATCGGTAAGTAGTAGAGCACCGTCTACAGCGGTGGAGAAATTATTCCGCAAGCGCCCGTACTAGTTCATGGACAAATTAAAAAAGGCAACTGTCATTTGTTTGATGTTTTAGTCGTTTGAACAATGATCTAGTCTCTTCTTACACTCGAGTCCAAATCTTCAAATGTAGTCCAGAGTGAACCCTTTAAAAAGTAACCGAGGCCTTTTGTAAATCCTTTCAGGGATAAGGATGTGAAGTGTTAACAGTCTGTTCAGGTGCAACCGTTTTATATTATGTTTATAAATAGAATAAGTACACTAGGTATACTTTATGTTTAGGTATTTGCTTGTTAGGTAAGTAGGTACTACGTCATTTTAAATTTGCTTTCTACTTAGGAATATAGGTATACTTGTCATCTCTTTTGGGGTCGTCCGTCTTTTTAAGGGTTTCGTACCTAAAGGATAGCCAACGGAACCACTACCCACTTCACAAAATGACTCCATCTGCCTAGCCTTTTCCCAAATATATTGGGGTCGGCTTCCAGTCAAACCGGATTTAGCTGAATACCAGTATTTTACTTGGAGCGGCTGCCTACCAGACCTCCACAGTCAAAGTCAAAGTCAAAAACGTTTATTTCAATTAGGCCATTAAACGGCACTTTTGTCGTCATCATTACATTTAAAATAACATAGTGACTCTACTGTCCATTCGGAAGGGTAGATTCTTATGGAGAAGAATGGACAAGAAACTCCATAGTTACTCTTTTCAAATCAATGTTTTACATGTGCTGTGGTATACAAAACTTCTGGTAATATATGTGAGGACCATGAACCTAGAGTGTGCAGAGGTAGACTTATTTTTTTTTTTAAATAAGTACATGGTACTCACATTTCTACATAAGTACAAACACACACATATACGTACTCACATATTTACAAATATTGGAACCATTATTTAGCAGAGTGAACAGAAAAATAAAAACCCAAAAATGAAACAGTAGGTACAAAAGTAAATACATAAACCAACCAGTTTGATCTTGTCTCCACCATTGATTGTCCTATGGAGCAGGACCAGCATGTTTCCAAGCATTCTTATCCTGAATGTAATCTTCTAATTTGTAATATGCTTGTTAACAAAGTGTGCTTTTAATGTAGGTTCTAAATTATCTTTCATTTAGTTCTAATATGTTACAAGGTATTTTATTGTAACATTTAACACAGTACCCCATGAAAGATGTGTTTACTTTAGCTAATCTATAAAATGGTTGATCTAATTTATCTTTATTTCTAGTATTAATATTATGTCTATCACTAACTTTACTAAAAAGATGACGATTTTTCCGTACATACATAATATTTTCATATATGGATTGGCAAGGAACTGACATAATATTAATCTTTTTAAAAGTTCCCTTAGAGAATCGCGACAACGCAGATTATAAAGGGCTCTGACAGCTCTCTTTTGTAAAATAAATATGGATTCAATGTCAGCAGTCCGACCCCACAGCAAAATACCGTACGACATAATGCTGTGGAAGTAGCTAAAATAGACCAAACGTGCGGTTTCTACGTCTGTTAGCTGTCTTATCTTCCTAACAGCATAAGCGGCTGAGCTTAAACGCCCCGCTAGAGATGTTATATGAGGTCCCCATTGCAATTTCTCGTCTAAAGTGATTCCCAGGAAAACCGTGTGATTAATAAACTCTAGTTTTTCTTCATTCAATATGATGTCACATTCGCTACTTCTAACATTTGGTAAAGTAAATCTAATACATTTGGTTGGTTTTTCATTTAATACCAAGTTGTTTGCCGTAAACCAATTTTGGACCTGAAGAATAGAGTTATTGACGACGTCAAGATTTTGTGACCGTCGCTCTATTTTAAATATCAATGATGTGTCATCCGTGAATAACACCATCTTTGGGTGATTTTGAAATAATACACATTTGGAGGTATGCGGAACAGAGAGTAAAGTCCTGCATACCTCAATTGAAAAGGAGGATCCTCCAACCAGGCGGCTGTTGTGCCTGGCGGGCTACTGCCCAATAGTTGATATTCGGGCTGATGTATATGTTCAAATCGCACGGTAAACTCTGCTTGCGCGATGCAGGATTAGATGGCGTCGCGGTTCTTTTTTTGTTGCGATGTAGATTTGTTCCGTAGGTTTTTCTTGTGGCGGCCTTGATGCCGCTACACACAACCCGTAAACTAGGTAACACGGTACTTCATGGCAAGACTGAAGTCAGATTAACTGGCTTCTGACTATCCGTAACGTCTGCCAAAAATCTAGAAATGACAGCCGGGACCAACGGCTTAACGTGCTTTCCAAGGCACGGAGAAAACTCGGTATGATAAGATGGTCACCCATCGACAGACCAACCTTGGCAAGCGTTGCTTAACCTTGAAGATCGACCTGTGCGGTTGTTATTATCTAGCCACGAGCTCCTCAAAATAATATAGGTAGCAAAATGTCCCTTTCTCAGAATGTCCCTTTAGCAAAAATTCTAAACAATAAAGATACTTGCGATTTCAGCAATTCCGATCCATTTGCTATCATTTATTGAAGAGTTCCGTTGCCTAAATCCGAAGTTCTTCAACAGATCTTCACCAAATTCAAATGAGACCAGTCCGAAGAAATACTATTCCAAACAAAAAAAGAACCATCCAAATCGTTAGACAATTAGCGAAAATATCGCTGAACAAATATTTTTCATGGGATTCCATTATCCGATCCTAATACCTTCCATAATTAGCTCAGTAACATGAGAGATGATTACTAGGCACAAATATCTGGGTTGCATTAAAAAGTAAATGAAAAACATTGCACAACATTGCATGCACATACAAACACACACATGCATTGCATTGCATTGAACATTGAAGAATTTTAAATCGGTCTACAAATGGCGGAGAAATCGGTGAACATACATTTTTTTACACCATCTCACCTGATGGTAAGCGATGATGTGGTCGAAGATGGAGCACGCATGCCTAGAAGCAACCTATTCACTCTTGACTTAAAGACTCCCAGGTTGTAGCTATCGGGAAACACAGACTCCGGCAAGGAATTCCACTCCTTAGCTGTACGCATTATGAATGTGTTCCCAAAACGTTTTGTGCGTGTGGGTGGGATGTCCACTATGTACCGGCGGCGCATCAAAACAACATAAAAAATACAAACAGCCGAACATAGAACCTTTTTGAAGATTTCGGTTAATAAAGGAACCCTAGCTTCTGGTGTACCTAACTAACGTCTGTCACAGCTGGATATTTCAAGTTAAAATAAAGCTATCAACTTGAAATTTGGAATTGTTTTAGATGACGTTTGTTCAACTATTTTGCACAAATAAAAAAGAAATAAAATGTTTAATAGATATATATTCTTTTTGCAACTGAAAGAGGTTCTTCAAAATTTTTAAGTGGAGCTACAAGGGCATATAAAATCGATCACGATTATCATATTAAAGAACGCTATTTGCACATTATCAGACATTTTTTCTTTATTCTAGACCGCATGGTTTTCGACTTATTACGAAAAATGTAGAAAAAATACCATTCCCGGGGTGGGAATGGTATTTTTATATTATACCCTTATTTCCGAAGTTTGCATAGAGAAAAATCTGAAATTATTCTATGTCATAGAAGTTATGTAAAGATGACAGGAAAAATAAAACGATGTGTCTAAAAAGCACACTTTTTCAGAAATCGTCAACATACATTACATTAGTTCTTTATCGGTCAAAGGTAAAAAAAAAAGATGGCGCTGATCTAAAACTTCAATATACACCGCAGTATTATTAAAATTCTCTTAGGAAAATAGGTTTCGCCGATGAGAATTTAGAAACAAATCACGTTTTATACTTATGATGGTACGGGACCGGACTCGGATCGCGTGTCTGACTCGCTCTTGACCGGTTTTTTAATTCTACGTAAACGGACTCGGCCTTTTGACATTCCCGGTTTAAAAAATTGACATCCCTTTTTACCATAATCCACTGACTACTCCTCAGTATGCAGGAGTTATATGTGGAGACATCTTGAAACAAAAACAAAAAGGACACAAATGTAACTTCATAAAAAACCGGCCAAGTGCGAGTCGAATTCGCACACGAAGGGTTTCGTACCACAAACCTTAATTTTTATTATTTGTTGTTATAGCGGCAATAAAAATAGGTACACAATATGTGAAAATTGAACTGTTTACCTATTACGGTTCTTGAGATCAGTCCGCTGACAGACAGTCGGACGGACGGACAGCGGAGGTTTAGTAATATTCCGGGGACTTAGTAAGGTTCCGTCGGTTACACTTTGGGTACGGAACCCTAAAAATCACGAAATTGTGTAAAACTTTCGGGAGTGAATCATTTTTTTTTAATTTTATTAAAAAACCCCAGTTCATAACGCTGTCCCATAGCTATTATCAAGCGACAAGAGCTAGGTTAGTAAAGTACTTCCATCTAACAATGTACTGCGAAGTTCTTTGAAGCCCTTTGTTTATTTTTAATCGACTTTAAAAGGCGTTTTTCTGTTTTCCCATTCGTCCTACGTAGGTTAATGTTTATGACTCGGTTTTTGCTTGATATCATAAGTATATAATAAGGATACAGAAAACCTCTCTTGAACAGAAAATAATAACTTCTGAACAATTAGTACGTATTTTATTTGACTATCAATTAATTGAACTTAGTGACTGTTTCATACAAACATTTTCTGCGCCCTAATCTCGCTCTGATGCCCATCCGCCTGAGGCCGGGCTTACGTAACGATTAGGTACCTGCCTACTTACTACGCGTCATGGTCACCCCTGCATGCAGACTCGCAGAGATACAAGGTGTTCATTAATTAAACTAGCAAGTTTCATTTAGGGTGCAGTGGCACCCTAAATGTATGCATGTGTAATTAAACTATTGTTATTAATTTTCCTGCTAGTAACAAGGATTTCCACAAAACAATAGGGTTTCTTCAAAACAATAAGAAAAAAAAAATAGAGTCCAATTCACTGATATCAACAATCTTTAAGTAGGTAACCGACATAGTTATTCTACTCACAAACAGGTCGTGATAACTATGAGATCCATACTTTCAGGTACACGATTATGAGCAAGTGTTCATATTTGCCGAGGGAACTGCCGGTCGAGCGAGTGCGTAGCTAACGTAGACTCGATTGAATAGGCCTCGACATCAATGGCGGCATTGAGAACCTCACCTCGTAGAAATCTTCATTCAACGTAACACACAGTTGATTGACGGCTCATAAGCTGAAGTCTATCGAAAATTATCTGCTTAGTGGGTCTTTTCGCGTTCCATTCGCCGCTATTTGGATAGCGTTAAACAATTCTTCCGAATGACTTAGCACGGTTAATCCTCGCCCTTGTTGGTCCATGTCCGGATCTCTTCAACATAATGCAGATCTGTTTGAGTATTCAGCTTGATTATTTACGCTTATGAGTTCATCACGGTCTTTTGTAAACATTCTAGTTATTATACTTATTTAAATTATTATATGGTGTATTTTATATAGGTAAGGAGATAGGTATTTTTGAGGGGATTTTTCTGCGATTTAAGATAGGTAGGTACTCGTTCAAATAAATACATTCGTAAAACCATTATTAGGTACCATACCATGGTTACCTACGGTGTGATGTCACCCAAGTCTGTTAATTTTAATATTATGTTAATAATTTTGACGGTTATTATATTTTAACTGTTTTGAATAGAGAGACATTGGTCTGTAGATACGTCTACGGATGACAGGCTACAAATTTTCCATTTAAATATGATGAAATAAAGTATTAGCAAGACCATAATTTGCAAGAGATGTCGAACTCTTTCAAATTCAGACTGGTGCAGCGTTACTAGGTTACGTTAATTGGTAAATGGCTCAACACATTAAAAACTGAATTCACTGCAAATTAGGCTTGGTGGGACATAAACTGTCATAATATGTAGATTTTTTTATGCAACTTCATGTCACCTAACCAGCCTTATTATTTACTATAGGAATGTGTATGAAACTGTTTTTTTTTTTTTTTTTCTATGTATTTCTTTCTCTTTGCACATCTTGTTTCAAGCTAGTTTACCGAGCATTACTACTTAGGTAGCTTACCTACATATTAACGAAAAAAAAGGTATTATGTAAATGAAATTAGGTAGATATTATGAATATCAATAAAAACACGTCTCTTGCACAAATTAATAATTATGAGCAGTAAGTTCATGATCGTCACGGTCCATCGAGCTCTTTTCTAAAGGTTCGCTTTCAAAAGAGCCCCGAGTTTTCAAGGCCGGCGCCGTGGCCTTCTTAAGTACTTTCGCTTGCTATGGAAGAATTACCTAAACATTATGTGGACTTGCTATTTACTGGAGTACAATATATTTCATGTGTTACTAAATAAATCGAATTTGTCATTTGAGTAGGTACTAAAGCCCAATTTATAAAGTGTCTCTGGAATATCTACCTAGAATTCATAAAAAATCTATCACAGCATGGAAAATTAAAACTAATTTTAAGTATGTAGTCTTGATGCTCTTTCCAGTCAACGTTCAGCATCATTGTCTTTTGCCCCTATCGTATGTTACTTGGGTTTATGGTAGGCGCCAGATAATACCGTACGGTAAGGTCAATTACCCTAATATCTCCTCGTAGATACCCGAACAATAAATTATGAACCGTTTTTCATTACTAGAGGACAAGGATCGCATTAGAGGTCGATTCAGGACAGGATTATGTCTTTATTTCTGGGTCGATGACCGTTATTAGACATTTATCTGGTGTCTACCATAGCACAACACGTTTACTTATATCATTTCACTCCCCTTTCTGTCCAATCCAACCATCAACAGGTGAGATAGTGGTCAAACGCGTGCCTACCAATAGTAAAAAAAAACTTCTACAGTCAGAATATTAATTAATTTACCTGTCAAAATGTAGGTACCTCTGTATACTAACAGTGTGTTACATAAATATACCCATTTACTAATTCAATTGACAACTAAAGTAGGTAGCCAGCCGTTTGCAAAATATAATAACCTACATTTTCTTTTGAATTGTTGTTAAATGAGATTCAGTAACAAGTTCCATAAGTTACCTAATAAATGTTGAATTTAGACCACCTAAGTAGATACTATCCGGGTTTCTAATGGCATGGGTTCGGCTACGCTACCGGGACGATACCGACATTCGTACACCCTCACTACACAAATTATCAAGAGACCAAGCGTACCAAGAGTTAGGTTAGGTTAATTGAGCCTAGCTTGCATAATCATCACTTTAGCCATAAGATTATTAGGACACGGTGGAGGTCTGCCCTGCTGGGGCAGAGCACCGCCGTGTCCTAGTCGAGGCGATCGGCGGCGGAGATCTATCGCGTCCGGCCTTGGTACAATCCATGGTCCGTAGCGAGGAGGCATTGGAAGCGGTCACCTCCTTCTGCGATGCAGTAATGCTAACAAAGGAGGAGGCTGAACGCATGAGAGGGAAGGAAACCTCACGCCCAGCCACCGCAACAGAAGAAGATGCCCCGGGCGTCGGGAGTCGCAGGGCGATTCCCGGCCACCACAGGAGCGGGCCTGCGGATGGCGAGCATTTGGTGGCTCGCCGTCCGATCAGAACCAGGCTCAACCGAGCCTGCACTTGAGACGCGCCTCAATATGTCAGCATAGTAGACAGGGCCCGCTAGCGTCAGTGCCTGCCAGGGCGGCGGAATTTGTTCGAAAGAGTCACCGCGGTCAACGCAAAGGGCACTAGGAGGAACACGGAAGGGTTTTAGTCAGTAAGAGTCTGGCACTCCCTTCTGCTCCGTCATTTGATGAAATTCCATGGTACCATTTAAACAATTACCTACAGTTTATTAAAGGATAAAACACTAAACAGGTAGATACTTACAGTTAAAATACATGTTTAGAAGACTTACAATCTAGTCCCTAACACTGCTGCGATCCTCGTCTCCGTTCCGAGGCGCTACAGTGGGAACATGTGCATGAGAAAAGTATACAAAACTCAAGGTCGCTTGCGAAGATCCGTGAAGCGAACCGCTAGCAACTTGTAGCTTAATCGTAATAAGAAATAATCCAGTTAGGCTGGGTGTAGAAAATAATATTAGTAAACTCTAATTTTAGAGTCATTAGCAACATAACGTTTAGCATCAGTAAGTAGTTCAACACTTTGTACAAACCATGTGAACATAAATTTTTTATCTCTTTCTCAATAAGTGAATAATGCGTTTAGACAAACCGTTAAACCCTAATGAACTAGCATGACTAGTCAACAATATAGTACTCTCTAGTTCTCTAATCAACACTCTTTTGTCTAGTTCTCTGGTCAACGCTCGTTTTCTCTAGTCAACGAAACATATTCCCTTGGCATCGGGCAACGCATAAAGCGCTGACCCCCTCACGAAGAAATTAAAGACGTCAGTACCTTGCAACGGCTCATTGGACGAGCTTGTGATATGTGGAACCTACTGCCTCAAGAGTCAGTTTCATTGCCACCGCATCCATCTTGGCACCGCTGCTATGGCCGTGCCATGCGGTCAGCGCACTAGATCGACATCTCGTCCATCAGTGACAGTCTTCAGACTAGCTAAAAGAGCCAGACCTGTAACAATATCCCCCTTTATCAGAAAAAGAACTCAACCATGAGTAGGACCTAGCAAAAAGCCAACCACGTGGTCTCTTTCCTCGGGATATTCGGGAACAGAGCCCACGACCGTAAGCGGAGCTTCTCAGCAACTACTGTGAGCAACAGGCTCACGGGCTCTCGCCATTGCGAGCGCCGAACTTGCCTCCTCGCAACGCGGCTCGGGCCCCGGGTCGGAAAAGACAATCCCCCTCCGAACACTCGTAAAAATCAAAAAGCCAACGACAATCTCTTGTCTCTGGTAACCGAACACGTAGTGTTGGAAAAGTGTTGGCTACCAAAGACTCGAAAAACAATCGACTAAACATTGTCATAAATTATGTTCCCTGATTTGTGATAGGCAATCGCGAAACGATACAAAATGAAACGTCACAACCTCTTCTAGGCGTCGCCATATCGTCCGATCCTGTGCTCGCATAAAGGCGCACCCATCTTCCATGGAAAAGCCATGTCACTTGCCATCGTCGCGTGCCAGGCCATTAGGTTCTATATAACCGAAACAGCGGCTGCGACGGGACCAGCGGGTCTAAAAAGGCCACTTTAGCAGAATCAGGAAGCAAATTACGCTACCCGTCGGTGTCAAATTTTCCCAATCAACCTTGTACCTAATGCGTTCGCGATAATGATGACAATTTGTGTGATTAATATTCTGAATAATATGATTATCCTAACCTATCCTTACGCTCTAGAAAAGTGACATTCTGCCGGCGGTAGCGTGGCGAAGGCGATTGTCAAAACGCTGAATGTCATGTGATCGACAAAATATAGATCACGTGATTTTGGTATATCGAAAATCACATTGGCTAATGTAATGGAACTGTCTAGAGCTTAAAAGTAATTTGGGTTATCGTTGACGTTCGCGTTCACGACAAGTTGTGGTGACCTAGGATGTTGTGGGAAATCTACACTAATATTATAAAGAGGAAAGATTTGTTTGTTTGTTTGTTTGTATGTTTGTTTGAATTTAATAGGCTCCGAAACTACTCGACTGATTTGAAAAATTCTTTCACCATTAGAACCCTACATTATCCCTGATGAACATAGGCTATAGAAAATTTTCAAAATAGTTAGGGATCCATATGAAAACTTCGATAATATAACCCAAGGTGTGAAAAAAATACCCAAAAAAGATCGGAAACTATTGACAATAGAGCGAAGTGATGTAGTAAAGCTTTATAGAAGACATCAATATCTACAACAAAATCCAAAAGGGTATATATCTAACTATTATGGTTAAGTCACAATGATCGCTTTTTGTTCAAATTAAAGTTAAAGTCAAAGTCAAAAACGTTTATTTCAATTAGGCCATTAAACGGCACTTTTGAACGTCATCATTACATTTAAAATAACATAGTGACTCTACTGTCCATTCGGAAGGGTAGATTCTTATGGAGAAGAACGGACAAGAAACTCCATAGTTACTCTTTTCAAATCAATGTTTTACATGTGTTGTGGTATACAAAACTTCTGTTAATATATGTGAGGACCATGAACCTAGAGTATGCAGAGGTAGACATATTATTAAATAAGTACATGGTACTCACATTTCTACATAAGTACATGGTACTCACATATTTACAAATATTGGAACCATTAATTAGCAGAGTGAACAGAAAAATGAAAAAGTAGGTACAAAAGTAAATACATAAACCAACCAGTTTGATCTTGTCTCCACCATTGATTGTCCTATGGAGCAGGACCAGCATGTTTCCAAGCATTCTTATCCTGAATGTAATCTTCTAATTTGTAATATGCTTGTTTACAAAGTGTGCTTTTAATGTAGGTTTTAAATTTTCTTTCAGTTAGTTCTAATATGTCACAAGGTATTTAATTGTAACATTTAACACAGTACCCCATGAAAGATGTGTGTACTTTAGCTAATCTATAAAATAGTTGATCTAATTTATCTTTATTTCTAGTATTAATATTATGTCTATCACTAACTTTACTAAAAAGATGACGATTTTTCCGTACATACATAATATTTTCATATATGAATTTGCAAGGGACTGTCATAATATTAATCTTTTTAAAAAGTTCCCTTAGAGAATCGCGACGACGCAGATTATAAAGGGCTCTGACAGCTCTCTTTTGTAAAATAAATATGGATTCAATGTCAGCAGCCCGACCCCACAGCAAAATACCGTACGACATAATGCTGTGGAAGTAGCTAAAATAGACCAAGTGTGCGGTTTTTACGTCTGTTAGCTGTCTTATCTTCCTAACAGCATAAGCGGCTGAGCTTAAACGCCCCGCTAGAGATGTTATATGAGGTCCCCATTGTAATTTCTCGTCTAAAGTGATTCCCAGGAAAACCGTGTGATTAATAAACTCCAGTTTTTCTTCATTCAATATGATGTCACATTCGCTACTTCTAACATTTGGTAAAGTAAATCTAATACATTTGGTTTTTTTTTCATTTAATACCAAGTTGTTTGCCGTACACCAATTTTGGACCTGAAGAATAGAGTTATTGACGACGTCAAGATTTTGTGACCGTCGCTCTATTTTAAATATCAATGATGTTTCATCCGCGAACAAATATTCAATCAAATCTCGGGTGAAAAGGAATAGTGGTGATCTTAGTATCATGATATTAATCCTTATCTATATAAATTATTTAATAATTAAGGTTATTTTAAATTATTCAAATCGGACCTTTCGCTTAAAAGTTACGATGGGTATAAAAATACTCTAAGTAAGAAAAATGTTACAGTTTGTGCGAACTGCCGTAGACGAACATATTGTCTATTAATAAGTAATTTACACCGGGAGATGAAGTTCGTGGAGTACTAAAAAAAACCCGCGCAAACGAAGTCGCGGACGAAGTGCTAGTCATCAAATAACGACATCAGGAAGTGTCAGTCTTACTGAACCCATCCGTGTTCGTTCAAACAAAATACCCGTGATGTATTCCAGAGCCGCGCTAACTCTTTCAAACAATTCGCAAAATCATATCAAGAATTTTTGATATCATACTATCGACTCTCCCAGGCTTCGCAGTTGTGAAAATTATATTCACAAACCTGCATCGTTTCTGCTCTTTCTGTTAGTGAAAACCGAATCAAAATCCGTCGCGTGGTTTAAAACAAAACAGACAAAGGCGGACACAATACTATTTAGATTAGAGATCGCGTGACCGCACGTACCGTCCCTCGTAGATGTGCAATCCGTGTAGCAGTCTCGTAGCCGTAGCACATGTTCGTAGCAGTAAGACATTTGTGCGAGTGTGTAGCACTCAAAAATATTTGGTTTCATTCAAAATACATCTATTTATATCTTGATGTTAAAATAATAGTTTTATGGTGTAAAATATAGTAAATATAGTTATATACTGTGTTCCATAGCTTTTTAGTCTCACAACATATATACGAGATCGCTAAGAACACGCGACGCTTAAAGCATGAGAATATTTTTTTTTTGAACTTTGCCCCTCTCTAGGAATTTCTCCTGTATCGTGGGTGCGTTCACAAACATACAAACTCACATACACAAACAGCCAAACCCGGAACAACTATCTGTAGGCCATACAAATATTTGTTCCGTGCGGGAATCGAACCCGCGACACGTAGCGCAGCAGCCAATCGCTACCACTGTCGGCCTGTACCTAAACCCATACCAAATTCAAAATTTCTAGTGCTAAACCGCGGACAGACAGACGGACATGGCGAAGCTACCAGGGTTCCTTGTTTCCACAGAACGAAGTTAGTATGTTTTAACAACTCTAAAGTATTAATTTTTCGCCATTATTTTATTTTCATTCCATCATTTTAATTACCTACTAATGTATGTTTTGTACAGAAACAGTTGGAGAACATTTGTAATTTAATGAATTTATATCAATAACCAATTTATTATTTTGTTGTTTACATTTACAGAAACTGTTGGTAAACTTGTTAACACTAGATTAATTTTTAATTCGCTTTAACTCATATAACATAGGTCATCAGTCGTAAGCAGGTGAGGAGCTCGTGGCTAAATAATAACAGCCGCATGGGTATGTGTGTGTGTGTGGTGGGTATCTTTAAGGTTAAGCAACGCTTGCCAAGGTTGGTCTGTGGATGGGTGACTATGTTAACTTAACGAGTTTCCTCCGTGTCTCGGAACGCACGTTAAGCCGTTGGTCCCGGCTGTCATTTGTAGATCTTTGGCAGTCGTTACGGGTTGTCAGTAGCCAGTAAATCTAACTCCAGTCTTGCCAAGAAGTACCGTGTTACCCAGTTAATGGGTTGTGGAGGTCTGGTAGGCAGCCGCTCCACGTAAAACACTGGTATTCAGCTGAATCCGGTTTGACTGGAAGCCGAACCCAATATAATTGGGAAATGATTAGGCAGATGATGACGATGTTGGTGAAAATTTTGTAATTTAATGAATTTAATATCAATAAGCAATTTATTATTTTGTTGTTTAATTTACAGAAACTGTTGGTAAACCTATTAACACTAGAAATTATTTTTTTTATTTACTTTTATTCATATAACATAGGTCATCAGTCGTAAGCAGGTGATAGGTACGAAGCTATGAACTTATTACTCGTAAAGCTGTTCAAAGAAATCGTATACCGTGGCCGGAGCCCCAGTTGCAGGGTGCCGCACGGCTCTAATGCTCTTAGTGCATCCAGGGCGCCGTGCTTAGCGCATTAGGCGCTAAGTAGCCTAGCCCTACATCGCTCCATCTTGTTAGCGGCCTTTACTAACACTGTTATTACTGTAACATTATATTCTTAGCATTAAAACAATATTTAGATATAGGTGAGTAGGATTGTGTTTGTGACGAGGGTTCGTAGGACTAGTCAGGAGTTCGTCGGTAGGAGTTGTGCTTATAAAAATCTATTTGTCGTTCGCAAGCTAACTTTTAGTGTGTGACTTTTACTAACACTCATCGAATTTATATTACATGACGATTTCAGCTGGATTTATGATTATTTAAAATAAGTGCCAGCAAATTCATACGTTATTAAATACTCTCTAAAGAAGAAGTATTTCACACGCACAATATTTTCTACTAAGAATCGTAATAGAATTACGTAGAAAGAAACGAATATAATTCACATCACAGTAATTATTTTTACCAAACAACCATCACGGAATTATATATTCAGCGAGCATGTATTTAAACGCTCGCATTGTATTGTACGGACTTGATATGCGTGTGTGTATCGATACCCAATGTAATGTTGACAGCATGGCGAACGCGGTTTGAACAACACATTGTTAGCAATCGGAGGTTAGCCCCGGATAATCCGGGCTATTGTTAGCTATTTTAATGCTTATGCCCTTTGTGTGTGTGCTGTATTAAGTCATACGCGGATAATCGCCGTATTATATAGAGTTAATTTTCCATTGGCTCGTATCAGAGGGATTGGCAGCTGCTTACTGCCGCGATACAGCTCGGCGACATCCATACACTACGTCGAATGTATTATTTACATGTATTTTGTTGTCCCACGTTACATTCTAGTTAGTTTTGACAATATTAATGCCAAATCGATATTTTATTCAACCAACGTTACCGGATGTTACGATTCGGTTATTAGGAATGTATGATGTGTCAATAAATGTTCCCATATTATGTGTAGTTGTAGGTAAGTACCAAGTTGTATAGGTATTCATCTGAAAGTTTACGCAGATCTGTTCACGCCCAACCAGTCCTAATGTTTTACCCAAGTAGAGAATATTTTCGATTGTTGTTTTAACAACTGAGGCAATGAGCTTCTGTTTACTTTTGTCGTTTCGTAAACGAATTTTAAATTGTTTGCATTCATCTGGTAGAAAAAAATACCTTGATTTTACAGGTAATCTTGACTTACTGTCACGCATCGTCGAGTGACCAATATTTGTCGGAATAGAACACCGTAAAGATGTTTCCGGTTCGTAAAAGTATCATATTAACAGTGCAAACATTGGATCGGAGGTTTTATCGTAGGCAGCTGGGCGACACGACTAATTACATCAATTACAGGCAAACAGAGCCGTGCTCGGGTTTCGCTCCACCTTTGTCAATATTTGGCGAGTGGCCGCGCTCCCGCCCCGCATGGACACTCGTGTACGCAACGCCGCGCGCCGCACTGTCGCTAGCCGTGGACATTATTAATGCACAAGGTCATCCTCATCCCTACACCACTAATGGGGAACTTTCCAGAGCCAGATGACTTACACTCTGACTAGTTCCAAACTTAACGCGACTCTTACATTAGGTTACAAAGAAAATATCGCTGTTGGAAATATTTGAGATGGTCAGCATTTTGCTTGCATGAGATTTTGAGGTGAGTGGAACAATGAAACTTTGAATTTCTAAATTCACAGAGTATTGCTACGGCCAACTGCTAAACAAAGGTAAAAAAACATTTTTTGTTTATTTGTTAAGCCCGAATCGCGCATATTTGTTTATTTTAATTCAATGTTCTTTTTACGACAGCTTTATACAATCTAATAACACCCATTTAATTTCTTTTACCTCCACAGATTGACAAGGACCTTTTTTTACCCTTTATCCGTATAATACAAGACGTGTGTTAGTGTGTGAGTATTAGGTATTGTTATACGATTCTCATAAGCTGCAAAAAGACGAACACGTCGCGAACGCCGCGGGCGCAACTTTTGACAAAACAACTTTTTCAATTTGTTCGCTGTTAGGTGCCTACAAGTTGTAATCCCTCGTGTTTCCACAATTGTCACAAAATGGCTGAGTCGTGATCATGTGCCCCGAATTCCTCGGAAGTGGAGGACGTATTATACTGTATTAAGAAGAAAATATAAGAGTTGTATAACTGCGAATGAATAGGGTGGGCGGAATGTGAATAAAAGAAAATAGTGACTAGAGAGATCGCGGTTTTACAAGTAGTTACGTACCTACGAAGGTAAAGCCTTTTAAAAGCCATATTTTTAAATTCATGAAATAATACAAATCCCTTGGACATGTCATGCGTCATCGAGGCATGCAGTCGAAGACTGTGGGATAAGCTTGGAATTCTTCGAAAAAGACTAGTCTCAAATAATCCTGGAGAGACACAAGTGGAAGCAGAGTTTAGGCTCATAATATGATAATTAATTAACTATGTAACAGGGTTCTGTAAGGTCTCTTTGGAAGTTTGGACAAGAACAAGAGGTAATGTTTTAAGCTCATTGGTAACTGAACCAATTCCACCAGCCCATGGTTTATGGTATTGACTGTCGTCCCACTTATAGCTTTAAGACTTTAAAGATATCTAAGTATTCTATTCTTACTTTTATGTATAAGTAGGATAAGTAGCAACCAATAACGGTTACCAGCACACAACCATTAAATAACAATAACCGATTACCGATTGTTATTTATACCGTGCTTTTAGTAAAAATGCTCCTAAATTGATCATTCTACCCTAGTCTTTGATTCTTATAGTACCTATCTATAGAATTCAATGGTACCACAGAGTAACCTATACGTAGCCGTCAAGAGAGAATAATCTGCTGGCATAACCGCCTAACATACAGACCTTCTTACATCATGTAATAATTTTCTATCACCATTTCAGTACATAGACGTTCCCTCTGTGCGGCTTAGATTTCCAAGAAACCAGTACTATTCATTGGTTACCTGCTTATCACCATCCGCTGCCGTGGTATATATAAAATGCCGTTATCCGACATCTGGTCGATTTGGAACTTTTGATGATATATTAATGAGAATAAAATAACTATCGATTAGATTTTGCGAATTTTCAACACCTTGGGCTCTAGATAAGCGTGGCAGCTAGAGCTACCACGTGTGATTACAATAAGCACGTATGTAAACAATATTTTATGACAGTGTCAATAATTCTGACCATCATTAATGATTTTGATATTACGAGTACCATGAATTTATATAAAGTGGAGCGCTTGCCGTTTCAGCGAGCGCGTTGCGACGTATGCGACATAGCTACGCGTTTCATTATAACAGATTACAACTTACGGAGAGGGATACACAGATTACTATTATATTAACTGTTCGGGAGCGTCACGTCGTATTGTCACATCCATTAAGCTGTGCCGGGGGCGGAGCCGCGTGCGCCACGCCCCCCGCACGCCCCCCGCACGCCTGCTGCTCACCCCACACACGCCGCGCCCGGTAGTCAGCTGCGCCCGCTCTTACTCACTAAAACGATTTGCTCGCAATCGCATCACCCGAGCATTATCCCATCATCACACCAAAAATCGACGCTTTTCCGGTTTCGAGGCTAATAGTTAATTCGATCGCTGATTACAATTAATTAACGTATTTAAGTTGGACAAAGTGAATCAAAATATTTAAAAGCGGGTGTTTAAAATGTGTGTAAAAACTTTGCTAAGTTGGGTATGATGTGGTGTGCGGTGCGGGTCGGTAGTGCGGCGCTCGTGCCCCGGTGGGGCCGGTGAGGGTCGTGGTCGTAGTCGTGGTCGTGGTCGTAGTCGTGGTCGTGGTCGTGTTCGCGGGGCGCTGGTCGGCGCCGTGGCGACGCAGGAAGGCGGCATGGGCGGCGCGGGCGGCGGCTGGGCGCGCGAGGCGCCGGCGCTGCTGAGCACGGCGCTGCTGCTGGGTGGCGCGCTGCCCGAGCGGCCCGCCGCGCCGCTCTTCACCATCGACAGCATCCTGGCGCCGCGCCCGCACCCGCCACTGCCACCGCTGCAGCTGCAGCACCTGGCGCACTCGCCGTTCCATAGAGCGCATGATCTCTTTGGTACGTTTGCCAACAGCTTAGGTAAACACCCTTCACGATATTTTTTTAAGAGTCGAATTCGTTATTTGGTTTAATCACTTATACCTCGACTGCTGTTTAGTAAGATGAGAGGCTAAATGTGAAAGTTCGCTATTCCCAACTATTTTAAACCGCTGATCATGGGCCATATACATTCATAAAATATTGAGTATAGTCTACTATAACGTACATTACTTTTATTATTTTGTCTCATGTTGAAATCTTTGTGAACAATTTTTGGATACGCACACACAGATACACACAAAAATACTATGAAATACAATAAAACGTATTGGTTATTACAAATAATTAATTATTATTTACGGAGACATAAGTGCTACGCGCTACGCGTGCTACGAGGACACTTCTACGGCGTAGATACCTACAATTTTGCTGTAATACAAACTTATTCTGCAACAATAATTTTACGATTTTATTTAGGAAATATTTAAATACTTAATCTTATTTTATTATGTATCAGAATATTCTATCAATGTTAATGAGTCCAATATAACCATTGATAAATAAACAAAAGGTAGATTGTAACAAGATAACCTATGTAATTTCCATTGAGGTGAAACCATTCAAACAAAACATGATTTGTCTATTACATTATTTTTTCCAAAAAAAAACCTATTGATTTGGAAAGTAAAAAAAAATACTATATTTCTTACAACCTGGAAAGAAGAAAATAGGTATGATTTTAAAGTTATACAAAGATTAAAAAAAACTGTAAATGTCTAAACATTCTTGGAAAAAACCTTATAACTGTCAAAATAATAAAACAATTTTTTTTTGCAAGAACTTTACAAAAAACTATAAAAGGCGGAGCTTCAATACCACAGACAGACATAAATAAACAGAAACATAGATGGACACGTCAAACTTATAACAAACACTCCTCTTTTTGGTCTTTTTGTGTAAAAAAAACATTTATTGACACATTTTTAGTTCATTGAACAAAATCAACGACAAAATTTGTTTACATTTCATTTTACTTCTTTTTTTTACAATAAACTCACGTTATTTCAAATGATGCAAGCCTAAGAATCATCTTCCCTTAATTTATTTGGGGTCGGCGCCGCCGTCATCTTCCTCCATCCACATCTTTGTTGGCCCCCATCTCAATAGTCACCTCCTTTCAAGCCAAATCGTCTTGCACACAAACCATTCATTACCAACCATACTTTTTCTGTCCCACAGCAGGGCAAAGGAATCCCCCTTCCTTACGTCCAGTCCTCCCGACGCGGGGCAAGTGTGGACCAATCCTGCTATTAGCCATCACATTCATACTCAAAGCATAAGATTCACCCTTGTTATGATATCAATGCCAAAAGTTGGAAAGTTTTTATGTTATGGCAAGTGTGGCTGAGGAGAAATTTTAGCAATTAATATCGCTAGGAGTACCTATTTATTTAAAAAAAAGGCCACGAAAATTATTAATTAATTAATTTATTTAAAAATTCGTAAATAGTCTTTGAGTTTAATTATAGGGGAGATAAGATATAGTTTAAGAGCAGAATATGTGTCGAGGCATTGGCTTTGAAAGTTTTCTTCTGCTAACTTTATGTTAGCAGAAAAAAACGCAGCAGTAGTTTGCAATATTTGGCGAGTTACAGCTGCACAGAGTACCTAAGTCAGATTAAATTATTATTCGTAAATGAAGTAGCTTATCTTAAAAAATAAATCTGTCAGATTGAAGGTCCGCACGCGATGTCAAAAGTAAGTTAATTGGCATGTGTGCAAGGAAAATTAATAATTAATTAACCGAAAATTATGTTATTTTTTAGAGGTTGGTAGTAAAACAACAAAGAACCCTATATCATAGTTTTGCCAAGACCAACCGTCGCTTAACTCGGAGACTATTGATACTGTGAAGCTTTCATTTGGCATGCCTATGAATATATATTAATAACGTCTATAAAACTGTAAAATAGCACATATTTTATCTCTCACACAGGCAGGTAAAGGGGATGATTTTTAGGGTTCCAAACATATTATTCCGTAAAAAACGGAACCCTAAAGGTTCACTCGGGTGTCTGTCTGTTTGTCTGTCCGTCTGTTACAGCCAGTTTTCTCCGGATCTACTGGACCGATTCTATTGAAAGTTAGTATGCATATGGACTTCTGTGACCCAAACACGGACGCTTTACGTTAATAAATTTTTTTTTTTTAATTTGGGGGGTCAAACTAGAAAATTAAAAAAAAAAGTTTATCAAAATGTATCGTGTGACATAACAAATGAAAGTTTTTATTATATTTTTGTCATAATTTTAAAATGAACAGTTTTGAAATTCCTCAAGAAATTACGCCGAAAATGACCATTCCCCCTTATCTATGACTTAACTACTACTACTAAAATTTTGGAAAAAAATGCAGATGCCTATAAGAAGTCTGCATTGTTAAAATAACATGTTAATAAATGAAATTGGTTCGGAACCCTTTGCACGCGAGTCCGACTCTCACTTAGCCAGTTCTTTTTCTAGTAGTCCTTTCCCTCTTATGGAATAACGTTGGATTCGTCTTTTAACAATAGACCGGACATGTGAAAAGTATTACTTGGCTAAGTGCGAGTCGGACTCGCGTCCGGGTTCCGAACCAACTGATTTTTTTTTAATATGTTATTTTAACACTACAGACTTCTTATAGGTTTTCCTACTATTATATTTTTTTTTTTTTTTTAATTTTAGGATTGGTAGTTTCGGAGATAACGGGGATGGTAATTTTTGGTCTTATTTCTTGAATAACTTCAAAACCATTTATTTTAAAATTATAAAAAAAAAAAACGTAATTAAAACATTCACAGTAAGCCCTTTTCATTTGGTATGTCACACGGTACAGATTGAAATTTATCTTTTTTTATTATCTAGTTTGACCACCATAATTGACACGTTCGTGTTTGGGTCACAGAAATCCATAATATGTGTACCAAATTTCAACAGAATCGGTCCAGTAGATCCGGAGAAAACTGGCTGTGATAGACAGACACAGAAAGACAGACCGACAGACAGATAGACACCCGAGTGATCCTATAAGGGTTCCGTTTTTTACGGATCTTCGGAAATTTAATTAGTTCAGAATTTAAAATTTTAGACAGAGATGAGAGTCAACCAGGGCAACCTGCTATCTCCTAAATTTAATTTTACCATCGAAGAATTCTCAGGTGGTTGATGGTAACCGATTAGAAGGAGAGTGGCCCTGTTCTCAGGCGAGAGGAGACGGACTTTACAACGATATTGATCTCTTTTCTTCTTAATTTACCGAAAAGTAATCATGCTGGCAAAGATGTTCAATCAATCAGTTATTTATTAATTATAGGATGGACTGGGTGTTCACCGCGTTTGGGATCAAAGTAGTGCAGCTTTCAACTCTGCACTACTATACACCCCCTGCTCGCTGGGTTATGGTAACTCATAACCCAGCGAGACGGGGGCCCGTGCCCGCAGATCACGAAGGATATGGCAAGATGAACTAGACAGATTACACAAAACTGGAATAAGCGTTGGCGGTGAAAGTTGCGAGAGGAGAAGGTCTTTGCACGGGAGTGGGACAGAAGGGGCTAGCAAAAAATAATAGAAAGACGATGATAGATGTGGAAAATCCATCAATTGCGTCGTGCAGTCGGGTAAAAAGTAGCGTCTAGTAGCGGCTGCGATTATCCCATCATGTATTTAGGCGTAGTGCTACGTAACGCAGGTGCTACGCCGTAGCGCAAACAGGATCGACCGAGTTCGTATAAATGATGTAGGATCCCACTACATCATACGAGCTAGGACGTATCAGACGTGTCAGAGTAAGTAATGTTAGATGTGAACGTGTGGTCAGGATAATAAATTCGTTTCGCGCAGTCCTAATAAATGGCAATTGTAGGAAGAATGATAGAAACATAAAGAAAGATAGGTATGTTTCTGAGTAGACGGATTTTATAATAATTTGAATATCATCGGCTGACCTTAATGATTATAAGAGAGCTCATCATCATCATCATCATCTGCCTAGCCTTTTCTCAACTACCTTGGGGTCGGCTTCGAGTCAAACCGGATTCAGCTGAACACCAGTGTTTTACGTGGAGCGGCTGCCTACCAGACCACCACAACCCATTCACTGGGTAACATGGTACATCTTGGCAAGACTGGAGTCAGATTTACTGGCTTCTGACAATCCGTAACTACTGCCAAAGATCTACAAATGACAGCCAAGACCAACGGCTTAACGTGCTTTCCGAGGCACGGAGGAAACTCGTTATGTTAAGATTTTTGCTTAACCTTTAAGATCGACCCGTGCGGCTGTTATTATTTAGCCACGAGCATTATAAGAGATTATAAGAGAGCTCGTTAGCCTCATTAGTATGCTTGTCTAAAATTTTATTCAATGGTACGTTTATCGTACGTTTCCTTTTCGGCTAATATTGTGAAAGGTCAAACTTTCACAGATTTTTTTTTTAAAACCACTCTTGTTGAAGTGTCCGTACAGCTCACAGACAAATCGTTTCAGGTAGAATCACGTGTCTTCCGAGCCGTATTTTTGGAGTGTAGTGTTAGACCACCCTGTGGGCTAACCTTGCTTGCTCGTTTTAATCTGTACTTTCATAACATGATTTATTGAGCCTACATCGACTTAACGGGTTTAATATAATAACAGAGTCAGTGTAGGCTGCACGTTAAATCATATGAGCAAATAGAAATGGTCTTCCGACTATTGCTTCTTGTGTGTGAGTCCTATGCGGTGACACGTCTACTCACATATTTATAATGTCAAGAAGTCACAATAGAGATGATTCCTAACTTATTATATTTTACTTTTAATACTTAATAACCTCGTTTACCAAAAAATATTGGTCACGTATTATTTATTTTGTGATGAAAAAAATGTTTGCAATATTTTTTGACGGACGATAGTAATTTTAATTTTGTTATAATTTAATTCTTTATTTCAGGCATCTAGGGGTAATAAAATAAAATACATAATCCTGAAAATATCTTTATTGTACTTATGTCCTAAGGTCACGGAGGACTTGTATGTTGATCATGCCAATGGCTTACAACGCCCTGCGTAATCACACACACGAAATATCATATCGCTGAAATCGCGAAAAATAAAATCAACGCCCCCATACATTTCTGTGCGCATAACTCGACAAAATGTACTGAACAGATGATTTTATATTTTCGCGATTTCCGGATTGGTCCCACAGTAAAAGCTGTTCATAATGATGAGTACAATGACCTATTAAGAGGTTTTACTTTTATTCTGCAACAGGTTGTATATTCAATGATTATCGTGTAATTTATTCCATCATCAAGAAAAAAATATTATTTAGTGGATATATGATAGGATTAAAATGATCGCAGAAGAAAAGAATAGAATTATCTATAATTAAGAGATTATGTACATTTCAACTAATTTTTCCTGAATCTCAAACTAGGATTCTCTTTTTCCTGTATTTCACGCTCCTTCGTTCCGTGTACATTTATGATTTACGGACGATAATTTTACGTGATTACGTCATAAGAAAACAATTGAATTCTTAACAAACTAGCCGAACGCTTAGGCCGCTCTATCGCTAGTTCGGCGCTCTCGCTTGCACGCCCGGGTCCGGCGCAACGTACAGCCGGCGTTCATCGATTTATAAGACGTTATCACGTCAAAAAATGTTTACATAATGATGCGGTTACTTGTAAAACTACACGACGAAATGCCTAGTTAAGTAACAAATAATAAGAATTAAGGTGAGTTGGAAACTCAGGTACGATTTCAGCTGCCATGGAAATATGTTTTCAGCATTCCGATTGTTGTCGGTTCATTCTGACTTTTTCGTCAGTACTTGTATTAGTACTGAACTTATGAAACTTTACTCGTCTATGTACTTTAGCGGTTAAGTGCAAGACACCGGGCGAGCCGCGGGCGATCCCTCGGATACACGCCAAACCGCAGCGAGGGAGAAGACGGCTTATCTCAATTAAAATCTTTTTTCCTCTTATCCAAGCGAACATTTTAAAATTTCAAAAATATCCCCAGGGTTCGGTGAATCGTTGCCATAACAAAAACAAACTTTTATTTTCTTTTATTGAGTCCGCAAGTAATTTTGGATGTTTAATCTAAATATCTACTTTAAATAACTCAATCCCAATCTTATTGAAAGTATAAATAGCCGATAAGTAGCCGGTTAGTTAATAAATACAAAGGGCACAACGATATAATATTTAGCAACAATACTCGGTCTTACGATGAAAATGTCGTTTGGATTTGGAAGAATTAACTAAAGTTCTGGGAAAATTGATGTCGTCTATCATCAATTTTCCCAGAACTTTAGTTAATTCTTATGAAAATGACCAAATATTTACTCTTGCTTTGTCTCGTCTTCCTCCTTATAATGAAGAAATAATCAGGAAATCATTGAACAGTGATCACGTCATTTAACCCTAAACTTCTGTTTGTTAATTCAATAAAGTTGATACTTTGAAACTACAATTAATTTGAATAGCTCCCTCCGACAACCCTCTTTGAGGGTGATTCTCAAATTAATTTACAATTAGGGGTCAAACATGAATTGCTCATATATCATGTCAATCGGAATGATTTGGCGTCCATCAAAATAAATTGAGTAGGAATGTTGAAAGCTTTAGATTGGATTTTATACGAAAAAGTTTACCAAGTGACACCAAATCTAATAAATGAGAAAATCGCCTTCTTATATTGTTTTGTTCATAACATACTGTGTTGCTACATCTCCATAAACATAACGGACATTTTCGCGTAGTACAGGATTTTATTGTATTCAAAATCGATAGGGCTTAGGCGGGCGGAGGCGCTGCGGCGGCGCGTGTGGAATACTGCCGAGAGCGCCTTAGCAACGTGCCGCCGGCCTTAAAAGCTTTTATATTCCTTTAAGAAATAATACAGTGTAATGCGTCTCGCGTTTCCGGCACTGTATGGAAATATTCAATTTTTATTCCTGGCGCTAATATTTTGAACGGTTCGCTTTGGAGCGCGGCCCCTGGGGAGCTCATGGGGTTCTAAGCTCAGATCTTCACGCACCGCCTGCTCCAACGCGTATTAATACTGATACGTGGCGACGCATCCTATTTCTAAGTTCAGATTTCTTTTTAAATATTCTAATGTGAAAAACAGGTGTAGATAGCAGTTCTAAAGTTCCTGCTGCAGTTGTTTATACCTACAGTCATAATTTTCCGGAAAAATGGAATGCATTTTCCTGGCTGAAGTCATTTTTAGGGTTCCGTACCTCAAAAGGAAAAATCTATAAACTTTATATTTGTAACAAAATCATAAAACATAGTCTTTATTTAAAGTAATCAATCATCGAGGTCAAGCAACGGTTTTTTTTTTGTTTATGGTACGGAACCACAGAACAGATAAGGAACCTTTCGTGTGAGAGTCCGACTTGCACTTAGCCGGTTTTTAGGCTTCGGTACGCAAATTTATGGTAACCAACGGAACCCTATTACTAAGCCTCCACTGTCCGTCCGTCCATCTGTCTGTCAGCGGGCTGTATCTCAAGAACCGTAATAGGTAGACAGTTGAAATTTTCACAGATTGTGTATATCTATTGCGTATATAACAACAAATAATAAAAAATAAGGTTTATGATACGGAACCCTTCGTATGCGAGTTCAATGCCTTTAGTTGGTTTGTTAATGTTGCAGCTTTGATCAAATTAGTCTACGATAAAAATTACCTACTCGCTCCTGTTTATCACAATTATACTAATAATTATCTTTACTTTATTAGTACCTTATTTAAAAAAAATACTGAGGAGCTATAACAGTTTACCTAATGAAGGAAAATGAGATAAAACGCCCAGAGTCTTGCAGGGTCTTGCGGATTGCTACTCTCCGCTGAGGTTGGGTGCCGTGACCGAAAATTTCTCAGGGCATTTGTTTTTTTTTGTAATTAAGTAGTTCCTTCATCCATCATTTCTTTGGTCTTCCCATCCTGCTATAGCCGTCTACATTCATTCTTAGAGCTTAATCGTCACGGCATTTTCTTCATTCTTCGGCATCACACAACTATTCTACATAACATCCGCTTTCCACACAACTCCTCGACATACAGAGTAGCGGGCATGTTTTGCTGGTGCATGCTATTCTAGTTTTTGTAGGGATCCTTCAGCATTCGAGTGTATAATGTCGATTTCAATTTGTCTTGTTCACCTGCAACAATTTCTTCCATGCAGGTGTGAGCGGCGTGGGTAGCGCGGTGTCTGGCGCGGGCGGCTACGCGGGGCTGTACGGCGGGTACGCGGCGGCCGCGCTGGCCGGGCTGGCGGGCCCGCCGCCCAAGCGCAAGCGCCGCCACCGCACCATCTTCACGGAGGAGCAGCTGGAGCAGCTCGAGAGCACCTTCGACAAGACACACTACCCCGACGTCGTTCTGAGAGAACAGCTCGCGTTGCGGGTCGACTTGAAAGAGGAGAGGGTTGAGGTATGGCTTTGACACGTAAATTTAAATTCTAGTTATAAGCACAATTATTCTTAATAATTGTATTTATAACTAAAATTACGTTGACTGTGGATGCTAATTGACCCGCGCAACTTCATTTGCGTCACAATTTTCATTACTGCTCTGCTCCTATTGGTCATAGCCTGATGATACTCGTATATAGCCTATAGCCTTCCTCGATAAATGGGCTATCTAACACTGAAAAAATTTTTCAAATCGGACCAGTGTTTCCTAAGATTAGCGCGTTCAAGTAAACAAACAAACAAAATCTTCAGCTTTATATATTACTAGTTGACCCGCGCAACTTCGTCTGTGTCACAATTTTCATCACTGCTCCGCTCCTATTAGTCTTAGCGTGACCATATATAGCCTATAGCCTTCCTTGATAAATGGACTATCTAACACTGAAAGAATTTTTCAAATCGGACCAGTAGTTCCTGAGATTAGTGCGTTCAAGTAAACAAACAAACAAACTCTTCAGCTTTATATATTAGTATAGATATAGAAGTATAGATTTGGATCTCTGTTGATTTGAATGACCCATTTCAAATTCGGAGAAAATCTCGAAATCTGGCTTTTCCGCCAAGGATGTATTCTTCTGCACAAGCAGGCTGCCTGTCCATTTGCGCGGAGCGAGGCAGCGAAGCGAAGAAACGGAATGTCAGACAAAATGTCAGTGACTCACGTGGTGCGGTGATTTTATGCAATTCCATTGGTTTATATTTCTCCGTTTCTCTGCTCCGCTGCCTCGTTCCGCTATAATGGACAGTATGTTTAAGTTGTTAACTAACAAACAAGCAACTTACAAGTAAAACTTTAGTTAGCAACTATAAAAATAAATTAGAAACTTGTTTTTTTTTTTAAGTTTTCATACATTTTTATAACTACAGTCGCTAGCGAGTATACTGATAAAACTCATGGTAGTCGTACAAGTTGGCTCATTTAATTGGGGTAAGCTTACAATAATTCGCATAGAGCTTAAAAATTGGTACAGATGTTGGGAACACCATTATTACTGGAATGTGAATAGTTCCCTATAGAACCTGCAAAAAAAAATTCAAGGTCAGCAAAGTTCGCAAAAATGGGTATTTTGTATTATTCAGTCAAACCGCCATTTTTATCATAAAATTAGCTGAGACAAAAACCTTGAATATCTATTTGGACTCAACTAAATTTATTTTATCGGTATTTTAGACAGTCGCCTTTGAAACAGCTTAATCTTCAAAATTAATACCCGTAGTACCTGCTCCTTGCTAGGTAGAGGTTATATGTAGGTATATTGATATAAAATATTGTTAGACAGTTTATAGGTCCCTGTATAAAGCAGACGGTCTCACAGTCGAATAAAAACATCGAACAAATGTATCTTAGCCCGTTCTTAAAATAAATCTTGTATCGATTTTCTTCCGTCGGTCGCGTCTCATTTTTCGGCGATTGTTATACAATAAGCTGATATCTAAGGACGGAATTGTGAAACGTTTCTTTGTTTCACTACTTTTCTCTAAACAAAGTTAAATAGGAAATCTACTTAGTTCATAATACCAACAGAAAAACGTATTTGTTTTCCTTTGTTGTGTACGGCTTCTCGTTAAAATGTTAAGTAATAAAGAGAAATACGTTTTTTATCGGTATAGGTAAGGTAACCGCGTGTATTTGGCACTTTCATTGAATGTTCAGAACACCTAATTCTTCATTTACCTACTTACTTACCTACAGACTTTTGTATTCTATTAAAGGAATCGAAATATTTAGTAGATTACGTAAAATCGTTCTCCTTTAGTCGATTTAGATTAGGGATTAGATTAGATAGATTTTGTATTTGTATTATCAAATTACGATAAGTTTTCATATAATGTGTTTTTTACTCAGGCTTGCTTGGAATCTGTTCGATGATTTCAGAGTGTTCATTAAGCTGAATGATTTAGCACCAGATTGTAACGTAATAGTTTGTTATCAAGCCTCTAATGCTTTTCACTACGAAAAAGAGATTTGGTTCAAGTAACTAAAACTATGGTAGGGTGGCCTAACACTGAGGCACGCTTTGTCAGTTTGTCAGTCAGTTCTGGGGTAGTGCACCGAAGACTGCTATGAGGTATTTATCACATACAACCATAATTATTGAAACTACCTTTAAACCTCTTCGTTGCCATACCACACTTATTTCTTTATGAATACTGCGAGGCCCTAGTACGCAAACTATTTCCTTCAAGTATTATTCTAGTTCGAACTTAACTTCGTTAATTACAATTAATTTAATCATGTATTTTTAAAATTGTCACTAGTTTTCAACAAGCATTTTTTTGCTTAAAAAGGTAGTTCCTAATATTGTATTGTTACATAAGTTGATGACATTTTTTTTTTTCCTTTTTTTACTACTTATTTAATTGTTTTCTTTTGGGTAGAGTCTGAGACTCGAGAGGTTTATACGAGAATGCCTGGATTTCTTTTTTATGTTATATTTTTGATGGGGTTTACTTTATTGAACACCAAAAAGAGTAGTAACACCACCCGTGCTCTTTTTAGAAAAAGGTCTTTAGGTAGTTACTTTTAATAAACATAACCGTGGGTATCTTGCGTATATGTACCAAGTTTAATTACTTAGAATCGGTTCACTCACTACCAAGAATAAAGACTTGAACCGAAATGTCAGCAATGGCTTCAGAGCGTTTACACCGAGACGAGTACGTAATTAAACGCTTGAGGGTAGTCTGAAGACATGAAATCTCGCTCCATGTAAAATACTGATTTAGGTGCATCCGCTACACTGGAAGCTGAACCCTATGTATAGATAGGTAGTTAAGGGAAAAGCTAGACAGATTGGTGGAGAATAAAGATAAGCTTAGCCATACCTACTTATTTATACCGCCCGAGCGAGGCTTGTTTAGTCTTTTCATTTGCTCTCTTCAAAACACCCACGATCGATATTGTTACGTGGTGCTGTAGTTAGCGCCTACCTAGGTCGGTTTGTATATTCAAATAAAGAAACCGTTTAATAGAAATATCTCTGTTATACATTCTTTCATTCATCCCTTTTTTTTTAAACCATGCCAGAGGCTCTTGAAGGCGGTTTAGATACTCTGACACTAGGGTGTGTCGATCGTTAGACCTTGCTGCCCACACGATAAGAAGAAGATCCCTTTTTTTATAAACATGCACCTTTATGAACCCAAGATTTTACGTCACTTTACGTCATAGCAATCACGTGAATTTCAAAACGTTTGCAATTAACAATCATAATAGGCACAAAAAGACTGTTGCCTAATCCTTTCTCGAACCAAAAAAAAAATCTGTTTGGGCGCCTGTGGACTGGTATGTGACGAAGAGTGACGAGATTAACGGGGCGTAACGTTTAGTAGTAGCGAAGGGCCGAGTCAACAGTGACGAGACATATTTTCTGACGCCATGTGGGTGGTCGGCCGTTATATGAAACGCGTCAACTGAACATGTTATCTCTAGAACCAAGACTACGACGTAATTCATGATGAAACTTCGGGTCTTGCACAGAGTTTTTCAGTTGCTGGCAAAAGGACTGATTTTCATCGTTATCTACATAAATCTTCATAATGTTTCTTAATCTGACTTTTTTTTTCGTACCTATCTGCAACATAGGACATACTGGTTCCTCCTCCGAGTAAGTAGTACTATAACAGCTAGGTACCAATCTTGTCTACAGCTCAGTTCTAAGCTTTGTTGCTGCAGTGTAAGATTAGCCTGAGCATCTGCAGCTAGGTACTAGAACACAGAGTGCTCTCAATAGAATTTGTGATGTTGAAAGTAAGTCGGGATATGTTTGTGGGCCGCCGGTCAGCTACCGGTGTTGGCGGTGTGTGCCGACCACTCGACCACTCGACGTGCCACCCAGCCGGCCGCTCTGTTTACACACACACTCATCTTATCCGGCCACGGACTGCGCAAATCCAAATGACATTCTGTAGTTCTTAACTTTCGAAGGTCTAATGAAATTCATCATCAAGTGTTGGCTCGACATTATGTGCGTATGTAGGTATGACACGGATAATATAGCTCATTATAGGTTATAGACTTGGGGAAAATATTTATAAACGGCATTTTTGCTTGAGCGTGAATACTCGTCAAGGCTGAAAGAAGTTGGCAGGTATAGGTTAAGTCATGACTAATTATAGGCAGGTTTCAATTCGTTATCATCTATGTGATTGAAATTATCACATACATGAGTGTTTCAATTTCTACCTCAATTAATAAACTGATGATGATTGCGATTGGTTACCGACGTAACTTCTTATAGCTTACATCGATCTGCAGTTTTAATGTTTCAGTACCAAATATACGTTTTTAATTCGTAACCACTTGTCGAACTTCATTAATTTTTCGTCTTGATTGGTAAAATGAAGCCTGATATGTAAACAAGTTAAAAGATCAGTACGTAATATAAATAAGTAATTTAAATGACTTCTATGGCTTGTCTGGCTGAGAGCAACGGTCTACATGTGAAATTTGCTTTAGTGTAAACTTTTTATTAAGGAATCCATAGTAAATCACCGCGGGCGGGTAGAGTTTTCAACCGAGTAGAATTTTGCCTCAGGGCAAATAAAAAGGGACGCCCGACGCGGTGAGACGGCGCCGCGAAAATTAATCTGAGTTAATTAAATTTGATTTATTTATGCTGCCCCGGCCGGAGCGGAGGGAACGATAAAAGCACAACAATACGACTAATGAGGGTCACTTTTACGGCTTTTTCCCGGATAACAGAGTTTTTCCGATTTGCGTAACTTACAACTTGAGTAATCAACCAAAGTTATTCTTTATGCGAAGCTGTTGTTTTCATTTTATCATTGGCCAGGTTTAATTTGTTGAAGGATAAATTGTTTTCCTATTCAAACTTTTACAACGAAGCCGTAGATGTGCGGGAGTAGCAATTGTTTTTTTAAACAATGTGGTGCTTACGAATTAGTAGAGAATCGACATGTTATTTTTATTTTAAATTTGAATGAGGCAGTGAAAAATGATGCAAGACTGCTTCTAGATTTGTCTCCTGTAACAAGATTCTAGTTTGTCATGATTCACCGTAAAAAAGGGTGTGATATTATGAACAAAGGTCAAAGGTGGAGTAAAGCCTGATCAGTGTTTTAAAAAAACGGTTAGAACAGTGATAGCGTAATTTGGACCGTTAAGTTTCAGGTTTGTTACGTTTGGATATAGCTATGTCTCTCGACATCTGTAATGCGTTAACCTTAATTTTTATTATTATAACTAGAATTATTAGGTGATAATTGTTAAAAAATAAACGACATGGTACAAACATCAACATTTGTGAGGTTTTATGAACAAGTAAAAAACTACGTAAAAATACTTGCGGACTTGAGCCCCGCGAATCATACCATTTTTGTTCGATTTGAAATAAAAAGTAGGTTATAATGGTTTATGTAGGTACCTAGATATTGATCAAATTAATATAATATCTTCGAATTTCTAACCTACGCACGGAAACCAAATGGCTCCTACAGGTAACATACTTGTGCAAAAATATACTTTTGTTCGTCTTATTTGCCATAATTTACCTATATGAGCTCGATAAAATAAAAACTACTCGTGGCACAACCTCTTTAAAAGAACATTCGAAACGTTGTATAATTGAGCAGTGGCTGGTTATGTGGAGGAGTACATTGTAGATACAACAAAAGTGTGAGTTGTTGAGGCAATACACTCGGTTTCGTTGTTGCCCCTGTTATTTGCGCAGCGGCAATTGGAAATTGCATTATTAAAACGCTTTTGTTTAGGCATCACAACACTTGCTCGACATCGAGCGCTCGCTCATAGCTATTGCTTTGTTTCTGAATTGGATTCGACTTTTTTGTTTGTAGCATTAACTGATGCAGTGAGCTGGGTAAAGTTCAGTTGTGAAAATAAATGAGTATTTTAATCATAACTAAGTGTTGAAAATTTATATGTAGGAGAATTATCAGTGTATCTCAGCGTTTACATCGACATGATAAAAACCAAGATTTCATCCGATATTAATAATAAAAACTTGCATCTTAATTCTGTACTGTGGCTAAATAATCATTTTTTAAAGATTGTATTGAACGCCTACGCCGTGCTACGTCATGCTACGCGACGCTACGCCGTAGGTACTTCGCCGACTAACTACGTAAAAAAATAAAATCGGATATTTCCACAATTATGGAGAAAGTCAGGCTTTCTTTCATTCTTATTTCGGGTTAGTGAGTAGGTAAATGGTGTCGGGAAATGAGTACTTGGCCAGTCAATGTGGATTGATTGGTAGCGCGTGTGACTGTCGAAGGTGCTCAGCGCTTGTCAAAAGTGGAATAATTACTTTTGTGTAGTTTGTGGGTTTCTCACATACAGAATACATAAATTTGGCATCCGTGCTACGTTATACAAGCTCGGTTTGAGACATCTTCCCGGTAGGTTTGCTGAATAAAAAACTCACTGTGTCAATATTGTAGGAAGAACGGCGGCTGAGTAAACGAAAAGACAACGAAGGGTGGTTTGCAATTTTCCATTGTGCGATAGACGTTCAACTCTTTACACAAATTAATTATTAAGTGAGGTGTAATCTAGTTGTCTCCGAGAGTGCTGGCAGCCCGCGGGCGCGCGCCGCAATGTTGATCTTACGCCACCACTGTCTGATTAACTGAATGGCTTATATTCACTTAATATAACTCCACGACTTATGTTTTCTAACGATATTCATAATTAAACCATAATAATGCGCCACAACCCGTGTGCTCTTTCGATTATAATCGTAATATTATCTTAACGTTGGGTGTGTGTGAAAATAGTACGCGTAACTCGTGCGTAGATAACTAACTAATCTGAACAAGATTCAGGATTTTGTGATAAAGTATTAAAAGAAATGAGATTTTCTATTTATTTACCAATGGATAAGAACTGCTTTTTTGGAAACATTTTCTTTTGTGAGAAATATTATGAGATAATGACGTAAAAATATTTTCTTGAAAATATTAGGTTTAGAAAAACATAATCTCTTTGTACGTCACGTCTGTCATTTAAGTTAATCTCGAGACTTTTGCAACGATAGAATTTGAATTTTGACAAAATGTTTGGTCTCGATTTTTTTCTGTTTTTCACTACCGACATGTGTCGAGGTACGTACTGACTACCGACATGTGTGTAGGTACCTACCGACATGTGTGTACACATGTATATAACACTCTTCCGTTACTGAATGACTGACAGACAACGCACAACCGAAATTACTGGTCGCAGAGAGCTGAGTGAAAACGGGTCAGCGGAGCACTAAGAGAGAACTTCCAGAAATTTCTATGGGAACGAGAAAAAAACGGGATATGCGCGTACGAAGTCGCGGGCAAAAGCTATTTGGGGAGTCGGTTCAATAGAATAAAAAAATATGTATCGTGTGAGGTATCATCCAGGTCTTGAAGAGACAGCTCAACATTGGAAAAAATATCGTTCTGCCCTAGATTATAAAAGTTATTTGATTTAATATGGTTATGGGATAGGTTTAGGCCATATACAGTGTAATACAGTTACTGAAAATTGTAACAAAAAATAGCAGTTATCAAAGTTTGTTACTACACAGAGTATTAATTGATAATTACTCGTATCTATTATACACAGTGCCGTTTTAGTCGTCTTACAAGGCAGCCCACCTCATCTATTCAATGATTTCTAAATATTCATTACGAAAAAAAAAAATACGATATTTATGAACTTTTGAATTATTTAACAAAAAAATATTATTTTAAACAATTATTTAAAAAAATAATCGCGCCTAGGTGAAGTTTATGTCGGGTAAATTAAGTGGTATTTCTTTGTAAGGCGACTAAAATAGCACCGTGTATTGCTAGCTGAATCATAAGCCGATTTTGGGTGGTTTTCAATTTAAAACCTCATTAGTCCGGGCGGCGGCTGCAAGAATTCAACCCGATGATTTTAAAAGAAAATACTGCCCGCCATTAAAAAAACAACCTAATACGAAAACACAACCTATTTAATTGTGTCTGCCGAAGCTCGGCTTGGAGGTTTCATATCGTCCGTTTCGACCGTTAATTTTACCTCGTACGTACTAATAAATATAATTATCAAAATCTGCTGACAATTGGTGAAGATATCGCTGAACAAACACAAAATAAAACATTCAGTCGAATTGAGAATCTCCTTTTTTGAAGTTGGTTAAAAATACTTGTCTCTCGAGATCTGTATTAGGGGTAAAGTACCTAAGCTTTGTGCAAAAACGGTCATTGACCCAAATACGTTCATTTAATTTCTTGATAACAAAAACAGAAAGGCTGTCCTGAATCGAATTCTATGTGATCCTTTACGTTCTCTAGTAATGAAAAACGGTTCATAATTTACTGTTCTGGTATCTACGAAAGGATATATATATAATTGCAAGTTTATCGGGCGCCTTCCATATAGATATATGACCACATAATATATTAACTACCAATAATTGTACTTATTTGGATAAGTTGTAAATGAGTTTGACGTCTTTGTTAGTTTTGCATTTTTGGAGGGAACGGAACAGAGAGTAAAGTCCCGCACACCTCCATTGAAAAGGGAGGATTCTCTGACCAGACGGTTGTTGTGTCTGGTGTGGGTAACTGCCCGATAGATATTCGGGTGGATGTAAATGTTCAAATCGCACGGTAAACTCTGCTTGCGCGATGCAGGATTTCGACGTAGTAGTTCGCTGCTAGTTAGATAGACGGCGTAGCGGTTCTTTTTGTTGCGATGTTGATTTGCTCCGTTGGTTTTTTCTTGTGACGGCATTGATGCCGCTACATCACTCTCCTCCGGAGACCGGAGGTCGATAGTCGATGAGTCGTCCATGCATCTTGAGATGCTTGCCAAGCCAGTGGAAGGTTGGTGTTCCAGTGAGCCGGAAGTGGAAGTCGCAGACTTCTCGGTGAGTCAGAATTGTCTGCGGTACCCCAGTGAGTCGGGGTGATGAGATCCCAGTGAGTCGTTCGATGATGCTGCTGGCTCCAGTGAGTCGGAGTGATGTTGTTGCTGGTTCCAGTGACTGCTTGGGTCGGACCAGGAGAGGTTCTTTATGTGACTGGCCGAAGGTGCAGTGTGCTTGTCAAGGTCGCTGATGAGGTTGAGGGTGCTGATAGAGGCTGAGGATGCTGACCAGGAATGCGCGGCTGCTGCATGCTGGTGGTCAGGATACCCGTAGAAGCCGTGGATGGGTACTGGCTGGTTGTAGGACTCGCTGCTCGAGAGCTTAAGCAAATCTGTCTCGTAGCTGTACATATAACGATTTAACGATTCTCTTCGAATTCCAGTCTTTTGATACAGATTTGTAACCTGACTGATTTCATATTTCAGCATGATACAATTTATTGCAGAACAGTAAATGAAGTAATATTGGCAATCTGCTTGTAATTCAGCCGAGCTGATTTGTGTTGTCACTTGTGTCTAAGTATCCACGCAACGCTTCACTGCACAAATGCATAACTACAGAACAGTGAATTCGGAAGCTGCAATCTATTTTCATAATTTTAAGAAGTTTATTTGTTAAATTCTACGTTTAATGAACTACTAGTAACTTGATCTAATTTTCGAAAGCGTTCGGTCTCCTAAATTGGTTCAAATAATTTTTAAATCCGGTTGAAATAATTTTGGAGACCGAATTGAAATTCATTTTTCTCCATAACTATCAACAACATTTCTTTTTCGCAACGGGCGATTAAGAAATAAGCTCCATCGTAGACTTTGTCTCTGTCATCTGTGACCTAGACTAGAGTCAAGAGCAACCCAACACAAATTAAAAAATAAAATAAGAAACATTGTAGATAAGTAGCTCGGAATATAAAATGTGCTAAGGTTTTCTGTGAATTTTAGTTTCTTTTTTTTAATTGGAACAGGATATTTTCCAAAGTGAACTTGATTTCATTTTTCGGATTCGTTTTTCTGCTTGACTAACAACCAATTTTTGTGGACAGTTTAAAATGTAAGTTTTTTTTTAAATTTCATGAAGCAAATGACATCTATGGATTTTGTCTAATAAATCGCAAAGAGCTGTGAAAATCACACAAAATCTTACCAATGTCATTCACCAATGTCAGACCACTGAAACAACAACAAAAAAAAAAAATTATTTACGTTTACTTACTCGTATCTGAAAAAGTATCGTTAGCAAAAAAATGCACTTTACAAATCTTCCTCCTCCGTACACCACAACCTCTAATTTCTATCGAAATGGATAGGTACACAGCATTCATAATGATACTGGTGTAGCGATAGCGATGCTCGTTGCTCGTGTGCGAGCAGATGACACAAACGGAGGAGCATCCCTACACAGCGATGAACAAGAAAAAGTGGGCGTGACGCTCCGCCCAGCCCCAGCGCGGCCACGCTTTCTTGTGATCTGCAGCCTCCCCCCTCAGGACTTATCTCCTAATAGGTAGCTACAATAAAACAGATACGCTAGCAATGTGTTACTAAGTAATAAAGCGGCGCCATTTTGTCCTGCGCTTCCGTGTCGCCTGAAAGCAATAACGCCTTTATGAGCTGAGCAGCGAGCCGGCATCAAGTGATCAAAGAGCTCGTCCTGTTTCATTTTACGCTTGTTGCTCTTTTTTCATTGTCAAACGAAACGGTGACAACACAATCTTTCAATTCTTTTTTTTAGGTATCATATACACTGTTCAAATAATGGTATTTGTTCGTGTTTGTTGGCAATTATTTTCACATAGAGGTAGCGCATAAGTATGTGTGTGTGTACTTTCCTAACACGATCTAGAAATACCACATACAAGCACCTGTTTATATTTTTTGTTCATGTACAAAAGATTCTTACTAGCGTGTTTTGCAGTCAGCACAGCAAAACACGCTAGTTAGGATCTTTTTCTAGAAACAGTTTTTCCATTCGTGTGTGACAGACAGCCTGATGGACAAACCACTGTGAGTAGAACTGCTACAACACATTGCCACTATGCACCAGCAGGCTAACATTAACATGTTAGGCTGCTAGTACCTACATATAGTACCTAACCTCAAAACAATAATTCTTATTTCTTCATCTAACAGTTACTGAGAATAAACTTTGAAACAGACAGACATCATAAACTCAAAATTGGCGAGAACGAAACTAATATACATAACATCTTGACTTGGAACCGCATAACGAGAGAGTATCAGTATCCACTTTTAAGTTTTTTTTTTGATAAAAACATAACCCTCCTTATGAGGCAGTCGGATGAAATGACTGGCTTTTAAATCATCATCATCATCATCATCTGCCTAGCCTTTTCCCAACTATATTGGGGTCGGCTTCCAGTCAAACCGGATTTAGCTGAATACCAGTTTTTTACGCGGAGCGGCTGCCTACCAGACCTCAACAACCCAGTAAATGGGTAACACGGTACATCATGGCAAGACTGGAGTCAGATATACTGGCTTCTGACAATCCGTAACGACTGCCATAGATCTACAAATGACAGCCGGGACCAACGGCTTAACGTGCTTTCCGAGACACGGAGGAAACTCGCTATGATAAGATGGTCACCCATCCACAGTCCAACCTTGGCAAGCGTTGCTTAACCTTGAAGATCGACCCGTGCGGCTGTTATTATCTAGCCACGAGCTCCTCTCAAATGACTGGCTTTTAAATGTTATGTGTTAATTACCTGGAATAGGGGGAACATTTCGGCATATGAGTAGGTATCAGGTACACAGCAGCCATGAGTAATCGTTACAACTACGAGTTCAAATAACATTATGGTACCTAAATTGGTAAAATTAATAGTACATACATATACATTTTTAGTTGACAGTTATAGTTTTGGTATCTTACATAGGTATAAGAAATCAATTTATGTCGTTCCTAAAGAGATTAGACGTATACATTCATCACAAAGAAGGTAGAAAAAAGTTCGGCACGATTTATTTCATGCTAGGAAAACCGAAAATAATTATTTATTTGCATTATTTATTATTATATTTATATGTATTTAGTACATCAAATGAGCCACAAATAATAAACTAGCTGACCCGTGCCCACTTCGTTGGGCGGTATAATATAGCCTAGTAAACGAATTTTCAAAATCGGTTCAGTAAATCCAGAGATTACCCCTACAACCTCACAAACTTTACCTCTTTATAATATTAGTATAGATTAAAACAAAAAACTAATTTCTTTCTAGTGTTCAAAAATATAGTGTTATAAATTAATTAAAACCTTCCACTCTATCTTCTCAAAGAACCGCAACACATTCTAACAATATCGTCTTCCATTCATCAGCAAATAAATTCAATCCAGGGTTCGTCTCCACGAGCGCTTTGAGCGGCATCGTTAGCATACGCGTTATAGGGGAAGTGGCTAATTGGTGCTTTTTAGAGCGATTATAATTTTATTATTGGGAACAAATAATAATTGACATGCGGAGCTATGTAATGCAATGCAAGTCCGACAATCGGTGTAATCGTGAAGAATTTTATAGGCTGTTATTTGGTCAACAGCCCGAGAATTTAAATTCAGACAACCTATAAGAAACTGTGTAGGGTACATATATGGAAAATATCCAAAAACTCGCTTGTATAAAAAACTGAGAAACGCTTTTTGAACATTTTCCAGCATGAGTGTGTAACCTCGTGAGGATTCCATGCACAAGCGCAGCTGGCTTCAAGCTTGCACCGGACTAAAACGTTAAACAGGAGTCTGATAACTGCTTAGTTTTTAAAACATTTGCAGTTGCGTAAAACAAAACTTAAGCATCTTTTTTTGAAGCATCTAATGATTCTTCAGCTAAGCATATGATGTGTGAATGGAAAGTCAGTATGGTGCCAAAGTTTTTTTACTCTGTTTGATACTCTGGCTATAAGATCGCTACTCAGACTGTAGTCGGCAACATAGGACACCGCATGCGGCCGAAGCTCATAATTTGGCAATTAGAGGTGTTAAACTCCATTTTGTTGGTAGAGGCCTATTCATTCAGAGCATCAATATCACGCTGAAGAGCTGCACAGTCATACACAGAGTTAACAGTGGCGTAAATCTTCAAGTCGTCGGCATACAGTAAACATTTCGCATATTTTATTAGGTATTCGTGGCAGATCGTTAACCTGCATAATCTAGAAGAACAGGGGTCCTAAAATGTAACCCTGACTTGCTCCTGATCGTGTATGATAAGCATGCGAATTGTATGAACCAAGACGAACAAATTGCTGGCGGTCCCAAAGATAGTCAGAAATCAGGAGACTAGGTGTAAATCCACTTAACTCATGTTATAAGATGTCGTTAATTCTGCCAAGGCCTTGCGGAAATCAAAGTACAGAATATCCATTTGCTGTTCTCGGTCCATTTGAATAGAAATATAACAAATTCGTGTTAACAGACTTTTTATTGCGAAACCGTGTTGCTCATTGGTCAGATAAATATCGACTTGCCTTTAGATTCCTTTTATAATTTGTGTGTCTTATATAATATGTGTTCAAATACTTTAGCAGGGACCAACAATATAGCAATAGGCATGGTAGTCCTATTGCTGACAGAAGACACAAGAACAGAAATTTTAACTCCTGTCTTCGGTATAGGCGTAACCTAAAAATCTAGAAAGCTAGGCTTCCATTGTGTCGGAGATGTTCCAGTGCTTAATGACCGGTTAAATAAATGACATAAAGGTTTGGCAATGGAAAAATTAGAAAGTTTACGTTGTAACATTAACTGGAATAATAAAGTTTCTTCGTAGAATACCACAATACAAAAAGTACTACTAATAAAGTAATCAAAATAAACGATTTAACGTATAAAATTGCCCCTAAAACTGCTCTCAATTAAATTATTATTTTGAGCTCGTTGAATGTAACAACGCGGTCACATCAGCGAGTGAAGTATCACTCTATTATTTATAGACGCGTTCGATACGCAATACAAATTATTGTTTTCAAAGTATAACGTTTAGGGGAGCGTTGTTTGCAGAACGACCCTCGGGGACTCCCTACGGGCTAGTGCGGCTCAACGAATTTGACATTTACTTATGTAGCTTTAAGTGTTATTTTGTAAGACTATCGCCAGAACGAAATACTTTTTCGCTTTGCGAAGGTATTGTGGTACTATTAAAGCAATCTTTTGACAATTGTATTTCGGTTCGAGCGGCGCGCACAGCGCAGATACGACTTTTCGTCGCAGAGCGTGCATGGGTGTTTGCGTGCGGTAATTGATACGAAGTGACAGACACGAGGGGATACTTTTTCAGCCTCCGGCCGTGGAGAGGAGTAATGTTTTGACATCAAGCGAAAAGAGATGGGTGTGATTTGAAGTGCCCTTTGTGGAATTATAGTCGCGGATGGCGTCTTTAATATTGACTAATGCATTTCGTTGCTAATGGGGAAATGGAATACGACAGGTGCGAGGGTTTTAACGACGCGCCGGATTAAAAAAACAACGTCTTTCATTACTCTGTTTGATTTCAATGTAAAATTGTTTGATGTGCAACATTTCACGGGTAGACAGCCTTACTGATATTTTTAATTAATTGGGTAGAGCCGGTATAGAATAGAGGAGCAAACCAGTTAGTAAGTTTCGATTTTTTACTGTATCTGATCTACATCAGTATGTAAACTAACACATTCGCAATTTTTGTTATATCAAATATAAAACTTCGATTTGTAAGAAATGAGAAGTTTTTATAAGAGCTGGACTAGGTGTACTTACTACCTTAATCATAATGTAATAATAAGTTTATTTTGCTCAGGAGCTCAGTTTAGGTGCTCGTGGCTAGATAATAACAGCCGCACGAGTCGATCTTCAAGGTAAAGCAACGCTTGACAAGGTTGGTCTGTGGATGGGTGACCATCTTAACATACCGAGTTTCCTCTGTGCCTCGGAAAGCACGTTAAGCCGTTGGTCCCAGCTGTCATTTGTAGATCTTAGGCAGTCGTTACGGATAGGCAGAAGCCAGTAAATCTGACTCCGGTCTTGCCAAGAAGTACCGTGTTACCCAGTTACTGGGTTGTGGAGGTCTGGTAGGCAGCCGCTCCTCGTAAAATACTGGTATTCAGGTATTCAGCTAAATCCGGCTTGACTGGAAGCCGACCCCAATATAGTTGGGAAAAGGCTAGGCAGATGATGAATAATAAGTTTAATTTGCTATTGTTACAATTATTTTAAAAATTAGCTAACTTAGTGTCGGTCTGTAACTATTTACGATGTTAACTCTTGCAGTGGTCCTCAAACTAGGCGGCGCGGCGCCTGTATCTTGGGGTAAATTAATGAAAGCTGTATTACAGGTTTGCTGGTAGAGGTATGTTGGTATCCAATCCAGTCGTAACAGTTAAGACGCGAATGTTAACAACCAGCTAAAGTTACTTAAAAAATCAGCTAGATCTTAAACACAAGCATCTACTTACCTAGATATGCAAATTAAATCGACATTAAAGTATCAAGGGCGGATCAGGCGGTCCATTAATAAATCAGTTCGCTAAAACCGTAATTGTAATCTCAAACAAGGCGGAGGGAGCGCGGTGTTTGTTCTAACAACATTATTACAATAAGTTTGGGTTTGGTTCGCCGCCGCTCCGCCGCCGCGCCGCACCGCGCCGCACCGCGCCCGCTCGCGCACCGCCCCATCCGCGCGGTTCACACGATGGTTTGCCGTTGCAAACCTTAAACATACATCACGAACAAATTTATATTACAAAACAACCTTTATTAAGCAGACGATTTGTATATCCTCCTTTTAGCAATCTTGATGTCAGTTATTAAAATCCGAATATCACTTTACGATCATGCAAAAAGTTTGTTCAGTTCATGGCTCACATATAATTCGTAGCAGTATTATCTACGTATTTCGGGTATGAAGGTCTGTAATATATGCATTGCGGTTATATAGGTCCCTATTTAAATAAAAATAAAAAAGAATAACACTTTGGTAAAATATAGAAACCTACACTCAGAAAATTATAAACGTGAATAAGTCTTAGGATAATACATAATTCTCGGACAGGTAAAAACTTTGTACGTTGTATTCTCGGTTTTTGTACTTAGACTAAAAACGGGTTGTTTTTCTTGCCAATCCGTTTTCCAGAAAATCTCTTTACTTATTCACTAAATCACGAATATTTTGCTAAATGATGAAAATTCATTATTGACGAGGTTTGGTGGGTTTAAAAATAACAGTTACATAGAACTCATTTTCCGTCGGGAAAGCATTTCCACGCGTGTTTAGTATATTCACAAAATGAAATGACATATGGACTAGGTACCTACATGATTTGTTTAAGTAGATCTCATATATGATAAAACTCAGATAGGTACCGATAGTAAGATATTAATTTGTCGCAAACTGCTGCCGATTAAACGTTTCTATTGAGAGAAGTCGCAGAAGTGCGCTTCGTAATAGGAAGACCACCGACAGATTGAGATGAGTTCATACAAATAATTGTATTTGTAGGAGTCGGAGGGTTCATGGAATGAAGTTGGTAGCGTGTCCCGGTGCCGCTACAAAATTAATTCCGTGTAAAAACATTCTATTATTATTATTTATTTATTTATTTGTAATGGGTTTGCTCTTGACTCTAGTCTATGTCAGAGACAAAGTCTATGGTAGCGAACTTTAAGGCTGCCTGTCTAGTGTCTAGTGACGCGGAGAGAGGCAGTGAAGCGGAAAAACGGAGAAATATTAACCAATTTAATTCACTGTCCCATCAGTCACTGACATTTTATGCAAAATCAATGGACAGGCAGCCTAACGATAACATCCCTAAGTTACCTACTGGAGAAAAAGCGGAAGGAGGTTTTTCAGTTCCGATCGAGGCTTTGAGTTCTGGGGACGTAACATTTTAGCATCACTATAATACTCGACTCGCACATAATATTTCTTTATAAAAAAGGTTCTCAATTAGGTTGATTTTTATTTAATGTTTATACCTCATAACTCCGTCATTTATGAACCGATTTGAAAAATTATTGAGTGATTGAACGAATTTTAACTTGATACACATACAAGATACTTCTAGCTCCACCTAAATAGTTACTTAAGAGCAATTTGGAGTATGAGCTTGAAGAGACAGTGAGAGCTATTTTAAGTTTTCAATAAAAAGTGAAAAATCGGCTTTGTCCCAAAACTTCTTTTTTCCTAAAATTCCGGAAGTCTTCCAGCAATAGAAGATAGTGTTCGTTTGAAAAGTTTAAACCAGTTGTATAAGCATTAAAATTATATCTTTTGGAACATATTGATCAGGAAACCAGCAAGACCCACTACACAGCGACATCAACGTCTATTATATCTCTGGTCACTTGAATTAATAGTTTCTGCTACCGTCGTATCAGCCCGAATCAGCTGTATCGATGTTACGGGGCTCCGGACAACAGAGGGACCCCGACGTGTGGACGCAAAACATTAACAGTTATAATATTATATACTAGTTGACCAGCGCAACTTTATCTGCTCCGCTCCTATTGGTCTTAGCGTGATGATATATCTAGCCTATAGCCTTCCTCGATAAATGGGCCATCTTACATTTGACCGATTTGAAAAATTCTTTCACCATTAAAATCCTACATTATCCCTGATGAACAAAGGTTAAAGTATATTTTAAAAAAAGTTAGGGATCCGTATGAAAACTTTGATAATGTAACCCAAGGTGTGGAAAAAAATATCCTTATATCGCGTACGCTGCTTAAACTATTGACAATAGAGCAAAGTGATATATTACAATTTTATAGAAGACATAAATATCTACAAAAATGTTCGCGAGGGTATGTATCTAACTATTATCGTTAAGTCACAATTATCATATTTTGTTCAAATTATTCAATCAAATCCCGGGTGGAATAGAAAGGTGGTGATTTTGGTATCATGAATAAAAAAATAAAGTTATTGTTGTTTATGTCCATGTAAATTACACTTTAAATTATTTTATTATTATTTTCGTTTAAAAGTTACGACGGTTTTAAAAATACTTTAAGTAAGAAAAATGTTGCGAGTGAACGAACTGCCCTACGTTTAGTCTATTAATAAGTAATTTACACATTAGGTACCCTATTAAGAGGGGAGATGAAGTTCGTGGAATACAAACTAAACCCGGGCGAACGAAGTCGCGGGCGAAGTGCTAGCCTAGTAATTAATATAATAGTGGTATGAGCGACAAATATGTGCTTGTGGGGATATTGTGAAAATAAATAGTACGGGGTTTTAGGCTAACCCACAGTCGCCCCTATTGTTTTTGACACTGTGCCCTTTTTCGTGACGTAGGTCCAGGAAAAATGGAATATTTTTTTTTTTACAAAACCAAAACGTAACCCACTATCCAATATTTATAACTCACAAAAGTAATCTTTTCAACACTGTTAATTCGACATGTTTTATTAAAATCTATTTTATGTGTGGTGTTAAATAGATAAACCTCTTATCCAACAAATTACATATATGTACCTATTATAAACGTAGGAAAACGTTTAACTACTTTAGTAAGAGCTATTTTTACCAATTCAAACTGATAGCGATCAGTACATTTGAACTGCGTTCAAGAGCTGTCAGTGCCAATATTTCACAAAAAAAACGACACTTACAGATCAGCTCGTAAACGTGGTTTGTATGCTGATCGCGATCAGTTTCGTTGGTGAAATTCGCCGTTAGTAGGTTGTAGGTATACATTTTGGACATTATAACAATTCATACATAACATACATACATTATCAGCCTATAATGTTCCCACAGCTGGGACACTTATCAGCCTATAATGTTCCCACTGCTGGGACACAGGCCTCCTCTCGGTAAGAGGGAGTGCGCCGTAATCCACGGCGGGTTGGTAGATGTCACATATCTTCGAATTTTTGGATCTAGGACATGCCTGATGCCGGTTTCTTCCCCATGTTTTCCTTCACCGTTTTGAGAGCTATGGTGATGAAATATTTTACACAAAGTAAAGCACCTATCTGGGTTCGAACCTACGACCTACAACTCGTAATTCGCAGCCATTACCACCACCGGTCCATCTCTGTTCTCACAATTCATGGCATCACTAAATTATTTTATTGGAAAGGTCGAGCTTGTTCCTTGGGAAACCAGCGGGGATGAAATTTTTTCTTTAAGAGAGGCTATGGTAGAGCGGACTTGACCTTAAGCCTTGTCTCCCAGTGAGGTGATGACAATCTGGTCTCTTTTAACGCCACAGCCGTATCTTTTTACCGCAAAAAGGAGTCGTTTCGACCAAACTCCTACTTTTCGGGGTGCATCTATCCTTGAAACTGATCGGCGCGAGCCACCATTGAGTACAAAGTCCAAACTGTGATCAAAAAGCTAGAAATCTGCCTGGTCACCGTTTAACCCTTTACAAAGCAGAAGTCCGATCGTGTATGGAGTATTGCAGCCAGAGCCAAGACCCATAGGCCCGCACCCATAATTATATATATAGGGGGCAGGCCGAGTGGGCCGTGCCCACCCCAGAATAGTCTGAGGCCCACCCCAGGATGTTTGCAGAACGGTTCTAAATTCTAGGTTAGACACTTATTTAAATTCACAAAATTATCATCAATCATAATAAACAATCTACCTCCGAGAAACCTACCCACACCAGTGCACCAAGCAATTTAGCCAGGTGTTCACTGCTTGGTGCTCGGAAAACTTTATAATTTTCTGTATTTTTTAGATTTTAGCTTTTTTTAACTTCTAAACGGTGTATTGTAGGTAAAAATTAATTCCACATATTTTAAAGTACAAAACTTTCTTCAGTTTCACTATAAATCGTACCTCTGTAGGTAAAATAGGTGTCGAGAAACAACACTTTAAACATTCTAATTTTTTCCCAAGAGTTAGAAATTGTAGTTTAAGCATTTCTTCTTCGTCCTGTCTTACGAGGCAGGCCGCAAGACAGGCGTTCGGTGGGCTAGGGGGCCACCCAGACTAGGGCTCGGGTCTTACTGAATACTGTTAGATACTTACAACCTACATATGAAGTTGATAAATTATCCAGAATGCAATCATTTTGGTGCTCGGTTCGCTCGGTTTTGCATACACTCTTAAGTGCTTGAACTTTGGTGCATTTGTCAAAAAAGTTTCATGCTTCTATTTAAGGTGAATGCTTCAGGGTAGCCCGCGAAATTCAAATATTTTTATGTTTTTTGCAATTTGCCGGTCAGTGTGAAGCTGTATGTGGACCAAATGCGATCCGCGACCGTAACGCGTATTTATCTTAAGAATTATAACCATTTTAATCATCAATATAGCCCTCTAAGTTCATGTAGTTCGAAAGAGTGATTATTTCTGAAATATTCATTCTTTATGGAATATTTCAGAAATAATTTGCGTTACGGTCGCGGATCGCATTTGGTCCACATACAGCTTCACACTGACCGGCAAATTGCAAAAAACATAAAAATATTTGAATTTCGCGGGCTACCCTGGAGCATCCACCTTAAGTATAAAAAATCAAACCTAACGAGATGTAGTGCAAATATTTTCAAGCTCGCTTCGCTCGCTCTTGTATTTTATAATCTCTCAGTTATTATCCTTTCCTTTATGAGGCAAAAAGTTACTTCCATTTAGATATTAAGGCAGAAAATCAAACCTATCCGATAGAGTACAAAAAATTTCGAGCTCACTTTGCTCGCTTTTGCATTCTACATTCTCTATATTTTTTAGTTTTCCTATATCAGTTAGAAAAGTTATTTAAATGGTACCTGCGTACCACTAAAATTCATTTCGGAAGTTGGTGCTTTTGGTTGTTTCGTTTTTGAACACCGACTTCCGAAATGAAAGTTATTTTTGACTTTGTAGTGTTTTGTTTTGGGAGTTGGTTTTAGTTTTTTGGAAAAAAGTTTTTTTGGTTGTACAGACGCCAGCACATCAAGTTGATCAAGTTACAACAATCTGTCAAATTTCTTTAATACATTTTCAACGTTATCTAGATTCAAGATTGATTGGGAAAATTTGACTGTTTCAGAAAGCTTGATGTGCAAATCTGTATAAATCGAACACTTTACTTTTATGTCTGTATCAATAGACCTACCGAATCGTACCTATCCGAGGTACCTGAGGACATTTCCAGCTCGCTTTTGCATCCTCAATTATGCAAGTTTTATGTTAAAGTCAAGTAAGTAACTTCCATGATTGTATGGATGGTAAATAAAAAATGTAACCTATCTATCTACTTCTACACCTATATTCCGAGGCGGGATGATACAAATTTTCGAGCTCACTTCACTCGTTGTATCATCCATATTGTGCAAAGAAAATGTTTTTATGAAATAAAGAAAATGTAGCGTATCCGAGACAGATTTTTTTTTTTTTGAGGACCTACTTCGCCTGCTCCCGTTTAGCTACGCTTAAATTGACAAACAAAAACATCCTTACAATGTGTGATAAGAAGAAAATCTAGCGTTTCTGAGTCAAGGAACTTAATTATTTTTCGGGATCGCTTCGCTTGCCCCAGCATCGTAATCTGGCCGGTTTTCACTTAACATGACATACAAATGTGGAGATCTGGATGTAAGATAAGAAGAAAATTTGAATTAGAAAACTAGAATTTTTCGGGCTCGCTTCGCCGCGCGCGGTCTTCGCTTAAGTTGACATAAAAACATGAGTATGGGTGATAAAAAGAAAATGTAGCGTATCCGAAACAAGGCATTGTCTTAAAAATTTTCGAGCTTGCTTCACTCGCTCTAGCATCCGTCTCCGACTTAGGCTTAAACATCTATTTGTGTTATGATAGGAAAAAAAATGTAAGATATTCGAGACAAGGTGCTAAAGATTATTGAGCTCGTTTTCTGCAACAGTCACAAAAACAACTTTTTTGGGCTGGATTCGCCCTAGTCGTCTCCCGTTAGTTTCATGACTTTATGAGTTTGTAATTTCATTACCATTTTTTTGTGCAAAAATCGTTAAATTTCTCGACTCAGTTTAGGTACCTACCATATTCATGGTATTCATGTGACCTGACCCCCCCCAAAGTTTATGGCTGTGACCGCGCTTGATTGTGGGGAGCTGGGACCCGGGCCTTCTGACTATGACTGGCCTAAAATTCCATTTTTGATCGTGCACACCGCAGTGATTTTTCTTGACGTGAAAAGTGTTTAATATTTTTTCAAAATAAATATCATTTTTATCATTGGACGTTGCATCTCAAGTTGGGGGCCAGGGCCCCCCTAGAAATAATCCCTAGATACGCCAATGCCAAGACCTCATCCCAGCGGCCCCCTTCTACCGTCGGACATGTAGACGCACTGCAAGTTACCATCCCTACCTTGTTGCTGTTCCACCGAACCGCAGTTAGCGTTTCCGAAAGTATTTTATAATGCGCACAGCAAAGGAGTGCAAATCTCTACCTCCGTCTTTGTTTCCGAACACATTAAACCCTAATCCCTTCAAAGTTAGACAGAAGAGGCTTCTTCTGAGTAAGCTCACTCTATCGTTGACTTTGTCTCTGTCACCTATGACCTAGACTACAGTCAAGAGCAAACCCACCTTAATTTTTTAAAAGTTAAGTATGTAGATATAAGTGTCAAACCAAACCTCACTTTAATACTGAATGTTTACAGGTATTCCAACAAAAGTAAAGTTTGAGAAATGCTCGACTTCAATACCTAATACAGAAATCGCGGGTTAGTGCATGTGTTTATTGATTACGTTATTATTGATACGCGTCGGTTTGTATCTACAAAATGATAGGACTATAATATTATAATCAATTAATTTGCCTCTTGCTGCAATTCTCACCGGAAAATCTGAATCAAAATGTTATGTTAAGGTGTTATGGTTGAGACTATGGCAAGTTATAGTTATGGCTAGGCCAGTGTCCCGCTAAGCAGGTAGTGTTGGGCGCGGGGGTGGGCAGGCGTCGAGGCGTGGTGCACAGCGCCCCGGGCGGCGCCCCGCCCTGCGTCTCATCTGTTTGTCTTCCCACACGACACGACCACACCACCGCACCGGTGTGCACTGTGCTGTGGCTGGCTAGTACTTTCATACTTATTCATAAAAAATATAACTCTATGATTGATTAGTTTAGATACTAATTGGCAGATTCTAAATTCATATTATATAAAGACAATCTGCTAATCAGTGTTAAAAGTAATTGCTTCTTTATTCTTTATGACTAAGTTAATCTTTTATTTATACTTATTCATTAAATTGATCTAATAAATATGGCTTGTGTTTAAACACCGCCCAAAAAAGTACCTATTTTACTACCAAAAATGTTCTAAACGGTTACCAAAACAGATAAATGGGCACCAAATAATATTCGAGAAGTAGCGCTCGCCGGCCGCTGCCGCGGCACCGCTCGCTTCGCTCGCTCGGCTCGCGCGCGGTTGGTCACAATTCTAACCTAACCTAACCTATTTTATCCAGTTTGTAACCCCAAGCCTACATTTTATGGCAATCACAGTTGAGTTGGATAGAATTTGGTGACCATTGATCCATTTTGGTGCCTAGGCTTAGAGTCTTAAAAATATTATTTTTGGTGACCGTCTAAATTGTACCCAATAAATATTCCAAAGCGTGAGTTGTACTGACATGACTATATTAATCGTATTTAAAGACGTGTTAATACAACTATCTGTAATTTAATTACTATAATTATGTCACCTACTAGTTGTTGCTCGCGACTTCATTCGCTGATAATCTTCTACATCCTCAATAAGCTACGATTTGAAAAACGTTGCGAAACTTTCCTGAATAAGGATTTGGTTTACCTCCTCTACTTCGTCTGAGGAACATACGAGTACTAATATCCTTACCAACATGTTTCTATCATAAGCTATTAAGAACATGCATTGTCCAGGCGCTAAAAAAAACTGGATTAAATGACACAATTAATTACATTCCAGAAACTCTTGATTAGTCTTGATTTGCATAAACAAGTACTTAATAAACATTTCAATGGTTCATCTAGTTAGTTATGATAACGCTAGGTACACCATCATAGTTCAGGTCTTCAATAGCGTGTTTGTTTTCAGCAGAATGAACATTACCGCATTGAAATTATGCATGCATGATGCCAGTCCGCTGCAGCGGTGGCGTACAATAGAATTTGGGAATTCTCCACGCTCTCAATGGAATTAAAACAAAGGGGAATATCAAACTTCCAATTTAAGCTATGCCTATAAGCTTCCGGGAGTTTCGACGTTGCTTAATGAAGTTAATCTATTTTAATCTAGGTACCCATGTGAACAATGGGTCCCTGCTGAATGCAAGCCTTCGATTTTGTAACGGTACGGGTACCAGTATAATCGAACAGCAGTCAAACTATTCTGATTGTAATGTGTTAGCAGATTTTCAGAGTAACAGAAATGTCTCTTGTACGGAGGACTTCTAATATGAGGTACTCTTACCTTCCTGTAAAAGAAACAGGTCCTGTAAAGGAAACTTACCTAGATTGATATTTATTTTATGTTGCTTCTTCTTTCTACGTTTTTATTCTTCCTATAGGTTATCAATGTAGCAGTTTTTCTTTTCGGTTAATGAAACTACTAGGTCTGCAATACCTACAGTATATTATATCATTTATGCACGATCAACAACTAGAAATCTAGCCGCCCCAATCTCCATCAATCGGCTCTTGAGATAAATGACCAATAATTTTTCATTCAAAATATTCCAATGTTTGTATATCTCCCAAACGGATAAGTACTAACGCACTTAACGATACGCAGAAAACAGGGGCGCTTTTATTACAGAAAATGAACTCATCGGCTGCAATGAAAACAGCAAACGAGTTAAACCAAACACAATCAGTAGTACACAAAAGAACATCGGGCTAATCTTATTGTGGGTGAGGAATGACAAAGGCGTCGGGTGCGAACAGTGCGAGCCTGCGAGGTGTAAGGAGCCGCGCGCCGGAGCCCCGGAGTCTGGCGGTGGCAGCGGCCATATTTGCCGCTCGAGTAGCGCCCAATGAGCGGGGGGCGCGGGCGGACGCCGAGCGCGAAAACCCCGTCACTCGTTCATCGAAAGTTAATGGGACCTTTGTCGGCCGCCGACCGACTCTTGTAATGCAATTAACTCCGACAATGGTGCTATCGTTAACGAATTAATTTTAAAGACTCCTACTGAATAAGCTCAGGGTGCCCCTTTTTAAATGTAGATTTTGAATGGTATAATATCCGGCGACGGATCAACTTGTCTTATCATTTGGAAAAAGCTGTGGAGCATTATATTGGCAAATATTTTTATTGGCTTTTTATAAGGGCTAGAAAATTGTGGTTAGTTCTAAAGCATGATTTTATTAACAGTTGAGTGTTTATAGACGAACCTTGGGTCGTACGGGATGAAGACAGACGGTCGCATCATACTTATAAATTCTTTAGTTACTGGTGTGCCAAATAGAAGCTTCACTTAAAAAAAACTAAGAAATACTGAAAATTGTTCTTGAAGAACCCTAAGCTCTCTTTCCAATCATAAAATGTTTTAAGTAGATCTATCTACCTTCTTTTTAGACTTTTAGATCTAGTAGAATAACCTTTATTACTTAATTTAAATCAAATTAGTTACTTAGGTACATTAAGAAGCAGTTTTCAAATATTTTGGACTATTAAATACGACAAGATAGAATAACTACATAATATTCTTACAATTGATTACTTTTTTTGTTTATTATTAGAGTGTTACGAATTAGTTTCGCTACGCCTGCAAGCATGATAGTTTTCTGTAAAGAGTTCCATTATAATTACATTCACATACAACATCAATGTCCGTCAGTTTTGCAAAGAAGAGAGATTACAAATAGATTCGTGTGCATTTATGCGATTGGGAAGAAGGCTGGTCCAGTGTTGTGACGGCGAGGTGCTACAATGGTGCAGCCGGACCGCGCCGCGCGACCACCCGCAGTCTGGGAACGTCGCGCACTTGTGCCGGCCCACTCGAGTGGAAGTGAGCCCGCAGCCCATCTCTACCGGGAAATATCAATGATACCTCAACAACAATACTACCTTTGAGGTTTTTTCTACTATTATGTAGTTCAGTAGCTCGGTCAATGTTTGCTACAAAATTGGGTCGTTCCAATTGTCCGTAGATAACACGGTGTACAACAATCAATTGATCGCTCACAAGAGATCGGCTCGGCTCGTATTAGCTACCGTACTCAATGATTCAATATTTAAGAAACCTTTCAGATATGATATCACACCGTATATTTGGATCTTTGTTACCCTTAAAGAAGAAATGGGCCCTATTGTTTGGTTTCTGAACCAATACACAGATTTAGCAATATGATAATATGAAATCGGTTGATAGAATTTGGGTATTTGCAAATATCTGTTACAAGTTTTATATGCTTCAGTTTCATTGTTACTACAAGAAATAAGTTTCAATTTTATTTGATCCTTTAACTTTTAGGACCTGGTTACTATCCAGGTATTTGCTGGATGCAAGTAGGAGAAAAATACCTATATTAAAATAATACCCTTATTATTTAATATCCATTATGTTCTTGTCATATCGTAGGAAGATTGTCATGGTATCTTCATGACCGGATGGTCTTGGAAATTGCAGCGACTGCCGTTCTAGCGTCACACGGGAACTCTACCTTCGTATTCAAAAACACTTTAATTTAAATATAATTGTATTTGGCAGGTCTGGTTCAAGAACCGTCGCGCGAAATGGCGTAAGCAGAAGCGTGAGGAGCAGGAGCGCCTGCGCAAGCTGCAGGAGGAGCGCGCGTGCGGGCGCGCACCTCTGCTGGCGCGGCCGCCGCCCTCGCCCGCGCATTCTCCAGCACTCGCGCCTCCCGCGCCCCCAACGCCGCGCCCCTACTCCGACGACTCCGACTCCGATCTGGAGGTCGCCTAAACACCAGCTTTCCAAACACCAGGACATTCGTGAACACCTCCAACAGACATGAACTAAGTACTGTTCACCAGACAAGTGTTTAAACGTGCCATCTCAAGTGTTTGTGCTACTTCTGAACTCAGTGCGAGGACGACAGTGAACTATGTGTTGTGGATTATTCGGACTGCTAGATTGAATTGTGAATTATATCTAACTCAACTTACTTGCCTATTCATAGGAAAATTTATCATAACTTATCGTGAAATAAGAATGTAAAATGTTTAGAGGAATAATATATTGTGTACTACTTACGTACCTATGTAGAATAGAACCAGCGCTTATCGACTTCCTCTTCGACTAAACGTTTTTTTTTACTATAGAAATAACCTCTCTCCTACTAAATGTAGATAAATATTATGTGTAATATCCACGCATTCTAAATAACATGAACATTCCCTTGATGTAAATTATAGAATTGATCAACAAAATAGAAAATATTACTTCAATGATTAGAAATTCCGCTTTCTGATAATTCAGTACCTAAGTATCTATTTAAATGTTTTAGCAACATGTTACGCCTAGGTATTATAAAGAACTCAAATAATTAATGAAACGAATAAATATCACCTGTATTTAAAATTAAAACTGGTTTACCTACATTATAAGAATACTGAAATGGTAGAGACACTTCAAGGCTTACCGTGAGCTTTTGGGAATCTTTCTTGAAGATAGGACATGACATATGTTGCCTCCCTTCTATTACTCAGGTAGGTACTACCGGGTAGTGGGACTTGGGTAAAGCTCTTTTTTCAGGCTCGTTAATTGGTGTGAGTGTAAATAGTAGGGTTTCGAAGCCACCAAGAGTAGACAAAGCCACTTGGAAAGTTGTGTGAAGGGCAGTTATGTAACGTGAGTGAGAGCAATATTTAGAACGATATGGATTAAAAAAATATATACACGGTTGTATGTAAAAATATACGTTTTATTTCTCAATCGAAATACCTAGTAAACTAAAATATTTAGATTGATTTTACCTTTGAAATTGATATAATAAATATTTGTGTGAATGGACACTTATCTGACTCACCGTACAGTACAAGGTTAAGGGTGCCTGTCTTTTACAGCGGAGCGAGGCAGCGGAGAGGAGAAACGGAGAAATTTTAACCAATGTAAATGCATCAAATCTCTACACCACGTGACTCGCTGAAATGGACAGTTACCCTAAGGCCAAGGGTGCCTATCCATTTGTGCGGAGCGAGGCAGCGGAGAAATATGAAACAGTCATGTCAGTCGATGTGGTGCGGAGATTTTATGCAATTCCATTAGTTAAAATTTAAAAAACAATTAAAATCATACATTATGAATAAATAAAAAAAATAATAATAATAAATATATATATTATTAAAAAATTATATATACCCATGTGTAAAGTATAAACATCGCATGAAAAAACTCAAAACTGATGAAATTATATAAAAATAAAATAAAAATATCCACTTTTGTGCCACATCTAGTATGTTGTAACTTTTACTTTTGTATCCGTGTTTGCTCGGTTGATGTTTCGTTGTAATATGTGTATCGCCTACCCGCAAAAAAAAAAATGTTTTTTATTTTTTCTCTGTACGCTAGTAACCTAAACATTAATTGTAAATCTTGTTTCTCAGTAAGTGAATTATTGTTAATTCTTATGAGGAAATAAAGTTCTTAAACCATATAAAATTTCTCCGTATCTCCGCTCCACTGCCTCGCTCCGCTGTAATGGACAGGCACTCTTAAGATCGAACTGGCGTTATCTTTTAAGTAATAAGTACCTATGGATTTTTTTTTCTCTCTCTGTCTTGTTCTTGTAGCTACATAGATAGGACCTAGCTAACTAGGAATCAGGAGCTAATTGGGAATTATTAGATACTGATTAGGTGGGTGCAACAAAATCTGTACAAGTTTTGGAACTAAAAAGTCCTTCGGTAAAAAACATTTAAATATTTTTCTAGTAAAGCAAGTCAAAGCCTATTTTAAGACTTAAAATATGCATTTATACTTTACAATGGCTCCTAGTTCCTACTAACGTATTCTTCTAATGTAAACTAGACAGCTTTAGAAACGTTTTGAGGCCACCCATTGCATATTGCCGCAGTTTCTAGAACAGCCAAGGACGAACTCTATTATGGATTTAGCTTTAGACTTTTTTAATTTGAATTTTTATTCAAAGTTGTTCATTTACTTGTTATTTATTTGACGTTGAAAGAGGTGCAACATGAAAACTACTGTCTTGTCTATGTTAATATTTTGCTTCGTGACAGTCAAAGCTTTATTGCAATATGGTAGGCTCCAGATCAACTTGCAATACAGTACATTGACCTTTCCCTAATATTCTTTCGTAGATACCAGAACAGTCAATAAATGTATGTGGGGCAACGACCGTTATTGCACATTTATCTGGCGCCTACCATAGTACTTAACTGATTGTATGGTTTATATACATAATTAAAAAGTAATGAAATCTGTAATTACATAATATAGGTACCTAATCACATCTGCATTTTTTTTAACTCTGATGGGTTAGAACGAGGAGCAGCAGTACACAGCCAGTATACTTGATTGGTATTGTACATTTTAAACAAACTAAAAGACGCTACCCAAAAAAACCCTTAGTTACCTACCTTTAGGAAAAACATCACAACTACCTCGAGCAATCATGGCATGCAGCATACGCTCATCAATGACAACACAGTCTGCAGATAGAAAACTATAAGCCACATTACCTAATTGAAGAATATTTTCCTACACAACACACACACATACACACACACACACACGACACTTCGACACTTCTATCGTTGATGAAGGTACTTATAGGGCACCATTCAAACGTCAGCTACCTCCAATTAAATTCACACTCTTTAATCCGTAACACCAAGGTATTTTCCTTGGTCGATGACACGACACGATAACGTTAATGGGGTTCCCAAAGGCGGATTAGGTATCATTGTGCTGTCGAAGGATGGCTCCTATTGCACCGGCATACAAATGAGCGTGAGGAGTATGAGGACTGATGTAAGTGTGGCCTTGAGCTGCCACCATTATTGTGTCATTGACTATGTCATCCCGATTAATATGACACCTCTAGTACTATAGATACGCGCGTGTTAACGAGTGTGGACAATGATGTGACCGCATACAGGGAGGTACCTACTCATCATCGGCTTCTTCGGTGACATGTTAACTTGTTGGTCAGGTAGGATAACGTAATTGGTAAATTAATCAGTGATCTGTCTAGGTACAATGACTTTGTTCAGCTGAAGATTCAGCTGAACACAGTTCAGCTTCCAGCCAAACGAGACGGTTTGACTTTAAGCAGACCCCAGTATAGTTAAGAAAAGGCAAGGCAGATGATGTCTAGGTACAATTACTCCAAATTTTATTAGTTAAGTGTTATTATGTTTCAGGATAAGGGATTTCTCAGTAGTAATCTGGAGTCGCAATTGGAGGGGCACACCTCCCTACACCAATGGAGTATTTTACTAAAAAAATCTAATTAGTCCGTCTGATAGATATTAAAAAAATATTCGCCACGTATTTTTAAAAAGAAAAAATACGTGTCGAATATTTTTTGAAAATCTATCAGACGGACTAATTAGATTTTTTTAGTAAAATACCCTATTGCGACTCCAGCCTGCCACTGAGAAATTGGATGTGACCTTGAGCTTGTGAGATTTTTGTGCCATTATTCATTAACTAAGTATGTCATCCTGATTAATATAACAAACACCTCGAGTTCCTACTATGCATGATGCATGTATGGTCAGTGACGTGGTCGTATGTGACGGATCATCGGGTCATTCGGTGATACGTTGATCAGATAGGATAACGTAATCGGTAAATTAATCCATGATCTGCGGGTTTAAAAAGGCCACTTTACCAGAATCAGAAAGTAAATCACACTACCTGTCACTGTCAAATTTTCCCAATCAACCTTGAACCTAATGCGTTAGCGATAAAGATGAAATTTGACAGATTGTTGAGTGATTATTATTATGATTCTACTATGATTCTCCTAAAGTTGTCTTTTTAGTCCCCCTGACTTCCGGTGGTACGTTGTTGTGTTTTGGCATTAGAAATTAATTGCTCAACAGTGGCCTTTTTTTTAAGGATTGGAAATCATCAAATGGCTCCTCCCGCTCTGGGTGAAGCAGGAGGGAGTGTCAGACTCTTACTGACTAAAACCCATCCGTGTTCCTCCTATTATCTATTATTCCTCCCCTTTGCGTTCCAGGGCCGCGGTGACTCTTTCGAACGGATTCCACAACCCCGGCAGGTACTGGCGCTAGCGGGCTGACTCCGTCTTCTCAACAGTAGGTCTTTCAATTTATGCCACTAGCTATCATTTCAGTTTGTTATAATCCCATGTTACAGACATGAGAAAAAGCAAACCTAGTTAGTATCATGAGGGTGCACTATTTTCATGATGATATGTTTACGTGATTTTGGGGAAAACTGTCATCGTCTATGATTGTTTAAAAAATCGATAGTTCACACTGTATATTATTTGTATAGCACGAATAAAGTTTATTTGCTGGACCACACACATCACTCAAGACTATTTAAACGGAAACCGACCAATACTTTTCTAAAGGTTGCATTTTCTTGGCTATGTTGGGTTCGGCTTGTAGTCTACCGAATCTATACAATATTATATTTATAGCTATCTACTATTTCTAAGAACTACTGGTTCGAATTGAAAAAACTGGCTATATTCGAGTCGGACTCACGTGCAAAGGGTTCCGAACGATTTTCATTTTTGTAACATGTTGTTTCAACAATAAAGACTTTTTATAGGTTTCCTGTAATTTGTAGGTTAACAACTTTTTATTGTATGTATAGGCTGTGGTTACATAAGGGGAGAATCGTCATTATTGGTATAATTTCGTGGTGTACCAAATTTTAACAGAATCGATCTCGTAGATCCGAAGAAAACTGGCTGTGACAGAAGGACAGACAGACAGACACCCGAGTGATCCTATGAGGGTTTCGATTCTTGAGGATGTTCAGAGCCCTAAAAATCTTTTAGTGTTGTATAGCCCATTTATTGAGGAAAGGTATATGCTATATATTTATACAACATCACGATTCACGCTACACTCACAGCTAATAGTACCATTATATTTTTCATGGAGCGAATACCTATCTAAACTCCACAACCCAGTAACTGGGTAGTAACGAAAACCCTTGATGAAAGCCTACATAATTATGCGCAATTACTAGCTGTAGGTACACACAATTCCTTCAGTAACAGGTAGGTACTTAGCTAACTTAGTTCATTATGTAAGTATGAACTAATCGTCAGCCCGAATCGAACGGATTGCCTAGTTAAAACTAGATACTTAGTTATTATTTAAATGAACCTGTACTTTGTGTAGAAATTAAAACAGCTACCTACATAGAATACATAATATAATGTTAGTAGCGACCCGCCCCGGCTTCGCACTGGTGCAAATTATATGCTAAAAACTTCCTCGAGAATCACTCTATCTATTAAAAACCCCGCATCAAAATCCGTTGCGTAGGTTTAAAGATCTAAGCATACATAGGGACAGACAGACAGCGGAAGCGACTTTGTTTTATACTACCTATGTAGTGAGGGTTAACCATACCTACCGAAAAGCCGAACAGACCAGCCAGTTTAATTTTTAGTCTTATTATAGAATATAATGTTTTTATTCCAGACCGGAGTCCATAGGGTTAGTATTATAACACAACATGTTGAAAAGTGTTTTTAAGTGAAACAAAGCTTTTTTAACATTTACCTTAAGTTCTAATGAAACAAAAATTAAATTGAATGGATCAGTCTTCTTTTCTATATCTATATCATTCAATATTCATTACTATATTAATTTCTATAGTTGCAAAACAGTAATACTACACATGAAAAATGAAAAAAAATTGCTCAAATTCTGGGATTTTGGGAGTCTTTAAGTCAAGAGTGAATAGGTTATTTCTAGGCAAGCGTGCTCCATCTTCGACCACATCATCATTTACCATCAGGTGAGATAGTGGTCAAACGCGTGCCTACCTATAGTAAAAAAAAGCCTAGCAAAAGCCGGACAGGCCGGACACCGTCTTATTTGGCCGGACTTACAACCAAAAAGCCTGACTGTGTCCGGCTTCAACCGGACGCCTGGCAACGCTATATCTACATGTAGTGATAGTGATTGTAGTTACAATAGCGTTATGTTTTGTAGGCATTTTCATTAAATAATCTGAATAGGTGTTAATTAGAGCGATAGATGGTAGGTACAGATAGCATGCTGAACATATTTAGTTAAATGATATTTATTTTGCAAATAGTCTACAAGTATCTACTTAACTCTTAGTCCTGAACCGGAACCTAGAATGAATGACAACACAATTTGACAGTGACTGTCAAATCGTGTTATCATTAATTGTTTAAATTGGTTAGGTGATACGGTGTAGAATACGCCCGCAACTAAGCTCGAAACTACGGACTTCTGACTCAGAGAGTAGCCCCTCTGGTTTGAGCGAGGAGACCGATACTGCAGAACAATTTACAATACATACCTACATAAAAATAAATAGTGTCACTTATTAGAGTCATAAGCATTACATATTCGTACCTAAACGAACAACGAATCATTCTATATTTAATTGTTATGCAAATCAGATCCATTCATAGTTTAGCATATTTATTAGCGACACCAATACCATTCAAGTCTAAAATACTCGTACTTAAGTATGCGTCATTTGGTGGCTACAATTAAAAATATTATTGGCAATTTGCTGAAAAATGGTAGGTACCTACATAATTATCTAACCTACGTTAACTAACGACGAAGAGCATTATCCCAGACTGGTCCCATTTCAATTTGGTGAAGATCGGATAAAGAACTTCGGAGGTAGGCAACGGAACTCTTCAATAAATGATAACAAATGCATCGGGATTACTGAAACCGCATGTCTGTTTATTGTTTACACCAGTTTATAACATAACATCACGCTAGTACCTACACTGTGAAGGGGTACGCAGGAACCAACAAAAAGTGAAAAATAAAAAAATAAAACTACAAAAAAATAAACCGACTTCTAAATAAAAAACACTACAAAGTATATAAAATAAGTTTAATTTCCTAAGACAGTGTCAAAAAACTAAAAACCGCCTAAAACACCGACTTCCGAAATTTAAAGTTATTTTATACTTTGTAGTGTTTTTAATTTGGAATTCGGTTGTTATTTTTTGTATTGTTTTTTTATCCTTACTTCCTTACTAATATTATAAATGCGAAAGTAACTCTGTCTGTCTATCTGTCGCGCTTTTACGCCAAAACCACTGAACCGATTTAAATGAAATTTGGTGCAGAGATAGTCTAGAGCCTGAGAAAGGACATTAAACACTTTTTATCCCGGGAGTATGTTCCCTAGGGATCACGCGGGCGAAGCCACTGGTAACAGCTAGTTTTGTATAAATGAAATTACATAACTTCGGTGCCTTCGAAAGCAATATAGATTCGAGCTCATAGATTTTAAGGAATACTTCAAAGCTCTGTTTGGACTCACAGCGAATACAGAAAAGGTAGGAATCAACAGAAAGAACGTAGTTCAAGTAAGATATCCATTTATTGGTAACAATACCTCCGACTTACTATTTAAAACATAACTATCACACATTCACAATACAATTTTGCAATGACTTTAAATACTGATTAATAACATGAATTTTCATGGTATATACCTAAGGTATGTTTATATGCGCTTTGGTGGGTTGTTGTGGAGAGCATTTTGGTGTTAGTAGTAGGCTATCGGATAGCCGCCATACGTGTACGCGTAGGGGTAGGAGTAGGTGTACGCTAGCGGGCTGTACGCGGAGTACGCGGAGTACGCGGAGTACGGGTAGGAATAGTCCAGCAGCACCTGAGGCTTAGCCACTGCGGGGCTCACCATCAGCGCCGCGGCGAAGGCGATCAGCATCAACTGGGGGAGGAAATAAACAGATTACTAACTTTTAGTTTAAAGGACCTTCTAACAGTACAAAAGGGTTTGCATATAGGTAAGAGTTCCTATAAGAAACTCACTGCCAAACAGTGTTTAGTCTATTCCCAACTAATTTAGGGACCGCTTCTAGTCTACCCGTCTGTAGCTGAATACCAGCATTTTATATAGATTGTCTTTCTGATCTCCGCAACCCTGTAACTGGGTATATGATTCAGTCATATTACTTAGAAATTGTTAAACTCATTTTTACGGGATGTTCCTACTTACAGTACTAATGATTACATATGCATTTAACCTTCATCATAACATCGACCTTAAATAATAAGGAGTTATGTAGAGTTCTTCGATAGCTGTCCTATGCATAGAGATATTCTAATATGAAGTCTCTAAGGAATGAAGGTTCTAACCTTCATTTATTAAATCAAACGTAAACATGTCCATTTTACACTAAAACCTGGGAATCGAACCCTCGATACACGCCTAGCTACGTCCGGCCACTAGGCATCTTTCTAACTAGAAATCCAAGGGGCAAATATCCGAAATAATTATCACATTTTCCTATAGGGAATTATGAGAAAATCCAACAACACTTGGTATACAGTACTATTAATATTACTGTTAAGACAGCAGTAGCACCTTTTAAGCAGATTTAGAGGCATTGTTAATAAGTAACAAAACAGGTTCAAAGATTGAATATAATGAATAAGACTGATAAAAAATAATTAGAATAAACTCACCAATTTGAACATATTGAAGATTTTCAAATACTCCTCAGAGACACAGCACCAAACAAAATCTAGTAAACACTAGACAGGACTGTAGTCGATGGATGCGACGCTTGATATCATGGCATCTTCTTCCGCGCTCCAGCTTATATACGGAGCCCAGAGGCGGAGTCCCATCCGTGATTGGAAAAACTAATGATCCTGCGACTGTCCTCTACATGCTGCATATAGGATGTAAAAAATGTTATACACAATGTCGCATTAACAGTTAATAGTACTTCATTTCCATATTGGACCCGGACCAGAGTGTGACAATAGACGCGCAGAAGATTCGACGTCGGATTAATGGCAGCAAAAAGTGTAAACATACAGACAATAGCTTATACTTAGATCTAAAGGTATTTATATTGAGGCTATTTTAAGATGTTGTAGTTACTTATTTATCTGCTTTAATTTAAATTGAATGCAAATTTTAAACCTACAGACCTTGTGAAGTTTATTTATAAACATGCATTCATGGTCACACTTAAATCTCAAACTGATTTTAAATATTAATACCTATCTATCTAACAATGTTTAACTTGTTTAACGAGCTTATAATAATTTTAAATGTTATAAGTATATATTTATAGGATTCCGAACAATAAGCGGAACCCTTATAGGATCACTCGGGTTCGGGTGTCTGTCTGTCTGTCTGTCCGTCTGTCACAGCCAGTTTTCTCCGGATCCACTGGACCGACACTACTGAAATTTGGTACACATATGGACTTCTGTGACCCAAACACGGAAGCGTTACGTAAATTATTATTTTTTTTGTATGGGGGTCACTTTTTGGGGTCAAACTAGAAAATTATAAATTTTTTGAACAATATCGTGTGACATCAAATTAAAGGGCTTACTGTTAGGGTTTTAATTACATTTTTTTTTTCATAATTAAAAAAAATGGTTTTGAAGTTATTAAAGAAATTATACGAAAAATGACCATTTCCCCCCCTTATCTCCCAAACTACTGAAAAAAATCATTTTGAAAAAAATAGAAATAATAGCTCTTTACCTATAGATTACTAGAAAAATCTATAAGAATTTTATAGTGTTAAAATTACATGTTAAAAAAAAGAATTTCGTTCGGAACCCTTTGCACGCGAGTCCGACTCGCACTTGGGCAGTTTTTTATTATTATTTTGGTAAGTTGAAAGAATCAAAAACACAAAAGCATAAATAAAAGCAACTAATAATTGCCTGATGGCAGCTGGTATTCAGCACGCGTTCCATAGTCTTACAGAGTATGGACGTTACCGAGATGGGTCTATAATTCGACGGGTCAACTCGACTACCCTTCTTGGGCACAGGCTGTACGTTAGCTTGCTTCCAAGTCTTCGGCACTTTTCCAGTCTCATTAAACGAAAGGCGAAATGGGCGTGTCAAGAACGGAGACAACTCAGGCGCACAAGTCTTCAGAACAATTGCCGGTAGCCTTGTTCACGTCTAGGTTACGCAGTACCCTACGGACGTCCTTCCGATGAATGCGAATGTTCGACATAGGTACTCGACTCGCATCCACCAGGAGAAGCAGGGGGCCTCACGCTACCAGGATCCAGAAGTGAAGATTCCGCAAACAAAGAAGCAAACAAGTTCGCTTCTTTTCTCCGCTGAGGAGAACCTCAGCGGAGTGGACTAGCAGCGTCCCGTCGGGTCTCAGCAGTGGTGGTTGTGAGGGGCGGCAGAAGTTCGATTCGACGACTTAGTCAGGGACCAAAAAGCCTTACTACCTGTGAAGCAAGTTTGCTCCCTATTCGGCTAGTGTGGTTAAATCGAGCCCTCCGCAACACCTTCTTGCAGGACTTGGCAGCCCTGATGAAGGCTCTCTTCTTCTAATTGGGCGTTCAAGTCCCCCAGTGACACTAATTGCGCAGAAGGGTACCGCTGCTGAGCCGTATCCGGCGCGTCACTTAGGTGCTGTGTGAGCCCAGTTGTCTCCAAATCACCGCTGTGCGAACGGTAGACACAGACGTAGACAAATTGGTCCAGGCCCGTGTCCACTAAAACCCATAGCGTTGAACCTGGAGTCCTCAAGATTGCGGAGACGCCGATGGCAGATGTCGTCACGGGTACGCCCGCGCGTGGTTTGAAATGGTGCTCCAGGGTATACCCTGGGTATGATTCTAATGAGTCAAAGATAAGCGACTATATTATATACATATACAAGCATGCTTTTAGGCGATTTTCCCAGACTTTTGTAACGATGTATAAATTTAAAAAGACAGCTTAGTAGACTAATTATAACGTGAATAAATTGTGGCAAATGGCCATTCCAATAAATCAACAAGATAGCTTGTTTGTTTAGATGAATTATTACAAGATTAAAACAAGTTTAGATTATGCTTATGTAATTTGTGTTGTTCTGCATAAGAGCACGATAAGCAGCCGTTCTCATTAGTATTCAAAAGAAGTCATAATAATTATCACATAGCGGACATCTACGGGTCGGGCAAGGATGCTGCTAGGTACTGTGAGCACTCGCTTTTAATGGGGTGCGAGAGGTAATCTTCAATAAGTAAAATCAGAGTATTTTCAAGTATAATTATATTTTGCGTGTTTTCAACGTCAAGGCAAACAATCGAATCCTTTAGAAAAAAAACCAACACTTCTTTATGACATCACATTCGAATTCTAACTTTCTTTTTTCTTAACTCTTTCAAGGCTTATGTCATTGAGGTTGCACCTCCCAAAGAGGATCTCTGCAGTACTGAAAAATAATGGAGACAGTGACACTTCGTTTGTTGTTCCGAAAACTAACAAAGATGAATAAATTATTAAAAGACGCAGCTGTACCAAACATTTTCTTATCTCCGAATCTCTCGAATCCGACGTGAGTATCAAATTACGTCAAACGTAAGACCTTTATGCTGTGTGTAATAAAGCTCACTTTGTGAGGTTTGTCACTCAGGTGAAGCTCGATATCGAAATGGTTATTTACAGAATAGACTAGCTGCTCTGTGAAATGCCAGTCAATTATTTTTAATAGAGCTTGTAGATGTAGTGCCAATAACTGGAACTAGTCGTTTGTTAAACTAGCTGCACTTCTAGGACCTATCCTATATACCTAGTATAGGTACCTACTGACCTAAAAATAATATGACGTAGCTAGGTTTATATATCATTAAGTTTCTAGGTGTAGTCTGTAGTAGATTCATTGTTACGACTATGTAACATAGTACAAACTATAAATGAAGTGTTGATATATGGATAACACTATAGGTATTTAGTTAACTACGAGAAACCTACGAGACTACGAAGTCTATTCGTAGGTTTCTCGTAGCGGTCTCGTAAGTTTCTCGTAGCCTCGTAGAGATTTCGTAGCAGTCTCGTTGCATCTCGTAGAAGACTCGAAGAGGTGTTGTGGATGTCTCGAAGAGGTCACGCAATAGCAAACACGAACGTGTCTACGTTAAAGTACGTGACGTCATGTAGCAGTCTCGTAGCAGTCCCATAGAGGCCTTGCAGGTATCTCGCAGCCGTCTCGTAAAAGTCTCCTGGCAGTCTCGTAGACACTTCTAGCAGTCCTGATTCCGTTGGTTACCCGTCGGAAAACAGTGGCCTACTTAACTACTCAGTGATGCCCTATGTGAACCCTTTTTTTTAAGGATGGGAAAACCTATATGGTGCCTATATCTTTCTAAAATCACATACAGACCAGTACGTCAGTAAATAAAAACAGATAAGTACTCTAAGAATGTAGCATTATACGTATAGTAGGTAGGCACTTTAAAATATACACTAAGATCCTGATTCCCGCTGACTTGTTTGCATCAATAATGATATCTCATTGGCTGTGTATTGAATAAAAAACAAAGACTTTTGTGTTTACACATGTATGTAGATAGGTACTTACCTATTCAAATCATGTTTGTGAAAATGCTTTTGGGAATAACTAATTTGGATAATTCGTCATACCAAGGATGTAAAGAATAATCCAGATTCATTATCCATGTTCATAGAATGGTTAAGCAAGAAATACCAACTACCTAAGAACAAAGAATTATACACCCAAACATAGTCTGCGCAGTGCCGGATTAACCCATAAGCAAGTTAAGCAATTGCTTAGGGCATCACGTCTGGGGGGACACCATAAACAGATAAAATACACGAATAAGAGGTTATTTTGGTTAAACGATACGAAATTTCGCCAACTTTCCGAAAAGTCAGGGAGGTGTTGAAAGAGCCAAAAGTCACTTTTGAGACGTGCACTTACAAAAATTACGAGCCGACTTTGATTAGGAGTCTACGCAAAAGAAAAACTACCAGATGTGGATTTTATGTTGGGTTTCTGATGGAGTTCTTCTTCAATGAAACGATTTATTGGTGCTATCTATCACCAACAAATCGTTACATTGAACAAATCTAATATGTATTCATTACTTTACAAAAAAGGAAAATGGATTTTTTCTTGCTTAATAAGTACTACGGTACTACGTGTGCACTTCGTGGCGGTCTGTATGGTCTTTGTCGAAGCGGCGGACAGTGACATTGGAGGGACGCTCGCTGCCCCGCCACACGGCGTATTCTTGTAGCGGCGGCAACAATCTCCTGGCCCTTGAAGGCCTAGGGCGCTTCAAGCTCTTCAATGTCCTCGTCCAGAAGAGGACATAGTCTAGTGATTGCGCGAAGAATGGTTCCTTTTGTGGTTTCCATGTCCGCAACCCTGCTGCAGCCGTCTATCTCAGGTTAGAATTGCTTGATCCTACCAAGCAAGCGGCCATTTGAGTGGTGGACTGTGCTCTTCCTTAATCAGCACAAGTTGTCCTGGTTGCACGTTAGGCCTTTTAATTAGCCATTTCGGGCGCTGTTGAAGTTCGCAAATGTCACGGCTCCACCGTGACCAAAAGTGCCGACGCATTTGCTCGATTCTGGCGTAGCGATGCAGTAGTGAGTTCTGACATCCCGTAGGTCTGGAGCTGGCAGCGACGTTGGTCTTCCAACGAGGAAGTGCCACAGTTAATGAAAATCCTAGTCAAAAGCCCGAGTGCCTAAATGTTCGAGCTTACTTTGCTTGCTCTTGCAGCGTGTGTGAGTCTTATTTCTGTAGATGGGGTGAATCAATATTTATTTGTAGATTGGGCGCTAAAATTTACGAAACGTCAGCGCTGTTTATCAATGTTAATAAGTCAATCATTTTTATTAAATAAAAAAAGTATTAGTACCAAGTTTGGTTTTTTTGGGTTCCGTACTCAAAGGGTAACCAACGGAACCCTATTACTAAGCCCCCGCTGTTCGTCCATCCGTCCGCCCATCCGTCCGTCCATCCGTTTGTCTGTCAGCGTTCTGTATCTCAAAAACCGTAACAGATAGACAGTTGGAATTTGCACAGATTGTGTCTATCTATTGCCGTTATCAAAAAAATTAAGGTTTATTGGTACGGAACCCCTACGACCTTGACCTTGTAAGACCCTACACGTGGTCCCCGGGTGGTGCTAATCAGGTGACACTAACTGGTGGTAGGCTTCGGCCGATGGCTTGTGACCACCCACTGGGCAAAGACGTACCGCCAAGCGGCTTAGCTGTGTTCCGGTACGATGCTCAGTGTAGCCAATTCAGAGGAGTTGGGTCGAAATAGTTGTTCCAATGCAGGCAGACCAGCCAGGCTAGCCCTGGCATGGGCGTATCGGGAGACTAGTCTTGGAGGGTAGCGGGATCCGAGGCACGGTGCACCGCTGGCCGACCGCAGATAGTTGGGGGCCCAAGTAGTGTGCTAGCCACACATGAAAGGCTGCCCCGCCATCTGACGAAAAATCCCGGAATGCACCATCGTGCTGGTTGGCGACCAGATGAAAGGGCCCGATGGACATTCCCGGGGGGGCTCGGGCGTCCCCGCAGTCTCCAGACTAGTCCCCCAAAGATGTCGTCCTGTCAGGGCGTGCCTGAAGGTTAGCAGCTTGGAACCTCATTTCACTTCCTTCTCCTCAACCTCCATCACTCAAGTTAGTTAATGAACAGGAATAAAAAGAGAAAAGCTGTACAGCGGCAGCACGTCCTTTCGCATAAAGTGCACCTCTCTAATATACGAGGTCTGCACTCAAATCTCGCCGCAGTCCATCACCATCTTGAGACCGAGAAACCAGCGCTCTTGTTCCTGTCGGAGACGCAGATCGGATGTCCGTCGGACGTGTCATACCTGTCTTACCCTGGGTTTACCCTGGAGCACCACTTTAGACCCCGCGCGGGCGTATGCATGTACGCCCGGGACGACATCTGCTATCGGCGTCTCCGCTACCTTGAAGACTCCAGGTTCTCAACGCTGTGGGCTATGGTGGACACAGGTCTAGACAAAATTGTCTACGCATGCGTCTACCGTTCGCACAGCGGTGATTTGGAGACAACTGGGCTTACACAGCACCTGAGTGAGGCGGCGGATGCGGCTCAGCAGCGGTACCCTTCTGCCCAATTGGTGTTACTGGGGGACTTCAATGCCCACCATCAGGAGTGGCTCTTCCCATACCAGTGCACAGACCATGCTGGACGAGAGACGCAAAAGCTAGCGCTTGCGTTAAATCTTACCCAGCTGGTCCAGGGGGCAACGAGGGTGCCGGATGTTGATTCGCACACTGCCAATTGCTTGGACCTTCTGCTGACAACAGATCCAGACCGCTATTCGGTGTCGATTTCATCACCACTGGGTAGTTCCGACCACTGTCTGGTGAAGTCTGTGTCTGTCTACTCTCCGCCCGATCCTAGCCCAAGAGGCACCCGGCGGGTATGGCGATACAAGTCAGCAGATTGGGATGGCATGCGATCTTTCTTCGCATGTTACCCTTGGCAGCCTACTTGCTTTTCTTCCACTGATGCTACGTCGTGCGCGGACGCCGTGACGGATGTGTTGCGGAGGGGAATGGAGTACTACATTCCGTTCTCTAACATAGCAATATCTGGCGAAGCTCGTCCTTGGTTTGGTGCCGAGTGCAATCGCGCCGATGCGCTTAAGCACGCGGCGTACCTAGCATGGGTCGACACTCGTACGCGCAAAGCAAATGACGTGAGTCAGAAGAAGAGAGCCTTTAATAGGGCTGCTAAGTCCTGCAAGAAGGTGTTGCGGAGGGCTCGGTTTGACCACATTAGCCGAATAGGGAACAAACTTGCTTCATACCCATCAGGTAGTAAGGCTTTTTGGTCCCTGGCTAAGTCGGTCGAATCGAACTTCTGCCGCCCCTCACTACCACCACTGCTGAGACCCGACGGGACGCTGGCCCACTCCGCTGAGGAGAAAGCGAACTTGTTTGCTTCTTTGTTTGCGGAATCTTCACGTCTGGATCCTGGTGGCGCGACGCCCTCCGCCTCTCCTGGTGAATGCGAGTCGAGTATGTCGAACATTCGCATTCATCAGAAGGACGTCCGTAGGGTACTGCGTAACCTAGACGTGAACAAGGCTAGTGGCCCCGACGGGATACCGGCAATTGTTCTGAAGACTTGTGCGCCTGAGTTGTCTCCGATCTTGACACGCCTATTTCGCCTTTCGTTTGAGACTGGAAAAGTGCCGAAGGCTTGGAAGCAAGCTAACGTGCAGCCCGTGCCCAAGAAGGGTAGTCGAGCTGACCCGTCGAATTATAGACCCATTTCGGTAACGTCCATACTCTGTAAGACTATGGAACGCGTGCTGAATCATAAGCTCCTGGCGTACCTAGAAGCGAATGATATCCTTAGTGACCGGCAATACGGGTTTCGCCGAAATCGGTCTACTGGGGATCTTCTAGCGTATGCCATTCACATCTGGAGTGAGGCCATAGAGAAGCACGGGGAGGCACTGGCGGTCTCCCTTGACATCTCGAAGGCCTTCGACAGGGTCTGGCACGATGGCCTTATTAGTAAGCTTCCTTCCTTCGGTCTGCCCGCCGGTTTGTGTGATTGGATCGCAGATTTCCTGAGGGATCGGTCTATCCGAGTGGTCATAGATGGCTGCTCGTCTGGACTGCTGGATATTAATGCCGGGGTTCCTCAGGGGTCGGTGCTTTCGGCAACACTGTTCTTGCTGCATATTAATGATCTGCTTAAACCCGGTACCTTTGGGTATGCAGACGACAGCACTGTTGCTGAAAGATACGTGTCCGACGCACGAGCTGGTGGGTCGCAGATCCGGTCTCTCCGGGAGGCAATGGTTGAGCGCTTGAACGTGTCCCTACAGGCGGTCTCTGATTGGGGCGATGCCAATCTGGTCAAGTTCAATGCTGCTAAGACCCAAGCGTGTCTATTTTCCGCCAAAAGGAGCCAATTCCGCCCAGCTCCATCTTTCCGCGGTGAAACCGTGCCGATAACCGACCATCTTGAGCTTCTTGGGGTTACATTAACATCTACTCTCAATTTTGGCCCTTACATAGAGGCAAAAGCTCAAGTGGCTGCAAAGAAGTTGGGGATTCTGGCTAAGGTGAGACGGTACTTCACGCCGGAACAGCTGCTCAAACTCTATCAAGCGCAAGTTCGATCGTGTATGGAATACTGCTCTCATCTTTGGGATGGATCTGCCAGATACCAGCTTGATGCCCTTGAGTCAATTGAGAAACGAGCCAAGAGGATCATCGGCAATGAGAGGCTCGTCGCGTCGAAGCTCCAAAGTCTTGAACATCGACGACGAGTTGCTAGCCTGTCGGTTTTTTACCGGTTGCATTTTGGGGAATGTGCGACGGAATTGCATAATTTAATTCCGCCAAGCCCGTTCCATCATCGGACCACAAGACGAACGGCGATGCGCCACCGGTACATGGTGGACATCCCACCCATACGCACAAAACGTTTTGGGAACACATTCATAGTGCGTACAGCTAAGGAGTGGAATTCCCTGCCGGAGTCTGTGTTTCCTGATAGCTACAACCTGGGAGTCTTTAAATCAAGAGTGAATAGGTTATTTCTAGGCAAGCGTGCTCCATCTTCGACCACATCCTCGCTTACCATCAGGTGAGATAGTGGTCAAACGCGTGCCTATCAATAGTAAAAAAAAAAAAAAAAAAAAAAGAACCCTTCATGTGCGAGTCCGATTCGCACTTGGCCGGTTTTATTTTAAAGATCGGTACTAGTTGACTAGTTGACCACCGGATAGGGGGTACCACAGGCGCGGTGTGCTTAGGTCATCAAGAAGTCTTAATCCGGCACTGAGTCTGCGAAAAACTGAGGTACGTCCGCTACCCGCGTCTCCTTTACTAACTCGAATCTCAAGTATGAAACAAGAAACCCATTCATTGAATATTAAAATCTCAGTTAACAAAAGTTACACAAACATTTTCCGAAGACCCATATCTGTCTAAACACAAAGTATGAACATTTTTCAAATTAGGGGAACCCTTCTGTTAGCGAGGTGAAGCCCTGCAGAGGTGAGTATAATTACAAAAATTATGGTTTCCATTTTCTTAACTTTTCATGTTCCGTGGAAGTTTATTTTCATATCGTGTAATTTAAGCTGATAGCTAGCAGCTCCAACCGTACGTTCATACCTAGATAGTGTATCTGTCGCAGTCATTTAGTTAGCGGCTAGCCTGTTCAGCGGCCTAAGTGACATAATTTTAATTTATAAGCCATGTCTGACTTAATTATAAAAAAAAAAAACACTTTGTCAAAAAACCCGACCGCTAAAAACAACTAAAAAGTTCAAAACAAGTCGCTTTTCAAGCAGTCTGATGCTGTTGGTGGCATCAGATCAGTGATTGAACTGCATCAGACTGCTTGAAAAGCCAGTGTCACTCTCACAGTAAATACGAATCTAACGACACCTCTCAAGCTAAAATCCATCGAGCCGTTTAGGCTCTAGGGCGTGCCAAAGAAATATGCAAACCTACATACACTCGAAAAACATAACTTTCCTTCTTCCGCAGTTGGGTAAATAAATAAATAAAATATCTTTATTTCAGACATAATATGCCTATGAGTTGTTAGTTAAAATAAACACATCTAGGTAATATTTTTTTAGGGTTCCGTACCCAAAAGGTTACCAACGGACGGAGAGCAGAGGCTTAGTAGGTAAAAGGGGATACTATTACCTACTAAGCCTCTGCTCTCCGTCCGTCCGTCCGTGTATCTGTCGGCGAGCTAAGGCATCTTCGTAGGCTTTCGTATTTATTTTTGTGTCGACATTCTTCATTGCGAAAATGTTTACCTAATTCTGAAAAAATACATTACTTTTACATATTCTTTACCTTTACATCATCATCTGCCTAGCCTTTTCCCAACTATATTAGGATCGGCTTCCAGTCAAACCGGATTCAGCTGAATACCAGTGTTTTACGTGGAGCGGCTGCCTACCAGACCTCCACAGCCCATTAGCTGAGTAACACGGTAATTCTTGGCAAGACTGGAGTCAGCCAACGGCTTAACGTGCTTTCCGAGGCACAGAGGAAACTCGGTATGTTGAAATGGTCACTCATCCTCAGACCAACCTTAGCAAGCGTTGCTTAACCTTAAAGATCGACCCGTGCGGCTGTTTTTATTTCAGAACTTTTACATATTCTTTACATACCTAATGTAGAAAGAAAATTGGAGATTACTTAGTTTTCCTAACTTTTAAATACTTAAATAAACACTTTTTGACGACATGATTTTTTACAGAATGATCCTGTTATGGATTTTTTAATTTTATTAGAAAACAAAAAAAATACACGATTCAAGAAAAGAAAGTCAGAGTTAGGAATTTTTGCAAAGCTAATTTGAACCTTGCAAATAGTTATTTTCTCTTCAGTGCTCAAACATGTAGGTTTTGCTGCCTGAAATCAGAGAGCAAAATACGATTTTGCTCACTGAGTGAGACCAAGTAACTTTATTTTTTTTTATTTTTCAAAAAGTCGCGAGTATCTTATTCAGCCTTGGATTAATTATACAATTCGAAGCATTCGCACTCTATCTCTTTCTCGCCATTAGAAAGAGAGAAAGACCAGCCCTTTCGAAGTTCCGATTTTGACTTCGACCTCAAAGACAAACACGTTCAGAATTTCTTATCTACTAACTAAAGAAATTTTGCAAAAAGCTAATGATTCTTTTAGTGTACTTCATTTATTGAATTTTTAACTTATTGTTGTATTTAAACGAAAATAAGTACCTATTTACTGCAAATAAAACTGATATTTAACCAGTAAATATTTATTACTAGTTTCAATAATGTTACGTAATATATTTTGAATAATAAAATATCATGGGTGATATTTCCGAACCCGCCTTAATTTAAATAAAAGAGCGGGAGTAAAATTTTGTGGCAGGCGTAGAGTTGAATAAGTTAAAAAAATATTAAAATAATCGTAAAATATGAGTGAAACTAGCGTCGAGAAAAGTAGGTATTTTAACACCGGAAGATTTAAAACAACAAGTTATTAATGCAGAATTAAGTTTCCTACCTGAGAAGTCTCGCGAGAAATATCTGAAAGCATGCCATGTCTTCAATGAATGGAGACTTACAAAGGGCGCAAGCAATTTTTCGGAGACGGTATTGCTATCTTATTTTTTAGATTTATCACAGACGAGGCGATCATCTACAATGTGGAGTATTTACTCGATGTTGAAAACTACTTTAAAAACAAATCGTAACGTGCATATTGAAACATACGCAAAACTCGTATCTTTTCTAAAAAGAATGTCAGTTGGGCTAAAAGTCCGAAATTTTCACGGCCCTTAACATAGAAAAATTTCTTAAGGGCCCCTTATCCGAAATATACGTTTCTAGATCGAGTTATTTTCAGAGAAATCACCATATATAAATTCGTAAAAAAATATATAGTATAGATACATGTGAGATCTAGTGACTTTTTTGGTTAAAAACACGATATTTAACATTTTGATCGATAAAAAAAAATCAGGAAGTAAAGTCGATTTTGAAAGCATTTTAAGTTGTATGAGACTTGTGGGAACGCAATTTTTATGAAAATTTAACATTTCATTTACTAATCGGGTTTGACAGGGATATTATTGGATAGATTTATAATATGGCACTTATTTTTTTTATATTAAATAAATAAGTGAAAAACGGCTCGCGCGCACCGCGCTAGTGTCCTGCCGGGGAAAGGGAAAAGGTGCTGTCGGGAAAAGGGGCCCTTAATGAAGCTCCGGACTGAAATTTTCTTGCCGCTAAAGTAAGTGGTACCTATGAATCTATGTTGTTAGTTATTAAAATTTGTGTGTAGACTGTTGTGTATAAAGGTATTTATTGCCTACTATCTACTATTTTTTGGAGGCGCAATGACTCCTAATCTGGCTTAGCAATACCTACTGTTAAAATATTTATTACGATATGTAAAAGATGCTTCTTCCACCTGGCGTTAATCCCGGCTATTGCCAGGGTCCGCCTTCCAACTTAGCTTCCTCCACTTTGCCCGATCTTGAATATCCTTCTCAGTGAGGCCATTGGCTCTCATGTCGGACTTGACGACGTCCAGCCAGCGCTTGCGAGGGCGACCATGGGACCTAGCCCAAAAGACAGCCATATTCATGCATCTCCGACCAACGTACTCCATAGGGCGGCGCATGATGTGGCCATACCATCGCAGACGACACTGTTGCAGTTTTTCCCCCACGTCACGGACACCAAGACTACCTCGGATGAAAGAGTTGCGTATGCGATCGGATCGCGTTACGCCGCTCATCCACCTCAGCATCTTCATCTCCGTGACGCGAAGCTCCTGGGTGTGTCTGCTTAGTGCTGGACAACATTTATATATCTGACTTGAGCTTCGGAGGCATTTTGCGGTCGCATACAACGCCCGTTACCTCGCGCCACTTCGCCCAAGCCGCGCCTATACGTGCTTGGACATCGTCGTCCACGTTGCCAGACTCGTGCAGCACGGATCCAAGGTACCTGAACGTATCGGACTTTCTGATCAGGTCCGAACCTATTCGGATGGTGTTTGAATCCGTGCTGCTACAGGACATGTACTCAGTCTTCGCCACATTTAGTCTCAGACCACCGTTTTCAAGCGTGTCCTTCCAAATGTTGACTTTGCGCTCAAGATGGGCTTTGTTCTGATTAACGAGGGCGATATCATCGGCATACATCATTAACCATGGAGGCTGATTTTGGATGTTTGCCGTAACTACATCGAGCACTACGTTAAACAATAACGGGCTAAGAGCCGACCCTTGGTGAACGCCAACAGATATTGGGAAGCCATTCGATTCGCCAACAGCGGTCTGGACAGAGGACACGGAATCGCGGTACATGTCTCTGATAATGTCAATAGGAGCACCTCGGGAACGCCCCTGAAGCGCAGTGCCCATCAGATGGACTGCCGAGGTATACAGTCGAAGGTCTTCTGCAGTTCTAAAAAGGCCATATGCAAAGCTCTCCTTCTCTCTCTGTAAGCCTCAGCCAGAGTCCGTAAGGCGAACACTGCGTCCATGGTGCTGTTACCCGCCCGGAAGCCATATTGACACTCAGAGACAAAAAACAAGAGAAGAAACAGGTTGAGTACCCTTCTTACCTCATATAGAGATAACTTCGCGTTCAAGTCATCAGAATTGGGTAGTTGTAGCATAGAAGAAATTCCTATTAGAACTGTAGACAATATACCAGTTCATCACCCACCGTATAAAGTTTCCCCCAAACAGCGGGACGTAATAAATACACAGGTTACAGAAATGTTAGCTAATGACGTCATACGGGAATCTCGAAGCGCTTACGCGTCGCCGGTGGTATTGGTACAAAAACCAGATCAATCATGAAGGTTTTGTGTAGATTATAGGAAGCTAAATAAAAAAGTAATAACAGATAGCTATCCGTTACCAATTATCGACGATATTATGATTTATCTAGCAGGGGCCAAATATTTTGCGGATTTAGATCTAAATTCGGGCTATAAGCAGCATCGACTGCGTGAGGAGGGAGGGTAGATGGCGGTGTATCGCTTGACACCTAGATAAACAAGCTCCGTATTTACATCTGATTTAAAAATATTTAGAATCTCGCTTTTTTGCCAAAAATCAGTGAAATATAAGTATAAACATCTAAATTAGCAGTGGAAACGTTATTAAAGTTATACGTTCAACAATAAACAAAATAATTAGTGTTAAAATAATAACCAGGACAATCTGTAATAAAACACGAAAGTGACAATTACAAGCAACAATAACAGTGATATCATCCAAATGAATATAAACAATCGACCAAACTGTATTAAAAGTGATACACTGATTTGAAACATAAAAAGTGCTCACATTAGTGTCTTAGACTAAAACGTACTTGAAGTGAAGTGAAAAAAATCCTAACATATTAGTCATAACAACCGCTTTGCAAAATTTAAATTTTTCCACCTATAACATACGGCACTTAAATTCAACACTATTGAACAGTCGGCGTTTGGTTAACACAACTTTTCGGCTACCTGTGACGCAAGAGTGCCCAAGTTCAAATCCGGGTCACACATTCGAAGACTTTTTGTGAGATTTCAACTTCATCAGTTTTAAATAAATTCACCTATAAATTAAAGGTAAGAACGTTTTACGGAGTGCGCTTCAGTGATATAAACAGCACCACATAACTATAAATAATATGGATACCGACAATATCACACTTCGCAGGCAGAAAACTGGATCATTAACCAACTTATCTTTTTTAACAAATGACGATGAAAAAACAATACTTGACACGACGATGATGAGCATACCTGACAGCCTGCATGATTATAATAATGACGACACTATGAACAACTTGACCGAACAAATAAATACACTAAAGATGCAACTTTTGAGTGCTCATCAGGAAATAGACGACCTCAACAGCGAAAACTTCCGATTGAAATCCGATTTGCAAAAAGCCCTTAAAACCGTCGAAACATATAAAAAGATCTGCTCAACACCTAGTAGAAAAAATGGTACACCATCATCAACAAGCAAACATAAATCCAATCGAGAAAAACTTCAACCAATAGCTACAAAGAATGACCCCAATACTTCCATCAATTCAAATTCCAAGGATATAAAAGTCGACACACAAAGCAAAGAAACTCAGACTTCCGAATATGATATATTGACACAAAACAAAAACCTGACATTATCTTCACACCTGGGTAATGTTGCTCCAAAAAAACCAGTAGGCGTATCACGACCGAAAAATAAAATCGCTTTAATGAGCAGTAGCTGTACTAAAGGAACGCTACCATTAATCGAGGAAGTCTTCTCCGAAAAATTTGACTACTGTCATTATTTGATAAATAACGCTACCACAGAAGAGTTGTTACACACCGTCGAAGACAGCTTACAAGACTTCACAATACAAGACTATTGCTTTATCTTCATTGGAGAAAACGATATAAAACATAGCGATTATCAAGATATCCTCGAAAATTTGAAAAAATCTCTGAAAGACTGTAAACACACAAATATTGTTATATGCGCACCGACTTATATAAGAGGTGCGCTAATACATAACTATAAAGTCGAGTTATTTAACAATCTCTTGAGTTTGGACATAAAAAACCACAAATATGCATACTTTTTTGACAGTAATCGCACACTAACCCTTGACATGTTTTCTTATAATACAGGAAAATTGACCAAATACGGATGGAGACACATTTTTGACCATATCAAATCAAATATATTAATTGACTACGATCAATATTATTCTAAAATTAGTGACGATAACCTTAGTGGTACTGACAATACATTGAACATAACTATAAATGATAAATCTAATGACAACTCTGATTTTTTTCTTTGATAATAACATGTACATTGTAAACGACGATCTACCATTTAAATTACTGTTCCAAAATTTTCAAAGCCTTAATAATAAACAAGATATACTTAAAGCATTTATTGACGAAAACTCACAATATAAGGCAATATGTATTTCAGAAACTTGGCTAACTCAGGAAAAACTAGCTTTGATTAAATTTAGTGGATATAAATGTGCATCCTCATACTGCCGCAGCACTAGAACAGGTGGCGGTGTATGTATATTTTTACAAGAAGATATTGAAAGCATCCATAGAAACGATATTTCAGACATGTCTATTGAGTATGTGATAGAACTTTGCGCCACGGAATTGCCAAAAGAAAATGTATTAATTGTAACTATGTACTGGAATAGAAGAGAGGAGGAAGTATTTTATCAGCAATTAAAACAAATCCTAAAATATATAAACAATAAATACCACAAATTAAATATAATTATAGGGGGCGATTTTAACGTTGATGATCAGACAATTTAAAAACTACTCAATTTCTAAACGTAATGCAAGAATATAATTTTACTCAACATGTAAAAAGCCCTACACGTGTTACATCAAACACTGCGACATGTCTAGACCTAATATTTACTAACTTTAACCACAAAGATATGTACGCAACTACAGAAGAATTGGGCTTTTCAGACCACCATAGCACAATTTTACATTTAAAAATACCCGAAAAATCAGAAAAAATAATCTGGTACTCCATGAAAAGGCTATATGATTCAAATATACTAAAATTTAAAGAAAAAATACAAAATCTTAATTGGAACAATATTCTTACCACTGATAATGATATTAATGTTAATTATAAAAAATTCAATGACATACTTATTTCTATTCTTAATAAATGTATACCATTACGTAAAATTAAATTAAAAACAAAACATAAAAAATATTGGCTCACTACTGGAATAAAAAAATCTTGCACAAATAAAAGACTATTAAAAATATTAACATTAAAAGCAAAAAATCCTACATTAACAAAATATTACAAAAAATACGAAAAAATATTGAAGAATACTGTCACGGCTGCAAAAAAGCTTCACTATAAAAATAAAATGATGCAATCTAACAATAAAGTTAAAACAATGTGGGGAATTATTAATGAACGTACAAATAAGATAACAAAAAGTGAAAAACGCAATATAACACTACAAATAAATAATAGATTAATTTCCAAACCCGAAGATGTAGTAAACACATTCAATCGCTTCTTTGCTTCTATAGGTGGGGATAGCACTACAAAACCTACCGGCAATAAACCAAAAGGACTACCGATAAGCTCAGCTACACAAAATACATTGTATCTTAGCCCAGTAGATCCCCATGAGGTAAATAGAATAATAAAAAATCTTAAAAATAAAAGAAGCCACGGAATTGACGAACTTCCACCAACTCTGTTAAGACAATGCGCCGACGAATTAACTTTACCTTTTTATTTACTCATCAATCAATCTTTTGAAGAAGGCGTATTTCCCGACTTGTTAAAAAAAGCACTTATAAAACCGATCCATAAAAAAAATTCAAAAACCGACCCAAACAACTACCGTCCAATTGCTTTGTTACCAACGGCCTCGAAAATATTTGAAAAAGCTGTGTGCGACCGCGTCTATGCATTTTGTGAAAAATATAATATATTCAACGACAGTCAGAATGGTTTTCGCAAAAACCGATCAACGACTTTGGCTGTTTACAAATATATCCAAGAGGCCCTTAACACAATTAATAACAAAAAATATGCTATAGGATTGCTGTTAGATATGACGAAAGCATATGATAAAGTTCAGTTTGATATATTACTAAATAAGCTATATAAAATCGGCATCCGCGGAAAAAGTCATGATTTGTTCACCTCGTACCTAAAGAACAGAGAACAAGTCGTAGAAATTGAATATTACGATACCAAAACAAGAGAAATTAAATTAATTCGATCTCAAAACATACCCGTAAATGCATCAATACCACAAGGAACAGTGATAGGATGTCTACTGCTCCTTATTTACATCAACGATCTCCCTAACCACATAAATGAGCCATGCGTGTTGTTCGCCGACGATATTTCTATTTTAACACCATGTGAGAATAATATTGATTTAAACCAAAAACTGACTTCCATACTTGACACTACAACACACTGGATGCACGAACACAACCTTGAAATTAACTTTACTAAGACAAAAATTATAACTTTCTACCCTCGACAAAAGAAACCCTTAAATATAATTTTCAATTACAACGGACAAAACTTAGAAGTTGTAAATAAATTCACCCTTTTAGGCCTAGACGTAGATTCACACATAGATTGGAAACCCCACATTCAAAAAATAAGAGCTAAACTATCTAAGTTTACATACGCCCTCAGAGAAATAAAAAAAACCACAGACCTCAAAACAGCATTAGTTACCTATTACTCATACGCGTTTGCATGGCTCAAATATGGAATTATCTTATGGGGAAATAGCACAGACGCGCCTACACTATTCACTTTACAGAAAAAAATGATAAGAATATTAATGAATATCCAAGATTCCGACTCCTGTAAACCCTACTTCAAAGAGCTAAAAATATTAACTGTACCCTGTCTTTATATACTGGAAATTTGCAAATTTGTTCGAAAATATTCACAATTCTATACAAAAAGAGAGGACATTCAAACTAAAATCACACTTAGACATAAAAATAGGCTTAACATACCCACTTCACGATTGAAAATGCACTCTTCTAGTGCATTTGTTATGTCTATTAAAATATATAATAAGTTACCAGAATTCATCAAAAATGCAGACAGTAATAATATGTTTATCAATAAACTAAAACAATTTCTAATAGACAAATCCTACTATACTATAGATGAATACTATAACGATAAATATAAACTACAATAAAAACTATTAATTATATACTGTATCACTGTAAAAATGTATCTACTTACAATAGTGAAAACTGATGACGATACAAATACTTGACATTTAATTTATTATACAAAGACATTACATACATAAATTAATTTAAATAATAACATAATTTCATAATAATGATGACAAATGAAATAACTGATATAATTTAATAATAATGATGACAGAAACAAATTGAAATATCTGACATCATTTATCAAAATAAATAAATAAATAAATAAATAAATAAATAAATAAATAAATAAATAAATAAATAAATAAATAAATAAATAATTTAATAATGGTGACGATAAAAATAAATAAAAATAACTCAATATTAATAAAATTTAAAATAACGATGACAAAAATAAATTAAAGTATGGAACATAATTCACCACACAATAATATACATATAAATCTATTAACATTTTAACCATCTAATTACCTGTAATAATAATTAATGAATTCCATGAATTGTTACTTAGTCTTCGTCCTCTCTCCTAACTTTGCTGTGCCCGACAGGGTCCATATTGATCTTGACAATATTTATACCACCTATATGTACATAATATGGAATGCAATAAAGTATTGAGTATTGAGTATTGAGTATTGAGGAGGATAAGCACAAAACGGCATTTATTACTTCATCAGGTCTTTATGAATTCAATGTCTTACCTTTTGGACTCAAGACTAGTCAAGCTGTTTTCCAAAGGACAAAGTACTAGCCGGAACAAAATACAAAAGTGCAATTTGTTACGTAGATAATATACTTGTTTGGGGAAATAGTTTTGATGAATTCATGGAATCGTTAGAAGAGGTTTTAGTACGTTTAAGGAAGGCTAACCTTACTCTTAAACCAAGCAAGTGAAGTTTCGGGTACAGTAAAGTTTCAGTATTAGGACATGAGATCTCGGGCGAAGGAGTTAGACCCGACAATAAAAAATTACAGACTTTAAAAACTTTGAAATCACCAAATAACACAAAGCAAGTTAAATCGGTCCTAGGGTTGTTTTCTTATTATCGAAATTTTATTAATAATTTTGCACAGATCGTATTACCACTAACAAAACTCTTAAAGAAAAACAAAACATTTATTTGGGGTAGTATGGAGGAAGAAGCATTTCGGAGAATAATAAAGATTTTGAAGTCTCCACCCATTTTGCATTTTTATTCGACTGATAAAGATATTATCACTAGACGATGGATGCCAGCGATGAAGCAATCGGCTGTTGTCTAATGCAGGGTAAGGAGGTGATGTTTCCTGTATCATATGCGTCGAGGAAATTAAGCGACGGGGAAAAGAAATATTCAACCACGGAGAAAGAGTGTCTTGCGTTAGTGTGGGCGTTAAATTATTTCAAACATTTTCAATGGGCTTTAACTTTTCAGGTGATAACTGATCATAGCTCTTTGCTGGTTAAGGAACAGAAAGGATATGAATGGAAGGTTGGCTAGGTGGTCGTTGTGTATCCAAGCGTACGATTTCAATATAGTTCATTGAGCAGGGAAGGACAATGTCATAGCAGATTTTTTAAGTAGGAATCCATTAGCTGAAGAAGAGGAGGGACCGAAGATGTCCGAGAAACACTTAGCAGATGGCATGCAACTGTATAAAATAGAGGTTGTGAGATTTCGGGAAGAGCAGCTACGAGATGAGTTTTGCAGATACTGGTTTGATAGACTGATGATGAACAGGGTAAGCACACTCAAGGGTTTTAGTGTCACAGATGGTGTATTATGCAAGGAAGCAAGGAGACTAAATAGGGTTCGATAGTTAGCAGTGATCCCAAGATGTTTGCTAAGGGAAATATTGAAGGAGCTGCATGATGATCCGTGGTCAGGTGGACACTTAGGGCTAGCTAAGACGTTAGGTAAATTTAGAGAGAGATATTACGTAAAGGATGCCGAGAAGGGTTGTGTCAGGAACGGAAAGGTTGTAAGCAAGTGGCACAATTACAACCCGTCGCGGTGAACCAGTTGATGGAGAAAGTAGGGGTCGACGTTTTAGGACCTTTTAGGAAATCGTTGAAAGGTAATCGGTATATTATAGTTAGTGTAGAGTATGCAACGAGATATGCAGTCTGCAAGGCGGTTCCCAGGATAACGGCACAAAGTATTAGCGAGTTCCTAATTGATGAGATTTTCTGTAGATATGGTGGTGTCAAAGAGATAGTGTCGGATAGGGGGTCGGTCTTTACGTCTCATTTAGTGAGAGATACAGTTAATTATTTCGAGGCGAAGTCACGTTTCACTACAGCATTTCACCCAGCTTCGAAAGGTCTGGTGGAACGTTTTAACCGGACGTTGACCTGGGTCAACGTCCGGTTAAAACGTTCCAACGTTGTTGATCTGCAGCAACATACATGGATAACATCTGGATGTTATCCATGTATGTTGCTGCAGATCAAAGAAATTGGTGTAGTTATGTCCCCCTAGTGTGTTTCGCGTATAATACCAGTAAACAGTCTAGCACCAGAATGTCACCCGTACGTGTTATTATATGCTACGGAACCATCGTTTCTAACAGACTTAACGGTCAACACTGGGGAACAGAGTCAATCGGTAGATTTCGTACAACGACTTAATATGAAAGCCCAACTGTCACGAAGTGCTATACACAACATAAGAAAGGCGCAGGTTAGACAGAAAATTATCTATGATAGGAAAGCGAAAGTTAGGCATTTCGTAGCGAACCAACTAGTGATGGTTTATACTCCTAGGCGGCAAACGGGTAGAAGCACGAAACTTTGTAGGTTGTATAAAGGACCATACAAAATAGTTAGGCGGATTTCGGAAGTAAATTATGTAATAAGTAAACCCGGTACCTAATGGGAGATTTATAGATATTGTCCATGTAAATAGGTTGAAACCATTTTATGTTAGATCGCGGTTAGCAGATGTCAATTATAATTCCATGTAAACAAACATTATTTTAGTTGGTAGGTTGAATAAGCTATTAAATGACGTTTCTATTACATGTAATATTTGAAGAAGGACTAGCACGAGATCGACGACTTCGAGGGCGCTCCCAGTTATAAGAAGAGCGCGTAATAAAACATATTAGCAAGGGTGAACTCATTCCAGTGGTGTTAGAGGTAGAGTTTTCGCGATTAATTTTACGCCATTAAAGGACTCCATGGGCGGTTAAACTAACTTCGCGTACGGGGCGTAGCCTTGCGAAGGGTGGCTAGTTGTCACCATTGATTGAACTGATTATGGAGTCAATTGATTTCAATTCTTATGTATTATAATCACTGGAGTAAGTTCAAAGTTAAAATTTAAAAACTTTAGCAGAGTAGACCTACGATGATCATCCGACGAGCAACCACCTAGATTAGTTAGGTTAGCTTGTAAACCATATAAACGGTGGTAAAAGTTCGCAGTACGGTGCGACTTTTACTCCGGTTTTATCGCACTGGGGCTCGGACATGCCTACGTGTTTAATTAAGCAAAGCAAAAGCATTCAATAACTTTGCAAAGATATTTGTCTACGCAAGGCATGATTCTAGCTGCATCTAAAGATGTACTTGCATTTGTCTACGGTGTCCGGAGATAGGTAGGGACTTCTGGTTAGGAGTAGGAAGGTGCTTGACTCTTCCAAGGCTGAGAATGTAGGGGAGACCAGCCCTCGAGGCGATCGGCGGCGGCGACCTCTCGCGACCGGCCTTGGTTCAATCTTTGGTCCGGAGCGAGGAGGCATGGGAAGCGATCACCTCCTTCTGCGAAGCAGTAATGCTAGCAAAGGAGGAGGCCGAACGTGTGAGAGAGAGGGAAACCTCACGTCCCAGTCGCCGCAACAGAAGAAGACGCCCCAGGCGTCGGTAGTCGCAGGAGGATTCCCGGCCGCCGTAGGCGCGGGCCTGCGGACGGCGAGCAGTGGGTGGCTCGCCGTCTGATCAGAACTAGGCCCGGGTCGGCGGCGCGCTGCGATCCCAGCGCGCCTCAAAGAGATGTCAGCGTGGAAGACGGGGCCCGCTTGGGCAGGTGCCTGCTGGGGCTGCGGAATCTGTTCGAAAGAGGTGCCGTAGCCTTGGAACGCAAAGGGCTCCAGGAGGAACACGGATGGGTTTTAGTCAGTAAGAGTCTGACACTCCCTCTTGCTTCACCCAGAGCGGGAGGAGTCATTTGATGATTTACCATCCTTAAAAAAAAAAAAAAAAAAAAAAACCTATGATTGCAAGAAAATCATTCTTACTATCCTCCATTCTTCGGGGGGTAGCTCATGCAGAGATCCTCTTTGGGAGGTGCAACCTCAATGTCATAAGCCTTGAAAGATTTAAGAAAAAAGAGTTTAAGTTAGAATTCGAATGTGATGACATGAGGAAGTGTTAGTTTTTTCCATAAGATTCGTTTGTTTGCCTTGACGATGAAAACACGCAATAGATAATTATTCTCGAAAATACTCTGATTTTATTTATTAAAGACTACCTCTCGTATAAGTTAAAAGCGATCCTCACACTACGGAGCCGTGTGTCAATGATGCGCTCGAAGAGCTTCATGGTGTGGCACATGATCTTGATACCGCGGTAGCTACTACAATCCTGTACGCTACATTTGCCTTTGTAAACAGGGATAATCAGGCTAAATCGCCATTGATTCGGCATTTCCTTAGTGGTGCGGTTAAAAAGATCCGTCAGAAGGTCCACACTATGTGGGCCCATCGCCTTCCACACATCAATTGGCACATTGTCAGGCCCGACCGCTTTCCGGTTCTCCATGTGGCGAAGAGCAATGCGGGTTTCGTCGGGGGAAATAAGTCCAAGGTTAGGAGGCGGTTCGGGTGGAAGGTTCTGGGGATGCTGTTTGTTAGACAGCTCCGCGAAGTATGTACACCATCTCTCCTTAACAGAGGGGGCATCGTAGAGCAGCCTACCCTGGGCGTCCCTTACACAGACATTTGCTAATGTCCCGTGTAGCTTTCTCCCGGGCACGCGCCAGCTTAAAAATAAGCTTTTGCCCCTCCGCAGTTTCCAGTTTGTCGTAAGTATAAGGGCGCCAGACTTTTGCTGCGGGCTCTGGCTACAGCTTTTTTGCAAGCGCGCTTAGCCGCTCCATATGCCTCCCTGTCATCCGGAGAGTTGGACCCTTGCCACTGTTTAAATAAAACCTTCTTCATCAGAGTCGCCTCCTGCACCCCGTCATCCCACCACCACGTCTCCTTGTCTATGGTGCGGCCACCACGAGATGTGCCAAGGACGCGCTTACCCGCATCGGTGATTGCTGAATGGATCCTACTCCAGATCTCTTGAGCAGACTCATGCGGAGCACTGATCTTGAGATCTTGACCTCCGCGATGAAGTCCGACTGCCTAGGATCATCAAGCAACCACCACTTAGTGCGGGGTTTGCGTTTCTCAATCACTTTCTTCTTTGGTACAACCGCAAAGTCCAGGACAAGGAGGCGGTGTTGAGCCGTTAGGCTTTCGCCTGGGATGACTTTGCAGTTGGTAACCTTGCCAATGTGGCACCGTCGCACCAGCAGGTAATCTATTTGGGTTGAGTATGCACCACTACGGTACGTAATAAGATGCTGGGGCTTCTTCTGAAAGCCCCAGCATTGGCTGGGGGATTATTATTGAATTATAATTATTATAATTCAATAATAATTATGGTTCATTTGCTTTCATGAGCTCTGGATGTGGGAACGAAGCCTTTTCTAACCCTGCAGAAAATCGACATAACCACCTCGTACAGCTCTCCAAAAAATAAAAACAGTATAGAGCAGTATTTGATTTTATTTACACATTCAATTGCTATCACTATTCAGTTATTTCAATCATCATCTAATTTTTGACGCATATTTCTTTTAGGGTTATTGAACTTTCTCTTCTTGAACTCGACGGGTTCGTCGCCGAGCGACTCAACGCGCTTCTCCTTGAACTGAATGATTTCTGGCTGCACGATCACCGGAGGCGGAGGCAGCTCTTTTTCAGGCTTTGGTAGCTGAAGATCGATATGTTCTACTGGTCTGGAAAATCAAAAATATTTATGAAACTTTATGTACAATCATGTCACAAAGGCGAACGCGGTAGGCAGCCGCGCCACGTAAAATACTGGTATTCAGCTGAATCAGGTTTAACTGGGAGCAGACGCAGTTGGGAGAAGATTGGGCAGATGATGGCGATGTTACACAGGCGGACTTAATGCAAAAAGGTATTCTCTTCCTACCAACAGGGTAGTTGTAGGACTATGGTAGGCACCAGATAAACTTTCAATAAAGTACATGGACTTTTCACTAATATCCCTTCGTAGATACCCGAACAATCTATCTTATACTATTACCTATATAAAGCTGAAGAGTTTGTTTTTTTGCTTGAACGCGCTAATCTCAGGAACTATTGGTCCGATTTGAAAAATTCTTTTAGTGTTAGATAGCCCATTTATCGAGGAAGGCTATAGACTATATATCATCACGCTAAGACCAAAAGGAGTGGAGCAGTAATGAAAATTGTGACGCAGACGAAGTTGTATGTTGTTGTGTGTTGTTGAAATTAAATTATAACGATGGACCACAATAGAAGTCGAGTCAGGACAACTTTGTCTTTATTTCTGTTTTTGATAGGTATTAAGAAAGTCAATAAATATATGCAGTTCAATGATCGTCACTCAAAGGGCAATAGAGAGGGCAATGCTTGGAGTTTCCTTGCGTGATCGAATCAGGGGGCTACTCTTTAAGCCCGAAGTCCGTAGTTTCGGGCTTAGTTGTATTCTACTCCGTATCACCTACGGACTTACGATTAGTCCCGAATCCGAACTAAGAATGAAACGCGATTTGACAGTAACTGTCAAATCGTGTTGTCATTATAGCTCGTGGTTAGGTGATACGGAGTAGAATACGCCCGCAACTAAGCCCGAAACTACGGACTTCGGGCTTAGAGAGTAGCCCCCTAGGAATGATGGATGATATTCGCAAGGGAACCAAGTTACCGACATAGTCCGAAGGATCTCCAGACTAAAGAGGCAGTGGGCGGGGCACATTGCTCGCAGAACAGAAGGTCGATGGGGCCGAAAAGTTCTGGAGTGGCGACCGCGTACCGGAACACGCAACGTTGGAAGGGCTCAACAAGGTGTACCGATGACCCGGTGAAGGTCGCGGGTAGCCGATGGATGCGAGACACGCAGGACCGGTCATTGTGGCGACGCTTGAGGGAGGTCTAGGTAATATATACCGGAAATATACCTACACGATTCCTGACGGATAGAACACAGAACGAATCCCAGCAGCAACCCGAACCAAAAACGACAACCCTGATTACGAGTATTTTTTGAGCATCAAGGGTACTTTTGCTTGTAGAATAGAATAGAATATTCATTTATTTGCTCAGAATATAGGTATTTACAATGAGATGGTGATGAGATTAACAGATTATCTCTCCAGTGATATTGATTTACTTCAAATGATAGAGCATATAGATATTGCCGATAAAATAGGGAAGATGCAGATTTTATATTTATCAATATTTTGTGACTAAAATGTAGAAAAGCATAAGAGAAGGGCCAGTGCAACATTTTCATTCCAGTTAATATTGATTTTTAACAATAATTACAAATTTAAAGTAACGTGAAACGGAACGTGTTTTAATACACCAATCAGCGTCTGGTGACGTCAATCGTGTTAGTTTATAGCCCAAGATCCCAGGGCTCCCAGACGTTACTTATTTCACAGTATCAAAATATTTGAATCGAGTAGTGGCCAGTGTAATTTCAACGTACACATAATAAGTATCTGCTGATAGTATTTCACTCATGTCTGTCACTGGTCAAGAACTGTCATAATTAAAAGTCATAGAGCAAGATCCCATTGCTTCCAGAACTTACTTCTTATCTCAGCAACAAAATGTGTGGAATAGAATAGTGTTAGTATGTAGGTACTTTGAACATTCGCGTACTGCTATTCGCTTCAAAGTACCTACATACTAACATTATTCTATTCTTTGTTACTGAGCAAATAAGTAAGTTCTGGAAGCACTGGGATCTTGCTCTATGACTTGGAATTATGACAGTTGTGACATGGGTGACGTCATCGTCCGTTTTGGCGCGAAAAATTAAACTGTCTGTTTAAAAACGCAATTTTAGCAATAAATCAAAGCGTTTTCATTTTTTATTCATGTGGCAGTCTATTCTAGACGGAGTTCTTTAAAATGAAAGCAAAACTAGAAATATCGCATGTTCCCAATTGACTAACTCATTAACTACTGGTGTCCAGGAGCCGTAGGGCTTCGTAGCGCGCGGGGCTGGTCCGTAGTCCACAAACTTCTTGACGGGAGATGGGTCCTTGTTCACTGCTAGCTCTCTCATTCTTTCTCTTGCTATGTGAGCATTAACCTCAATATGCACATCCTTTTGGGCTTGCTTTTGTTGCTGCTTTCTGGAAATAGAAGAAATAAATAAATGTTAGTGTATAAGCTAATAAATATTATGATGGAAAACATGTACATATTGTACTCTCAGTTGGGGTAAGACGAAACTGTTTGCTCCTTCAAACTCATCATCTACCTAGCCTGTTCCCAACTATACATATTGCTCCTTCAAACTACAAAGGGAAAAAAATCTGATGTTCATTTTGACAAATTATGCAAGCAAAAATATACTAAATAGATAACTTTGTTCTTTTTGCTGGAATCATGTCCATGACAATGTCCTAATGCTGTGTGTATGGTGAAAAAAAAATGTTGTGTAAATGTGATGAAAGTACAGTTTTAACCGACTTAAAAAAAAGGAGGCGGTTTTCAATTCGGTTGTTTTTTTGTTTTTGTTCTTACTGTTTTTACTAAGAACACTGTATACCTTCTCACATATTTTTGTTTATAAGCTCTCTTCTATCTGTGAAAACTTTTAATTGGCCTTATTTTTGTTACTCTCTTATGTGTGAAAATGTTTAGCTGTAAGTTTTCCTAAAACTGTACGATAAAATGAAATAAATAAATAAAATTTAAGCCGCTTTGTTGTTCACCATTGCTTCACTTACTTTAGTTTCTGCTTCTTTTTATCCTGTGTTCCATCTTTTAATTTGTTCTTTTCTTGATCTGCCACTGACACAAACTCATCTGGAGTATCCCAGGTGGTTTCTATGATTAAAAACAGATAGTATTCAAATATTTAATTAGAAGGAAACTTTAGTATTGTCTAGTTAGTAGTTCGCGAATCATACTTTAATCATAAAGTATGACTCGTGGGCGTAAGAATTATGTATTTTCAGAATTATAATCATTTAAGTCAGCAATAAAACTCTATAGGGCCAGGTAACCCGAAAGAATGACTATTTCATGAAATCTTGACATTTTAGGATTATACCGACTTATGGAGTTATTTGACTGACAATATATTATTACAAAAGAATTAAATACAAGGAACTAAAAAAAACGCCTCGAAATTTGTACCTATGTTTATAATCAACATAAACAATATGAAGCACAATTTTAAGGTTATCCAAGATGAACTTCATGGAAAATTGGGGTAGTAGGTGGCGGACAACAAAGTGATGGACCCTATAAGGGTTCCGTTTTTTCCTTTTGAGATACAGAACCGTAAAAACAGACCTTACATGAAACTAATTGGTGACCCCCTGCTATAAAACAATAAAATTATTTGTATGTTTTTATGAGGTCAGGTAGGCAGCCGCTCTACATATAATACTGGTGTTCAGCTGAATCCTGTTTGGCTGGAAGCCGTTGATGATATATATTTAAATGACAGTGAAGCCATAGAAAAAAGCAAGTTAATTGTAAAAAATTGTTTTGTTCTGTTTTGCCCCATATTTTGTTGAATCTTACTACAATGTTTTAATACAATAAAATGAACATTTCAACCCTTACTGCTACAAAGGGCATAAGTACAATCTAATACTTTTGGCAACAAGCAAAAAACAAAATGGTTGCTAAAGTGATGTTTAGCTTGTATGTAATCATCTGCCTAACCTTTTCCCAACTTTATTAGGGTTGGCTTCCAGTCAAACTGGATTCAGCTGAATACCAGTTGTTTTACGTGGAGCGGCTGCCTACCAGACCTCCACAACCCATTAACTGGGTAACACAGTACTTCTTGGCAAGAGCAAGGGGTGCATGGGGTCTGTTACCATCTTAAGACCCAAGCCAACCTCACCTGCTAGCGGTGCACCCTGCTGTCCAACGGACGAGGCTCTGGCGAACCTGGTTTCCCTCTCGTAGGGTTGTGGGGGTCAGACGGCTGGTCGCCCCACGTAAAACCAACTTCAGCCAAATAAAATGGACAAGAAGTTGATTACGGGTACTCGGGCTAGGGCGTCGCCGCATAACGACGCGCAGGCACATCGCCCTAAATCTGCGATAAGTGGGCTAGGGCTACCGTGTCGAGTACGGGCACGGCTAAAGAGGATAGTACCCAAGAAGAAGTTCCGCTTTGCCACCTGGAACATTGGCTCCCTAACCGGACGTTGCCGAGAACTCGCGGACGTACTTGCGAAGCGTCGGGTCCAGTGCGCCTTCCTTCAGGAGACGCGCTGGAAGGGAAATAAGTCACGTGACATCGGGCAGGGGTACCGGCTAGTGTACACCGGATCACCAACGGGCAGGGGCGGAGTGGCCGTGGTGCTGTCTAAGGACCTCCAGGATGGACTCCTTGAAGTAGACCGATGCAGCGACCGGTTGATGCGAGTTAGGGTGCTGATCGAAGGGTCGGTAATGAACCTAATCAGCGCCTATGCTCCTCAAACTGGTTGCTGTGAGTCTGAAAAGGAGGCCTTCTGGGATGATTTCGAGGACGTACTACGCGCTATTCCGAATTCCGAAGGTGTTTTGGTTGGGGGGGATCTCAACGGTCACGTAGGTCAGTTTGCTGGAGAGTACGGACGTGTTCACGGTGGTTTTGGATATGGCCAGCTAAATGCAGAGGGAGTCAGTATACTCAGCACCTGCGCTTTGTCTGACCTAGCCATCGCGAACACGTTCTTTCAGAAGAAGCCCCAGCATCTTATTACGTACCGTAGTGGTGCCTACTCAACCCAAATAGATTACCTGCTGGTGAGACGGTGCCACATTGGCAAGGTTACCAACTGCAAAGTCATCCCAGGTGAAAGCCTAACGGCTCAACACCGCCTCCTTGTCCTGGACTTTGCGGTTGTACCGAAAAAGAAAGTGACCGAAAAACGCAAACCCCGCACAAAGTGGTGGTTGCTTGATGGTCCTAGGCAGTCGGACTTCATCGCGGAGCTCGAGCATCTCGAGATCAGTGCTCCGCATGAGTCCGCTCAAGAGATCTGGAGTAGGATCCATTCAGCAATCACCGATGCGGGTAAGCGCGTCTTTGGCACTTCTCGTGGTGGCCGCACCATAGAAAAGGAGACGTGGTGGTGGGATGACGGGGTGCAGGAGGCGACTCGGAAGAAGAAGGTTTTATTTCAACAGTGGCAAGGGTCCAACTCTCCGGATGACAGAGAGGCATATGGAGCGGCTAAGCGCGCTTGCAAAAAAGCTGTAGCCAGAGCCCGCAGCAAAAGTCTGGCGCCCTTGTACGACAAGCTGGAAACTGCGGAGGGGCAAAAGCTTATTTTTAAGCTGGCGCGTGCCCGGGAGAAAGCTGCACGGGACATTAGCAAATGTCTCTGTGTAAGGGACGCCCAGGGTAAGCTGCTCTACGATGCCCCCTCTGTTAAGGAGAGATGGTGTACATACTTCGCGGAGCTGTCTAACAAACAGCATCCCCATAACCTTCCTCCCGAACCGCCTCCTAACCTTGGACTTATTTCCCCCGACGAAACCCGCATTGCTCTTCGCCACATGAAGAACCGGAAAGCGGTCGGGCCTGACAATGTGCCAATTGAGGTGTGGAAGGCGATGGGCCCACATGGCGTGGACCTGCTGACGGATCTTTTTAACCGCATCCTGATCACCAAGGAAATGCCGAACCAGTGGCGATTTAGCCTGATTATCCCTGTTTACAAAGGCAAAGGTAGCGTACAGGATTGTAGTAGCTACCGCGGTATCAAGATCATGTGCCACACCATGAAGCTCTTCGAGCGCATCATTGATACACGGCTCCGTAGCGAGTGTACTGTCTCTGAGTGTCAATATGGCTTCCGGGCGGGTAACAGCACCATGGACGCAGTATTCGCCTTACGGAATCTGGCTGAGGCTTACAGAGAGAGAAGGAGAGCTTTGCATATGGCCTTTTTAGACCTGCAGAAGGCCTTCGACTGTATACCTCGGCAGTCCATCTGGTGGGCACTGCGCTTCAAAGGCGTTCCCGTGGCCTATATTGACATTATCAGAGACATGTACCACGATTCCGTGTCCTCTGTCCAGACCGCTGTTGGCGAATCGAATGGCTTCCCAATATCTGTTGGCGTTCACCAAGGCTCGGCTCTTAGCCCGTTCTTGTTTAACGTAGTGCTCGATGTAGTTACGGCAAACATCCAAGATAAGCCCCCATGGCTAATGATGTATGCCGATGACATCGCCCTCGTTAATCAGAACAAAGCCCATCTTGAGCGCAAAGTCAACATTTGGAAGGACACGCTTGAAAACGGTGGTCTGAGACTAAATGTGGCGAAGACTGAGTACATGTCCTGTGGCGGCACGGATTCAAATAGGTTCATCCGAATAGGTTCGGACCTGATCAGAAAGTCCGATACGTTCAGGTACCTTGGATCCGTGCTGCACGAGTCTGGCAACGTGGACGACGATGTCCAAGCACGTATAGGCGCGGCTTGGGCGAAGTGGCGCGAGGTAACGGGCGTTGTATGCGACCGCAAAATGCCTCCTAAGCTCAAGGGGCAGATATATAAATGCATCATACGGCCTGTCCTACTGTACGGCGGTGAATGTTGGCCAGCACTAAGCAGACACACCCAGGAGCTTCGCGTCACGGAGATGAAGATGCTGAGGTGGATGAGTGGCGTAACGCGATCCGATCGCATACGCAACTCTTTCATCAGAGGTAGTCTTGGTGTCCGTGACGTGGGGGAAAAACTGCAAGAGTGTCGTCTGCGATGGTATGGCCACATCATGCGCCGCCCTATGGAGTACGTTGGTCGGGGATGCATGAATATGGCTGTTCTTGGGGCTAGGTCCCGTGGTCGCCCTCGCAAGCGCTGGTTGGACGTCGTTAAGTCCGACATGAGAGCCAATGGCCTAACTGAGAAGGATGTTCAAGATCGGGCAAAGTGGAGGAAGCTAAGTAGGAAGGCGGACCCTGGCAATAGCCGGGATTAACGCCAGGTAGAAGAAGAAGACAGTACTTCTTGGCAAGACTGGTCAGTCAGATTTACTGGCCTCTGACAATCCGTAACAACTGCAAAAGATCTACAAATGACAGCCAGAACCAACGGCTTAACATGCTTTCCGAGGCACGGAGGAAACTCGTTATATTAAGATGGTCACCCATCCACAGACCAACCTTTGCAAGCGTTGCTTAACCTTAAAGATCGACCCATGCGTCTGTTATTATTTAGCCACGAGTTCCTCAAGGTTTAGCTTGTATGTAATGTATGTATGTAAATCAGGCTGGTTTCTGCAACTCCACGACTGAGCGCGTATTTTGCGTCCAGATATGATGACGTGATGTTTAGCTGAAGGATATGTGTTTGAAAGTATAGCAAAAACTATTTATTTTACTATAGAGCAATTTTAAATATACAGGTCGACATATTGTCAAAGATTGAGAGAGTGCAAAATCAATTTAAAACCCTTAAACCCTTTGCAGCGGAAAAGGAGTGCTGTTTTGAAATTAACCACTATTCAGTACCATTTGTCACAGTGTTCCAGTAGTAGGAACTCCCATCTTCACTCTTCACTTCTTCCCAGGCAGGAGCTGCCTTTGATGTTGGCACATTAGAAACTACTATTGTAGTTTCACTGCTACCACTCTGATTTAGCAATTCATTTATATTCTGAAAATAAAAACAATAAATATGAAAAATTAGGAGCATTGTTTAGAGAATGTTGTACCAACTGAAACAGGTATATTTATGAAATAGGTACATTATTTAACTACATCCTCATTATTAGTTACTTTTACTTTGAATTTATATTAACTTTTCAAATGAATACCTGTGATGTGATGTCAGCATTGTTCTTCACATCATTCAAGTAAGCAGCCATAGCAGCCGCTTCCATTTTTTTTATATCATCATCAATCTTTTCTTTCTGCTTGAATTCTTTAGCACTTTTTTTACTAAGCTGTGATATGTGTTTTTGAACATTCTCCTTGTGACGCTTACCATTTTCATGAAATGAAATTGACTGAAAAGATAAATTATGGTGTGTACTTATGGGAATAAGATTCTATGAAAACGAAATGTTCAAGTTTCATTGGTAACCAACAAAAAAATATAGTTGTTGATTTGGTATGGATCTACCACTGCAAATGAACAACTATATTTTTCTATATACTACTTCTATATTTTTATGTGCAGGAAGGGACATTAAACTCCATAGTTAGTCTTTCAATTTAAAGTTTTCATATAAAATAATAATTAACAATAAGAAAAAATTTTAACAGTCAGTGGGTCGTCTTAGGAGTTAACTATTACACAAACATTAACAACCAAATTAGTATAGGTATGATTTGAGTCCTTACTACTTTGTTATCAGCAAACCAACACTTGCAAAATTCGCAATACTTTCGTGCTTGAGACTTCCAGTATTCCGTCCTGAAAAATATTTTTTTGTATAAGTTAAGTAAAAAGTTGATTAAAAAAACACAAAGAATAAAAAATTTCACATAAATGGGTTTTGGGGCGTAAATCGCGTGAACTTATCTTACATAGTATTTTCGAAGTTTTCTTGATAATATTTGAAGACAAGGGTTTAAGGTGTTACTGTCGATCATTTAATAACTTCTTTACTGTATGAATTAGAAACACAGCGCAGTAATTATTTAAATAACTATTTGGCATCAAACACGTCTTTTTATTTCGTACACAAAACAAACGAAACAAACCATTGCAATCAATGGCTAATTGGCTAGTCTAACTTCAAACTTGACGAATTGACATTGACAGTGTCTTCATAAACTTATTTTTTTTAACCTGGCTACTAAGGTTTTATTTTCCAAAAAGAATAATAATTTGAATAATGTACTAACAGTCTGTCAAGCGAGTCGTGCCCACGATCATTTAACTGATTACTTATGGTACGTTCACACGCTTGCCGTGGCTTGGCCAGCGTTCATAAACGCAAGCGCGCGAACGGGGTGTTTGGCATGGCTTGCGTCATTGCGTGAGCTTGACGCTGATCCGGACTAGTGTCGGATTTGATCACAGGAGCGGCAAGCGTATATATGGAATCTCGGAAACGGCTGCATCAATTTGCATGATATTTAGTATGCAGGGGGTTTCGGGAGCTATAAATCAATCTAGGTTTAATTTTTAGGGTTCCGAACAAAAAGTGGTCTGTCTGTCCATTTGTCACACATAGCGAGTTTTCTCCGGATAACTATATATATATAACTATACACATATGGACTTCTGTGACCCAAACAAGGATGCGTTACGAAAATCATTAAATTTTTAGTATCACTTTTAAGGTTCAAACAAGAAAATTAAAAAAAAGTAGTTTTTTTAACAATATCGTGTGAAAAATCAAATGAAAGGGCTTTCTATGAGAGATTTAATTCCTTTTTTTTCATAATTTTAAAATAAATAGTTTGGAAGTTATTCAAGAAAAACGACAAATGACCATTCCCCCGAATTATCTCCAAAACTACTGAGCTTAAAATTTTGAAAACTTGGATCTTTACCTATAGATTACAGAAAAAACCTTTAAAGAAGTCTATAGTGTTAAAATAACATGTTAAAAAAAAAAATGTTCTGAACACTTTGCACGCGAGTCCGACTCGCACTTGGCCAGTTTTTAGAAAACTCCGTAAAAAAACCCATCATCCAGGTACTGAGTAGTAATTGGTCTTACGACGAGATATGACTTTACTCGAGGCTTCACAACTTTAACGCCTACGTCCGTCATGCTTGCCTGTCCGGAACACACTTACGCACTCACAAGCATGTAAATGGCATCCAAGCGTTTGTAAAGACTTGGAGCTTGCCAAGTCATGGCAAGCGTGTAAACGTAGCATTACAATTAAGAGCCTTCTACACATCCGAGTTCCCGTCCCTGACGGACACGGCCGCGACTGTCAAGTTACTGCATCTAATTAAAAGCCGAACTATGTAGTTCATTTACAGTCCAGTTAAGGTGGATGCTCCAGGGTAGCCCGCGAAATTCAAATATTTTTATGTTTTTTGCAATTTGCCGGAAAGTTTTTCGAAAGAATGTATATTTCAGAAATAATCATTCTTTCGAACTACATGAACTTAGAAGGCTATATTGATGATTAAAATGGTTATAATTCTTTAGATAAATACGCGTTACGGTCGCGGATCGCATTTGGTCCACATACAGCTTCACACCGACCAGCAAATTGCAAAAAACATAAAAATATTTGAATTTCGCGGGCTACCCTGGAGCATCCACCTTAAAATAGATTCACCTTTGCATAAATTCCCAAGAAGCTGAAAATTCAAATGAACGTTATGAACATTTTAACGAAATTGTGAAAGTCCCCATCGATCCCGTGTGTGCAAAAAAAAATTCAAACCACGCAAACATACAAAAGTTCCAATATTTCACTTATTCCGTGTTCAAGCAATTCAAAACAGCTTTGGGTTCGTCAATGAACACTTGATTCAACTAAAAACAACAAAACAAACTCTAACATACCTTCCATATCAGTGGTTCTTTGCAAAACATTGTCGAGGTTCGAAAGAATAAGTTTGGACTCATTTTCCAGTAGATAACGTCAGTTCGCCTTATAAATGATTTGCCGACCAGCACTTCATATGGTTTTATTCATGTTTTGGATACGTTTTACCTATATTAGTCTTAGTTTTTTGAAGGTCGAAATAAAATTTTTATATAGTTGCGAAGTTTGTTTACTCTGAAACGTCATTATTTTGGAATTGTTACCAACGGACAAAAAAATAGTTCCAAAGCTGGACGGCTCAAATGTTTCGTGTAAATATACACACTGCGTGCGTTAGGCTGGAACTTGACCTGGCGCACTGTCGTGCACCTAAATAGACCGTGGTGTAAGTCAACTGGGCAAACCACGTTAAAAAAACGCTACAAGTACACTGCCTCACAGGTGGCGGGGAAACGTGTGCAATATTCTGGGGAATATTCTTCGATCAATAATAGTACTCGAACTACAGTGATCGAAGAGCATATTAATTAAATATTTTCTCCGAAAAAATGAATCTCGGGGATAAAAAGCAAAAACAATTTTTGTAGATAATTGCATGATCTACAATTTTTATTTCGTAAAATAACCGTTTTGCTAAAAAAAAAATCATTTTTGCGAACTTTGAGCTTGAATTTTTTTTTTGCACACGTGATCGACGGGGACTTTTCATCATTTCATTATAATGGTATCCCTAACGTTCATGTAAATCAGCTTCTTGGGAATTTATGCAAGGGTACCCTTTTTTTCGGGCTAATTTGACGGGACCTACGTTAAATGCCCAATGACATCGCAAGAAACCCAGGCTTAGATGGCTAAAAAACAAAATAAATAGGGAAGGTGCAGGAACTATAGATGAAGCTCAGAAGAGTTATAGTCAAGTACTTTTATTTGCTAAATAAATTAAGGCTTATAAACAACTAAAATAATTATCACAAATTTTTATACAATACAAATGCGTATAAATACAAAATAAATCATTGGGCTTCAAAAAAATAATCCACATCGCTGCCAACGACAAAAGTGACAGCAATGCCGCGTTGAATGGCAACGCTGATTCTTTAGCCAGCCCTTTAGTCACGTGAACAGTTGACAAGTTGTTTGCTGATGTCCCGAAAGACTCGATGCGCATTCAGACCCCATGGGCCAAACGGCTCAAATATGTAACTCCTAATTAAGTAGTTATATTTACGCCGTTTGAGATTTTCTGCACCTGCAGCAGCCGCCCCAGCGCAGCCCGCCGTGCTAAGAATATGGGATGGTGCAAGTATGTCAATCCCACACCAAACGCCTACCCACTTTCCAAGGCATTACTTTCATCATGTCATTTACCGACCAGTGCTCCTCCTGCAGGACAGGCCATGGTGTCTGAGGCGATCGAATACTTCACCGCATTGACACCGATGTGGAGCTCCACTAGGAGCACCCAGACGCAAACACGTAGCGATCTGGATAGTATTGTCACTCAGCAGTTAGCATAGTACCTATGTTGGGTGACGTTAGTAATAATAATAATAATGCATCCGCAAGGCAGTTTTGTGGCGAACTGTTGGGCAGTAACGACCCCATGGACTTGATCTCCCGGGAGAAGTCTAGTTCCTCATTTCCGGCTTGCCTCTATTGACTGGCCGGAGTGAACACTGACGAGGAACAGAGCTCCCACCTCTTTCTTGCCTTAATCGGCCGCTCTGAGTGGAGATTCGCAAGAGCAAACGTGCTCGGGAGAAGGATGTATAATCCAGTAAGATGCTGGTAGGGATCTTTACCGTACTTCTGGGATTGTCCTGATAGCCGTGGTATACCTCTCCACTCCTCTAGCACCTCAGGACATGTTGCCCCCTTGGCACTACGTCACTTTGTGCTAGCGACCCTTTTCGGGGGGCCCATTTATTGAGTGTGTAAGATGCCCCCTGCCATTTTAAAGCCGTTTTAAAATGGTTATAATTCTTTAGATAAATACGCGTTACGGTTGCGAATCTTATTTGGTCCACATACAGCTTCACACTGACCGGCAAATTGCAAAAAACATAAAAATATTTGAATTTCGCGGGCTATCCTGGAGCATCCACCTTAAAGTGACTGGCGATATAAGGGCAGGACTGGACACCAAGGTGACTGTACTAGTGTTGGTCGATTTCTCAAATGCCTTCAATACCGTCAGTCACGACATCCTTTTAGCCATTCTATCTTATGTTATGGTCTCTCCCGAAGCACGTTACTGGAGTGGTTCATCTCCTATCTTCAGGGACGTCAGCAGTCAGTTCACGTTGGGGATTCCTCTTCTTGCTGGCATGATTTGGAAACTGGCGTTCCTCAAGGCGGCATTCTTTCTCCGCTTCTGAACTTCAATGTGCGTATCATCTGTATGCAGATGACCTGCAGTTAAACTATCAAGTGAGGTTCGACGAACCACTGAACGCTATCAACAAATTAAACCGAGACTTGATAGCCATAAAAACATGGTCGGATAGATTTGGTGTTGCTGTAAACCCTGATAAATGTCAGGCGATCATCGTTGGGAGTTCTCGAAGCATTTAGCACTGACGTGAAGGATCCAGGTTTGTGCATTGATAGTACCTTAAACTGGCGTACTCAATTCCCCAGTGTCAGCCAGAAGGATACAGGAACGTTGCGGGCCCTGTATCGTTTGAAAAACTTTTTACCATCAAACACCAAGACAATGCTTGTGCAGAACCTAATTTTTTCTATCATCGATTATGGCGATGTGTGTTACTATGACCTGAATGCAGATCTCCTCAACAAACTTGACCGTCTTCTGAATTACTGCATTAAATTTGTTTTCAATCTGCGTAAATATGATCATGTCTCTGCGTATCGATTGTTTTTAAATTGGTTGCCCATACGAGAGCGCAGAGAGCTAAGGGCTATATCTACCTTGTTTTCATTTCTTGTCTCTCCTAACTCTCCCAGTTATCTAGCCCCTCACTTTCAATACATTTGCGCCAGCCACAATCTAAGGCCCGTATTACAGAACGTTACTCAAGTACTACTTAAACTGCGTTCAACCGATTACTGCTTGAGCAAAGAATCTCGCCTCAAGCATTCAGTTTATTTTAGAACTATCCTCAAACTCAAATCAAACGAAACTATGCTTGAGTAGAGATTTTGATCTCTGATTACGTGAGTAAGCAATCATTATGGTAACCCTGAAAAATAGTTTGTTTTCTATTGCAATTCTTTTTTTTTTTGCACGATCAAAACCGGATGAGGCGGACGACACGACGTTATTGATACTGATAGCCACCCTTAACCCTTCAGAGTAGGTGCATTATGTTCTGTGGACAGCAAAACTGTAAAACGGAGCTTATTTAAAGGTCTCAGTAACCAAGTCAAAAAAAAAAAAAAAACTGTGAAACTTCATTTCATCTTCATCATTCATTGTCAAATCTCGACTCTTGAATAATACATTAAATTGTTTACAATAGTTTTATTATTGTGGTTCATATAATTGGGTTAGGAAATGTCTACAAAAAAAAAGAATTTTACTATTTTGGAAAGAAATGTATTACTAGAAATACTAAAATCATACAAGAATGTCATTGAAAATAAAAAAACAGACGCCGTCAGTACTGCAGCAAAAAAAACAGCGTAGATGAAAATAGCAGAAAAATTCAATTCTTCATATGTAGTGAACGAATCTGTGAGTACACAATATATATGTTTCACTTTTGAAAAACTATGTATACACATACCCATTATATTTATTCTTTTGAAAATTTAGGCATCAGGCGACCAGCTGCGCCGTTTGTGGCAAAACCTAAAAACAAGGCAGCGGGATGCACTTACCCGGGAGAGACAGCACCGCATGGCTACTGGCGGTGGAGGACCTTGCCCTGATGCAGACATAAACCCACACATCACTGATATAGCACCAGCACTCCTTGTAGAAATACCAGAAGCTATAGATTCTGACACACATGGTAATCAATACTAATATATTAAAGTTATTATTTACAATACCTTAACCTTTTAACCGCCCAACTTCATATCAGTTGTAGTGCCCCCAGCGCCCGGCACAAAAAAAAACTCTTAAAATAAGCACCATCAACAAAGACGGATGTGAAATACCTCGCCTATGTCAGATTAATCTGACATAGGCGGTTAAAAGTTAAAAATCACAATAACTAAAGTGTTATATTAAAAATTATTTATTTTTATTGTTTTAGTGACTCCTGTGGTTCCTTCAGCTTCCGATTTTATTACAGTAGAAGAATCTTCAACATTATTTACTTCTACCGCTGGACCTTCAGCTCCTGACGATAGCACTATTGGGCCTTCAACACATGATTATACAATAGCTGGAGCTAGAACATCACTCTTACCATTAGAAGAAGAGTCTGAAGTACTGGTCCCTTTAACCCACCAAGAGGCAGATGATGAACCGCTGTTCTCTACAAATGAGAAGCGATTACGCACTCAAATTTTAAGAAGAGAACATCTAAAGAGAGAACGTCGGGCAGAGGAGCTACATGACATAGCAAAAAAACTGCAGTTAGAAAAACACCAACTAGAGCTAAAAATATTAAGAGAGAATCTTCGGGAAGCTAGAGCCAAAGCCAATAAAGCTGAACAAGATCTTGGCACAATTTCGGCCAGTCTAGATACGGTTACTTCATGAAGAAGCTGTTTTTCTGTATTTTCATCCAAATGTTATTTTTTTGTTTTAGATAACAGGTTTGTAATATTAATATGTGGTGCCTCTAGTAATTCTGTACTAAACTATTTATAACCTGGTTTATAACCAGTACAAAAATAGATAGTCCTTAATGATCTTTACTGTTTACATATTTATATTACTAACCAGCTGATTATTGATTTACTTGAATTTAAAAAAAAAAGGTGCTATGATAAAATAAACATCTTTCATCATAGCAACTTTTGATAATGACCAATTTAAATTAAATATGTAATAAGCTTTATGATCTGAAGAACATTTTGTTTATTTTATCTGCAAAATATTATTCAGAAATATGTAGCAGATGAAGAAGTAACTATGATTCAGACTAAAAAAAGAGATATTATTACTTATAAAAAGTTGAATGATTTATGATTATTATATTGTTAAATAAAAAGTAGATTATTTTACAAATTGTTTTATTTATAAATAACTTAATTACAGATAATTATTTACTATGGTACTTCTCAAAGCAAACCCATCAACAGTACCTTGACTGTCATGATGATTTATGTCAGTATCATTTTCATTCCTATCATCATCATTGGTATCACTGAGTTCATCGTTGATAGGCATTGCATCATTCGATGTTATAGATATATTAAAAAGCACAGCACAAGAAACAATTATGTTACACACTGTAACGAGTTTATTGCCCAACCCTCTACTTAGACATGGAAATCTTCGTTTCCACCTTCCAAATGTTCTTTCAACCACATTTCTTGTTTTGACATGAACTCTGTTGTAAATTATTTCTGGGTTACTAGTAGGGGTACCTATTGGGGTTAAGAGAAACCTGAGGCATGGATAGCCACTGTCACCAACAAGGTAGCTATTGTGTTGTTGCTGAAGATATTTGTTTCGCAAGGAACACATTTGAAATATTCTGCTATCATGTGTGCTGCCTGCCCATCGTGCTACAATATCCATAAAATTACCAAATGGACCAACAACTGCCTGAAAAAAAAAAATATTAATTGTGTTTTTGGTAAAACTAAATTTGTTTAAGTACCTAGGTCATATTATTAATAATTATTTAACTAACCTGGACATTAATAGAAAAATAAGATTTTCTATTTCTAAATACTTCATGGTGTTCCACGCCTGGAGTATTAACAATTCTGATGTGTGTACAGTCAATTGCACCATCCACATTCCTAAACCCATGATATCTTTGGTACTGACCCAGCTGTTGGAACTGCTCTCTTTGTGAAGTCATATCTTGTGGGTATTTTATATATTGCCTGTGTTGTGCAGCTATAAGGCGAGAAATAGTTGCAACTATATTCGAAGCTGCTGGTTGGGAAACATTTAAAAGATCACCACACACTATCTAGAAAAGATAAAAATAAATTAATTGATTAGGTACTGCTATACTTTATAGTTGGGTAATATTGGAAATTACAAACCGTTTTATAACATTTTAATGCACTTACCTGAAATGAAGCTGTCGCATAAAAACGTAAACACACAAGAATTTGCAATTCTGGGGCTATCGGATGCCCACGGTTGTGTGGTTTTCTTAAATCTTGGTCAATCATCGGTAAAATTAAATTTTTCACGACATCTTGTGAAAATCTGTACTTCTTAAAGTTTTCACAATTATAAGGGTCCTGCGTATCTCTTAAATATCTCAGAGGAACATTTAAGTTAAACATTCGATTTATCTCATTATTAAATAAATTATTATAATAATCTACTTCTGCAAATATATCCATTTTGATTAGGTTTACTCCAAATCCATAACAATTTTCATCAGAATCTATGCTCAAGCGTGGTCTCGACTACACTTGCGAAAACAAAGATCAAATCTCGCCTCAAGCAGTGATTCTGAGCTGATTGTGTTTTTAAAATAAGGACACATTGAGTAGAGCTCAGTTAAGCCTCAAGCACTGTTCTATAATACGTAAAAAATGTCATTTGAAAGTGACATTGCTCAGGTGATTACTGATTGTAGTTTCTCTGCTCAAGTCAAGTTCTAAAATTAAAACTCCAACTGAGACTAGTTTTAAGTAATGCTTGAGTATTGATTGTAGTTCTGTAATACGGGCCTAAATCTACGCTCATCAAACAACCGTCTCCTTTAATGTCCCACTCACCGTACTGACTTTATTCACTCTTCTTTCTTCGTTTAATCTATTTCTCTGTGGAATGTGCTCTCCCAAGAGATCAGGATGGCCACCAACTGATTAACTTCAGAGTTAAAGTTCATGAACACATTTGTAAGAAGTTGGCAGTTGTATCATCACAGCGCTAATGTTTCCCATTAATGGACGAGACGATAATTATGTTTTCAATAGTCGATGTAAAAAAATCGTCTGCAGGATACACAAAACCAATGCGTTCTGGAGAAGAATTACATTATTTGGGCTAAAGGTCCTTCTTTATCAGAGCTTTTTTTAGAAATATTCTGAGATGGTATGACATAAGGAAACAACTTCTTACTGTTGAACAATAAACTAAGCGCCGAATAAATACCTCAGGCGATATTCTCGTTATCTGACGTGAAAAAACAAAATACATGACGAATGTAAATAACATAATTATAATTACTGTTTGAAAAATAGTTTGAAGCTCAAAAACGATGAGAACAAACTCTCATTGATGGTAAATCTGGCTTGCCTATCCTATTCACAAAGCAGTCTCCCATTTTTGCTTCATAATTTCGACTTTTGGAAACAAAATAATGAAAACTTATGCCCGAATCTCCAAAAGTACTACATTGAGGAACGCAACAATATTCCGTATTTCTGCTTTTATTAGTAAGAGGTTTCGATATGTAATCGTGATCCATCTGATTGTGTCTAAACTAAATCTAAACTTTTAAAGCAAGGTGTCGTTCTTAGAAAACTTCTAAATTTCGCCGCTAAAGGCACGCGGATAATCTTTGCATCGCCAATTGGGCCCCATGCACTTCACATGGGGCTACACTGAACCAGAATTAATCAATTTGACCATACGTTTGACCTGTGGTCACCTGGTGGGTATTTTTCAAGAGATTCTCGTTATGTGGAATGGTAACATCGATTACCATTGTGCAGCGTGCTAATCGGTATCACCATTATATCAGGCTTATTGGCAACTAGCACTTCTACAACTTCGCGGATTTAGTTGGTACTCCACGAACTTCATGTCCCCTCCACCTCCACCCCCTTAAGGGTAATGCATAAATTACTTTTAATAGACTAAACAATGGGAAGTTCACTCAAACTGCCACATTTTTATTACTTAGAGTATTTTAATACGCGTCGTAACTTTAGAAAGGTCTGATTTGATAAATTTAAAGTGTAATTTACATGTACAGAACCAACCTCAATTATCAAACAATTTAAATGGATAAGTACCATGATACCAAAATCACCACTATTTCATTCCGCGCGGGTTTTGAAAGCGGTCATTACGACGTAACCATAATAGTTACTCGTATACCCTCGCGGTCTTTTGTATAGGTATTATTGAGTACTTCAATTATGAATTACATTATTTTTATATATCATCAATAGTTTTCTCAGCGCACACCAAATAATAAATTTTATAGGCATATTTTTACTATCTCTAATTTTTTGTAAATATAATATAGCCTATGTTCATCAGGGATAATGTAATGGTGAAATAATTTTTCAAATCGGTCCATTAGTTTCGGAGCCTATTCAATTCAAACAAACAAATCGTTCCTCTTTATAATATTAGTGTAGATAATAGTCCTGTCAGCGATGATAAACCGATCCCAGTACTACGTGACATAGTCATTTTCGAGATCTGGATCGGGCACATGCTTGTAATACTGTACCTCATAGTCTACAAATTTGTTTTTCAAAGCAAGTGGCTGATGGATAATCCTGACCACTTGGTTATGCCTGTGCAAGTACTCGCCGTTAGCCAGACGAGAACAACCAGATATAATATGTCTGATGGATTCACCGGAACGGTGGCATGTCCAACACACGTCCACCGTCCCATCCTTCATAATATGCCTTCGGTAGTTATTCGTCAAGATAACTTCATCCATAATCGCACAGATAAAACCTTCAGTTTACCCGAAGAGATCACTGAAACCTAACCTGACCCCACTGACTCTGAAAAATCTACATCGAACCCATGAAAAGCCCTATTGAACCGCCTGTGAAGCTGCTAGACTTTCCATGCCTCTTTGTTGCCATCTGTTAACAAGTACAACAGATTTGCACCACAATAAGTACAACAGACTTGCACCAGTTTTCTTTACCCATGGACAACGGGGTGAGTCCCTTGTCCACTGTGACTGCACATCTCGCTGTTGTGAGAGTCTTGGCGTTTAAAAAGCCTCGATTGGAGATCGAGGCTTTTTAACAGGAGGATTTTTTTCACTTCCGCGTGATGTTGTACAGTCTCATCACCGACGATCGTGGGTGATGCATCCGGTTTGCGGTCAGCGGTGTACGGACACTCCTATCCAGGGTGTTGAGTTCGGTTTGAGTCCATTTGAGTATACCAAAAGAGTACATTAATACCGGCAGGACCCAACCGTTGAAGGCGCGCACTTTATTTCCGCCCGACAAAAGGCTGTTCAAAACCTATTTCAGGCGGCCAACAAAGCGCTCCTTCAACGATTGCTTCACATCATCAACATTATTGTTTCGTTCCTCTTCTTCTTCCTCTCCTTATCTGATGTCCCATTATTTGAGGTCGGGTCTCCTCACTCCCTTTCCGCCAAGTCAAGTGATCTTGGTTTGTCGTTTCGTTTATTTATTTTAGAACAATATTATTCAAATAAATTATATGACATGACATTTAATTTTTTTCCCTTAAATTTTAATTTTGACATTGAATATTTCTGATTTTATTGACTTAATTTATTGATATTTTCATTTTTATTCTTTTATTATTATGACATTTAATATTGCTGGAAATTGTTGATTATTGTGGACATTTTAATCTGATTTGGCTATAATTTCTCAATTTGATTCAATTTGATAAAATAACAAAGGAATAATAATGTTTAATGCATGCTAATTTAGAATGGAAAGGGCATGCGAATAATAATATTGCAATGCTTGTAAAAGGCTACTAAGTCATAAGTACCAACTAACAAAATAGAACACCATTGTACACTTAGTTCGCAATAAACGTTTTGACTTTTGACTTTTCTGATAATCTTATACTAATATATAAAGCTGAAGAGTTTGTTTGTTTGCTTGAACGCGCTAATCTCAGGAACTACGATTTGAAAAATTATTTCAGTGTTGGATAGCCCATTTATCGAGGAAGACTGTAGGCTATATAACATCACGCTAAGACCAATAGGAGCGGAGCAATAATGAAAATTGTTACGCAGACGAAGTTGTACGGGACAACTAGTGAACAATCTATACTAAAATATATAAAGCTGAAGAGTTTGTTTGTTTGTTTACTTGAACGCGCTAATCTCAGGAACTACCAGTCTGATTTGAAAAAAAAATTCAGTGTTGGATAGCCCATTTTTCGAGGAAGGTTATAGGGTATATATCATCACGCTAAGATTAGTAGGAGCGGAGCAGTAATGAAAATTGTGACGCAGACGAAGTTGCGTGGGTCAACTAGTATTAGTATAGATAAAGATATACAAATTAACAAGATAAATATCCAAACGAAATACTAAAACAATTAATATGAAAAGGTTAGGGGAATCATAATATTATTCACGCTAAAATCTATCAAATTTCATTTTCATCTATAACGCTTACATATTAGGTTCATTCAAGGTTGACTGAAAAAATTTGACAGTGACGGGTAGCGTGATTTGCTGTCTGATTCTGCTAAAGTGGCCTTTTTAGACCCTCAGTTTTATGCTTCTTTATGCCGCGGGCAACAGCTAGTTTACAGCTTACAATTTTTATTTTTATTATTTATCCTAAAATCAAATCATAAAAGGAAAACATGCCAGGAAAGCTTATGTATTTTAAAAAAGTGAGTTCACAGGAGTGGTGCCGTTTTGCTCAGCATACCTCTTATTTAGTTCCATATTTCACCACATGCCAAGATGTCCTCTAGAGCACTGCACTCACAGAATAAATATACTCTGTATTCATATTGTTTATGTACGGAGACGGAGGCTTGTACATCGTTGTCCAGATGGCAACACTGTTTTTGGTTACATTGTGATGTCGTCTTCGAGTATCGAGTGTCGTCGTCTTTTGTAGAATTTTATCAAGGTAATGTTTATTTATGAATTTTGCATGATTTATTTTCTCTTCAATTAAGTGTAAGTAAAAACTAGGTTTTTGTTTACCTATTTCAGTAATTTCAGTTCCTACTAACTACTTGTCATTTGTAAATTCTTGGCGGCCATATTAAAATTTGAAGATAAAACTACGACTTTGTTTTATCCCGTGTAATCTCTCTAATCTTGTTCTATTTGCAACTAATTAGACAAAAAATCGCAATTAAATAATATACGCTTTATTTAATTTACAGTAGTTACAGTATGTATTTGTTTTCAAGACTAAATTTTCTGTTTTGTAATTTATTTGTACCTATTTTGGTGCTTGTTGACGCGTCTCGTAATCTCGTTTACCTATCTTGCTTTCGCGTACTTATCTTTACTTTAATGTTATTTCATTATTATGATCTATTTATTGTTCCAGATATCCCCGGACTAAGTTGGTGAACGTGATAAACTTCTAAATAGCTTATGTATCGAAAAGTGACTTATCGTAAAATTTGTTTAGTGTCGGACTTGGACAAAGAATTGTGATTCTAAGTTTCTAATTTTAGTCGTGTCCCTAGTGGGATTATTTGGCAAAATGATGACCGAAAATAGAATTAGTTCAAGTAATCACGTCGGAAACAGTATGGCCAGTCAGAATAAGGGGTTCGTATCTCTTTGTTGCTAAAATAGTTTGCTTATATTTTTTTTTTCTTTAATATTTACTTATTTCTTTTTTCAGAGATGTCGATAAAAGTATCGATGACATCGGTTGGAAATCAAAATTAAAAATACCCCCGAAAGACAGGAGAATAAAGACTAGTGTAAGTTAACAAAATTCAAAAATACCCTCTATATTGATAAAATAATAGTCATTTATCTTACAAAAAAAGAATACTATGGAACTTAATCTTTTTTGTTGATCGTTTTATTTAGGTATGTAAGTAGATTCAAAGTAAAGTTCTTAAGATTAATTTTAAATTTTTGTCTTAAATAAACATCAATCTTTTTTTTCCTTATCTCATAACTACAATTGCATATCACTGCTTTTAGAAACGATAAATTCAGTACTGGTTTTGTAGTGACTTGTATATTTTTAATAAGTTTTATATCATTTAGGCTTTATTACCTTAAGTTTGAAAGGCACTTTCATATCTTAAGATGAGCCCTTTGTGAGTTAGAAATAACATCCCTATATATTTGTCATGGCATATAGCAGACTCCGTAAGATTGTAATAATAAATCTTGATTATATTATAATTTCTTGATATATTATAAAAAAATTGTTTTATATACAATAAATCTCACCAAAGTTCAATAGTTTTCAATATATCCAAGCCTTATTTAGAAAAATTTGTTAACAATTTCACAGGATTATAAAATAATCTTACGGTGTTTGCCATTTTCTGATTACATTTCAACCATATCCCTGTTAATTGATGCTACCTACATTACATTTACTGGGAAGTGTACTCAAAGTAGTAAAGCATAAGGTTATAAAACCATTTTTTAATTTTCTTTTCATAAAACTTTGTTTTCTGACCATAAGCAATTTTGGTTTGGGATTAGATGAATACAACTACTTAATTATATTTGGGATACACATGATCAACAGCTCTGAAAAACAAGACATAAAACATTCTTTATCCTGAAATTGTTTCTAGACATGTGCCTTTTTCACATGTATTACAGTTGTCTGTTGTAATTTTATTTTATTTTTTATTTGTTATGGGTTTGCTCTTGACTCTAGTCTATGTCAGAGATGACAGAGACTAAGTCTATGATGGAGCGAGCAATTTGGAGCTATCCAAAGGCTCTCCATGACTGATTACTGTTTTCATGTTAGGCTATATTCACTCAAATTCAATGAATTTGCTCAATGTGTTTTCTTGGATTTAAAGGATGTAACAGACACAAGAGGTAATGAGTTTGAAGAGTTTTGCCTAAAACGTGAGCTGCTGATGGGCATTTTCGAGAAAGGATGGGAAAAACCTTCCCCCATTCAAGAGGCTTCTATTCCTATAGCACTCAGTGGTAAAGATGTCCTTGCAAGAGCTAAAAATGGAACTGGCAAAACTGGCGCTTATTGTATTCCAGTTTTAGAACAGGTTTGACATAATGTTATTTCTTTTATAGTAGTTATTGTGCAATTGTCTCCTAAATAACCTGAATGATGATATTTTTGGATTCCCCTTCACTTCTCTATAAGTGATAAAACCCGTATTTACTGATTGTTATCACCTCCACATATTGTATTGTCTTAGGAAGTATTAGTACTTTATAAATATTTTTCTTTTTTATATTTAGGTGGATCCCAAAAAAGATGCTATTCAAGCTTTAATTGTGGTACCAACTAGGGAGTTAGCGCTCCAGACATCACAAATTTGCATTGAACTGGCAAAGCACACAGATATTCGTGTAATGGTAACTACAGGAGGTACTAATCTCCGGGATGACATTATGCGTATTTATCAAAATGGTAAAGACCCAATTGTATTTTAATATTATAAAAAACAAACTTTTATCTTTATGTTACTGAAGTGTCATGTTTTTGTTTCAGTTCAAGTTATTATAGCTACGCCGGGTCGTATGATTGATCTCATGGATAAACAAGTTGCCAAGATGGATCAGTGCAGGATGCTGGTTCTTGATGAGGCAGATAAACTTCTTTCTCAAGACTTCAAAGGAATGCTTGATATGGTTATTTCACGGTTCGTAACACTTAATGATGTCCAAGTCTTTACTTACTTTTTCCTGGGCAAACTATAAACAAATATAATTTATTACACATGTAGAGGTCATTTTAGAATAGAATAGAACTTTGTTTATTCAAGTTCATGCAGGCCAGGCTCAAATTTTGTCATATGTTTCCTCCTGGACGAAAACTTTAAGATGGTTAAGAGAGCTTTATTATGGACGTCTTGTGATCGTCAGCTGTGATTTGGTGATGGGTGAGTTGAGCAGCGGCAGCCTCCCCAAGATGTTGAAAAGCGTTTCCTCCAGAATGAAATGACCGAAAAACATTGTCAGATTATAGCCAACCCAATATCTTGCAAAGAACACAACGCCAGCTGGCTGTGTCTCGGTGGAAAGGTTGTCAGCTAGTCACATGAACATGTAATTTTTTTTTTTTTTTTTTTAATTTCATTTATTTCCTCCCGATTGAAATTTATGTCAGATTATAGCTAACTCAATATCTTGCAGAAAACAAAACGTCAGCTGGCTGTAGCTGTGGGCCTCCCATCCCATCTCCCATCTATCGCCTACTTAAATTCACCAGCTGACAAGTTTTTCCTCGGCATCTTGCCAGCTGATTTATTTACTTACATATAAATACACAGCATATAAAAAAAAAAACCCAACTGTCTCCTTAAATTTCGAAAACTAGATGTGCTGTGATGATGTCCTATTGTCTTGTTTATTTTTGAGATATTGTAAGTTTGTAACAATACCTCCGTGAACTAAAAATCACATTATTTTATAGCGCAAAATCTTACTTGTAAATTCTCTTGCAAACTAACAAAATACGGTCTTATAAGATTCTAATGAGAACTAATACACAAATAAATAAATTCTGAACCATCTAATGTGGAGCATTTGTCGCCTATTTAATGCACCAGCTCACGAGTTTACCCTCGGCATCTTGCCAGCTGACTTTGTTTATTACTTACATGATCATATTAACTATCAACTGACTAATTTTTATCTGCTGCTTAACCCACCCACCATATCGCAGCTGACGTTCACCGAACTCCAAAATAATGCTCTCTTAACCATTTCACAAGCTATTGTCCAGGAGGAACTTGGTCATGGAAATCTGTTGCTGGCTCGCAGACCATTACAACTGTTAGTTAGGATACACTTATAAAAACATGTTTCTTTTAAACAACAAATTATGGTGGATCACTGCTGCAACAAACCATGAGAGATAGCACAACAGCGACCTACATACAGACAGTAAAAATGGCCTGAATTAAAAAAATATGAGGCTGATTTTTCAATAGTCAGATTTTACTAGACTTTTATAAGAAGACTAAATTTGTCATATTGACATTTTCTATGTTAAAACTGTCAATTGTCCCTTTTTGTCATTATTCCTTGTGTAAAAGTTATGAGACTATTGAAAAATCTGCCCTTACAGTAGTTATTGTACAATTATAATAACCTAAATGATGATATTTTTGGATTCCCCTTCACTTCTGTATAAGTGATAAAACCCGTATTTACTGATTGTTATTACTACAGCATAATATATTGTCTTAGGAAGTCTTAAAAGGTACTTAGTAAATATTATTCCACAGGTTACCCAAAGAACGCCAGATCTTACTGTTCTCTGCCACCTTCCCACTGAGTGTGAAACAATTCATGGAAAAGCACTTAAGAGAGCCATATGAGATTAATCTCATGGAGGAGTTAACACTGAAGGGAGTTACACAGTACTATGCATTTGTACAAGAGAGACAGAAAGTGCATTGTTTAAATACACTTTTTTCAAAGGTAAAGGTCTGAATATCTTTTGTTTATTTTTTCATGTGAAATTATTTGTCAGTTTGAATTTGCATTAAATTGTATTTTCTTTATTGTTTCAGTTGCAAATAAACCAGTCTATAATATTCTGTAATTCAACTCAGCGTGTGGAGTTGCTTGCGAAGAAAATAACTGAGCTAGGTTACTGCTGTTACTACATTCACGCGCGCATGGCGCAGGCACACCGTAATCGTGTGTTCCACGACTTCCGAGCGGGCCTCTGCCGCAATCTCGTGTGCTCAGACCTCTTCACCAGAGGTATCGACGTGCAAGCCGTCAACGTCGTCATCAATTTTGATTTCCCGCGTATGGCCGAAACCTACCTGCATCGCATCGGTCGTTCGGGACGCTTCGGCCACCTGGGTATTGCTATCAACCTGATCACGTACGAGGACCGTTTCGCTCTGCACCGCATCGAGCAGGAACTGGGCACGGAGATCAAGCCGATCCCGAAGGTGATCGACCCGGCGCTGTACGTTGCGCGCCCGGCGGACGACGACGACTCGGCCGACAAGTAACGCCGTGCCGCCGTCGTTCCGCTCGCGCACGGTCTTGCCGTGCGTACCTCTACTAACTGGACTTGCTGACTGGTGAAAGGAACTACATAGTTTAAATCTTTAAAAACAAAAACTTATTTGTAAAAAAGTGTAATGAATTTATTGTAACAAAATGTGAGTGTAAATAGTTTATCGTGAGTAAGACTTTGACCTGAAATGGGTTACTTTTTTAAAGTGTAAATAAACCACACATCAGGACATAAACAAAAGGTATCTTGTGTACTTTGTCCATATTGGATACTGTGTGCGAATTCCTACATTGTTAAAATATAAAAAATATTTATTTGAGCATCATCTGTGAGAGTCTACCTAGATTTGTCCATCATCTTACATAAATTGTGGTTGACTTTCTGCTGATATCACAAATATCTACCCACACCTTTATATAAGTTTGAGCTAGCACCTGTTTTATTTCCAATTAAAAAAAAAAAACTTAAATTCTGTGAGGTGGGTAGATAGTAAGCCTAGCTCAAACAACATTTATTGTTAAACAAAGTAAGATCTCAGTGTAAATCATATTGTTTCTGGCCGCTTGGAACAATATTTGTCATCAAGCCGTGTTTATAAAAGGGAGGTCATCTTGATACTAATCCTTTTAGACAAGACTTAAACTGATATCCAAATCTGTGTATAATCAAAAGAAAAAACAATTTTTCAGTTTTTTTTGTCTAGGTGAAGTATCATTTTGACCTAGCTTTGAAGATTGTGTTATCATGTATTGATTTAATTTAATAGTTAAGCGGTTTTGTCACAGAGTTCAGTAATTTACAATATGAATTTTGGTTTTGGAGGACCTGATAAATATCAAATCAAAACTTATTGAAAATAGTCTTATCTATTTTTAATGTCAAAACTTTTTGAATGGCAATAAATATAAATATCATTCCTATTTTGTCAGGTCCTCCAGATCTTACCGGGTAGGAATATGGCATGTTGCTTTAATAAAAAATAAACATAATATTTGCATGGAACTGTGACTTAAAGTTGAGCATTGAACCATTCTGGTACGGCTTGCAGATATGGCACATTGCTCATACTGGGGATTATTTTGAGAGAATTTCGTTTTAAATAACGAAACTAACATCTGCTCTCTGGGGATAAAAACAATTCGGGATGTCAAGTGAAGAGTTAATTTGGTAAGCAGGCCTTACAGGAAGTATAGAGTACAATCAATGTTCATCAAATATTTTAAGTTGTTCTAATTGAATATTTGTTTTGTAACTCTGTATACACACTTAAATATCACTTATTTACATATTATGTCCTACTGTCAATTTATAAACTATTTGAAATCAAATGATCAAAACTGCAAACAAACCAATTTTTAACGAAACTGGTAAAATTACAAATTCGGTGTTTCAGATATTTTAATTAACATAAAGTCATTGTTTATTTTATTAGCCTGTAAAATTTGACCTAGATAAAAAGCATTGGAGCAAATGCACGTTGTGGATAGACCAAGTTGAGAATTGTTTGTAAAGATTGCTTTGCTGGACGATTGTATTTAGTATAAGGGTTGTTTTGGAAAATGGAAGCTTGAAATTCAATTAATATTTGGTGGTAATTGCATAAAAATGTTGTGAGTCAGGAAAAATGATTTTGACAAAATATATCTGTGATAAAGGTTGATGATGGTTTCATGGTACACCCAGCAACACAGCGACTATATAATGTTTATAGTTATTAAATATACTGAATAAATGGTTATAATGTAAAAAAAATATAATCATCTGTGTTGCTGATCGTGCATAACTGGATTTAGATAAGATTTGTGTGTGTACCCTCTAACTATACATTTAATTATTTAGTCTTCCGATAATCTCGAAGTGTGTGTAAATGTAACTGACCATTTAATATAACGAATCGACGCAGGTTAATAAAGTGGCAATATCCCGATGAATATGTTATTAAAACATGTGACCTTGATTATTGGTTACCTTCTGTGTTTGGCTTGGCGTCTGATAACGCTCGATAGGTACTTAGCTCATTCAAATCACTTGCAAACTGACAATTGTTTCACTTTGAGAGTGATTCGAATTTGCATTGGTTTTAAACTGATTGCCAAACATGCACAGTATTTGATCTTTCAGTTTCATTATGCATATGAATTTTTGCAAACCAAGTGAACCTGGGTTAATTTATTAACGATGTATAAAAGGTAAGCCTTGCGTCAACGTTGCGCCTGCAATCTGGGAAGTGACAGTTATGTAATAAGCTACACCAGATTTTTGAAACCCGAAATAGAAAGCATATCAGATAAGATTTTATATAGATGTTATAGTTTCAATAAATCATGCTCTTATACAAAATGTGTCGGAAAAGTATACATTCTAGAAGTGATCTATATTGGCAGTGGCATATTCTGTAATTTAATAATTGTTTATCTTGTTTTATCTATTTCAGAAATATATTGTTGTTAAAAAACGGGCCAAAAATAAACTCTTCACGCCATTTATCTGTTTCATTTTTTTATAATAGGTACCTATGAAATTGCTGTTTTGTATGAAAAAATTTAAACGAATTTTTTTCATGTATTTTTTATTTGTATTAATCGAAGTAATCACCCATGCAATCAATGCATCTTTGCCAACGCAGTGGCAGTTTATTGAGAAATAAGCTGGAAGGGAGGCAAAAAATTCTTCAAAGGCATTTTGTACTGCCTCTCGGGTATTGAATTTTTTTCCCGCCAAGAAGTTATCCAAATTCTGGAAAAAGTAGTAGTCTGTAGACGCAAGGTCTGGTGAGTAGGGCGGATGACGGAGAGCTTCCAACCCCAGTTCTTGCAACTTGGAGACCGTCTGCTATGCAGTATAAGGCTCAAGTCACACCGAGATGGCAGCGAAGCGGCGAGCAGTTTCAGTGTCATATAATTTTAAACTTTATCTTCATTACTATAAAACATACAATCGCGGGAGTCGTCGGAGTGCTCCCGGCGCCGCGGGCGGCCGCGCGCCCATTTCAAATTTCTCAAGCGATCAATCGATACTATGTGTTATGTCAATGAAGATAAAGTTTAAAATTATATGACACTGAAACTGCTCGCCGCTTCGCTGCCATCTCGGTGTGACTTGAGCCTAAGGTCGCGCGTTGTCGTGCAGGAGCAGCGGAGACGAGCGATTGACCAATGCTGGTTGGAGATGTGCCAGCTTCTCCATCATTGTGTTCAGTTCTTCACAGTACACATCTGCAGTAATGCTCACCCCGTTTGGTAAGAAGCTGTGATGAGTCACACCGGCGCTAGACCACCAAACAGTGACCATCACTTTTCTAGGGGTAAGTTTTCGTTTAGGGCATTGTTTAGGCGCTGAATCAGGATCCAACCAACTTGCTGAGCGCTTGCGGTTATCAAACAGAATCCATTTTTCATCGCACGTAACAATGCGGTTCAAAATTCCTTCATTTGTGTGTCTGTTGAGCAGTGCAAGGCACGTCTCGACGCATACCGTAAAACGGGGTCAATAAAAACGCAGGGGTGAATAGACACAAAACCAAAAATGTTTTTCTACAGAAAATAGCCAAACATTTTGGAAGAAAAAAGTTCTGAAATGTATTTTTTTTTTAAACTGTAGTATTTTTTTTTTTGAAATAGCAACACTGAATTGAAGTAAGGTTTGGCCAACATAATAAAAAAAGATCTTGAAGTTAGCTCCTTGAACGTAGGTTGAACGAGGTCCTATTTATTTTACTGTTTTCAATGTGAAAGAAAGTGTTTTGTGCTATCACAACTTGATAATATATTCGTTGGTTTCTTGTGACCTAGATTAATAAAAGGTAAGTGCAATTGTGATGGTAAATTTGGAAATATTTGTAAAATTGTAAACCAAGTCATTTTTATTTTTGATTGGGGTTAATAGACACGGGGAAGGGGCGAATAGATACGTAGTATGGGGTGAATAGATACGTATTATGGGTTCAATAGACATGTGAAAGGGTTCAATAGAAACGAGTAAGGGGTGATTAGAAAGATGTGTGTTAGGGCTGCTACCTATTGAAATAATTTTGTTTTTGTTAGAAAATTTTAGAATTGTTTGGAGTTTTATGATTTGAAGACGATATTGATGATCTAAAAGCATTGTTTAAAGATTTAGGTCTAGGTCCCTGTCATATTATTATGTACCTAGGTCAATGTTCGAGATAGTAGGTATTATTAAATTTCAAACTTCAAAATCATGATTATATTCCAATTTTACGTACCTACAGTGTTACTAATTAGGTGGGTCGGTGGGTGGTTAGGTGGGTGGGTGGGATATTAAATATATTCATCGCCTACATATTTTTTTTTTTGTTATAGGTACCTACAATTCATTATGCCGCGTATATACAAACCTGATCCTAGGGGGAAAACGTATAGAAAGTACGATGAAAACATTATAAATGAAGCTGTTGCCGCATATGCGAATGGCAAGTTCTCTTTAAAGGAGATAGCTGAGAAATATGATATCGATAAATCTGTACTTTATAGACAGTGTCAAAACTATGAAAAAACAAGGAGGGCAAACTATTTTAACAAACGAAACTGAAGAGTGGATGATAAAGTATATTAATATATGTGCGGAATGGGGATGCCCTTTAGATGCATTGGATTTGAGGTATATTGTTAAGGCTTATCTTGACCAAGTAGGCCGGACAGTGCTAAAATTTAAAAATAATTTACCGGGACCCGATTTCGTCGCGGGTTTTCTAAAACGTCATAAAAACCAAATTTCCCAAAGATACAGTCAAAACATTAAGAAAAAAAGGGCAGAAGTTTCACCAAATACGATCAAAGAGTATTTCAAGGAGTTAGGAGAGTCATTGACAGGCATAAATCCGAGCAATATAATAAACTACGATGAAACGAATTTGACCGACGACCCAGGACGCAAAAAAATCATAACTAAACGAGGATCGAAGTATCCAGAGAGGGTAATGAATAGTTCAAAGTCTTCAACTTCATTGATGATAGCCGCTACAGCCGACGGCGTTTTACTGCCACCGTATGTGGTGTACAAGGCTCTGAATTTGTATGATACATGGACTCGAAACGGACCACCAGGAGCAAGATATAATCGCACGCAATCCGGTTGGTTTGATGCAACTATATTTGAAGATTGGATTAAGACGATCATTATACCTCATTTCAAAGATAAAGTTGGAGAAAAAGTCCTAATAGGCGATAACCTATCATCGCATTTATCTATGGAGACAATAAAACTGTGCCACGAGCAAAATATATCGTTCGTTTTTTTACCGGCGAATAGCACACATCTGACGCAGCCTCTCGATGTGGCTTTCTTCAGACCTATGAAGATAGCATGGCGAAACGTAGTATTAAAATGGAAAAAAACCGACGGAAAAAACCAAGCGACGATTCCAAAGGGATGTTTCCCAAAACTTTTATGTAAGTTAATGAAAGAGCTTAGTGACAACAGTAAGACTAATATAATGGCAGGATTCAAGAAAACAGGAATATATCCGATTAATGAAGAAGAGGTTTTAAGCGACTACCTGAAGTGCAAAACAATGAAAATAAATCTATAATAGAAAAATCCGTTCTAGATCTTCTAAAGGAGATGAGATATGGAACCATGAACATAACCGAACCAAAAAGGAAAAAGAAATTGGAAATAATACCTGGACGAAGCGTTGGTACTGAGAGTGAAGACTACATAGAAACAGAAGAAGAGGAAAGCCAACAGATAACAAAAAAGAGAAGACTACTGTCATCCAAAATAACACAAAACAACAAAGAAAATACTACAACGAATACTTACGATGGCAAAGAAAAGAATAAATATAAGGGAAAAGGTATAGGGAAAAAAACTAAAACACACGATCAGAATATTGCTGAAAAGGAAAATATACAGAAAAACGATCAAGACACTGAAAAAATATTACTTAACACAATAAATGACTTTGATTTTATAGCAAACAATTCCATAGAAAGAATGCCTATTGTATTTGAAGACATGTTAGTATGTGGAAATGAAATTGTTATAAATAACATACAAACAAACGAGTTGCAGAATAATACCGGAATTGAAAGGATTGCTTTAAATGACATACAAATAAACGAGATGCAGAATGATACCGAAGAAGAAATGATTACTATAAATGACGTACAACTAAACGAGATGCAGTATAATACCGAAGAAGAAATGATTACTCTAAATGACATACAACTAAAGGAGATGCAGAATGATACCGAAGAACAAATGATTGCTATAAATGACATACAACTAAACGAGATGCAGAATGATACCGGAGTAGAAATGACTTATAAACAAAATAATGCAACCGAAAAAAATAAAAGAAAACTGAAAATTATATCGAATGAAAAGGTATCAGATATTACTAAGATGAAAAAAGTTTCTTTGAATAAGTGCAAAAAAATAAGTAAAAATTCGCGTCTTAAAATTTTAAAAGATAAAATTGATAACATAAGTCGTCCTGGTCCAAGCGGTTTACAAACTCGGCGAACATCGTATTACAAAAGCGATAATGATATTCTGAAAGATTTAATGGACAGCGATGATGAATAATATAACTTTTTATCTAATAAATTATATCAATTTATCTGACTGATAACCGACTAACTTTTACGGACAGTTTTAGATAGTTGAGTTATTATAACTCATTTACACTTTTTAACAATAGCACAGATATAGGCAGACGCTTAGCCACTACCTATCTAAAACTGTCCGTAAAAGTAAATCGGTTATCGCGAAGACCTATTCCTATCACTGGTTATTACCTAGTCTTAAATGTTGATTTTCAAAAAGTTTATTACCTACTTTAAATGTTAACTACGTACCTACCTAATAATGAGACTGTTTCTTAGAATTATAACTTGTTTTTTGTGTAATTAATAAACGATGCAACTGATTGATCTCGTATCTGATAAGAATAAATGATTAAAAAAATCTCATTTTTTACTTAAATGTTTCATTTGGTTAGGTACCTAACGTTTAATACTTAAATACCTTCTTTACATAGGTACTTACGTTACCAACTTAGATAGGTGTCTTTGGAAACTTAAGCTTTGGAATTTGCCAACCCTAGCATTTTTTTCTATTCACCTCATATTTCGTGTCTATTGAACCCATGTGCGGGTGCAATAGAAACGACATATATTTTTGCATTTTGTGCTGTAATTAAAGCATAAATATCAATTTATATGACTGAAAACTGTTAAAAAAGCTAAGAGACATAGTGTAAGCATAATATAATGTTTTCTTGACTATTCAAAACATATAAAAATTAATTCAAAGTTCAAAACTGTGTCTATTCACCCCGTTTTACGGTACTTCGCGCTGGCGATCATTGAGTTCGTGGGGCACCCATTTGTCAAGCTTTTTTACCTTGCCAATTTGACGCAAATGGACCAATATTGTTTTGACGCTAACGTCGAAAGCTGCTGCTAATTCAGCCGTAGATTGTGTATCATCAGCTTCCACAATCGCCTTTAATTCGTCATTATCGACCAAAGTCTTCGGACGACCGCGAGGTTCATTTTTCAGGTCGAAATTTCCAGAACGGAAGCGAGCAAACCAATAACAGGTGGTGCGTTGGTTTGTAGTGTTAGCTCCGTAAACGTCGTTGATGTTGCGTGCCGCGTTGCTGCCACGACGGTATTCATATTCCATAATTACTCGAATTTTTAACGTATCCATGATGACGAAAAAGATTGAAATGCGATGAAAATGTAACACTAATCTATAAACAATGACTACTTTTGGAAAAAAAAAACATGGTTTTAAAATAAAATTAATTTGAAATTAGAATTCATAGCCAAACAAAAATTATTTTGATTTGAAATGGCCAGTACTGCAGAACGGCAATTTCATAGGTAAAGACCTAATATAAGGAGCAATTATTGATGTGGTGTCGAAGCGTCAGTCGAAATTACCATAGTTTACTGACCTCTCACTCTATGTTAATTTTAGATTGACGTTTCAATGTGCCTTGTTCCTAAAACTTTATAATTTATGGACTTCCACCAGGTTTCTGAGTTGAGAATTTGGAGTTGGATACCTAATTATCAAATTTTTATTCCGACGAATGAGGCACCGCAAGTAACTAACTGAATAATATGTACTTAGGACTTAGGTACAATTAAAATCATTCCGTATCTGTCTTCAAAAGATTGACAGAAATAAAACGATTTAAATTATACGCAAAATTATGGATTCCAATCTGTCCTAGGAAACTGTAAGAAGATCGTGTGTCCACCCCACCTAGTTCGGAGGCATTCCACGCAACGCTTGCCGAGATACGCGATCTCCACTTCTCTCAATACTGGCGTACCAAGAGTAGAGTGGAGTAAACTCACAAGGAACTTACATGCCAAATTTTAGCTTTCTACGACATATCCATGACCACCGCGGGACCCCGACGCCTATCGCTTCCATATTTGGTAAATAATTAGTACTCAATTGGTACTCTAACAAAAAAATTGGTACTTTCGTAGTTTTTGAGAAAATCGACTTTGAAGGTGGTCTCGCGGTAGTCACGCTATTTTCAGTGGAGCCACCATGAGCGCCGAAAAAGCGAGCTTGCTACAGCTATTCTAAGTAGGTATACCTACAAATAATAAGTACACTTATGGTGCAGCGCAGACTATCCGTGACGCACTTTTTAGTCTGTGAAAATAGAACCTATGCAATTATATGCGGTAGCAGCACACGACGCGCAAAAAGTCCGGCGCAAAAAAAATCCGTGTAATTCGGGCAGACCGCACCGCGCCGCGCCGCGCCTCTCGGCACAAAAAGTGTGTGAAAAAAATTTAACGTTTGCTTCAACGCGCGCTAACGCAGCGGCTACCAGTATTATGACTATTATAATGTATAATCTATGGACGGCGCACAGACTTTAGCCGGCAATCTGCATTTACTAGGGGTGGACGTAACGCACGCGATCTATTATCCTGGCGCCAGTGGTCGATTTAACGATGTTAATTCAAGAAATACAAAACAGACCAGCAATTTATGATAGTTCTAAGGCAGAATATCATGATAGACATTTAAAAAGAAAAATGTGGGAAGAAGTGTGCTGCAATGTTTATTCCGCTCTTGCTTGGACATGTATGACGTCTAAAGAAAAAACAAAATACGGTAAGTTTAAGTTTTTATTAGACTTACCACATGAGTACAACCGTACAGAGACCAAGCTTATAAGGAGCTGTCAAAATGTATGCCTATTTTGGTAGGGTTGTCACAGTCGGATAAAATAAAAATAAACTAGGTACCTGTTACGGATTTTAAACAAGCAACCGAATTGAGAATAACATCGTTTTTTGAGTTTATTAGAAAAAATAACTTGGTAACGTTGACCTACGTTGGTAGGTAGGTAAGTACCTATTTAAAATCTGTAACTATTAGTAGGTAGGTAAACTTTCATAACCTCCTATAAGTTATAGTACGTACCCAAAATTAAACCCAAGTATAGGATGTACCCAAAATTCTCTATTTCTTCTTCTTTTTCTGTACTTCATGTACAAAATAATACTTCGCGATCTCTCTCTGCACGACTTCCATAGCGTCTACGTCCCTAGCCCTACAGCTCTGCCGACAGAATGATCGAAGTAGCGATGGGCGACTCGAGTTATCTAACTCGAGTAACTCGGGTCAGACCGTAAGCGAGTCAGCTCGAGTCAAAATATCTGCAAACCGAGTTGACCCGGAGAGCGCGCGCGGCGGGCGGTGCGCTGGGTTGGATGGCGGCCGGGCCCGCTGCTATCAATAAAGTGCCATTTGATTTATTTTAGTTTCTTATTATTTACTAGGTAAAAATGTTACCGATCTTTTGCGCTACATAAGTGGTTCGTTTTGTGATGTGATGTTTGTAAACACTTAATAATAATAAACGTCTGATTTTTGATTGGGCTCAATTTTATTTGACTACCATTGACCCGACGCCACGCAGCCCGCCGGACCCGACCCGGCGAACCGTGAACGTAGCAAACTAGCTACCCGCGGAATGATGCACCGAGTTGAGCATTTACTGACTCGGACGGACGACGCGGCGACGCGACGGACCTTAAGGCAGACTGAACCGAGCCAACTCGAGTTACTCGAGTTACCAAAAAGTGAAAAATCCGCGACCGACTTTTTGCGTGCCATGCAGACTTTTTGTGCGCCGCAGACTCGATCGCACAAAAAGTGTGACGTCTGCGCTGCACCTATATGTGAATCATTTCGTCATTTCGTGAAAAAATTCGTTTCAGGATTTTAACGTGACTATTATTAAAATCCTTGTTAAAATCCTGAAATGAAATTTTAACAACATGACTACGGCCACCCCACCAATGGCATTGTATATCTCGTAAACTACAAATTTTGGATTTTGGGTACCTTACTAATTTAATCTAGCTGGGTACTAATTTTCTATATAGGTTTGAGGAAAACGACTAACTTTTCAAGTTTGAAATCAACATTCAAAGTCGTGGTCCTACTGAACGAGCGCGCGAAAGTTATCATCGGTGATTTCATGGTAAATTTTTTTTTACGAATTGCTACAGCTATTCTAAGTACGAACTTAGAATAGCAGCAGTTCCTGAGATTAGCGCGTTCAAGCAAACAAATAATTTAGCTTTATATATCCATCTATACTAATCTAATCTATATCTATACTAATATACATATAAAGCTGAAGAGTTTGTTTACTTGAACGCGCTAATCTCAGGAACTACTAGTCCGACTTGAAAAATTATTTCAGTGTTGGATAGCTCATTTATTGAGGAAGGCTATATATCATCACGCTAAGACCAATAGGAGCGGAGCAGTAATGAAAATTGTGACGCAGATGAAGTTGCGCAAGTCAACTAGTAGGTATAAAGCTGAAGAGTTTGTTTACTTGAACGCGCTAATCTTCTATATTATCATGCTAAGACCAATAGGAGCGGAGCAGACGAAGTTGCACGGGACGACTAGTTAGTATATAGATGCGAAAGTAACTGTAACTGTCTGTCGCGCTTTCACGCCAAAACTACTGAACCGATTTGAATGATTTATGCGGTTGGGTGGCGCCCTGGATGGTTTAGATTCACAAACCCGGCAGATGGCGCTGCAGTCGGGCAGGACAACGTCTGTCGGCTCCGCTAGTATTAGTATAAATTCATTTAGTTAAATTAGAATTAGTATTCATAATTTCAAAAATTCCGCATGAATTGAGATATAAGTGAAAATGATAAAATGTACTTGATTTTTAAGGTAAACAACAAAATATCATAGAAATATGAAAAATCCTACTGAAATTATAAATGTGAAAGTCTACGTTTCTTAATCATGATTGATGCTGATTGACTTAGATGCAAGTTGGCACAAAAGTCATAGCCACGAAGGTCATCATGAGATACGTCACCCCCGTCGTTTCCATGCGATTATTTCAACTTTCACGCAAGCTAAGCTGCTAGCAGATGCTCTTTTATTCAGTAATTAAGCTATAAAAACCAGCCAAGTGCTAGTCGGATTTTAACACGAGGGTTCCGTACCATAAACCGAAAAAAATACCACATTTCTTCTTTAATTTTTAGGTTAATTGATTAGGTACTTGTTGTTATTGACATACATACATATATGACTGACAGACATACAGACGGACGGACGGATGGACAGCGGAGACAAAGAAATGGGGTTCCGTAGGTTACCCTTTGGATAAAAAAAGGACAGTCATTCCATTCTAAACTATTGTTTTTAAGGTTTGATTTTTATGGCAATAGCCTAACCATTATATAGAATACGGATACTCGTACTCTATGCTACCGACTTCGAAAAGTATTTTAAATACAAGCGTATAATTAATTTTCTCAAATTGTTCTAAATCACTAATTCTGTATTATTTGCTTGTTTACAATAATTTGTGATAAATAACAATGATACGCTTCATTAAATGTAATAAAAGTATTTAATGAAAATCAGTCATAATTAAGTACATACACAGTTCATGTAATAGATGTCATAGCACTGCTTTTATATAAATAAACATCTTATATTTCTATGATTAATAATGTCGTTAATATATATTTCAACCATTTTACTTATTTAAGAAATAAGACGAAATTAAATAATTTACAAGTATTTTTTTTCTATAGGATATGTAGTTTTTCACAAAATTATATGAGAAAGACTTTTGTCCAGCTGTTAGGCGACACATGAATTTAAAGGCTGGTTTTATTAAGCTAATAAATAAATAATATAATACCTATGTTGTATCTAAGATACGCCGATTTCTTAGCTATTAGCTAGCTATGATATTCGATACAGAAGGGCATTGCCAAGGTAAAGGCCATAACGGAATGATATGGAATCTCTAAAAGATTGCTGTTATGTATCTCCAATTTTAAGCTATACTATACAGAAAGGTTTAGGCAGTTAAAGGTAAGCAATCTTGGTGTGCTTTTTATTTAAAAATAAAATGAAACTGAAAACCAATGTAAATACAACCATAACAATTAGTAAACCAATTGAACCATTAGTTTAAACAGTAGTTTATTTATTTAATTTGGGTTTGTAAAGTCACATCAAGCTTGCTAACCTTTATTTATTAACTACTTAAACAGAACACATTATAAGTCTCAATAAAATCATTTGGTTAATTTGTGGACTAAATTCGGCATGGTGTACAGTTAGAATAACAATCTTCAATTTATTTTTGTGATTCAAGGGGTATTATAAAAAAAAACTAAGTAATAAAATTTTGAACACATTGTTTTACTAATTAAATAAATATCATATTCAAAATATAAGTTAAATAAAGTAAAATGTAATAAAAAAAATAGCTGCCTTACGAGTAACGAAATGTTGTCAGACAGTTCTGGTGGGTATTGGAATATTTTAGTTACACTTCAGGTCCCCTGATATAATACAATAAGTATGTATAAACTTTGTTAATCAGATTAAAAATATGAACACAAAAAAACATTTAACTTACAAATAAGGGAATATAATTTTATACGGCAATGTCATGTCTTAGCAATATTTCGTTTTATGTAACACATTTGTTCGCTCATGACTAATTAAGTTTAATTCAAGAGATCAAATCATGTTGATTTATTATTAAGTACAAGTTCCAATTTCACTTAGCGAGAAATCTATTATTTACGTCATAATTGTCAAATTAATAGCATTTTATGGCAATCCGTTTCAAAATAGTCAACATATAGTAAGCAAACCAAAATTTCACACAATCCAATTTCTATACCTATCTATGACATTAAATATTTGTAAGAATTAGTATTTAAACGCAGCTTACAACTATGGGGGCCATTACAAAATATGTATTTAATAACAATTAATGTAAATTCGATACTCTATTGTGTATTTTACAGTAGGCGATTTTACGTCCATATTTTCTAAGGTTACAGTAAGAACGAATACAAGAAGAATAATATGTGCGTGAATCATGTTCGTCTTACTAACAAAAATGTACTCTCTGGTCGCGTTATTATTAACTTATAAAAAAGGCGTCGAAATAAACTCGAAGACAATAAGTTTAACTGGGCATAGTTATTATATTCTCTATTAAACAAAAGTTTACGTACCTATCGCCTCGGGCGACATATAATTCTAGTTGTTTAGGAAAACGTTTGGAGTCAACGCTTAGGGCGTTTGTTGTGCACAGAAGTACGCGTACTTCGCTAGCCTCCCTTGTTTTAGTGCGCGAGTGATGAGCTGGGCTGCGTGGGTTCAGTCAATGGAGAGCTGCGACATGAGCAGGTCGGCCGGCGGCGGCAGGCCCGACTGCAGCGTGACGGCCACGCCCGGGTATGCGTGGGTTCAGTCGATGGAGAGCTGTGACATGAGCAGGTCGGCCGGCGGCGGCAGGCCCGGCTGCAGCGTGACGGCCACGCCGCGGTTCAGCGACACGGCTGGGTATGCGTGGGTTCAGTCGATGGAGAGCCGCGACATGAGCAGGTCGGCCGGCGGCGGCAGGCCCGGCTGCAGCGTGACGGCCACGCCGCGGTTCAGCGACACGGCCGGGTATGCGTGGGTTCAGTCGATGGAGAGCTGCGACATGAGCAGGCCAGCAGGCGGCGGCAGGCCCGGCTGCAGCGTGACGGCCACGCCACGGTTCAGCGACACGGCCGGGTATGCGTGGGTTCAGTCGATGGAGAGCCGCGACATGAGCAGGTCGGCCGGTGGCGGCAGGCCCGGCTGCAGCGTGACGGCCACGCCGCGGTTCAGCGACACGGCCGGGTATGCGTGGGTTCAGTCGATGGAGAGCCGCGACATGAGCAGGTCGGCCGGCGGCGGCAGGCCCGGCTGCAGCGTGACGGCCACGCCGCGGTTCAGCGACACAGCCGGGTATGCGTGGGTTCAGTCGATGGAGAGCTGCGACATGAGCAGGCCAGCAGGCGGCGGCAGGCCCGGCTGCAGCGTGACGGCCACGCCGCGGTTCAGCGACACGGCCGGGTATGCGTGGGTTCAGTCGATGGAGAGCTGCGACATGAGCAGGCCAGCAGGCGGCGGCAGGCCCGGCTGCAGCGTGACGGCCACGCCGCGGTTCAGCGACACGGCCGGGTATGCGTGGGTTCAGTCGATGGAGAGCTGCGACATGAGCAGGCCAGCAGGCGGCGGCAGGCCCGGCTGCAGCGTGACGGCCACGCCGCGGTTCAGCGACACGGCCGGGTAAAACGCGCCGCGTAGTCCGGTAAACGCTATGTCGCCCTGCAAACGCACACCCAACTTGTTACCAACCGTAACAGAATATCAACCATGTCATTATTTAAAATCTATGAATGCAGTTTAAATTGTTTTTTAAATTAAAATAATGTCTTCTTTCAGTAAATGTTCCATCTACAAATTCTACAATATTCACGGTACTTTCCCTCCATGTGGCATAGCCGTGGGACGACCTGTATTAGGCGGAAAATAAAGTATGAGTTACCTGCGGCTGGTCGTCGACGGTGAAGCTGAGCGTGCCGCGCGTGAGGTCCAGCAGCACGCCCACGGCGGCGCCGCGCGCGATGCCGCCGGCCGCGCGGCCGCCGTGCGCGCCGCCGTGCACGAACCACGAGCGCGCGCCGTCGATGTACATGGCCCAGCCCAGCGCGTCGCTGCCTGCACACCCACAAACAACCATTCATATTGCCGTATAGCTTCAGTTGCTATTCTTAAGAGGGATTGGACCGGACATGTCTGCCGCATGTCAGATGAGCTATGGGCTAAACAAACCACTAATTGGGCTCCATTAAATGATTGGCGATATCGTGGCTGAACAAGACGAATTGGACTTCTACCAGATTCCAAGAAGGACGACCACAATGGCATACCACAGACGATAGACGGCGTAAATGTCTTAATTATCAGAAGGTATGTAATTCTACTAAGCCTCAGAGGCCCCTTGGCAAGGTAAAACATTCGTCGGATTTGTTTATCTGTACTACAATATTAAAAAGAGGTAAAGCTTGTGAGGTTGTAGGGGATCTCTGGATCTACTGAACCGATTTTGAAAATTCTTTTAACAATAGATCGCCACGTTTTTATTTTTTGAGTGTCATCGGCTATAATTAGGTATATTAACGCCAACGAAGTCAGCACGGGTCAAGTATTAGCAATATAATCGAAGTCGACATAATAACTGGCGGTCGTCCGCGATAGTTCCTTTATCTGACTGTGTTTGACATGGTGAGGACTATCAAAGTATATAATTTACCAAGCATCTTATCCCTGGCAACATCGGCCCTGGCGATCCCGAAGGCGGGGTCGGCGTCGCCGTCGTAGCGGTCGATGCGCAGGCGCCAGTAGTGCAGGCCGCGCGCCAGCGGCTGGTCGGCCAGCGCCACGCGCGGCTGCCAGCCCGCCGCCGCGGCGCCCAGCCCGTCCGCGCTCAGCGTCACGCCGCCCTCCGCCTCCGCGCAGCGCGCGTCCCACGTGAACCACGCCACTGGGGGACGTATCGATCCGGTTAATGACAGACATGACTTCAAATAGCCACACCACGGGTGGCGCTACCTAATTAATGTTCCGGCTGGCTCCACGATCAGGCTGCCACCCTGGCTAATATTTCTACTAAGTATTTGGTATTATTAGAATCACAAAGTAGGTTAAGATTGTAATTATTGACCTTCTGACTATGTCAAGATGTTCCCATTGACGGAAAATATCGTGAGGACACCGGCATGTCCTAGAACCAAAAATTTGAAGACATGTGACATCTACCAAACCGCACTGGGCACGCGTGGTGGATTACGGCCCACTCCCTCTCACTGAGAGGAGGCCTGTGTTCCGGCAGTGGGAACATTTTAGGCTGATTATGCTTATGCTATGCAATCATCATGATGTTTTCATCATCATCATGATGATCTTCATGATGTTTTGCTTCACCATTCAAATAGCATTACGAAAAATCTGACGGTACCTGGAGATGTCTGTAGGCCGATAACTTCACTGTAGGGCCCTTCCCCAGCGCCGTTGAAAGCCTTGACCCGAGCACTGTACAACGAAGCATAGTGAAGTCCGTCTATGGTGCAAACTGTTTCTCGTCCGCAGTATACTTCCTGCAAACATCATTTCATTAGAATACAGAATTCAGGCAGGCGGAACTTAGAAAATATACGCAAAAACATCGATAACAGGCCTTGTTTTGATTCAGAACGTCTTTATCAAAACCAGAACATAAAATAAATAAAAGACGTCAGATAACACGCTACAATTACCTAATTCCAAGTGATAAAAAGTTAAAAACACTTCGGTAAACAATGAGATAACACTAAAATAGGCACCATTTAAAATTATACGATTGCTTATCTATCTAAAAAATACACAAGGCCACATAAGCTACGTTAGGTAGATAAACATAGATGATAAATGCGCTATAAAATAAACTCAGTATGAGTAATGGGATGAGCATGGTTAGTGAGCGAAAACAATGAGGCATATGGTAATGAAACCCATATGAGTCAAGGACAGTTAAGTTAGGTACCTATAGCAGAAAAATATTTGCTGCGTATATTCTCATCTAGCCGATAATTGAAAACTTACTCATCAATTTTGTAAGAAATGTGATTAGATTACCAGTTGATTATGGTTGTGAATTGGTATCTTCAAGTAACCCAATTCATGTCTTGCCAACCATTGATCGGAACAATGGCAGGTCCGAATATTTTCAGTTTGATTTAACAATACTTTTAAATAACAATGGACTCGTCGCTGTTTATGTGGTGACGTTTTATTTTGAGTAGACTATCGATTTTGCTAGCCCTTATGTGAAAAGAAAGGTGTGCCCACGAAACTCTGCACTTCTAGTAGTAGTTTCAGAGGCATATTTATGCTTATTGTAGATAGATTACGTAGTCCATTCCTTAGACTTGACTGTTCCAAAATATTTAAGGTGGAAGCGCCAGGGTAGCCCGCGAAATTCAAATATTTTATGGTTTTTTTTTTGCAATTTGCCGGTCAGTGTGAAGTGTTTGTTGAACAAAATACGATTCGCGACCGTAACGCGTATTTGTCTAAAGAATGAGATGCCCTATTGAATGGTTATTTCATGAAAAAGTCATTCAATAGGGCTTCATGAACTTAGAGGGCTATATTGATGATTAAAATGGTTATAATTCTTTAGACAAATACGCGTTACGGTCGCGAATCGTATTTTGTTCAACAAACACTTCACACTGACCGGCAAATTGCAAAAAAACATAAAATATTTGAATTTCGCGGGCTACCCTGGCGCTTCCACCTTAACTGATTTCTTCAAAAAGGAGGAAGTTCTATGTTCGGCTGTATGTATTTTTTTTATATATGTTCACCGATTTCTCCGCCTATTTAAAAAAATATTTCTTTATTTGAAAGCCTATACTCCTGAGGTGGTCCCATTGTCGCCAAGTCAGAATCTGATGATGGGATCCCATGAAAATCGAGGGAAACCCTCAAATTTTATAGGCACACACAATGTTTTTCATGACATTTCTAACGCAATTCAGATATTTGTGCCTGGTAATCATCATCTCATGTTGCTGAGCTGATGATGGAAGGTATAAGTCAGGATCTGATGATGGGATCCCATGAACAATGTTTGTTCAGCGATATTTTCGCCAATCGTTAACCGATTTGGATGATTCTTTTGTGTTTGGCAGAGTATTTAAGTGAAAAAGGAGATACCATAAACAAAGTGGAATATATTTTCAATTTATATTTCTTCCAACTTTTTGCACCTTAAAATACCGGTCCGAATAATTTCTTTTGCTTCGTCGTAGTCGGGTAAAAATTACAAACAGAACCTAAATTGAAGACAACGCCCCTTTATTATTGAATAAAGAGGAAATCAACCAGTGTGGCCGTCCCATACTGTTTTGAGCATAACTTTATTAACCACTCAGGATCCGTAAGTCCCTTTCGGGATTAGCCGACACTCGCGCAATTTGAACGTTATTTGTAGGTGTTAAAAACGATTTTGCCCCTCAGGGGCTGACGGATGCTGACTGGCTAAGCATTGATCAATAGGTGGGTGAGGTGGGTTGACTCACCCGGAAGGGCCCGCCCAGGCCGTCGTCCAGCTCCAGCACGTAGCCGCGCACGGCGTGCGGCTGCGCGGGCGCGCGCCACGCCAGCGTGCACGAGCAGCCGCGCGCCGCGCACGCCTCCACCGCCATCTCCGGCGCGCCCGGCGCTGAGGAGCAACAGCTTTGTTAATCTAAATCATCATCATCATCTGCCTAGCCTTTTTTGGGGTCGGTTTCCAGTTAAACCGGATTTAGCTGAATACCAGTATTTTACGCGGAGCGGCTGCCTTCCAGACCTGCACAACCCATTAACTGGGTAACACGGTACTTCATGGCGAGACTGGAGTCAGATTAACTGGCTTCTGACTATCCGTAACGACTGCCAAAGATCTACAAATGACAGCCGGGACCAACGGCTTAACGTGCTTTCCGAGGCACGGAGGAAACTCGGCACGTTAAGATGGTCACCCATCCACAGACCAACCTTGGCATGCGTTGCTTAACCTTGAAGATCGACCCGTGCGGCTGTTATTTTCTAGCCACGAGCTCCTCAGCTTTGTTAATCTAAATAACTTGCGTAAATCAAAGTTATCTATCTATATATCAGCGTTAATTGCTAACCCGAGGTTAAACAACAAATACTTAACATACCTATATAAAGTACCTGAGTTAGAACTAACTAAAAAAATACTCGGTTTTGTACACAGCGTTTTTTGACGCGCCAACGACGTGCATATGACGCGCACTAACGAAATTCAGATGCAGACAGTACTGCTTTTTGGTCATAGCTACAGCGCTGTGAGCGCGCGGTCATAAAACGTGCGTCGCCAGAGCGTTAAAAATACGCCATGCATAGGCTCTTAGATACATGTCATCGTCATTCTTTCTTGATCGCAATTTATTTATTCACAAGTCTCTTGTTCCATTCTTTTCTATTAGGCCTCTGCCTCGGGTTTTGCGGGCAGCGGGGCGGTGGCGGGCAACGAGCGGTGCGCGCCAGTCGAGCGGTGACCGCTCGCGCGTCTGCATTGCAGTGTTGTGCAATTTATTTTCTTCTTTTGCCCACAATAAATCGATCGTTAAGAATAAATTTGAATCATTAAAATGTTGTCGCCGTTGTTGAGACATTTCGTTCGCGAATAAAAACTAATATCTCGACGACACAATCACGAACACAACACAACGCCGCTATATTGCCGCGCGATCTGCCCGCTGGTTTCAAAAACGGGTAACGTTGCCCGCCCCGTTCCCGCGCCGCCGCCGCCGCCGCTCCTTTGCCCGCAAAACCCGAGGCAGAGGCCTAAGTCTTCATCTCAGTAGTCATCCCCTTTTTGGACATGACATATTATCATCTTACACGATCCTCCCATTATTTGTAAGGTCTCCCTTTACTGCTATATCACCCTTTACTGCTATATCACCCCATTATTTTTTTCCCATACTTTAGATTTATAGGATTTTTTAATTTACTCCTTGGAATGACACCATAATAACCACAACAGACACGCTGTGCAAGCTACGCCACTGTTCACGTGCCATAAGCGCAAACGCGAAGAAATGGCAGATTTTTTTTATAAGGATAATGCATTTACCTGATGACTTCATTAGACATTCCGCAGCTGTATATCCAATGGATGCAAAAGAAATTGGGAAAGAGAATTTAGTGTTATAACAGGAAATGATTTGTTTTATTTATAAAAGTAACATATTGTTAACTGGTAAACTTACGTATGCATTCCACGAAGTTCATACTCCTGACGGTACGAAGCACCGGCTCGACGTCGAGCGTGAGCGCGGGGGCCGCGGGAGGGGAGTCCAGCGACGAGCACAGATTGGACGCGGTCTCCTGCGCCCGCGCCGACAGAATGTTCCCCACCTGACAAAACAAAAGCCATTTTTACAAGGACAATTTATTAATAAGGCACGATGTACCAGCAGCACATTGAAAACGTTGCGTAACAAATTAGTTGGAGAGTGGAATGAATAATCTATTTAGATACCTACTTCAATACCAGTATGGTGCATGCTCCATAAGTAAAACATAATGTTATATAATATCTTTGATTTAGAACCATCTCGCGTACATTATAGTTGTATGAAGGTGGTGTCATTGATTTGTTTACAATTCACCTTATAGATAGCTTTACTCATTGATACGAGACACCTGAGATAGCAAACATACTACTCTGTCAAGAAAGTACCGGGAAAAGATCAATAATACACAAAATGTCTGTTATTCATCCAAATTTATTTTATCACCTTTAAAGTATGCTCCTTTAGAAACGATACACTTGCGCCAACGAATAATCCATTCATCAAAACATTTTCTAAACGCTGCTTCCGGAATTGAGTTCAGTTCTCGCCGCGAATTCTCCTTTATGTCTTCTATCGATTGAAAACGGGTGCCACGAAGTGGTAATTTGAGTTTAGGAAAAAAAAAAGTCAGCAGGAGCCATATCTGGTGAATATGGTGGTTGCTGGATGGTATTTGTTGAGTGTTTGGTTAAACATTCGTTCACAATGATAGCCTTGTGCGAAGGCGCATTGTTGTGGTGCAAAATCCAAGAATTTTCTTTCCACAAATCTGGCCTTTTTCGTCGAATTTGCTCTCTTAAACGCCGCATAACGCTCAAATAATATTCTTTATTTACCGTTAGACCTTCCGGTAAGAATTCAGAGTGCACAACACCGCGATAGTCAAAGAAAACAGTCAACATGACTTTGACTTTTGATCGACTTTGGCGTGGTTTTTTCGGTTTCGGTTCAGTTGGAAGGCGCCACTCCGAAGCTTGTTGACTAGTTTGCATGTCAATCTCGTAAACCCACGTCTCGTCACCAGTAACAATGCGTTTCATCAATGTTGGGTCCGAACTGACTCGTTCTAGCATGTCCTCAGCGACTTTCATGCGATTGAGTTTTTGGAGAAAATTCAGATCTTTTGGGACTAGCCGAGCAGCAACATGTTTCATACCCAAATGATTAGTTAAAATGGTACAGATCGACTCGTGAGATACAGAAAGTTCGGCGGCTATCTCTCTCAGAGTTGAATGGGGATTTTCAGTTACTATTTCCTTCACTTTTGCGATGTTAACTTCAGTTGCAGACGTTGACGGCCTACCAGAGCGAGGCAAATCTTCCAATCTCGACCTGCTTGCAAGGCTCTGCCTTGCTTTTGAACGCTTTGAACCACTCATAAGCACGAGTTTTTGATAAAGTCGATTCACCGTAAGTCTTCTGTAACATTTTCAGTGACTCCGAACACGAAATTCCATTGGCGATGCAAAATTTAAGACAAACTCTTTGTTCGATATTTTTGTCCATTATGAAATTCGCAATACACACTATATATGATATTACTAAAACCAGCACTGTATTTAATATAAATAACAGATGCAACTCAAACTCCGCGCCAAAAGGGAAAACAGTTGTGCCAATCTAACAATTACAAAAAAACAAAAATTTGAATTTGGAACCATAAATAAATCATCCATTCCCGATACTTTTTTGACTGAATGTATTACAGTACTTAGAAATTGCTTTTTCCCTACCTTTACACAGGAAAATATACATGTACATTGTTTTATTACACTAATATTATAAAGAGGAAAAATTTGTATTTTGTGTATGTTTGTATTGAATATACTCAATAACTACTGGACCGTTTTGAATAATTCTTTGCAATGGATAGCTACATTATGGGGGAGTAACATAGGCTATATTTTATTCCCGAACTCCCAGGGGAACGGGAACTTCGCGGGTAAAACCACATGACGTCCGCTAGTCATCAATAAAATGGTATATACGTATATCCCATCAATTATGCTGAGGCCTATTAATGTGTAACACAACATGGTCGATAAGCTTTATCAATGTGACAGTACACATAATGTAATACTGTTTGCTGAATGATACTAGCACACATTAGAATGAGGTCAATCTAATAATATTGAATTGATAAGCTTGTCAATATGTGAAGACATTTAAGAAATCAGTCAGTGTGCCAAAAACTAAGCTACTTTTCTTATATTATTATTTTAGAGGCTCTTGGAGACTTAGTTAGCGGTTTCACAAACACACAAGTGATCCTATATCTAAGGGTTCTATTTTCTATATGGACATTCAGAACCCCCCCTAAAACCAACTAAAAACATGTCCCTAGTTTTTTCTGGGATACCTGCAGTTTCATTATTAATTTATTACTAGTTGCCCCGCACAACTTTGTCTGCTCCACTCTTATTGGTCTTAGTGTGATGATAGATAGATAAAGCCTATAGCCTTCCTCGATAAATGGGCTATCTAACACTGAAATAATTTTTCAAATCAGACCCGTAGTTCCTGAGATGAGCATTTTTAAGCAAACAAACTCTTCAGATTTATATATTAAAGCATAGATTCTTTCATCACCTGAAGAAAAGCTGCATGGTCAGATTCTTTAAGAGCTTCAATGGAGAAATGTAAAAGAGCGGTTGCTTCTCGCAGCTTCTGAGCAGCATGAGATGTAAGGGACCGCATGTTGGTTATGGCCTGAGATCGTGTGTTCCGAGCTGCACGAATGAGCTCATCTCGTCTCCTCTCTATGGCACGAGTTACCTCAGAGCAAGTGTGGTCTATTTGTTTTTCTAACTCTTCACAAGATTCCTGTTGAAACAATAAAAACAAAGCTATATTTTTGTGAAACAGTCTAGTTTTAATCTTATGCAAAAAAGATTAAGACTGAAGTCTTCTGCAAACAGTGCCACTTTGTAGTGAAACTTAAAAGATAAAAAGTTAGTTTTCTTGTTACATGGTCTTCTTTCTGTTACAAGAAAAGATAAAAAATGTTGATCTAGTTGATGTACCAATTTATAGGTAATATCCATCATATTATTGTCACAGGTTACTCTGTAAACTAGCTAGGACACCAGAGCCATTATTATAGTTGAGTTATTCCGGTCGGATACCCCATATTTACACCTGGGGATCGGTTTATTTTATAATATTTTCTATTCTGATATTTTATTCCAGTTGGATACCACTTATTTATTAACAGATTTATGGGATAGTCAGCAATTAAATATATGTAGAGGGTTTATGAAAAATATTTATGAATGAAATACACATCTTTGTAATTCTTACTGGAATGGAAACAAATAATCTTTATATGATGATGACATTTTAAACTTGACTGTACTCACCTATCATAAAGAGTAAGGGGATCAGACAGGAATCAAAACATATTAATAACCAGTAGGGGATCAGATCAGGGAATCCAACCAGAATAACTCTTATAGTTGTTCCTTGCATTGATAGAGGTGTCCAGTGTAATTGTTTTTGAAAAATACTCTTTGCGTCACTCAAATATGAAAATTCTTTCTCGTTTGGAAAGATATACTGTCCCTGATTTTTATGGTTATATACCTTTTTGCCTTTATTATACAGTTGACTCCACGTGTTTTAAATTATAGTAACCATTATAAAAAGTAGTGTTTACTTTCTAAGTACTTACATTAATTTTATCACCTGTTCCTTTTACTAACTGTATGTATTCTGTCATGGCTTTGGCTTGTTCAGATAGATGTTGTAATGATTGTGATAATTCAGTCTGAAATAAAAATAGTGAGACAATGTTGAATATGTGCCAATAGTCAGCACCCAGTTTATTCTCAGTCAGCTAAATCACCTCCTATAATACTGAAATTAAATGGCGAGCCAGAGAGGCAGGGATTGGAATTATTATTGGTCTCAGATTTGGTTTTAAAACTTTTTTGTTATCAAGTAAAAAGCTTGTAAAAATGAAGTTCAAAATGTTTTGTTATCAAAGTTTTATGTTACCTTATGGGCTCTGGCAGCAACAGACAATGCCTGTGTTTCATGTGTTGAGTGTCTTTCAGCAAGACAGCGTTGACAGATAGGTACGAGGCAGGCGTTGCAGTACAGGACAGGGGGCGAGCCATGGTCGGCGCACGTGGTGCCCAGCGGCCGCAGCTCGTGCTGAGCCAGCGGGCCGCGCGTGGGGTGCCAGGCGTCGCGGCAGCCCGCACAGTAGCGCACCGAGCACTGCTCACAGCGCACCACCGCCGCACGCCGTTCCCCTTCGCACATCTGACAGGCCTCCTCAGCAGGTGGAGCACCCGTGACCCCTCCGAACCGCTCAACAATAGTTCGCATAACGCGAAACGGTGGGAGTCCCTCAGCTCCATTATCGTCCAAGTAAACTAACTTACTGCAGGATGGGCATGTTATTGAAAAAGCTGCGCTCGAATACGCGGGCGCAGCCGGGGTTCCTGCGTAACTATTAGGCCTTGATCCACATACTACTCCACTGTCAGTTTCGCTAGACACTGAGGCTTTGTCCGCTTCTTGATAATCGTTCGAGGCTGCAGAATTATCTCCTTCGTGTATATGAGTCTGTAAATTTACGGCACAAACCCTACAAAGTGCATGCCCGCAAGGTAGTAATACTGGTTCCCTGTAGAATTCTTTACAAACAAAACATCTTATCTCCTCTTCCATTTTGTTATAACTGGATTGAAGTATAAAACCACTATGACCGTAAATTTTAATTCACATCACATAGTCTAATTTACTTAATTACATTGTTTGAGTTAAAGTTAGTGATAAATAAATAAAATTAACAATAAAAATAACGCGACATGCATCGCGCATTACATTTGCAATACACAGACAACTACAAGAAGAGCAAGAGAAATACCTACACACTGTCACACACAGACACAGTGTAAAAACATTTAGAGTTGACCAGGATCGACCTAATTTATGAGTATACGGTTTTTTCTTCAAAAAATTATTATTTCATTAACATTTATACTGCTACTGCTGGATTTCCCGAAGGAAGTTTGACATAAAGTGGTCAAAAGTAGAAACAGCTTTGGGTCTAAGAAAGCCAGGTACAGTCTAAACAAGCATATAAAATGCTAACGATTAGGATGCTGGACCGCTCTCTTGATTGCAACCATTATCGTTCATTTGGTATGCAACAAGAAAGCAAGCGAGCTTGCAGCCTAGCAGTGTCCGTACATACGATCTCGTGCAGCAAAAGAAATTCCGGCCCAGTACTATAAAGTTATTCATAGGAAAACAAAATAATACCATGCTCGACATGATTTGATTTGCAGATAATATTACGAGTCACGGCACCAACTCGCGTAGGTACTCGGGTTTAGTTTTGGTTACCGGTTTTGTAATCATCTGGTTGGTACAAGTTACCCTCCATCATAGATATAGAATTCCTATGTCCTATGCCCATCCTATGCCCTCCCTCCATTATATTGTAGTCTGTGGAACAAGCTTTTTTTGCACGTAATCTAGTCAATTGCCAACATTGAGAAAATTATTGTCATAACAATTTGTCAATAACGATTTGACAGTTTGTAAATAGGAAGTAGGAAGATTATTTGATTGGAATTGTGTTTATCAACTTTCAATGTTTTTATCTTTTTATAATGCGCTGTTAAATTAACTCTAGACCAAACAGTAATGTAGAATTAGTAAAATAGCATAGTTGTTCGAAGTAAAAATATTCAAAAATGGAGCCCGCGCTATCTTCTGATGATAGTTGCGATTCAGAAATGAAGCTGATGAAGAATGAATTGATCGGTAATAGAAATTTAAATGCAGCTATAGACAATATTTAAATAGAAAATAATTAATTGACCTATCTTAACTTAACTAATGTTTAGCGTGATCTTAACTAGATTGTTTCTAGTTCAATTTGTTTCTGATGTTAATTGTAGGAATGTATCACTTTTCCAATTTGTTGCGGTATTGCTAACTACCCTTTGAATTATTATTGAGCATTCATATGTATTATGAATCTTTGATAACGTTTACTTTACTAACACATTTCATTATCCTAGAATTTGGTTTGGAGGAAGAAAATCTGAGCAAAGAAGAAATGAGTGATCTTTTGAAAGCTTTGAAGAATTCAAAATCATCAGAAAAACTAGAAGAAGTTGCTCGCGACGAAGGAAATGTTAGTTGAGTTTGATTTAAGAATTATTAATCCCTTTTCATACACTCGAGCTACTCAGAAGCTCTAGTCCTGCATTGTCAAGTATAAAAGCTTGCATACATACCTATATATTCTTATTTTCACGTATATCCACTTTGTGAATATTTGAGAAGGGTATTAAAGATCCTCTAATGTATTTTGATTTATTTTATGTAACTGTCTCTTTAGGTTGAATCATTTTCTGTTTCAGGTTGAGAACAATCAATCAGGTTCTGGTACTACTGGTACTAGTACCAGTACGAGTAGTACCACTCCTAAAAAACCCATGAAAAGAAGGTTCTTAAATGTAAGAGACAGACGCTTGCCATGGAGCTTACTACCCACCACAATAACACCGGCTGAAAAGGCCCGCAGTCTGGCAGTTTATATAAAACTTATGTCACTGAACAGCTACCACCAGGCCAGACAGTCAGCAAACTTTGCCGCATGGCCCCCGCCGCTGCAGATTGTTGAAGAAACTACTAGAGTACAACCAGTAAGATCTACTAGAAGTGGCAGGTCTGTGCCCGTCTATGCAGATTTTGATGATGATTCTTCAGACCTGGACTTTGTCATCACTAAGACTAAGAAAAGAAAGGTATCAACTAGTGACCACAATGGCAGTGATGGCATCTATACTAATAAAGTTATGAGCTTAAAAAGAAAACCTTCTAAGGATGAGAATAATAGACCTGTAAAGGAAGCTAAGATGAGCACAGATAAACTAGAAGCTGTGTCTGGAGTGATTCCTGTGAAGCCTAAGAAAGACCTGTTTAGTGTGATTGAAGACTGAAGCACTACCTATCTTTGAATATTGGAATTTTAGATGAATAAATTATTTGAAGAAAATGGAAATACATTCTAAATGTCTTGAAAAAGATAATTTTGTAACATGCTTTCGTTTTGTGAGATGTTTATTTGTATAATCCAAAGGTGTAAATTGATGCCATTAAACAAAGTCACTGTAATTCGAAGTTATAGATGGGTAGATTTTGTATATAAATAGCTCATAGCATATTAATCATGGGATTTGATTACAAATAATGTAGAGCCTTTAGGTATAAATGACTGGCTATTTGAGTTTCATGGAACCCAGATTCTGTGCTGAATAATCATTGTACACTGTGTATGTGTAGTTTTTTATTATGAGAGTCATAAATTTTTAATTCTAAAATAATATAGTTTTGGTCACAGCATGAAACCTTTTTCCGCATGCATGCACTGGGAAATGTTGTAAGAAGGGAACTACCCTTTTTTACTATATTTTATTTTGTTGTATTCTCAGAAATTTTAAAATTTTATTTTTGCTTTAACAACATTCTATAAAAACAATCATGTTCTTGTTGTAAACAGGCTCTCACTTTAAATTTAATGTTGGAGCAGTGAAAATTGAATAATTGTTTTGTTTGTCTTTAATTTGTTATTTTAGCGTGTTGGTGCTGTATTGTGATTTTATTTAGAACTTTTGCACCATGCCCCCTAGCATGGTAAATTACCAAGTTATCGCCCGCAACGGAGCATCTCAGTGTCAACATACAAGAAGCAAAATTGTACAATTAAATTTAGGTTTAACGCAAGTTCACTGTTTGTTAGCAAGCAGACTTGCTGTGGGTGTTTCCACCAAGCACTTAAGAGACATGGGCTTTCTAGTCAACTGAGCCTGACTTGCGCTGGTAAACTTGCTAGGGGGAATCATGATTAAAACATAAATAATGTACTATAAAATGCAAGCATTTGGAGGAAGTCTTACGAAAAGTAATTACCTACTTATCGTAAGATTTGCTCAAGGTTTTTATATTATTATGAAAAAGAAATATAGCTGCTATATTAAAATTGTTGTGTAAATTTAAGTGGTTGTATAATAATTACTGCTTGAGCAACATGTGAAGTAAATAAAACGAGTATTATTGCCGCATCTAGACAAATATAATTTATCTTATTATCAATAAGTCTTACAATACATGTTTCCATATATTTAGAGTACATCATAGACAATCAACTTGAGACTGGATTTATACAATACAATAAGCTCGAGGAAAGGAATACATGTTATTATGTTATTGACCAAGAAAATTAGGGGTATGAGCAGTGACTGAGGTTCATACAGTCATACGACATGCCCACAATTTTCACGCCGCTTGACACCGTCGCCTCGCGATTCGTGGCGTTGCGAAGGTGTTTTCACAGCTTGGATGCGTTTCCTTCAGATGTGCGAGGATTCTTAGCGAGGGATGTAACCTTTAAGAACTAGCGAGTAGTCTGTACCGAGACTAGGTAAATGAAGCGATTCATTCTCGCACAACTCTACTGGAAACGCAGCCTAAGTCAGCATGTAGGTATCATTCATTAGTAACACCACTGATTGTGATTGTACACTATTTAGTCCATGTTTCTTCACAATGTTTTCCTATACTGTGGTTTGAAAACTATTCACTTCGTTCATTGTAGCTTACATCATTATAACTATGGAGTCACAAGGATTTTGCGAAATCAGAACTTAGTTATTGTATGTAAATCAATAACTTAGATAACTTATAGAGCTTTCCTCATGACTGGGTGCAGTCAGAGGTCTTATTGTGAAAAATTCGATGTAAGGAGCCTAACATAGTAGATATTTAGCTGCCCATGTGAAATAGCGCTAAGTCATCTACCTACACCGACTAAATAAATAGGAATTCTTTATTATTACTATCTATTTTTACTTCCCTCATACCTTTAGGAAAACGTTCCCCACCCAACCTTGAATATTCGATTCATCCTCCTACCCTCGTCCAATTAAGTGCTAGAAAAGATTTCAATCCCCAGATTGAAAACAAGTGGGAATAAAGTACTATAGGGATGTTTTCTGAGTAAAAAAAAATATGATTATAGGTGTTCAGTCCGTCAGTTATATTATCGAAAAATATTGGACGGTTTTTAGGGTTCCGCACCTCAAAAGGAAAAAAACGGAACCCTTATAGGATCACTTTGTTTTTTTACCAAATAAATAAAAAAGACGAAGATAAAACGCATGAAAGATCAGGAGACGCTTGTGACGTCACTATCTGGTAAAAAGTGTATCGGAAAAGACGTCACACGAGTTTTCAACGCACAGAGCTTGAAAATTAGTGTCACGTCGTTTCTTCATTTATTGTTTACCTACGTGAAAAAAAAAATCGTATCCGCTCCGTATAAAATACCTACCTACTATAAACCAATTAAGTAAATTAATTAATTAACAATAAATAAAACCTAAGATCACGTTTGCCCTTATTCTACGCAATACACTTTAAGGTACCGGTTTAAATACTACTTACAAAAGAAAATTTATATGATGTTTAATAAATATTATTTGAAATGTAAATAGATATTTGAAATGTAATACCGAGTTTTAGCACCAAGAGGGTGCGTGCTATAGTTCGATTCAAACTAGCGAGGGTAAGGGTTGGGGTATAGCCGGTCGAATCTGTCAACGTCAGCATGAAGTGAAATGTCATGCCATCTTGTTTTTATGGATTGACAGCTCACTTCGTGTTCACTTCTCCTAAGCCTTTACGGTGAGAGGTTTACAGAACCGCACTGCAGAACTGCTCAGCGAAAAGCACACCCACAGCCACTATTAAGTTCGAATCGCACTACTTATACGAAATTGTTCTATGAAATAATTGCTTGAATATCAGCTAGTTTAATCGTCTTCGTCTCTAGGTTCTCCCCGAGCCTTCGCCACCGACCTGACGAGAGTTGGCGAAGCTTCCTTCATGTCGTACGCCCACCCTATACTTGCGAAGTAATTCAATAGTGATGTGGTCATATTCATCGGTATGCCGAGTTCGGCTGCCTTGTAGTCCCAAGGGAAGGTGTGGTGGTAGTTGTGCCAGCCTTCACCCATGGCTACTATGGAAACTCCCCAATTTTCAACTGGCATTATGTTCCTGAAATGGAAAAAGGGCAATAAGATATCAGTTTATTAGAGACACTGTAGATTCCTACTTCAACATGTATTGTTAAGTGTTGGTAGACATGCCTATCTCCTTACTTCTGAAATGTTTTTACAAAACTTGATAATAGGAAATAGTAGACATGGAAATCAGATACTGAAAGAGATCTTAGGTATATCTAGGTATTGCTTTGCTAGTTATGCTCATGCCCGGTTTTACTAACTACTTGAATGCTAAATTAATGCTTGAATAAAAGCGATGTTGAATTTTGTTTTCAATGCTCGATTCAGCGCTGAGAGTTGATCCAACAAACAATGCCATAGTATTAAGGCATTTAATAACGAGTAGGTACCCTTAAGGACGCGGACAAGAACCCAGCGAATGCAGAGCTATGTATTATGTATCTTGCCGCGCCGCCCGTCACGCCGCTGAGTTCGTGTCCGCGGCCTGAGTGTTAGGTACTGAAAACGAGCATCAGCCCATTCATCGGCAATTATTTTATTCCTATTCTCAAAATAATTAGGGAGGGAGTTAAACCTAATTAAAAACTAGTGAAGTTACTTTAAGGAATTATAGTTTCTGCCTACCTACCTCATGGGAAAAAGGCTTCAGTTTATGTATGTATAAATGAATCTTACTTGTCATAAGGCTTATTGCCCCACAAATGCGCGAAGCTGTTGACGGACCAGGTGAAGTTGAGGCTCAGCAAGTACCGCAGCATAGCCTGAGACATGATGGACGTTTCCCAGGATTCGTTCCAGCACAGCGCAGGGATCAGCGACGGCACAACCCAGCAGCAAGCTATCTTGAATAGCAGGAAGTACCTAGAATGTTACAAGAGTTCAAAAGTTTACATAGGCTTCTGATGTTAGTTGATAAGATATAGGAATATCTATATACCTACCGACTTTAAGTAAGTAGGTAGGAACTAAAACTATGAAATTTATAAACTAAAAGTACTAAAAACAAGTCTTATTTTTTTCTCTAAGTCACCCAAAGGGGAATGGAGAGAGGAAGGAATGCTCGGAGTTTCCTTTCGTGATCGAAACAGAAATGTACATATGTACAGGGTTACTTGTAATTCGACGTATATTCGTCAGATGCTGATAGGGAGGCCGAAATGCAACAAATTGAACCCCCATATGTATGGCTGAAATTCAATCTTTTTCGAGATATTAGAATTTTTAGTTTTTTTTTTATATTTACCCAATAATTTGATATTTAACTCTTAATTCAACAAAATTATTAAAATTATGAGTGATTTAAGAACAATATCTTATCAATATTTTCATTACACTTCTCAAAAAATTTTGTCTCGTTCAAAAAATTACTATGAACTCAATCGTACAAATAACTAAAATAACTTTCCTTTTCTGTTAGTTTTCCAAAAAGGTATAAAAGTTAATTTAAAGATAAGCGATCAGTGGCATGGCATGTGTTTGAATCGGCGCCGGGAGAGAAAATCAGGAAGGATCCTCCCTAAAACAACCGATTTTACTGGCGAAATTATTCGTGATGCCCAATGCCCCAGATTGAAAACCGGCCAAGTGCGAGTAGGACTCGCAGATGAAGGATTCCGTACCATAAACCTCAATTATTATTTGTTGGTATTTTTTTTTTTTTTTTTAAGGATGGGGAAATCGTCAAATGACTCCTTCCGCTCTGGGCGAGGCGGAAGGGAGTCAACACAATCTGTGAAAATTTTAACTGTCTATTACGGTTTTTGATGTGCAGCCCGCTGACACACAGACGGACGGACGGGCGGATGGACTGACGGACGGACGGATGGACGGACGGACAGCGGAGGCTTAGTAATAAGGTTCTGTCAGTTACCCTTTGGTTACGGAACCCTAATAATGACCACCACATAAAACTAAAGCTTACTCATTTCAAGAACTATTATTAAACTAAATAAAAAATGGAAGATCCGAAATTACTAATGCTTATTTTTTTTAATAAGTTTTTGAAATTCGATTTTATCGCAAATTAATAAAAGATAACAAACAGAAACAAGAATTAGCAATAGTGACCGATAACGAATTAACCTCCAGCTCCGCCACATCACGAATAAATTCGCCAGTAAACTCGGATATACATCGAATTACAAGTAACCCTGTATAATTTATATCCACATGAAAACCAAGGGTAACTGGCATAAAAAGGCTGAAGAATCGCTTAACTTACCCTTGCTCGCTGAAAACGACTAACTATAGAATTTCTTAGACGATAAAGGCTTCGTAATTATACTCGATCTTATATTACGGAACGCTACGATAATTTTATGTACTTTCTCTTAGAGAACAGCTTTTTAATTAGGTTCAACTTGTCTGTAGTAAAGGAAGATAGCAAAAGGCTTGAAGGCAACATTTGTAAATAAGGATTTTTTTGAAAGGAAGTAGCAAATTTCTGGTAGGTAAAAGCTAACGGTAAATTGTTACCCATTTATCTCAATAAAGTAGGTTTTAGGCAGAAAGGCAGAAGACAATTTCCACGTATACTGATAGGTAGGTACTTTAACTAAGTGGTATGTGTTTGAAGTAGACAACTGACTACTAGAGCCCTTAAGAAATTATTTTTTCATTTAATTAATTTTCGAGATGAGTACAGTCAGTAGGTAATGGTCTACCTGGTATGGAATTGAATGAGGGGATCATTGACGATATCACTCATGTCGATCTTGACACCCTGCTTTAGAACGTCAGGGTGCTTCTTCATCATCAGCCAGCCGACGTGCGAGAAGAAGAACCCTCGGTTGGCGTCGTGAGGGTCCGCTGACGTCTCGGAGTACTTGTGGTGTACGCGATGGTCCCGTACCCACTCGTATATAGTATTCTGTTCACAAAGATACGTAGGTAATAAATTAATCATGTCGCGGAGATCTATCTGCAATAAATCTTCATATTTTTTACGAAACGTAAGTGCTGTGTGTGATTCTTCATAATCATAGATCAAATAAAAAAGTGAAGGTGACAAACATTTTGTTTATCTTTGCGAAATATTTTTTCGTGTCATCACTAGAGAACACAGCAGCTATGTGCTAAGTGTGATGAGTAACGTATTTTGGTTTAAAACAATTGAAAATCGTAACTTTCACTGAATACAGATTCTGCAGTACGATTCGGTAATCATGTCGGAGTGAAGTAATCACGAAGTGAGCTGTTAAATCAAGTACTTAGATAATCAAGATGGAAGACAGACGGCGTGTGTAGGGTGAAGTGAGACCACTTCACCCAAGCCTTCACTTCGACAAGCCATCGTGTAAATTTAGGTGCAGTAAGCTGCCAATCTATGTATACAAACAACATCGTGAAGGCAAAATAAAGGAGGTACTACCTGACCGGCCACGGAGTAGCATATGATTAGAATCCATTGTAGGGGCAGCTTGGCTTTGTAGGAGCGGTGACACCAGTACCGATGGACTCCTCCGGTCACTCCGAACCCAGCAACCAGACCGGTGAAATATCCTGAAACATTGTAGTGACGGACATTTAATAGGCTGATGATGCCCATAAACAATGAAGGCACAACCGTACAACTAGGTACTGGCCGACTACGATTGGCAGGCTGCCAATCATGGCAATCTAATTATGTTTTCGTCTTTATTCGTACACATTTTGGGACGCTTATTTATTTATTGGCCAACAGAGGCGAAAAAAAATCAACGGAGCGATTGAACATCGCAGCAAAAAGAACCGCAACGCCATCTATCCAACTAGCAGCGAACTAAAATCCTGCATCGCGCAAGCAAAGTTCACCGTGCGATTTGAACATACACATTAGCCCGAATATTAACTATCGGGCACTAGCCCGCCAGGCACAACAGCCGCCTGGTTGGAGGATCCTTCCTTTTCAATGGGGGTTTGCGGTACTTTACTCTCTGTACCGCACCCTCCAAAAGGCTACACAATCACATGCATGATTACATAAATAAGGACAAATACAAGTGTGCGTGTCATCTTTGCAGACTACCTACAGGACGGTTTTCATATAATGAAAGAAATAAGCACTGGTCTAATCTACATGGTGCGCAAAAAATAATATCACTTACCGAATGCGAAAGTCTGCCATTTGAACGGTTTACGGTTGAGAAACAAGTAGTTATAGAGCCATATGACGGCTATAACGTGGAGCACTGTGATCGATATTGTGTTGACCCATCTGATTGGAGTTACAAATCCCATACTTTTCTCCCATCTTCGTATCGGTGCGAGGAACTTAGGGTCGTCTCTACTTAGCATCTGGTCGTAGGGACTGGTCTGGTACAGTTTGACATTGCCTCTGGTCTCATTGGTGTCCTTTGCTGGGTGATGAAGTTTGTATTGTATGTAGTCCGTCGTGTGGAGCGGTTGCTCCAATTCAGTCTCCGTAAAAGTTATTGGAGCCATTGTTATTAACTGAGAAAGATAGGAAAAAAATGGTCAGATTGAATTTAGATGGCGTAAATGACAGGGATTTGTGGAAAGCAGTTGGAGTAAAAACATACGATGTATGGAAATAATGTTAATACTGTGGGGTGTCAGGGCTGCCATCACTTATTTTGCCGACAGACGTGTGTCGCCGCCGGACAAAAACTTAAAAAACTCCGGATATTTGGGTGAAATTGAATTATTTCCCCGGTCTAAAAAACACTCTTTTAAAAAAGAAATGTTGCTTATTTGATTTAAAATAGTCTAATTTATAATGTAACTCAGAAGTGGATCCGGTATTTCGCTCCAGGAGGGTTGGAAATATTGGTCTGTGCGGGGAAAAATTTCATTGTCACAACATGTTAGACATTTTCACAGTTGTTTAACGTTGTTACAAAAATAACCTAAACAATGAATATTAACAGCGAAAAGTTTAGGAGCTCGTAGGGTCAATACCATAGATTTTTATATTTCTATGGTTAATAGTTAATACCTTATGTTTTTTGACTATTTGTAGAAACGCGCTTATGCGGAAATGCTGTTACAATCAAGCGAACTCGAAATCTTTGTCAAGTTATGCCTACAAAACAGAAATAATAATAACGAGCTCGATTATTTTTGCCAAGTTAGCTAATATGTGTCTATCAATTATGAACTAACTAGTTGAACCGCGCAACTTCGTCTGCTCCGCTCGTATTGGTATTAGTGTCATGATATATATAGCCTTCCTCGATAAATGGGCTATCTAACACTGAAAGAATTTTTCAAATCGGACCAGTAGTTTCTGAGATTAGCGCGTTCAAGCAAACGAAGAAACTCTTCCGCTTTATAATTAGTATAGATTCAATCGAGCTTCCCCGGACACAAAAAGTCTCCCAAGGACCCTTCTTGAAAACCCCGTCGGAGGTTCCTCGGACGCCCTCGAATCTAGGACAAACCCGTGGGAACCTGGACGGCTGGCAGCCCTCGGTATTACCGCTTAAAGGTGAAAAATAAAAGCCTTTTTTTACAAAAAAATACAGCCGACTTCCAAATAAAAACACTACAAAGTATGAAATAACTTTAATTCCGTAAGTTGGTGTTTTTGACTGACATGATTGGTTAATATTTCTCCGTTTCTCCGCTCCACTGCCTTGCTCCGCGCAAATAGACAGGCACCCTAATGGGCAAAGTTGTACTGAGCCCTGGATGGTAGTTTATGTGGGCGTTTTAGTGGTGTTGTACGGAACACCGTCGTTCTTCTAAAAATTGGTACAAAAACACTCTAGCAAAGACCTAAAAGTACCTAGCTACTCAGTTGCGTTGTCACCTTTTGCTCTAAGGTCGTCATTAATGTCTTAATTCCCGAGAATTTCCTTGAGGTACCGGCAATTGTACTGGCTTCCGGAAATTGTTTTGTAGACCCTAATCGATAAAAGGGCCTTATACTTGTATACATAGTTTTATTTGTATACATAGGTGTAATGCAAAATTAATATTCAGGTGGAACCTCGGAAACTATATCAACAGCATTGATTTATGATCAACAGTAAAAAATAAAGTCAAACAGTCCTTTTTGGAAGTCGGTTAAAAATATAAATAAAGAAATAAGTAAAGTTCTCCTGAATCAACTTATTTTTCTATTCCTTTACGTTTTCTATTATTGAAAAACGGTTCATTATTTATTGTTCGGGTAACTACGAAGGGATATAAAGGAAACGTCAATTTACTTTATTGCATGTTTATCTGGCGCCTGCTACACGAAGTTTCGTGCGTGCCACAGTGAATGAATAGACTAGGCCAGAACAAAGAAGAGTCAGAACACATCAATCACAACCTCACACGGATTGAATGATTGATTGGTTGGAATAATTTTATTGACATGTGTTTATTCGAATATGTGTCAAACTTAGTATTTTCTATAATGGATTGTATTCTGACTGACTCTATTTTGAGTCTTACGTTCGTTTGGTTCTTCCTCTTTTGTATCGCTGCCTCGTACGTGCGTAATTTGTTTAGTTACCAACGGTCCTTTACGTGGACTCAAGCTAACCAGAAAATTAATTAATTATTCTTTTTAAACGATTTTTATTTTCAAATGAAAAACCGAGTGAAATGAGAAAATACAATTTAATGCCATAATTATTAACGTAAGTAAGACGTATTTATAACAAAACTTATTCACATAGGATGCATTTTGAAGTGTTTTCTTAATATTACGGTAAAACTGATCAAAAGTGGACTTCAATAGGTCGACTTGAGAAGATTTGCACCTTGATGCTAATTTTGGGGTAAGCGTTGTCTAACGACATCTCTGTAGTCGCCGCTTCCCAGCTATACATACAAACATTTTGTACACAAAACTTTCCACATTACATTTTCCTCACTTCTCGCATCTTAATACCCAATAACCGCTTTCCACAGAAATTTGCCGTCACTAGTCCCATTTTCTCATCCCCCATTTTCTAGCTCATTTCGATGAAGGTGTAAGATACTAAAATTTCTCGGAGGAAGTATACCGATCGAGTTGATTGCTGGCTGCTAAAGGAGATTTCGATTGCTTTAAAAAATCTTTCAAAGCAATCAAAGCAGCATCAGAGCAGAGACTATGTCTCGAGCGGGGTCGGGTCGCCATGATTATTGTCTTTGGGTTTCATGTTGACGAATGATAGATTAGTAGAGAAAAAAAAAGTATAAACACACATTCAATTGGTTTCAACTGTTGGTTCCATGAATCAGACGCGTTTCAGTGGCACATAAAATAAAAACTAAAAAATTTCGACCAAGTGAAATTGCTCGTTAGTTTCGTATTACACGTATGTTAATTTGAGTTTATTGAATTTGGGATTATTTGTTGTCGCTACGTAACTTAGTAAAAGTTCTTTGTTTACAAAAATTAGAGCTTCTCGTAACAGGGTCTAAGGAAGTTGGTTTTGTACTCGTATTTTATCCTAATGATGTCTACGAGACTAATGTACACTGACTATGATGGGCAGAAAACTCCATCTCTTACGTTTTCATCTTATAATTTTTATAATTTCAGACCAACCACTACTGAAATGAAGCTATTTCATGTGGTGTGCGCAATACTGATTGCGAAGGCGTTGCCCGTCAACGCTTACTGCCCCGAGGCTGCGCAGGCGCCGCTTCCATTTGTGTTGGAGTACGCGGTGTGGAGAGGATGGCACCAGGCTGTTATTTATGCTCCAGATCTCGAGCAAGGTATGTCATGGAATATGATATCGCACTCTTATAATAATAATAATGCTTTATTTCTGACCAAGTTCATAATGCAGGTTGACTTTTAAATTCAATGGAAATCTTTCATGTATTTATTTATTTAAACTTTATGAACAATACTGGTACATGGGCGGACTTGATGCAACACGGTATTCTTTACCAGTCAACCGTTGGTCATGAGAACATAGACAATATTTTATTCTATACTTATGTAGAATCAACTCTTCTTCCACCTGGCGTTAATCCCGGCTATTGCCAGGGTCCGCCTTCCTACTTAGCTTCCTCCACTTTGCCCGATCTTCAACATCCTTCTCAGTCAGGCCATTGGCTCTCATGTCGGACTTGACGACGTCCAGCCAGCGCTTGCGAGGGCGACCACGGGGCCTAGCCCCAAGAACAGCCATATTCATGCATCTCCGACCAACGTACTCCATAGGGCGGCGCATGATGTGGCCATACCAACGCAGACGACACTCTTGCAGTTTTTCCCCCACGTCACGGACACCAAGACTACCTCGGATGTAAGAGTTGCGTATGCGATCGGATCGCGTTACGCCACTCATCCACCTCAGCATCTTCATCTCCGTGACGCGAAGCTCCTGGGTGTGTCTGCTTAGTGCTGGCCAACACTCGCCCCCGTACAGTAGGACAGGCCGAATGATGCATTTATATATCTGCCCCTTGAGCTTCGGAGGCATTTTGCGGTCGCATACAACGCCCGTCACCTCGCGCCACTTCGCCCAAGCCGCGCCAATACGTGCTTGGACATCGTCGTCCACGATGCCAGACTCGTGCAGCACGGATCCAAGGTACCTGAACGTATCGGACTTTCTGATCAGGTCCGAACCTATTCGGATGAACCTATTTGAATCCGTGCCGCCACAGGACATGTACTCAGTCTTCGCCACATTTAGTCTCAGACCACCGTTTTCAAGCGTGTCCTTCCAAATGTTGACTTTGCGCTCAAGATGGGCTTTGTTCTGATTAACGAGGGCGATGTCATCGGCATACATCATTAGCCATGGAGGCTCATCTTGGATGTTTGCCGTAACTACATCGAGCACTACATTAAACAAGAACGGGCTAAGAGCCGAGCCTTGGTGAACGCCAACAGATATTGGGAAGCCATTCGATTCGCCAACAGCGGTCTGGACAGAGGACACGGAATCGCGGTACATGTCTCTGATAATGTCAATATAGGCCTCGGGAACGCCCTTGAAGCGCAGTGCCCACCAGATGGACTGCCGAGGTATACAGTCGAAGGACTTCTGCAGGTCTAAAAAGGCCATATGCAAAGCTCTCCTTCTCTCTCTGTAAGCCTCAGCCAGATTCCGTAAGGCGAACACTGCGTCCATGGTGCTGTTACCCGCCCGGAAGCCATATTGACACTCAGAGACAGTACACTCGCTACGGAGCCGTGTGTCAATGATGCGCTCGAAGAGCTTCATGGTGTGGCACATGATCTTGATACCGCGGTAGCTACCACAATCCTGTACGCTACCTTTGCCTTTGTAAACAGGGATAATCAGGCTAAATCGCCACTGGTTCGGCATTTCCTTGGTGATCAGGATGCGGTTAAAAAGATCCGTCAGAAGGTCCACACCATGTGGGCCCATCGCCTTCCACACTTCAATTGGCACATTGTCAGGCCCGACCGCTTTCCGGTTCTTCATGTGGCGAAGAGCAATGCGGGTGTCGTCGAGGGAAATAGGGGAAATAAGCCCAAGGTTAGGAGGCGGTTCCGGAGGAAGGTTATGGGGATGCTGTTTGTTAGACAGCTCCGCGAAGTATGTACACCATCTCTCCTTAACAGAGGGGGCATCGTAGAGCAGCTTACCCTGGGCGTCCCTTACACAAAGACATTTGCTAATGTCCCGTGTAGCTTTCTCCCGGCCACGCGCCAGCTTAAAAATAAGCTTTTGCCCCTCCGCAGTTTCCAGCTTGTCGTATAAGGGCGCCAGACTTTTGCTGCGGGCTCTGGCTACAGCTTTTTTGCAAGCGCGCTTAGCCGCTCCATATGCCTCCCTGTCATCCGGAGAGTTGGACCCTTGCCACTGTTTAAATAAAACCTTCTTCTTCCGAGTCGCCTCCTGCACCCCGTCATCCCACCACCACGTCTCCTTTCCTATGGTGCGGCCACCACGAGAAGTGCCAAGGACGCGCTTACCCGCACCGGTGATTGCTGAATGGATCCTACTCCAGATCTCTTGAGCGGACTCATGCGGAGCACTGATCTTGAGATGCTCGACCTCCGCGATGAAGTCCGACTGCCTAGGACCATCAAGCAACCACCACTTAGTGCGGGGTTTGCGTTTCTCGGTCACTCTCTTCTTCGGTACAACCGCAAAGTCCAGGACAAGGAGGCGGTGTTGAGCCGTTAGGCTTTCGCCTGGGATGACTTTGCAGTTGGTAACCTTGCCAATGTGGCACCGTCGCACCAGCAGGTAATCTATTTGGGTTGAGTAGGCACCACTACGGTACGTAATAAGATGCTGGGGCTTCTTCTGAAAGAATGTGTTCGCGATGGCTAGGTCAGACACAGCGCAGGTGCTAAGTATATTGACTCCCTCTGCGTTTAGCTGGCCATAACCAAAACCACCGTGAACACGTCCATACTCTCCAGCAAACTGACCTACGTGACCGTTGAGATCCCCCCCAACCAAAATACCTTCGGAATTCGGGATAGCGCGTAATACGTTCTCGAACTCATCCCAGAAGGCCTCCTTTTCAGACTCACAGCAACCAGTCTGAGGAGCATAGGCGCTGATTAGGTTCGTTACCGACCCTTCGAACAGCACCCTAACTCGCATCAACCGGTCGCTGCATCGGTCTACTTCAAGGAGTCCATCCTGAAGGTTCCTAGACAGCACCACGGCCACTCCGCTCCTACCCGCTGGTGATCCGGTGTACACTAGCCGGTACCCCTGCCCGATGTCACGTGACTTATTTCCCTTCCAGCGCGTCTCCTGAAGGAAGGCGCACTGGACCCGACGCTTCGCAAGTACGTCTGCGAGTTCTTGGCAACGTCCGGTTAGGGAGCCAATGTTCCAGGTGGCAAAGCGGAACTTCTTCTTGGGTACTATCCTCTTTAGCCGTGCCCGTACTTGACACGGTAGCCCTAGCCCACTTATCGCAGGTTTAGGGCGATGTGCCTGCGCGTCGTTATGCGGCGACGCCCTAGACCGAGTACCCTTACCTAACTTGTTTCTCTCCATACATATATGACTGAAGTTGGTTTTACGTGGGGCGACCAGCCGTCTGACCCCCACAACCCTACAAGAGGGAAACCAGGTTCGCCAGAGCCTCGTCCGTTGGACAGCAGGGTGCACCGCTAGCAGGTGAGGTTGGCTTGGGTCTTTAAGATGGCAACGGACCCCATACACCCCACTGAAGTTAGTTTATGTAGAATCAACTGTTTTGCACAATTAAGTATGTTCGCATAATTCGAAAAAAATGTAGGGAACAGCCAATTTGTCTCCGGATTTTAGTGTTGTTTCCATACTTACTGCTGTGTGAGTGGAATCTGTAACTATATAGGTACCTACTGAAAAAATTGCAAATCAATCAAAAGTAATTTCATATACACAGAGAAGATAACTGCAATGTCATTGAAGAGAATCCCAGATTTCGTTGTTCACACCTGTGACTACTGCTTCAGGTACGCATTAAAAGTTTAACAAATAACTCAACAATTTGTTATGGAGTAATTTTCATGCTTTCGTGCATTTTATTTTTTCTCAATAGATGGCGCTCTGACTGATCAGAATACATTAGGCAGTTTCTTACTAAATTTAAAATTGTTATATCTATTTAATTTTGTGGGTCAGTTTTGATGAAGTAAACGCTAAATGTTACTCGGGATAACACTTAATTTTTTTAAGTAGGTACCTAGATTTTTAATCCAATCAGTGGTTTGTTACGCTCGATGATCGATTACGTACTTTAAAGAAATACGATATTTTTTATGATTTTTACAACTAAAAAAGTTTTAGACTTTTCCCTATACCTGTAGTATAACACGGTATTACTTGCCAAATTACATAGTTCTAGGTCAGCGGGAAATACCCTATAAATTTTGTTTCGCTTTTTGCGGCATAAACGGCCGTATCTTTTTTATGTTAACTAATAACTATGATTTTTTTACAGTTTCAAGGGACCGTAGGCTTGAGTGTATGGTTAAAATTCCATCTAACACCACGTGTTCCCGAGATAAAGGGTCTTAATAGACAGACGGACGGACAACAAAGTGATCCTATAAGGGTTTAGTTTTTTACTTTTGAGGTACGGAACGCTAAAAATACTGAATCATGAATCTAGATTTAAATAAATATCTTAATATAAAACAGCTGTTCTTTGAATGAATGTCTTACAAACGAAAGAGACAATTTGGAAGCTTTCTTTTCTTTTTTCTTTTTTTATTGTGAACTTTAGGTGAACAACTAAGAGTGGCATTTGGGATGAAGAACGAGGATAGCGCCAGCCAGACTGCACTTAGTTTATCTTTAAAGATAGAAAATTTTACTATCAAGAGCTATCGAGAGAGAAGCTTCAAATTCATAAGAATAAAATCTAATCTGGGCTAATACTGTATCGCAGCTACATACTACTGCACATACATGCTACTCATGCTATTCATGCTACTGTACATTCATGTGCATGAAGTATTAAATAAAGAAATATGTACTGGGTTGCGGAATTTGTTCGAGTTACCGTGGCCCTGGTACGCAAAGGGCATTAGGAGGAACACGGATGGGTATTAGTCAGTAAGAGTCTGACACTCCCTCCTGCTTCGCCCAGAGCAGGAGGAGTCATTTAATGATTTCCCATCCTTAAAAAAAAGCTACATATGTACTATAATCCTCATACCTACCTGCATATTTAAAACCTGAAAGTGTCTTCGTTTTAATACTGCCAAGTTTGGAGCAGTTGTCATGGTTAACATGGGATTTAAAGCATACTTAAATGTAAAATCTTCACATTTCAATACATGTACAAACAACAGCTTCGTGTTGAACTTCGAAGATCATAACCGGAATGGTTATGTAACGTGCAAAATAATCGAGTCCTTACCGCTGACTTATCGTAAGTATCATGATTTTGAGTAGGAATTTTAGATCTTAAGCTACAAGCGTATAAGAAAAAATTTTCCTTTTTTAAATTTGTTACTTATGATAAGTCGGCGATAAGGTTTCGGTGTTGTGAAACATGAAGTAATAATGAAGACTGCAATTCGTTGGTAAAAAATAAGTGTGTTTTATGTAGGTCAGTGCAAGGCAGTGAGCTCAGTCATTCGGAATCGGTAAGTTCACGCCAATCAAGGCGTGTTCGTCAAAAGCTCCGGTTAGCCTTACGACATCATTCAATTATAAGTTTATTTCTGAAAGTCAAGTTCACTGGAAGTTTGTAATTCAAGGGTAGATAAGACTTTTGGGCATAATATTTGTTTCCTGCTTTGCGATAAGTATTTTTAAACGAGCAAGCTCGGAAGTTTTTATGTTAGTTCCTGAATCAATTTGAAACGGCTTTTCGGATTCCGATGTGATTTTCGACATAGATAATCAGTGGTCTGAATTGCTCATAGGTTCTCGCCATTAAGGAAAAGTACTTATTAAAGAAATTCACATAAACCATGGACACAAACGAAACTTTTATTAATCTACTTAGTAACATGATTTTCTTGAAAAATGTTAGTGTAATAGCGTATTACCTACATTAAAATTAAAATTTTATAAAATACGAGATTTAGGTAATATAGGCAATGAATGTTGATTTTTTATGTTGGTATAATTAAATCATTTGTGAAATAGGAATCATCACAAAAGCGTAGCCACACAGGATAACGAACGAACTTCAGTCAGTCTGTGAGTGACTGACTGACAGACAGACAACGCTCAGCCGAAACTACTGGTCGTAGTTAGCTGAAATTTGGCATGTAGCTTCCCTACACTATGTAGGGGAGTACTAAGAAAGGAATCCCGAAATTCCTCCGGGAACGGGAAAATACGGGATATGCGCGTACGAAGTCGCGGGAGAAAGCTAGGAATCAATCCTAATATATAAAATTCTTCCGTTACTGGAAAAACGGAAGAATCAGTCACTCTCAGTCAGTCTGTGAGTGACTGACAGACAGACAACGCACAGCCGAAACTGCTGGTCGTAGTTAGCCGAATTTTGGCATGTAGCTTCCCTACACTATGTAGGAGAGTACTAAGAAAGGAATCCCGAAATTCCTACGGTAACGGGAAAAAACGGGATATGCGCGTACGAAGTCGAAAAAACTAGGAATCAATCCTAATATATAAAATTCTTCCGTTACTGAGTGAGTGAGTGACTGAATGACTGACAGACAACGTACAGCCGAAACTGCTGGTCGTAGATAGCTGAATTTGGCATGTAGCTTCCTTAAGAGAGCACTAAGAGAGGATTTCCCGAACTTCTGGTCCGATTTGAAAAAATCTTTCAGTGTTAGATAGCCTATTTATCGAGGAAGGCTATATATAGTACCATCACGCTAAGACTGAATGAAAATTGTGACGCAGACGAAGTTGCGCGGGTCAACTAGTATTATTATAAAGAAGTAAAACTGTTTGCATGTTTATCTGGGGTAACTCTCTAGAAATACTGATCCAAACACGATAAGAGTGTTTATAAAAACTTAATGGTGATCTGTTGACGTGAACTGTCGCGGAGTTTGTGTATTTATTTATTTTGTTTTACAGAAAGCTTACAGAATAATAACCAAATTTAAATAACATAAATACTCGTAGGTAATAAATTTGCTAATTACAAGCTTCCACATTTAAAAAAACTACTTAGTTATACGGTGCTTGTGTTGACCAATTACAGCGTAGGTAATCAAACATTTTACAATGTACATAAGGGATTTCGAGATACTAGGGTATGTCAAGTCGTGCAATATCAAAATTAAAAGCTACTTATGGTTTCCTTGAAAGATTCAGATAATTTCGGAAACCATCAAGAATCCGTTTTTATTTTCATAAATTATATCGGCGCATATAAGAACCATGACGGAAAAGGTTTATTTTGGTCTTGAAACGGATCGTTATGAATACAAATAGATTATTCAGTGAATATTTTATAAGGGGTGAAATCGAGATAACAAAACATTCTCAGCCAGGCAATAGCAACCGTGATGATTCAAGTAAAGCATCGCGTAATGACTCAAATACATTTTCGACAAATGTTCAGGAATGGGGCATGCAACTTGACATATAGAAGAATAATTATCAACGTAGGTGCTACCATCATAATCGTCCCTTATCCCCATGTATTAGGGGTCGGCACAGCATGTCTACCATAATTATTATGTTAGTGTTTATAGTATTATGTTACTTTCTAGTTCCAGCGACATTATTGTTCACACAAGTCATCCAACGTTTATTAGTTTTCTTCTATACAACCTGTAACAGAATAAATACAAGGCAACTTAAGGGGTCATTGTACACATCATTATGAACAACTGTCACTATGGGACCAAAAATAAAATCGCGAAAAAAATTCGACTCCCCCATACAGTTTTGTGAACACGTCTCGACAAAATGTACTGAACAGCTGATATTTTTTCGTAAAAGTTATTTTTAATAATGAGTACAATGACCCCTTAAGAGGTATTGCGTTTATTCGGTTATACATGCTGTTATTTGAGATATTAAATTTTGGAAGTCGGTGTCAAACAACTAAAAAAAAACAAAAACACTTTGAAGTGTTTTTTTTTTATCGAAGTCGGTTGTATTTTACGAAAAAACAAAAATAAATAAAATTTAAACCAAAACAAACCATACTTCATAAGAAATGAAAATTTAATAAAAATTAATTAAATAAACTAATAATAAAACCTAAAATAAACTTAAATGCAACTGCCTAATTTCTACACAATGCGACGAGTCAGCAGTTTTGTGATTGAAAACGTAATTTTGTGATAGTCCAAATTAATACTCATAAACTAGACACCAGATTATATGAAACATAAAAATACCAATATATGCAAGAAAAGTAGCTAAAATATGCACGAAAATCTGTAAAAAGAGTCAAAAATATGCAATATGAAATAATAAAAAACTTTGTATATTTTTTATATATTTTAAAAGGCTATTAATACATAACAATAACAATCGTATTTGCGAAAATATCAAGTAGGACATATTACAATTTACCATTCAAAATGTGAACGATAAGTGTTATTCAAAAAGATCTGTAGACAAGTTGTGGTTACTTTTTTGTAAGCGAGAAAAGGACCGTTCTACGTCCACTGAGTTAACTGGGCAGACGTTTCTGGTGTCACTATGTAAGACATCTGAATGATGAACAAGATCGAGTGTATACGAGTATAAATTTGTTATTGCTAAAACATGCAACTACCGCTGAGAAGGGGCTAAATGTGCGAATGCATATGCATTTGCAATAATCCTGTCTCTACTCACCACTTTCCACAAAGTTGGTATTATAAAATAAAATATAAAAGCCATTTATTTCTTGCAAAACAAAAAAAAAAATAAACAAAGTGATTAAAACTAACTTAATCCTAATTTTAGTACAAATATATCATGAATTTGCAAGAACCCCAGAAAAGTTTGTATTATGCATTGCTAATTTAAGATTAACTCAGCAAATTGTGTCACATGATCCATTGATAAAATTATAAGTTCGTTAACAAAAATGCTGGAATGTATGTTTTTATTACTTCGTCTAGATACGGCACGTACGAATCTTTGAGATCTTTACGTTCGCGGGTTGCTGATGAAGCCGTTTATATTTGAAACATCGTTCTTTTGTCATATATCAAACGTCGTTATAATAGTTAATTAATTAAAACGATTGTGTTAATTAATTAACTAACGATTTAATCCTTTTTGTACATTAAGTAAATTGGTTTAATTTGCATTATTAGCGATTTTTGGTGCTTATGGCAAACTTGTTTGAAACAAGGCACGTAAATCTTTATCTCATACGTGTGATATTTTGGTATAAATACTTACATTATCATGTAAGATATTTTAAACTGCCCGTATGTAGGTTGGTTGACTGATTTCTTGAAAATAAAACTACAAGTGTTGAGATTTTTAACCGACTTCTTCAAAAAGGAGGAGGTTCTATGTTCGGCTGTATGTATTTTTTTTATGTATGTTCACCAATTTCTCCGCCAATTGAGGACCGATTTTAAAAATTCTTTTTTATTTGTAAGCCTTTACTCCTGAAGTGGTCCCATTGTCACCAAGTCAGAATCTGATGATGGGATCCCATGAAAATCGAGGCGAACCCTCATATTTTATAGGCACAAACAATGTTTTTCATAAAATTTCTAACGCAATTCAAATATTTGTGCCTGAAAATCATCATATCATGTTGCTGAGCTGATCATGGAAGGTATAGGTCAGGATCTGATGATGGGATCCCATTTAAAATGTTTGTACAGAGATATTTGCGCTAATTTTTAACCGATTTGGATGATTCTTTTTTGTTTGGAAGAGTATTTTCCCGGACTGGTTCCATTTTAATTTGGTGAAGATCTGATGAAGAGCTTTGGAGGTAGGCAACGGAACTCTTCAATCAATGATAGCAAATGGATAGGGATTTCTGAAATCGCATGTCTGTTGATGGTTTACACCAGTTCATAACATAAAATAACGCCGGTCAAAAATAAAAAACTTTTTACAAAAAAATTAAAAGAACTTCTTAAAACCGAACACTACAAAGTATAAAACAACTTTAATTTCGGAAGTCGGTGTTCCGAAATTAAAGTTATTTTATACTTTCATAGATATCAAACAATCGAATTAGCATCGGCTATAAATTCAAAAGTATAAGTAGTTATTGTAGGTGAATATCAGAAATATACATGTATCTTTATGAAATAACTTAGTCACAAATTAATATTCCGCGTTTGTACAGTGTTTTGTACTCATGCATAAAGTTTTAATAATTACCTATTTTGAATAGCAGGCTTTTGTACTCAATTATAAACATTGTTTGAAAAGTATAAATGTTGTGATGTTTTTGGATAAATGTTTTTTTTCTGTATTTAAATAATAAAAACACAACGTTGGTTGAAAAAATAATTGAAATAATAGCAACCTAATATGAGTAATTAGGTAAAAGCAAAACTATTAAAACTCACCAATAATTTTGCGGCTTAAAAATTACACTGCAATTCACAACATTAAAAAATTCCTGTCACCACTATTAATCACGTGTGCTTCTGTCGAACCAACATCTGTGTAGTGTACGAGGCTCTGGCGTGCGCCTGCGACTCACGTTTGCTCCTCCTACGTGTCTCGAGCACTGTTCAAAATCTGCTCAGCCGAAACCTTGTCACGTACTTTCACTCACTACAATGATGTGCCATCGATTAACTTCATTACGTCGCGGTTATGAATCATTACAACCATCAAGGGATTAATCCGATCTGCCTTTTATACGCTATTTTATAAAATTCATCGTAAATATTATCTAAGTAGTCGGTATAAATGATTGAATATGAAAAAAAAATTGAGGTTATAATAAAAAATGTTCTTAACAATAGAATAATAAACATGGAAAGTTTCAATATCAATATAATTCTATTAGTTTTATCGCTCGATTTCGTGATAATTATAAGTGTTTTATTATATTACCTTATTCATAAATCTTTGGCCCGTGGATTTGCTCCCATAATATGTTTCCCAGAAAACTTACATTTTCTAGTATATAAAGTAGCAAATGATGCTCAGTTATAGGTAACTTTCTATGAGTGAAATAATTCCGGAATGGAATCAGTTCCTCCAGAGTTACAAGCAGTAGGGAATATGCATGCGATGTTTTTTTTTATATGCAAAATGACATACTTATAAGCTCTAGTAAACAATCATAAATTATTTTTTAAATAACTTCATCAGCGATGAAGTTATAAAGCTTCAAAGATTACAATTAGAAAGAGATGTCCGATATGAACTTTGACGTCAAGGTCCATGATGCACATACAGCTGCCATAGCAGAGCATTAAATATGTCATATGCTGAATGTCAGTAGATTTTCACTGAGTCTCCAGTTTAGGAAGTGTTGCAGAGTGTGAAGTTAATCGAGTTGGTTCGTTTAGGGTTAGGCGCATATTGAATTTCTTTTGTACATTCTTAAACAACACTACTTTACTTTTTTTACTGGTACATGTTAGTGTGTCTATGTTAAAATCACCCAGAATAAATATTTTTTGCTTGAGTATCTATCTAGACCTGATTGTAAGTTTAAACAGCAACAGCTCAAGTTTTTCAACAAAAAGATTAATATTACTGTTTGGTGTTCTATACTTACACAATATATACCAACTTTTTTCTGGAATTATTATACCACAACACTCAAAATGATTTTCAACCGATAGTTCAGATCTTTACATAAAGACTAAAAAGTTTCTAATATTGTGTGTTCTACAAACATGAAAATTTGGCTTCATCTGCCTGGTAGCTGGCTCTGTAATGTATTCAAAGGACTTTCTAAAGAAGACATAGTAACGTATATTAAGGAAAAATGTAATTTACAAGTGAAAGTGGAAAAAATTAATATGAAAATAGAAAAGGAGTATGACAGTTACAAAGTTTTCATTCCGAAACATAAGGAGGATTTGTTTATGAAGGACGAATTCCGGCCCGATGGGGTATCATACCGCAGATTCATTCATTTTAGAGGAAACTTCAGAGGCAAAGTGGAGACACAGAAAATTAATACGAAGACCAGTAACAATGGATAAAGCGGTGAAAATGATCAGCTTCAATTGCAAATCTGTAAAAACGTCGATTGACTGTATTAGGCTGCTGTGTGTATCAGCTGACGTCATAGCATTACAAGAAACATGATTACTGCCCCACGACTTGGAGTTTCTAGGCACTGTGCATGATCATTTTGCTTACACTGGGACTTCTGAGGTGGATACTTCAGCCGGGATACTGCGAGGTAGGCCCTACGGAGGAGTGGCACTCCTCTGGAGGAAAAGTTTATTCTCATCTGTGACGGTTATAAAGTGTAGTAGTGCTCGTCTTACTGCAATACAGATAGAACAATCAAACAATAGGTTACTTGTTTTTTCGGTATATATGCCTACTTGCTGTGCTGATAATTTAGCTGAGTTTACTGAGTGCCTAAGCAAGATGAACGCTATTATAGAAAATAGTGGTATTCAATATGTGTTTATGTTGGGTGACTATAATGCGCATACCAATGAACAGTTTCACTACGAATTGTTAAAGTTTTGTGAGGAACAATGTTGGACCTGCGCGGATAGTGAACTACTACCTCGCGACTCATATACATTTGTGAGTGATGCGCACAGGTGCAAGCGCTGGCTTGACCATTGCGTAGTTACCTCGGTAACTACCGACCGCGCCAAACTATATCTAGTGTAGAAGTATTGTACGGCACTTATTGGTCCGATCACTTTCCAATTCAATTAGAATGTAACCTGAGTGTAGTGGAGTCTATTATTCCTCTACATAAAGTATTAGAGGACATATAGTAAGGTTATTTGGGGCGATCGAGATTTGGAACAGATTAAGATGTATGAAAAATTGTGTAATTCAGGTTTATGTGAAATAGATTTCCCCTCAGAGTGTATTGATTGTGCGGATAAAGTGTGTGGCGATGTAACTCACAGAGTACTTTTAGACAAAATGTACACAAAAATCATTGATATACTTTCAACATCTGCATAGCAAACCGCTACTCGGGTCAGGCAAAAATGTTATAAACCTTTAACCGGTTGGAATAGGCATGTCAGAAGTGTTCACTCTCAGGCTCGGCTTGCTTTTCAGATGTGGCATTTATGTGGAAATCCAACTTCAGGATTTATTTGTGAGAATATGCGAATTACACGTAATATTTTTAAAGCCAAATTAAAGTGGTGTCGCAATAATCAAGAACAAATAAAACTAGACATAATGGCTGAGCAGCGCAAATCAAAAGATTTCGGGAAGTTCTGGAAGAGCACTGGTAAACTGAACTACAAGCCGAGTCTGCCGGTGAGCGTGGCAGGAATTTGTGATCCTCAAGCCATTTCAAATTTGTTTGTGAATCAGTTCCAAGTTGATCCCTTGTCTGGACCGATTACGCCCGAGTCTTCATCGGTGATTGGCGCTGAGGTAAGTTCTCCGTGTTTAAGTTTTTTGGCCAAAGAGATAGCAGATGTCATTAAAAAGATGGATGGAGGTAACTCTCCGGGACATGACCACCTCAGCGTCGAACACTTGCGATACGCGGGGGTTCATTTACCAATGGTGTTGGCAACATTTTATTCATTATGTATAAGCCACTCGTACTTGCCAGATAAACTTATGAAGACTATAGTCGTGCCAATAGTAAAGTACAGAACGGGCGATGTCACAGACCCCGCAAACTATAGGCCTATTTCCTTGGCAACTGTGACAGCTAAAGTGCTGGACTGTTTGCTTGATACACATAAATGGCGAGTCGTATAAATCTTCATGATGCCCAATTCGGTTTCAGACCCGGACTATCGACGGAGACTGCCATCATGTGTCTTATGCAGACTGTTCAGTATTATGCTGATAGGAAAACACCAGTCAATGCATGTTTTCTGGACTTATCGAGGGCTTTTGACCTAGTGTCATACGATATCTTGTGGGAAAAGCTGCGAAATGAAAGCAATGTTGACTATGCTGTTATTTCTTTGTTGAAGTTTTGGTACAAGAATCAGACAAACTATGTCAGGTGGGGTGGAACTCTCTGATGTGTATGGGTTGAAGTGTGGGGTGAGACAGGGGGGTATTACCTCACCTCGTCTCTTTAACCTTACATTAATCAGCTCATTGTTGAACTCAGCCGCACCCGTATAGGCTGTCACATTGACGGAGTTTGTATTAACAATATAAGTTACGCTGACGACATGGTGCTAGTCCATCAATAAGCGCACTCAGACGTCTAGTTAGGTTGAGTGAAGACTATGCCGTCACTCAGGGACTCAGGTACAAGGCTAAAAATGTGAATTATTGGTATTCAAGGCAGGCACCAAATGTTACACTAACGTGCCAGAGTAACGAAATTTAAGTACCTGGGTCACTGGCTCACTCATGATCTGAATGATGACCTGGATATAGAAAGGGAACGCAGGGCGATGGCTGTCCGAGGTAATATGCTGATTCGCAGATTTGCACGTTGTACGACACAAGTCAAAATAACCCTTTTCAGAGCATACTGCCAGACATTTTACACGTGCAGTCTGTGGGTCAGGTATACGCTGAGGGCATACAATGCCTTGCGAGTCCAGTACAACAATGTATTCAGGATGCTGTTGGGTCTACCACGTTTTTGTAGCGCTTCTGGGATGTTCACCGAGGCCAGGGTTGACGGTTTTCATGCCATTATACGGAAAAGGTGCGCTTCTGTTCTCAGTAGAGTACGTGCTAGCTCCCACAGCATCCTGAGTGCATTGTGTGATAAGTGGGACAGCCCCATGTTGGCTCCCTGGATACGGCTGCACACGTAGGTGTCAGTCGTTTCAATTGTGTTTGTTATTTTGTACTAACATTAGGGTTAAGACTTTTACTAACAACATATGGATAATTTGGTCCGAAATAAATGTTATTATTATTATTATAGCAACAGGGACAGATATATTTGTTTGAAATAATTATATCTCGTTTGATTTTTGAGTAATATTGATTCTATTTTCACTGTATTATATTGTTGTATATTTTTAGATAAACCGTATAGATAATAAATATTTTTTTCATGCCTATTCCCTATTGAACCTCTTTACTTTAAATAGATATTCCAGAGCATTTATTGATATCGAGACAGTTTGTAAATAAACATTACTATGTAGTATCTAAGGTGTATGCCCAATGAATGCAATAAACAATTGAAAACGTTTGTGATTTTTTCAAAATCAGAAATATAATCATCATCTGCCTAGCCTTTTTCCCAACTATATTGGGGTCGGCTACCATTCAAACCGGATTTAGCTGACTACCAGTATTTTACGCGGAGCGGGCTTCTGACTATCCGTAACGACTGCCAAAGATCTACAAATGACAGCCGGGACCAACGGTTTAACGTTCTTTCCGAGGCACGGAAGAAACTCGCTATGTTAAGATGGTCACCCATCCACATACCAACATTGGCAAGCATTGCTTAACATTGAAGATCAACCCGTGCGGCTGTTATTATCTAGCCACGAGTTCCGAAATCAGAATTATAATATGCGTAAATAATATACTTAATATTCAAATTAACACTGATAAAAAAAGAAATAAATCATAATTTTAAATAAAATATAAATCTTAAATTAGAGGAGCTCGTGGCTAAATAATAACAGCCGCACGGGTCGATCTTTACGGTTAAGCAACGCTTGCCAAGGTTGGTCTGTGGATGGGTGACCATCTTAACATACCGAGTTTCCTCCGTGCCTCGGAAAGCACGTTAAGCCGTTGGTCCCGGCTGTCATTTGTAGATCTTTGGCCGTCGTTACGGATAGTCAGAAGCCAGTAAATCTGACTCCAGTCTTGCCATGAAGTACCGTGTTACTCAGTTAATGGGTTGTGGAGGTCTGGTAGGCAGCCGCTCCTCGTAAAATACTGGTATTCAGCTAAATCCGGCTTGACTGGAAGCCGACCCCAATATAGTTGGGAAAAGGCTAGGCAGATGATGATAAATCTAAAATTAAAACCACGTAAATAATCAACGTGTAACAGAACAAGACTTTTACTATGGATCCAACTCCGAAATAAATCAGTACCTACATTTTGTCGAGTTATGCGCACATTAATGTATGGGGCAGTCGATTTATTTTTTCGCGTTTTCGGGATGGTCACTTAGTAGTAGAAGTAGTTCATAATGATAAGTACAATGACCTCTGACGTATTACGTTAATTCTCTTACACGTTGTATTGAAACAAATAATGTACCTACTTATGAATAAAATTCTAGAATATTCAGATATGTTTTGAAAATAAATATTACTATGGCTATTTTTAACTATGGCTAATTTCTTCAAAAAGGTGGAGGTTCTATCTTCGTATGTACTTTTTTATGTATGTTCACCGATTTCGAAAGCCTATACTTCTGAGGTGGTCCCATTGTCACCAAGTCAGAATCTGATGATGGGATCCCATGAAAATCGAGGGCAACCCTCAAATTTTATAGGCACATCCACATACAATGTTTTTCATGAACGCAATTCAGATTTGTGCCTGATTATCATCATCATCATTTCATCCCATGAAAAGTGTTTGTTCAGCGATATTTTCGCCAATTTTTAACCGATTTGGATGATTCTTTTTTGTTTGGAAGAGTATTTTCCTGGACTGGTCCCGTTTTATTTGGTGAAGATCTGATGAAGATCTTTGGAGGTAGGCAACGGAACTCTTCAATCAATGATAGCAAATGGATCGGGATTTCTGAAATCGCATGTCTGTTGATTGTTTACACCAGTTTATAACATAACATCACGCCGGTACGCTGTGTTTGTGGTTTTACTTGTTAGTGGTTACCTGTGAAAAATAAAAAACTTAAAAAACCGACTTCCAAAAATAAAACACTAAAAAGTAAAAAATAACTTAAATTTCGGAAGTCATACCAAAAACACCGACTTTTTGTTTTTAGAAGTCGGTTTTTGTTTTTAATTTTTATTTGAAACCACAAACACAGCGTATGACTTCACCTTTAAATATCTCGGCAACGTGACACTTTCGGGCACCATGTGGCTAACGTTTGTTGTTGGTTTAAGTGTCTTATACCCATATATGCATATTAGATCGTGCGCTGCAACTTTGTTAAAAAAAAAATAAGCTCCCATAGAAAAAAGTTCGAACCCCTTTAATTGAGGCATGACTTATAATATGGCTGTTTAACTTAAGGCAATACCTTTTTTTTTTAGTATGGTAAATCATCAAATGACTCCTCCCGCTCTGGATAAAAAGGGAAGGAGTGTCAGACTTTTACTGACTAAAACCCATCAGTGTTGCTCCTAGTGCCCTTTGCGTTCCAAGGTACGGTGGCTCTTTCGAACGAAGTCCGCAGCCCCGGCAGGTACTGGCCCTGGCGGGCCTCGTCTGTAATACTGACAGCTCTTTGAGGAGCGCGGGAATACAGCGCGCCGTCGACCCGGGCACGGTTTTGATCAGACAGCTAGCCACCCAATGCTCGCCGTCTGCAGACCCGCGCCTACGGTGGCCGAGAATCGTCCTGCGACTACCGACGCCCGGGGCGTCTTCTTCTGTTGCGGCGGCTGGGGCGTGAGGTTTCCCTCTCCCTCACGCGTTCGGCTTGCTCCATTGCTAGCATTACTGCTGCGCAGAAGGAAGTGACCGCTTCCCATGTTTCCTCGCTCCGGACTATGGCTTGAACCAGGGCCGGACGCGAGAGATCGTCGCCGCCGATCGCAACTTAAGGTAATACCGAAGATGTTTTTTCCGCAGGTTGCCAGTGGGCCATTGTCAGTCTGATGAAATGTCTGAGTGTCAATGGAGTGGCTACTGCTTCTGAATCACTGCAGAATGTTCCCTTACGAGCTAACCTCGGCATCATCATCTTATCTCCGCGTCTGAGACGAAACGCTACTGCCAACCTAACGAAACTCGTCAAGAAGGTAATTCGAATTTTATTGTTAAATAATTGTGATGCTTAACAGCTACCACCTAAGGTCTTTGAGTCAAGAGTGAAAAGGTTTCTTACAAGCGTACTCCATCATCGACTACAGTCATGTACTCGATGACGGAGTACTTTCCATCAGGTGAGATGGTGTTCAAGCGCGTACCCAATCAATACACGAATACGTATGCAGGCTTAAATAGAATTTTGGCAAATACCTACTCACCTTCAAATTATTATACAGAAAACAGAAATAAGTAGGTTATAGGTATTATATACATATTTAATAAAGAAGATCCTACACAATGTAAGGAAAGAGCCGGCCAGCTGTGAGAACAGTGAAAATATATTTCAATATAAAATTCATAACCGTAATTTTGGCGAAAAAAATAAATTTTTTCTTACTTTTGCGGTTTGAAAATATAATTTTATGGTAAACCGTTATATTCTCCCTTTTAAAAGTTTACCATATATAATTACAGTATCTTTTAAATGAGAATATTTTATTTATTATGTTTTGTCGTTATGTAAGTTAAATTAATACTTTTTAGTTACAAGACCAAAAAATGGACACATCTTCATACGACTGGCTTGTAACAGCACGATCAAATAAAGATTTCAGTTTCATTAATGAAGTACTGAATGCTACTTCAGTTCGCTTTGATCAAAATGTTGTCGTTGCCTACACACAAAGTAAATACGTTCCGAAAAGTAAGGACTTCAGACTGTGCCATGGAAATTTCATTTACAAAGCCAGAAGTAATTTTAACAGTCGGCGAGTGCATCGGGGGTACAACCGTAATGAATTTCGGGATGTGTACGAAATTCAGAACATGAAAACGGAATATGAAAGAAACTATTACCGCACTTCAGAACGATTCAGGAACCTAACGAGAAATAACACGTACAAAAGGGATGGTAATGTGTTACCCCTGTTTCAGTCAGGGGTTATGAATTACAACTATTCAAGGATATTTCATATGCTGAATGTCAGTAGATTTTCACTGAGTCTCCAGTTTAGGAAGTGGAGCCTAGTTCACCGTTTTGAGCCAACAGAGAGGGTAATTAGCGTTTTGCAGTATTTCAAAGTACGCATGAATTCTACGCTGTATGCCTATTTTTTAGGTGAGTACTTGTTTATTTCTTTTTCTTTTCGAGCTTACGAATATTTATCATCTATTTTTCTGAAAATATAACAATGAAAGCCACACCTTAAGCCTCGGAAAAAAATCGTACAATATCTGTCGCTAAGCCACCCGAGGGCTATTCTGGTACAAGAGTTTGGCTAGAGCAATATATTAAAAAAAATCGACCCTATTCTTTGTTCTTTCATAATATTCTGAAATACAGGTAATTGGGACCGTGTCCAGTCTATGTCAGGAGTGGAGGTTCCTTATCCAGTGGAATCCCGTAACTTTTTGGGAGAGGAGCTGGTGGTAGGACGATGCAACTCTACTGGGGATGGGGGTCCGTCACTGGACGACGATGGCCCATCAGCTGAACCAATGTTGGATGATATCCTTCATTTTTTGTCAGTGCGATTGAACACTACGTGAGTTTGTTATCACATTAATTGTAATTTTAGTGTCCCCCTAACATAAATTACCTCATTTTGATTTAAGTATGTATTTTTACCTTTATTAAGCTTGATATGCTTTTATGGTTCAATGAAAATATGAGGTTCATAAAGATTCGTTATCGTCAAAACAAGTGCTTCATGTCCACAAAAGTTATGATGTTTGTCCGCAGCTCATCGATCCGGTACTATAGTAAGCTGGGGTTCCGCACGTACGAGGGCACTTGGACCGGCTTGCTGGGGGCGCTGATGGACCATACGGTAGACGTGGCTTTGGAACCAGTGACGGTACACGCTGCTCGACTGCAAGACATGGATTTTATCTTTCCTATTGCTGAGACTATGTGAGTGTAGTCTGCACTACCTTCTAATACTATGTGTGTACTGTCTGTCTGTGTAATTTCTAATGCAAATAGCTCTACAGCTATTTACATTGCGTTTTATAGTGTTTCTCTTTTTTAATGAGTAAAAAGCCGATGAAAAAGTCGAACGCTGGTGGGCCCAGAATCATTTAACTGAATCCATGGTGTCCGTTTGTGATAAACCCTGTAAATTAGCATCCTAACTCATAAATATCCTAACTGGCACGTGGTCTGACTTGACGTTACTTACAAATAGAATATTCATTAAAAGTTAACGAAAAGTAAGTTACTGAAAATTTCGATGCCGGAAGTAAACAGAACGATCGAAGTGGTATCAAGTTAAGCATAATATAACTTATTCATATTATTGGATGAGTCATCCGAGACATCCGAAGCACATGACAAACGACCTCGAGCTTTGAATTCAGAATCGGTACTTTGGAAATAGATTAATGATACGCTCAAATATATTTTGAGGGAAACGGTTCTTGAGACTCAAGCAATTTGTTTACAGTAAAAATAAAACTGTGTTCATGCCTATAACGAATGCGAGTTCCTTTTTAAACGCCTTCTTCAAAAAGGAGGAGGTTTTATGTTGGGCTGTATGTATTTTTTGTATTTTATTTTTTTTATCTATTTTCACCGATTTCTCCGTTGGACCGAATTTAAAAATTATTTTTTTTATTCGGTAGCCTATACTCCTGAGGTGGTCCCTTTGTCACCAAGTTAGAATCTGATGATGGGATCCCATGAAAATCGAGGGAAACCCTTAAATTTTGTCAGCACATACAATATTTTTCATGACATTTCTAACGCAATTCAGATATTTGTGCCTGGTTATCATCATCTCATGTTGCTGAGCTGATGATGGAAGGTATAAGTCAGGATCTGATGATGGGATCCCATGAGAAATGTTAGTTCAGCGATATTTTCGCCAATTGTTAACCGATTTGGATGATACTTAATTTGTTTGGAAGCGCATTTTCTCGGACTGGTCCCATTTAAATTTGGTGAAGATCTGATGAAGAACTTCGGAGGTAGACAACAGAACTCTTCAATAAATGATAGCAAATGAACCGGGGTTTCTGAAATCGCATTTCTGTTGATTGTTTAAACCAGTTCATAACATAACATCACGCCGGCACGCTGTGTTTGTGGTTTCACTTTTTAGTGGTATCTGTGTACCAATAAAAAAACTTTTTTACAAAAAAATAAAACCGTTTTCCAAAAACAAAACACTACAAAGTAAAAAATAACTTTCTAATGACATTTTAAATGCTTAATTCAATATTTACATAATTATCTATACTGTTATAATGATATTATAAAGAGGAAAGATTTGATATTTTGTTTGTTTGTTTACAATTAAACTTAAAAACTCCTCGACCGATTTAAAAAATTCTTTCAACATTAGAAAGCTACATTATCACTGAGTAACATAGGCTATATTTAATACGAGGAAAAACTAGGGATCCTTAAAGAAAGCTCCTACCTAGGCTTTGCAAGCAACTCCGCATTACAAGGATCTAGGGATCCTTGCAGCGCGGACGAATTCGCGGGAAAAGTGTTAGTCTATCATATAATCGTTTATTTTTTGTCACATATTTTATATAAATGATTAGGATCTTTGAAAAACGCATTTTTTGTTCAGGTTAAGTTAGGTGCTAGATAATAGAGGTAGATACGATACGAGATGAAGAGTCATCTCACTAAAAAATTGATGAAATGTTTGTCTACACTCTCGTTATTTCTTATTTAGCTTAATTGCTATTACCCAGAAAGTTTATTGACTCACATCTATTTGTCTGAATTTGAAAATTGAATCTGAAATTATAATTTTGACGAAAGACAACTTCAGCCCTTTTTGAATAATATTTATTGTCTATTATTTTGGCTATTAGTTATTGTGCACACAGAAGCCAACATAGTGGTTTACGGAAACAGATTTGTGTATGCGAATGAATACTTAGAACAAATTATATCTCCCGAGGTATCTATGTTCAAGGAAATATAATAAAAGAATAACCTGCGGGTGGAAGAAATACTGGTCCCTGAAAGAAGTGATGAAGAAAAAAGATTTAAGCATACGTATTGAGAGAAAGAGTTCAAACATTTGCATCTTTCCGTGCTTGAATTATTCCGTGCAAATCATGTGCGTTATTAGACAAACATAGAGAAAGACTAACTAATTCACAAAGAGCAATGGAAAGGAGCATGTTGGGAACCAGACTTAGTTATATAATCAGAAATTCTGAAATAAGAAGGAAAACTAAAGTAGCAGATATAATAACTCATACCGAGCATTTCAAATGGGGTTGGAAAAAACACAGTCCTGCTACTTTGCAAAATAAACAAATGGAGTTGACAATTAACCTTATGAGACCCAAAAGAGGACACTAGAAGACAGAAGCGTTCGAAAACAAGAATGAAGACGATATCCGTCTAACCCTGGGGCCATACTGGACCAGAGTTGCAGAGGATAGAGCTCAGTGGAGAGAGCTGAAGGAGGCCCATGACAGGAGGCACACAGATTTGCCACACATAGGTGCTACAATAAATAGGATTTGAAAATATGTATTGCCAAAGTTGTAGCGAATGCGGAATAGGGCTTTATTATATTTATTGGGGATTTTGAAAAGGCACAGACGCTTACCAATATTACAAGTCAGTTTTTTGACGTTAAACATTCCTTTGAAATCAAATAATACGTTAAAAATATTACATTTAATGAAGACAAATTTTATGATGAGAAACGAATTGACTGTTCCGTGAAAGCCTAAAACATGTAAGTTACTCTACCAATGTAATATACCTACTGTAGACCGTACGTGAGTTAAACTCGAGCTCGCCTTGATACAAAAGTTGTCATACTGGCAAGTTGTATTTAAAATTTTGAGTGTTTGTGTTTAAAATTGTCTACATGATAGTAGAAGTTTTGAGAGCCAATTCTAATAATGTTTAAGCAACGTTCGCAAAACGCCACAACTTCCATACCTACATTTTTGATCGATAGCGAATGAGATGCGAATACGAAATGAGTAGAATTGGCCCCCTGATAGGATTTCAAAAAATCTTAACTGTGACGCACTATCGTTGAGCGCCATTGTTATCTCGGTGTAGTTACGGTGCCAGCGGGAAAGGCCACAGAGCAAAGAAGCGGGATAAAGCTTGTAAAAAAAAGTATAAATGAATATAGTTTTCTGACATGGGGGCCGGGAAGGGGGTGCAAGGGAGTGCACTTGCACCCTTGACTTTCAATACAATGTATAAATAAAAAAAAAGAATTCATATAATATTTTAAGACCTGGTTGCCTGATAAAGTTTTCTAAATCGTGGCAAATCCGAGACTGAATTTTCGATTTCGCTTGATTCGCGCTTGTAATTCTTCTTCTGTAGTCCCAAGCAACCTCTTAGGCAGTGAAAGAACACATGATTATAAGCCACTTTTACTTTTGGAGGCAGTGAAAGAACACATGATTATAAGCCACTTTTACTTTTGGAAAACTCCGAAATCTCGAGAAAAATATCAGCTGTTTCATACAAAATGCAATATTTAGCCAATGAAAATGACAACTCTTATATTGACAAAGTTAGTTAGGGGTTGGTTTTTTTCGGATGGAAAATCAAGTTGCACCCCCCTGAAAACAGTCCTGCCTCCGGCCATGTTTTTTCTCTTACAAAGAATGGTGAGAATCTTTCTTCTCAGGTGCAACATCTACATTCGCCAGCAAGAGACGTCGACGGTGCGGGACATTTTCCTGGCTCCGTTCAGCGTGCGTCTGGTGGCGTGTGTGGTGGCCGTGGTTCTGATAGCTGCCATCGCCATTGTCATCATCAGCCGGGCCTCGTCCACTGTGTGCGACAATGAACGGCGCATGGGCTACACTGAGGCACTCATTTGGTCTACTGGAATACTGTGTCAGCAAGGTTTGTCGCTGTTTTGTTTTTATTACGTCGACGGTGTGGGATGTCTTCCTGGCTCCGTTCAGCGTGCTTCTGGTGGCGTGTGTGGTGGGCGTGGTTCTGATCGCTGCCATCGCCATCGTCATTATCAGCCAGGCTTCGTACACTGTGTGCGACAATGAACGGCGCATGTGCTACACTGCCGCACTCATTTGGTCTACTGGAATACTGTGTCAGCAAGGTTTGTCGCTGTTTTGTTTTTATTACGTCGACGGTGTGGGATGTCTTCCTGGCTCCGTTCAGCGTGCTTCTGGTGGCGTGTGTGGTGGGCGTGGTTCTGATCGCTGCCATCGCCATCGTCATTATCAGCCAGGCTTCGTACACTGTGTGCGACAATGAACGGCGCATGTGCTACACTGCCGCACTCATTTGGTCTACTGGGATACTGTGTCAGCAAGGTTTGTCGCTGTTTTGTTTTTATTACGTCGACGGTGTGGGATGTCTTCCTGGCTCCGTTCAGCGTGCTTCTGGTGGCGTGTGTGGTGGGCGTGGTTCTGATCGCTGCCATCGCCATCGTCATTATCAGCCAGGCTTCGTACACTGTGTGCGACAATGAACGGCGCATGTGCTACACTGCCGCACTCATTTGGTCTACTAGGATACTGTGTCAGCAAGGTTTGTCGCTGTTTTGTTTTTATTACGTCGACGGTGTGGGATGTCTTCCTGGCTCCGTTCAGCGTGCTTCTGGTGGCGTGTGTGGTGGGCGTGGTTCTGATCGCTGCCATCGCCATCGTCATTATCAGCCAGGCTTCGTACACTGTGTGCGACAATGAACGGCGCATGTGCTACACTGCCGCACTCATTTGGTCTACTAGGATACTGTGTCAGCAAGGTTTGTCGCTGTTTTGTTTTCATTACATTGACGGTACGGGACATCTTCCTGGCTCCATTCAGCGTACGTCTGGGGCATGTGATCTTTTTTTCTTTCCTTTTCTATTTATGTACAATCAGCCTTCAGCTTTAATCAAATTTGTTTGACATCATGAAAGCAGTTTTTGTTTTTTGAGACTTAACACATCTATTGTTGTGTTATCTTTTTAATTAGATTGTTCTGATCGCTGCCATCGCCGTCGTGGTCATCAGCCGGGCCTCATCCACTGTGTGCGACAATGAACGCGCATGGGCTACACTGAGGCACTCATTTGGTCTACTGGAATACTGTGTCAGCAGGGACTGTTGCGTATTTTTTTGTTATGGGAATGGTACAGATGGTAACATTAGGATACACTCTAGTAGATGGGGCCTGCTAGGGCCAGTGCTAGCCAGATTCGCAGAATTTGTTCGAAAGAGCCACCGCGGCCCTGGAACGCAAAGGGCATAAGGAGGAACACGGATGAGTTGTAGTCAGTAAGAGACTGACATCCTTTCTGCTCCGCCCATAGCGACACACACAAAAAGGCACTTAAGTGCGAGTCGTACCTCGCACTCAAGTGCCTTTTTCAGAGACGTTTAATGACGTATTCGCTCCGTGAAAACGGGTTTTCCAGGTTTTATCACCATAAGCCTGGAAAACTACATGGTGCAACAGCTACACCATTTACAAACCAAGGAGGGGTTAAAGGATTAAAATATGTAAAATACATCTAGCTTGGCAGAGTTTTTGATGGCATATTATTTTTATGCCCTCGTATATTTTAAAACTTTAGCTTCATTATTTTGATTCAATTTCTTCCAATCATGTTTTCTTTTCACTCAAATCATTGTACCATAGGATCAAAGTCATAAAAGACTGGTTCACTTATTTATTATGTTTATGGTAAATTTATTGAACGAATTCATAGCTGCAGTTTTTAGTAATTCTAGCTTTTGCCCGTGACTTCGTACGCGCATAAGTATCGTATGTTTTTCCTGTTCCCGTGAGAATTTCGGAAAACCCTCTTAGTGCTCCCGTACGGAGTGTAGGGAAGCTACATGCCAAATTCCAGCTTTCTACGACCAGCACTTTCTGCTGTGCGTTAGATATAGAAAGTGAAGGCATTACAGAATTCAATCTCTAAGCACTTTTACCAATGTTTTGCTTGTCCCTGTACATGATATTGGCATAAAAAATACATGTCTCTCTATATTTAACACAAAAAACATCAACTTTTAAAATAGTACCTATTTACACTCTTAAATGAATGGTTCGTTTAAGTTGATTTACATTAGAATAAATCTAATTTTAATCTAATCCAGTTCGGCACTTGTCTTGTTTCGGAGTTTAAACAAGAAGTGGGTTCACAAAACAGTTAAGTTTTGCGAACCCACTTCTTGTACCCTCTTCTTCCATGGAACGTCGCAATGTAAATAGTTACACAATTCCTTTACAAAACCTTAATTCCGCACCGTGTACAGTGGCGGTATTATCGCTGTTACCGAGATTCTTTGGATGAAAATTTTTACGTTGAGTTTATTTACTACCTAGTAGTAAATTAATCAAACTTAAAATTTTACATTAAAATAAAAATAAATGTATATGCAAAAATATTATAGCAACTAACACAGTTCTATAGCTGGTAGAGAAAAATATGGGTTAATGATGGAAGAAATTAAATTAAGTAGAAACAGAATTGTATTAAAAAGAATGGAAATGCTGCTTTACAGTGTCTATCCATTACAGCGAAGCGGAGAAACGGAAAAATACATGAACCAATCATGTCAGTCAAAATGACGGTGCGGAGATTTTATGCAACTCCATTGGTTAAAATTTCTCCGTTTCTCTGCTCCGCTGCCTCGCTCCGCCTGCAATGGAAAGGCACCCCTATTCCGGGAAAAAATGCCTAGATATAAAATATAAATGCATAATCCACGGGAGCGAAACCACGGGAATAATTAATAAGTCTTTAGATTTGCACCTGAATTAAAAATTATTGTTATGCCACTTACTTCGAATTGAAAGTGATGCAAAGCCAATCTCTTATATCTGCGTTCCTCCAATAATATACTTTGACACTTACATCTGCTTTTAAATTAAGAGAAGATAGATATCATGCTGTTTTTCACTTGTGCCTTCTCCTACCGTTGGATTCCAACTACATGTGTTTCGGCAAAATGATGTCTTTTTATTAATGATGTTGTATTGTAGGTAAGTAGTAAGACCGCGGCAGCTTTCCGGTCAAGCTAGAGTCGGATGTTTGTCGTGGATTCCGTTGAAGTTGCCGGAAATCTGAGTGCAAATTCTAAGAATTTTTAAACAGCGTTCGCATTTGCATCTCAGTCGCAATCTGACACAAAAGCCTCAATTTCCATACATTTTTGATAGATTGCGATTTCAATGTCAAAGTAACGTTATTTCATATCAATGATTTTCAGTCCAAAATTACATGATCTACCGAAACGTCACGACATAATTATGGTCAATCCCAAACATAGACTTGTCTCAACCGATGTCTTTGTTACAATGTCTCTTTGTCTAACCACATGGAGGAGCTCGTGGCTAAAGAATAACAGCCGCACGGGTCGATCTTCAAGGTTAAGCAACGCTTGCCAAGACTGGTCTGTAGATGGGTGACCATCTTAACATATTGTCATTTGTAGATATTTGACTCCAGTCTTGCCATGAAATGTACCGTGTTACCCAGTAAATAGGTTGTGGAGGTCTGTTAGGCAGCCACGTAAAATATTAGTATTGAGCTAAATCCGACTTGACTGAAAGCCGACCCTAATATAGTTGGGAAAAGGCTAGGCAGATGATGATTGGTCTAACCACATGATAGGTTTGACATTTTTATTCTTTTGTTTTATTTTCTTTGTTCAGGTGGAACATGGACACCCAGCAATCCATCTGGCAGTGTCCTGCTGATCGTATGCCTGCTATTCGCCGTGGTCACGTACAATGCGTACGCGGCCTTCATAACCTCCGTGCTGTCAGTCCGTGTGGCCAGTGTCGATACTATATCCGCTGTGCTACACTCGCCTAACTTCAAGATCGGGTATATACGGAATGGAGCTGATCAGATGTACCTTATGGTAAGTCTTTAAAGTTCGCGCATACGCATCATTCACGTGTACATGTCACTACAACTCGTCAACTTACCGGTCAGTCATGTCAAAAAAAGGTTGGTTGAAACTTGATGGTGAAAAATGAAAACAAAAAACCATAACTTCAATAAACTTTTGGAATTGGAACTCACGCTCTCAATAACAGTAAAGGATTTAAACTCGTTCCATAGCTTTTGTTTAACTTGTTTAAATAATTTGTTAAGCTATACACTGAAAAGAGAAAACTAAAAAATAAATAAAAATAAAACAGATTTTTTCTCTGTTTTTTTATAAATTTGTTTTGCTGTTTGGTTAGGAACTTTATATTTGAGTAGTATGATGATTCGGTTTTCACGTTTGTTCCAAAGCAATTAATTAGGTACGAGTACGTATGAAATTGAATGTTAAATATAATACTACGGAGTTTCGGATAAAAACATGGAGTACAATAACCAGAATAAAAAGATCTTGGAACCTCGTCGCTGAAATTGAGATTTCATATAGATTTTCATTAATTTACAAACTTTGAATTGACAAAGGAAATTCATCCCATACCTTTTCAGGAGCTTTTCAATATAAATCAAGATCCTTATCCGACAACATTGATACGGGACATTTGTAAACGACGTCTAATTTGCTCTTTGACTTTGGCAAAAATAATTTCTGCGAACGTGAATACAAAACAACTAATTGTTTTAAACCGCTAACATAACACAAAATGTTTGTCCACCTGACTATTAAAAACAAATTAGAAAAGCATAAAAAAGTATGGTTTGTGTTAAAAGGTAAGACGCACTTGGCTTTGAATGGGAATTTTCATTTAGGGATTTTTTTTGTGTGACAAAAAAGATCATTAACTTAATCTTGACCTTCTTTCTGGCTTTGGTTCAAAGTCACTTAAACTCTGTAGTGAACCATTCAATTAGACGTGCTCGTTATAGTCGAACATATAAGTAGAATTTATGAATCGTCTTCTTCAGAAACTGAATTGAATTCGTTCGATGAAGATGATTAGTAACTATTAGGTACGTACATAAGTAAAATTATACTACCATGAAATTAGACACGAAATCCATGATTATTTTTGGTTTAGTAGACCTCACAATTAGATGGCACAGGAAGATGGAATAATTTTGGTACCAGGGCAGAAATCTCCAGCGCCTGCTAGGGTTGCGGAATTTGTTCGAACCGTGGCCCTGGAACGCAAAGAGCATTTGGAGTAACACGTATGGGTTTTAGTAGAAGCATATTTTTCCAATTTTGTAAATGTGAGTAGGTACCATGAAACCATTTACATTTTATGTGAGTAGTTATAGTTTTACTTGTTGGACATGAACGAGCATGGTGGTTGAGAGCATGTCATGCTCACTCAAATGTCTCGCTGATGGCGGCGCGTGGGTTTGATCATTTTTTTTTTTTTTTTTTTTACTAAACATAGGCACGCTTTTGACCACTATCTCACCTGATGGTAAGTGATGATGTGGTCGAAGATGGAGCACGCTTGCCCAGAAATAACCTATTCACTCTTGATTTAAAGACTCCTTGGTTCCCTTCGAAATGGTTGAGCTGAAGGGTGCCGATACACGCGTCATGTTCGTGAACAGGCGCCGTTGGTTGAGACTGGTCATCTCTTAACTGCCATTGGCTTATTTTAATCTTTATATTTAAAATTCTTATAATAAGCCCTTTTTTTTTCCTTTGCATTGTCCTCACATGCAGAAGCAACAAGTATATGTAACTTGAAATTTTGTAAAACCAGAACATGATTTAAAAGAGTGTCCGTGGAGTTTCTTGCACGTTCTTCTCCATAGAGATCTACGCTTTGGAACGTGCAAATAGCTTCCATGTTTTTGACTGACCGACCTTGACGTTTCAAAAGTGCCTGTGAATGGTTTATTTGAAATAAAATGCTTTGAATTTGAATTTGAATTTGAGTAAGTAAGATTCTGACTCTCCCTTCCGGAAGGAATGAGGAGCCATTTGATGATTTCTAATCCAAAAAATGGCAGAAATCTATCGACTGCAATATTTTTATTTTAGCGTAAGCTGGGAACTATTAAGTATATTCGATATTTGAATTCAATTTAATGTGCATAAGCACCTAATTATGTAATTTTTAATGATACTTAGTCATGATTGTCACATGATGACTTTACCTCTTTAATATTTTTAGTTTGTTGGATTGGGGTTGGTTGGGGTTGGTTGGTTTGGTTGGGGTTGTTGAAACAATAGCTATGTCGCAAAAAAATTGTCCTCTTTAGGAAATGCCACTTTGATTTGTTAAGTGATTAATTACCAAACGTATCCTTATGATCGACGCTGATTGATTTGTTTCCGTCCATGTAACTTGAGCATTATTCGGAAACGTTCAAAATTGCAAGAAACAGGGTCGAATGAATGCCACGGTCAATGTCAGTACTTTGTCGCGTAAGCGCCTTGTAAAGTACAAAAATATACGAAATCGGTTTAATATTGTTATTACTACAAGTATATGCATTTCCGCTGCAGTATTTATTATTAATTGGACGATATATCTACGCATTGTTATTATTATTTTTAAATATAAACAACCTCAGAAAGCTTGCCACTGCATTGAAGTAACCCTGTAGATTTTGACATTCTGCATTTGCAGAATATCATTTGTTAATTTTTCGATGCACATTTTTACGCCATTATTATATTATATTTGTGATAACTGAATACACATTAGCTTGTTTGTTTATCTTTAGGGCTCGACTTTACTGCGGCAACTTTTATGGGTGAAATAAAAAAATGTGGTTTGATAACTTTCATGTAGAAAGAATGTCAAACTATTTCTTCCTTAACTGCAAGTTAAGTATGTAACTATTGAAAAACCAGGCCCTCATAATAGTACGCAGGTACCACTAAAAAGTGAAACCACAAACACAGCGTGCCGGCGTGATTTTATGTTATGAACTGGTGTAAACAATCAACACACATGCGATTACAGAAATCCTGATCCATTTGCTATCATTTATTGAAGAGTTCCGTTGCCTACCTCCAAAGTTCTTCATCAGATCTTCACCAAATTTAAAAGGAACCAGTCCGAGAAAATACTCTTTCAAACATCGATTAACAATTGGCGAAAATATCGCTGAACAAACATTTTTCATCATCAGATCCTGACTTATACCTTCCATAATCAGCTCAGCAACATAAGATGATGATTACCAGGCACAAATATCTGAATACCGTTAGAAAGTTTATGAAAAATAGTGTATGTGCTTATAAAATTTGAGGGTTTCTCTCGATTTTCATGAGATCCCATCATCAGATTCTGGCTTACAAATAAAAAAAGAATTTTTAAAATCGGTTCAGAATTGGCGGAGAAATCGGTGAACATACTAAAAAAAAAAAAGATACATACAGCCGAACATAGAACCTTCTCCTTTTTGAAGAAGTCGGTTAAAAATAGCATTCTCCGCTTCGAAAAATGTTGGTGAAGTTATTTATTCTTTACATTGCAGTCCACAAAAGACGTGCTGTTGAATGCTTTCTACATTCGAGGTTATTCGGATGCCGAAAACTTGGTGTCGTCAGCCGAAGAGGGCCTGGCTAGAGCCGCGAGGCAGGACTATGCATTCTTCGCGGGGCAAAGAGTTGCAAGATCTACATTGAGGTAAGTAAATTAATAATATCACCAGAAACTGTTAGTACGTGTTCAAAATTGATTGGCTTAGTAAAATATTAAAAAGAAACACATTTATATCACAATCATTTTGGTCAGTTAAAACTAAATGAGGCCGGTGTTTCACAGTTGAGTACCCTGAGAAGAAACGGAAATAAACGCAGTGGTCAAACAAAGTTTTTTTTTATATCCGTACAATCCGTATAGTCCGTTGAAATGTTACATAAGCTTTGCATTTTTTAGAGGACGCAATTTTATTTTTGGGACATGTTTGGGGGGTCAATAGAAGCTTAACTTCAAGTTTATGGAGTCGCCACCCTTGTCCTCCGGCCGCCATCTTGGAAAAAGGGGTGAAAACACTTTTTTCGCGATATCTCGGAAACTATACGTCTAATAAAAAAATTGTGAAATCATAATTTGTAGCAAATTATTTCGCTTACAAATATATAATATAACTTTTTTGCCCTAAATTAAAAATTAAAGAAGTTATAAAGTGAGAAATTTTTTATAAAAATTGTCTTTTTTGCTCTATAACTTTTTTTTATACATTTCCCTATATTCTTTTTTAATTTCATTCATTTAAAACGAAATTACAGCGCTCCAAAGTTGACCGGGTTCGTCAATGCTCATGAGAATCCGGTCGAATTGAAATGTTTAACTTAGTTTTAATTTTGTTTTTATTGTAAATATATTTTTACAATTTTTTTGTTAAATTCGTACAACTTTACTTGTACGCGCCGCACGCGGCCGGGGGACAAGTGTGGCGACCCCACAAACTTGAGGTTAAGCTTCTATTGACCCCCCAAACATGTCCCAAAAATAAAATTGCGTCCTCTAAAAAATGCAATATTCGGTCCTTAAATTGTAACATTTCAATGGACTAGTACTGGTGAAATCATATATAATAACCGCGAAGGTCAATTTCTGAGGGCTAAATAGTTTTTTGGGCGATAAGAATTAAAAAAAACAACTCGAGAAAATCATTGGACCCATGATCAATGTCGCGCGAAATTTTCTTTTATTCAAAATTAGAAAGTGTTCGTGTTTCAGAAAAAAAATATGAGACTAAAATTATTTCGAGTTTTATTTTTGACTAGTTTCTGCCCGCGGCATCGCTCGCATTATTAGTATTTTCATGGGTTTTGATTTTTATGGACGGAACCCTTTCAAAAATATATTACTCATTACAACATCATTAAAAAAAGTGTTTTTATTTTAGCAGTCGTATATACTTTCATATGCATTTAGAAAAAAAACTGGCCAAGTTCGAGCCGGACTCGCGTGCAGAGGGTTCCGAACCAGTTTCATTTTCTGATCATACTATTTTAACGCTACAGTCTTCCTATAGGTTTTCATGTAATATTTAGATATATACATAACTACTATCTGCATTTTTTTTAATTTTAGGCTCAGTAGTTTCTGAGATAATGGTCATTTTTGGTCAAATTTTTTGAATAATTTCAAAACGATTTATTTTAAAATTATGAAATAAATATAGTTAAAACCCTCATAGTACGTGCTTTCATTTGATATGTCACACACACGTACAGTTAGAAAAACTATTTCTTTGGTTTTATAGTTTGACCTCCGAAAATTACCCCCATATTAAAAAAAAAAATATTTACGTAACATGCCCCATGTGTTTGGGTCACAGAAATATGTATACCAAATTTCAGCAGAACCGGTCTAGAAGACCCGTAGAAAACTGGCTGTGACAGACGGACAGACACCCGAGTGATCCTATAAGGGTTCCTGATAATTTGATATTACAAATAGAAAATTGTATGTATGTTTGGAGGTACGGTTTTTTTTTAGAACGCCCGGTAGACTAATGGCTAACTAATAATCATGAATCAACAAATGCATTGAAGTATTAATGACTATGTTTTCGGCGATGCAAATTTCAGATAAAAATATTTTCATATTGAACATCTACAACCGTCTTCTAGTTTTGTATACTGTGACAGAAAATTTAGATTATTTGTGTACTTAGGCCAAATTCTACATGAATTAAATTTCATTCTAATTTTTAATACGTAAGTCGAAATGGCACTGACAAATTTTGCTAGATTTTTGACATGGTTGTCATTTTCATGACAGTCGCACCTTCGTTTTGCAGCAGGAGAAAAAAACTTCTGAACGTATCTATAACAAGTATATATACATATCCATACAAACCAATTTTCATGCATTATAAAAAAATACAACCTGATGCAACACTCACCCATAGCGTACTCAAATTTACTCAATTCAAAGTTGTTTTTTTTATTTGAAGCCAAAGTCTTACACCCACTTGACAATTGACATACCTACATAAATGTATACCGGGCATTCTGTATGTTTCATATAGAATGCCCGGTATAAATTTATGCCGAAAATATCTATACAAACTCCCAATATTTTCAATCTACTAAAATATTATTGAATCACACGTGCATTCTGAATTTAAATGTTGAGTAGGTAATATAAGCAATTAGCAAAATTAGCCGTGGGTCCGATGAATTTGTTGATTTAGTTTTATTCCTAATGTCCAAAAACCTGTTCAAATTACATGAGGAAACATAAATAATAATTATCGTTATTATATATTGTATTTCATAAAGTAAACGTATTTTTTTTTAGAATAGAATTACGATAACTGCTCATTTAAATTAATCGGGAATATCAAATTTGGAAAAATTGACGATTATCATAATCGTTTTGCTACACCCAAAAAATAAAAAAAAAGCATTTTGGTTGATGGTGGATGGCGATTAACAAATTTATACACTTTGATTTTATTTATGAAAAATAGTAAACTTGCGGGTTAAATACGAAAGAATTATTAGCGCTCTTACATGACCTTTATATCCAATTGTTTTAATTCACGCTCAAACACAAGATTTTTTAAGTAACTTTATTAATAACAACATTAATAAAAAGGATGTCGTATGATGTAACTCTTAGTACCTAAAAGTACTAGTACCGAGCCGGCGGAGGTTTGCTTGTCTAGTACCTTTAGGTATCTACTAGTACCGAACTGTACGGTTAAGTAAAGCCAGCCAGCCTTTGGGTCCAACAAAGTTTATAACAATTTGTTGCAGAAGCAATATTTGGGTATTAAGACAGTGTTTCCCGTTAATAATTTAAATCTGTTAAACATTTCCTATAATCAGACAGAGACTGGCAGATGTCTAGGTTTGTGGGTTTAGCCAACGTGTTATACTGCCTACAAAGCTATGTGCAGATGTTATTATATAATAGTTATTTTTATAAATTTTCATATACGTGTAATTTTTTAATATTTCGGAGAAATAACATTTAATTACGCACCGTTACCTTCAATAGCTCCATCATATTATAGTTATTATTATTATACCATAGTTGAATATTATGTCAGAAGGATTGAATTTATATTCATTAATAACTGATTTAATAAGAAGAACAACATGCTTGATTAGGTAAGTAAATGTAAAGTTTATTTTAATTATGAATTCAAAGCCCTACAGAAGTTATCATAGTACAAAGGGGACTGAAAAATATCAGAAATTATTTAAATTCGGCATTGATAAATTCTCAATAAAACATTGATGTGGTAATCTACTAATAATAATGTAATATTTTAGATTTTTCACTAGTCCGGGGCAAGTGCGGAATAATTGATTTTGACAATAAAATAAATACCTACAGTGATCATCACCATTAAACATTTACTAAAAATCGATATTAACTAAAATAAAAACATTGCAATGGCCTTTATTTTATACTTTTTATCATTTTATTAACAACATTCTCATAAATTCTGTATTTGCATCTTCCCTATTGTTAATCTTTTCTGAAACTATACTATAATACAAATTGAAAAAATCTAAGATCCCATTTGATGCGGGTCCAATTGAATCTTAACCATCCAGAGATCCACTCACGAAAAAAATCATCACAATCGATCCAGCCGTTAAGATTCGGTGACATACACACGTTCATAATGTTTATTGTATACTTATTACTAGAGACAAGTATGACATTGTCAATTTAAATGTACACTTTTCTTTTCTTACATGCCTATGCCATGTAGGTTTGTAATATTGTACGTCACTACAGTTATTGCTTATCTTGACTTTAGGTGACAAGTCAGGGTCATCCCACCCCCACACCGGATGTGTTCCATCTCCAGTTCTCTTGACCCATCTCTCTAACAATTCATCCGGTGCTATCTTTAAATCATACGCCCATCCAATCTTTGACATGATATCAATAAACAATTTGCCAATATTAAAAGAATAACCGCCAAATTCGGCTATTTAGTAGTCCCAAGGGAATGTGTGATGGAAGTTGCAGAAGACTTCTCCAGCTGCCAAAAATGAGACAATCTTCGTTTCTACTGGTCCAATGTGTTTATCGTAGGGCCTGGTGCCCCACATGTGCGCAGCAGAGTTCACTAACCAAATCGCATGAAGTGAGCATATGTATCTTAAGCAGACACAAACGTAAAATGTGATCTTTGCCTCTTCCCCCCACAAAATAGGTGTATATGTCGGTATTATGAAACAAGCGATGAGTAGCAGAGACCAGTAATATCTGTGAAAAAAAAGATACAACATTTATGGTTATTAAACGATTAAAGGTTCGTCCTTAAAAACCTTCTTGATAATGAAACGTACTTGTGTTGGAAGCGCAGCAAGGGATCCTCCATGAGATCGTTCAAATCAACAGCGTGTGCCCTGACTTGAGGATGTTTTCTGATCATCATCGAGAAGAGAAAGAGAAGAAGAAGCCTCTTTTTGTATTGTGAGGGTCAGCATCCGTGTTGCAGTATTTGTGGTGCATGCGGTGATTTCGTACCCAGGAGATACAGGAACACTGTGTATTAAGAAACAGAAATAAGTCAATAAATGTTCCAGAAAAATCTATCACGCATACATACAACACTATTGCAATCTAGCATAACATAATCGTCAACCACAGGCTAGCGCAAGTCTTATTGAAGTCACTAGAGATATTATAACAATTCGATAGCCACCTAGTAAATTCCAAAATTAAGTAGTTTGGAAAATATTTGACATTATTCTCTATTTTGTGTGTCATAGCCGAACCATAAATGGCCGGGTATACGAGAATGTATTAGAATGTATGGAGGAAGGATATTGTATCATAGGTAGTTTACTTAGTTACACACCTGAAACGCCATAGTAAAGGCTGACAAAAGTATGTTGCGTAGAGGCAAGTTGGCTTTGTATGCTTTGTGTGTCCATAGTCTATGGGCACCAGCCGTAACGCCTAATAATGAGGCTATGTATACCAAGCAAGCTGCAAGTAAAGAAAAAAGTTAGTAGTTTTTTAGTCATTTTTATTTATTGTATTATAAACGATGTTGAAGATTTTATGGTTGAAAGTTTCGAACAACATGCAAAGGCCTTCAAAATAAGCTCGACCGTTCAATGCATCAGTGCAAAAGTGCTGATTGTGGATATGGTTTGATCTAAATGATGAAATAGTTGATTATGCACCGAGGAGATAAAGTAGTGTCTTATGTCACGGGCGTCATATTGAATCCCGAATCTAATGAAGGATGCAAAGACGAGCGAAGTGAGGGATTCAAGCTAGCCCATGGCAAATTCACCTTTATCCCGCAGGAGCATACTCTACTTTTCACAATTACTGCGAGAAGATTGCTCGTGGAGAGGGATGATTGGCCTCGAGTGGTTCTCGACGGTCTCCAAGGAGGATTCCAAATTGAAATCACATTACTGAACTCCGGGCAATAACATTTTTTTTTTTTTTTTTTAAAGAAAAACGTTGCCCCACACTAGGAATTGCTCCTTTATCGTGGGTGCGTTCACAAACATACAAACTCACATACACAAACAGCCAGACCCGAAACAACTATCTGTAGGCCATACAAATATTTGTTCCGTGCGGGAATCGAACCTGCGACACGCAGCGCAGCAGCCGATCGCTCAACCACTGCGCCAATCGTGTCGTACATTGTACTGAATTTCACTATAACCCAAGGCAATAATGTTTTACTTTAGGTTGAGTTTGCATGACATATATCTAACATCTAATATCTTACAGTTTCGTGCAGGTGATGTGAAAAAATGATTTCGCCTCTGATTAACTGCTCCCAAAACTACTGGTTAACCCAGTCTTCAAGACTTCCATAGGTATACTATCGTTTGTTATATAGACCGTGTTTTTACTCCACAAATGACATCAATGCTTACCAAACAGGCAAGTTTGCCACTTTGCCACCATCAGAAACAGATAAGCACCATAAACAGCTCCGGTATGCATAAGTGAAAAGATTGTCACCTCCCTCCACACTATGTCTCGATTTCTTGGTCATCCAAGAAAACGAGACATTTATAGGTGGTAAAACATAATTTTTCATATTTTCCGAATATTTTTCATTATTGGAATTGTTGTTATGTTCAGCTGTGAAAACTAATAAAAAAAATGAAAGCATTAATGCAGGACTCTCGAAAACGCCTACAGAACTTAGCTGAGTCTGGTAGAGACGCAAAAGTTAGATGTAAAATCGCACAGTTGAAAATCCAACAGTGCAACAATATTACATCATTGATCATTTGTTAGGTAACATGGGCCATTACAATGAGAAAGTCTAGGAATATTAATGCATCCACAAATAACTTATAAAAGAGTAGATAGTTTTCTTACCTATACATTGTCATCGTATCGTATTAGTAAGTCGGTATTGGTTTTTGGGAATTCAACATAAACAAAGTTTCTTCGATGCTTTAGAAGATTGAGTTTAAACCTGAAATGTAAAAAATTGAGTTTTACTTGGGATTTCATATTATATAGACATAGCAAGAATATATTATTTGCTTGCCAAAATAATAACATCAACATAACATAATAACAGCTGCTTGGGCTAATCTTCTAGAGAAAGGAACGCTTGTCGTTATCTATCCGTGGTCGTCGATGGTTGTCTTCTGTTGGTCCTCGCTGTCGTTCAAAGACCTTTCACAGTCATTATGGAGAGATAGGAAGGAGAAAGTACATTGGGTACTTCTCTAAGGGTTCTGTCCATTTGCGCAGAGCGAGGCAAATATGGAGAAATATTAACCAATCATGTCAGTCAAAATTTCAGTGACGCACACTTTGGCTGCCTGTACATAGAAACGGACAAATGTTAAACAATGGAATTGCATAAAATGTCTGTGACTGAACTTGTAAGGAATTCCTTTGGTTAATATTTCTCCGTTTCTCCGCTCCGCTGCCTCGCAGCCTAATGGAGGGTTATCGTATTACCCAGTAAATTGTAGGGATCAGGTAGGTAATCCCTCTTTTTTTTTCTTTTTTTATTTAGGGACACTTAAAATCGCAAAGCGTATGTTAGTCCCATCGTACCCTAAATACATACAGCATTCGCTCTTAAAATACTGTATTTAGCTGCATCCGGTTAGATTGAAAACCGAATCCAACGTCACTCCAAGGCTAGGTGGATGATGATGATGTATATTTATTGTACAGGTCTCTAAGTCAAGCTCGCGGGCGGTGTGCGGTGAGGGAGCTCCCTGTTCACTCCACTCGGGCGCACCTCGCATTCCCTCTGCCGAGACAGTCACCCTACGCCAGACCTACCTTACTCTCGTAAGTTTAAATTATTTATTGAATCTTTGGCCAACTAAACTGAATTAGGTATATTTATTTAAGCCTTATTTACTTTTGAAACATTTTAACAACTTTTTTAACATTTTTTACTTTTGTTTTTATTTCTAAAAAAAGAATAGGTAGGTACCACCGATACAGAGAGTAAATTATTTTGGGTAAATATTTTTGTCTTAAATTATGGAAATGTGCCACTCCATCTCATCCTTTTGGTGCTGTAGGACCAAAAGCCGGCCAAGAACGAGTCGGACTCGCGCACCGAGGGTGTCATATAAATCGTGAAACGTTTTTAAAATTTTCATCTGCGAGGCCTTTATTCGTCAGAGATTTTTAATACTGGTGTACCATTCTCCACTAAGGTTGAAACTTCAAACTATTTTCCATAAATAAACCGTGTTATGACGTATAAATGAAATTAAACCAGTGATATATATGTACATACAGGTGATAAATAGTTATTACACCAGACTGTGTTTCTAAACATTCTAAACACATCAAAAGTGCCTAGACCAAGTACAGTTTTAACTAAAAAAAATATATTCAATTTACTATCTTAACGTGATTTTAACTATATCGAGTCTTCCAGACTCTCTTTGCTTTAATTCCTGTTTAAGTTTATTAACTTAAACAGGAACTTATCTCTCTACACTTTGTAAAAATTAAGAAAAGTTGATATTTTTTCAGGATTAAAAAAAAAATAGTGTAAAGACTAAAATAATAATTTGTGTTTCCACCATTGCCACAAATCACACAATCACAGCATTTTGGCATGCTTAAAATTAGTTCATCAAAATAACTTTGTGGAATGGCCACCCGCTTTCTTTCTAACAAGTCAAGAGAAGAGTGCGTGTTACAACTAGCCTTGTGTGGACGTGCCTGTTGGGTGATTCGTCAACCGGCGTCTAAAATAATCCTCTCCGCATAAATTTGAGCGTTGAGATGGCCCCTGATCCAAATGAGATCGGTTCTTCCACCGATCCAATTATCGGCTCCAACCATTATTTTCCCCTCCATATGAATGAATTTCCTGACCAATTACTGACGTTCTTGATGTCCAGTGGTCCACCAAACATGAGTACGTCTTGTATCCGGCTTAATACTGAAACGAGATTCATCAGAAAACCAAACACAACGTTTCTGTGTTCGCGAGCCCAGTGTAAACGGGCCCTACGTGTGTAGGTGTAACTCTCAGCGGCCTCCGAGAACGCACACCACGCAGACTCACTGCAGGTAAACGATTCCGGATGGTTTGGTCGCTTATCAGCAAGCTGTGAGCTCTGCCAACTGTGGAGCCTCGTAGCCAACATTATGGCGGTCATAGTACGACTCGGTCGAGAAATATTTTGGATGTACCGGTCACTGGACTGGGCACTGGACCGCTTGCAGACTGCTGCAAGCGGTGATGCGAGATCATTTAACATGTTGCTCGGCCACGCAGCCTGTGATAAGATAGCGTGTCCAGAGGCGGCTTATGGCGCTCTGTGTAGATCACACCAAGATCGACGATACCGTTGCCTTAAACCAACTTGCAATATTTCGACGGCTCTCATCATCTCTTCTCGTGTGAAATGATGTCGTCGCTCCATATATCTATACAATTTTCAAGTTTCGAAGTTACACACTTTTATAGGAATAATGATTGACAGTTGATTATTCAAATTGTAAAATTCGCAAAAAATTATCAATAACGACTCAAAAAAGTTGAAATAATTTTCCTCAGTAGGGAATATGCATGAAAAAGATATTTATCATCTAGTATATACAGTTTATATAAAAATAAACAAAAAAAAATGTACTAACAGTGAAAATAGATTCAAAATTACGCGAAAAACGAAGGAGATATAATTATTTTAAACAAATATATCTGTCCATCTCGCGAAAACGCTGTTTTCTATGGCAGCTGTATAGGCGTCATGGACGATGACGTCAAAGTTTACATCGGACTTCTCTTTCTAATTGTAATCTTTGAAGCTTTATAACTTCATTCAGATGAAGACATTTAAAAAAATATTTCATGATTGTTTACTAGAGCTGATAATTAATCAAAAAATCGCATGCGTATTCCCTATTACGGCGATGCTGTAAAACGTACTTGATCCCAAGACTCTTTTAACAATGTGTATAAAGTTGCGTCCGACTAAAACAAGATTTTTAGTCGTTTGCGATCTCAGTTTCGGCCGAAAACGAAAACGAAACTTATCTCAATCTTCTATCTATCTTCTTATACAGGGTTATTTGTAAAACACCAACATCCTCTTAGACTTTGAGAACAACCCAGCAAATATCAGTTGTTTCGTACAAAATGCAATATTTAGCCAATAAAAATGTATGAAACAACTGATATTTTTTTTCGAGTTTTGAGGGTTGGTCTCACAGTACAAGTTGTTTATAATCATGTGTATTTTCACTGCCTAAGAGGTGGGTGGTGTTTTACTAATAACCATATGTAAATAAAAATGAATCCCTATTTCCCTTGGTCGGCATCACACGTGAAAGGCTCGGCCGATATCGCAATTTTTTTTTTTATTATTTTTGTCAGGAGAAGATTCATATGAAAAAAAAAATATATACATCAAAATTTCGTTAAAAAGCGGATAAAAGTTCGCTCTTACTTATTTAATTTAAATATTGTATTATTTTATGTGAACTCACTTAAACGGGCTGAAGATTGCAAATGTTTTCTTTGTTTACTCATGGATGTAAGGCGCGGTAGGTAGGTTCTTGGTTAGTTTTGCTAACTGTCTAAATATAAATATACTATTTGGGAAGGTAGGTATATGTTGTAGGTAAAAAAATACGTTTATCTTACTTAGTTTATCTTTCCTTTCCTTTACATAAAGCCATAATTATGAATTATACACTCACGAGCAATAAATTGGAATAAGGCAGATGATGCCTTCATCTCGCATAGCTGAAAAAAATACACAATTTTTTTTTTAATTTATAATAAACTATGGATTATGGTATATCATTTGAAAGGTAATTTTGGTAGCTTTCAAATTATATATTTTTTTTTACCGAAATTTAGGGCATTATAGCAATAGGTCGAAGTCGTGGACGTCTAAATAAATAGGCAGTAATATGAAAACCTGACTGTCCACTCACTGACAGCCCTCCCTCGAATTCCTCTGAGGTGCTGCTGGACGTCCATGCCGGTTAGGTGTCGATTTCGGAGAGAAGAGGCGACAATAAATCGGTCATCTCTCAACGAAGTGCACTACTGTCATCCAGATTCTGGTCTCCAGACTATGTTTTCAGTCTCCCTGAACCTCTTGTATACCTTTGAGCTACAAGACTGGCTTCAAATCAAGCTGTCGAGCGATAGTTCGCTGAGACAAACCTTGCTGGATTAGGATGACGACTTGAGCGGCCTCCTAAGGTATGGTTTCCGTTTTCTTTTAGCTTCAGTGTTCCCAGTGACGTGAAACATTGAAGTAATGACCAATTTTCATAAACGCTCACTTTTTATGGGGTTTCAGAACTACCAAACAATATGTTGAAATAGATGTCTTTTGTTTTTACATTCCATGACATAAGGTGACTAATCTCTGTTTATGACAGTGAAAGAGGTTGATAATTAACAAAATTACCTTTAAAATGATAATCCACAATCCATAGTTCATTGCACAGAAATTGCAAAAAATTGTTTTGGGCAACGCGCCATGAAGTCATTCCAGTTTATTGGTCGCGAGTGTAGTATCTAATGTAGTTAATAGTCTTTTTCCTTTCAAACTCACTAAAGTTTTGCTATGATGAACTTTTTATTGTATTAACTATTGCGTTAAGTGGTTTTTCTTTTGCTTTTAATTAGATTACTTACATGAGCACTTAGATTTCTTTTATTTAGATTAATAAAAATATTATTATACTAGCTTTTCCCCGCGACTTCGTTCGCGCATATCCCGTTTTTCCCTTTCGCGTAAAAGTTTTGGGAAATCCTCTCTTAGCACTCTCCTTTACTCTTCAAGGAACCAGCTGAGGGTTTCTTCATCAGATACTTCAAACCTTAGATTTTTGACATCAAATGAAGCGGCCCAACGAGTTGAATATTTTTTGTAAAGGCGGTATGTCGATCTCTAATAGTTTGGTTGGGCTCTTGTGTTTTCTAATCAGAGTCACCAGGTACTCCAGATCTTCGATTATCCTAGTTTTTATAGTTTTCCCTACATGTGACCATTAAACCCTAACTCTGTACCAAATTTCAGCTCTCTGAGTTTATGGGAAGTACTAGTTCTATTCTGATAATCATGAGTGAGTGAATGAGTGAGTGAGTGTCATAAATGCGAAACTTTGCTTTCGCTTAACTTCGGAACTAAATGACCTATAGACAGAGTATGTGATTGTGTTGTGCCCACCGACCTACTTAAATAAGCCCCATTGTTACTAACACCAATACTAACTACCTAAATGTATGGACTGTACCTATAGTCTGAAATAAATTTTAATTTAATTATTATTAGTTACAATTTCACCAGTATCTGTCATCGCCGGCGACGATGGTGGAATGTACGCGTGTGTGCTCGTAGATGGTCGAGAGTCAAACACTTGGCTCCAAATTTATATTCCTTGTAATGCAGGAGCTAATTTCTTCTTTATTTCTCATTAAGTCATCTATGTAGCCCTCGGCTACACTGTTCGACCGCCTCCCTCCGTGGCGTTTTAGTGTCAATAAGTTCATTCAATAAGTTAATTCATGGCATTGCCCCAAATTTATTTATGCCAATTGGTTGGCTAGTGCTTTTTCCATTTTGGTGATTTTGAAAAAATCTGTAGATATCGCTTTTATTGAACGAAGCGCTTCGTGTTTCTTCACTATGTCGTGAAAAGGCTCCTGTATTGTGAAAGATCTTGGAATTTTATATTTTGTGTTTTTGACCTGGACAAGAAGAAGCTGCCCATGGTTCTCGACATAACTAGTTGTGATGTTTGCCAACTCTTGACGTCTACATGCACCATTTATGCCGAATATCAATACACACCAAAGAGATAAAAACAGCGTATAAAATACCTATATTTCTGCACGCAAAATACGCGCTTAGTCGTGGAGTTGCGGAAACCAGCTCGATTTACATACATACAACACCTATATTGTTAAGAAATACGAAAGTGAAAGAAGTTAATCACAATAATTTAGTTTCAACTGACCTTTGTTGCCAAATATCGGCAATCCGGAGCTTCTTTTAGGAACTTCTTGACATTGTCAGCGGAAAATATTTTCGACTTTTTACTCACATGGCCACTTGAGCGTCTTTTTATAAATGCAAGCAAGTTGGAGTATGACTTGATATAATATCAATATCATGTTTTGTTTTCAAAGTGTTTTTTAGCATTGAATAGTAGCACCACAAAGAGCTTGACTTATGTTTTTTAGAAAGTTCCATGAAATAGGCTAAAAACACACTTTCTGAAAATTAATTAGCATCTTTGCTTGTTTTCCATAAGATGAAATTTTAATACGATAAGAGGCTTACAGTAGCCTTTTTTGCTGCCTCTGAGACTTCTGGCGGTGTCGAATTAATAAATTCATCATTACTTGACGACATTTTCAAATAAAAACAGTATTACTAATAAAGTAAATTAATATAAAAATCAAAATTAATTAAATTAAAGAATTAAATGTTTATTAATTATATTTTATCTCCCAAAGTGATATTTTTCATAAAATTTTGACCAATTTTCTGACATAAAAACTCTTTGCTAAGATTTAAAAAGTACCGTTCGTTTTAGACGGAGCATCTTGTTAAACCTTGCGTTTTACCTTATTTAAAAGAAACTCGTGCATTTTACATTACATTTATAATACATTACACACATTTAATATCGAAATACAATACGATATTCAAATTGGTGAAATAAGAGACCCTTTACGAGCAAATGTGTTATAAAACCATTTACTAAAAAATAATGATGCAGTTTTTTGTAATATCGACGTATAGTACTGATATTACTATACGTCGAGAGATTGATGTACAAATTAATCGTCATGTTCATCTTGTTCGCTAGTCAAAACATCATCAATTAATAGCCAAACATGGGCTGATTTCATATTTCTGATTCAAAAAAACGCGTCATCAGTGCAACGCCATCTAACGGTATTGTAGTAGAACTGTCAAATATAAGTTCAAACTTCGATAAATAATAATAAGATAATAACATGTACACTTTTCTTTTACTTTTTCTATAAAAGTATAACGAATAACTCAACAACATGTTTTGGTGTTCTTTTCACACATTTGTTACTAGTATTTTTCTCAATAGATGGCATTGTCAGTACCTATCTGGAGTCTCAATGAAAACTACGTATTTTAGCGCTCGATGAAGTTTCTTCCTAAACTTAAAAATTCAATATCTATTGATTTTGTAGTCGATTTTGATGAAATAAACGCTTAATGTTACTCGGGTTATCATTTAATATTTTGAAGTTCCTAGATTTGGAATTCAATCGGTGGTTTATACGTGATGCTCCCACAAACGCACAGACAAACAGGCAAAAATTGCATTTTTGGGTTTTATATCTTTTCCTAATGTTCCTATGTAATTTTTATGCAATAATATTCAATGCACAGACACGGCAAGTCTACGATTTTATTATATGTATAGAAGTTTTTAATACTGATATAAGTTTCTGATGGATAAAATCCAAGTATTTTTTTATGATGTGTAGATTACCAGAAAACAATAAAATAATAGGTTTATAAACTGAAGTTTTTATTTGGATACAAAACAAGCTTTTATTTACATAAAGTAACAGTGAAACGCAGGAGTTATAGAAGTTCGGAATCATCATCGTCTGTTTTCGGAAATTTTACAAAGTCAATAAAGGAAGTCGTTTTCAAGGCTTTTAATCGTAACGAAAAATACTTACACCCATATTCCAAAACGTTAACTAGAACTCCAACTCCACAAGAAAAGAGAAAAAGTCGACGAGTGAGAGAGAAAGAAGATGAGTTTTTCTTGAGCAAGCAAATGTCAAACTCATTTTGACTCAAAACCAACGTCTAAGCTGTCAGTGGCGTGTCATAAATAATTTTGTAAAATGTTAATTATTTTGATGAATTTATCAACTATGCGTACGATGACAAGCCGCATAATTTACTTGCCACTTGCCACACATTTCGTGACATCGTTTATAGGATGCTCAGAACTCAGTATAGTTTTACGACGATGAGTAGTTTCGAGCAAGATTGGAATTGTCCCACACATTTTGCGAAGTCGCATGCATGATAAATATGGAATAAACAGATAAAACTATGGAAGACGATGCTCAGATGCTCGTTGAGCCACCACCATCGCCTGGTAATGCAATATAGATACAAAACAGCAGCAAATGTAACTGTTATAGGCTCTGAAGATGTTTTTTGTTAAGTATATATTGCTTTTCCAATTCAAAGATTAGTTTTTGGAAGTTAACAACGCACAAACTAACATACGCGTCACCATGGAGCTATCGAACCATAACATAACATGTGAAATATACTGGATGGCAACGGCATACGACGGAGAATGCATCATGTTATTACCTTCTTGTGTTTTGTGGTGCTAGTTCTTTGCGTTATTGTAAAAAAAAAGTTAAAAAAGTAAAAGTAAAAAGTTATTTATTTGAAACATAAACATTTGGCACAATACAAGTAAAACGATGATAGCTACAAAAAGTTTACAACTGTGTCGCAGCTATCAACGCCCATCTAAATAAGAATACAGTTGTTCCAGACTTAAACTATTTGTACTATATCATCATTAAAATATGCAAAATTATAGTGGAAAAGAGGAGGTGTGTGGGAGAATGTGTGTGTGAGGGGTGTGTTAGCGATTGTTGCGTGTGCGTGTATGGAGTGAGGGGGTGTATGTGAGTGAGAGTTTGGGTGTGTGATAGTGTTTCTGCTAGTTAAGTTTCCACAATTCTTTCAGTTTCAGCATATGACAATTATTTAAACCACTCGGTCAATTTTCTCTTCAAGAGACTACGGGGTAGATGGTAAATATTAGGTTAAGGTCTTATTTGTGCTGTTGTAGATCCTAGTGCCGATAAACCTAAAATGTCTTCTAGCCACAGCCGTTCCACGGGGTACATTTTTGCAAACTCGGTCGGAGAGGCGTTTTGCAGTACTATAAGTGGGGTCGTAGTGTATCTGTTTATGTTTCCTGAGTACAGTCTGTAGTACAAAGAGCTGCCTTACTGTGATAACCTTGCAAAGTGAATAGAGGTCAGAAGTCGGAAAGCGGATTGGTTTCTTTGATAGGACCTTTAACTACGGCCCTCTGAACCCTTTCTAGTCGTAGCATTGACGATTTGTTCGCTCCACCCCACGTGGTCACGCAATACCCAAGGACTGATTGAGCGAGAGCAAGATACATAGTAATCAGAAATTTGAAGTCAGCAACCCCCCTAAGTTTTTTACATATGTAGATTAATCTACGCACACGTTTGACTGTAGAGTCGATCTGCATTTTCCATTTTAGGAGATTGTCGATGATTACTCCAAGATATTTAATTTTGTCAGTTCGTTCGATAGGAGCTTTAATTTTGAGTGAATGGGGGGGCTGGCTTAAAATGCCTGGGGTAAAAGGTATGAATTTGGTTTTGCTGATATTTAGCGTGAGTAGGTTTGTGTTCAACCAGTACAAAACCACACTGAGTGCCATCTCTGCTTTATTAAAGGTGTCAGACCAGTCCTTGCCGTGAATTATAAGCGCTGTGTTATCGGCGTATGTGATGATTTTACAGTTTGGAGGAGACAGTTGGCAGAGTTCGTTTACATAAATGAGGCAACTACCTTGAGGCACACCAAAAGTGACTATTTCCTCCTTGCTAATAAAGTTTTCAATTTTTACTACCTGCTGGCGGTCAGTTAGGTAGCTCCGGAAGATATCGTTAGCAATCCCGTGAATTCCAATGTCATCCAGCTTAGAAAGTAATAAGGGGACAGAAACGGTGTCAAAAGCTTTGAATAAATCTAGGAAGATGCCAACAGTTTTTTGTTATTTATTTATATGACCAATTATTGTATCTGAGAGCTCCAGAACTGCATCATCTGTAGATTTTCCAGCTCTGAAGCCGAACTGGTTAGAAGATAAAATATTATTTTTTGTAAGAAAATTCACAAGCCTACTGTTAATAATTTTTTTTTAAATTTTGGACAACGTAGTAAGGACAGATATGGGTCTATAGTTAGAGCCACCGCCCCTGTCCCCCAGCTTTGAAAATGGGATGAACTATCGTGGTTTTAAAAACATCCGGGAAAACACCTGAGGAAAGGCACAGATTAAAGATGTGAACTAGAGTGGGGATGATACTGCGCCTAGTAGCCATAACAACGGACGCCGAGATACCGTCACAACCAACTGCACATTTGTCTTTTAGATTTAGGATAACCTTTTCCAATTCATCACAGTCCACGTCATACAAAACCATTGAGCCGGATGAGGATGGCTTAACAGAGCTCGGGGCTCTAGGATCAGGTAGAGTATCTGTATTGAATGCGGGTGAAGTAGGTTGCCGGATTTTAGAGGCCAGATTACTGTCGACACTGGCGAAATAGTGATTAACCTCGTTAACTGATTGAGTGGGATGGGATCGTCGCAGCAGTTCAGCAACTCCGAGGCAGGTTCGTTGTTACCTTGATTCAGGTCGCCACCTGCCTGATAAGTCGCTAAGTGCCTTTTGGGTTATTCCTGGCCTTTTGGAACTCTGAAGTTTCATAGTCTTGTTTTAATTTCTTGAGCAGATTATTGCAGTAATTTCGATAACGGTGGAAGACAAGTTTTGTGTGATTATTTATATATTGTATTGTATGTTACTAATGTCTGCTTTGCAGTACTAATGCGCTTGTGCTTGACTGGGTTAAATATAACAAAATTGTGTGATAAGTTATCACACAATTTTATTACATTAATATATTATTACACTAGCTTTTGCACGCGACTTCGTACGCGCATAACCCGTTTCCGTAGGAATTTCAGCAATATCCTCTCTTAGAGCTCCCCTACACTCATCAAGGAAGCTACATGCCAAATCTCTGCTCTCTACGACCAGTAGTTTTAGCTGTGAGTTGTCTTTCAGTCACTCAGTCAGTCGATAAACGAAAGAATTTTCTTTCACTTTTAAATTTTATTTATTTGTTGTACGCTTACAACAATGTTGTCTTTTTAACCCAAAGGTTGACTGGTAGAAATGCCTTGTTGCGTTTGTACCACTATTGAACATGAAGTAAATCTATACTTTGGGTTTAGTTGGTACTCCACAAACTTCATCTCCTCGTGTAAATTACTTCTTAATAGACCAAACGTTCGACGACGGCAGTTCACGCAAACTGCAATATTTTTCTTACTTAGAATATTTTTTTTTACCCATCATAACTTTTAAACGAAAGGTCCGATTTGAATAATTTAAAGTGTAATTTACTTGTATATAGCCAACCTAATTATGAAATAATTTGAATAGATAAGGATTAATATGATATTAAAATCACCACTATTCCATTTCACCCGGGGTTTGATTGAATAATTTGAACAAAAAGCGGTCATTGTGACTTGACCATAATAGTTAAATATAAACCCTTGCGGCCTTTTTTGTAGATGTCTTCTATAAAACTGTAGTACATTACCTTGCTCTATTATCAAAATTCCGCGGCGTACGCGAAATAAGAATCTTTTTTGGTATTTTTTTCACACCTTGGGTTACATTATCGAAGTTTTCATACGGATCCCCAACTTTTTTGAAAATATTCTATAGCCTATGTTCATCAGGGATAATGTAGAATTTCATTGGTGAAAGAATTTTTCAAATCAGTCCAAATGTTTCGGAGCCTATTCAATTCAAACAAACAAATCTTTCCTCTTTATAATATTACTCTTTATAATATTAGTGTAGATTGAGAACAGTCATTAGAATAGTGTACAGCGGCCTCATTATTTTTAACCGACTTCTTCAAAAAGGAGGAAGTTCTATGTTCGGCTGTAAGTACTTTTTTATGTATGTTCCCCGATTTCTCCGCCAATTGTGGACCGATTTAATTTTTTTTTTTTTTTCGAAAGCCTATACTCCTGAGGTGGTCCCATTGTCACCAAGTCAGGATCTGATGATGGGATCCCATGAAAATCGAGGGAAATCCTCAAATTTTATAGGCGCATACAATGTTCTAACGCAATTCAGATATTTGTGCCTGATAATCAACATCTCATGTTGCTGAACTGATGATGGAAGGTATAAGTCAGGATCTGATGATGGGATCCCATAAAATGTTTGTTCAGCGATATTTTTGCCAATTTTTAACCGATTTGAATGATTTTTTTTTTGTTTGGAAGAGTATTTTCCCGGACTGGTTCCATTTTAATTTGGTAAAGATCTGATGAAGAACTTTGGAGGTAGGCAACAGAATTCTTCTCTTGATTGTTTACACCAGTTCATATTATAACATCACGCCTGCCTATACGCTGTTTGTGTCTTCTTTTCTTTTTTAGTGGTACCACTAAAAAGACCGTTTCGCTTTTCATGAGAAACTTACTTCGGAATTTTTGGCGTTTTACAAATAGATAAGAGAAAAATGCAAAAAATGACTTCAAAAACAAAACACTACAAAGTATAAAATAACTTCAATTTCGGAAGTCGGTGTCAAAAAACCATAAAATACCAAAAACACCGACTTCCGAAATTAAAGTTATTTTGGCACTTTTTCGAGCTCGTGGATTGATCTACTGTACTAACCAAATGAAATGAAAAATATTTATGTTATTCCTTATAAAGTGGTTTGCTTAATAGCGGCAAGAAATTTGAACTAAGAACGAAATATCCGTTAAAAAATCCCATTCAAATCCATAGAAACTACAAAAAAACTCAGAATTAACTGAAAATTTCTATTATTACGTAAAATTTACACCAAATATACAAAAAATATTTTTTGAATAGAGTCACCGCGGCCCTGGAACGCAAAGGGCATTAGAAGGAACGTGGATGGGTTTTTGACACTCCCTTCTGTTCCGCCCAGAGCGGGAGGAGTCATTTGTTGATTACAAATCCTAAAAAAAGCTTTTTTCTTAGTCTGTTGCAGCTGCGCAGTGGCGGCGCGCTAGCTCGCCTGGAAGCCGCGCTGGTGCCCGACATGCCGCAGTGTGCACCGCCTCCCGGCTTCGCCTCCGCTAGAGCCACTGACGTACGATCCGCTCTCATCTTACTTATCGTGGGACTCATCACTTCGCTGCTTTTAGGTAAGTTTATGAAAATTTGGGACGAAAAAGTTACTGTGTTTAGTTGAATACGTGTTAATCCAGAAAACTGGTTCGTGACTGATTACTACAGATCTAATAAGGGCGCCATTGTATATACAGCCGGTCTATTCTGTAAACTTATCACCGTATATACTTAGATGGAGTGAGCGCGAAGTGAACTGTCATTCCATCTTTTTTTATGGATTGACAGCTCACTTCCTGTTTTCTTCACTAAAGCATTCACGGTGACTGGTATACAGATTGCGCTGCAGTAGTGCTGTAATTTTGGTGTTAACACGCGTTTGACCACTATCTCACCTGATGGTAAGCGATGATGTGGTCGAAGTTGGAGCACGCTTGCCTAGAAATAACCTATTCACTTTTGATTTAAAGAGGTTGTAGCTATCAGGAAACACAGACTCCGGCAGGGAATTCCACTCCTTAGCTGTACGCATTATGAATATTAATAAATTGGTAATTATTCTATGTATTTTTTTTTCTATTGATGGGCGCGCTTTTGATCACTATCTCACCTGAAGGTAAGCGATGATGTGGTCGAAGATGGAGCACGCTTGCCTAGAAGTATACTAATAATAGTAATTCTATGTATGTATCTAAAGGAACCATAGCATTGGAAGTCTCAGGAAAAACATTTTGGGTTCCTGCACCATACTTGATATTTCAATAAATAAACATACAAGTAGGTTTTTGATTAATTTCAACACTTACGAGTAGTAAGATGCAGATGATAAAACCTCTGACCCTTAAAGTTGTCTTTTTAATTTCATCCGATGTCGATGATAATGTCAGGGCTTTATCATAAGGGCATGCGCAAATTGCAATGACCATCTGCTATCTGACGTCATGGGTGCATTTCTCACAATCGACTGAGGTAAAACATCACAAGGTGATCCACCAGACATGTTTTGGAGCCAACTGTAGGTACCTACTACTTGCACTTTTGATCATAAACAATGGAAGAAGGCAGGCCAAGGTCGGGAACAAAGTGTTCCTAAAAATAATTTCTTAGAATTTTTTAGAATTAGCTGGCAGCTTTTTCGTAAGCTGTTGATTTATATGACACACTAGCTCACATTTTTCACTACTGCCCTGCGCCTATTGGTCGAAGCGTGATGTTATATAACCTATAGCTATTCTTGATAAATGGGCTATCCAACACTAAAATAATTATAATTCGAACCAGAAGTTCCTGTTCAACCAAACAAACAAACAAATATACCCTTCAGCTTTATAACATTGGTTTTTATTGGGAATCAGTATAAGGGTCGAGTGACCGTCAGGATGGCTGGACCAAACGAGATTTGAACATTATACATGATACTATGTGCACTATTTAATACCTGTTTGCTACTAATTAATAACTATAATGATCTCATTGCATCATCGCAAAAGGTAGCAAATATCTATTTGCTACCTTTTGCGTTTAGAAAAACATCAATGAAATAAAGTGGTCAGCCATTCTGACGTCAGGTGAGCTCACCACTTCCAAGTTCTCATAGTTTTAGCATTGCATTAACCGCGTTGTTAATGTTAATATTTAGTACCTTCTTGCTACCTTAACATATTTTTTACTCAATTTTAAGAAGCTCGCGGTTAATACAATGCTAAAACTATGAGAACTTGGAAGTGGTCTGCCAACCTGACGTCAGAATGGCTGACCACTTTATTTATTTGATTTTTTTCTAAACGCAAAGGTAGCAAATATTTCAATATAGGTAGTAAATAGTAGCAAAACAGTGCACATAATCTCATGTACATATCTCGTTTAGTCCAGGCATCCTGGCGGTCACGGTCAACGTCTATATTACACACAGCATAGGGGTTATGTAAAATGGGGGTTTTGTGTAAATCTCTAGGAGTTGGAATTCCGGTTATTTACTTAAACTCGACTGAATCCATCAGGGATTACATCCCCGATGGAATTTATTATTCTTAAGCATACATACTGCTTTAGACGCTTACGCCCGCAGATTATATTGTTGTCCTACTAATATGCTAAATGTTCGTTTGTGTGTTTCTTAATCAATCACGCTTGTAAAAGCGCCAGGTTGTACCTACTGATTTAGATGAAAATTGAAACTCAGGTTCACCGTGGCGTTTATGACAAAAGTACCTTTTTATTTCGGTAGGTCCTACTAATAAAGCGATAAACCAAACTGCGATAATTTTCGACTTTCATGCGGGCGAAACTGCTGGAAAATTTAGTATTTTGTATGTACGTATTTCGTTTACTGTGACAAAAACCAATATTTATTTCTGTCTTTTACAAGATTACGTAATTAGCTGTTATAGTTTGACAAGTAATAAAATATTATTTCAGGTTTGGGAGAGTACTGCTGGAAAAATCGGAAGGAATTGAAGACTTTCTTGGCTGGCTGTTATCGCAGAATAATAAATATTGTACTGCATTAAGTGTGACCTAAGTCGCAAGACGTTGATGACAATGATCTTAAATTATTTTGCAGAGTTCATTATAGTAGTAGCGATCATATAGAATGAATAGAGCAAGATTAATCAAATTAATGTGTTGAATGCTTTTAGTGATATTTAATGAGTTACCTATGGGGTAGAGAATGAGGGATGGAGTAATAGAAAATAAGCGCATGGAATTATGTATAGTTCTTGTTAAGTGTGATATTAAACGTTATTGAAGAGTGTACATCTTTTTTTGGACAGTTCGAACCTCCACAGTATAGGCAAATAAAACAAGCAGTAGGTACTAAACATACATTTATTACAATACCGTACAATTAAACTTACATTAATAAGTAACACTAAAGACTATCCTCTTTTAAGGTAATGTTCTTCAGGCAACTTTTGTTTGGTGACAGCTGCGTCGATGCAGGTCTTCAGATCCTTCTTGGTTCTAGCAGCATCAGCTAGCGCCTTCTGGATGGTGGTGGTTTCTACTGTCTGCAGGTTCGTGGCCAGGCCTAGAGCTGCCCACACACGGATAAAGGCTGTCGAGCAGCCACAATCTGTAAATATAATAACGCAAACATAAAAAAACCGTCCAAGTGAGAGTCAGACAAAAGGTTCCGTAACATAAACCGAAAAAAAAACACGTTTCTTGTGAGCCCCCTTTATTTTTAATTTAATTTTTATTATTTGTTGTTATGAAAATGAAAATGCTGCGATGGGCTGCTGGGGTAACAAGACTCCATAAAGTACGCAATGAGTATATCATAGGATCACTTAAAGTCACTCCCATCGTAGAAAAGATGGCTGAAAGTCGTACGCATTGGTGTGGGCAAAGCTCCTTATTACGTGTTCATCATCACATGTCCAGCTAGCCATCCCAGATAAGTAGAAAGGCAAAGGACGACCACAGGCCACGTGGTGGACAACCGTTACCAAGGACATATATGGAACGAGCTCAGGTGGAGGTACAGAAAACCCAAGACCGACTGTCTTGGCGCCTTAGAACGAAGAGGGCCGATCTCAAATGAATAGGGAAAAGGCACAGCAGAAGAAGACAGCGACAAAGAAATACACACTCTGTAAACATGTCAACTGTCTACCTGTTATGGTTTTTGAGATACAGTTTGCTGATTGACAGACGGACGGACGAACAGCGGAGGTTTTGGGTTCGGAACTCAAAAAAAAATCTCATTGACAAGACACCATACAAAACATGGTCCCACATAAAACAGTATGAGTTTATTTGTAACATTTGTTTAGAGGACAGAAAAGAAAAAATATAACCATGAAAACTGAATACAGTTAATTATAAAAAGCAATTATTTTAGAGTTACTAAATATTTGCTTTGTTAACGAAGACAGAATGCGAAAAATATAGTACTTAAGTTCTGTTAAAAACTGGAGAAAAAATGGTTTGTAAAATTGTATTCTGTTTATTTGGACATAATTATGTAGTCATTCTTTATGCTCGTGTTAGTCTATAAAATATGGTACTTATATTGGCTTTTTCTATATATATATGGGTTTGTTCTATATAAGGTGTAACTATTCATACACGAAATATTTTAAGACAATCATCTAACGGTTATAACGAAGCCATCACAGCGTACCGGCGTGATGTTATATTGAATCAACAGACATGCGATTTCAGAAATCCCGATCCATTTGCTATCATTGATTGAAGAAATCTGTTGCCTACCTCCGAAGTTCTTCATCAGATATTCACCAAATTAAAATAGGACCAGTCCAAGAAAATATTCTTCTAAACAAAAAAAGGATCATCGAAATCGGTTAAAAATTGGCAAAAGTATCGCTGAACATACATTTTTCCGACCGCCGCGCCGCCGCCGGTAACCGTGGCAAGCGGACGCGCGCGCGGAGCTCTCTCGCGCTCCGTGCCTGTTGCCTCGAGTGACACGATATTTTTATAAGACTACCCACATTAGTTTGCGCTCATATGAGTGTGGAGACTAAGGGCGGCTTTAGGCCCTTCCGAAAACAGTGAAACCAGTGTAATGGACACGGACAGTGCTATTGTGAATAGTAAAAAGAACAGTGACTATAAATTAATTAGTGTAAGTGAACTTTCCCCGGACAATGAAGGACAATACGCAGTTGCTTGTTGTTACTGCGCAAAAATTAACGTAATTAAAAAATTCCATGAGTGGCAGGGGCTCCAAACTAAGATTAAGCAATTGACTTGTAGATCGTGTAACAAGAGAAGTGCCGTGAAATGTTTTATAAAAACTTCAGCAAATATTTCAAACGGACACCTAGTGAACAGTGTAAACAAAATTATTACACGAATATATATTCGTGTAATATTAATTTTTGCAAAATAAATAAGATAGACTGCCGCAAGTGCAACGGACAGTTAAATGTTAAGTACATGCCAATTATAGGTCTTGAAAGCGAAGAAAACGTGACCTGTGAATGTGGCACAGTGAACAAAATAGTATCGAAATATAGAGAGGTACCCAGGACCCAAAGTACAAGGCCTGAGCAATCGCTGTGTGGGCCGAGCCGCCCCATTCGCCGGCCACCGCATCACGCCATTGGAGACGCGATTGCTGCGACGGCACCCGGCAGCGTGACCGCTGGCGCCGCACGAACGAAACCGAATGAAGGCACCGCTGTTGAGCTCGCGTGCTGTGACTTAACCGTCTCGACGCCTCTGCGCACCGATTCCGCGGCTCAGTTGGGCCCCGCAATGGCGTTTGCGCGCTCCGCCAGTCTGACCTTCGTCGCCTCGCAGCGACAGCCTAAAAATAAAAACAAGCAACCGCTTCGCCTCGCTCCCCACCGAAGAAGACCACAGAGACGAATTTGAAAGGGAGAAAGACTACGTCCACGCGACTTTTACCTCACCCAAACCCAAGAAGAGAAAGAGAGGTGCCGTCACTCCTAAATCGACAGCGACTCAGCAAAAACCGAGAGTGATTACATCATCCACTCACATCCCCGACCTGGTCATAACAGACGTCAAGAAAATCAACGATCCGAAATACCTAAACGAAATTAGAAAAATAGCCACAGAACATGGAGCAAGACACGCAATGGTTAGTAACAAAAGAACCATCACGATCCGCGTATACACCGCGGACATGAGGAAAATGATTATAGAAGAGCTGAGGAAACTTGACGACGGGCTCCGCTTCGTGGCACGTATCCCTAAAGCACAACAGATCCATCAGACGAAGGTTGTACTAAACACGAACATCTACGATGAGACGAATGAGGCATGCCTTGAGGAAATGGAGAGGTGTATCGGTGTGAGACCGATCAAAATGAGAACAATTAAAGGTAACCTACAATTATTTATCTTTGATGGTACCCACTCCTACGATGAAATCGCCACGCTTATGAAGACAACAAAGCATGCGTACTTCGGGGCCTTCAGCATGAAGCCTCAAGAATACAAAGATAACCCCAGAGAGTAGTACAATGTAAAAAATGTTTCCACTTCACGCAAGCGACACCGGCGTGTCATGGTGAAAAGAAACACCCCACCTCCACAATTCAAAAAGAAGAAGGCATAGATATCGAAATATGCACAGCTTGCAAAAAACCAGGTCATGGGGCCCACCAAGTCAAATGCGAGAAATTCCAGAAGGCAATTGACCGTCAACTGGCACAACATGAAGAAAAAGAAAGGAAAAAAAGAGAAACAGCTGAGCGCAGATTCGCAGCTGAGATACAGACAGGAAAACGTTTCATACATGAACATAACCTCCACTTCATAATTTCCACCTTTACCTAATCATGCGCCCCAATCACAACCACAGCACCAGCCACCAATGCAACTAAATGAACACTTAACAAACAAAGAAAACAGCATGGAGCCCGTAGGGCAAGAGCTACAAACAATCATGAAAGAAATATTACACCAGTTGCAGCTACAACACGTAATCCTCATAAAAAATCTCAACAAATAACCCGAGAAAACAATATCACAAGTTGCGCATATTGCATCTCAACGCGCAAGGATTAAAAGGTAAATTCCTCGAGCTAAAATCCTTAGCCGAACGTTATAAACCACACATAATCATAGTCAACGAGTGCCGGGTAGACTTTTCTAAAATCCGCATGAATCTCCTGAACTACGACAAGGTCATGCACTCAATCGCGTCACATCTAACTACAGCCATGTATGTGATGCGAGGAATACGCTGGAGCCAAACTGACGTTGCCCCAGGCACCGAAGAAAGAGACCGCCTCGTTGAAGGTGTCGCTGTCAACCTCACTTATGATCATATGACCGGAGATTACCTGAAAATTAAGGGGATATACATACCACACAGATCAGAGCACTTCGACGCCACAGCGCTTAATGATGAGCTAGAAGACATCATAACCGAAGCTCCAAACGTCACCATCGGGGACCTCAACCTTAAAATGACCACACTCAACCAGACGAGAGACGAAGGGGCGGGAATACTTGTCCGAGACCTCTGTAACTCCGACGTCTGCACCATACACCACACGGGCCTACCCTCGCGTCCTAACAGTGCAGGCTATGGCATAATTGATGCAAATTCTCGCACGATGCGCAAGCTTTTGACAATATAACATGCCGACAAATAACACCGATTGGCTCCGATCATATGCCCTGGCTACTGGACCTAAGCATGGTGGTGGATAGAGAGAAAACACTGGTAAGAAATACCCGCACTATCGCAAACAACGAAGAAATCAAAAAACAATACCAACAAACCCTTTGGGATAAAACCAGAAACCTACAAAAGGAAATCACAACCGACGCAGAATGCGAGGAATACATACTAAAACTAGAAAAAGCCATCATAGAAACCTTGGATGATTATGCGGCAATACATGAAAACAACAGAAGAGATCAACTTCCATGAATTAATCAACAAAAGAAATCAAGCAAAAAGGAAAGCGTGGCGACTACGCTTCAACCAGGACAAAATAACGGAACAAAGAAAAACCTACAATCGTCTGAAACGATAGGTCCAACAAGCACTCGTGAAATATAGCAACGAAAAATGGGCCCGGATAATAAACGATCCACAAAACAACAGAACCGAGATGTGGCGAGTCCAACGCAACTTGAAGGCCCCAGTACAGAGACTCCCCTACATAGAGGGCTGCAATAGTGAGAAAGAAACCATCGACGCCCTGGTCGACGCAGCGATCGTTACAGAAGCCGAGATTAATAACGAAGATAAGACAACGGAGAAGACCACACCGTTCCAGCCTCTCGACCCCACCTCCATAGAGGAAATCAGATCAGCGCTGACACGCTTTAAAAATAAGAAGGCGCCTGGCCTGGACAAAATCAAGGCAGACGCTCTCAAACTCGGAGGTTGGGACACCTTTCTTATCAGGTACAAAGTAATAGCTGACTACCTGTTACTGACAGGTTATTACCCCAACAGATGGAAAATTGGGAAGTGCATCTTCCTACATAAAGCAGGTAAGAATCACCTGGACGCCAAATCTTACCGACCCATCACTCTTCTAAACATCATGGGTAAACTGCACGAACGCCTGCTCTTGTCGCGCCTGCGACAGACTGCCGACAGACTCCAACCACCGTTCAAACATGGTTTTACCAAGAACAGAGGAACGGGCACACAGATCCTTCGAACCGGTAAGTTTATCACGGATGTGAAAGTGTAGCCATGGTCCTGACGGATCTCGAAAGCCTTCGATTCAATAATCCACGAAGGGCTGACGAAGAAGCTTCAAACAGCTGACGTACCGAACAACATCATCAAACTAATAGAGAACTACCTGAGCGGTCGCAAAACCTACGGACACTTCAGAACTACTAATGGCGATGAAAAACCGGTTCCGGACGGGGTCCCCCAGGGCTTTATCCTGGGTCCGATCATTTTTAATTTTTACGTACACGGCGTTTGGGACCATGGGGACCTTATCCGCGGACTCAAGCTCTCTCAATACGCCGATGACCTGTGCATCCTTAACAGGTCTCTTGACCCGAACTGTGCGACACACCGCGCGGGCTGGGCCGCCGACACTGTAATCGACTACTATCGTCGCTGGGGCCTAAAATGCAACGTAGACAAAACGGAGTGTGCCATGTTCACTCACAAGAGAAATTACCGCAGAACTATTCGCATCAAAAACGAGCCAGTCGAATATAAAAATAGTATAAAATATCTAGGCGTATACTTAGACAAGACCATGACCATGCGCAAACAGACGGACTACGTAGTGCAGAAGGCGCGGAGAGCACGCGGAGCGCTAGCCCCTATCATAGGTTGGCACGCAAAGACGGATATGACTGTGAAACTTGCTGTCGTTCAGGCCTGCCTACTTCCTATACTGGATTATGGCGTGGTACAACTACTGTCACGTTACAGTAAGAGCAACTTATTAAAAATTGAACGCCAATATCGAATGGCTCTTAAGACCAGCGGACAATTCCCAAGACGCCTAGAAACCTCACTACTCTGGGATATGCTCGATTGGGATCCATGGCACCTCCGTGCACAAGACTTAAACGAGGACATGTTGCGCCGACTCCGCGAAATGCACAGCGAGGATCTGGAGACCCCTGGTGACGCCTACCTCGAACACGGCCAACATAACCCCCTCCTACAAGTACTACTTAAACTGCGTTCAACCGATTACTGCTTGAGCAAAGAATCTCGCCTCAAGCATTCAGTTTATTTTAAAACTATCCTCAAACTCAAATCAAACGAAACTACGCTTGAGTAGAGATTTTGATCTCTGATTACGTGAGTAAGCAATCATTATGGTAACCCTGAACAATAGTTTGTTTTCTATTACAATTCTTTTTTTTTCGCACGATCAAAACCGGAGTAGGCGGACGACACGACGTTACTGACACTGACAGCCACCCTTAAGGTGAATGCTCCAGGGTAGCCCGCGAAATGTAGTTCGAAAGAATGATTATTTCTGAAATATTCATTCTTTTGAACTACATGAACTTAGAGGGCTATATTGATGATTACAATGGTTATAATTCTTTAGATAAATACGCGTTCCGGTCGCGGATCGCATTTGGTCCACATACAGTTTCACACTGCCGGCAAATTGCAAAAAACATAAAAATATTTGAATTTCGCTGGCTACCCTGGAGCATCCACCTTAACCCTTCAGAGTAGGTACATATTATGTTCTGTGGACAGAAAAACTGTGAAACGGAGTGTTTTTGGCGGGATTATTTCGAGTGAAGTTCAGTGGCTGTTTTTATTATTCGCAAATTAATTCCTAGTGGTTTTGTTTTGTTGGTATTAACTACCTCAGCAAAGTTTGCGAGAAGGTTGACTCGATACATTTGCTGCCAAATACTGCAAAAAAAAATTAGAATGTGTTGCAACCCATTCTAATCATCTGCCTAGCCTTTTCCCAACTATATTGGGGTCGGCTTCCAGTCAAGCCGGATTTAGCTGAATACCAGTATTTTACGTGGAGCGGCTGCCTACCAGACCTCCACAACCCATTAACTGGGTAACACGATACTTCATGACAAGACTGGAGTCAGATTTACTGGCTTCTGACTATCCGTAACGACTGCCAAAGATCTACAAATGACAGCCGGGACCAACGGCTTAACATGCTTTCCGAGGCACGGAGGAATCACGGTATGTTAAGATGGTCACCCATCCACGGACCAACCTTGGCAAGCATTGCTTAACCTTGAAGATCGACTCGTGCGGCTGTTATTGTCTAGCCACGAGCTCCTCGTACCCCATTCTAATGAAACTCAAAAATATATAAATTAAAATAAAGAGGTCTCAGGTAAAATTAAATGTTTCACGACATCTTATGAAAACCTGTACTTCTACTTAAAGTTTTCACAATTATAACCGTCCTGCGTATCTCTTAAATATCTCAGAGGAACATTTAAGTTCGATTTGTCTCATTATTAAAAAAATATTATAATAATCTACTTCTGCAAATATATCCATTTTGATTAGGTAGGTACTCGACTTACTCCAAATTCACAACAATTTTCATGAATATCTCAAGCTCAAGCGTGGTCTCGACTACACTTGCGAAAACAACGATCAAATCTCGCCTCAAGCAGTGATTCTGAGCTGATTGTAATTTTAAAATAAGGACACATTGAGTAGAGCTCAGTTAAGACTCAAGCACTGTTCTATAATACGTAAAAAATTTCATTATAAAGTGACATAGCTCAGGTGATTACTGATTGTAGTTTCTCTGCTCAAGTCAAGTTCTAAAATTAAAACTCCAACTGAGACTCGTTTTAAGTAATGCTTGAGTCTTGATTGTAGTTCTGTAATACGGGCCTAACATAGGTAGACTGTAAGTAGCTGATACACCCACAGGCCGAATACACCACCGGCCTGTGGACATAATGTAACATATGAACTAGGGAAATAAACATCTTTCTATTCTATTCTAACAAACATTTTTCATGGGATCCCATCATCAGATCCTGACTTATACCTTCCATCATCAGCTCAGCAACATAAGATAATGCTTATTAGGCACAAAAAGCTGAATTGCGTTAGAAATTTTATGAAAAACATTGTATGTCCCTATTAAATTTGAGGGTTTCCCTCGATTTTCATGGAATCTCATCATCAGATTCTAACTTGGTGAAAATGAGACCACCTCAGGCTTTCGAATAAAAGAAAGAATTTTTAAAATCGGTCTACAATTGGCTGATCAATCGGTGAACATATATAAAAAAGTACATACAGTCGAAAATGGAACCTCCTTCTTTCTGAAGAAGTCGGTTAAAAAGGCGAGACAGTACTGTAGGTAGTCTTAGATGTACTATTTATACAAACATCAATACTTACCAAATATATACATTTATACACTAAAAAAACAAAACATGAATAGATATATTTATGGTCTAACAATAGCGATGAAAAGCTTACAGTGAACTCAGATATTTGTCCGATCCTTGGCAAAAGAGCCAATGTTTATTCGAACAATATTCACAACAGAAGAATAATGATAGTGATTTTTTACTTTAAATCAGTCTTTCAGCTTGATTGATAGAATAGTCTATGCTGACCTGAGCCACAAAAAAACGCAATTTCCACAATAGGTTTAAAGAAAAAATATCGAATAGAAATTCAAGAATAAAGGACGAAAAGACTAAGCCATACACGACTCGAAGGCATTACAATTTGAATTAAGCCATTTTGACAGATTGGCCTTGTCAAAATGGCCAATTTAATTCAAAACTCCTTTTTCCATATTTCAACCTTATGTTGGTTTTTGCTAGGCTTTAATTCTACAATATAAACATGATGGTTTCAAAATGAAAAATAAAAAAAGACTTACAGTTTATTTGAGCCAAGAAAGACGCATGCCATAAAAAACGAACAAAAACCAAAATTAATAACCTGTACCATTTGCGTCATGCGTCACATCCAAAGGTTTTTAATTTCTTGAATCATAGTAATTGTACGTAGATTGGATTTCTTAGAAATTTAGGTATATCGTTTGATGGGTTTAATTGGTAGAGAACTTACCGTAAGTTCCGTATTCTCCAGATTTGTAGTCATATGGCACGAGGTAGTGGTAGTGAGGCCAGAATGTCTTAGTCAATATAAATACTGCGTTGGAGTCAGGTGGAGATCTGAAACAAAAGAAAGAAGATTGTAGCTGCTAGCTATAACAGTGACTTTCATCATCGATAACGATTTTGAAAGTTCAAAATAGAGTAAAATATCAGAGCCCCCAGAAACGCTACATAGTTTCTGAGCAACAAAATGTTTTGGCGCAGGGCCGGTCGTTGTGGCGACGCTTCTGGGACGCCTATGTCCAGTGGACGTCTTTGGGCTGATATTATGATGATGATGAAAATATTTGGGATGGAGTAGTGTTAGTAGGTACTTTGAATGTTCGTATACCTGCTAGCTTGGGCCAATTTACAGGTATCGGGTGCAAAAATTAAAAACATTTCTCACTTTTCACTCTGAGTGCTGATTTTATTAATGTTTTACGCAATTATGTGTGTGCACAGAGGCAATAATTAATGTTGTCTCTCGAGCTTGACTACTGTATTAACAAATATTACAGTAGTCAAAAACAAGCGATTATTAAAATACTCTATGGCTGATAAAATTACACTCTGAATGTCTAGGACCTGCGATCGCTCATAGAGAAGGTCGTTGGAAGCGTGGTTATATCGTCGTTGTTGGAAGCAGACAGCGCGAGAATGCTTCATGTGATGATGCACGGAGGCATGAGGAGATGTGTACATCTAAAACGCAGACTTCTCTTTAGCTGACTACGGCGATGCAAAGGAAGGGTTATGATTTCACCCTAACTAAGTAAGCGCTCATATTTATTTCACCTTAAGGTGGTTGCGCCAGGGTAGCACACGAACCTCTCTCTCGGCCCGCAGTAGGTGCACCGGGCGTCGGAGGAGGGCATACGCTGCCCTCTTCCGGCCCCCCTAACTGGGTCCAGAGGCGGCGGACTTGGGGATATCCGTCGCCCCCCATTCATTCGGACCCGAGGTGGCGGCGCGTGGTGTTCCTGTGCTTTGACGTCGCGGGGGGAGTCAAACACCTCACTCCCCCCGCTGACCCGAGGTGGCCTGCAGAGGCGGGCCGGCACTAGCCGGGGATTACGGAAATCGCATTAGTTCTCGTGATCCCCAGTTGGTGAGAGATGGAGCACCGGGGTGGTTTTAGTCAGTAAGAGTCTGACAGACCCCTCCACATCCATGAGGATTTCCCCATGTTATAAAAAAAAGGGTAGCACACGAAATTCAAATATTTTTATGACTTTTTGCAATTTGCCGGTCAGTGTGAAGCTGTATGTTGAACAAAATATGATTCGCGGCCGTAACGCGTATTTATCTAAAGAATTATGACCATTTTAATCATCAATATAGCCCTCTAAGTTCATGAAGCTCTATAGAATGACGTTTTCATGAAATAACCATTCCATAGGGCTTCATCGTGTCATGTCATCAAAGTGGGATCGCAACGGCGCAGTGGTATGCCACTTTGCCCCAACAAAAAAGTAAAACAAAAATAAATTAATATAAGAGGATACTTATATGAATATGTTTCATAAGTACTTTTTCAAGAAGTGATTTTTAAGTAGTCACTTTTAGTTTTTAAACTAACATTTTTTTGCTTAAAATTGTGATAACACTTAAGCAAAGTGGTTTAAGCGAGCCAATGATAGAGACCGAGAACTCTCTTCCAAGTTCCGCCAGTTTCGCCACAACAAACCCCATGTTGTGGCGAAACTTCGAAATGGACAATACTCGTATACCGGCTAAAATTTAGTTAGCTAAACACCATAACATAACATAACATATAGTTTATTTCTCTCATAAAGGTACATTAGGTAATTTACTGATAACATACATTTTTTTTTTGCCTTACGCAAGAACCTTTGTGAGAGCAACCTACTTTAAGAATCGCTCTTTGAGCACGTTCCAGTTTTAGCAAATGTGTTTTTGTTGCCCCACCCCAAACAACTATACAGTACTGCGCAACAGACTGACAGAGAGCCAGATATACTTGTCTAAGCACCCGTTTATCGGCCACATGGCGGAGATTCTTAAAAATAAATATCAATTTGCGAAGTCGAGAGGAAAGTAGATCTATATGATTATAAAAAGATAATGAGTCATCTATCTGAACGCCTAAGTACCTTACACTATCTATGCGACTTAAATGAGGACAGCTGCAAGATGTTTGTAGTGATGCATTACAAGAATGTGCAGTCAACGAAAATTGGGATGATGAAGGTTTACCAACTTTAGACAGAGAAAAGGTTAGATATTTAGTTTTGTCTACATTTAGAGTGAGTCGGTTTAGCGACAGCCAGTTAGTAACAATGTCGAGTCCTAGTTGTGCGAATTGAAATGTGGACTCCCAGGAATACCCATGAAATATTAAGGCAGTATCATCAGCGTATGTAAAAATGGATCCATTACAAAGTTCGTGACGACAAAGGTCATTAATATAGATGAGAAACAAGGTCACTCCAATGATACTACCCTGGGGTACACCGTAGGTTATAGGGAGTTCGTCGCTCATCCAATCACCTATCTTAACACATTGGCGTCTTCCCGTAAGATAACTCGTGAAGAGTGAAAGCTGAACGCCTCTGATACCAATCTTCTCAAGCTTAGCAATGAGGGCGGGAATTGAGATTGTATCAAAGGCCTTTGCCAGATCTAGGAAGACGCCTATAACACATTCTCTATTATCCAGATGAGACACGATGTTATTCGTGAGATCCAAGACCGCATTACTGGTGGACACTCCCAAACGAAAACCGTACTGGCTAGACGACAAAAGATGATTTTGCTCAAGGTATTTGACAAGCCTATTATTCATGAGCCTTTCCAGCAGTTTAGATAATGTAGGTAAGATGGATCTGTAATTGGGTCTGTAATTTTGAGGTTTATCTCTGTCACCACATTTGTGCACAGGGTGAACGATTGCCAGCTTTAATGCATCAGGAAAGACTCCTGTGCTGAATGCCAGGTTATATATATATGTGAGGTGGGGAATAAGTACGTGCTTAAATTGTTTAAGAAATGTACCCGACACGTTATCTGAGCCTATCGCACAATCAGTCCTAAGAGCGTTAATTAAACGTTCCAACTCGAAATGGTCTGTATGTAAGAGGACAAAGGTATTGTGATGCTGAATATCATCCTGTTGTAAGGATGTAGGTGGTACGGATATTTTTTCAGCAAGTGAGCGTCCAATACTCGCGAAATAAATATTTACTTCATCAACAGAACGTTTAGGATCAGATGACGACAAAAGATCGGTTGCAAGTGTTTTTTGTTTACTTGTATTGGTAATTGTTTTTATTGCTTCCCATAACTTTTTATTATTGTTTCGCCACCATTGTTCTAATGATGGTTAAACGAAATATTTCTTAGGTGTAACTACGTGGTCAATGTCTGGTAGAGGTAGGTAGTTAGGTAACGTACTAGAAATTATCAGTCCTAAAAAAAAATATCCTTAGATTTGAATAAATGATCTGCTAATCAGTTCCTATTTAAGCTACAATTTTTTTAATGAATGTGTTTAGTTTTTAACCTGTAGATTTTTTAGAAATAAAAAAAGTTGACTCATGTGCATATCTTTCAGGCGGCGGATAGTAAAGAAAGTAGGTTAATATGACGTTGTTTATAACGATAAGGTTTAACTAGTGTTGTTAATGGCGCTATTACAGTCGGTCGTTCATTCGAATATCAATGAAATTTAGGCTAACAACAAAGTGTAATTTTATTGCACCTTAATCTGATGTGTTATTACTTATTAGGTCTACAAAACTGATGATGCTGAAAGGGCGAGATGATATTGATTAAAAAACAAACTATGTATTTACCTCTGATTGTTTTGTTTACTAACTATAAACAATAAAAAAAAACAGGTTAAGAGCGAGTCGGACTCGCGCACCGAGGGTTCCGTACAAATTGGTAGGTACGTATTATAAATAGTTCAGGAATCAAGTCTCGCAGTTTTTTCCGAGCTGTTCCGAGCTAAGAATCTATCGCGGAGGCTTAATATAGTAGGGTCCCGTCAGCACTTATGGTACGGAACCCTACAGGCATGATCTGCAAGTCGAACCGTCCAGTACTTCGCAAGTACCAGATTAGTTCAAGACAGTTCTACGATTAGTAAGTTCAAGACAGTTTTACGATTCAGTTCTGTCGACCATTTCGTAAACTCACAAAGTATTTGGCAGCGGAAGACTTTAAAAGAACGTATGTTATGGTTAAAAACGTTCACTATTATTTTGGTACCTGCGTATTAAAAGTTTATCAAATAAATCAACAATTTGTTATGGTGTTTATTTTCATGCTTTCGTGCATTTTATTTTTTCTCAATAGATGTCGCTTTGACTGATCAGAATACATTAGGAAGTTTCTTCTTAAATTTAAAAATTCAATATCTTTTGATTTTGTGGGTCAATTTTTATGAAGAAAACGCTAAACGTTACTCGGGATAAAACTTATTTTTTTAAGCACCTAGATTTTGAATCCAATCAGTGGTTAATTACGCTCGGTGATTGATTACGTACTTTAAGTAAAGAGTATATTTTTCTTGATTGACTTAGAAATATGTAGTTTTTAGACCTTTTCCTATACACGTAAGACGGCATTACTTGCCAAATTTCATTGTTCTAGGTCGACGGGATACCTTATGAATTTTGGTTCCCTTGAGAGTGCCGAAATATTGCGGTATAAACGGAAGTATCTTTTTTTTTTGTTAACTTACAACTATTATTTTTTCACAGCTTCAAGGGACCGTTGACCTGAGTATATGGTTTACCAATTCGATACCTGCGCGCATCCCGAGATAAAGGGTCTTGAAAGGTAGACGGACGGACAAGAAAGTATACCTATAAGGGCTCCGTTTTTTCGTTTTGAGGTAACCCTAATAAATAACAAAAATTAAAAATCAACGAAAACTAATCCGCAACACGCATACAAGTAACGTTTATACTGCGCGAGTCAGCTTGGCCCCAATAGGGCCTTACGGATTCTGACTCCGCTCTGCCCAGACCGGAAGGAGTCATTTGATGATTACCCATAAAAAAAATGTACGTTAAATTGGCCGTTTTAGACTAATTACAATGACTTTGGGTAACAACACTACCAACCAAATGGATGATTTGGTACTCAAAGTCGACGTGATTAAATTTTGACCACGTCCAAGCTTTTTTCCTTTCATGCTTTATGAACCAAATTACAACCTTACCGTGAATATCCACCTAAAAGGAACAGCGCAAATTTCGCCGAAATAAAAAGGATCCTTTTAAGCTGCTCGCAATGATCCCGTATCATTTTCTTCCCTATTCAATGCTTTGCCAGTAAACTACCAAATACAGGGTGGCCAAATCGGATGTATACAACTTTAAGATAATTCTATTATCAATCGAAAAATACCGGATTTTTTCACAATTGTATTAGGCTTTGCGTTTTTAAATGGATAACAACAGATACCAAATTTTTTTTTGGCCTGAGGCCCATGACAAGGGGTCTGTCGACTGACGCTAACGATTATCGAAATATATGGGAATGACTTTTGAGAATCGAAAAGTCACTGGGTCGATCGAAAGTGGCTAGACAACGTGTCGTTAATCAGACTTCGCTAACCAAAAGGATAACGCCTGGCGAAGACGAAGTAACAGTTTCACGTGGCCAAGCGAACGTAGCTGAACAATATGTTCCATTCAGCAAATCGATACCGCCGAACGCTTGTCAAAATACATGACATAGGATTGACCTTTGACGTAAAGAGTAGGTGGATAACACATTTTGTTGGCAGAGCAACAACAAACCACAGAGTTTATAGAGAACATACGAACAACATTCACAAATGAGGACTGAATTCAGTTAGTACCTACTCAGAAAAAGTTCGCGAAATACATGTGAGCACTTCTTTGGTTATTTATGCTAGCTTAACATTTTGACAAGCGACATCGAATTGTCTATTTTGAAAATTCTTTGAATTTCGAGAGATTTGGGGTCAATTGACACGTTACTCAAAAAAAAAAAAAAAACAAGTTTTTTTGCTTTTCCAAATACATTTATTCTTCTTCTTAGCGTGTCGAAAGATGGATTATAGACTGCAGAGAGACGCCACACATACACTGAAGATAAACCCGAGGAGGTTATCCTTACTGCGGCCGACCCGAGTACGGAGTCTATTACTAATAGACTCCGTACTCCCTGGAAAACTAATAGACTATTAGAGTTTTCCAGGTCGACCACGGCAAAGCGTGCCCAGGTGACTCAGGAGGCTCTCCGAAGGCACAATAAAATAGTCAGGAGGTTTGAGCAGCTTTCGCCATAGGTCGCATCTTTACGATTATTGAAAAGATATACAATTATTAGATATACGTTTATACAATTATTGAAAAGGATCTAAAAATGTCCAAAACAAAATTGCGGTTCTTTAACTAAAATATGGATACCAATTAATTACTAAATAAAAAAATTGGTCTTAAATAGTGGCATAATAAACAATATATTCGATTTGGCCACACCAATATACGTACCATTAAAAATTCTTTTCATTTCACGAATGTAAGAGGCTGAGCCCACGCAAGTCCTTAGAAGATACTACGAGCACGTCTATTTAGAGAAAGATCTTTGGAACTCGATTCGAGTACGGAAATGTAATCCACTTCAGAATTCCTTGTAACATAATGTGGAATTTGCTTATTTTGTGATCTTTTAAAAGGATTTGTCCTACTACCTACTATAATTATGTGTGTTTGTTTGGATGTTTATTACCTCAGCGAAACATAGGACTCAGTATATATCCTTCTTATTCAGTTTATGAAATATCGTTTAAATCGGTCTAATCTTGGAGGAGGAAACAGGCGAGAGCCACACCTCGAATTACGACTTTTAACATACAAAGTCTCTCCGGCCTCCGTCCGCGTTTCCTCTTAGGTTTTTGATACATTGCTACCAGAAAAAAACTTGACACGAGTGGGGCAAAATATGTATTGGTTTGTAAATTAACCACTAGTGACTAGATGGTCTAAGAAGACAGTCTGGAACATGGAATAAGAACAGCACATGGAATAAGGTCGAAACAACCAATATAAAAAAAAATGATGAGGGTTAATTCTGGTTATGTAGGCCGCTATGAAACAGCATCCGAGGGCCTCAGTGGCAATACTGGCAATCAATCACGGAAAAAATAAATATCACGTAGCCAAGTGGGTTAATTTCCGTGTATATATTTAGGTCATAGCAGGAAAAACCAACCAACTTGAAAACACGTTGTCGCATTGTCACTTCCGCCTATCTTTTGTCGCTTCAATTATCTCGTTAGATAGATAGTAAGTCTGGTTAGATTAACCTCAATAGTTTCAACGGGTATTATAATTAATACCTCAGGCTCTATTAGCTATACAAACAAACTAGCTCACACGTGCAACTTCGTCAGCGTCACATTTCTAATTAATGCTCCGCTCCTTTTGGCTATTCAACACTAATATATTTTTTCAATTCAAACCAGCCGTTCCTGAGATCAGCGCGGTCAAACAAACAAACTCTTCAGCTTGATAGTATTAGTACCTGTAGATAAGCATTGACGATAATAATCATGTAGCATAATATTATGCATATAAATCTATAATAGTATTATAAAGAGATAAAGTTTGTGAGGTTGTAGGGGGTAATCTTTGAAGCTACTTAAATGATTTTGATTCATTTACCAATAGAAAGCTACGTTATTTGTGAGTGTCAAAGGCTATATATCAACCCGAAAAATACCGCTCAACGTAGTGGGCACGGATCAGCTAGTTAGATGTATACAGGAATCTGAATAACAAACAAATCATACATAATAGAGACGGATGTAGCTCTGTCGGTTTAATAATAACGTGAACAAATTGATGAAAAGAAGAGGGAGATGTTTGCTCAGCGCATACATAATAAGGGTCGTAATAGGCTAACTATATAGATAAAAACATATTCCTTTTTTTAGGGATGGGAAATCATCAAATGACTTCCTGTGCCCTGGGCGGAGCAGAAGGGAGTGCCAGTCTAACTGACTAAAACCCATCCGTGTTCCTCCATGCCCTTTGCGTTCCAGGGCCGCAGTGACTCTTTCGAACAAATTACGCAACAGAAAGATATTCCTAGGGATACTTACTTCTCGCCAGGCATCAGTCCCCACACACAAATGGCGCTCTCGATCAACCAGGAGGCGTGGAGCACGACCAGGTACCGCAGGAAGCCGATGACGAAAACTGAGCTGAGAACTGTATCATCCCAATACTCTAAGGGAGCGTTCAGAGGTAGCAGCAGGAACAGCACTGCGTATAGTCCCCAGTACAATCTGAAATAAACATGACATATCAAAATCTATTACTCAAACTTGTTTTCAAAAATGCTTGAAGTTCGAGAAGTTCATATTACGTATTTTTGAAAAATGAGTTATCAGAAATTGTTTAAGTATTATCTTCTAAAGTTTTAAATATTAACTTAAGCCTCTTATGTGACAACTTCTGAGAAGAAAATGAGACTGAATTACTTGTAGATTGGTTCATAATAAATCGTACATTATGCTTCAGTTGCGTCGAAAAGCGTTGTCTTTGAAGATAGAAGAGATATTTTATTACAAAAGCAGTTCAATGAAGAAGTCGGTTGATTAAATTAGAATCTACCATGTTCATTATTTCATCTAAATTAAATCTCACCTCTTTTGAAACATAACAACTGTATCTTTTTCAAGGTCTGACATATCAATAGCGCCCTTCAACTTCTCTTGGTGAGGGCTCAGTTTCCTCAGCCGAGTCAAGAAGTGTGAGTACACGAAGCCCTTGTTGTAATCATAAGGATCATCGTCTGTGGCGAAATGGGCGTGGTGGAGTCTGTGGTACTGCACCCACTCGTAAATAGAACCCTGGGAAATGTTAAAGTTTAATTTAAGGATACTTAAATATGTTTTCATGTGTCTAATCCGAACATCCCTTCTTATGTCTCTGTGCCCTATTTGGGAATTATTTTATTTTATCCTTTATTTCAGGCAACTGAGACCTATACAACATAATACATATACATTATAAGCGTAAATATAACTATAAACTAATAGATAATTATTTACACTACTACTACTACAATAAAAACTACTGCACACGTAGTGACGGCGTCGTGTTACGCTGCGAGGTGTTATGTAGCCGCGGAAACGCCGATACCAGCACACCTTTCGGGCAAAAAACTTCCTTGAGGAAGGTCACCAAATGATGGGTCGGAACGCGCACCACGAATGATTTCAAATTGGTGTTATGCCGCGCCTCCAACTTCTCCACCCTCAAGGTTCATTATGGCGTGCACACTTGACTTCCTTAGTCCCGCCAAATATCACCATTTTGGTTAGAGCAAATAGGGGTGAAAATACTATAATGTTCACCTACTGAATTTACACCTTTGAACTGGTTCTGTTGAAACTCGGCACGCAGGGTCAATTCTACTATTTTTAAACAACGTTCCCATTCGCATCTAAATCGCAATCTGTAAAAAGTGAAGGAAAATTGAGGTATTTTTGATAGATTAAGACGGAAATGCAAATGGGAACGTTCTAATATTACTAATATGTAGTTTTAATATTACTACAACATGATGAAGATCTGGGGATGATTTGATAATCGAAAAGAAAGACAGTCCAGGAAGCTCCTAGCAGTTTACAGTAGCTTCTTGTGATTATTTCTTTCAGCTTAATACGAACTTTATACGTGACTGGGATAAAGATTCCTCAAGACAGATTAAAATGCAAAGAAGGAAGGCAGGCGTTTGCCCTGCAGTGGGATACTACGGGCTTATAATAATAATAAATGGCATACATTCCCATCGATGGTCTGATGATGGATGCAGGCTAATAATTTATTTAAAAAAACCCTCGCTTAACTATTTTGCTCAATTTTTTTAATTAATGTTTGGGATTTGCGTTAAATATGATTGCGCCTTAGGCCAGGGGCGTTAATATTTTATTCACGACAAAACCTCAAACTATGTTTTACGTATTAACAAAATAGTTTTATTGTATACCCAGAGAAAAAGCAAGCAATCTCATCACAGATGATTGAACCTGAATTACTTTAAAATTAATTCATAATTTAATATTGCATTAATATCATATGCTTCAGTTGCGTCGAAAAGCGTTGTCTTTGAAGATAGATGGGATATTTTATGATTCATTCATTATTTACGGAGCAACTATCAACTATGTGGAAAAGGGATAAGGGAGGGGTTAGGGGAGGGGTACGGGGGTTTGAGTCACTTTGGTCTTTGAAAAATGAGAGGTGTTAGCCATATTTCAATGTCGAGCTATCCATTCGTAACTTCGGATTCGTTCTTCCTTTGATTGATATCAAAGGTAAAGCATTCATTTCCTCCAGATCATTTCCTTTTTCCTTTGTTTGTTACGGATGTCGGACAGTGCGAGAGTTAATGCCAATCCACATTGTAGATAAGGATGGAGAAGAACAATGGGACGTCGATCAAAGTGCAGCTAAGACGTAAACAAAACTAAAGCAGAGATTTTTTGTAGGCGTTTCGTCACGCGTCGCCAAGCCAAAGAGAAAATTTATTTGTAGAAGGATTGGCAAAAATGTAAATTTATGGAGTAAGCAATAAGATGCAGCGAAGATGTCAACAAAGGGTAATTTCAACATCTACTGCAGGTGTATGTTTACCATAATAACTTATGGAACATAAATTTTACAAGCTTTCCTATATAAATAATCTAACGCATTTTCATTGGACATTGACATCTTATGGAATATGGTCGATATAATGCAACGGCTCTAGATTGGTATATTGAGCAGTACCTATATATTGTAAATTTCTCCATATTTGATATTGGCTCTTAGGCTCCAGGCCAAAGGCTACACCAAGCCAAAGACAAGCTGCCATATTATTAGCGATGGCGATTGCAACTCCACATATTTTTGGCCTTCATCACGCCATCTGCATACATTTGGCCTACTATCCGTAATTCGATACCCTCCCATCCGTAGGTAGCAAGCTATTGGTAGCTTACCTTACGTGGCGTTTTTTATAGGTACGATTTTTAAACAGGCCTCGTAGAAAGTACTACTATCCGTAAGCGAAACGAATCGTTTCTTATTTATAGGCATCGTTTCTTATTTATTAGTCTATAGGTACTTGTCAGTCATCGATGAGAAATAAAGCACAATACTTACAACTCCAGCTAAAGTTTGGAACAGCATGAGTACGATCCGCAGTCCTATGCTAGCCTTGTACGCCCCGTGTGCCCATAGCCGATGAGCTCCCGTGGTCATGCCCAAGATTGCTACCGAGGTCAGGACGATAACTGGAAATTCAAAGTAGTGATTAATTTATAGAATCAAGGAGCTCGTGGCTAAATAATAACAGTTACATGGGACAATCTTCTAGTTTAAGCGACCCTTGCCGAGGTTGGTCCGTGGATGGGTGACCAACCATAACATAGGGACATTCCTCCGTGCCTCGGAAAGCACGTCAAGCCGGTGGTTCCGGTTATGAAGTGGCAATATTTAAAAATAAAATTTGGAATAAAGTCTTGCCAAAATGATACCCGGAAACTGGGTTAAGGAGGTCAGATAGGCAGTCGCTCCATTTGAAAAACTTGAACTCAGTTATGGTCACTCTAGAACCTGACCACAATATAGTTAGGAAAACCATTTCTATAATAATCACATTTATTAAAATGTTGAAATACTTGAAATATGCATTAGAAAGGGCGACTTATGACATGTGATTTCAATTTGCGGCTTGGAGTTGATGACAAATCCCAGTGGGTTTCTCTGTAGTTCATTTAAGTGCATTCGATTGTATGACATGACCACTGTCGGAGCCGTCGATCTTAAACTCGCCTAGTGTATTACTTACGGAGTTTCAAAAGATAAGGCCTTGTTCCTGAAACTAATAAATAAGAGAAGTATTCGTATCGGAAAATTTGTCACAAAATGTGAATCGCGCGTTAGCTGCCGTGGTTTGTTGGACGAATTTAAACTGCCTTTCGCATCATGTAAGTTGCGTTAAAGTGACGCGTCAATAGTTTACTTCGAGATGCCGGGTGTTAGTGACAAACTTAAACTGATTTTGTTGGCACTGATGTACGGCCTACTGAGCACTGAGCAGTAATCAATTGAAATTAAAAAACCGGCCAAGTGCGAGTCGGACTCGCACACGTAGTTCACACAGGGTTCTGTACCGTAAACCTTAATTTTTATTATTTATTGTTATGGCGGCAATAGAAATACACAATCGGTGAAAATTTCAACTCTCTATCTATTATGGTTCTTGAGATACAGCCCGCTGACAGACAGACGGACGCAAGGACGGACAGACGGACGGACAGCGGAGGCTTAGTAATAGGATTCCGTTGGCTATCCTTCGGGTACTTTTTAGGGTTCCCCTAAAAAGAGTGTGTCCCTTACGGAAATTTCCGTAAGGGCACGAATACACGCTAAGTTGTATATCGACTTAACGATTTAAATAAGAAACTGGCCATGACACGGATGACAGAATGGCGTCGGGTGATTATACCTAATGAACTCTCGACCGTCTCCTTTGAGAGAGAGGCGCTTGATTTAAAGTCATAAAATACCTCCTTTCAATTAGTGACTTATATTTTTTAAATTTTTAAACACGTAATTTATATCAATTTCTGTTGATGAGCATATTTATTGTGTGATTATATTTGCTGTTAATTTTGAACGTGTATTCCAAAAGTTACAAACCGCATTATTTAGCTTGTTTTTTTTTGAAACATGGAATTAAATTGTGATCATAAACACACCATTAACATTAAAAAGTTCCATATATTACATTCACTTTTTCAAATGTAATCTAGGAAAAAAAAAGAATATAAAAACAAGGGACACCAAATTAAATGTATCATTTTAGGAATAATCAAACCCTCTGAACCCTGAAATAGTTGATAGGTAAGAAACGATGATACTTGGTTTATCCCGACGAGTGTCGAAAATGAGAAATAAAAGAACTATTCAAGCACGAGGTTCAACTTGAAATATTTTTAATAACATTGAGCTATATTGGTGGGCGTTACAGAGCACGGAGCCCACTAGAGACGCCCGGTGCTCATAATATTCATTCCCGCACCAGTTGCGCTGAGCACAAACTTCGGATATCATATTTTCATCATAATCATTTCAACTGAAAGACATCTACTGCTGGACACAAGCTTCTCGCATTCAGTGAATTTTCGTGAACTTTACCAAGTCAACGGCCCACGTTGCTAGCACATAATATGTAGTCAGAATTGCCATGGTTCATCAGTTTATTCTATGAACCACCACTGTGTGTGTGTGTGTGTTCTCATAGAACCACGTGTTCTATGAGAACACGGTGACATATACTAACACCCTTGGATTTTATGAATAACTGGGCAAGTGCGAGTAGGACTCGCGTGCAAAGGGTTCTGAACGAATTTAAGTTTTTTCAACATGTTATTTAGACACTATAGACTTCTTTTACAGATTTTTCTGTAATCTATCCATTATCTCAATTTTTTTTTCAAAATTTTGGGCTCGCTAGTTTCGGAGATAAGGGGGAATGGTAACTTTTCGTCTAATTTCTTGAATAACCCCAAAACTATTTATTTTAAAATTATGAAAAATATACTTAAAACCCTCACAGTAAGCCCTTTCATTTGATATGGTATTGTTCTAAAACAATTTATTTTAATTTTCTAGTTAGACCCCTAAAAGTGACACCCATACTAAAAAAATAATAATTTACGTAACGCGTCCGTATTTGGGTCATAGAAGTCCATTTGTGTACCAAATTTCGACAAAATCGGTAAAGTCGGTGGATCCGAAGAAAACTGGCTGTGACAGACGGACATACAGACAGGGTTCCGTTTTTTGTTCGGAACCCTAAAAAAAGAGACATCATATTGAAATTATCGCCTCTAGCAACGGTCGCTGGGTGTCTCGGTGGATTATATGCATCTGGCGACAAGCTATCGATATTGATTAACAGCCATTAATAAAAGCGCTGTATATCGCTGAAATTATTACAGCGAACAGCGTGTAGTTCGGTAGCCTCGAGCTTCTTAGATTTAGCCATAATGAGATAACATGACATTATAAGCTTGTGCTATAAACTTACATATAAATGAGACCATTTAAAACATCTCCTTAATTAAATGAATATTAAGAACTTTTTTGGGCATTCTGTTTTACGCAGTCTACCGAGCGTTACATTTAGGTACTTTTATTAAAGACGTAAAACAATTTTACCTTAATGACATACAGCAGTAGTTTTACAGTAGAAACCTACCCGATCGACTACCGAAAACCTTCACGAATTAGTAGATAAGTTTTGATACAAGTAGGCCTCCTTTTCATTGAACGCTTTCAATCACTTTGACTTTGATGTGGCGCCATTGTTCGGCGCGAGATTTGTTAATATACGATGATTTTTTAACCGAATTCTTCAATAAGGAGGAGGTTCTATGTTCGGCTGAATGTATTTTTTTATGTATGTTAACCATTATTATTTTTTTGTTATGTGATTTCTCCGCCAGTTGTAGACCGATTTTAAAAATTATTTTCCCATTGTCACCAAGGCAGAATCTGATAATGGGATCCCATGAAAATCGAGGGTAACCCTCAAATTTTATAGGCACATACAATGTTTTTCATGGAATTTTTAACGCAATTCAGATATTTGTGCCTGATAATCATCATCTCCTGTTGTTGAGCTGATGATGGAAGTTATAAGTCAGGATCTGATGATGGGATCCCATGAAAAATGTTTGTTCAGCGATATTTTCGTAAATTTTTAACCGATTTGGATGTTTTTTTTTTTTTGTTTGGAAGAGTATTTCCCCGGACTGGTCCAGTTTTAATTTGGTGAAGATCTGATGAACTTCGGAGGTAGGCAACGGAACTCTTCAATAAATGATAGCAAATGGATCGGGATTTCTGAAATCACATGTCTGTTGATTGTTTACACCAGTTCATAACATAACATCACGCCGGTACCTACGCTATGTATGTGGTTTCACTTTTTAGTGTTTTAAATAACTTTAATTTCGGAAGTCGGTGTTGAAAAAACAAAAAATACCAAAAGCACCGACAAATACCGAACTTTGTAGTGTTTTGTTTTTGGAAGTCGGTTTTATTTTTTTGTAAAAATAAGTTTTTTATTTTGTATTTTGAACACCTACAATTATTTAACTTCTTTTTGCCTACCTACTGAATATATTGATGAGTAGAATGTCACTTTAACGTTAACCCTTGCGTTCTCATCAATATTGTAAAGCCAATATCAGCGAGTCGCTTGATGCGCACGGCACGGTTTTCATCAAACTTTCACCTTCACAATCTTGGAAATTAATGGCTACAAAAACTTGTTAGTTCAGAACTAAGAAGTTGTTAGTTCAGAATTTAACGAAAAACAATGAATAGTGAAATATGAGCGATTCTATGTTAGTAAGTGAAGTATTAAATAAAGCTTATATTTCATAGGCAGAATAAAAATAGCTCATTAAAAAGTAATTAGGTAGTTACTATGGTTAAAAGCTTTGCATAGAGTAAAGTACACTGTAGGTACCGGTCGAGAAGCCTACTGCTGTAAGTCTCGAGCGGTTTCGTTCGTTGACATTGTAAGTTCTTGGTTTAAATAATATTCATCAGTTTCAGATTGTATTGACATTTTTTCCATTTGGAATTTCTCAGAAACAGCGTGGAATCCGGACTGAGCACAGTTAATTTGTTTAAAAAAAAACCGGCCAAGTGCAAGTCGGACTTGTACACGAAGGGTTCCGTAGGTACCATAAGCCGAAAAAAGCATGCTACTTATATTTGTTGTTATAGCGGCAATCGAAATACACACTCTCTGAAAATTTCAACTCTACATATTACGGTTCATGAGATACAGCCCGCTGACAGACATACGGACGGACTGATAGTAATAGGGTTTCGTTGGTTACCCTTTGGATAAATAACCCTAAAAACAAATTTGAGAGAAGGCTTTTCCATTTTACTTTTGAAATTGGCAGAATATTCGACATCGGATCAGTCACTATTATTTTGGTACGTATTAAAAGTTTAACAAATAACTCAACAAGGTTATGGGCTTTTCTTATTCTAAAAATAAAAAGCAAGAATTAAATATATCTACAAAGAAAATCTAACTGTATCTACATTTAATACTTGCACTTTATTGTTTGTCAATAGATGGCGCTCTGAGTGATCTGAAAAATAAAATGCTTTCATGCATTTTGTTTTTCTCAATAGCCGAGCTAGCCATGGCCAGCACGGCACATACCGACATATGGCGCACTGAGTAATCAGAATACATGAAGAAATTTCTTCTTAAATTAAAAAAAGTCAATATCTTTTGATTTTGTGGTTCGATTTACTTAATTTTTTTAAGTACCTACATTTTGAATCTAATTAGTGGTTTATTACGCTCTATGATTGATAACGTACTTTAAAGCGCACATAAAAACTAAAATGCACGAAAGGATTTTATTTTTTCTCAATAGATGGCCCTGATTGATCAAAATACTCCCTTATTTGTATGTATAATATACATACAAATAAGGGAGTTTCTTCCTAAACTTAAAAATTCAATATCTTTTGATTTTGTGAGTTTATTTTGATGAAGTAAACGCTAAATATTACACTAAATTTTTTTAAGGACCTAGATTTTGAATCCAATCAGTGGTTTATTACGTTCGATGATTGATTATGTGCTTTAAATAAAGACTATATTTTCATGATTTAATTACAAATGTATAGTTTTTAGACTTTTCCCTGTACCTGTAATATAAGTCCAAGGCCAAATTTCATAGTTCTAGGTCAACGGAATACCCTATGAATTTTGATTCCGTTGAGGGTGTCGAAATATTCGTTTTTCTGCGGCATAAACGGCCGTATCTTTTTTAATGTTAAATTGTAACTGATTTTTTCACAGCTTCAAGGGACCGTAGACCTGAGTATATGGCTTAAATCTCAACACGATTCCTTCACGCGTTCCCGAGATAAAGGGTCTTGACAGACAGACGGTCGACAACAAAGTGATCCTATAAGGGTTCCATTTTTTCCTTTTGAGGTACGGAACCCTAAAAATAAGACAATTTTGATTTAATTGGACTTAGCGAAATGTGGGTTTGGAGTTACAACATATTTACTTAACCGTTACCCCAACCCTTTCGAAGAATATTTATCTAATACATGTTGAGATTTGCATTAAATTCGGATTATTATCACAAGAAATAAGTATCTAATATGTAAACCTCTGAAGCACTCGACAAGCATTATTAATATTACTTAAATATAATAATGTTTACGCCTCACTTCATACAAAGTCCATAGACGGTATTCTTGGAAATTAATGATCCGATTGGAGTGAAGCTTGATACACATACTACCCAGGCCTGAAAAGATATAAAATAGAATAGAACACTCTTTATTATGTACACCATATAAGTTACAGAAAAGATAGATGAAGAAATCATTATATAGGGTGACACAGTGGGCGGCCTTATCGCTAAAACCGATCTTTTCAAGACAACCTTTGGATGGATTGCAAAGATAATGGGAAGCAGTACAAAAGGTAATCTTAGGTGTACGATTTATATAAATAAATACATAAATACATACTTATAACAAATAAATAAAAAGCATAGGACCCAAGTGGAAACGATCAAAGAGAAAGGTAGTGATTTTTGACCATTGATTTAAAAATGGTCAAAGATTGAGCACATCTTACTGACATGGGCAAGGCATTCCATGACCGCACCGCTTGAACCGTAAAAGATTTGTCGTAAAAGCTGCTGGAATGCGTGTGAGTGTGATTGAATCTCTAATCTCAATCACACTCACTCACTCTATTTTTTGTCAGAAAGAATTTAGAGAGAGCACTGAGAGCAGCTGATTTTAAAATAAGAATCACGTCTAAACGGCTGGTCATATTTATTTGGAAAAAATATATGTTATATTAAATTATTTTCTTAATAATTGCATATAAGAAAATGTTGAGTTTTATTCGTTCAACATAGTGTAATTAATTTGTAAAGTTGTGTCTTATACGGCCAGAAACGACAATCGGACCAAAACTGGGCGCTGGGCGTATTTTAATGAAATTTAAACTATCTCAAAGACAATTTAATTATCTACGGCAATTTTTTTAAAGTTTTAGAATAATAAGTTAAGTACAAAAACCAACTGAATTTTGTGTCGCGCGGGTGTTAAACGAGTGCGCTTTTTGTTCCCTCTAGATCGCTGGCGTATGTATGTCGTCGCCATAAGCCTTATTTACATATTGAAAAATCAATCGCTTTGTAGTCTTGCGATCTTGCTCTATTAACGATTTCTCGAAAAACTTATGAGGCCTAGGTGTATTGTGTATCGAGTGTCTTTCAAATCGGTTTATTAATTTCTAAGAATACCTAATGGCCTAAGAGACGGTGGAAGATCGGCTTTCATCCACCTGATAACCTCATGAAAAAAAAAGGTATTAAAATTAATTTAATGAAAAGTAGCCATGAACAATTTTAGATAGGCAAGCTATGATAGGTGCGTTTATAATTCAATATTTGATAAAAAAATAATATGTCTTATCTGGTTATTAAGTGAACCGTGAACATTAATAAAATGTCTTTATTCATTTTCTCTGAAACTATTGTTTGCATACATAGTGCATCTGTAGGTACCTATGTCATAGTTATTTATTATTGTCTTTTTATAAGACTTACAGAAAATCAGGGTCATCAGCTTCACTTCGTAGATCAGCAGCCATGTTCCATACAGAGAGAGGAGGTGAATGTGTATGAAGAACAGCACTGCGGGCCAGTTCGCCTCCCGACCCTTGCTGAGCTTGGCCTCCTCTGGCCCTGGAGCTGCATCACTCACTTCCACCATTTTTTCTCGAGATCTGAAACTTGGACACGATTTTTTTTTAATAAATGAGAGGAAATTATAATAAGTGTAAGTAAAAAGAAATAAGTTTCACAAGTCTGCGTTTGACAAGTAGGAGAAGTATTCAAGAGTGCCTTCAGGGCCAAATCCGAAACCATAGGGGTATTAGTACACCTTCTGAAAGTGTAGCTAATATCTAAGGATCAAATTCTGGGAGCATGATACCATACAACCAATACTTTAAATATAACCAATTCTTAAGCACCATAGGAAAATATTTAGCAGAAAATATTATAACTCAAAATGCGATGCCGATTATGAACAGTGGGTGTGGCAACTCCTTGAATTCATCGTTCGTGCTGTTGGATACTGACCCACAGGAGGTGGACGGTGTTTTGATGAGTCTTGACTCTGACAGTGCAATTGGTTCACAAAATATTTAAAAATGACTAGGAATTTTGTAGTTCCACTGATAAGCCAGCTAGCTTTTTTTTTTAAGGATGGGAAATCATCAAATGACTCTTCCCGCTCTGGGTAAAGCAAGAGGGAGTGTCAGACTCTTACTGACTAAAACCCATCCGTGTTCCTCCTGGTGCCCTTTGTGTTCCAAGGCTACGGCACCCCTTTCGAACAGATTCTGCAGCCCCAGCAGGCACCTGCCCTAGTGGGCCCCGTCATCCACGCTGACATCGCCGACCCGGGAGCTAGCTAACTTGTGTTTTAAAACGGGAATTTTCCCAAAAGACCTAAAGCGATCCGTTATAACTACAGTGCATAAGGGCGGGGACGTAAACGTTGTCAACAATTATCGGCCCATATCTGTGTTATCATCAATTTCCAAAATTTTAGAAAAAATAATAAGCAAACGACTAATTAACTACTTACATTAATACAATATTTTATCAACTGCACAGTATGGGTTCAGAAGAGGACTTTCAACGCAAGACGCTATTACGGCATTGACAACAGAAATAGTTAAAAATGTGGATAAGGGTTATAAATGCCTAACAGTCTTCTTAGATCTTAAAAAAACTTTTGACACCGTTTCCGTTCCAGTCCTTTTGCACAGACTAGAAAGCATAGGTATTAGAGGGACGGTTCTCTCCCTTTTTGAAAGCTATCTCAAAGGTAGAAAGCAGATGGTAAAAATTAATAACTTGCTAAGCGACGAAGAAACTGTATACTACGGAGTTCCACAAGGGAGCGTCCTCCATTTTTTCTCGTTTATATAAACAGTCTGTGCAACATGCTAATCAACGGTGGAACAATTTTTTCATACGCCGATGACACTGCGGTTGTTTTCTCAGGTAAGACTTGGAATCATGTGAAAACTGTCGCTGAAGAGGGTTTGGCCGAGATAGCGCACTGGCTTAAGATAAATCTCTTGACCCTAAATACTGAGAAGACTAACTTTATTTGTTTCTCCCTAAGTCAACGGTCCCAGCCTAGTTCTGACTTTGCACTGACGATTTATGTTTCACGGAACAGCGCCGACCATAACTGTGACTTTGGCTGCCAAGTCATTACACAAGTTGGCTTCACAAAATATTTGAGCGTTATTGTTGATCAGAGACTGTCTTGGCACCCTCATATTGAGCTTCTCAAGAAAAGAGTCACAAAGTTAATTTGGATATTCAAAACATTGCGTCAAATTTGTTCAAAAAAGCTTATTAATAAAATATATTTAGCTCTGGCGCAATCGGCTATAAATTACTGTAGTTCTTCTAGTATAGGGTGGCGCTGCAAAAATGAAATTTCTTGATCTGGAGAGAGCTCAGCGATCGCTTATAAAAGTAATGTACTTTAAACCCTTTCGGTTCTCTATTACAGACCTATACAAAGCTTGTAACTTGCTTTCAATTAGAAAACTGTATCTTTTAAATTTTACCCTCACCCTGCATAAATGTTTATCTTTTGACCCTGCTACTCAGACCAGAAGACGGAGAGATGTAGTGGCTCACTCCGCGGGCGTTCGAACAGTTTTTGCTAGACGTCAAATATATGACACAATTCACCTACATCTATAATCAATTGAACTCAAAATTGAATATTTATCCGCTGCTACTACCCGACTGTAAAAATAAAATAAATGAATGGCTAAAACCCTTAACATACGAAGAAACGGAAAACGTATTGGTCAGAATAAGCTAAAATAAACACACACACACACACACACACACACACACACACACACACACGCACACACCAAGAGCTTCTTAAGTTAAATTGTTAATTTAGTTTGTTTTGTTTTATTTCCTTAAATTTTAAATTTTGCATAATACATTGTACAGCCACCAACTGAGGGAAGAGCGTGACAGTCCCAACGCAAGTACTATTGTAACTTACCGGAAATGCCACAATTCATGTTTGCTCACAATGTTTTGAGATCAATTTTTTTTTTTTTGTATTTTAGTATGATACATTGTAAACTAAAGGAAAGAGCTCATTTTTAACAAAAACCTTTAATTTTCAAAGAAAAACGTATTGACTCGATTTTTTTTCAAAAATCCATAGTAAAGTTATAGTTTTCATCAACAACAGGTCCGAGGATCTACAACTGCATCATTGAATTAAAAAAAAAAAATATCTGTTACGGATTAGATAGGTAGCTTTCGTAAGAAATTTCAAAACTAATTTGTTCAAATGCTCAATTTGAACAAATTAGTTAACATTCTTTATTTTGACATGTATTATTTACTTCCCAGAATTTGATCCTTATTAGCTACACTTTTCAAAAATCTATTGATGCACTTTTAGTAGAGTACACGTGAACAAACATAAATAATGTTAGGAACATGGTGCCCTAAAGTGCCACGTTACCGAGATATTTCGAGGTATATAAGTAGGTATATTACAGGCCTCATCTAGTTCGAAATGACCAATAAAGATTGACGTGTAGAAGTATATCGTTTATTTTGCATTTATGCGTAGAGGACTTTAGAGTCAGACCAAGCGCCGCGATTTTGATAAAATAGCAAAATCAGTATAAAAAAAAGTTCGAACCCCTTTATTTCGTCTTGTACCAGTCTGGAACTCAGGTACAGAAAATTGACATGATTACATAATATCGATATGTAATATAAATAAAGTCCTTGTAAATAAATTTATGTAGGTATTCAAAATCTGGTACATTTCATACATGCACATAAACACGAGTATGTAGATACGAATGTAAGAAACGTCCTATTTTCGCCAAGTTATACATAATTCAGGTGTTCATCGCGAAATAAGGATTGACGTGATCGGTAGGTAATTCAGATTTATAGACTGTAATTCCGGGTTCCAGAAATAGGACATCATTTACTAGGCTATTATGTGTGGTTTCCATGCAATCTTAGTGTCAATACGATCAGTCGGGTGTCTGTCGATCTTTCTGTATGTTTGTCTGTCACAGCCAGTTTTCTCCGGATCTACTGGACCAATTCTGTTGAAATGTGGTATACATATGAACTACTGTGACCCAAACGAGGATGCGTTACGTAAATCAATACATTTTTGTATGGGGTTCACTTTTGGGGGTCAAACAAGAAACTTAAAAATAAAAGTTTTTCAAATTGTATCGTGTGACGTATCAAATGAAAGGGCTTCCTGTGAGGGTTCACAGTTTTAAAATAAATACTTTTGAAGTTATTCAAGAAATTAGACGAAAAGTTATCGTTCCCCCTTATCTCCGAAACTACAAAGCCTAAAATTTTGAAAAAAATGCTGATAATAGTTTTATACCTGAAGATTACAGGAAAACGTATAAGTCTGTAGTGTTAAATACCATGTTAAAGAATTAAATTAGTTCGGGACCCTTTGCACGCGAGTCCGACTCGCACTTAGCCAGTTTTTAACAAAGTAATATGCCGTTTTTGGTGATTTATTTATTTATTTTAAATGGAACGGCCGAAGCCAATTACACTATTTAACGTCTAGTTTATTTAACCCAGTCATACATTCTTCTCACGAAAAAAATCAAACATTCTGATAGTATCACCTTCGATTCATACGCAAACATAACAACAGACTTGTGTTTGAGTCCAGGAAAGCGTTAAGAGGAAATGCTGGCGCCGAGACTTTGTTTGTAAAAAGTCATAATTCGAGGTTTGGCTCTCGTCTGTTTTCTATTTCAATATTGGACCGATACAAGAAGTCTCTATTTGATTACTCGTTTTTCTTTTTTGATTACTCGCAGCCAAATTTATACACTAGGGCTCTGTTGACTTTCTGGCGAGGCGGCAAGGATCTGGAGGCGAGAGCCCTCGCGATCATTTACGAGTGGCGCGTGGAGGCGCAACGCCGGGGCGAGACTCTTCGCCGCGGCAAATCGCGGCAAGGCGGACGGAGCTCCGGCAAGATCTCATGGCGATATGGAGACAGCGACTGTCGCAACCCAGTGCTGGGCACGCCACAATCCAGGCGATTAGTCCCCTCTTTGAGGAGTGGCTGGAGCGGCGTCACGGCGTCCTTACCTTCCGCCTGACGCAGGTACTCACCGGACACGGTTGTTTCGGGAGATACCTGTTTCGTATTCGGCAGGAGGACACGCCCGGGTGTCATCACTGCGACGATCGCCCGGAAGACACGGTGGAGCATACGGTGGAGGTCTGCCCTGCTTGGGCGGAGAACAGCCGGGTCCTCGTTGAGGCGATCGGCGGCGGCGACCTCTCGCGGCCGGCCCTGGTTCAGTCTATGGTCCGGAGCGAGGAGGCATGGGAAGCGGTGACCTCCTTCTGCGAAGCAGTAATGCTAGCGAAGGAGGATGCCGAACATGTAAGAGAGAGCGAAACCTCACGACCCAGCCACCGCAACAGAAGAAGACGTCCCGGGCGTCGGGGGTCGCAGGGCGATTTCCGGCCACCGTAGGCGCGGGCCTGCAGACGGCGTGATTTGGGTGGCTCGCCGTCCGATCAGAACCAGGCCCGGGTAGGCGGCGCGCTGTGTTCCACGCGCGCCTCAAGGAGCTGTCAGCAAGGGAGACGGGGCCCACTAGGGCCAGTGCCTGCAGGGGTGCGGAATCCGTTCAAAAGAGACGCCTCGTCCCTGGAACGCAAAGGGCTCTGGGAGGAACACGGATGGGTTTTAGTCAGTAAAAGTCTGACACTCCCTTCCGCTCCACCCAGAGCGGAAGGAGTCACTTGATGATTTCCCATCCTTAAAAAAGGCTCTGTTGACGACAATTTTGAGCATTTTGTAGGAGTTCTAGTGCATGTACGCTTAACAAATCATCAAAAATTTCAGTTGGTGAAATATCTCTTAAATTGGTCTAATATTGGAGGAGAAAACAGTCGAGAGCCAAACCTCGAATTATGACTTTTTACATACAAAGTCTAGCCGCCAGCATTTCCTCTTAATAGCGGCTACTGTCCGAGGAATAGGTGACTTGGAGTGTGCAATAGTACGGCTACTTGGAACAGCCATTAAACGGTGTTTTCTGCCACGACAGTAATCGTCTAGGACAAATAGATTGTAGATTTCATTGTGCAGATCAGGATCATCGATAATCCCTCTAATGATTTTAAATATTACAGTCATCTGATCCCGCGACCGTCTTACTTCTAGAGAGTTGAGACTTAAGCAACCCAACAGAAATTTAGTGGGATACATGAAGGGATAAAACCCGTACATGTGCTTGTAAAGATATCTGAGGAATGCTTTTTGTACTTTCTCTAAAAACTTGAGTCTAGTGAATGCGTGTGGAATCCTTTTGAGAAGCAATATGTGCTAGACATATTGCTTCTCAAAAGGATTCCACACGCATTCACTAGACTCAAGTTTGCTATGGACCAATGCCCCAAAAACAAGCTTTATAACGTGAGCGTTGTGGAAGTCACGATAGTTCCTTAAAACAAAGCCAAGGCACCTGAAGGTCTCCTTAGCAGTGGATGGAATGTGATCGTGAAAAGTGAGTTTACGGTCAAATATGAATCCCAGGTCTTTCATGGACTCAGTTCTTGTAATTGTATCTCCATTCAATTTGTATAGAAAGTTGACTGGGTGCCGCATTCGACCAAAAGACATAACGTAGCATTTTGACTTATTGAATTCCATTTTATTTGTTAAACTCCACTTGTATACTGCATAAATGTCTGATTACAGAGCTTGGCAATCGCGCTCAGATTTTATTTCATAAAATAGTTTTAAATCATCAGCATATAAGAGGGATCTGGCATTCGCAATCACATCAGGGAGGACATTAACCGTCAAAATGAAAAGCAAAGGGCCTACTTCCTAACCTTGACTCACACCCGAGCGAGTGTGGTATAGGTGCGAGTCGTAAAAACCTAATCTGAGAAATTGTTGCCGGTCCCGCAAATAATCTGCAAGAAACCTTAAAAGTCCAGGAGCAACACCTATCGCACTGAGCTTTGACAGCAAGACGTCATTGTTGACTGTGTCGAACGCCTTTTTGAAATCAAAGTAAAGAACGTCTACCTGGCGTCTGTGATCAAGACTAGTAGAGATATAATTAACTAGTGTAAGTTAGTATTGACGGATCTCATTGCACAAGTACATGATTCACTTGCTTGTAAATTCCTTGATGTAGGACATTTTGGAAAACTTTCGCGGGAGAAGATAGTATCGCTAATGGACGATATTCACCGACTGATGATTTATTTGAAGATTTTGTTTCAATTTTAGAGATAAATTAAAAATGTGGTTTGGGGCCAAATGAGAAATTCCTTTCCTTCTTTTAGGAATCATGGAAGAATATTGTCAGGATCAATAGAACTGCTGGGTTTTAGTTTATTGATTCCGGTGCTTATATAACTTTCGGTGAAGTTAAGAATAGTAATATAATTACTAATATTACAGTTGCTTGGATTGGAAATATTCTCAAGGTCTAACTTTGGCACTTCAGTTTGGAAGAAGCTCGCAAAATATTCTGCGAACGCCTTATCAGCAGCGAAACCACAATGAATTTTACCTTTGTGGGTTACGTCGACTCAAACCCACTCTTTGATCTAGTTAGAAATATACTGCCAGAATTCTTTGGGGTTTTTCTTAATGTTCACTTCGATGCACCTAATGTAAGTATCATAAGCAGTCGATATACGAGACTTTAGGCTAGATCTATAGTCGGAGAATTGCTTATATGTTAGTTCACATTTACTCTTTTTCCAGACATAATGTAATTTTACTTTTTTCTGGATGTCCAGGATAATATCCGATGTAAACCAGGTTGGATATCTTCTATTTATCTTTCTGTTTCGGCGTTTTTTAGGGATACAAGCACCAAACAAGCTATAAATAATATCATAGAAAACTTGAGTGCTAGTGAAAACGTCATTCGATGACTTCATCCCAAGTTACCTTAGAGTGAAGTTCGTAAAGCAGACTGCGATTACATTTTTTGAAATTCCAAACGGTCGACATAACTGGGTTCAAGCCTTTCACTTTCATCAGATGACTGTAGCTTTACCTGGATGTCCAACGGCTGATGGTACGCATCAGGGGAAACAAACCTTCAACTGCTGTTACAGAAACGTCATGTAGGCTTGAGCTGTCCTGAACTAACACAACATTTAACATTCCCCCATGCACGTTCACAACAATATTTATTTCACACATATTAGAAAATGTTAAAAAATAGCAATAATAATTGCGAACATTTAAGGAGGCACTGTTTAAGTTAAATCTCCTAAAGTGATAACTGTTCCTTTTAAGTCATTTATAAAACTTTCCACTTTTGTAACCAGGTTTAAAATCGTGCATTTAATTTTCATAAGCAGAACAGCGAGAAGCTTTCCACCAACTTTGAAATCAAACACGAATCTACGTAGTTCAGCAGCTGTGGTACGTCCCACAAATGAGGTACGGATGACTTACAAGTATGCGGAAAGCAAACTTTAACTAAGTACTTTCTGACATAGCGTGCATGCAGTCTTCAAACAAGTATTTGAAGCTGCTCCAGGGAGTCTAAAATTTATCGACATGAATGAATAAATCGTCCCTTAGCTTACAACACCACATAAGTCATTCTACCAACTTTACAGGAGACGAAAAAAACTTGTGCGGTGTTAAGAGGGCAACTGACTTGCGCGCTGTCACTACTTTTTGAATTACGGCTTCTGACTGGCTGAAATCTATATCAAGTGACCAATGGTTAGACGCGCAATGAATCTAACGGCCTTATAATGTAAAAACCGCCAATTTTTGACGAGTGGTTGCAAGCTAAGGGACGTAATGTAAGTGTGTATAGCTTTATTATGCTTGGTTGTAACCTACTTGATCCTCTTTTGCTGACTGTTAACAAGACCACTAGTATTAAAAGTAGTTTGAAAAAGTGCCGCAAAATAGGTTGTTCGTTAATGAAGAAAATCAATATTCATAGCATGCATTTATTTTACAATACTGAATATTATGTTTTGCCCAATATTCAGCTACAGTAACCCCATTCGCTGACGCTGCCATAAGGCCCTTACATGTACATGTGATAGGGCTTGCGACGCAAGACGAAAGGACCTTGATTTGCGATAAACACCGAATACTGGTGTCATCCGAAACTGGTGTGTGGTCTTTTACTGTGTCTGTCTTGAGTGCGAAGTCTATTTAGAATTTTCTAGGTAAGCCAAGGTTAGGCATGCCCAGGGCGGGAAGTCTCCACATAGTAGTAGACACGCAATCCACGGTTCCTAGATCATCGATTTTGATCATGCATCGCGTACGAGATTGACTGTGGCGGGCGGCCTTAGGACTTAACGACCGAATTCAGTCGGTTGCCGATTGGTAACTATGTCGAGACTTCCTTGTAGAAGTAGAGGCTTGAGCTTTTCTCGCCGAAGATTCGAGGTTATGTTGCCAACAGATGGGCTCACACTGAACTTTAGCGGATTCATTATGAACATTTCATTATTTCACATCTCTATTTCCTTCCTTTTTATAAAGGTCAGGCAGAGGTTACGCTACAAACAAAAATGAAAATATTTAAGATGCCATTATTTTGGATTATATATGTTACCGGCATTCTATAGAATTCCTGGGGCGTCTAAGCAATGTATGATATATAATGAATATTATTGTCGATTTTATACTTTACCTAGGTAATGTATACAATTCCTAGGGATTGTATAGGATACCTGCTGGTCCACCGGCAATGTGTAAAATAAATATTTTTTGTCAATGAACGAGTATATGTCGCAACCAACTAGCTTCATCAGCCGTTTAATTAGCGGCCTAAGTGACATGCTCCGAATTTAATTGAACGGCAAGGCAAATGAATTGATTCGATTTCGTTTAATAACTTACTTAGCCAAGTCGTTTGGGAACTTAGGACACAGGGAACTTGTGGGCACTCCGACACGGATAGGTTAGGTTCGAATGAGATGGGGGAAGCTAATGTGAGCGAGCGAACCAAGCTTCCGTCATCATTCGTGTAAGATCCCGGGATTGCGGAATTTGTTCGAAAAAGTAACCGCGGCCCTGGAACACAAAGGGCATTAGGAGGAACACAGATCATGGGTTTTTTATTTTTATTTGGTAATGGGCTTGCTCTTGACCACAATCACGCCTGATGGAAAGCGATAGATGAGTGAGTGCTCAGAAGATGCCTGTTCACTCTTGCTTCGAAGGCAGATGGGTTATGTGTGAACGGTAACACAGACACCGGCAGAAAGTTCCATATCTTAGCTGTGCGTATAATAAATGTGGAAGAGACAATGATGCGATGTTGAGATGCGATAAGGCCGCCAATTGTATTTGTTTTAGTTTAAAGTTTCCTTCATGTGTTTTAATTTGGTGTACAATAAAGTATACCTATATAAATAAATAAGAGAAGCGCTGGGTACGACTAGACGTGATATCGAGTCCAAGTACGAATGGTACCCCGCTGTACGTCTGGTATTTCGGTAGAAAAAGGGCGTTGATGGGATCAGGTAGTGGAGTTCTTGCGCACACTCTCCAAAGTACAGTCTATAGAAGATCGACAGGCAAGCAACACTACGCTGGTGAGTTAGGCTGTGAAGCTAAGCCACCAACGTCTCATCATCTATAAGCCTTTTTGCTCTGCGTTCCACCGAGTCCAATGCAGCAAGATGGTATTTTGCTGAGTCATCCCATTAGTGTTTGCAATACTCCATACAGAATCGGACTTGTACTTTGTACAGACTCAGAAGTTTTTCAGATGTGAAGTATCGCCTTACCCTATTTAGGATGCTCAGCTTCCTGCCTGCAGTCTGAGCTTTTGACTCGATGGTTAGGTCGAAGTTGAGATTAGACGTCAACTCCATGCCCAAAAGCTCTAGGCGGTCGGTAACAGGTACAGGCGTACCTCGGAATGTAGCAGATAGCTGAAATGGACCTTTTAGCAGTGAAGAGACATGTCTGTGTTTTCAGAGCATTGAATTTGACCAGATTGTCGTCTCCCCACTGGGAAACGAGATTTAATGTCTAATTCATTCGCTAAACCATGGCCTCTCTAAGAGTAGCTGTTTTAGTCAGTAAGTCTGGTTTCCGTGATAAGTAGAACTTCCAAAAGATGATGAACATGATGGTGATGATGATGTTGGTTGATGATGATGATTAATGATGATGATGATGATGATGTTGATGATGATGATAATGATGATGATGGTGATAATGTTGGTGATGATGATAATGATGATGATGGTGATAATGTTGGTGATGATGATAATGATGATGATGGTGATAATGTTGGTGATGATGATAATGATGATGATGGTGATAATGTTGGTGATGATGATAATGATGATGATGGTGATAATGTTGGTGATTATGATGGTGATAATGATGGTGATGATGATCGTGATGATGAAGATGGTTGATGAATGATGGTGATAAAGATGACGAGACCACGTTGAGTGCTATGGGGGGGGATATCTTCTCCCCTCGATAAATCAGGTTTATGATGTCTAGTTTCCGTGATAAGTAGATCTTCCAAAAGATGGTGAACATGATGATGATGATAATGGTGATGATGATGAATGATGATGATGATGATGATGATGTTGATGATGATGACGATAATGATGATGATGATGATGATGTTGATTGATGATGGTGGTAATGATAATGATGAAGATGACGGGACTTGGGGCACCCCGACTCGGATAGGTTAGGTTAGAAGGGTATGCACGCGTGAACTCATTCATATAAATTGTATTGTGACTAAACCGTATCCTGTAAAAATCAGATCCGGCCAAGAAATTTATGTCGTCGTGTGAACCAGCTATCGTCTTTTACACACATTGCCGGTTGCGTATTCGGTATTTTTTTGTTTTTATAACTTTAGAAATGCTCTTAGACCCAATATCATTATTCTGTCAAAATTTTGCTACTGACTCATATCGAAGTCATTGTTGGGCTTTTGTTTGTAATCGGAGGAATCACTGATTCTGATAGTACAGGTTTCCCTAGTTTCGGAATCAGGGGTTGATTTTAGTGCGTCACACTTTGTGCGGGACACTTTGCTCCTCTTTACATTTTAAATAACGAGTGTCTTTATTTTGTAACTAGTAGACCCGCGCAACTTCGTCTGCGTCACAATTTTTATTACTGCTCCGCTCCTATTGGTCATAGCGCGATGATATATAGCCTATAGCCTTTCTCGATAAATGGGCTATCTAACACTGAAATAATTTTTCAAATCGGGCCAGTAGTTCCTGAGGTTAGCGCGTTCAAGTAAACAAACAAACTATTCAGCTTTTTATATTAGTATATAGATTAGTATAGATACTACAAATAAGAGATATCTAATAGAATAAATAAAAAGAAATAAATTATTTGAAAGCGATTATTAACACACAAAAACGTAACACGTTACTTTTTACTTTTATTAAAAATGTACGTCTATAGATTTTACTTCAGCCAACTTACCTACCTGTCTATTATTTTATTTTTTCTCAATGGATGTCGTTCGTTTTTTAGTTAATACCCGTCATGCTATGCCAAAATCGAATGGAAACAAAGACAGTGTGTCGATGTTAAGGTCGGGAGGGCAAATAAACCTATTGTATGTTAATAAAAGAGTGAACTTTATAAAACGCGTCATTTGAAATTACAATAACATTTCAACAAGTAGTGATCGTCGATATTGCCGACTGATAGTCGAGTATATCTTTTAAAATTAGTACTTAGTTCGAATTTTGTGTTGACTGGCCTTATGACTGGCGTTCAAATTAACAATTTATGTATCACACAAAACAGTTACTGGGAGAGAAAGGAGAAATATAGACCGAAGATAATTAGTTTAGGTCACTGCGTCTGTCTTTCTTCTTGAATATCACATAATTAATAAATAGGAATAGTCCATTCCAATAGCTACTTATTACTTTAATTAGAATCAACAAGTCATCCCGAGTCTTGATTTTAAAGAGAGGCATGAGAGACACGCGGTGCAGGTACTGTAGAAATCCTCTCTTATCAGAACCGCATTAAGGCTTATGCAAATTATTGTAATGTCACATTAAATCTATACTAATATATAAAGTTGAAGAGTTTGTTTGTTTGCCTGAAAATTGTGACACAGACGAATTTGAGCGGGTCCACTAGTATGAAATAAATAGGTACCTACCTAAACACTTATTCAAATTTTAAAACATAAAATGGATTGTGAGGCGGCTGACAGCGTCGCGTTGCCGTCTTAAAAAAAACTGGCCAAGTGCGAGTCGAATGGGAATAGTTATTTTTGTTCTAATTTCTTGAATAATTTCAAAAACATCTGTTTTAAAATAATACACTCAATTTTTTTTGTTTACGTAAAGCATCCGTGTTTGGGGACACAAGTCCATATGCGTACCAATATTTCAATAGAATGGTCGAGTAAACTGACTGTGATAGACGGACAGACAGACAGACACCCGAGTGATCCTTTATGGATTCCGTTTCTTACGGATGTTCGAAAGGACGTATCAACACAAAACGAACTAACCGATTTTCCACATTACAACTTAAGGTCGGAAAACAGTTCGGTAGATACGCTGTTTTGGAAATTCAGATTTTTTGTATTTTCAAAAGTCAGATAAATATCGGAAGAGCAAAAGAATCCTATGTAAACAACCAAATAAGCCTTTCATTACCTCCGACCCCAAACAGTACCTAGGAACTTGTTTTCAGGTTGGTAGTTCGTATTCAGAAGATTCCACTTTATTAATTTACATTCTTTGAATTACCAGTTCAGTGACATAGACTCCCTAAGAAGCACGTGTTCAGAAGTAAACAATGAATTTCCAATATTCAGCCATTGACTTGGTTACCTATAAACCAAAATATAGCAGAGAGATGCCTAAACTTTGAGCTTAGACTAGACCTTATTGGTTATGTTCTTTGGAAAGATATTTTTTTCTAAAAAAAAAAGCGTTAAAAAAGAGTCGCAACATCACCTTCAAAGTAAGAGTGAACAGGCTCCTTCTGGATAAGCCCGCTCCATCGTAGACTTTGTCTCTGTCATCTCTGACATAGACTAGAGTCAAGAGCAAACCCATTACAAATGAAAAAAAAAAAAAAAAAACTGTGTCATAAACATGTCAAAGTGTAGAGAAATTAGAGGTTTTTGTGATAGTTTGCGACTGCGATGCGAATACCTCATTGGAAGGATGGTAACATGATGGTGGCGTAGTCCTTTTTTATTGGAAATAAGCGAGTGCTTATTATACAACGCGGTCCTTTTGATATCCTATAACTCGAGGTTGCAAATGAAATATTTTTTTTTCATTATTCACACAAAATCATTCGACAGTCATCTGCCTAGCCCTTTCCCAACTATATTGGGGTCGGCTTCCAGTCAAACCGAATTCAGCTGAATACCAGTGTTTTACGTGGAGCGGCTGCCTACCAGACCTCCACAACCCATTAACTGGGTAACACGGTACTTCGTGGCAAGACTGGAGTCAGATTTACTGGCTTCTGACAATCCGTAACGACTGCCAAAAATCTACAAATGACAGCCGGGACCAACGGCTTAACGTGCTTTCCGAGGCACGGAGGAAACTCGGTATATTACGATGGTCACCCATCCACAGACCAACCTTGGCAAGCGTTGCTTAACCTTAAAGTTCGACCCGTGCGGCTGTTATTATTTAGCCACGAGCTCCTCACAAAATCATTCGACAGTCATGATTATATTTTATGCTTAAATTAGCTAGCAGTGAATGATGATTTGAATGAAAACTATTTATTCGAACTTTTCAATTAAACTTAGATTTAATGTCAGTATTACACATATCTTTGAAACTATGTTTTTGGAACACTTTTTGTATTACTTTTTATAGAATATATTTTTAAAGTTATGGAATATCAAACGGAACACGTTGTATATTACACTACTTATGTATGTGCATAGTCCGTATGTTTGTTTAAGGATTGTTTTTCAAAACTAGTCGTACCTATTTCTTGATTTTTTTTTGGTTTTCACCACGTTCTTTGTGATTTTCAATTTAGTTTGCTATTGGACTCTTGCACGTGCCCTTACTGCGAGGTGTTATGCGAGGCAATTTGCAAAAACGAGTCTGCTGCTAGTCTTATACCTGACATATCTACGTACGTAGTTCGTTAGGAAAATATACGATGAGACTATGATTATTAATTATTAATCGTGTCATCGCGTTTTTGCCGAAGAACGTTGGCGTGACGACTTGGAGGCGTTCATGACGGATTGGTTGGAGAAGGTGGAAGGTTATGGCGGAGACCTTTGCCCAGCAGTAGGATAGTATAGGTTAAAAATAAATCGTGAGTCAACAACACAATGAGTTCATTGACCCAAATCGTTCACCCCTAATATGGGAAAAATACTATTATTTGGATCATACGGGAATCAAACCCGAGACCCGAAACGTATCCACTTACTAATCCGTACTCCAATAGCGTAACATATTTTCCATGACAATGCAAAAAAAATTGCTACACACATTTGAAATGTTTGCTCGACAAAACGCGCGTCTAAACGTTGTTGTGTTGTCAAAATGAAAGTCATTGTAATTGATTGTTACCTACGCACAAACCCTGTCGGTCACAGTAGACACTGAAATAAAGTTTTATTGCAGTTATTGTTGAAGCAAATAACTCGGTCGAACTACGCGCGAAGGTTCGTTAAAAAGTTCGACCTCAGCACATGAATTGTTGCAACGCTCTGTAGGAAATATGAGCACGTTCGCAGAATTGCAAAATAGTTTTTGAAATATTTCTCGGTAACTTAAAAGCTATCCGGTAGCTAAATACGTATCTAGCTATGTTGCAAAGTACCTGGCTTTTTTCAAATTAGTTAGCGGTGATGGCTACATCTATGTAAAGTTGATCTGAAGAAAAGTTAGGTATATGTAACATCATAAAGAATACCCACTTAGTTCCTTACACGGATTTGACCATAAGAAATAATAACCCTACTAATATTTTAATACGATTTAAAATGTGTTGCAACCTTTAAAAAAATAACACTGAATTAGCTAACGCAACAACGCGGGTTCTCAATGAACCCGCTCTAAGCAATCCGATTAAAACATGTAAGCTTATTTCCTCGGCAATAAAAATAAAAGGTGCAATCCTATAAGATCATCTTTTGTAAGTATGTATATTTTAAGTTTTCTATTCTAATTTTAAAATTAACCCTAGCTATATTTTAAAGGTCGTCCTATGCCTTAAAAATAATTTAAAAAAAAATCGACTCACCTCGCTGACAGGAGCGACAGGCAACCGTAATCGATGAACACAACACAGTGACAGGCACAACCGCTACTCAGATCATTATACATGCACAAGACCTGGGCCAAGTTACACGGTTAATTACACACGATGCCTACAACAATACACCGCATTATAATATAACTGTTTTATTGACCATTCAATTAAACTAGGAATATAACCTCTTCAACTTATTCCTCCTAATTCGATCGGATTTGATTTTTTTTGTAGACAGAATATCGATGAATCGAGTGTCGCGATATTTGGTTTAATCAGCAAGCCGTGCACTTTTAGTTCACTCAGCACCTTTAGAGGTGATATACATTTAATTTTTAAACGTTCAATTAATTGAAACCAAGCTCATATTTTTTTCAAGTTTTAGTAAACTTCGTTAAGTTAAAAGTCTAACAACACCATATTGTAACTCTAAGAAAATGATAAATGTTATAAATCTCATTACAAAATTTCAAATGAGTCTTTCGGATACGATTTTCTAGTACAACGAGTATTGATGAATTTAGTTTTATTATCGTTAGGTACTTAATAAAGACAGGTGTCGCGAAATTCAGTTTATTCAGCAAGCCGCGCATTTAATCTATACGCTTATTTTTTCGAGTTATTAAAACAAAAGTGTTATTTATTTTAAAAACAATTATTGGTACTTATGTGTAACTTTACCAAAACAAAATAAAATGTTATAACCTCGTCATCATAGTCATTTGAATTCGATTTTCTGGTTAGATGAATACCGATCGAGTTTTATCGTTACTTGTCTGGTGTCGCGAAATTCAGTTTGTTCAGCAAGTCGTCCTCAAACTAATAAGTATATTCAGCACCTTTTAGCGAGAGGTCATATTTCAAACGTGCGGCTAATGCAATCTAGGAATAATGTATTTTTAGTGTCATGTTTTGGATAAGTTGGTTTATTATTTAGAGTATTGAGAAAAAGAGAGCTCTACATCTGATTTCTTCGAATGAATAGTTTTAGTTATTTAATTACAAATAAGTATATATTTAATTTTAGTCAATATTTATTAATTTGTTAAGGTACTTTACCTACCTACTTTGGGTCTTTAGATTCAATGCTAACAAAGAAATGTCAATACCTAATTGAAATGTCAAAGGGACACGACTACGTCTCGTCATTGCAAAATATTTTGTCATCGAATTCAAAAAGGATTTTATTCGACTTAAGACAAAACAAAAAGTTTTTGATCGAATGCTGCATATCTGGCTATTATTTGATTTTATAATAATATCATTATAATCATATCATTTTTGTGTATAATGTACGTAGGTAAATCTTCAGGCCATAATGTATTTGCTTTTCTGTCGAATTAACTCTATGAATGGAAATCTATGGCTGGCTGATGTTTATAATTTCAATTTAAAAAAACACATTACTAAGTGTAGATTAAATAATCTATATCTATACTCTTCGGCTTTATCTATGCTAATATATAATGCTGAAGAGTTTGTTTGTTTGCTTGAACACGCTAATCTCAGAAACCACTGGTCCGATTTGAAAAATTCTTTCGGTATTTGATAGCCCATTTATCGAGGAAGGCCTAAGTCTATATATCATCACGCTAAAACTAATAGGAGCGGAACAGACGAAGTTGCGCGGGTCGACTAGTATTTTATAAGCGTTTAAACAGCACACATCAAAATAACTAATTATTAAAAACTTATAATATAGCATTGTTTTTTTGGACTTTGTCTTTGAAGTTTCAACCCAGCCTTTTGGCTATTTTGGATACAAAGGCATTTCTTAGTATTACAAAACTAAAATGAAAAACACAACCCACAAAGGAAGGAAGCCATTATGTCTTTCGTATTTTATTCAAATCTCAATAACGAGATTTTGAACTATTCGCAGAATCGTGCACGCCTGAGAAATTCTGTAGAAAAGTTAGCCAATTTGATTTTTTATTAAATAATTATTATGGAATGGCTCTGGGACGCTACCCTAGAATTATTTAGATCCCAAAGTAGGTACCTATTTACTAATGTGAAGCAATTTAAAGCACTGACTACCTTGAGGCGAAACCCGTACGGGATGCTACGTGAATGATTGTTATTTAAGATTAATAACGTGACTATTGTGACTACTATGACGTCAGTGTAGCCACACATTCATACAAGTAGTAACTTGTATGAATGTGTGGCCACGGTACCAATGAGAAAATGTCATCCAGCATCCCACCACGAACTCGGTTCAGTTTATCCAGAGCTTAGGCATGAATTAAAGTTTTCTGGATTTATATGAATAGATTCCGAAATTGAAAACTACGACTTATTTCTCTAGGAAATCTAAGTTTTTGCAAATAACTAAGATATATATCTTTTTGATTTAGGTATTGGTTAATTTATCTAATGTCTGGTTATCTTTTGGACGGTAAAAAGTCAGGTTGTATGTACTCACTTGCTAGATAATCACACTTTAAATAATTATAATGCAGTGCAAAAGGAGACACTGTAACGTCTAGATTTCATCTGTTTTAAAGACTTCAGTGTTAGATTCATGTCGTGTCACTATGAAGGTAGGTATAAATATTTAATAACAGCTTGTTGTCACGACACGACTCGTCAATTACTCAGCCCTAATTGTAGTCAATAAACTAGCAATACTTACCGCGTTATTCACAATAGGCGGGGAACTATTAGTAGGTACTGTGATCCGTTGTTTTGTTACTGTTTTATCTTTCGAGTCCGAACCGTAGGAACTTCTGTTGGAACAACACGACACCCGGTCTCAATTTACTTTCAAACCGATCTCTTTCGCAGCTAACATAAGCCTTTCCAAAACTTATCTGAAACCCAATGCTCCGCTCCTCTTGGTCGTAGTGTGATTTTATATAGTCTATAGCCATCCTTGATAAACAGGCTATCCAACACTAACATATTTTTTCAATTTAGACCAGAAGTTCCCGAGATTATACCGACTGCCTGGTAAAATCCGCGTTAGCCTGCTCTCCTCTTGATAAGAGTCCTAGAGGCACGAGACGAGTATGGCGATACGAGTCAGCAGATTGGGATGAGATGCGACATTTTTTTACGTCATATCCTTGGCGGCAAGTGTGCTTCTCCTCGGGTGACCCTTCGTGCTGCGCTGATGTGATTGCGGACGTGATTCGGCAGGGGATGGAGTATTTTATTCCATTCTCCGACATCCCGCTCGGTCACAAATCCCGGCCTTGGTATAATGCAGAATGCGCCCTCGCTGAGGCACGTAAAGAATCTGCTTACCAAGCTTGGATCAAGGCCGGCGACCGAAAGGCTAAAGCGCGTAGGGTTCGCGCGAGGAAAAAAGCCTTTAATTCTGTCGCGAAGTTATGCAAGCGGGTTTTTCGTAGGGCACGTTTTGACCATGTCAGACGTATCGGGGCCAAACTAGCATCGCACCCTCCGGGTAGTAAGCAGTTTTGGTCCCTGTCGAAAGCGGTCGAAACGAATTTCTGTCGACCCACTTTGCCTCCAATGCTGAAACCTGATGGTTCGCTGGCTCACTCTACAAGAGAGAAAGCAAATTTATTTGCAACTCTCTTTGCAGGCAATTCGCGTCTGGACGCTGGCTCCAAGCAATCACCAACTTTACCTCGTTGTGACTCTTCGATGCCGGAGATCAAAGTTCATAATAAAGAGGTCTGTAGAGTATTATGCAGTTTAGATGTGAATAAGGCCAGTGGACCTGACGGCATTCCAGCAAGAGTGTTGAGGCAATGTGCACCTGAATTGTCTCCTGTGTTGACACGCCTGTACCGCCTCTCTCTTGTAAAAAGAACGGTGCCGAGATCATGGAAGCTTGCGAATGTGCAACCGGTGCCCAAAAAGGGAGACCGTGCTGACCCTGCGCATTACCGTCCGATCGCCATTGCCTCTATGCAAGGTTATGGAAAGGGTTCTGAACAGTAAGCTGCTGACCTACCTTGAAGACAACAATCTCCTCAGTGACCGTCAATATGGCTTTCGCCGGGGACGGTCAACTGGCGATCTTCTTGTGTATGTCACGCACTGCTGGGGCGAAGCCATTGAGAGACACGGCGAAGCACTTGCCGTGTCGCTTGATATCTCGAAGGCTTTTTACAGGGTCTGGCACGCAGGTCTACTCAGCAAGCTTCCTGCTTATGGTATCCCAGCTGGTTTTTGTAGCTGGATATCAGACTTCCTGAGTGAACGGTCGATCCGAGTGGTCGTTGACGGCTGCTCCTCTGACCTCATGGCTATTGATGCCGGAATTCCTCAAGGGTCTGTTCTCTCTGCAACTCTTTTCCTGCTGCACATCAATGACCTACTTCAGCCTGGTCTTGTTGAGTACGCAGATGACAGTACGGTTTCCGAGAGATACTTGTTCAACGCAACAACCAGTGGGGTTGAAGTTTGTTCCTTGAGAGAGGCCATGGTAGAGCGGACAAATTTGACCTTAAGCGTTGTCTCCCAGTGGGGTGATGGCAATTTGGTCACTTTTAACGCCACCAAAACACAGACATGTCTTTTTACCGCAAAAAGGAGTCATTTTGACCAAGCTCCTACTTTTCGGGGTGCATCTGTTCCTGTGACTGATCGGCTCGAGCTCCAGGGCATGGAGTTGACATCCAGTCTCAACTTCGGCGCCGCCATCGAGTACAAAGCCCAAACTGCGGCCAAAAAGTTGGGCATCCTAAACAGGGTGAAGCGATACTTTAGGCCTGGACAGCTTTTAACACTATACAAAGCACAAGTCCGATCCTGCATGGAGTATTGTAGCCACCTTTGGGATGGCTCAGCTAAGTATCAGCTTGCCGCGCTTGACTCGGTGGAACGCAGAGCTAAGAAGCTCATCGGCGACGTAAAACTGGTGGATGCCAAGCTACATAGCTTGGCTCATCGCCGTAAGGTTGCCTGCTTGTCGGTCTTCTACAGAGTGTGCCCAAGAAGTCCACGATCTCATCCCACCGGCCCCCTTCTACCATTGGACATCCAGACGCACTGCATCTTACCATCCCTACCTTGTGGCTATTCCACCAATTCGCACTAAACGGTTTCAAAGGTCTTTTATAATGCGCACAGCAAAGAAGTGGAACTCTCTGCCTGCGTCTGTGTTTCCGAAATCTTACAACCCTAATCTCTTCAAAGTTAGAGTGGACAGGCTCCTTCTGGGTAGGCTCGCTCCATCGTAGACTTTGTCTCTGTCATCTCTGACATAGACTAGAGTCAAGAGCAAATCCATTACAAATAAAAAATAAAAAAAAATATCGCGTTCAACCAAAAAAACAAACTCTTCAGCTTTATAATATTACTAGTTGACCCGCGCAACTTCGTCTGCATCGCATTTTTCATTACTGCTCCGCTCCTGTTGGTCTGAGCGTGTAGATATATAGCCTATAGCCTTCCTCGATAAATGGGCTATCTAACACTGAAATAATTTTTCAAATCGGAGTTCCTGAGATTAGCGCGTTCAAGCAAACCAACAAACTCTTCTGCTTTATTTATAAATAGCATAGATATAGATTATTAAGTATAGATTCGGATGACACTTCAAAAGCAACCGGAAGTATTGGCCGTCAGCCGCAAGCCTTAAGGTTTGTTACAGCACGCAACCCATAGAGAAAATTAATTTTGACGGAACCTCATACACATACGTCACAATATTTATGATAAGCGCCAAATATATTTGCAATAGCGGTGATTGATATTTTCAATAAAACACCGAAGAAAAGCTGTCATTTTTCGGGTTCCTATAAACAAATTGTACGGAAAAGTAAATTTACTTTACCTGCCACCTAACCCTCACACACATGCATAAATAATTAAGCATCCACGACATTCTATTTATATATAACGACCCTGTTAAATCTCATTGCTGAATATCATTAATTTATAAATTGACATTTCTCAAGTGCCTCGTTATATTGAACAGAACAGCGAATAAAGTACAGTAAGCCTGGCTTTCAATGGCTTGAAATGAAAGTAGGTATTTGTTTCTGCAGCAGCGAGTAGACTTATGCGTTCGTTTTACATACACTTTGAGCGACATTTTATAAAATAATTAGCTTGTTGCTAGTAACATATCACAGACAAGTAATTTTAATTTCACTGGCGTGGAAGTTGTAAAGCAATATTTTAACGTCGAACCGGAAAAAGAATTAGGTCGCCGAAAAACGACTCTTGAAAGATTTCCTGATCTATAAAAAGTTCATGCTATAAATAAAGATCCGGCCTGGCACATGAGGCTTCTTTACTGTAAACAATAATTTTATTTTTAATGAGACCAAAATAAAAGGATTGTAGGACAAAGTTTTTGCAATTGATGAATACCCGGTTTCTGAGGTTTTTTTCGGTCGTTTATCCGTTAACGCTATAACGCCATTGGTAGGTTAGTGGTTGACGGGCAGATAAACGACCGATAAAGTACCTATCTCAGAAACGAGGCATAAATGAAAAAGCCCCATCACGGATGTCAATCATGGTTAATTTTTCTTCTTCAAATGTAAGCTTATTTTAAACGCAAAGAATATTTTTAATGAGATAAAATTACGCCGGACTTTTTCCTATACTAATGTTGTAAAACCTTGCTTCTTGCCTTTTATGATTTTGTATGCGTGTGTGTGTGTCACATAGCCGGACGAATAGAATAGAATAGAATAGAATAGAATAGAATAGAATAGAATAGAATAGAATAGAATAGAATAGAATAGAATAGAATAGAATAGAATAGAATAGAATAGAATAGAATAGAATAGAATAGAATAGAATAGAATAGAATAGAATAGAATAGAATAGAATAGAATAGAATAGAATAGAATAGAATAGAATAGAATAGAATAGAATAGAATAGAATAGAATAGAATAGAATAGAATAGAATAGAATAGAATAGAATAGAATAGAATAGAATAGAATAGAATAGAATAGAATAGAATAGAATAGAATAGAATAGAATAGAATAGAATAGAATAGAATAGAATAGAATAGAATAGAATAGAATAGAATAGAATAGAATAGAATAGAATAGAATAGAATAGAATAGAATAGAATAGAATAGAATAGAATAGAATAGAATAGAATAGAATAGAATAGAATAGAATAGAATAGAATAGAATAGAATAGAATAGAATAGAATAGAATAGAATAGAATAGAATAGAATAGAATAGAATAGAATAGAATAGAATAGAATAGAATAGAATAGAATAGAATAGAATAGAATAGAATAGAATAGAATAGAATAGAATAGAATAGAATAGAATAGAATAGAATAGAATAGAATAGAATAGAATAGAATAGAATAGAATAGAATAGAATAGAATAGAATAGAATAGAATAGAATAGAATAGAATAGAATAGAATAGAATAGAATAGAATAGAATAGAATAGAATAGAATAGAATAGAATAGAATAGAATAGAATAGAATAGAATAGAATAGAATAGAATAGAATAGAATAGAATAGAATAGAATAGAATAGAATAGAATAGAATAGAATAGAATAGAATAGAATAGAATAGAATAGAATAGAATAGAATAGAATAGAATAGAATAGAATAGAATAGAATAGAATACGCTTTATTATATACACCATATAAGTTACAGAAAAGATAGATGAGAAACATTACATAGAATGACACAATGAGCGGCCTTATTGCTAAAAGCGATCTTTACAAGACAACCTTTGGATGGATTCTAAAGATAAAAAGGAGAGACAGCACTGTAGGTAGTATTTGGTGTACAACTATACAAAAATCGATACATACTAAATAGATAAATTTATACAATGATAATTATGCAAAAACGCCTTAAAGAGACAGATAGTGGTTCTCGACGAGAGTTTTAAAAATTGACAAAGATTGTGCACGTCTTATCGACACGGGCAAGGCATTCCATAAGGCGTACTGCGAGTGAAGCAGTAGCTCTAATTGCTTACCACGGGTATGTTTCCTCTTTGCTGAGATATGGACTCCTACTCTGGGGGAATTCTACAAATATGAATGATGCATTTCGGGTGCAAAAAAAAATGTCTAAGAGCAATCTATGGTATCAGTCCAATAACATCATGCAGACCTATATTTAAGAAATAAAAAATCCTAACGTTAACAGGCCTTTATATATTGCAAGCTGGTATTTTTGTAAAAGAACAGTCTAAATTTTTCAAAACATGTGACCTACACTCAAAATATACCCGTCGTGACCCTTTTTTTTTTTTTTTTTTAAGGATGGGAAATCATCAAATGACTCCTTTCGCTCTGGGCGAGGCGGAAGGGAGTGTCAGACTTTTACTGACTAAAACCCATCCGTGTTCCTCCCAGTGCCCTTTGCGTTCCAGGGACGCGGCGGAGTGGTTCCGGGAGGAGCGGAGTGGTTCCGGGAGGCCATGTCCGATATTTGTGACGTGGCAATGCCCCGGGTTAAGCCAGGACGTGCCCGCCGTCAGGTGTACTGGTGGTCGCAAGAGCTGGCGACGCTGCGTCAGGCATGCGTTGCTGCACGGCGCCGGTATACCAGGCACCGCAGGCTCCGCATCCGCCCTCCGGATTCGCAGGTCAGAGAGGCGGAGCTGTACGAGGAGTACAAAGTGGCGAAGGCCGCCCTCCGAGCGGGGATCCTGCAAGCCAAGGATCTGGCTCGCAAGGAGATGCTGGAGTCTCTGAACGGGGACCCTTGGGGAAGACCCTACAAAATGGTGCGGAATAAGCTCCGCACCTGGGCCCCCCCGTTGACGCAGAGTCTTCGGCCCCAGCTGGTGGAGGACGTGGTGAGCGCTCTGTTTCCCTCGCGAGGGGAGCATACTCCCCCGTCCATGGCTCCGCCACCTGCGGTGCCTGATGCGGACTACACCGCTGACGACGATGACGATGCTCCTGAGGTGACTGAGGTAGACCTGAGAGTGGCGGTTAATAGGCTGAAGACCAAAAATACCGCCCCAGGACCCGACGGCTTACCTGGGAAAGCCTGGGTCCTGGCCTTGGAGGCTCTTGGGCCTCGACTAAGAGGGTTCCATGCTTGGAGAGGGGCCAGTTCCCACTTCGTTGGAAGACGGGGAAACTGGTCCTCATCAAAAAGCCGGGGCGCCCTGCGGACTCTCCGTCCGCATACCGGCCCATCGTGCTGCTCGATGAGGTGGGCAAGCTCTTTGAAAGAGTAATTGCAAACCGCCTCGTCGAGCACCTAGTGCGGGTGGGGCCGGATCTGGCAGAGAACCAGTTCGGTTTCCGCACGGGCCGCTCGACGGTGGATGCCACCCGTCGTGACCCTACACGGCTAAGAATGCCTACCCACAAAAGCACACTATGCCATAAAAATAGTTACATAACATCTATAAAAATCTACAATAATATACCTAAACAAATTAGAGAGCTTCCATTGAAATATTTTAAATCCAAATTACAGAAATGGCTAATCGATAATTGTTTTTATACCGTAAAGGAATTTTTTGAAAAAAAAATAACAGACAAATAGGGCTACTGATTCCTATAAACATTCCTTTCTACTGCAGAGATCCTCTTTGGGAGGTGCAACCTCAATGACATAAGCCTTGAAAGAGTTAAGAAAAAGAAAGTTAGAATTGGAATGTGATGTCAAAAAGAAGTGTTAGTTTTCTCTAAGAAATTCGATTGTTTGCCCTGACGTTGAAAACACGCAAAATATATAATTATTCTCTAAAAATACTCTGCTTTTAAATTATTGAAGAACCCCTCTTGCAGCCAATTAAAAGCGAGTGTCTCACAGTACCTACTAAGTGAAACACTAATTTATAATTTTTATCTCATGTAGATGCTTACTATATCTTAACTAGTGTAAGAAAGTATAGTATAATGATGTACCTGAAATAGTTACTTACGAAATATGTTATCTAGTTCTAATTCGAATTTAAAACGTAAACTTTGTTTTAATAGAAAATAAATATAATAATTTAATTTAATTTATGTAGGTACTTAATTATGTTGGCTAGAGTTTATTACTTAACATTTTTTCAAAAAGAGCGATTTACATATTGTTCTAATATTTGTACGCCAGTAAATGGCGAAATATGTCAGATCTCCCTATATTTAATAAGACCTAAAAATGTACCATGTTTTATACAAATAAAAATATTCTTATTCTTATTCATAACCTCACTGCTTGAATCCTGAAACATTTGTCGTAGAAGCTGGTGGAATGCATCGGCATTTCTAGTTTCAAGTTTTCCGATGCCCTCAGATAGACATTATGTGTCATGATGGAAATTGAAACGTTCTTTAAGTGGGGGTTGTAGGATTGAACAAAATACTGTAGAGCAGAAATAAAATATTATTATTATTATTTATTCATTAATTATTATTATATTACCCTTACATAAATATCCAAGTCGATGTTATAACATACACATAACATATAAAACATTACAAAACAATACATCAAACGTCACAAAACATTACAATATAACAATCATTATTTAATCGGTCAAACCTCTTACCATTAAACTTTGCGCTACTTAAATAGATCTCGGCAGGTTTTGACAGAATATGTCTTCCGATAATGTATCAAACATTTATCAAACGAATAAATAGCTCGTGTTTTTAGGGTAAACTTTAGCAAATTAGTCCTTGCCAACGGTGCTTCTAACAGAGCGGGGCGGCGGCGGCGGCGCCCACTCACTCGTCCGGCGCGCGCAGCCGCAGCGCCTCCAGCACCTCTGAGTGGTGCAGTAAACCTAGCAGTACGCTGGCCACATATTTGACCAGCGCCACGTCTCTTCCAATGGTCAGTCTGGTATAACCGACCATGCCCAGGACAAACAGACTCTGGTACATGAGAGGATAAAAAGGGTAAACCCCATATTCCTTCAAGTACAGAAACCTAGCAAATTTGTTTTGATTTTTTCCAACATGAGGCTGTACTTCGCCTCATGAGGATTCCAAATAATGAAACTGGTTTCCAGGTGGCTCCGTACCAGTGCATTATACAAAACTTTCACAGCCGCCGTATCGCTAAAATCCTTACATTGTCTCAAGATTAAACCGAGATATCTGTTAGCCCTGCCGCACACCTCAACTATATGTTTGCGGAACGTCAACTCTGGCACTATCTGCACGCCCAGGTCCCGCACCTGTGTGACGCGTGTCATTACCTCCGTGTCCATTTCGTACTGATGCTGTAATGGAGAACGCGCACGGATGTAACTCATCAGATCACACAGCACTTCTTAACATTAAACTAAAGTTTGTTACACTTGCTCCATCGGACTACATCCGAAAGCTTTCCGGAAGTCAAAATATGCCACATCCACCTGCCCTCCGGCGTCAATAGCGGGTGACAAGTAGCCCACAAAAGACAGCAAGTTGCCCCCCGTACTGCGACCCGGCCGAAAACCGTGTTGTGCGTCCGTTAATCGAGAGCTCACTTGTGTATAAATACTTTTGTGCAATACTGACTCAAATACCTTGGCAAAGGCCGACAGCACCGCCACCGGTCGGTATCCACTTACCTCAGAGTCTGCACCTCCTTTGGGAACGGGATAACTTGCGTAATCTTCCACTCGTCCGTGTAGTGACCCTCCTGCAAACACAAGTTGAAGATATGTAACAAAGGCTCCCCAAAAACCTTTGACGATGTAAGGTGGTGTGCCGTCCGGGCCTACTGAGTTTTTGGGCTTGAGGCGCAGGAGCACCGCGCGCAGGTCTCGCGCGCTGACGCGGTCGACATGCACGCGCGCCGCCCCAGTCGCCCCGCCGCCCGCGCAATCCGCGGCCCGGGGGTCTAGCGCCGGCTGCTGCGGGCTGTATACCGAGTGGAAATATGATGCGAAACATACTGCACACCCTTCATCTCTCAACAATAATCCGTCTTTTGTGACTTTCGGTTAATTGCGACTAGCTTTTTCAGTCCTTATCATGCTCCAGAACGACTTCGGATCAGCTTTAAGGTTTTCCTGAAGTCTTTTTTGGTATGATTCATAGGCTGAAGCAATCCCAACTTTGACTCGTGCTCGATAGCGAGAAAACACGCTCTGGGAACCAGTTGTTTTAAAAATTTGTGATAACGCCACTTACTTTTGATATCATTTATCAAATCTGTCGTGTACCACTTTGAATAATTAAACCTAGACCCTTGCGTAACAACCTTAAATTTCTTCTCAGGAACAAACTTGTCCAGGACTTCATTTACTATTTTATAAAAATAATTTAAAGCCGCCTTTGAGTTCTGAATTTTAAACAACTATTCCCAATCTAATAGCATAAAAGAATGATACAATCTTAGAAAATCTGCAATATTGAAATTTTATCTGTTTTTATTAAATACTAAAAGGTTTGAATTTCCATAGTCATAGAAGGCATATTGAAATCACCCAACTAAAACTTTATCATATCTAATACACACATTCTCCTATATGAAATCATTGCGTATATTCATTAGCGGTACATTTTGGCGGAATATAAATAACAAAACAGAGGAACAAAAAATCGTTTCGTCGATGTACCGTCGCACATACGATCTCAAATAAGGTATTGTCCACGTTGTCAATAGAAACGCGATTTAAGCCAAAACGCGGGGAAGCCGCTAAAAATACTCTTCCTTGTTTTCGCCCGTCCGCTCGATCACATCATAATATGTTGTAATCCATTGAAATTAGTTCTCCGTCATATATTTCATTATGACAATTCCAGCGTAGACGTATGACAAGCCACTCAAGTTTTGTCCGAAATTCAGAAATGTCATCATATTTGCGCAAGCCAAATATTAATCTTATGTAAAGGTTTTGAAGATGCTCAAGTTTATCTGGTTGTGCCTGAGTGAGATCGAGATAACGGACATTAGCGTATTCCAGGATGGGCAAACGCAGTTTTAGTGGCAGTGGGAAGGGAGTTCCGCAATCATCTAAGGGACCAGGCAGATGCAAAGATACAAAGATACCCCAAGACAGATGTTTATCCGCAGGCTCCGCATCCGCCCTCCGAATGCGCTGGTCAGAGAGGCGGAGCTGTACGAGGAGTACAAAGTGGCAAAGGCCGCCCTCCGAGTGAGGATCTTGCAGGTCAAGGATCTGGCTCGCAAGGAGATGCTGGAGTCTCTGATCGGGAACCCGTGGGGAAGACTACAAAATGGTGCGGAATAAGCTCTGCACCTGGGCCCCCCCGTTGACGCAGAGTCTCCGGCCCCAGCTGGTGGAGGACGTGGTGAGCACTCTGTTCCCCTCGCGAGGAGAGCATACTCCCCCACCTACGGCTCCGCCACCTGCGTTGCCCGATGCGGACTACACCGATGACTGAGGTGACTGAGGTAGACCTGAGAGTGGCGGTTAATAGGCTGAAGGCCAAAAATACTGCCCCAGGACCGACGGCTTACCTGGGGAAGCCTGAGTCCTGGCTTTGGAGGCTCTCGGGACTCGACTAAGAGAGTTTCTAAGCGCATGCTTCGAGAGGGGCCAGTTCCCACTTCGTTGGCAGATGGGGAAACTGGTCCTCTTTTAGAAGCCGGGGCGCCCTGCAGACTCTCCGTCCGCATACCGGCCCATTGTGCTGCTTAATGAGGTGGGCAAGCTCTTTGAAAGAGCAATTGTAAACCGCCTCGTCGAGCACCTAGTGAGGGTGGAGCCGGATTTGGCGGAGAACCAGTTCGGTTTCCGCACGGGACGCTTGACGGTGGACGCCACCATGCGCGTGAGAGCCCTCTCGTCGGGGGACGCGGTTTCCCGGGGCGGGGTCGGCTTGGCGGTGTCTCTAGACATCGCCAATGCCTTCAACATCCTGCCCTGGAGTTGCATTAGGGAGGCACTTCGGTATCACCGGGTGCTGACCTATCTCCGTCGCGTAGTCGAGGCTTACTTGACGGATAGAGCTGTTATCTACCCCGATTACCTGGGAGAGTGGCACCGGCGAGAGATGTCGTGCGGTGTTCCACAGGGTTCCGTTGTGGGCCGCTGCTGTGGGATATCGACTACGACTGGGTGCTGCGCGCGACCTCCCTAGTGACGTCAGCGTTGTGTGCTATGCTGACGACACGTTGGTCCTGGCGCAGGGGGGGTCGCACCAGATGGCGTCCGACGCTATGACACGCGGGGTTGCGATAGTCGTTGAGAGGATCCGGGGAGTTGGGTCTCGAGGTGACCCTACACAAGTCCGAAACCATGTGCTTTCATGGATCTCGGAACAGGCCACCGTCAGGATCCCAAATAACAAGGGACTCAATGGTTTCCGAGTTATTCAACGAAAAACATTATTAAAAGTGTACGTCCAGGATGTAATTAATATTTGCATCACAACCATGCAATATGGCGCTGATGTTCATTGCAAGCTCCTTTCAATGGATTCAACGTTTTGATGAGAATACGCTGATTTCCTTTGAAATAGTGACTAACGAGTCAAAAGAGTTTATAAAACGTTGAATCTGTGTAGAGGTAAATAGACAAGTTGTAATGTTGGACAACCTTTTATGAATAGCATTATCTAACTCAGTTTTGATTTAGTTCATCAAGTCGAGGTGCATTTTTTTTCCAACAATTGGCCTATTCTGAAAACTTAAATCACTACTTCTCTCTTTCTTCCTTCGATCTCGGCTCGACCTGTTATGGGGGCACAGGTCAGTAGAAAACAGGGTCCGCAAGATACAGGGTCGCGAGACAGAGTGCCAGGAACGCCAGCCACGCACTCTGAGCGAGGGGGATTTGGTTTGAGCGAGACAGTACGGTAGTTCAGATAAATGGATGAAAGGAACTGTGAGAGAAGTGGAAGGTACTCGTAGGCATGTAGTGGATAGCGGTGACGGTCGACTCATCAAAGACACATTGATCAAATCAAGCCGGTCTCGGTTGTCATATGTGCCTTGCCAAATTAAGGAGAATAACAAAGAACTAGGAGACGGAAGTGAGAATGTTGAGCCATCACAAGCTGAGCCAACCTTGGCGGAGGTTCCCGACTCCGGAAATCACAGTAAAGAACAGTTAGGTATCACACAGGAGGGAGGCATGGTAGATGAAAGTAGTGATTCCCGAGTAAATGTCCTACCTCCGGAACCTCCCGCCACTGACCCACCTAGTGGTAATGCTACATCGACACCACCAATGATACGCTCCCAGTGAATACGCACACCTGTCGTCCGATTTGAAATAGATTAATTTGTATAAAGTAACTAAGTACCTAATCAAACATGTATACAGGAAGATATTATAGGTAGCGCGAAAATGAACCACCCCCCCCAAATAATTATGAGTTACGGATTTCGATATGGTGCTGGCAGTTGCAAGCCATTTTCAGAAGGGGAGGAAGGTGTTTCATTTGTGCTGCAGGACTTTATTTTTAGAAATGTTCTTACATCATCTCGGATTATTTGGATGTTCATTGTCTAAACTTAACTTGAGGGAAGAAAGCAAGAGCGAGCGAAGTGAGCTCGAAAATTTTTGTATCCCGCCTCGAATAGGTTTTAATTTCTTTTGATCAAATTTTGAGAGAATAGAATAGAATTTCTTTTGATTTGAGTATCCATACTATAAACACACACATACACACACTACGAATTACTTCTATGCCGTGGGTGCGTTCACAAACATCTAAACTCACATACACAAACAGCCAGACCCAGAATAACTATCTGTAGGCCGTACAAATATTTGTTCCGTGCGGGAATCGAACCCGCGACACGGAGCGCGGCAGCCAATCGCTCAATTACTGCGCCAACAACCGTGTAGTCGAATTCCAATTATTCATACTTAAGTAGAAGTAACTATATGGACTGATGCAAGAAAGCCCATTAACTGAGAGAGAGCAGAATATATGAGCTAGTGAAGCGAGCTCGAAAATTCATGCAACCCGGAAAGGTTTTATTTTCTTTTGATCTTACACATAAAATAGTCATTTTGTTGAGTTATACAGAGAAAAGCCCAAGAACATAGAGACACAGAATGAACAAAGAGGTACAGAATGTAAGAGCGAGCGAAGCGAGCTCGAAATTTTTTACACCCCACCTCGGACGGGTCTCATTGCGACATCTGTTCAGGGGTGACACCCGGCGGAGACAATCGGTCGGGTGTCACCCGGTGCGCACCACCCCCTCCGTCCCCTCGCTACGCTACTGCACCGAAGCCTTAGAACGCAAAGGGCATTAGGAGGAAAACAGAGGGTTTTAGTAAGTAGGAGTCTGACACTCCCTTCTGCTTCCCCCAGAGCGGGAGGAGTCATTTGATGATTTACGATAATTAAAAAAAATAAGTTGTTGCCTCTATGGCATCTTTGTATAAACTCAGTTTGAAATGGACAAACATAGTGGGGTCAGCAGTTATGAGAATACGTAGAAATAAAAGACAAGACAAACAATGAACAAAGTCTACCCTTTTTATTATCGTTTAAATCACACAACATATCTTTTGATTTACAAATTGCAAATGTGCAGTGTCTTTAAGGAAATACAATTATAGAAACCACATTTCAAATTCCATGAAAACTTGTGTTGACAAACCTTTAAGTTTATTTTCTTATTGTTAATAACAAATTACAAAAGTTCATCTCGCATAGAACAGTTAATACTGTTTCATAATAAGATTTTCTTTAAATGTTCTGTTCGTGTTTCAAAGACAACAGTCTAAAGATCGCGACGTGTCGCCGCGTCACTACTGGTTTCTATGTATATGAAATAACTTTAGGTACCTACGTTTCGTAGCTAGCGACACGTCGCATGTCACTACTTCATAAAAATATAAAGAAACCAGTGCTGCGCGGCGACACGTCACCTGCTGCTGCTTGTACCGTAATTTGTCAAGCACCAATACGCAGAGTGTAAAAATTAAACACAAAACCTGAGAAATTGACAATTGTTGGATACGCATCATTTATGAACAACTTTAATAATAAGCACAGCCCTGAAAACGTGAAAAAAAATCAGCTGTTCAGTACATTTGTCAAGTTATGAAAAAATAAATGCATAGATGGAAAATGATAGGGTGGTGCTTTTCCCGATACGTGGATATACGCACTGCAGTTCGAAAAGCGTTTGTGTAAACTAAGACCATTCTACACATTCGGGAAATCCGAAAAATAGTGTGGCCCTTTCTATTTTAATCTTACGAGAACAATAAATATAAATTTTTAGGTTTTATTGTTCACACGAATATGATATTGAAAATGCAATGTTTTTACTGATTAAATAGATAATGCCTTTGATTGCTGTTAACGTACGTACGGGGATAATCATTACAATATATAAAAAAAAAAACTTAATAAATGAGAAAAATACTAAGTACTCTTGTGCTTTGGTGAAATATTAGTAATTTTTAAATTTCAGTCTTTCATCGTGGACTCGCATCAAAGTCCTGCTCCCAAAAAGATAAAGTTGCATAAAAATACATTTATTATTTAACCAAAATATGATAAGTACAACAACAAGAATAATAATGATCTTTTACTTTATTGAAAACGAAGATTGAAAACGATGTTATGTTGACTTAAGCTGCGTCGCAAAAGCTGACAGTCGAGACATTAAGAAGTTCGTAATAATGCGATAGGATATTACATCGAGTCTTCGATCAATCTGGAAACGGCCTTAGAATGGGCCAGATAGAATTTGTATAGTTGTAGTGAAGTTTGAAATGAGTCGATCTATGATTATATTGATATTCTTTTTTTAGAAGAGTTTAAATTGAATGTCGGAGCATTATCCAAGAGAGGTATGCTTAGCACAGAAGCTCAGGACATCTTTGGTTTCATTCGGTAAGCTATCAAATTAATAATGTATGAAATCAAGACGGGCGGGCGTTTTGGGGGACTGTGTTTTGTAAAAATTGACGTTCAAAATTATTAAGCAGGCTCTCAGCCTAATTTGAAAAATCGACTTTTGCCTTTTGATTATTGTTCTGAGCTCTTGACAAAGTGATATTCGTATTAACGATAACGATTGTCCTAGTATATATTTCGCCGCTTAGCAAACAGTATCGCTCAAGTCATTTTGACAAATTTTACTGTGAAGCGGGAAATGTAGCGGGGCACTGTGTCAACTATCGTGTCGTAGACTTTGTCTCTATCATCTCTGATCTAGACTAGAGTCAAGAGAAAACCCATCTAAAAAAAATCTATTTTATATTCAAATTTAAAATGTTGGCCTAGGTTTGGTCGATCGCCAAGTGTAATACCTACTGTCAGTTCTATCCGCGACAAAGATATCTATCCAATGACATTAAAAAGTAGAAAGCGCAACAATTTACTTGATCGGTATTGTTTGCGACGAATTTGTCACTTTGCACCAATGGCACTTTGGCTGGAACCACTTGCAAACTATAAGACCTTCAGCCTAGTAGCGTAATATACAAAAAATATCGCAATCGTTAGCATATCTATTCTATGATTCTGATTTAACAGTATTTAATGCGTGTTTTACGTTGTAAAACAGATGAAATTGTAGACATATGAAGTAATGGAGCAAGAATACATCAATTGTGAAAAATACATTATGAGTTATGCCATTGGGGTGCTGAGCGCCGTATATAATATACATAAAATATGTCATCCAAATCTTTTGTAACACTGATAGATTAAAAATTACACAGTACAGTACACGAAAAATGAGAGAGATTGGTATTTTGATAATATCCAAAAATATTTTGTTAAAGTCTCCAAAACACAGTAGGTAATATAGTTAATTGGTTTATCGGCGTAATATTTTATACTAGCCGAAGATTAATATACACATGAATATAAAATTCTTGGCTAAACCTATTATCCAAGAAATACATAACTTTGTTTAATAAAGCTCGTCTTAATATTTGAGACCCAAATACGTGTGAATCGTAAGAGAAAATATTGTTAGTTTTAGGATGCTGACAAGTAAATATTAGGTCTTTACCTATGAAATTGCCGTTCTGCAGTACTGGCCATTTCAAATCAAAATAATCTTTGTTTGGCTAAGAATTCTAATTACAAATTAATTTTATTTTAAAAACATGGTTTTTTTTTCCAAAAGTAGTCATTTGTTTATTGATTAGTGTTACATTTTCATCGCATTTCAATCTTTTTCGTCATCATGGATACGTTAAAAATTCGAGTAATTATGGAATATGAATACCGTCGTGGCAGCAACGCGGCACAAGCGGCACGCAACATCAACGACGTTTACGGAGCTAACACTACAAACCAACGCACCACCTGTTATTGGTTTGCTCGCTTCCGTTCTGGAAATTTCGACCTGAAAAATGAACCTCGCGGTCGTCCGAAGGCTTTGGTCGACAATGACGAATTAAAGGCGATTGTGGAAGCTGATGATACACAATCTACGGCTGAATTAGCAGCAGCTTTCGACGTTAGCGTCAAAACAATATTGGTCAATTTGCGTCAAATTGGCAAGGTAAAAAAGCTTGACAAATGGGTGCCCCACGAACTCAATGATCGCCAGCGCGAAGTTCGAGACGTGCCTTGCACTGCTTAACAGACACACAAATGAAGGAATTTTGAACCGCATTGTTATCTGCGATGAAAAATGGATTCTGTTTGATAACCGCAAGCGCTCAGCAAGTTGGTTGGATCCTGGTTCAGCACCTAAACAATGCCCTAAACGAAAATTTACCCCTAGAAAAGTGATGGTCACTGTTTGGTGGTCTAGCGCCGGTGTGATTCATCACAGCTTCTTACCAAACGGGGTGAGCATTACTGCAGATGTGTACTGTGAAGAACTGAACACAATGATGGAGAAGCTGGCACATCTCCAACCAGCATTGGTCAATTGCTCGTCTCCGCTGCTCCTGCACGACAACGCGCGACCTCATACTGCACAGCAGACGGTCTCCAAGTTGCATGAACTGGGGTTGGAAGCTCTCCGTCATCCGCCCTACTCACCAGACCTTGCGCCTACAGACTACTACTTTTTCCAGAATTTGGATAACTTCTTGGCGGGAGAAAAATTCAATACCCGAGAGGCAGTACAAAATGCCTTTGAAGAATTTGTTGCCTCCCGTCCAGCTGATTTCTTTAAGAAGGGCATCAATAAACTGCCACTGCGTTGGCAAAGATGCATTGATTGCATGGGTGATTACTTCGATTAATACAAATAAAAAATACATGAAAAAAATTAATTTAAGTTTTTTCATACAAAACGGCAATTTCATACCTAGACCTGTTACTTTAGTTCTACAATAAGATAGATATTTCTTTAGTTAGGTAATATTTAATTGACACAGCAAAATTTTCGTTGTGGCCTTAGTAATGTTTCGGGAGTGTTGTCGCATCTTGCTATGTAGGATCGTACTTTAATCAAGCTATAAAATGTGAAGAGGCCTCCAGGGAAAATATGCTGTCACAAAAAAATGATCGGGGGTTCTGTACAAAGTGGCATTCTAAAAGTGACAATGATTGTCAAAAGAAAAAATGTTTTGGGTTGACGTTTCGGTATCATAATTATGTAACATATAAAAGTTGTGGATTTTTTGACATTCCTCTTCGCTTATAGAACGTCACTATGTAGATTAGTTTAGATCTCCAAGGATCTTATATACACACATTTTTATTTCTGCCAGAAAAATGCTTACTGGGACAAGTCAATTAGCAAACATTTTATTCAAAAGATTATTACTGATTTTGAGTGATTTTCAGGGGATTTTGTCAAGTTGTTTAAAAATTCCGAATCGTAAAACGAACAGTTCCTTAGTGCTTGTTTTTTTTAACGTAAGTACTCGATCACGTTAGCGCAAACATCAATAAATTTGTATCTACTAAAACTTAATAAGAGCTCCTGGTGAAAATTACGGAAAACTCCTTTTTACCAAAAGAGTAAACGTAAGCAAACGTTTAACTTTGATCGAGTAAGTTAAAAAAATCTCGCACTAAGACCTCTGATTAGTAAGGAGTAGGTATATAACGTCAAATTTAATTAGCCAGCAAAAGTTCAGACTTGATGGTTAGCCATATTAACAGGATGAAACAATAAGATAAATCATTTTCTAAACTATTACACATCGTACACTGATTGAAGTCCAGCTAGTTAATTTAATTTGACCGTTTGATTACTGAACGCTTACCTGGGCACGTAGAATGCAAAGTTTATTAAAATTCATAACAACATGACAAATTTTCACACTAGACATAGTTATTCAATACAAATTACATAACTTACACAATTACACATTCAAAATGATTGAGAATCAGTTTTATTTATCTTGTACGCCATTTATATTTACAGTTCGACATCAAGAAAGTGAAATGTAAAGAACTGTTCTTTTTTGATTGTTTAATTTAAAACTTCACATTCACAGTTTTTCAAATATAATTTTATCCGTATTCTTTCTCGCGTTGTATAATTCTTAATTTGATCTCTTTAAAATATTTTTCGGGATCATCTGCAGAGTAATCTCTCTTTTCTTCAGAGATGTTATTGATTTTGGCGTCGGGTGTAACTGTTATGGTTTCAGTGGGTGATGAGGGGTAGGTGCAGCAGACTGGTGAACAAGATCTTCGTTTTTCATTGGCTAGTTGTATGGCGTTATCTAAGTACGAGTTCCTGTTGTTTATGATCTCCTCTTTGAGGGTCTTTTGGAAGCATTGGTTGCTGCATGTCCTGTAGTCGTGCACAGGGGGCGTTACGATGGTCCTGCCGTTGTGGCAGACGTGGACGGTGGGCACGCATCGGTCCCTCACGTCCTGGCGTCCCATTTTGCAGCGGTTGCTCGGGTCGTTTCGCAACGAGTTTTTCAGTGAATTTCCTGTAAAACGTGATTGATTTTAGTTAATTTTCCTGTGATCTTGTTATCAACCCTCATCATTACTTGAAAATTATTATCTGTTTAAATGTACATAATATCAACGTGTATCAGAATAAACGCAATACTTCTTAAGGGGTTATTGTAGTCACCATAATGAACAACTTTTACTATTGCGATACCAACCCCGAAATCGCGAAAAATTAATCAGCTGTTCGGTACATTTTGTCGAGTTATGTGCATAAATGTGTAGAGCAGTCGATTTCCTTTTAGCGATTTCTGCGTCTATTTTGTAACAAGTCGTTAGGTAAATACATATTATAGCTGTTCATCAAAATGTTAACTTGTATAATAACCCAAGTCTATACGAATAATTTGATCTTGAAGTCGTATTAGGTAAATAGCGTGGGATTAAACCTTAGGTCTACCCGTGTTAACTGCCTACTAGCTTGTTTGCTGTACCTATTTAATTTCGTTTGAATGTATGGCGGGGTCAGACTGTAATACTGGTTTAGTTAATATTTTATATACTACGAGTAATAAAATCAAATAAAAGTTAGATGTTGACAGTTTACGCATGCCTGTTGGGTGGAAGAAATGTATAGAGAGGAAACAAAAGTTTTGCTAAACGAAAAAGGTAACTGGTATTTTAGGCATTACTTTATAATGATGATTTTGTAATTACCTTGACTAGTTGTTGGACTTACGAGTTTTTATTGCGCTTAATATTGTAGTTATTTTTACTTATTCATCATCTGCCTAGCCCTTTCCCAATTTATTATTGGGGTCGGCTTCCAGTCAAATCGGATTCAGCTGAATACCAGTAGTTTACGTGGAGCGGCTGCCTACCAGACCTCCACAACCCTTTAAATGGGTAACACGGTATTTCTTGGCAAGACTGGAGTCAGATTTACTGGCTTTTTTATGTTTATGTTTTTTTATTTTTAAGTTCATGTAGCTCGATAGAATTATTATTTCTGAAATATTCGTTCTTACGAGCTACATGAACTTAGAGGGCTATATTGATGATTAAAATGGTTATAATTCTTTAGATAAATACGCGTTACGGTCGCGGATCGTATTTGGTCCACATACAGCTTCACACTGACCGGCAAATTGCAAAAAACATAAAAATATTTGAATTTCGCGGGCTACCCTGGAGCATCCACCTTAACGTGCTTTCCGAGGCACGCAGGAAACTTGTTATGTTAAGATGGTCACCCATCCACATACCAACCTTGGCAAGCGTTGCTTTACCTTGAAGATCAACCTATGCGGCTGTTATTCTTTAGCCACAAGCTCCTCAGTTATTTTTACTTATGATTATACTTTACAGTATAATAGCAGCTTCATTGACTATGTAGTTAAGACGGAGCGGATCGTATATTTTGGCCCATAATTATCTCGTTTAGACCAAATATAGATAGCTTTGTCTTTAGTATGTATTTAAATCTCAGGTAAGCTATGTAGCTGCGGATTGAGTTTTGAGTCTGCTGTCTCAATGTGGTGTTGTGAGACCGAGATGTGCTTCCAATCGATTCGGGAGACGCTCGAGTTTGCGAACGCGAAACCTGAAACTATATATAGAATATGTAGTGTTAAATAACCTGAGTTGACAGTACCGCTGGAGGTGGGGTTTCTCTGGAAGGCCATGGCGGTGTAGGAGCAGCGCTTAGCGGCGGCTCTCTCGCTGGAGCGGCAGCACCACGTCATCATTGAGTTCTGGAACAGAGCGTCTGCTTACTTTAATTTTGACGAACACGAATGAGCTATATTTTGGACGCGTCGAGCTATGTAACGTAGGTATTACAAGCACATAATTTTTCTGACTGACAGTTAAAAATGATAATAAATAAATATTAGATGAGTAAGTAAGTAAAATTCTTATCTAAAACGAAATAAAACATTTCACATATTATTACGGCGTATGCCAATGGCGTGTTTTCTTATTATTTGCTGATCTCATTTGAATAGGAAAGTAGCTTACACTGTCTAGACAGAAATAGTAAAAAACAACTGGAAAAACATTAAGTTCTCATTCATAAGATCTTATTATTACAGTACAGACGCCAGCACATCAAGCTACAACAATCAGTCAAATTTCTTTGATAAATGTCAACCTTATCGCTACAGCAGTAGGTTCAAGGTTGATTGGGAAAATTTTACAGTTTCGGGTAGCTTGATGTGCTGGCGTCTGTACCTATGCTTTGCAAATTAATCATTTGAATTTAAATTTGGAACGCAAAGGGCATTAGGAGAAACACGAATGGAGGGCATCATTTTTAACCGGCTTCCAAAACAGGAGGAGGTTCTCAATACGGTGGGTATTGTTTTTGTTTGTTTTATGTATGTACACCGATTACTTCGAGGTTTCTCATCCGATTTGTGAGATTTTTTTTTAGTTCGATGCGGGGGGTGCGATTACAGGGCCAAAAAGCATATTAGGCCCTGTAAAAATTTTGATTCAGTTTGGTTCAGTAGTTTTTATTTTATGGGCATTTTTGGTTATTTTTGATTTGGTTTTGTATCTTCGTTTTTTTTAACACCGAGTTCCAAAAGGTACCGTTATTTAATGGTTCAGTAAGGTTATTTTATGCTTTTCAGTGTTTTTTTTGGAAGTCGGTTATTGAAAGAACGGAACATAAATTCAAAATCATGAATTATGAATGGCTGCGTTGGCTGTTGCAACAGACGCGGGGCTGGAGTATATACAGAGAAGGCAAGAAGTTTATAGACAGTTACCTTGAAAGCATCCCTGAACTTGTTGGACATAATGTGGTAGAATATCGGGTTAATGCACGTAGACATGTAGTAGAAAACTCCGGAGATGTATGTGAGGAACGAGTACACAGACAGTAGGATCGGTGAACGAGCGAGATGGTTCTCAGTGGTTCCGTATATCGCGACTAGCCGCTGCGCGTGGAATGGCGCCCAACAAATGAAAAAAGCCACGACGACTGCCACTGTAAACAAAACAAAAGAATAAATAAATAGTAACCTGAAAATTGGTAGCATAGATTATGGCACTTGTCTCACCGCCGGCGATCAGCGAGTAGCGAGTGAAAAGTTTCGATAGTTTTGACCACAGAGTACATTATACTATACTGAAAGTTTTGACGCTCGCTTTCAGCGAGTGCGACGGGCTTTTACTCGCAATACTCGTTCCGGCCCGCACTGTAGGTAGAAATTACCGCAGTTTGGTTGTTCTGATCGCCAAGCGAGCATCGCCGAGCGAGTGTCACTGAGCGAGTACCTACAATCTTTGATAGCTCATGTCGTTGCGATCAACTAGAGGTAAGAGCCAATTGAAGGCAGTGTGAACAGCCAGCTATCAACTACGAATATATGTGTCTCTTTTACTCACACGAGATCTATATCTTTTGTCACTCTCACCGGCCGTGAGACAAGTGCCTTAGGCAAGATAACAGGGCATGTTTTGGGGCGTAACAATGCCCCAAAACATGCAACCAAAGTGACCTCGGCGCCGACGACGATGCAGTGGATGTAGCTGAAGTTTTGGATTTGTATTTATTTTTTAATTTTATTAAAGGGTTGTGTATTTGTGTTGTGTGTTGTCGTAATCACCGACTTCCATATTCTGAAATTATTTGGGGTCGACAAAACACGTCGTTTTCTTCCATACCTAAGCAGGTATAAACAATTCAATGATTTCCTCTAAATGTAATCATTACAAATAATTAAAAATCTTATTTTAGTTCCTTATTCACCAAGACATTTAAGCAACCCGAAAAAAAGTATTTAGTTCTACCTAATCACCACTCAAATCCTTTTTATATGCATTTTGTTCGACCTTTTAATCCTCGCACCTATTCAATTTAAAAGTTTATTCACCTACCTCTACGTAGTTCAACTCTCCGACTGAGTAGAAGCACAACTACAGAAACAAACTACATTTGCCAGTAATAGAGTACTTCTTATTCTTTTTTGGTATACTTGAATCAGGAGGAGATGACTCCCCATTCTTGTATTCGCAAGATGAGTGATTTTTAGCTTAGGAAAAACGTTAATTGGTTTTTTCAACTGAAAATGGCAATATGCTACCACCCATTACTTGGATACTTGGAACATAATTACCGACTGTTTTTGTGAAATGCGGGTAGGTGCCATAATGTATACTTTTACCTTTCCCTTCCCAACATGTTGCTTTGCTTCTTATCTTTGTGTTTATAATAAGTTAGGAATTACTAAATGAGGAACATTGGTTGGCCGTTACGCAGTGAAAACATGCAGTTAATGCAGTTATTTCTCCTGTCAGACTGCCAGCATTATATCCATTACAGAGCTATGTATTTCAGCGTTATAATGTAATTCAAAGTTATAATTATAAAAAGGTCCCTTAACGGCATAAGCTACTTTTCATCCCGTAAAATATACGGTCCGTGTATTATTGAGCCTCGGTTGCGAAAATAGTAACAAACTGGTAGTTTATAAAACTGCTCAACACGCAGAATATGAATGGGTTAATGTTACTTAAACTATTATGCTAACATGCTGAAGTTAAAAGTAATCGTATTGTCTTGATAAAATGCATCCCTTGTGTTTTTTTTAACAGGCCAAGTTAAAGTGAACGGGCTCTTTCTGGGTAAGCTCGCTCCATCGTAGACTTTTTCCCTGTCTTCTCTGACCCAGAGTCAAGAGCAGCACCCATCACAAATATATTAAAAAACTTCAGAAAATGGAGGAAGTATTCAATTCGACAGAATGCTTTTTGTGTGTTTGCTCTCTTTTTTAATAAATAAGTACAGTCCTACCAACTCATCTGTGAACTGAAGGCACCTTCGATTCAGTGTTGGTAATATTAATTACCAACACTGAATAACGAGGGGGGGAGGGTATATTAACAAGGTGCCAAAATTGAGTATGTTTTCAAGAAGGAAATTTCACATTAGACATAATCGTTTAATAAGGATAATTAAAGTTTTTACAAATTAAAAACAATGATACCTATATAAAAATAATAAAATAAATAAAAAGAATTTGATAATTTACAGTTACGTAGGTACGCTAACAGTTTATACTCTCAGGAATAAACAATGGCTTTATCTAAAAAGTAATCCAATGAAGTGGAAATTCAGCAGATAAAATGTTCCACGGGGGATACAACTTTCATTTAATACGAAGTTAAGTAGGTACCTACCCTGCACGAGGTACCTGGATATCTAGCATTTAGTTATGACCGTACCTAACCCCTAACACCAGATTTGACTAATTATAATTAGCAGTGTAGTGTCATAAAAAAAAACAAATTGCTTAACAATAATTTATTGAAAACCAGGTTTACAGTAATTGTGATCTTTAGATGAACCTGCATACACAACTTCATCCTGGTTTTGAGGCCATACTCCGTTTATTTCCGTACCACTATCATCATTATCGCTTTCGGTTTCAGTGTCACTTACCAGTTCTATAATAAAAGGTTTATCTAAATACAAATCATGTTTTAAGTATTCTCGTTCTAACCTGCGAACGTGTTTATAATGCTGTCCCCACTCATGAACTGTGACAGCGTCAAAAGCTTCTCTAACTAGGCGGGGAATTTTAGCACTTTTGTGCTCAATATTTACATCAGCAACTTCTCTTTTCATTGTGCTCCACATGAGTTCAATGGGATTAAGATCACAGTGATAAGGTGGTAAATATAAGCATTTGTGTCTATTGTCTTCTAAAATTTTTTCAATCTCATATACAGGTTCAGGCTTGTTTCTCTTAATTTTTTCTAAATGCGATACAATTTTATTTTGGTTCAACCGTAATCGCATATTTTTTTTTTTAAGGAATTCGTATTTGGAACTTTATTCACACAAATACGGTGATAAGGAGCATTATCCATCACTATTATGGATGTCTCTCGTAAATTAGGGTCAAGTTTTTCAATAATCTACTTTTTAAGTTGGTTATCTCGTCATGATAATCGCCACTTTTTGTGTTTAATTTAAACACAAGTAGTGCATTTGTAACAAATCCAGTATCTCCTCCCGCATGAACAATAATATATCTTTGCCCTTTCGATTGGCTCCAATACTCCGTTTTCACCCTCTCCTTGCCAACATTTAACCGATGTATGCGAAGAGTGAATATAGGTCTCATCTAAATAAATTATGGGCCGGGGCTGGGGAGATTTATTATTTATATCCAGTGCATGCAAGTGCTTAGCTCTCCAAGCTGATATTTCATTACGCTCCATAAAAACCTTCCGATTGGATTGAGAATTTTTAAAACGAAATCCCACCTTGTGAAGCAACTTTCGCAGACTCTCTCGCTGTCCTGTGTAATTTATTTCTGTCTTTAAGACCTCTAGAAGCTTTTTAACAGTTTACAAATTCACGTACTTTCCTTCGTTTAACTCCCATGTTAAAATCATCAACATGCACAAATTCACTTTTACGTTTTCTGTCCTTGTCTGGTCTCCGAATTTTTGTACCAGTTTCTTCTGCTGCGTGCCTTTTCTTAATTATTGTTGAAATTAGTCCTTGACTCACACCTGAAACATAAGATAGTAAAATAAATGTTAGTAGAAATTTGAAATCTGGCAGGTTAGTTGGCTCACTCACTTAGCAGGTAATAGATGTATATTACCGTTACGCTAACCTGCAGCAAGAATGGTTACGAATATTTCGTAGACTTAATTTAATTAGTTATGTATCGGGTAATTTATAACAAGAAAGTTGACAACACTAACCTTTCTGCCGAAATTCGTTTGTATATTTGATTAAATGGAATAATCGGAAACCCGCTCGAGCTTTTTCTTCAAAAAAGGTTTTAACCTTTAGAATAATGTTTCGAGCATCAATTTTAATAGCTTTCGGCATATTTAACTTTATAATAATAGTAGTAGACACTGACGATCGAATGACATTTCAATATGACGGCCGTAGTTCTAATTTTTGCCATTTCACACATAAGTTGGTAGGAGTGTACATAAAAAATTTCATTGGGATATAATAGTGTAGGTTTTTTATTAGTTACAATTAGAACAAAAATCAGAATCTATTAGACTTGTTTTCTATTTAGCAGCGGTTTTTGTCAGATTTGTACCCTGTTTCAGATATAATTTTTTACTGTATTCTATGGCCATAAGTTGCTTAACTAAATTATCAATTGTGCATTTTATGTCTTCATCATTCAAGGTGGCTGATAAAAGTTGTATGTTATTAAAAATGCAAAAAGCAGTTAGTTTCACTTCAAACAGCAATCTCTTAAAATGGCTATCAATATTATGTGCTCCAGTAAGATTCACAACTCATGACTAACAGACGTCTGAATCTAATCCGAAATCGTGATCACATCAGAGTAAAATAAATAAAAATTTAGACAGATGAGCTAAAAGTATCAAAATGTTGTAGCCAATCTATATGATGTTGAAACGAACTTGTGACAATCCGTTTGACAGATAAAAGTATTGCCATTATAACAAATCAGCTAAATGGTGGTGGACACGACTCGCTTGACAGACTCTAGTATTTAGATGTATTTCTGTTTCTATCTACGTTTTTTGTTTTAACAAAAAAATACACTTTTTTGTCTTTGTTATGATAATTTGAAAATCTTTTTACGTTTTTTTTTATCTTAATTTGTGCGGTGGGAGGTCTAACACAAAATATTAAATTTATATTTTTAAAGAATACCAAATAAAAGACGACTATTATCATAATAAGTAGTTTTAAACAGTGCTTGTTAAAACTAAGTAATATTATTAATTCAGTGACATGTGAGAAGTTACGGCCTGTTGGTTTTAAATACTGCGATAAACGCCTGAGTGATGTGCATAAATATATTATTTATTTTGCGTTTCTAAAATGCTTAAAACTTTATGATAGTTATTTTTTGGATGAGAAATCGTTAAATGAGTTCTCCCCCTCTGGGCGGAGCGGGAAAGAGTGTCAGACTCTTACTTCCTTCAAATAAACTTTGCGTTCTAGGACCGCGGTAACTTTTTCGAACAATTTCGCAATCCTGGCATTTTATGTAACTTGGATTTTTAAATAATAATGATTACAATGTCTAGCGAAGTTTACTGAGAAGAATCGGTCCCACTTTAATACTATAAGTGTATCAATAATACTAAAATTATACTTATATAATTATTTGGCACGATAAATATAGTTATTATGGAAATATTGATAAAACGAAATTAGTTTTCTAATTATAGAGATGTCAAATGCCCCAAAAAAGTGAGATAGGCTGGCCGCCGTCTAGTTTGACTGGACACGCATGCAGGAATCCTTAGTTCAGTCAAACTGCTTAGCCTGATCCCAAATATTATGGTTTCGGCTTCCACTCGAACTGGATGGCGTTGAGTACCAGTATTTTACATGCAGTGTCTGCCTATCTGACCTCTACAACCGAGTAGCTGGGGAACACGGTACCTCTTGGTAAGACTTGGGTCAGATTACTTGGCTTATGAGTTCCTGTAACGTCTGTCAAGGTCTAGAAACGATAGCCAGGAACCACAGCATAACGCGCTGTCCGAAGCACGGAGGAATCTCGGTGCTTATATTAAGATGGACAACCTTGAAGATCGATCAGTGGTGCTGTTATTATTTAGCCACGAGCTTCTCAAAAAGCCTGATCTGGACATCTGGGAACTTTATTTGCAGCACAGAGAACTTTAATCTAAAAGAATATGATGAAACCTTTCACAGAGGAAGAATCAGTAGGTATTAACAAATCCTCGAATACTTTGTAGATATTCTATTCACAGTCGCATCTGTTGCAATAATAAAGTTTTCGAACTTTGGCAATGGACGAAATGGAATTTATTTCTAGAGGAAGATGCGACAATATTATGAAAAGTGACTAAAAATAAATATTTGCACAATATTTTCGGATAGCACGTAGATAGATAGGTGTCACTATTATTTTTATATTTTTCTATATTTAAATTGTCTTCATGATACTGATACAATTTTGGAAATTGTGCTTTCATGGATTCCAGGCTGTCGAATAAAGGTCGTGGCACCGGCCGCAATGTGCACGCTCGCCGACGACGCTTCCGGCCACGAGGTGCAAGCTCGCAGTCCAACGTTGTTTCGCTAGCAATTCGGTGCCCGGCGCTCTGTAAGTACGCAGTTAGCTCGCTTGCAGCGGGCCGACTGCTCGCCGTTGGCTTTTTCATATTAAAATTATGAAATATATTTTACGACATGATTTAATGCTCTAATTTGAATGACTAGTAAATTGCTTAGTTGGAACGGTGGTGCCGGTGCAGTGTACCATGACCTTAAAGATTTATACTAATACAAGTAACGTTACGGTTTGCTGTTGGCCTGTTAGGGTGTGAAGTCCCGCAAACCTCCATGGAAAAAAGAGGATTCTCCGACTGGACGATTGTGTCCGTCGGCATATTATGTTCAAATCGCACGAAAAGCTCCGATACCACGATAAAGGATTTCGTTAGTAGTTTGCTTATGGCGGGATAGATGGCTCTGCGTGTCTTTTTGATGTGGTACAAATTTCACTTCGTTAGTTTTTCTTGTGGCAGAATGGCTGCCGCTACAATATCCCCCCGTCCCCGGTTTTGGTGAGACTTTTGACTTTTGGTTCACTGATAGAAAGCCAGGTTATTGACTACGCTATGGGTGAACTGTAGGATACATCTAATGGAAACTACGCTGCCAAAATTATGACAGAAACTATCCTAGATTCTTCTCTTAACGAGCTTTAGTATTATTACGTCTTTTTTTCTTCCACACGAACCGTTTTTCTACTTTGGAAGATGAAATGCTACTACAATACTGAGATGACGACTAAAATAGAGATATACTTACCTAAGTAGAAGAAAAATATATGTTTCGCCAACCCAAAATAAATTAGGATAAGGGTTTAGAGGTATGCGGAACAGAGAGTAAAGTCCCACACACCTCAATCGAAAAGGAGGATCCTCCGACCAGGCGGCTGTTGTGCCTGGCGGGCTACTGCCCGATAGTTGATATTCGGGCTGATGTATATGTTCAAATCGTACGGTAAACTCTGCTTGCGCGATGCAGGATTTCAACGTTGTAGTTCGCTGCGAGTCGCATAGATGGCGTCGCGATTCTTTTTTGATGCGATGTAGATTTGCTCCGTTGGTTTTTCTTGCGGCGGCATTGATGCCGCTACAAGGGCATGATATTATCATATCTTTAACTTAGTCTCAGACATCGGCACGTTTTGTGTTACTCGCAATATCCCATTTTTTTCAAAGTTTTATGGATTTCGAGATCCATTGCTTCATTTGTTTAATAATTCGTCTCCTCGACTACGTAAAAGACGCATTGAAATGCCAAATATAAGAAAATGCAACTGATAGTATAATTATTATTTGTATTTTTGTAGATTGTTTTAGTTTGTCATTTTCGCAATTAGGCTGCGTGAGCATTGTAGGTAATGCCGCGAGGTATTCTCGTTGTGATTTTGTTCTGTTCCTTTGTTTCAAACAAAAACGGTAAAAAGCCTTAGTACGAGTAATTAAAAAGGTACGGTTAATAAGAAGCCAATATCAATTTTGTAAAAAAAAAGAAACAAAAGCCGATCGACTCATTCTTGCTTGTTCAATGTGAAGTTTCTTGATTTTCAACTTTTTCTTTTATAAACATATTATTATTATTTTTTTTACTTTGGAAGCTAGTCATGTTAATTAGCACACATCGTTTTGAGGTTTGTATAATTTATTGTTTTTGTATAATTAATTAGATGTTGAAATGGGAGATGTATTCAAATGTATTCAACGATCACAATTTATTTAAATCTACCTGTATGTACATTAATGCTTAGTACGTGGATGCTATCAAAAGATATTTGTTCTGCATTAAATACAATCGAATTGACCTCACTGTAATGTTATTGTACTACGGACTTAAAAAAACTGCAGTGCTTCTTACCTAACATCTTGACGACTCTCCTCGTAGACTGGCTATGTTTCCGCCTGATCTTATGCGTGTATCTCATGGTCGTGTCGAAGTCTTTCTGGCTCTGTTCTTTGCTTATGTTGGTTTCTCGCAACTTCAGGCCTATCAGCGAGTACAGCACCGTGATGAGCACCATCGGCGCGAAGAAGAAGAAGAACGTTGATATCTCAAAGGAGTGTTCTATGATGACTCTGGTCTGCAGGCACATGGTGACGCCGCTGTGTTCCCGGATGCCGAACTGCAGCGCCTGGGGCAGCGCCAGCGCCACGGCCGCCACCCACAGGAACACGACGTGCTTCGTAGCTCGTGACAGCTTCGACATCTTGTGTGACACAAACGGGTGACAGATCGCTAGATACCTCTCCACCGTAAACAACGTTATTGTTAACACACTGGCATTCGTTGATGCCTCAGCTGCTAAACCTCTAATCACACAAAAACTATGTCCAAACACATAAGGCCATTTCGACCATATCGAATACATCTCCTGAGGCATCCCACTTATTAGTAGCAGAAGATCTGAGATTGCTAAACTAAATAAATAGTAATTGGTAGCTGTATGCATACTTTTGTTCCTAACTATGACTAAACATGTAAATATATTGCCCAGAACCCCAGTGAAGAATATAAGTGAATATACGATGGTTATAGGTAGTACGATGAAGAGAGGGTCCCGTTGGGGGCCGAAGATGACCGTGGGGTCTACGGTAGCGGAGGCGTTGTCGGTGAAGTTGGCCACCTCGCTGATGGGGCTCGTGGTGGTCATTGTACCGAGCCCTGGTCGGTCGGTTACATCAAAATACGTTAGGCTTATGGTTTGTGCATCTGAAACAAAGAAAAATTTGTTATTAAATATTATCTAATATTTTATTAATACCGGAGGAGCTCGTGCCTAAATAATAACAGCCGCACGGGTCGATCTTTAAGGTTAAGCAACGCTTGCCAAGGTTGGTCTGTGGATGGGTGACCTGGTCATTGTACCGAGTTACCTCCGTGCCTCGGAAAGCACGTTAAGCCGTTGGTTCCGGCTGTCATATGTAGATCTTTGGCAGTCGTTACGGATTGTCAGAAGTCAGTAAATCTGACTTCAGTCTTGCAAAGAAGTACCGTGTTACTCAGTTAATAAAAAAAAAACTCGTTTATTTTCAGGCGTCGAAGGCCTATAGCGTGTTAGTATTACCAAACAAACTTAAAAACTGTTAGTAGTAACACAGATGCACACATGTGTACAAAAACACAGTATCCACTTACATTTAGGAAGATTTATCAAGTCCCATGTCTGACATGTAGCTCGATAAACCTATCCATTGTAGGCCCCCCTAACCTGTCAGCAAATACCTTCAGAATGCTATTGCTGCTTCCCCTCACCCTGCGCACCACTGATGCCCCTTTTTTGCGCATGATAATGGGTTGTGGCGGTCTGGTAGGCAGCCGCTCCACGTTAAACACTGGTATTCAGCTGAATCCGGTTTGACTGGAAGCCGACCCCAACATATTTGGGAAAAGGCTAGGCAGATGATAATTTTATTAAAAATGGGTTCATTCATTTTATGAATAATTAATTTATTATATATTACGTCGTTACGGATTGTCAGAAGCCAGTAAATCTGATTCTAGTCTTGCCAAGAACTACCGTGTTTCCCAGTTAATGGGTTGTGGAGATTTGGTCTGGTAGGCAGCCACTCTACGTAAAACACTGGTATTCAGCTGAATCCGGTTTGACTGAAACCCGACCCCAATGTAGTTGGGAAAAAGCTAGGCTGATGTTGATGTATTATAGGAATAATAACACGAGACAATCTACCCTAAGCTAATTAATTCAGCCGCTGTAGATACCGCAAGTGCAGTGGAGCGATACGGAGGCGGGTGCCTCGTAAGACGCTTAGGCCTCTGCCTCGGGTTTTGCGGACAGCAGGGCGGAGGAGGCGGCGGCGACGCGAGAGCGGGGCGGGCAACGTAGACCCATTTTCGAAGCCAGGGGGCAGATCGCGCGGCGCTATAGCGGCGTAGTGTTGTGCTCGTGGTTGTGTCGTCGAGATATTTGTTATTATTCGCGAACGAAATGTCTGAACAATGGCGACAACATTTTTTTGATTCAATCGATTCTTAACGCTCGATTTATTGTGGGCAAAAAAGAAAATAAATTGCACAACACTGCAATGCAGACGCGCGGGCGGTCACCGCTCGACTGGCGCGCACCGCTCGTTGCCCGCCCTCGCACCGCTGCCGCGCCGCTTTTTCCGAGGGACAGTCCATTTGATTTTACACATCAGATCCTGCCGCTCACGCGCCGTCGTCGCCGTCGCCGCCGCCGCCGTCGCCGCCGCCGCCCCGCTGCCCGCAAAACCCGAGGCAGAGACCTTGCCGTTAAGTCCTCGCTGACGAGATTTAAGTATAACTGGTTTACAAGGGAATTGGAGCTTGGCGTTTTGCAACAATAGAAGTTCTTTAGCAATTGGCAAATTATTCTTCTATAATCCTAATACATACATTCAGTCAAAAAAGTATCGGGAATGAATGATTTGTTTATGGTTCCAAATTAAAATTTTTGTTATTTTGTAGTTGTTAGATTGGCACAACTGTTTTCCATTTTGGCGCGGAGTTTGAGTTGCATCTGTTATTTATATTAAATACAGTGCTGGTTTTAGTAATATCATATATAGTGTGTATTGCGAACTTCATAATGGACAAAAATATCGAACAAAGAGTTTGTCTTAAATTTTGCATCGCCAATGGAATTTCGTGTTCGGAGTCACTGAAAATGTTACAGAAGGCTTACGGTGAATCGACTTTATCAAAAACTCGTGCTTATGAGTGGTTCAAAGCGTTCAAAAGCGGTCGAGATGTGATGGAAGATTTGCCTCGCTCTGGTAGGCCGTCAACGTCTGCAACTGAAGTTAACATCGCAAAAGTGAAGGAAATAGTGACTGAAAATCCCCATTCAACTCTGAGAGAGATAGCCGCCGAACTTTCTGTATCTCACGAGTCGATCCGTATCATTTTAACTAATCATTTGGGTATGAAACATGTTGCTTCTCGGCTAGTCCCAAAAGATCTGAATTTTCTCCAAAAACTCAATCTCATGAAAGTCGCTGAGGACATGCTAGAACGAGTCAGTTCGGACCCAACATTCATGAAACGCATTGTTACTGGTGACGAGACGTGGGTTTACGAGTTTGACATGCAAACTAGTCAACAAGCTTCGGAGTGGCGCCTTCCAACTGAACCGAAACCGAAAAAACCACGCCAAAGTGTGCACTCTGAATTCTTACCGGAAGGTCTAACGGTAAATAAAGAATATTATTTGAGCGTTATGCGGCGTTTAAGAGAGCAAATTCGACGAAAAAGGCCAGATTTGTGGAAAGAAAATTCTTGGATTTTGCACCACGACAATGCGCCTTCGCACAAGGCTATCATTGTGAACGAATTTTTAACCAAACACTCAACAAATACCATCCAGCAACCACCATATTCACCAGATATGGCTCCTGCTGACTTTTTTCTTTTTCCTAAACTCAAATTACCACTTCGTGGCACCCGTTTTCAATCGATAGAAGACATAAAGGAGAATTCACGGCGAGAACTGAACTCAATTCCGGAAGCAGCGTTTAAAAAATGTTTTGATGAATGGATTATTCGTTGGCGCAAGTGTATCGTTTCTAAAGGAGCATACTTTGAAGGTGATAAAATAAATTTGGATGAATAACAGACATTTTGTGTATTATTGATCTTTTCCCGGTACTTTCTTGATAGAGTAATATATAAAATTATACTGCTACTGACTTATTGAGTGGCTGTCAGAAAACGCACAACCACTGGTCGTAGAAAGCTGAAATTTGGCATATAGCTTCTCTACTCCCTGGAGGAGGATTTCCCGAAATTCCTTCGGGAACGAGAAATAACGGGATATGCGAGAACGAAATCTCGGGCAAAAGCTAGTAATATTATAAAGTATCTTTAGTCAGGGGCGTCGCCCGCGTAAAAGTCGTAAATAAATTATACCAAGAGTCGAAATCCGGATGTAGTCTCCCAGTATGCCAACTTTAAATATGTTTTAAATTATCACAAAAAAGGCTCTCTGTATGTTTAAATGTTTGTTAATCTATCATGTATCAACTGCTGAACGGATTTGGATGATGATAACACTTGGATAGGCCACTCTACGGATTAGTTTAATTAGGAGACAGGATACCATTTTATTTCGGTAGTATAGTAACCCATCACAGAGATATAATGCTGAGCTTTAAATATATGCCACATTAATTCGCCTTATTTCTCTTTAAGAGCATTGAAACGTTAAGCGAAAGATTACCCCGAGGCCTTGGGAGTAGTATTGGAGTATTTGCAGTCCACTGAACATCGCCCAATATATATAATAAACTACGAATAATAGTGTTTGTTTTCCCTAATGTAAGATCTGTTTGTACACGTTACGATACAATATTTGTGTAGGATGATAGGACCTGAAACATATTTGAGTGGACGAAAAAACTATGTTTCATTTGTTTCTAGGTAATCAACGAAAAAAAAAAAATGAACCTCGTTTTATTTCTCGAATGATTACGAAAAGATGTAGCACAAACACCATTATTCAGATCGAATTATGTTTTGGTTACGAGAAAGAGGAATAAAACCCGTAATGCAAGTACAATTTGTGAGTATACTTCCAAAACAGGGTGTGCGAACGATATTGACAAAATTATAATTGCAAATGTGGTAGAAATGGAACAAACAGGACACCTTCGAGAAGATGCATTAGAACACATTGTATGTGTATTTCTCCCATTAGAATAAATAACGTGTGTATTTTTGCTGTGATTGGATTGGGTGTTCCATGCCCATCCTATAATGTGATCGTTAGAATAATAAGCTGATATTTTCCGATTCAATTTTGTTTGATTGTCATTTCAATACCTTTAAATCGTTCCACGTTTGTGTTAGATAAGAAGCCGGGAAGAATAATAACCAAAGCTTTTCATATTTATTCATATTTATATTATAGGTAGGTGGCGGAAGGCGCGTGTTTACATTGGTTTGGCCTGAGGTTGGAAGTAAATAGAATTGGAAGATTTTTCCCTACAGTCTCTCGTCAATTTTATCTATGTATTCAAACTTACTGAATTAGTGAAGCAAATACTTAAAAATCTTACACATTAAGGCTGCGTGTGCCTGTCCATCGACGCGGATCGAGGCAGCGGAGCAGAGAAACGGAGAAATATTTTCAAATAAAATGTCAGTGACTCACGTGGTGCAGTGATTTTGTATTTTTGTGCAATTCCATTGGTTATTATGTCAATGGACAGGCAGCCTTAACATGCTATTTAGTATGCTAGTTTAGTGAATTTATTTATTATTGGACTCCAAAAAGTTTCAGCTTAGTGCAAAACTTCAATTACAGAAGACACTGTTTGCTTTTGCAACTAAGTTAACATGAAACTAAAATACAAACTTTAGCATAGGTATCAGTTTTTAAACAGACCTGGAATATGATTACATATATTATTATGTCACATAATGGATATTTCCAGAATAATGTACTTAAATGCCGCTCTTTCTAGTCAGTAATTGAATGTTATTCCGTGTCGGTGCGGTTCTCCATTAGTTTAAATATTCGTAAAGTTGATCAAGGGTCATAGAATTAATAAAAAGTTTCCTACATGTCACGTTGGTAAAAAAAACATTATGGTCCGTATTTATAGGTTCCGGGCTAAAACATGTTGACGAGAGCGTGGGTACTGAACAGTAGCATAAACTACAGCTACTCTTATGAATTAATTCAAAATTATTACCTACTTATTATTTTAAATCGGCTAACGTTATATTTTTTTTTTGTTTGCAATGGTTAGCCAGATTTTACATTGCGTTGTTAAGTTAAGGCTCGTTCCCACCCAGGCGGACCGTCTGTTTAAGGGTCGGTACATATCTGACGGAAAATGCGTCGCGTATTATCGGTCGCGTACAGGCCACGCAACGCTAGAACAGACAATTATATGATAAAACATTCAACGTTTTACACTCAACCGACAATGCGTTAATGCGCATAGACGCTCAACGCATTTTCCGTCTGATAGGTATTATATATTGAACCTAAACGAAGAGGGCGGCGGCCGACGATCGGTAAATTCGTACACACTACATCCGATCCGGGCGTTTAGACGGCTCTTCACAGTGGCAAACGTCCGTCTAAAAACTCCCTTTCTCGGATCCGTCTAAATGTGAATAGTGTATATAAATGGTACTGTCACTGGCATATCGTAAAAAACTTCCGCCGTGGTCGAGTGGTGATCTTGTGATCGTGGGTTCGATTCCGACGGGAAGCATTTGTTGTCAAGTTGTTTCCTGTTTGGCTAGGACATTGCAGGCTTGTATCACCTGATTGTCTGATAAAAAAATGATTCCATGCTTCGGAAGGCACGTATAAGCCGGTGGTCCCGGCCGCCAAATGGCGGTCGTCGAATAAACCATGTCAGAGGCCCTTGAGGCTGTTTAGAAACACTGACACTATGGTGTGTGGGGTCGTTAGACCTTTCCGCCCACACGATAAGAAGAAGAAGATCGTGAATAAAAAAGAAATACCGGTCAAATATTTTTTTGCAGGTAATAACTGACGTGGACTAAAGAGATTTTTCCAGAAAAAATCCCTATTGAAGCAAAGTCTCCGGGCCCAAGTTGGTTCATTCAAGTAAACATACGATTTAAAATATCGGGTTTCTGAGTATTATCGTATTTCAGATACGCGTGTATTGTTAATGATACTTCACGCTCAGTTCACATACCACAAATGCCGATGTATTCTGTAACCTGACCACAAAACTTAGAAAGAAGTGAATTTTGAGTGATCTGTTTATCAATTCAATAACTATTTCGAGCGAAGAATCATATATATGGTTAGTAAAATAGTCCTTTAAAACGAAGTGTTAGTAAACAACACGATATGGTGACACATGTAACAGCTGACAGCAGCGAACCACCTGCTCACAGTGTACTCTGTCTGCAATCATTTTTAGAACCCTTGTTAGGACTGACCATGACTCGAGCCACCATAAAAAGGAAAGTTTTAAGCTGGATAGTACAGAGAGATTTGAAGCACCTAAGGGCCAAATAGTGTCATCATCCAAAACATTTGTCGACATTCTTAAGGAAAATCAAAACAAGAGGGTAACTGGCAATTCGACTAATCTTACACCAATCAAAGAATGTGTGGCCACGAAATCCGCAAGTTTAGTATCGAAAAACAAAACACCACTATCAATAAGTAAAGTGAGTGAAAGGAGTACTAGCTTAGTTGAGGTAGCAGAAGAAGAGAGGAAAAGTTTAAATAGAGAAGAAAATTGGACAGTCGTAAATAGGAAGAAAAACCGATATCCCAATAAAGATGTGAAAAGAGGAGGAAGTACTTCTGTAATAAAAAAAATACAGGAATATGAGTTGTTATTTAGAATCATTGAACAATATTGTAATAATTATCGTGAACTGTAAGTGATAGGAGATTTTAATTTACATTCGTGTACTATAAGCATCAATTCATATTATGAATTTCGAAATTTGGGTTCACCCAGTGCAACGGAATAAGTAATTGCAATGATCGATGTTTGGACTTAGTATTGAGTACTTTTGAGGAGGAAGAGTGTGTGAGTGTGCGCGCGGCGGAGTCGCCGCTCGTACCGGTGGACGCTTATCACCCGCCGCTGCAGGTGTCCGTGAGCCCGTGTTTCCGTGCTAATACCCACTTAGAGCCAAATTTGAGCACATCGACATCGGAAGCGCGCACAAAGGTCAGTTGGAATTTTAATAAAGCCGATTTTTTTCTATTATATTCAAAGATCGCAGCCGTCGACTGGGCTCCTTTATTTAACTTAAATTTAGATATGAGTTTAAAGTATTTCTATGAGACGATTTATTCAATTTTAGATGACTGTGTTCCCAAGAAAAAGCGAAGTCGTAGACGCTCGAGGTACATCTATCCCGAGTGGTATACGGGTGAGATAATTCGCGACATAAAACTCAAAGCGGCTCTTCATAGAAAGTATAAAAGGAGTGGTTTAAGGAATGATTACGAAATGTTTGCTCAGTGTAGGTCCCAAGTAAAAGGGAGAATTTTAGTAGCACAGGAACCATATTGCCAACGTTTACAAAACCAAATATCGAGCGACCCTAAGTCTTTTTGGTCTTATGTAAATTCTAAAAGAAGTAACACTAGTAGTCAAAGGATTTTAAAGAACGGAGAGGCATTGACATGTGAACAAGCGGTTCAAGAATTTGCTGAATACTTTTACTCAGTGTACAGTGTTGACAAACCGAGACTAGATGTGGATGTGGCGATAGTGGAAGCGGGCAGTCGGAACGGAGCAGGGCGGGTTCATCTTGATAGATTGGAGTTGGATGACGTGGTACGCGCCCTGCAGAATCTTAAACCGAAAAAATCGTCAGGGCCTGATGGTATTCCGCCGTACATTTTTAGGGACTGTCGAATGGGATTAGCGAAACCGCTGTTGCACATCTACAATCTTTGCCTCAAATCGCCTGAGTTTCCCGAGATGTGGAAGATTACCCGGGTCATACCGGACCGAAGGGAGGTTCGGAAACTAAAGTTGAAGAATACAGACCGGTTGCAGTGTTGTCAACAATGGCTAAAGTATTAGAATCAGCAATTCATAAGTGCATTTTTCAGCAAGTTAGCTCACAACTCACAGACGCGCAGCATGGATTTCGGCCGAGTAGAAATACTACCAGTAATTTACTCAGCTACATGGCGGGTGTGGTGCTGATAGTAGACGGTGGGGGACAAGCCGATGCTGCTTATTTCTACTTTAAAAAGGCTTTTGATTTAGTGGATAATGATGTGTTGCTGAAAAAGTTAGCAGGGATCGGTTTCACCCCGCATTTACTTAGATTTTTTGCTAGTTATATGAGTGAAAGGCAACAGTATGTTGACTATGCAGGATTTCAATCGAATGCATACTATACTAGATCTGGGGTAAGCCAAGGTACTAATTTAGGGCCTCTGGAATTTCTTATAATGATTAATGACCTATCAAACGTTGTGCAAGAGGCTAAGTGTTTGCTATTTGCCGACGACCTCAAGCTTTATCTCCCCATCACAAACGTGACTGACTGTGAGAGACTGCAGAGAGATATAGACAGAGTGGTAGCTTGGAGCAAGAGTAATCTCCTGCAGTTTAACACATCTAAGTGTGTGACCATAAGTTTTTCGCGCGCACGCACACCCATCACGCATACTTATACGGTGGTCGGAGTGCCGATGGATAGGGCGTTATACAATGCTTTAGTAAGAAGTCAACTAGAATGTAACGCAGTTATCTGGGCTCCACATGAAACTAAATATAGTCTCATGTTGGAGCGGGTACAAAATAAATTTATTAGGTACTTATATATGAGGGAATTTGGCGTATATCCATTTTATCCATTGATGTATCCAACTCTATTTGTCTTGGGTATGGTCGGATATAATGAACTGAGGGTCAGGAGGCAACTCACACTAGTGACTTATATCTTTAAGATAATAAGAGGGAAGATACACAATGCGGATATATTGCAAAAGGTGGAACTAGTCGTGCCAGACGGGTATGTGGGGCGTCGTCGACAACCACGGTTGCTGGCAGAACCTCGCGCGCGTACTAACTTGCTGCGCGAGGCGCCGCTAACCTCATTGCTGAGGACATAGACATATTCTGTTGCACTTTGGGTGAATTTACAAGAATAGCTACTCATACAATTTGTTATAAAAAACAGGGAACTATTTAAGTTTTAAGTGTGCTACAATATCGCATTGGGTCTAGCCTGTAAGGATATTTGTATGTATGTAAATAAATAAATTCTTCATGATTTCGTTCAAAAATTTTCGACATCGTAAAACGAATTGCAGAACTGTTGAGCTGGGCAGGTGGAGTAACTCAGTGGCGTCTGAAGACTGGAAGAAGAAGTGTCGTTCACTCGCACAAGTGTAGAATTTTGTTGATGCTGGCACTGGAACGTGGAGTTAGGCACAAGAAAAGAGAAGCCTACGCTCAGCAGTCGGGTTGTTGATGATGATGTGTATTGAAAGTTCACTTCACCTTAGCTTTCACTTCACGGTGCGATTTTTACAGAATTACACTGTCAGTTGAACTGAATTTGTTTGGAAGGAGTTGAAAGTTTACGTTATAGTCTAGTCAACAAGTGCTTTATTGTTCAACTTTTTCAGCAGTCTCGGAAAAATATGAATGAGGTGTCATTCGATTTAGAAGAGCATGCAGGCGATTTTTGAAAAAAATAAAGTATCGCTCGAAACAATTGCAAAAGTTAAAAATAATATAATAATAACAATGTACTGAAAAAAGGAAGAAGGGTTTGGTCTTTTGTAAATATCTCAAAATCAGACCAATATTTTTGAAATCTAAGAAAAGAAGAGGAAATTTCCTGAGAAAAAATGTTGTCTCTCGAAACTGTTGGACCAATATTTTCAACTTTCCCAGAGGGTGTGAAAGTACCACCAAAAGCGGGTACTCTGGCTTTTGCAAGCTACGCTCGCTTCGGCCACCTAAGCAATAAAATTGATTTATAAAAATTAAATATGAAAATTAAGAAATGGGAAAAGGCAATTACCAGTATGAATGCACAATTATCCGCCAGCAATTTGTTTTTATCGCAATTTTTCAATTAGTTATGATTAATTACCATTTTTTTCTGCTTGACATGAACATTGCAATGTGATAATTGTTAAACTATAAATCCGATTTTTTTTTCCTTCAATGGAGCTATTTTAAAAGTTTCAGAATAGGGATATATTCTGAAACTTTTAAAATAGCTCCGTTTTCTAACACAAAAAAAAAATGTGTTTTTGTAAACACAAAAAAAAATATTTTTTTACTTTTTTATGAACAATTTACGTAGTTTAAAGATTAAAAACTTGAATTAATCATTGAAAAATTATTATTTTTTTAAATATTTTTAATGATTAATTTTTTTAAATCTAAAGCTGCATAAAAATGATTTAACAAATTTTGATTTTATAGATTTTCGCGGAATTAATGTTGATCCTAAACGACAGGTAATGATGCCTTCTAGTTAAAAAAAAATTGGAACACTGTAAACAGGCCACCCTGTATAATAGGATAGGATGTACTTGGATTGTTAAAAGATATCACTTAGTAGCTTCGGCATATGGAATCCGGAAACTTGAAAGCTCTGCAGTACAAATCTGTCAACCTCTCACCGTGGAACGTAAGCTTAAAGTCTGTTTTTAATCTCAGAGACTAAATTGACAAGTGCAAATGTCAAAACTGGCTTAAATGCTATTGTAATCTATGTCAGTTTGTCATTTGAATTTGTCAATTTAGTTTCCGAGATTAAAAAACAAACTATAGGTGAAGTGTAAGTGAACTGTCAATCCATACAAACAAGACGGTTTGACAGTTCACTTCACGCTCACTCCACCTGAGTTTACACGGTGGGTTGTTGACAGAATAGACGGGCTGTCACATACAAACAACTTATCTAATTGTCAGAATTTTGTCGTGTAGTGCAACAATGCTCACCACCCAACGTTGCAGCCTTCCATACTTCTATACAGACTGTTTTCACGTTGACACTGAATTTATAAAAATTTTGATACAAAAATAAATAGCTTTTAAAAGCAGCGTTGCCAGCGCGAATGAAACGTATATTATTTTCGACGTTACGTTACGCTACTGAGACAGGAGGATCCGTACAGCTGTTGATGCTAATTAGTAAATGTACCTATTAGTTCTATTATTACTATGTGCTTAGTTTTAAACGATTAAATTAATTTCATAGTTTATACAAGTGTATAAACTATGATCAGCATACGATAATTTCAGTCTAAAACTACTATATTCCAGTATGAGTAATTTGATTTTTAAGTTGTGAAAAGAGACCCTAAAAATATGGGTGGCAATAATATTTGAACTATAACACGTATGGCAGATAATTGTTCCAAAAGATAAATCATTCAAATATTCCTTCTTTCTACTGTGTTTTATCTGTGTATTTAAAACGAAATCATGAAAATCGTAGAATGCGGAAATGTCATCGACGTGACGTCACTACGACGTCTTGTCTCCAGGCCATTGTGGGTACAATTTCCTCTCTGAAACGACTTGACCATTGTAAGCAAATGTAGGGGCGGATTAAACAGGCTTCACCCGTCCCTCCTACGACAAGGGGTGACGCGAACGGCTGAAATACCTACAGCATGATAAATTATTCGCGAGTGTATTGACGACTTGACTAACGAACCATGGGCCTTGTATCATAGTTATAAATAGTAAGTGAGCAATTGAGCATACTATAAATCACGGGATTGAAATAGCTTTCCATTTTTCAATCTTTTCGTGTTTTAAAAATAGTTATTTTTCAAAAATATTTAGCGTCTCGTCGTCATTTTATTATCTCCATCTAATTTACAATCAATTGTTTGTAGGTTTTTTTTCCATAGTAATAGCTACTGTCTAATTTATCATTTCCTAATTATTATCAACAAGAATTTTCTGTACACGGAAGAGCTTAGAAAATATTTCGATAGATGTTAGACAACCATTGAAGCTTGCATGCAGGCTCGTAACTAGTCTGATAACTGACAGCCTCTAATTGGAGGATCAATCAGCCCAGCTTTTACAAAATGTCGTTGGGGTCGGATTCCAGTGTGCTTGCATGAAGCTGAATACCAACAGTTTTCAAGGATTAATGATTTCTGAATACACATCCCAGTAAAGCAGCACGATTTACCTTGGGAAGACTGGTGATAGGGCGACTTCAAATTAGTCGCTAAGTGCCGGCTGCAGCGTGACAGCAGCGCGCATGCTGCGCGTTTGATATTTGTATTGATTCACAAAGCAGCGCGACGCAGACGCACCAAACCAGCGCATGTTTCTCTCCTTGAGGAGAGAACTTTCGGCGGGTTCGCTGAGTCGGGTTGCATGTTTAATCCCGCCGCCGTGGGCTTAGCTTAATCGCCTGGCCCAGAGGAAGGACGCCTCTTAGATAAAAAACCACCTAATCCCAAGCTCTGAAGCGCGGTGAGAGGATGAATGGCTGGAGCGAGTTCAGTCGTGAGCGCTTCCTCTGCAGAGCACCTGCCGCACTCTGCAGTATGAAGGCTTACTGGGTACCTAGACTCTGCCCAGCGGACATTTATTGACCTATACGAGTATCTACTCGTAGGATCAAATATGGAATCCAAAAATAAAAATAAAAACATCAATGAAACAGCGACTGAGTTGGTCGAACAGATGGGAGTGGTTGTGGTGTCAGAATCTGACAATACATCCGACAGGATGAGTGTGGCAAAACACTAGCTCAAAGTGGTAGGGTGCGGACGCTCCCTCCAAATTTTGGAGGAAGCGTTCGTGCGGCGACAAAACGGATCTAATGAGGTCGGTGAGTTTGTCTTCGAGAGAGGAGAATCTTCCGGCTGCTAAAGCCGACGGGGAGGAGAGGAAGAGGACGCACGACGCTAGATTCGGCAACGTCACGCGACGCCCAGGGTTGCTTTTTAAAACGTCCTGATACGCCGGCAGCCAGTGGAGTGAGCGAATCCGAGAGTGCTATTCTGGTGGAGCGGAGTAATACCGAGCACTCCACTAAACTGGTTAGTACCAAGGCGGACATCAATGCCGCGAGGTGAGAGGGCCATAAGGCAATTGCGACTGAATAGGTGGAGGAAATGTCTCGTCTGGCGAGAGAAAGACGGTCTAGGACTTCAACTGCCTCTGAAGGTTTTACGGCGGCAGCTCTGAACCGCTAGTTATGGACGGTGTGGATGTGATCCTAAAGGTGGCCACGAAGTCGGGCAACTTGAAGGGCACATTTATCTGAGCTCTAAAGGAGACAGCAGACGGCATCAAGGAGGCAGTGGAAGTCCTGCTTGATCGAACGACCTCAGAGGAGACAAAATAGCTGCAGGAAAAGAACAGCCGTCTTCAATCCGAAATTGAGATCATCCGGCGGGAAGTCACCTCTTTTAGGGCTGACGTCAGTCGGCAGCAAGAGCGCGTGACTTCCGCACCTTCTGCATCAACTCCAGCACCTGGCTGATTGAAGGGATTGCCCGGACTGTCATGCTCCAAGTCGGGGAGACAAACAAAGGAGAGAGGAAAGCTTAACGGCGGGCTACTCACAAGTGGTAGAAAAAACAGCAGCTGGGGCTAAACAGCCAGCCAAGGGGAGCAAAATGACCTTAGTGGGGGTTAAAAAGGCAGCAGAGGTGGCCAAAAAGCCTGTGTTCGGGGCCAAAAAGCCTGTGGCTGGGGCCAAAAAGCCTGTGGCCGGGGCCAAAAAGCCTGTGACCGCGGCCAAAAAGCCTGCAGAGGGGCGCAAAACGTCCGATGAGGGGACAACCCTCCTAGCACCAGCCTCAGAACTTGCGACCGCAGCTGGACCAGCCACCGAGGCCTGGTGGGATCCAAGGTGCAGGGGCATAAGGACCAGGCTGCAGCAAGAAGTGCAGGGCTGCTAAGTAGTATAAGTTCCGCAACCTTTGTTTAGCGTCTGTAACAGTTACGCTGCAGCCTGGAGCCGCGGAAAGGGGCATCACCTACGCTGCGGTGCTAGCGGAAGCGAGAGCCAAGTTCAAGTTGTCTGAACTAGGTATACCGTCTGTCCGCTGCAAAAAGCCGCCGTTAATTGAAGTAACGGGAGCCTCAAATGCAGACGCCCTGGCCGCTAAACTGAGGGAAGTCCTTAATTTAGAGAAACCATGAAAACGACTGATGTGCGTGTTGATGGCCTGGATGACTTTATAACAACAGAGGAAGTAGTGGCGGCCATAGCCCGAGTCGGCCAGTGCCCGCCTGAAAATCTGTGGGCGGGTGAAATCCGTCACGATGCCGGCAGGCTCGGCACGATTAGGGTGCGGTGCCCGGTAGCGGTGGCGAAAAAGGTTGCTGACGAGCCTCGCTGGGACCTGGAGGAAAAAGTCCTCGCGTCACTGCATCGGTGGCGTGAGGACACGCGGGCGCGCGGTGAGTGACTGATGCAGCGCCACATTGAGCTGCGTCGGTGCGTTTATAACATTATGCTTTATAAAATTCTGCTGAATTTCGTTGTGCCAATGTAAATCATGACAGTATATTTCATGCCGTTAGTAAACCACTAAATATTTATAGGTAATCATAGTAGAAATCAATATGGCTCCCATTTTATTTTATGGATAAAATCACAATCCATTGTTACTTGAACAAAAAGTACGTATTTCATGAAATAGCTCTGCAAAACGGAACAGAAATACTTCTGGTAATAAGTTTAAGAACAAAAGGTTTATCAAAAACCAACGCACATTAGGGTATTTATTTTTTGCTCCCTGAGTGTGAAGTCTAAATGGCAATAAATTCTATTTAAAATCTTTCTTTGAAAGTCTAATTGGCCCCAGGCTGTGTGGAGCCACTTTATCATTTTATTGGTGCTCTTTTGTTCAAATTAACGAATAGGTAGAACACTTTAGGAATACTCCACCCTCTGTTTCGGGAATTTTGCTTTGAATTTGTATTTGAAGAACCTTTAAAAAGAAGTAGCATTTTACAATTTCCCACAAATTATTGTAATTTTTTTTAATAACAATAGATATAATAATATTTGGGTAATTTAGGCCCTCTATACCTCCGTTATTTTCATTTGGTTGCGCGACTTACTTTAATTTTGAGATATCTCTTAAGACATTCATCCAAATTAAATGGTGTGGACAGCAATTTCGCTCTAAATTAAACACTCAAGATTACTAACATAGTTATTAAGTTTAATCATTCATAATCTCAGTCGTGATTTGGGCATCAGTCTTTGTTGCAGCGTATGGTCCACATATATCTATAATATAGCCACCTGGGCAAGTAATCACAAAGGGTTTTAACAAGTTTTTATACTTGTGTAAGCTGTAAGACTTTTTTTGAAATAAAAAGTTTTTACTTTTCTGTAAGTATATATACGAACCATCACAAATAGCTATAGCCACTGGGTTTCTAGGGTTGGAATATATTGATGATGGTACTGCAAGGCTGTGAGCTATAATTTCATCCCGACTTATAGTATATGATTGAAACCCAAATGGTGAACAACAAAGTCTTGGGTCAAGCAGTTTCTAGCAGTTTTAAGCAAAATACCGATCGTTTTACGAGATACACCTATTTGGGAGGCTATACGTGTATTTGGTTCACCAGACCGTTGTTTTAATAAATATATTCCTAGTGCAGTTTTTGGTCCTCTACATTGATTTAAAAGAGACGGTGTTTCATTCAAAAGGATTTCGAATTGTTGGTGTGTTAAGCCAGTTAGGTAATATAGATCCTCTGGTAAAATGTTGTTTACATTGTCAAAATCTATATTAGTCTTATGTTTATATGCATCTCGTTACGTATCAATCATATCTTTGAGATGGTCTGGTGTGAATATTGTCTCTCCATTATCATACAGGGAGCTCCAATCTTCTGTGTTGATGTGATGTGTATGTTCAGGAACGTACACGCTATGATTAACCAACAAGAATACTTTTATAAACCTGGACACTCTGTGAAGTTCTTGATTGATGCACCCATGAAATAAACAGTGACGCGCCGTATTTGCAACCCTTCTATAAGTTGGAACAGACGTTGGGTGCTTTGGGTTTGCAAGTTCCTGGTTTTGTTCTTGTTCGAACCTAGCTTGCTGTCGTCTTCCAGCTACCCAACAACGATGACACATAGCCTGAAGTTGATTCAGGGCCATCTAAAAGAAAAACCAAATCCTCAAGTAACTAAAACAATAAATAACTTAATAAAGAGTGAACAAAAAGACACCGTGTACTCGATGAACAAAAGCTATTGTTATACTAACCTCATTTATGTTAATCCGTGCCATCACATACTCTGTGAAGCCTGGATTGTGTTCCAAATAGGTTCGCGTCAGTATATGCCGGTTTCGGTCACGAATTACTGATCTTGTACATGTAACACACTGTATACGGCGTTCACCTTCCATTTTTTTTAAACAGATGAGTAATAATAATAATCCAATCGTTAAGTAATACACTGAAGTCCGTTGTGAAAGCCGAGGTTGTAAATAAAAGTAAGAATAAAATAAACTAAGATATGCGCGCGCGCTTAAAATCAGTTCCTAACAGGTACTAACTACTGACGACACACCGACGCTAGCACAAAATAGTTCGAACTACCCACCTAATGGATAAAATAAAAAAAAATTGAACGTGCGTGGGTCGATTTTACTAAGGATTTTCGGTATTTTCAACATCGAATATCTTTTTTCCTACATAAGTTACAAAGTTGCTCCCATACAAAAAATATCTACGTTTTCAAAGACCTTTCGAATGGTACCAATTTCAACTTGCTACAAACTGGGTACGTTCAGACCCATGTTCTTTGAATATCATAAAAACCGGCCAAGCGCGAGTCGGACTCGCACACAAAGGGTTCCGTACCTTACCTTAACTTTTTAACCGACTTCTTCAAAAAGGAGGAGGTTCTATGTTCGGCTGTATGTATTTTTATTTTTTATGTATGTTCACCGATAGGGAATATGCATGCGATTTTTTTATTTGCAAAATTAAATACTTATTATCTCTAGTAAGCACTCGTGAAATTATTTTTTAATACTTTCATCAGCGATGAAGTTATAAAGCTTCAAAGATTACAATTAGAAAGAGAAGTCCGAAGTAAACTTTGACGTCATCGTCCATGACGCCTATACAGCTGCCATAGAAAACAGCGTTTTCGCGAGAGGGACAGATATATTTGTTTAAAATAATTATATCTCCTTCGTTTTTCGAGTAATTTTGATTCTATTATCACTGTATTATATTTTTGTATATTTTTAGATAAATTGTATAGATGATAAATATGTTTTTCATGCATATTCCCTAAAATCTTTTTTTACCACCTTAGGAGTAAAGGCTTTCGAAGCCTTTACTCCTGAGGTGGTCCCATTGTCACCAAGTTAGATGTCATCTGATGATGGGATCCCATAAAAATCGAGGGAAACCATCAAATTTTTAAGCAGATACAATGTTTTTCATAAACTTTCTATCGCAATTCAGATATCTGTGCCTGGTAATCATTATCTCATTTCAGCTAAATTAGGTTTGACTGGAAACCGACCCCAATATACTTGGGAAAAGGCTAGGCAGATGATGACAATAAAAATATACGCTCATCCCATAATTGTCTTCTTCACTGTCCATCTCACCGTACTGACTTCATTCACAATTCTTTTTTCATACAATCCGTTTCTCTGTGAAATGCCCTTCCCCAGGAAATCAGGATGGCATCCAGCCGATCAACCTTCAAAGTCAAGGTTCGAGAGCAAATTCGTAAGAAGTTGGCAGTAGTATCGTCACAGCGCTAGTTATCATTCATTGTTTGCTTGCATCACTTGTTCAAGTATAATTGTGTACTAGTTTATTAATATGAGTATATATTCTAATATTTTATTGTATTTATAGTTTATATATACTACTCTGTCAAGAAAGTACCGGGAAAAGATCAATAATACACAAAATGTCTGTTATTCATCCAAATTTATTTTATCACCTTCAAAGTATGCTCCTTTAGAAACGATACACTTGCGCCAACGAATAATCCATTCATCAAAACATGTTTTAAACGCTGCTTCCGGAATTGAGTTCAGTTCTCGCCGCGAATTCTCCTTTATGTCTTCTATCGATTGAAAACGGGTGCCACGAAGTGGTAATTTGAGTTTAGGAAAAAGAAAAAAGTCAGCAGGAGCCATATCTGGTGAATATGGTGGTTGCTGGATGGTATTTGTTGAGTGTTTGGTTAAAAATTCGTTCACAATGATAGCCTTGTGCGAAGGCGCATTGTCGTGGTGCAAAATCCAAGAATTTTCTTTCCACAAATCTGGCCTTTTTCGTCGAATTTGCTCTCTTAAACGCCGCATAACGCTCAAATAATATTCTTTATTTGCCGTTAGACCTTCCGGTAAGAATTCAGAGTGCACAACACCGCGATAGTCAAAGAAAACAGTCAACATGACTTTGACTTTTGATCGACTTTGGCGTGGTTTTTTCGGTTTCGGTTCAGTTGGAAGGCGCCACTCCGAAGCTTGTTGACTAGTTTGCATGTCAAACTCGTAAACCCACGTCTCGTCACCAGTAACAATGCGTTTCATGAATGTTGGGTCCGAACTGACTCGTTCTAGCATGTCCTCAGCGACTTTCATGCGATTGAGTTTTTGGAGAAAATTCAGATCTTTTGGGACTAGCCGAGCAGCAACATGTTTCATACCCAAATGATTAGTTAAAATGGTACGGAACGACTCGTGAGATACAGAAAGTTCGGCGGTTTTCTCTCTCAGAGTTGAATGGGGATTTTCAGTCACTATTTCCTTCACTTTTGCGATGTTAACTTCAATTGTAGACGTTGACGTCCTACCAGAGCGAGGCAAATCTTCCATCACATCTCGACCGCTTTTGAACGCTTTGAACCACTCATAAGCACGAGTTTTTGATAAAGTCGATTCACCGTAAGCCTTCTGTAACATTTTCAGTGACTCCGAATACGAAATTCCAAATTCCATTGGCGATGCAAAATTTAAGACAAACTTTTTGTTCGATATTTTTGTCCATTATGAAATTCGCAATACACACTATATATGATATTACTAAAACCAGCACTGTATTTAAGGTGAATGCTCCAGGGTAGCCCGCGAAATTCAAATATTTTTATGTTTTTTGCAATTTGCCCGTCAGTGTGAAGTTCATGTAGTTCGAAAGAATGAATATTTCAGAAATAATCATTCTTTCGAACAACATGAACTTAGAGGGCTATATTGATGATTAAAATGGTTATAATTCTTTAGATAAATACGCGTTACGGTCGCGGAACGCATTTGGTCCACATACAGCTTCACACTGACCGGCAAATTGCAAAAAACATAAAAATATTTGAATTTCGCGGGCTACCCTGGAGCATCCACCATCACCATAAATAACATAAACAAATCATCCATTCCCGATACTTTTTTGACTGAATGTATTTATCTTTGTATTAATTTAAATATTAATCGCGTTTCTGTTTTTTTTTTTACAATTTGCACCTACTAGTATTATTCTCTGCATCACCCAAAGGTTGACTGGCCTCAGGCATTAAGTCCGCCTCTGTACAATTGTGTGCGTAAAGTATTAAATAAATAAATAAACATCACGCCGGCACGCTGTGTTTGAGGTTCCACTTTTTAGAGTGAGAAAAAGTGAAAAATAAAAACCTTTTTTTCAAAAAAATATTTTTTTTACTTTGTACTGTTTTGTTTTTGGAAGTCGGTTTTTATTATTTGTTGCTATAGCAGAAATAGAAATACACAATCTGTGAAAATTTCAACTGTCTACCTATTACGGTTCTTGAGATACAGCCCGCTGACAGACGGACGGACGGACAGCGGAGACTTAGTAATAGGGTTCCGTTGGTTACCCTTTGGGTACGGAACCCTAAATATTTATTATTATTAGTGAATTAACCGTAAAATATAGACATATGCTATCGCGGACTTTTTCGTAGGTATTAATGTGTTATCTAAAACTGTTAAACATTGTTTTGTTCTATCATCAATAGTTTTCGCAGAGTACGCGATTTAAAGAATTTTTAGAAAAATTTTTTCCGACCTATTCAATAATAATCTTCATATATCAGTCAATTTACACACCTTGCCATAGTATAAAACAAAGTCGCTTCCGCTGTCAGTCTGTGTATGCTTAGGTCTTTTAAACTACGCAACGGATATTGATGTGGGCTTTTTAATAGATAGAGGCAAAGGTGAGACGGTACTTTACCCCGGAACAGCTGCTCAAACTCAATCAAGCGCAAGTTCGATCGTGTATGGAATACTGCTCTCATGTTTGGGACAGATCTGCCCGATACCAGCTTGATGTTCTTGAGTCAATTGAGAAACGGGTCAAGAGGATCATCGGCAATAAGAGACTCGTCGCGACGAAGCTCCAAAGTCTTGAGCATCGACGACGAAGTTCTAGCCTGTCGGTTTTCTACCGGTTGCATTTTGGGGAATGTGCGACGGAATTGCATAATTTAATTCCGCCAAGCCCGTTCCATCATCGGACCACAAGACGAACGGTGATGCGCCACCGGTACATGGTGGACATCCCACCCACATGCACAAAACGTTTTGGGAACACATTCATAATGCGTACAGCTAAGGAGTGGAATTCCCTGCCGGAGTCTGTGTTTCCTGATAGCTACAACCTGGGAGTCTTTAAGTCAAGAGTGAATAGGTTACTTCTAGGCAAGCGTGCTTCATCTTCGACCACATCATCACTTACCGTCAGGTGAGATGGTGGTCAAGCGCGTGCCTATCTATAGTAAAAAAAAGGTTACTTCCAGCATATTCTTCACACTTGACTAAAAAAAATTCTTATTCTTCTGATTGTTCTTGAAGTGTCTAGTGCGTTTATACTTACTAAATAGTTGTGATTTTTATTATTTCCTCATAAACATTGTTTTTGCTTCTGAGTTAATTTAATTCTTAGTAAACAGCTGCTCGGTATGAAGTTTGATTACATTTTATAACTTGTATAATGGTAGGTAGTAGATGCTTGCAATTTCGTTGAAAAGATATTTAATAGAGGAAATAATATTTACGGTGAGAATAAACATATTGAATAACGTCTTATTAAATTCCATCGGAATTGCGGAACCCTTGTTCGTGGATTCCGCACCTAATAAAATATTTGATAGAAAAAGATAAAATATATTATATCAGTGACTTATTCTGTTTCAACGGCTATCTGGCATCATATACTTATATTAAAAAAAAAAAAACGCGCGTTCACGGCGCCGTAGATATGGCCAAAACAGCAGTGAGATTCTGTACACTTCTCACTGTGAAGACCTGGGCGAAATGATCACGAAGTGAGCTGTCAATCCATACCATCGAGATGGAATGACAGTTCACTTTGTACTCAATCCACCTGATTTTTTACGGTAAGTTGTTTACAGTATAGAGCGGCTGTACTGTCTACGTCTGATTTTTCTTTAAAGTGCGTTAGAGCGTCATCTGCGCGTCGTCGTCAGCGCGTTTTTTTTTTTAAATGAAATTACTTGCATATAACCTTTAAACATAGGAATCAATCAGGTTTATAACTAGTTTTACACCTTTATTAATGTTGTAGTAAATCCGTAATATTATGCGTAAATCGACAAGATTCTAGGAAATGTTTACCTTATTGCGAGAGAACAAAACATACCTAATACATACCATAATCATGTAGTTTCTGTACTGCAACGGTATTTATAGGGAGTTTATTAGGTAGTTGAAAATTAGATTAATTTATTTTGGTAGCTACTGTAGGTAAATAAAAAAGTAGATTTTAAAGTGATGGTTTTTTTTTGTTCCTCTTCCAATTGATTAAACAAAGTACCTGTCATTTTTAGGGTTCCGTATCTAAAGGGTAACCAACGGAACCCTATTACTAAGTCCCCGCTGTCCGCCCATCCGTCCGTCCGTCTGTCTGTCAGCGGGCTGTATCTCAAGAACCGTAATAGATAAACACTTGAAATTTTCACAAATTGTTTATTTCTATTGCCGCTATAACAATTAAGGTTATAATAAAAATTAAGGTTTATGGTAGGTACGGAACCCTTCGTATGCGAGTCCGACTCGCACTTGGCCGGTTTATTTTAATTTTTTACCTTTGGTTGACTGATGGAGAATGTCTAGGGCATTATTCCCGCTTTAGTACCTACCTATGTAAGTCTAACTAAATAATCTATACTAATATATAAAGCTGAAGAGTTTGTTTGTTTGTTTGCTTGAACGCGCTAATCTCAGGAACTTTTGGTTCGACTTTAAAAAATATTTTATTGTTGATAGCCCATTTATCGAGAAAGGCTATAGGCTGTATAACATCACGACACAACCAATGGGAGCGGAGTATTAATGAAAAATGTGACGTAGACGAAGTTGCGCGGGTCCACTAGTAAATAATAAAATTGCGTCCTTCAAAGATCCCAACCATAGTTCCAATTATTACCAAGAAACTAATTATTTATTATTATTATTATTTAAACTTGATAAGGGCGATTGGATGTTTGAATGAGACAATTTTAGGCTACCGCAGACCAGACCAGCGCGTGTGACAATGCGACACTTTATTGGGAAATTATATCCATAAGTAGAACTTTTCTATGAAAACGCAAACACGGCGGCGACTCGATTGACGAATCGTGCCTGTTTGCGTCGGGCTTTAAAGGTTTTTGTACACACCCAAACGTTTAATTTCGTGCATTCGACATATTCACAACACAGACTGAAATAATAATATTTTTTTATAGTAAGCTCTACTGCCTAGAAACATTAACAAAGATAAATAAATCATACACTTATGTACCCCATGAAATTCTTACTCTACTCTAGAAAGATAAAAGTTATTACGATTTTGCGGGTATTTTCATTCTGTTTTTTTATTTAGGAATGGGCTAGCTCTTGACCACAATCACGCCTGATGGAAAGCGATAGATGTGGTCTATGATGGAGCGAGCGTGCCCAGAAGAAGCCTGTTCACTCTTGATTTGAAGGCAGACGGGTTATATGTGGACGGGAACACAGATGCTGGCAGAGAGTTCCACACTTTAGCTGTGCGTATAATAAATGTGGAAGAGAAGCGCTGGGTACGACTAGTCGGGATATCGACCAAGTACGGATGGTACCCTGCAGTACGTCTGGTATTCCGGTGGTAAAATGGCGATGGTGGGATCAGGTCGTGGAGTTCCTGCGCACACTCCCCAAACACAAAAAACAGTCTGTAGAAGACCGACAGGCAGGCAACATTTCGCCGATGACCTAGGCTGTGAAACTGAGCCACCAACGTCTCGTCACCTATAAGCCTTTTTGCTCTGCGTTCAACCGAGTCCAATGCAGCAAGCTGGTATTTTGCTGAGCCATGCCATAAGTGGCTGCAATACTCCATACAGGATCGGACTTGTGCTTTGTACAGACTCAGAAGCTGTCCAGATGTGAAGTACCGTCTTACCCTATTTAGGATGCTCAGCTTCTTGGCTGCAGTCTGTGCTTTTGACTCGATTGTTCAGCCGAAGTTGAGATTGGACGTCAAATCCATGCCCAAAAGCTCCAGGCGGTCGGTAAAAGGTACAGGTGTACCTCGGAATGTAGGAGATAGCTGAAATGGACTCCTTTTAGCAGTAAAGAGACACGCCTGTGTTTTCAGAGCATTGAATTTGACCAGATTGTTGTCGCCCCACTGGAAACGAGATTTAAGGTAGAATTCATTTGCTCCACCATGGCCTCTCTAAGAGTAGTTGTTTCCTCCCTGCCGGCTCCCGCACAGAAAAAGTATCTTTCTGAGACTGTGCTGTCATCTGCGTATCCGATTGCACCAAGTTGCAGCAGGTCGTTGATATGCAGCAGAAATAGAGTCGCAGTTCTAAATATAATATTAAAATACACACTGCAAATCATACAGCTGTCTATCTATTACGGTTCAAGGAATACAGCCAGCTGACAAACAGACGGACGGGCATACAGCTGAGAATTAGTAAATAATAGGATTCTGTTGGTTACCCTTTCGGGGCCGGATCTTTAAAACCGTTTAGGCAACAGGAATTCTTCCACAGAAAAAACCCGTCAAGTTCTGTGAGAGAGGTACTGTACCACCATATAGGAAAATATTAGGTGTATAAAAATCACGGTTAAAAATGTAGTTTTTCGCGAAAACTTGTAAGTTGCAAAATTTACGTTGATTTTGAACTTTCTTTTTCGGAATTTTCCCTTTACTTATGTTGTAAGTCCTTGCTTTCAGCCAAAATTCTATTACTTATTTTAAGTCTACAGGTTTATGGTCAAAAACCTATATTGTAGTTCTCGTTGACCTAGAATCACGAAATTTGGCAAAAAGCAAGGTCTTACAACACAAATAAAGGAAAAATTCCAAAAAATTAAATAATGTTAAAAATTAAGGTAAAATAAGGGTACTTACAAGTTTATGCGAAAATCTAAATTTGCCCGTATCTTTTTATCGTGTTGACACAGGACCTTTATTTAATTCCATTATTACCGGTATATTCTAAGATATTTTTATAACTAAATACACTAAAACTTACTAATTAACAAGAAATTATGTACAAACGCGTATAAAAAAAGGATACACAGGACCTTGATTTTTATACACCTAATAGGGAATATTATAGACCTCAGTATCTGGTATAAATTTTAACTTGCCAGGTCCACCCATTCCTGGGAAAGTCGGTGGTGACACACAGATAGACAGACGGACAAGAGAGTGATCTTATATCTAAGGGTTCCTTTGTACCTTTGAGGTACGGAACTCTGAAAAGGTGTAAATTATTGTACAAACGTACTACTAAATTAAAGACCCAAACTAGTAGTTCCAAGTGAAGTCATGTAAGCAAAAGCGAACATCCATGAGAATATTTCTCTTCACAGGTTACTTAACATAATAACGGTAATCACAACTAAGAGTCCACGCGCGTGCACTACTGTGCATATTATTGTTTACGTTGTTAGTGCAATAAAGTGCCTGCATCGTATAAATTACACCGTAATTATCAATCAGCGGTAATTGCATAACGACTGCGACATTGGAACGAGTTCCGTCGCGATTGTCACCAACACGGGACAAGACAAGGTAATTGAACACGAGTATTATCATAATGTTGGAAACTAGATAAATCATGAACTGGGTAATCCCGAGTTTGTAGCATGTGTAGGTTTGTTTTTTATAATTATATTTTTATTAAGCATGTTTTTATATTTTATTGTAAAATCAAAATATTTTTCATTGGTGAAGCGATCATAAAAATGACCACTGACGGCAAAAGGTGTAATATATATTCCATAGATTACAATTTATAAAAAAATACATTCACGGTCCTTGTTGGAGTCAAAGTGCAAATGCAATTTATTTATCACACTATGGAATATCAAAATTTACAGTTTAAATACCTAAAATGAAAGTGACTCTAGATTCCATTGACGGAAAAGAATGGATAAGAAACTTCATACTAAGTTAATTTTTTCAAATAAAGTTTTACAATATTTGGTCGGTCGAACCAAGAAACTAGTGCCTTAAAAATTACTACCGAAATGTAGATGTGTTGAACCTCGGTCAACAAGGGGTTGACCGAGGACCGAATCTATAATGTTACGTAACTTTTAATAAAAGGTGACAGGTGCGACCAGGGAACTATTTAATTAAAACCACAGCTCACAGTTTGTAACAAACTGTGAGCTGTGGTTTTTAGATTTGTAGAGCTGTCGGATACAAACTTTGTATCCGACAGCTCTACAAATTTCATAAATTAAGTAGGGTACAAAATACTGGCGCATATTTTATTCGCGGATGGTTGCTTTATGTGCAATTCATCGGCAATTTCATAGGAAAGTAATCTAATACCCGATACCGAAAAAAAACAAGGAAAAACATTTCCTCGAAATGTCAGACCAAACGATTGAAGACGTAGACACGAGGAAATGTGAAAGTAAAATAATGGAGGTTGGCTAAGCTGATCTATCACTATCAATCACATCCTTTCATCTCAGGAGGCCAACGTAGCCAACGAAGGGACCCCTGGTAGTGTGAATGAACTGGCAACAATGACTTTTAATGGTTGAAGCTTAGCTGTCAGAGGAGACGTGATTTTACTTTTAATGTGACATTATTTTTGTGCATTTTGGTACCATGCCTTTATAATCCGATTTTATTTATTTAAGGTTTCGTGCGTCCGTGAAAACGGAATTCTTATAACAGCACTCTTATCTGCTGTCTGTCTGTAAATCTGTCACAGCCAATTTTCAAAGCAGAATGTCGAGTGTTCGTTATGTCTCAAACTACTGATACTGAAATGTTAGTATGTAGGTATGGCAATAAAAATATGAAATTCGTGCGGTACCCTTATCACGAGAGTCCGATTCGCACTTGGCCTGTTTTTTTAAGCTTTCGTTCAGTTTCATTTTCGGGTTTATTCGTTTGGATTTCATGCACATAGGTCCTAAGGCGGACTTAATGCCCTAGCCGTCTTCTACCAGTGAACCAATAGCGGTGAAGATATTCGTACATTAACTAGGCCGATACATTATTTAATCAATTGTACATTTACACTACTTCTGTGAAACCTACGTACCTTTTAACTATTTTATTATTGCGCATTCCATTTGTTAATGTATAATTAAATCAAGCAGAAATCGTTCCGCGAATTCATTATTGCAATTGATTTATTGTAAATACTAAATGTAAAAACAGTGTAAACTCTATATAAAGACACTTAACGGACTGAATATTTTTTGGCATTATAGAGTGGTCGTCAAATGGAGCGAAATAAAAGATATCATTTTACTATTCTATAATAATAAAATTTAACTAATTTAGTACACATTTTACACGCGAACATTAATATTAGTAGCATACCTAACTAAGTTCGAATAATCTGGTAACATAATTAAGTGGATATTTAGTCCTCATTTTAAATGAGCTAGTTCCGACTAAGCTAAGCCGGTTAGTCCAAATAAGCTCTGGCTGCCTAGTTTCATTAAGGACATAAGTCAGTCGAGACCACATTGATGTAATGTACAACTGAAGTTTTGGAAATAAATAAATTATTATTATTGTAAATTATTACTAGATATAGTTTAAAGTATGAACTGTCAAAATTATTGTCTTTACGCAGCTGAATTTCAGTATTTAACATACAACAATAGCCTATCTGACTTCCACTTTCCAGCTACTGGGTAAACCCTGGTTTTGTGGTAAGGTTGGTTATCACAGTGTAATTATGATCACGCCAAACCAAGAACTTAAGGTTCGCAAGCGTTGCTTGACCTTTTTTATTAACGGTCATGCACTAACTAATTTCTAAGCCGGAAACCATAAATCAATAGTACGTACACTTCTCAATTGCATCAAAACTTTTTGCTGGTTCACACTTAAAAACAATACTCGTAAGTATATAGGTACTCGTATAGGGAGCGTGCAGAAACTATAGGTGACAGCACAGAAATGTCACTGTCAAGTGTGTTTCAAGTATAAAATTCGAAATAGCTACGCTAGATGGCACAGTCTTCTTCGCGCACGTTCCCCTAAACTGAGCGTGCAAGAACTACAGCTGGCAGCCCAAGTGTCAATGTCAAGTATTCTGACCCGCAAAACTTCGAATATACGACACTAGATGGCATAGTCAACGCCATGTACGGTCCCTATAATACGATTTTGTTGAACGACTCGACTTAAGTGAGTGGATGCGCCGGTTATTCTGTTCAATATCCGTTCCTTGTACTTCCGAATGCGAAGATAAAGCTCGAAGATACAGTAGGTATTATTCTCATTTTAAGTATCTGATTTTCAACATTCCATGTTATTGAGTTGTGAGGGCTGATAAAAAATTGTTCTGGCTGTAGATGCTCATTTTTGAGAGGAGATAATAACTCTTTGACTGGCAGCAGTAAGTGGGTTTTCGTAGATAATTTATTTAATTGACACTTAAATGGAATGTATTCTGTTAGTTACTGATTTTTGATCGCGGTCATCAACATCTGCCTAGCCTTTTCCCAACTATATTAGGATCGGCTTCCAGTCAAACCGGATTCACCTGAAAACCAGCGGCTGCCTCCACAACCTATTGCCTGGGTATTCTTGGCAAGACTAGAGTCAGATTTACTAGCGTCTGACAATCCGTAAAGATTGCCAAAGATCTACAAATGACAGTCGGGGCCAACGGCTTAACGTGTTTTCCGTGGCACGGAGGAAACTCGGTATGTTAAGATCCATCCACAGACCAATCTTGGCAAGCGTTGTTTAACCTTAAATAATAATAATAATAGGCTCTCTCTAGAGCCCTGACTGCCGGTAGCTTGGGCCCTGTTCCCGATACCGGTGGGCTACTTTTTTGTTTTTTTTTTTAAATATTTAAAATGAAATTTATAGGAATGTTAAATGAATAAAAGCAACTGAGGCCCATACATAAAATACACAAAATTAAAATATATTAATTATTAAAATATAAAAGATCAACCCGTGCGGCTGTTATTATTAGGTTTACCTATGAAATTGCCGTTCTGCAGTACTGGCCATTTCAAATCAAAATAATTTTTGTTTAGCTAAGAATTCTAATTTCAAATTAATTTTATTTTAAAAACATGTTTTTTTTTCCAAAAGTAGTCACTTGTTTATTGATTAGTGTTACATTTTCATCGCATTTCAATCTTTTTCGTCATCATGGATACGTTAAAAATTCGAGTAATTATGGAATATATACCGTCGTGGCAGCAACGCGGCACAAGCGGCACGCAACATCAACGACGTTTACGGAGCTAACACTACAAACCAACACACCACCTGTTATTGGTTTGCTCGCTTCCGTTCTGGATATTTCGACCTGAAAAATGAACCTCGCGGTCGTCCGAAGACTTTGGTCGACAATGACGAACTAAAGGCGATTATGGAAGCTGATGATACACAATCTACGGCTGAATTAGCAGCAGCTTTCGACGTTAGCGTCAAAACAATATTGGTCCATTTGCCTCAAATTGGCAAGGTAAAAAAGCTTGACAAATGGGTGCCCCACGAACTCAATGATCGCCAGCGCGAAGTACGCGTCGAGACGTGCCTTGCACTGTTCAACAGACACACAAATGAAGGAATTTTGAACCGCATTGTTACCTGCGATGAAAAATGAATTCTGTTTGATAACCGCAAGCTGGGATCCTGGTTCAGCACCTAAACAATGCCCTAAACGAAAACTTACCCCTAGAAAAATGATGGTCACTGTTTGGTGGTCTAGCGTCGGTGTGATTCATCACAGCTTCTTACCAAACGGGGTGAGCATTACTGCAGATGTGTACTGTGAAGAACTGAACACAATGATGGAGAAGCTGGCACATCTCCAACCAGCATTGGTCAATCGCTCGTCTCCGCTGCTCCTGCACGACAACACGAGACCTCATACTGCACAGCAGACGGTCTCCAAGTTGCAAGAACTGGGGTTGGAAGCTCTCCGTCATCCGCCCTACTCACCAGACCTTGCGCCAACAGACTACTACTTTTTCCAGAATTTGGATAACTTTTTGGCGGGAAAAAAATTCAATACCCGAGAGGCAGTACAAAATGCCTTTGAAGAATTTGTTGCCTCCCGTCCAGCTGATTTCTTTAAGAAGGGCATCAATAAACTGCCACTGCGTTGGCAAATATGCATTGATTGCATGGGTGATTACTTCGATTAATACAAATAAAAAATACATGAAAAAAATTCGTTTAAATTTTTTCATACAAAACGGCAATTTCATAGGTAAAGACCTATTATTTAGCCACGAGCTCCTCACTCGATTTTTAATCGCGGTATAGCACATATTTGTTCCACAATTTGCACTGTAGAGTATCAGCCCTTTCGAGGTTTGGAAAGTTAAAGTCAAATAAAATTATAAAGACATTCTATTTAAAATGAAGACATAATGGAATCATTAATTGCCTTCAGCCGTCTGGCGCGTTTTATAAATACGAAAAAGGTAGTTTTATAGAAATCAATTCATATATAATATATGCGAACGAGCCTTTTACAACGGTCTCGAACCCTATTTATTACAGTTTTTAAAAGTTACTTTTAAAACCAAAGCGTAAATAAAAGTTACAAAGCAAAACATCTAAGTTAATAAACGTAGCTACTTATACCAAAGTAGTACTAGGGTGAATGCAGTTTAGCTTCATGCTAGCTTGAGCTTTGTCTTTGTTTATGAATAATTCTGGAACAGTGCACCTGCTCGACAAAAATGGATTGCTACCTTAGTCTAAATCATAAAATGTTCAAGCTTACTTATTTTAATCTGGCAAGTGCTTGAAGAAAAAAAAGAAACGTTTTCACAGTCATGATACACGCAAGGTATAGATATGAATCGGCATTTAAGAAACGAAATCTAAAATACCGCGATTAGTGTTCACTCCTAATGACTTGATAAGTACTTCGATATCATCACAGTACTTATCCAAAGGCGAAGTTATAAATCATTGAGCTTCGAATCTGATGTGGATAAAGATGGTGGTATTACATTCGGAACTGTCAATCTACTTAGCTTTTCCAGTATTTTGGAGTCTGGTTCCATTGTAATTATGGAAAGACCGCCTACCTAGCACAATACCTCTTGGCAGGACCCTTGGCTTCTGTCAACCCGTTACGGTAGTTTAAATCTACAACTTACCCAGAACCAGCCAAAACCAATAGCTTAGTATGGAGGAGCCCCGGTATGTGAAGCATGATCCACCAGAGTGGATTTTATTATACATCTGCAATCTTGTCAGTTAGAATAATGATGTAACCAATTGATTCTAGGTAAAACAAAAAAAAAAAATATTAACATTCATGAGGTAAAAGCTGCCCGTTTGTGGAATGCATTGCCAGTGTCAATTTAAGGCGCGCAATCGCTGCCTGTTTTTAAAATGTATATTTTAGTATATTGTATTAATTTATGTCTGTTTCTTTGGGTAAACAGAAGTCAGTGAGTAACAATGTGTTGCGTTGGACAGCACTTTGGTTGTAAAATAGCCGACTATCCGATGACCCTACGAGTATTATTGTGTATACTGCATAATAGTTTTCTGTTTTAAACTCCTTTTTCTTGATTTAACCTCTTTTGTTGTGGACAGTATCTTTTCTTCTGAACATAAGGAATTCAAGTTCCGATTCCTTCAAAAACGTCAAAGGAAAATTGGTCAAAAAATATTTTCAGTATCTGGTGAACGTTTGGATTGAATTTTATCTTGATTCAAGTAAATTGAATACTTTTAGTAAATTGATAATAAAGTACCAAGTTTCAATGTACTAAGTTTTCTGTAAAAAAATTCTTCAAGGTATGTATTTCTCGCTTTTGTTCTTTCTTTTTTGGATTTGGTGTTTTTCAGTATTTAATAAAATTTGTCTCTTGTCCCAGAAGTGAGATCAAAATCATCATAAGAAAAATAGGTTTATTTATTTAAACACAAGACCGGTACGTAAATATTTCCTTTCTTTATTAGAAATTCTGTTCGAGAATTACGTCGCTCATATTTCGTTATTTGCTGTAGATACCCACCGCTCCTGAGGCCCGATCGCAGCCGACGGTATCGGTCTTCGGTCTACTGTCCAAGGTCCACGGTACACAATCCACGGTCCACGGTCTACCTCCCGTAATAAAGGAGATCTTTCCTAGTAACCGTGAGCATTACAATATAGTTCCGAGTTCTATTCAAGTACGTGATCCAGTTGGAACACGTAATCATTGCTGCCATCAATCTCCGGGATATCAACGCAGTTAATTTAAACATAGACATTTTAATTTGGTTTATGTGATTAGTTTGCATTTCTTTCTAATTATTAATTTGTTTTCCTTGTTATTTCCTATTTGCATATTGTCTAGGAGTTGCAAAGTCAACTCATATTTGTAACTTGAGACGCTCCTAGATCTCAATAATGATTGCAATCACTATCTGAAGGTTAAGAAGTTCGCTTACTTAAAGGAAGTTTATGTTTACAAATTTAAAACCGTGGCCGATTCCTTTTGCATTATTTTTTTTGCTTCAAAATTAAAATTTTATTCACCAATACGTAATATTGTGTATTTTGTATTTGACTGTTTTTATATTTTATACTGACCATTTGGATTCATTTTTTCAAAAAAGCAAAATTACATACGTGTTTTATGCGATAACATCTTTTATTTCGCTACAGTATCTACGAACTCTTTAATTGTCAAATAGCCTCATACTACGGGTAAAAAAAGTTCGTTCCGTCCTAGGGTTATAAACTCTCCCAGAATTGACCACTGGAATTAAAGAGCTTCCGCAAGAAATTAAAAATATATAGTAAATTAAAGGACATGGCTGGAATGATTATTATTTTAGTATATTTTACAAGTGCTTTTCACATATTAATAATTGCTGTATATTTGTGTATTGTGAATTGATTCAGGGCAGAATCCAGCCATGGTTTTTCGCTGTTGGTCTTTTTCAAATTTGCGACATTCGGACAGTGATTAAAAGATGGTAAGTTTTTAAAAAAGTATTGTGATGAAGATAAACTAGAGATTTTTCTGTTTTAAAGGAGGTTCAGGACAGGAAACTATTTACAGACAATACTACAGTTTATTGTCGAAAATAATAAGCAATTTTTCCCCGATTTATATAGCCAGGAGCTACCTATGCAACTCAACCTACTCGTATGTCCTACTCTAGGTTTGTCTGAGGGCGCCTTCAAATTGGCCGCGCGGCAGCAGCGCGACTGTCCCGCTGCTTCGTTAATCCATAATAGTAACAAACTCGCGGTAGCCGCGCTGCTGCCGCGCAGCACTAATTAGAAGCTTAATGACTCGCCCTCAATCCGTTTAGCCATTGACACGTGTCGTATTTGAACGTCTGAACACACATTCCTTCATATTTAGTTGTTTTATATGGTAGAAAATCATTAAAATTAAATTTACGAGTTCAATGCACAGTTGGAAAAAAATATCCCACTTTTGTGAGTGAATCGTGTCACTTAAACTTCGCAAAGTACAGAACACTATTCTAGTATTTTAAATAAGAACACTCAAATTCAAGTCACAACATCATCTCATCGACAATCAGTGTTAAAAACTTGTCTGTATTAATTTTTTTTTAACCTTTTGACCGCTAGAGCGTAAACGCATCGGCGTCTGTCCCACGCCAAGCTATAAATTCAGCGCAAATATTTAAAAAAATATAAGGATTCAACATCTTATCTAAAACCTAAATTTTACTCGTAACGTAATCAGAGAAAACTTAGTTTAGCGTAATATTTATTTCTTACTTTAAAATATCGTTTGCTTGTCGGCTATAGCCAAAAGTGGCGTGTTGGGCACTTTTTCATTTATCGGCTGTAGCCGACCGTGGCGGTCAAAAAGTTAACAGATTGCGACTGCAATGCATATGCGAAAGCTCCTCTAAAATACAAGCATTGAGTTTTAGAGGATTCAATGGTTCTCGTATTTTAAAAAGAGAGTTCAAATTCAAGTCATAATATCATCTTCATCATACGAACGTACCTTCAAGATATTGTCCCTCACTTGTAGTAAAAACAAAACATACAATTAAACAGTTGTTATTGTGAAAACTCATTTTGTTACTTGAGTAGGTTGCTTTAAAGTTCAGTGTTAATAAACTTTAGAGTGTTCTTGATTGAGTGCGACACTAAGGGGGCGAACGTACTGAGTTAACGTTGAAATATAGCTTTTCATACAGAAAATAGAACGAGAACCCCTTAATTACGCTCTAGAGGCAAGGGGTTAGGTTTGGCATAGAATCATCAAATTATATAGAAGCTATTGTGTTCCCGTTTATCTATACTTCCATACCAATATTATAAAGAGGTAAAGTTTGTGAGGTTGTAGGGGGTAATCTCTGGATCTATTGAACCGATTTTCAAAATTCTTTTACCAATAAAAAGCCATGTTATTTTGTGAGTGTAAGAGTAGACTATTATTAAAACGAAAATACCACTTAACGAAGTGGGCACTGGTCAGCTAGTCTTCTATAAAACGTCAGTTCTAGCAAACACTGCATTTAATGTTTGAAACCTTGAAGAAAATAGGTGCTTATTATTGAGGTTTTATGTATTGTTAATTGTATTTATGTATATTGAAACAGCATATTTTGTGAGAGTCTCGTTGATCTTGTGGTTGCAAGAGGTCTTGAGTTTCATTCTTGGGTCGGGCAAAGTCGGATTTTCCGTCGAAAAGTTAAGTGAAACGCACGAAATGGATGGAGGTCTTTGTCCAGCATTGAGATAGTATGTAGATATTTTATTTATTTTTATTTTACTGTTGCTTTATATTATTATGTAAGGGCCAAATAATAATGACATAAATAAATAACAACACTTTTTGATTTCGATATGTCAGCAAAAAATAGAGTGAGATAGCGGTCAAACGCGTGCCTATCATTAGTAAAAAAAAAAAGCAACAGTAGGCTTTAAAAGCTTTATTTTTATCGTAGTAATAAATAAAGCCAATTGCTATTGTAACGTCCAAATTGTAAATGTCATGAATTGTAATTGAACAATTATTATTATTTTTGATGCAAGGATTTCAAAAAAATTTACTTTTCGATGCAATGACATTTATTTACCAAATATAATACTTGTAGACGTAATTTTTTGTCGATTTAAACTAGACTAAATATCTTCACCTTCACTTCTGTCAAACCCTATGGGAGTACAGCCATGAAATGTGAAATTGTGTTCGCGATATGTGGCTCCTCTGAAGTAGGTTAATGTGACTGCGCAGTAAAGGCAGATAGAGATAAGATAAAAGTCTTAGTCAAAACGCAAAGCGCGTAAAGCGATGCGGATCAGAATTTAGGGAGTAGGTATGCACGCGATATTTTTATTTGCAAAATGAAATACCTTCATCAGCGATGACGTTATAAAGCTTCAAAGATTACAATTAGCAAGAGAAGTCCGATACGAACTTTGACGTCAAAGTCCATGACTATGCAGCTGCCATAGAAAACAGCGTTTTCGCGAGAGGGACAGATATATTTGTTTAAAATAATTATTTCTTGTTTGTTTTTCGAGTAATTTTAGTAACATTTTCACAGCAGTATTATATTTTTGTATATTTTTAGATAGACTGTTCAGATAATAAATATTTTTTTCATGCATATTTCCTATTCTCGTGTGAACACTCCTTGTGTTCACATTCGCTTCGAAGTCGCAATCTGTCAAAATATTTCCCAACATATTCACATTGATTATCGCTGAGATGATATTATGACTTGAATTTAAACGCCTTTTACCCGACTGCCCCAAAAAGCAAGGTAATGTTTTTTAATAGTAAATATGCCTTCTGTATTTTGTCTTATAGTGGTAAGTTTACTTCGTCCTTTGTTATCTGTACAAGTCTAAAAGCTACTATAAGGATGAATATTAATAATTAGCTACTTAGATTACGACTTTTACGAATATACTAAAACATATCTTAAGACCCTGGCGGGGATTATGGGAGGCTTTGTAATAACGGGTTGGATTAGAGCCGCTTAGGCTCAGAAGATTCAAGTTCAAGTCTTTCAAAATGTATCTGCTATAGTACAGTCTTTTTTCAAATACTGACAGTATTTAATATTTAATTTAATTATAATAATTTATTTATTGGCACACACACAAGTTATTACACATAAACAATGAGGAGTAGAACTAAAGTAGATAGCGAATTCATCAGAAGTGGCCATGGGCCCCAAACTAGGCACAACCTGTATCTTGGTGCCCCGGTATCATTGTATTAGTATCTACATTGGATACTTTTGGTGGCATCACAATGTAACAAGCTTCTTATATGTTAAATATTGAGAGTCAAAAAGCAAACCACACCAAAAGCACACCTAAAACTTGAACTAAGTTTTAAATCAAAGAAGAATAGCATTACAATTTAAATTAAGTATTAAAACAAAAGTAATAAAATAAAAAGATTCGAAACACAATGACGTCACAGTTAAAATATAAATTAAATTTTAAAATCAAAATATTAAAACTACATTAAATTTAGAATGTATGTCAATGTCAAATTACAATTTAGATCAATAATAACAAAATGTCCATGGCAATTGAGAAAATACAGTAATAATTGAAATATGTCATACTAGTTAACCCGCGCAACTTCGTCTGCGTCACAACCTTTATTACTGCTCCGCTCCTATTGGTCTTAGCGAGATGATATAATTATAGCTTTTCTCGATAAATGAGATATCTAATACTGAAAGAATTTTTCAAATCGGACCAGTGGTTCCTGAGATTAGCGCGTTCAAGTAAACAAACAAACAAACAAACTCTTCAGCTTAGATTGTAATTGAAATACAGTATAAGTATATGCTACCTAATATTATTAAAAACGCGTAGTTTATTTTGACGCCTTCTGAAAACTTTTACAGAGCACCGTAGGTACCTACTCAAGTATCTTAAAAAAATTAAGTTATTATATGCTTTGTCCAACGATATAATAGACGCAACGTTGGAAGGGCTCCCAGAAGGTGGACCGATGACCTGGTGAAGGTCGCGGGTAGTCGATGGATGCGGGACGCGCAGGAGCGGTCGTTCTGGCGACACTTGGGGAGACCTATGTCCTGCAGTGGACGTCTTTCGGCTGATATTATGATGCTTTGTCCAGTAACTATTTACGAGTAGTTTACCCACATTATCATAAACTAGTAGGTAACTCGTGATACGTGACTTTTCTATATAACTGTAAACATTGCCTAGCCTCTAGGAGAAAACAGGCCCACTGTTAAAATTACGGCTAGTGTCTGTTTTCAACGGATACTACCTGTTATTTTTTAATTAATTTATTTGTTCTCATGCATACTACACGTCATAACACAATTTAATTATTGTTGGTTATGCACATAAACCCTGTTAGGGCACCACAATCGTGCATATTACACTAACACACACACACACACATACACAAACGAAATAAACTTATTTTCTTTCTTTATTTAAAATTTTCGAATCTAACCACCACGGCCAAAGTATGAAGAGGAGTGTTAAATGTATGTCCGAATTTAATGCGATTTATTTTATTGGAAGCCTGATTTAATGGAGGAGGTTGTTGCTCGTATCGGTGTTATTGGATGTAGGTGTTAGTTTCTGAAGGTGTACTCTCTAAGCCCGAAGTTTCGGCCTTAGTTACGGGCATTTCTTACTCCGTATCACATACGGTCTTATCATTAGTCCCCAATCCGAACTAAGAATGAATGACAACACAATTTGCCAGTGACTGACAAATCGTGTTGTCATTCATTCTTAGTGGTTAGGTGAAACGGAGAAGAAAAATGCCTGTAACTACGGACTTTGGGCTTATAGAGTAGACCCCCTGATTCGTATTATTACCTCAGCTGTACTATGAAACGGTTTTACCTTTAATTCAATTTACTTGTTCATGTGATGCCTTTATTTGTTTATTACTAGCTTCTGCCATTGGTTTCATCCGCGTGATGCCTAGAGAACATATTCCCGGGATATAAAGTAGCATATGTCCTTTCTCAGGCTCTGGACTATCTGTGTACCATATTTCATTTAAATCGGTTGAGTAGTTTAGGCGTGAAAGCGCGACAGACAGAGTTACTTTCGCATTTATAATATTAGTAAGGATTAACGCTAAAAATATGCGGTGCCTGACTCTGCTGCCTTAAAAGTCTGTAGCCTAACCAACTCCTCAGCGACTTTCAGCAGACGCATCGTGTTTGGTCTCATTCAGGTTACCTCAATACAAGAAGAGATGGCCAACATAATCTGATGGTGGAGCAGTAAAACTCAGGGATCTATGAACACAGTTTTATTCACCTCAGACCCAATGAGTTTTAACAAATGGTTATTCTTTAGTATAAGCAGTTGGCAGACAGACGGTTTTCCTTGATATATCCGCTAGTTAAGAAAAGCCAGCTCTAACTCTAAATCCCAGACAAATCAAAATGTCTGGACTTAATAAAAGTTATATTGTCGTGAATCTCGAGTTTATTTGGTAGCTTAGTTACCAATGAATAGTTAAAGCCGCCAAGTATGGCACTTCTATACAACGAGTAAAAGTTATTCATAACGATGAATACAGCGATCCCTTCTCATTACGGTTTTGTGTTTCTCTTATTGTTTTGTGTTGTCAGCTTCCTAAAGTATTGTTTGCAATGTCAATGTGATAATTTTTTGCGTTGAAATATTTATTTTTGTCACATGTTTGGTCGTAACTCGTAAGTCGGGCACATAATTTTGGTCGGTATTTTTTGAAAATAAACAGTAGGTAAGTGGTAAACTATGACGATAAAATCGTTGATTGGTGTACACTGTAAAACGATAAATAGGGACTAGTTTAATATTAACGTATCTGAATTTAGGTTGATTTACTTATAATTCCTGGTCCTCATTTATTATCACGGTGAAGGGTGAGGCCACACGAACGTAATTTTGTGAGTTGCGTAAAATGACTCGGTGGAATTCGGTTTCATATCCAACTCATTTTGCGTCGCCATGTGGCACAAACAGAACTTTAGTATGGAACCCCATGCAACGCAATTTTCGCCGACTCATTTTACGCGACTCACAACTCACAAAATTACGTTCGTTTTGCCTCACCCGAATAGCCGAAAGACCACAGAGTTTTTTTGCGAGTTTTGAAGAAGCTGGTATTAAATAAATTATTTTTATATCAGGGTTACAGCTAAAATTAAATTATATTTTCACACTGAATACGACCTTTGCCCCTAACCACAGTACCTAATCTATAATCTCTCTTTGTATTTCTGTAATCAAGATTACGAAAACCTTTAATGTGGTATGTAGGATAAATAAGAAATGAGTATGTGAGAAGAAGTTTGAAAGTGGCAACAGTTATGATACAGTTTTGGGAAATCGGTGGTCATGGGATGGATGGTATGGGATGGGATGTGATTTGCAGGAATGGGAAATTTCCGTAAACATTTCCATTTTTAAGAGAATTAACGAGAGATAAAAGTGTATACGGTTCTGCTTTAACTGAAACTTGGTTTGTAAAAATGCCTTACTTATATAATATACTATCGCGTGAGAGGTTAGTAAACCAAACATAAATCATACAAGTCAAACCCACAAGGCAGTAATGGGTACCCTTTCAGCGAATGACTTGGTGGCATCATATTTCGCCCATCGCAAGCACTTCGCCTGCGATTTCGACTGCGTGATTTTCTTAAATGCTAAAATCAAACCCTCCCTTCAGTTCGTTGAAAGGGTGGTGGTTATTCTATTCTAGCTACTGTAACTAAGTTGAGTAGTGGGGGTCAGATAGGCAGTTGCTCTATGTTCAATACATCAGTATTTGTCTTTCATTCTAACCGAATGTAACTGTACTATATATATTGACATTTTGAATTCAATGTGTTTTTTTAATTTAAATATGTTATTATCATTAAATTTTCGTAATTGATTATAATTGTGTACAAGTGCTGTGTACACCTATAAGTGACAAATTCACCGCTAAACTGTTAATATAATATGTCAATTGTAACTATTTAGTGAATAAGTCGTTGGTGTGTCAATAAAATAAATAAATACCAATACGTTACATCCGGTGAGAACACGTTAAAGTCAGACTTGGTAGCTGCCAATATCCAGAAAATAAATCAATAATAATAATCTGTTGCCTCGCCAAATCTCTTTAGTTAATATCTTAGTTATTTTTATATCGAGACGCGGCCTTCACCCAAATAAAGAAAACTATAGACAATTTAAAAGACAAGAGTGGGTTAAACGCTAAGTTATTGGAGCAAAACAAACTAGTAAATTCATAAATAACGAAGAATCGGTAAACAGGGGGGCGATCTGTGATCGAAATACATATATCGATGCAAATGATTGACTTTCCCTTTCTTTTCGAGTAAATGTGTTTTAAAGAAGTATGTAATAAAGGCAGCAGACTGCCTGCCTAAAGAAGCAGGACGTACACTAGCTTAAAATTCGAAACCTAACTTGTCGCACTATTGAAGAAGCGCAGTTGGGTTAAACTGAGTACTATTACTTCCTGCACATTAATTATTAGAGGTCATGGCACATTAATAGTACTAGTTTTTAAACGAATAACACAACATAGATACCTACGCATCGAGCGTGAAAGTGTTACATACACTTTTAGAGGTATGCGGAACACCTCAATTGAAAAAGAGGATCCTCCAACCAGGCGGCTATTATGCCTGGCGGGCTACTGCCCGATAGTTGATATTTGGGCTGATGTATATTATGTTCCAATCACACGATAAACTCTGCTTGCTTGATGCAGGATTTCGACGAAGTAGTTCGCTGCTTCTAATAGCATACGAAAAGTCATTGGAGCCTAAAACACCAATTAAAATTACGTGTGTCTTTCACACACGTATTTAGTTAAGTTATTCCAGTTGGAATAATGGAAATAATGATAATAAAACCTGTGAGTTAGTGGCACTGAGGTGACTTCAACTCTGTCTACCATTGGATAGAAGACATCAACAACGATTTTCATACAAATAAGGTAATTCCTTTTTAAAACCACAGACTTCTTATTGGTTTTACTGGAATCTTTAAGTACAGAACACGTGTAATGAAAGTAACTTGTGGTTGACAAACTTTAAAATCAAGTTATAAGAATACGAAACTGTTTAAAACCTTTTGAAGAGAATATTCGCGCTAAAATCCTATAGCCTAGCTGAGTTAATTCTGGGTCATCATATCGTTCATATAGTATGCAAAATAACCTGAGCTGAAAAGCCCTTCAGCTCAGGTTATTTTTCAGGTACAATTGACCTTCAAATAAAAGTACCAGAAGAGATATCTTCTGGTACTTTTATTTGAAGGTCAATTGTACTTAAAATGTTTTAAAGTACAATGTCAAAATGTAGAGAGATAAGAGTCTAACGATTTGTGAGTGCGATGCGAATGCGAGCACTTCTATACGCTTAGTTTCGCTCTCGGTCTGCAGCTGACTTTTCTTTAATAAACTATTAAAACTAGCTATACCAAACGATAAAGTGTATTGGAAAAGAAATAAGTTTATTGGTAGTTACTGGTATAAATAGACGCTAAAATTGCTATGTCTGGAAGCCAATCCCTTTATTGGACCGCAGTGTACCTACAGTAGGTACTCAGTCTAGTGTGATAGACTGAGCAATATAACCTATAGCGAGAATCTAAGGCACTATTTATTGATTAAAGTACAGCCAAGTAGGTTTAGTATATTTATAGCTCGGCCGATTTAGGTCGATTTAGGTTGATTTTCCAAAGCATTCTCTGTTTCAGACAGAGGTCTAAGAAATTTCAATCGTTTTCGCAACATAAAACATTCCCAATTGTTCTGAATAGGCTTGGGCATGAAATATCGTTATATCGAAATATCGATAATTTTGCATGAAATTATCGATATATAGTATATCGTAAATCATTTGAATCGCCTACCCTCTATGTTCATCTTTCTCTATCACTCAAAGGCTTGCTGGCTTCGTACATGTACTTCATGATCACTATATCGATATCCTGATTTATTAGGATCGTTAAAATAATATCACCATTTTTGATTAATAATAGTCACTCGTTTTATGTTATTACACTTGTAGACAAAATATACGGTGGAATCTATCTATACTTAATATATAAAGCTGAAGAGTTTGTTTGTTTGTTTACTTGAACGCGCTAATCTCAGGAACTACTAATCCGATTTGAAAAAATATTTCGATAGCCCATTTATCGAGGAAGGCTCGAAGCGGAGCAGACGAAGTTCGCGGGTCAACTAGTAATACAATGAATCTCCAGCAACAGAAGTATTAACCAGCGGCGAAAGGGCGCTCTTTATCAGTAGGTACTGCATTAAAAAAAAACACATCCGACTTATCTTTTATTGACACGAACTTCCGAATTTAAAGTTGTTTTATACTTTTTAGTGTTTTTACGAGTATTTGGAAATCGGTTGTATTTTTTTGCGAAAATATTTTTTTTTTACCTTTTGTGTAGTTATTCTCCACAACGACATTTACATTCACATGTGCGCACCCCTTCACTGCGTACCGGCGTGATGTTATGTTAGAAATACGATTTCAGTAATCATGGTCCACTTACTATCATATATTGAGGAGCTCCGTTGCTGTTGGGTATGGTGCTCTTCAATAAAAGATAGTGGACTGTAAGTATAAAATAACGGTATATTAGGTACTCGTACTACAATGGTATGGTTGGGAACGAAGATATAATTTCCCCGCTCGGTAGCGTGATCTGACAGACAATGGCGGCGGGCGAGCGAGGCGACGCGCGCGCGCTGACCCCCGTCCCGCGGCCCCTCGCACCGCCGGCTGTGCTGCCGCGTCCACACGGGTGCCGCCGGCTCCGCTGCCGGGGCCACACCGATGCTCGCGCGTGAACAGTTGCCTATCTCCGAAGTTTTTCATCAGATTATCACCAAATTTAAATTGCACTTCAAAAAAATGTGCTACCCAGATCGCTTCAAGAGTGATATATTTGAAGAGTTCCCTCATCAGATATTGACCTGATGATCATGGGACCACCGGGGATTTGTACCCTTTCAAACAAAAAATAATTTTCCAAATCGGTCGAGACCGATTTGGAAAATTATTTTCTGTCTTCGAGTAATCGGGGAGCACATATAAAAAAAAAGAGTACGACGAATTTGGAAGCCTCCTCCTTTTTGAAGTCGATTAAAAATACCAACATTATACGTCTACATTATACCTATACACATCTATAAAGATGTATACATTTACATGTTGTTTATTATTCGATCAAAAAATGTTGTTTTTTTATCATCTCATCCAACTCTTTGACGATTAATTACATTATAACTGGAAATGATTAGTCTAGGTATATGTGAACATAATAGATGAATATACAATGCGGAATTCTCAGAATTGATGGTTTTTTGCATTACTATTTGTTGTAGGTATATTAAATTACCATTGTTAAACCTCACCATGTATGTATTGTGAACTAGTAGACCCGCGCAACTTCGTCTGCGTCACAATTTTCATTACTACTCCGCTCCTATTGGTCTTAGCGTGATGATATAGCCTATAGCCTTCCTCGATAAATGGGCTATCTAACACTGAAAGAATATTTCAAATCGGACAAGTATTTCCTGAGATTAGCGCGTTCAAGCAAACAAACAAACAAACTCTTCATCTTTATATATTAGTATAGAGTATAGATGAGAACCTTCATGAATTTGAAATGCATTATTTTCACCAGCTGCATTTTCAAACTACTTACATGATTATAAGATTTGATAGGCAAAGGTAAACTGACTGATTGCCTTATGAACACGCAGCCGAAATGAACATGACTCGGAAAATGAAATTTACACAAGGTTTGCTTTTGTGAGTTAAGTGAGCGATGTAAATTTGACTTGAGAGACGATTTTTGGAAATTTAACCTTCAAGGGGGTGGATATTGTTTGAACTTAGGTAATCTGTATATACGAAGTCGCGGGCGAAGTGCTATTTCCAATGTAAATATTTTGACAGAATGTACTACGTAATATCTTCGCAATGACATTTTGCCCGCAGTTAGCTCACGCCAGGAAACATTCGTAAAGTTTTAAGGCAAGTTAGATAGCTTTTGAATAGCTTATATTAGTTTTCGCTTTTTCTTGTAAAGCAAAATGTACAAAGATTAGAATAGGATAGAATAGAATAGAATAATCTTTATTTTGTCCACCATGTTTAAGTATAGTAGTTGTTATAAATATATAAAAAATATAACCGACTTCCAAACAAAACACTACCATGTATAAAATAACCAAAATTTCGGAAGTCGGTTTCTGGATTTGTTTCTTTTTTTTTTAACACCGACTTCCGAAATTAAGGATTTTATACATTATAGTGTTTTGTTTGAAAGACGGTTATATTTTTGTAATTCTTTTTTATTTGCTGTTTTAAGTGGTGACACTTGGACGATGTCTTCGTCTACACAGAAATTGAAATAAGCAAAAATGCTCAGAAAATAAAAAAAATATACCGAACCAAACTGAATTAAATTTTTACGAGACCAAATGGCGAGTATTCCGCATTGAAATAAAAAAGAAGCACAGAAAATGGATCAGAAACCTCAGAGTAATCGGTGTACATACATAAAAAAATACCCACCGAATTGAGAACCTCCTCCTTTTTTGGAAGTCGGTTACAAGAAACCTTATGATACACACATTTTTGACACATTACGACTGAGGTACGAATGCAAACGTAGCTTGAACAATTGGCTTTCCGAACGAAACAAAAATTCGAAACCTTGAAATAAATGATTTTTACATCAGGGATTTTATAACTTAGCGCAGTCCAACTCGCACTTGGCCAGTTTTTTTTTAACTAGTCTGTATGCTACAAAAATAGACATTTACCGGAAAAAATAAAGTAGGATGTAATAATTACTTAAAAGAATAATCATGCAACTTTTGGTGAAAAATAAATTTAATACGATCATAGAGCACCAGGACACCATGTAAATTGTATACAAATCTAATACGTCATTGAATGTTACCGATAACAATTCACTGATACAAATTGGCGGCTCGAAGATACTTGTTGCTTATTGGCGTCCCTATTAGTGCTGCGATTCCATACTCGTTTAAACTAAACTTATTTTTGGATAAAAAAAAAAGTGATTTCAGACTACTAAACTAAAACCAAATTATTTTATTTTCTACAACCTATATTTGTGTTTAGCGTTGACGGAATGCGTGACATAAAGTCGTGATACTAAGGGACCTTGTCTTCAGCTACATCCATTTTATGGACTATAAAACATAATGTCTTTTAGAATGGCGACTTGCGACGCCTTGGGTCAGTTTTAGGATATTTTTCAGATGGAAAACTTAACCAAAACTTCCTTAGTTTAAGATATATTTAGCTCGCTCTACGTGAAAAGTATTTGGGTTACGAACTAAATGTTATTACTCTTGTGAAATGTAGTTACAATGGTTCCGTTTTTTACTAGAAAATTAGCGTAAAGTTTTGTTATGATCGTTTGAATGAATTTATAACAGCCTATCTTATCTTGATTTGCTTTAATTTGTGACGCGTCGATGATTTCTTTCCAGAAACCGCTGCAAAGATATTATCAACTAAATGTTCAACCGTATGGTTGTTGCGATGCATGTCAGACGAGATGGCTCCGCACATTTTAGAAACGGTGAATACGGCGGAGTTCACGCCTGGTTGGGTTCGAATTTGAACCGAACCGAGAACATTCAAATCCTTATCCCTACTTCTTTATTTAATATTATAAATGCGAAAGTATCTGTCTGTCTGTCACGAGTTCACGACAAAACTACTGAACCATTTATCCTTTGAGTATGTTCCCTAGAGACAACGTGGGCAAAGCTAGTATTATATTTATAATTGGTAACTATAATACACCAGGAAATATGAACCTATTAACCCTGAAACCAATCATTTTAAAAGCTTTTATTTAACTTTTTTTAAATTGATTTTGTTTGTCGGTGATTTTTATTTTCGACGTTCGTTTCAGCTAGTAAAGTAACAAATAATTTTACTCTTTCTAATGGATCTCTGGTCTAAAAATAAAGATTTATTTTTATACATGGGCAGTTATAAATAACTGCCCATATAAACTGTATGTAATTAGATAATATGACTCTATTACCATTGGGGCAGCTTGGTTCTCCATATAATTTAATGCAACATTTCATTGAATATCCATAAACTCAGTAGTTTATGGATATTCAATGAAAAATTTAGCTGTATCCCAGTGGATTCAGGTGAATCTGTTTTGACTGGAAACCGACTCTAATACAATTGGGAAAAAGGCAACACAGATGACGATGAATATCCATATATTATTTCAACAGAACATCACAATTTTAATTATTTAGAAATGGTCTCGTCAATCATATTATTTTATTAATTAATCCGTGTTACCATGGTTACTATTGATGATTTCATTAGAAGTCAAGAAACTCGAAACATTTTCGGCAATATTTTCTGTAACCTTCAATAAAGACCTTCACCTTTAGAATTAAGGGGAAGTCACACTGTTACAGCTGTGCCGGTAACAATATGACTCAAAGACAAATCACTCATTAAAAGTTTATTAGGATGCTGTCGCCGGAATTACGGCGACAATTAAGAAGGAATTTGATTTAGGTGGGTATTCGCAGTCTTGGGATATGATTAACTTTATTGATTCTCAGCTGACAGTTTCTTGTTATGGTTGATTAATTGAATCATGATTTTATGTTACAAAGAATATAAAAGTGGTCAGAAGAATACCTTTTTCATAGCTAGATTTAAAAACAAAGCAATTATGATGACCAGTTTAAATGTCCGCAGATATTCTGGGCCAGATTAAAAATATATATTTATAAAATCTAGAAAACTCCTCCACTCGTATGAAAGTTTTGACATTGAAGTTAACTTTAATTCTCATATAAATGTTAAAGGTAACAACAATTTGCATTTTTTGGGTTCCGTACCTAAGGGGCAACCAACGGAATCCTATTGTCTGTCTGTCAGCTAGCTGTATCTCAAGAATCGTAATAGGCAGTTGAAATTTTCACAGAGTGTGTCTTTATATTTCCGCTATAACAAAAATCATAAAAAAAAATAATTAAACCAAAAATAAAAGAAGGCAAGAAACGTGATTTTTTCGGTTATGGTACGGAACCCTTTGTGTGAGGGTCCGATTCGCACTTGGCCGGTTTTTTCCTTAATAATAATTTTAGGATGATAGGAGAGCAATGTGGTGAACATTCACCATTCAAACACTCGATTGTAGATATCATATTTTATTATCTACATACTAGCTGACCAGGCAAACGTTGTTTTTCCTTAAAAATATAGCGTACGACCTATTCTGAGATCTACCAAATCTACACAAATAAAATCATAAAGAAACGGTCAAGCATGGAGGAGTTTGATAATAAACACTGTGACGTGTGAAATCATCAAATTACTCCTCCCGCTCTCTCTCGACTCTTACTGACTAAAAACAATCCGTGTTCCTCCTAGTGCCCTTTGTGTTACGGTACCTCTTTCGAATAGATTCCGCAGCCCTAGCAGGCACTTGCCCTAGCGGGCCCCGTCTTTTGCTGACAGCTCTTTGAGATTTTTAACACTGCGTTAATAACATGAACCACAATCCTTTATTTGATTAAAATAACACGTATGAATCATTTTGGAGAACGACATAATTTCAGAGGACAATACCATTTGAAGATTTGTGTGAATTTAGCTGTAACTGTCAATATTTGAAATTATAGGTAAGTACAGGATTAGAGTTTTCGCAGACCGTGGATATGTGAAAAGTGATATATGATAATGCAACAACAATGCTTTACGTGTTATAGAAGTTGTTCAGTTGTATTCTATGTAAAACTATGCAATATGTTATCACAATATCGCATCAAACGCTGTTATTTTTTTCACTTTGTCTCACACTAGAAATTGTTCCTGTACCGTGGATGCGTTCACAAACATAATATTAACTCATGTGAGTTTATATGTAGGTATATATTTGTGAACGCACCAACTATAGAAACAGAACAGCCAAACCCGGAAAAACTATCTGTAGGCCATACAAGACTTTTTTCCGTGCGGTAACCAACCCCGCGACAGCGCAGCAGCCAATCGCTCAACCACTAACCGTAAAAAAGTTTTTTCGACGACATGTTGAAAAACTTTTTACCAAAAAATATAACCGACTTCTCCTTAATTTCGGAAGTCGGTTTTAAAAAACGAAGATGCAAAACCAGGTTTAAAACATTAAACATAAAAAAAAATACCCGCCAAATTGAGAAACTCCTCCTTTTTTGGAAGTAGCATAAAAATAATGATCATCAAATGTTGCCGCAATGTTGCTAGCTTATGACAGGCTTTATTAAGAATAGGCACAGTAGATGAAGCCGTATCTCGAGCACTGCTCACTCAATTGATTGAGATTTTTCATTTAGCTCAGTTCACGTAACTTTACTCCGTAACCGTAAAAGTAACAACGCAATCAAATAAATTGCAATTCGTTTGAGGGCAATGGCCCGCTGCATTTCTATAGATGTATGAGAATTCATCAGCTATATCTACAATCTCGATTTTGGCAGCGTTTCGCCCACGTGAGGGTCGAATATTGTCGGGAATGAACTACCGAAATAAAATGTAGGATAAGATAATAGTTTGTTTACAACAACATAATATTAACAATACATACCAAATTGTCATAGCTATGTTCTAATCCAGGCCGTATTCTACCCGTGTTCCAGATTTTGAGGTTCAGTTATTCAGGCATGATTGAACTTGATTGAGATTCCTATTAACTTATCTCAGCTCACACATAATTGAAGAACCCTGACTAAATATAGGAGTCCTCGACGTTCAAACTAATTTACACTAGGCGAATATTAAGCGATTGATTTTGAAGTTAGTTGAATAATTTGTTTGTGTAATAGATCTAACATACTGTGTTATGGTTATAAATTGCTTTGTTATTGTTAATTCTTGAGTAGTTTCATTTAATTGTCAACTGAGTGAAAATTTTAAGAGTTGTAAAATAACTAACGAGCACAAGTCGATGTACCTACGTCATTGGAAATGATCACTGATATGTTGAACCTTATTTCTGTTGTCATTATGTGTTTACATACCCTGTAAAAACTTAATGACAACTGATACTTAAAAATACGAGGAAGGTACTTAAATATAGTTGACACCCGTCATCTTAATATATAAGCTCCTTCCTCGTTTCTCCCTTATTCTATTAGTAGACAAATACGCGTTACGGTCGCGAATCGTATTTTGTTCAACAAACACTTCACTCTGACCGGCAAATTGCAAAAAAACATAAAATATTTGAATTTCGCGGGCTACCCTGGCGCTTCCACCTTAAGTAACCTTAACCTTAAGTAACACCCTAAGTAATCTCGCATGTCCTTCGTAGCAGTGCTACGCCGCGCCGTAGCAACGCTACGGGTACTGTCTCTACGCTTTTTGATAGAATAATATTTTTTTATTTTGTTATTTCAAAGGCTCTTACGAGTAGATAGCTGTTTTATTAAAAGGCTATAAATACTAATATAATTTATTTTTAACTGTTGACTTCAAAGCATTCTTTGGGTTCTCATTTTGTGAAAATAGTTCTATATTTTATGTATACGCAACGTTAAGCAACACGGGGCAAAGGTTTTCGACAAAGATTACTAAAATAATGAAGCAAGAAAAACTACTGTTTTATTGTTTGTGACCAAAATTTCAAAAGAATTTTTATGATTTACTTTCTAAGCACGCGATAGTGATTTTCTATGGGTTGTCAGTGTTGCCGCCCGGGCGGGATCGAGTGTGGGATGTTATGTTTGACTTTTAATTACTTTACTGACGGGTCTTCCGGTTTTGTTTTATTCATGTAAATTGTACCTTAGACTAGAATCTCGAGCAAACCCATCTTAAGTAAAATTAAGGTATGTCTTAATTATGTTATGGTAGGTATAGGCAGTTTTGATTTTTTTAATAAATCGTGTTTTTGATCGATACCTAATTCAATGGTTATAAAAAATCATGTTGCATAAAGATTGCATATAAATTTGTACAATTCTATGAAATATAACTGTAATAGTTAGACAAATACTTGTACATTCAAATTGCATAACTCAGTCGTATCGAGTGGTTGAAATATCTATCTTATACTTACAATATATAAAGCTGAAGAGTTTTTTGTTTGTTTGTTTACTTGAACGCGCTAAACTCAGGAACTTCTGGTCCGATTTGAAAAAATATTTCAGTGTTAGATAGCTCGTTTATCGAGGAAAGCTATATATCAACACGCTAAGACTAATAAGAGCGGAGAAGTAATGAAAATTGTGACGCAGACGAAGTTGCGCGGGTCTACTAGTTATTCATATTTATGCAAATTTATGTCTGCTCTAAGAAAGTCTGCTATCATTTTAAATGTCTTATTTCATCTAAATTTAGGCATTCTACTAATCCTATTATTATTCCTTTATTTTAGGCAACGGTGGCCCATACAAATACAATACACAACAAAACTACTCTGCGCGGTGTCGCGTAGCCTACCACGAAAACGTCGGTAGACTACACCCTGCAGCCAAAACTCTTCCTTTAGGAACCTGTCGAGATGTTGTTTCGGACCCCGCACCACAAACGATTTGAAGTTGGTGTGGTGTCGTGGGTCCAACTTCTCGACCCTCAAGGTCAAAGTTAAGGGGAAAGTTTGTGTGGATAGGTCGATGGATGTTTGTTACTCTTGCACATCAGATCGCCTGAAAGGATCTTCATGAAATTTGGCATAGCGGTATTTTATGGTCTGGAAAACACGTAGGCTACTCATTATCCCGGAAGTATGTTCCCTAGAGATCACGCAGGCGAAGCAGAAGCTAGTCTTTAATAAAAGTTAGCAATATTTGTAGCTTGCCAAGACACCACTTCAAACGTAACAACCACACTTTTATTAATTTATTAGTCTTCATTAATAATAAAAACGAAATGCTATGCATAAGTAATAGCATCTTTTGGGAACGCCTAGATCGATTTGGTTAATTTTCATATGTATTTATATGTCTCAGTCTATAAATATATTCTAGATCCGATTCATAGTGATCCTTCGACTTGGCCGAAAATGAATGGGATTGTTCGAGATGCGAAGGATATTGAAGAATAGTTAATGCTGTTTTTCTTTACTGTTTGAGCTTTGTACGAGTATATACCTGTATTATTTATAATTTTAACATTTTTGCCTTTTGAAGTACCTACGTATTTTTAAACTAGGTAAGGGAATTTGTATTTTCTGCCAATTTAGTTTTAAGATTTCTATCTTAAAACTAAATTGGCAGAAAATACATTTATTTGATGACAGTTTATCACGAATCACGAAACCTAGCACGAATGTTTTTGACGTATAATAGTAACGTAACGTAAAATCTAAAGAGAGAAACACACCTGTCCTACGAACGCAACGTATGCAACGCTTTTGTATCGTAATACAAAAGCGTTGCGTTGTAGTGAGTTCGTAAACACTCATCGTTTGCAACGCAACATACGATACGTCATATGTTGCGTTGCAAACGATGAGTGTTTCTACTGCATAGTTTTTCATATGAAATCAAGAGTCCAGATATCATTATAATACCATACTAATATTCGTTTCATTATAGTATTTATTTGAAATGGATACTATATTCATATTCCGTATGATAGAAATTGTGTATGTCGCATAAAATTAAGCTAACTAGTTAGTTCTTATTTCAAAATTCACTTACGTTAATGGTACTGTAACGTTACAATACGTCAAAACATTCGTACTAGGCCCTCTGGTACACTCACATGTAATAGTATAAAGAGTGACAACGAAATCCAAATAAATCCGAGTGTGTCTCACGGCAGCACCAAAAAGGTTGTATTGTTGATGCGAAACTTCTAATGAATTCGCGCGTATCGGCAAGAGTAGCACGGGACACCGCTCAGCTACCAGCTACGTGGACTGGCAACCTTAAAATGTGGCCAGGACTGACTGGGAGCAGAAGGCAGAGGACCAGCGGGTCTAAAAAGGCCGCTTTAGCAGAATCAGAAAGCAGATCACGCTACCCTTCAGTATCAAATTTTCCCAATTAACCTTGAATCTACCACGTTAGTGATAAAAATGAAAATTAAAGACAGATTGTTGTGTGACTGATATTACGATTCTAATATCATCATCTGCCTAGCCTTTTCCCAACTATATTGGGGTCGGCTTCCAATCAAACCGGATTTAGCTGAATACCAGTATTTTACTTGGAGCGGCTGCCTACCAGACCTCCACAACCCAGTAACTGGGTAACACGGTACTTCACGGCAAGACTGGAGTCAGATTTACTGGCTTCTGACTATCCGTAACGACTGCCAAAGATCTACAAATGTCAGCCGGGACCAACGGCTTAACGTGCTTTCCGAGGCACGGAGGAAACTCGCTATGTTAAGATGGTCACCCATCCACAGACCAACCTTGGTAAGCGTTGCTTAACCTTGAAGATCGACCCATGCGGCTGTTATTATTTAGCCACGAGCTCCTCACATTACGATTCTAATATGATTCTCCTAAAGTGGCCTTTTTAGCCCCCCAGAGCGCCAATTTACTAATTTTCAAGCAACGTTCACATATCGTATTGTTGGATACTACTACCCACCCCAGGAACGCGGGAGGGGCAGTTACTATAAAACCGCCGCAAGCGATGGGCCAAGGGCACTTTTCGTTTGGACTGCGTTGTGTACGGAAGCGCTACCCGTCAGCCGTTCGGTGTAATCTGCTAGACCTGGTATCTCATTATTCTTTTGTTGATTTGATTGGTGATGATTATGTTCCTCTGTTTGTTAAGTTGTTTTCATAAAATACATGTGATTAGTTTTTAGGTTAATTAAACACCCTTTTTTTTTAATCGTAATTTCCCTCGTCTCCTTACATCATAAGTGGGAAAACAATCCAACCCCAATCCAGGCCCCTTGACCTATTTGAATTTCATAACAGAGGAACTTTGTCGTTACCTACCCACGTGAGTACATTTTTTTGTTTAATTTTTCTTTGTTGTTTTTTTTTTATTGGTTTGTGTACGTAAAACTTGTATTGGCGGGTGAACATGCCTAACACGCATAGTTCACGGAGCAGGTCCCGTAGCAGATCGCACCGAAGGCATCGTAGACGCGAACGGTCGCGAGATACGTCACGAAAATCGCGAAATAAGTCACGTAGTCGTCGCGAACGCATTCCCTCTAGAGCACGATCAAACGGGACGCCGCCGCTTGCATCATACATTAGCCAGACACCCCGGTCTACCCCTGCAGAAACGCGCACTTTAGACACAATTTTATCCCGTCTGGAAATAATTGAGAATAAATTTACTTCTACCCCCATTCCGCAATCAGAGTCAACGACGCCGTCCGTCGCCCAGGCTATAGTAGATGCTATTCACTCCATAAATCCGGGACGTTCCCATTATTTTGTGTCAAACTTTGACCCATCTACCCATGACGTGGACTCTTGGTGTGATGAAGTGGATCGCGCTCAGATAGCCAATCGCTGGAGCGATAAAGAATGCCTGTCACGCGTAGCCGGATGTTTAAAAGGCGACGCGAAAACATGGTTAAACGAATGGGTAACCTCTGATAGATCGTGGAGTAGCTTCAAACGCGAATTCAAACCACTTTGCCCCCGAAAATTAGATTACGCAACGATACTTTTTGAAACGATGAATACGACTTCTAACAGATTCACGTCGTACGCTGAGTATGCGAGACGTACGTTGCTCCGCTTGCGCATTGTCAAAGGCCTTAGTGAAGAATTAATGACGCAAATAGTAGTCCGCGGCATAGACGATGCACAAGTGCGGGCAGCGGCGGTAAACGCAGATCTCTCTTCGCAAAATCTGGTGTCCTTTCTATCCATATATGCCAAACCAGATCAAACGAAGGGTGGCTCAACTAAAACTACGGCCTACCCTCAGTCACGAAAACGCGGTGCAGAACGTGCAGATTCGAACCAGCGTAAAACCTGCTTTAACTGTAAGGGCCAAGGTCATTTGTCTCACAACTGCCCAAAAAAATCTAAACCGTCCGAGCCAGTGTCCAAAGCACGCCCCAACGTTCCAACTTGCACGTTCTGTAAAAAGATAGGGCATACGGAGGATGTTTGTTTTGCCAAGGAGAGATCGTCGGGACCACAGGGTCAGCAGAACAAACGCAACGTAAATTTTTGTCAGGAACCTGCGGAAAAAACAGAGACATAACGACTGCCGTAGTACATGGCATACCAGTCGACGTGTTAATAGACAGCGGCGCGCTTAATGTCTCCCTCATATCGTCCGACTTAGTAAAACATTTAGCTTGCGCAGTGAAACCAACTAAGTGCGTGTTGAAGGGCCTTAGTAACCACGAAATTTTGTCCACGTCTTACGCAACCCTAACGGTTGAGTTTACTAACATTTCACTAGAGGCTGATTTCGTTATAGTACCAGCCGCGTTTATGAGTACACCCGTGATAATTGGAACCGATATTTTGAATAAGGACGGCATAACGTACGTCAGAACCAAAGACAGACAATATCTCACACACGCACCCGACAGTCGGGACAAGTCTCATGTGTTCACGGTCGCTAAAGAAACTGACATACCTCTAGTAACACCACTACAAGGTGTAGAGCGGGAATCCCTAAAGAGGGTAATTGATGATTTTGCGGAGTTTTTTATTACGGGCACGGCTACAACAACTGTCACTACGGGCGAAATGCATATCAACGTAACCAGTGACGTACCCATTACATACCGCCCTTATAAACTTTCAATTGCTGAGAAAGCTAGAGTTCGCGAAATTATCAATGACCTTCTACAGAAGGGCATTATCCGAGAATCCGAATCCGAGTATTCTAGTCCCATAATCTTAGTGAAGAAAAAAGACGGATCGGACCGGCTTTGTGTTGACTTTCGCGCCTTGAACAGAGTGACTGTCAAAGAGCGATATCCACTCCCGTTAATAGATGACCATATCGATCGTTTAGGTGACAGAAACATTACGAGATATTCGTCACTTGACATGGCTTCTGGCTTCCACCAGATAAAGATTAGTGACGAGTCAGTCCATCGCACCGCATTTGTGACGCCCGAGGGGCATTATGAGTACTTGAAAATGCCATATGGTCTGACGAATTCGCCCATTGTGTATCAACGCATCATCAACAAAACGCTGCGCAAATTTATCGACGCGGGACAAGTTCTTGTATATATCGACGACGTGCTGTTGATGAGCGCAACAGTGGACGAAGGCGTCGACCTGTTGAGACAGGTTCTTACGACCTTGACTAAGGCAGGGTTTTCCATAAACGTACGCAAGTGTGTCTTTCTCACTACCGAGGTGGAATATCTTGGCCGAATAATAAGTAAGGGTCAGGTTAGGCCGAGCCCTTACAAGATCCAGGCATTAGTAGACTCGCCCGCCCCGGAAAATGTCAAACAGGTTAGGCAGTTCCTAGGATTGGCCGGATATTTTCGGAAGTACATTGAGGGTTATGCAACAAAAACTTTCCCAATTTCGCAAATAACCAAAAAAGGGGTTCAGTTCAAGTGGGGTGCCGAACAGGAAAAAGTGCGTCAAGAAATGATTTCAGTTCTGACCAAGGAGCCTGTATTAGCAATTTTTGACCCGAGTTTATCCACAGAGGTTCATACCGATGCGAGCAGCATCGGTTATGGCGCAATTCTCTTGCAAACCCACGCGAACAGTAGTAAAAGAGTCGTAGCTTACTTCAGCCGAACCACTCAGGGCGCAGAGAGTAGATACCACTCTTATGAGTTAGAGACGTTGGCGGTTGTGAAAGCATTGCAGAATTTTCGACACTATTTGATCGGACTCCAGTTTAAACTAATTACAGACTGCAATGCTCTCAAATCCACCGAACGTAAAAAGGATCTGCTGCCAAGAGTTGCCCGTTGGTGGATGTACCTCCAAGACTTTACTTTTGAGATGGAGTACCGAAAAGGGGCGATGATGTCACACGCCGATTACTTGAGCAGAAACCCCCCTCGTAAAGTGCTTCAGGTCACTCAACATCGCAATTGGGCTCAAATAGCGCAAGCTGCAGATGAAGAGACCCGGGAGCTTCTCCAAAGACTACGGGAGGGCAGCCTAGATCCAAATCGCTATGTTGAAAAAAATGATCTTCTGTACTATAAGTATACTCCCATCGGCGAGCAACCGCGATTCCTTTGCTTTGTTCCCCGAGGTCATAGACTTAGTTTACTTCGAGTGTTCCATGACGAACACAACCACATCGGCTATGAAAAGACCTTGGATTTAATCCTAAAGCACTTTTGGTTCCCAGGCCTTAGGCTATTTGTTAAAAAGTACCTTGAACATTGCTTGATATGCATCTCTAAGAAACGTGTGCCTAGGGCTCCACAGCAAAATAAATCTTCGTGGGAAAAACCCGATCAACCTTTTTCAGTTTTACACTCAGACGTACTAGGTCCACTTCCCGAGTCAAACGGCTTCAAGTTTGTTCTCCTTATTGTGGATGCGTTTACGAAGTACACGCTCCTTTACCCGATTTATGGGCAGGATGTAGAAGAACTTTTAAGAGTTTTCACAAACGCAGTTTCACTTTTTGGTGTGCCAAAAATGATTGTTACCGATAGAGGCAGAATGTATCAGTCCGCTAGGTTCCTAAATTTTGTTAAGGATATGGGATCGGAGATACATTTGGTAACTGCAGAGATGCACCAATCGAACGGCCAGGTCGAAAGGTACGCCCGCACCGTTCTGAACCTTCTTCGCATCGAGACCAATCACAAAGGGGCAGCCTGGTCCGAGACGCTGTGGAGACTTCAACTGACCCTCAACGTGACCAAGCAGAAGACGACTCAGGCATCGCCGTTAAATCTGCTGGTGGGTACCGACGCGGCAACTCCTGTCATCAGGTCACTGGTTCGTGATGTCACCTTGGAAGGTGTACAGCCGAATCGCGAAGCACAAAGAGTGTTACGCCGAGCCCGCGCAACTGAGTTACTGAAACAAAACCAGTCTCGACAGGACGATTACGTAAATCGAAGCCGACGCACACCAAAAGTTTTTAACGTGAATGATTTGGTTTTCGTCATTAAGTTTTCGCAGGCAACTGGAAAGATGGATCACGGGATGCGAGGGCCGTACAGGGTCACACGCGCACTACCGAATGGGCGGTATGAGCTGCGTTTGTTGGCCGGCTCCTATGGTAAAACTACGCAAGCTGCTGCTTAGTACATGGTGCTCTGGAAAGGGGAGTGGTGTCCTGAGACATGCACTGCATTCTTTGAGCGTGAGTATACTTGCGTAGTATGAGGGGTCTGCATTGCTATAGAGGGTTGTACAGATCTCGGAGTGAGACAGTAGATGGACTGCGAGACGTCTACGTCAGGTAAACTGCGAGGTACCTGACCGGTCTCACGATGTACCACGTATAACGGATGTCGTTCCCGAATAACGTGTGTTTTGATGTGTAGAGGACGGACTGCGAGACGTTCCTTTCGGTGATTTGGTAATCATCCTACACGATTGGTCATGTAGAGGACGGACTGCGAGACGATCCTTTCGGCTATAAACGCCCTACATGACAGCGAATGAACATGGATCCATGTGTGATGCTTGATGTACGAATGTCGATGACATGAGTTATGATGTTTCTGTGTGATGAATGGAACTCTATGGAGTACTAAGATGACATCTTGGTACCCCATAGACTAGTTAGCTAGTCAGTTAATTTGTGTGATGAATGAAAGAAAAAGGCCACGTAAGACGAATCGAGTGCAAGGAAAAGAACAGGCAAATGTGTTTGCTCCTTGGTAGGCGTTAATCTCCCTATTGATTTTTTCAGAAGACGACCTGACTGAAGACGCCACTTCTGCTCACCATGATGCAGAGTCAGTCGCTGGGCCCTCCCGTCCAGCCGCTGAAACCCACGGAGCAGCCATGCAGAGCTTGCCGGACCTTTCTGATGCCGTCGAGGACGACGCATGATCAGGATGCCCGTGTTGGATACTACTACCCACCCCAGGAACGCGGGAGGGGCAGTTACTATAAAACCGCCGCAAGCGATGGGCCAAGGGCACTTTTCGTTTGGACTGCGTTGTGTACGGAAGCGCTACCCGTCAGCCGTTCGGTGTAATCTGCTAGACCTGGTATCTCATTATTCTTTTGTTGATTTGATTGGTGATGATTATGTTCCTCTGTTTGTTAAGTTGTTTTCATAAAATACATGTGATTAGTTTTTAGGTTAATTAAACACCCTTTTTTTTTAATCGTAATTTCCCTCGTCTCCTTACAGTATCTTAATTGCAATCTGTCAAAAATATGTGAAAAATGAGGGTTTTTTAACAAATCGTGACTGACATTTGAATGCGAACGTTTTACTTGGAAATTAGAAGAATTGGCCTTCTGGTGTCATGCGACAATGGACAATGAAATATTAAGTTTATCGAACATTATAAACCTATTTAAATTTGAAAGGATAAACAGACGTGCCGACAGAATCCATTACACTAAACGGATTACAGTGGAGTTGTTACGTTCCTGGGATGACGCCATTTTGTTATAATTTACTTAGTAAACTTGTTGAGTTGAGTTTAGGCGGCGATGGTCGGTTCTCAACGCTTCAATCAATTCGGTTGTCTTAAATTCTCAGTAGTAAATTTTCAGACTGCTGAAAAAACCCTTCGTCTAATGTTTTAAGGATTTAATAAATAAAAGCAATTGACGTGTTTAAAAGTTTTGTTTTTACCTTAATATTTGTAAGAAGTTTTAAACCGGAATTAGGTACTCAATTAATTCTTAGTTTTCTGACTTTGTATACCTATGTTACTGATAAAACTTTAAATCCAAGGATTTACCATAGATCGGGTTTTTGGATTATTTATTAAAAACCAACTGAAATTACTCTTTCAGGACCACAGTCCATAACAATCAAGGGTCGATATAAACTACTGCGTTTTAGAATAATCCCCAAACTTACATCAAACTGAATTAATGAGCTGAAAGATAAACAAAACAATCTGAAAGAACTGCATATACTTAGTGAAGAGGGTTCAAAGTCCTGTAAATGAGGTGAAGTGTTTTATTTTGCAGAATAAGGCACTCGACCTAGTGTGTCGATTTGTTGTTCTGGGGGAACATGTGCACACAGACAGCCGGGGGTAAGCACGAATTTGAGTCATGTTTTGCGAGACACCGTGTATACCTACAGGATTACCTCGGAGACATTGCGCCAATGGTAAGATCATTAAAAATAAATAGACATCTCCTTTCAAGGTTCCGTAACCAACGGAACCCTATTACTAAGCCTTTGCGGTCTATCCGTCTGTCAGTGGGCTGTATCTCAAGAACCGTATTAGGTAGACAGTTGAAAAGAGACTATTCATATTGGGTCCAAAATCGAAAGTGCCGCCAATGAAAAAAAAATGCAGCTGAAGCTGAACGGCCTACTTGATTCTTCTTTACACATCGGTCATCGGATGAACTTTGACAGTACCTACCTGAGTTTTGTTGTGTTTTATTTAACTTACAGTTCCACATTCCGAGAATTGTCAATATAGTCCGGTCAATTTAGACATCGGACGGTATAAAAATTCGCATCCAGCTTAAAGTTGGTGGGATTGTTCAAAACACAATCATAAATTAAACCTAAAAAGTCCTCGTCGAGCCGATACTTGGAAAAAATTACTTGGGTCAAAGGTTACAAAAACGGGTTTTTCGCGATTTTCAGCAAACTGTAAGTTTTATCATAAAATTAGTTTAGATAAAAATTGTAGATCAGATAATTATGTATAGTAAATGACTAGATATTTATTTTCTATGAGCCACCGTTTCTGAGATATATTGATTAAAAATGTTGGAAGAGTTGTAATTGTTAGAATATGCACACGTTTTCACTCCACCTTGAATGACCACTCGGGTCCCAAGCTGAGCTGAGAATCTACACTGACGGATCAAAGACATGCACCGGAACCGGAGTTGGAGTTTACTCCAATGACCTTAACATCAGAATATACAGACCGCTAGGTAAACTCAACACCGTCTATAAGGCGGAATGCGTGGGCTTTATCCTGCAATAGAAGCTAGGATACATTGGCATACTCTGCAACTCTGCAACAGCGCCTCAGTCCTTCAATCCCTAAGGAAGCATCACACCACCACGAAACTCATACAAGAATGCCACAATGCACTAGAACGCATCACGGTGACCAACCGCAACACCGTGGATAAAAAAAAGGACACAGCGGATCAGTGCTAGGAAATGACAATGACACGTATTACGGACAGTCCTTTATGCAGAGCATGCATGGAGGAGAAAACAGTCTTGCACGTACTCCTTGAGTGCACAGGTGTTACTAAAATACGGAGTCAAACAATGGGGTCACAGAACTCACTTGCAGATGTTTTGAACAAACCCGGGAAACTAATCTGTTTCTGGAGGGAGGTCGGCTGTTTGGAGTAACGGCTGCCATGGCTCACGCACAATGGTTCAAAATTAGGATTAAGTGCGGAAACCAAATCCTATCCTAGATAGATGGATACCGTTTTGCTGAAAATCGCGAAAAGCGCGTTTTTGTGACCCTGACTAATTATTTGTTCAGGTATCGGATCGAGGAGGACTTTTTAGATTTCATTTATGATAGTGTTTTGAACAATCCTACCAATTTTGAGCTGGGTGCGAATTATTGTAACTTCACTCCTATTTTTAAGTTTAATTTGACCAGACTCCTTTGATTGGTTTTGAAAATTAATATTTTAATTCTGTACCGCAATAACATTTTATCATACAATAGGTATGCATATATCAAACCATCTAAATAAATATGCGTCACTGTCTAATAGAACCGCGAATAAGAATGTATGGGGAATTTTCGGTACTAATAACTATTCATTTATTCTTCATTTCTTTCTATGTAGGTTTTGAAACCACTGACCTCATTTCCCTCTTTATGACTATGGGTTTCATTTTTTAATTATTCTTACTTACCTCTTAACCCGGTTCTAAAATTCACGCAGTTGAAGTCGCGGGCAGAAAGCAGTTTCTAAACTCAATATTTTTCGTAAGCTAGCAAGTTTGATGTTTGAAGTATTTGAAAGCATGAAATAAATAAATTTATTTTTGCCTGTTTCTTGAGATGAAAGCTATTAATACAGACACTTCAGTCTAGAAAAATAAAACTTTTGCTTTTTTATTACTTTACGTGAGGGAAAAATAATGTTTGATCCATACACAAAAGTGAAAGTGCTGATTTTATCATGATTTGCCGGTGTTATTAATCCTTTGTTGCGTTCAGGTGTGTTTCAAAATTTTGTGCTTTAGGCATTTTAGTCTTTTATTTTATAATATTTTTATAAATAATGTCAATGTTGATACGAACATAAAATGACTACGATTATGTGTCCAAGGTCACAAAAATACACACTTACTCGGTGGAAATAATTTTATATCACAAATTTTAACAAATAACAACTTTAAGGTACTGATCTATGTAAAATATATAAAAAAAAATATAACGAAATTCTGACACCTCTAATCTGCAAAAAAGTGACATAGGTATTACCTCGACAACGCCCATGGAACATCTAATTTGATCTAAATAGACAGTAATGTAAATACTTTTAAAAGACAAAAGAAGAGATAGGGATAGAATGAGGGTGGCTCGGAATAAATAATGCCAAAAGTAAATTTCAGATTTTATAACATAAAAGTATTATGAAATCAAAACCTGTTGTAAATTTAGCTAGATAAGGTTATTTTATATGTTCAAAAGCAGTTTTTATTACATCAATCTAATGCATTACGTCATGAAAATGAAAATGGCAAAAAGACAGATCGAACTTTGTATTTTTTTGTATCAAGAAAATTTCTTCGCATCGTGTATTCCTTTAGAATTTGGGTAGATCATATAGTCAAGAAATATAAACCAAAATATCAAATCCTTATTTTAGGTACTTTACGCGAAAAAACAATTCTCAAAACAGCCACTACCACCACTGCTGAGACCCGACGGGACGCTGGCCTACTCCGAGGAGAAAGCGAACTTGTTTGCTTCTTTGTTTGCGGAATCTTCACGTCTGGATCTTGGTGGCGCGACGCCCTCCGCCTCTCCTGGTGAATGCGAGTCGAGTATGTCGAACATTCGCATTCATCAGAAGGATGTCCGTACGGTACTGTGTAACCTAGACGTGAACAAGGCTAGTGGTTCCGACGGGATACCGGCAATTGTACTGAAGACTTGTGCGCCTGAGTTGTCTCCGATCTTGACACGCCTATTTCGCCTTTCGTTCGAGACTGGAAAGGAAGCAAGCTAACGTGCAGCCCGTGCCCAAGAAGGGTAGTCGAGCTGACCCGTCGAATTATAGACCCATCTCGGTAACGTCCATACTCTGTAAGACTATGGAACGCGTGCTGAATCATAAGCTCCTGGCGTACCTAGAAGCGAATGATATCCTTAGTGACCGACAATACGGGTTTCGCCGAAATCGGTCAACTGGGTATCTTCTAGCGTATGCCATTCACATCTGGAGTGAGGCCATAGAGAAGCACGGGGAGAAACTGGTGGTCTCCCTTGACATCTCGAAGGCCTTCGACAGGGTCTGGCACGATAGGCTTATTAGTAAGCTTCCTTCCTTTGGTCCGCTCGCCAGTTTGTGTGATTGGATCGCAGATTTCCTGAGGGATCGGTCTATCCGAGTGGTCATAGATGGCTGCTCGTCTGGACTGCTGGATATTAATGCCGGGGTTCCTCAGGGGTCGGTGCTTTCAGCAACACTGTTCTTGCTGCATATTAATGATCTGCTTAAACCCGGTACCTTTGGGTATGCAGACGACAGCACTGTTGCTGAGAGATACGTGTCCGACGCACGAGCTGGTGGGTCGCAGATCCGGTCTCTCCGGGAGGCAATAGTTGAGCGCTTGAACGTGTCCTTACAGGCTGTCACTGAATGGGGCGATGCCAATCTGGTCAAGTTCAATTCTGCTAAGACTCAAGCGTGTCTATTTTCCGCCAAAAGGAGCCAATTCCGCCCAGCTCCATCTTTCCGCGGTGAAACCGTGCCGATAACCGACCATCTTGAGCTTCTTGGGGTTACATTAACATCTACTCTTAATTTTGGCCCTTACATAGAGGCAAAAGCTCAAGTGGCTGCAAAGAAGTTGGGGATTCTGGCTAAGGTGAGACGGTCCTTCACGCCGGAACAGCTGCTCAAACTCTATCAAGCGCAAGTTCGATCGTGTATGGAATACTGCTCTCATCTTTGGGATGGATCTGCCACATACTAGCTTGATGCCCTTGAATTAATTGAGAAACGAGCCAAGAGGATCATCGGCAATGAGAGGCTCGTCGCGTCGAAGCTCCAAAGTCTTGAACATCGACGACGAGTTGCTAGCCTGTCGGTTTTTTACCGGTTGCAATTTGGGGAATGTGCGATGGACTTGCATAATTTAATTCCGCCAAGCTCGTTCGATCATCGGACCACAAGATGAACGGCGATGCGCCACCGGTACATGGTGGACATCCCACCCATACGCACAAAACGTTTTGGGAACACATTCATAGTGCGTACAGCTAAGGAGTGGAATTCCCTGCCGAAGTCTGTGTTTCCTGATTGCTACAACCCGGGAGTCTTTAAATCAAGAGTGAACAGGTTATTTTTAGGCAAGCGTGCTCCATCTTCGACCACATCCTCGCTTACCATCAGGTGAGATAGTGGTCAAACGCCTGCCTATCAATAGTAAAAAAAAAACTGCCTTATTATTCGCTTATCCCCTTAATACCAATTTGGCTTTTATCAAGAGTATTTGAATGAAGTTGAATGATTGATTGCCGAGATATTTACTAATTGGTAAATATCTATTTTAGATTCAAGTCTGTTTTCAGAAATGTTCAAGATTGATTTAAATAACTATATTACGTATGTTTATCTTAATTTTCGTATACGCATTTCTCGTTTTCTCCCGTTTCCGTAAAAAAAATCGGGAAATGCTCTCTTAGTGCTCCCCTGCAGCCCTCAAGGAAACTATATGCCAAATTTCAGGTTTCTACGACCAGTAGTTGTGGCTGTGCGTTGTCTGCCAGTCACTCACTCACTCACTCACTCAGTAACGGAAGAATTTTATGGTATTACGTGCCTTCTTTTACACCAAAATTACAGTAATGCAGTTTCTTCTAAAACTTACTTTAACTTAATTTATTTTTTTATTACAGGCATCTAGGGCCCATAAATAAAATACATAAACATAAAACATTACCAGCTATAAATAATTTAATAAATATTACAAGTGATTAACAATAAAATACAGCAAGCTGCTGCTGCTGCTGTATTTGCATCACATTATCGATCCCAGACCAATAAGCGAAAGGGCAAAAGCTGTTAGTGGGGATTAGGTATTTCTCAGCAGCGGTACTGTTGGAAGTTGGTGGTGTGACATCTCCGAGCCTCAGAAAGCACGTTAAGAGGAAACATGGGCGGGGACACTTTGTATCTAAAAAGTCATAATTTGCGGTTTGGCTCTCGACTGTTTTCTCCTCCAATATTGAACCGATTTAAGAGATATATTATTTGAACATAAGGACACAATGTACATCCTTTCTATTTAGTTTGTGAAATATTCTGTAAATCGGTCAAGTATTGGAGGTAAAAACCTATGTCAAATTCAAATTCAAATTCAAAGCATTTTATTTCAAATAAACCATTCACAGGCACTTTTGAAACGTCAAGGTCGGTCAGTCAAAAACATGGAAGCTATTTGCACGTTCCAAAGCGTAGATCTCTATGGAGAAGAACGTGCAAGAAACTCCACGGACACTCTTTTAAATCATGTTCTGGTTTTACAAAATTTCAAGTTACATATACTTGTTGCTTCTGCATGTGAGGACAATGCAAAGGAAAAAAAAAGGGCTTATTATAAGAATTTTAAATATAAAGATTAAAATAAGCCAATGGCAGTTAAGAGATGACCAGTCTCAACCGACGGCGCCTGTTCACGAACATGACGCGTGTATCGGCACCCTTCAGCTCAACCATTTCGAAGGGAACCGAATGATCAAACCCACGCGCCGCCATCAGCGAGACATTTGAGTGAGCATGACATGCTCTCAACCACCATGCTCGTTCATGTCCAACAAGTAAAACTATAACTACTCACATAAAATGTAAATGGTTTCATGGTACTCACATTTACAAAATTTGAAAAATATGCTTCTACTTTACACAAAACTATGGTTGTCAATGACCAAATAATGAAAAATAAATTAATAAAGACAACGATTAAGTTCTTACATCAAAAAGAATAAATAAGTAATTATAATAATAATATAATTTGTATGTATATAAGAATAAATAAACGAAATAATGTAAGAACCTCTAAAAAAAACAAAGGAGCGAGCATCTCTTCCAAATATAAAAACCTAAAAAGTGGACCTAAGCAGCTGTGACTGTGGAGCAGGACCAGCATTTAGCCAAGCGTTTTTATCCAGGATATAATCTTCCAGTTTATAATACGCTTGTCTACATAGTGTGCGTTTTATGCATGCTTTAAATTTTCTCTCATTCAGTTCGAGAATATCAACTGGTATTTTATTATAAAATTTAATACAGTACCCCATAAAAGAAGTGTGTACTTTGGCCAATCTGAATCGGGGTTGATCTAATTTGTTCCTATTTCTAGTATTAAAATTATGCCTGTCACTAATCTTGCTAAAGAGATGAAGATTTTTCCGAACATACATAATATTTTCGTAAATGTATTGACAAGGTACCGTCATGATGTTGATATCCTTAAACAGTTCTCTTAGGGAATCACGCCGACGGAGATTGTAAATGGCTCTGATGGCTCTTTTCTGCAGGATAAATATAGACTCGATGTCTGCAGCACGTCCCCATAATAAGATACCGTAAGACATGATACTATGAAAGTAACTAAAATAGACCAGCCTCGCGGTATCTATATCGGTAAATTGACGGATTTTTCTGACAGCGTATGCTGCTGAACTTAGCCGTCCCGCAAGAGATGTTAAATGAGGACCCCATTGTAGCCTTGAGTCAAGCGTAATCCCCAGGAAAACCGTGTTTTCGACGAATTCTAGTTTCTCCTTGTTCAATACTATGTCGCAATCATTTCTTTTAACGTTCGGTAAGGCAAATCTGATGCATTTAGTTTTTTTCCCATTTAATACTAAATTATTAGCAGTAAACCAATTTTGGACCTGCTGTAGGGCGTTATTTACGTCGTCAAGATTTATGGAACGTCTATCTATCTTAAAAATTAAGGACGTATCGTCAGCAAATAATACCATATGAGGGTGATTTTTTAAAAGATGGGGTAGATCATTAATATATACTAGAAAGAGGAAAGGACCCAAAATAGAGCCTTGTGGTACCCCCATTTTGACTTTTAAACCCCGTGAATTGACACCATTTATTTGAACTTGCTGCTGTCTATCATTTAAGTAAGATTTTATTAGACTGAGTGCAAGTTTACTTAGTCCGTAATGTCCTAGCTTTAGGAGCAAGGTTTCGTGATTTACACAATCAAATGCCTTGGAGAGGTCACAAAAGATTCCTATGGCATCTTGTGCCTCTTCCCACGCTGAGTATATGTGTTTTAACAACGTGGCACCAGCGTCAGTCGTACAACGACCCCTGGTAAAACCATACTGTTGATCGTGTAAAATTTAATTGATGTTAAAATGATTGAGCATCTGATTGAGCATTACTTTTTCAAACACTTTGCTAAAAACCGGCAAAACAGATACAGGTCTATAATTATTGGTGTCTTTGCTGTCGCCCGATTTAAATAGTGGTATAACCTTACTATATTTCATTATATCCGGAAAGACTCCTTGGTCCACACATAAATTAAATATTAAAGCCAAGTATGGTGCTATAGTTTCAATTATGGACGTGCACACTTTAATAGACATTCCCCATATGTCTTCGGTCAATTTGATTTTGATTTGCCGGAAAGCTTTTATGACTGTCACAGGGTTGATATGTTTGAACTGGAATTCAACCGTACAACCTGGAACGTTAGCTTTTAATAAATTATATGAGACCTCAGGTGAAGAATTTAAATATTCCGTAGTTTTAGTTGGTATATTGGTGAAAAAATTTACAAATTCTTGAGCTACTTCTAAATTAGAGCTTTTGGCACCATGTGTAGCCTCCAGTAAATAATCAGTGTTTCGTTCTTTATTTCTATTAGTTTCATTATTAATAACTTTCCAAACTGTCTTTATTTTATTTTCTGACGATTTGATCTTTTTGCTAATATATAGGGCTTTAGCTACCTTGCAAGTATTTCTGAACACTTTAGAATATTTGTTTACAAACTTATTAAAAGAATCAGTGTTTATGACAGGCTTAAGGCCCTATAGCTCATATAGTCTTTCCCTACTTATCCTAATGCCTTTAGTCGCCCAGTCACTAAATACATACTTAGGGAAAGTATCCTTAGACTTCTTTTCAAAAGTTGCATTGAATTCCTTTAGAACCACTGAAAAGAAATTATCATAAAATTTATTAGCATCTTCAATGTTATGGCCTAGAAAATTTAACTTATTTTGTAAGGTACCATTGAATTTAGCTAGTTTGCCAGTTGTAATTGGCCTATATTGTATATGAATTTTTTCCAAGGCTGCTTTAAACTGAAATGTTACCAATTGACCACTATGATCAGAGGGAAGGTAATTAACTATGGCTTTATCTAAATATTCACAATCGCAGAATACATTATCGATACAGGTTGAAGAAGTTGGTGTTACCCTAGTCGGTTCTGTAAACACATTAGACAAATTAAACGATTTAAAAAGGCTTATAAATCTGCTGCTATTTGAATTAATTTCTAAAATATGAATATTAAAATCCCCACAAATAATCGCGGGCTTGTTACCTGCTGCAAGTTTCGCAAGGATATCTTCCATTGTTGACTCAAATAAAGTAAAGTTTTGAGGGTTTGGGGGTCTGTACACGCACACTATGATATGCTTATCTAGCTCAACACAGGACAGTTCGATGCAATGTTCCACTGATAAGTTAACGATGTCATTACGTTGCTTAAATTTTAAGTTTTTTTTTAATAAGATGATGGAACCACCACGTAACATAGATTTTCGGTTAAAACAACTGCCCACATTATATTTTTCATAACTAATTAGCATCTGGTAATCCTTCAACCAGTGCTCACTAAAACATACAATGTCAAACATTGTTCTTTCTAAAAACATTTCAATTTCTAATAATTTGGAAGAGACACCTTGAATATTTTGATGAAATAATTTCAAGGCATGCTGCTGACTCCCTTTTTGACAACTATTTACTAAAGAGCAAGAAGATACCTTGTTAATGGTAGGCAAAACTATTCTGTCGCTGGTATCCTCTGTTGTCTTATGTACTAGTTTAAATGAGTATCCATAGAGATACATGGAAACTCCGTACAATTTTTATAAGTATTTGTAGCACTAGAGCTACCGTTACTAAGGCTCTCCACCTGATTCTTAGTAAAATTACTAAACATTGTGGATTTAATTATACAAGACTGCGACATACTACTTATGTCTGAGTTAATAAAATAAGCTAATAGCCTTGCTATTGTGTGTCTAAAACTAATTGGCAAATACACTGTATCCCTAGTCGATTTTAAATTTTCCACAAAAATGTTTGTGTCAAAAAACATAAACTTGTCACTATAGTGACTTACTAAAAAGTGCATGTGTTTATTTAAACTATGAATATAATTATTTTGTCTACTTGACAATTGTTCAAAATAAGGAAATGCACACAATATAATTTTATTACAATTGAACTTTAACATCTCAGTTAAATTGTCCGTGATATCTGCTTTTTTTACATTTAAACTATTCCCTATAAACACTGTAATATTGGTATTAGAACTAAAATTATTGTTTCTTAATGACGCCATAATATGCTTGTATGATGAACTTGGCATACAGTAATTTTGTATAGGATAACTCAGGTTGTTACTTAATAATTTACCTAAACCTCTTCCTATGCTGTCTGAGAACATAACTGAATGATAACCACTTTTCACAGATAAGAAACTATTAATCTTGGGCTGTTCAATTTGAGATAAATCCTGTTCACAATCAATTACAACTTGGTTGATGACACAGCCTTGCGATAAATTCACCGCCTGGGACGGGACGTCCGTGTCTGCCTATGTTTCCTCTTAAGCTGTTGATCTTGCGTCAGATCTCTCTCCGGTCGTGTCGAATACCATCGTATCGTATTATGAGAGTGATGGAAAAGGGAGTACCTTTATGGTCACCGATGACTATTTTCCCTTGATATTAGTCGCCTTCAAAGGCCGAAATTCTTCAGAAGGACTATTATTATAATCTAAAAGAGCGTTTGCTTTATTAATGGCTTGAAGTGGCAACCGGTTAACAAATTATGTATTGTTAAAATCTCATTTGATATAATATCTAATCTCTATTATAATTTGAGCAATGGACATGAGATTTATAATTTTATTATTTTTAACAGCCTTGATATTCTTCATTATTAAACAGTAGCTACATAATAAACTCACTTAGGTTCTTACTGAACTGATTTACTACCTAAACTAACTTGGTAAACCAAAACGGTTTTTAGAAACTTGTTCTCTAGTTTTATTTGCTTCTGAGAAACTCAACAATGTTGCTTTTATGTATACAATTTACGAATAACGCTGCAGGCAGTGCTTCGATAGATTTATTTATGATTTGGAGTGAATTTTGTTGTTTTTTTTTTGTTTATCACTACACAAAGTCGCTTCCGCTCTCTGTCTGTCCCTATGTATGCTTAGATCTTTTTAAACTACGCAACGGATATTGATGCGGGTTTTTTAGTAGATAGATCGATCGTTCTCGAGGAAGGTTTTAATATATAATTTGCAGAAGTGCGAAGTCGGAGCGGGTCGCTAGTGTTTGAATAATATTGATTTAACAACATAACCAAAAACACAACACGCCTACCTACATTTTATTTTTTACTACACCCTCAAGTCAGCAATTATGTTTAAGTCCAACGTTATAGGGAGTGTCTATTGCCTTGAACCGGACCTAGATATGCTGCTGCTGAAAAATTCAACATGGTAAATCCCAGTAATACTCTGAATAGGGTAGTAGACTAAAGAAATATTATAGGTCCGTTAGATAGATAACCACAAAATATCCGACACGTATTATTTTTCAAAAAGATAAGACGCTTTTAAAATTCTCAATACGTCACGCCGTGGTATAATTTTGAGTTGTGACGTCACGAGCTCCCGAGTTTTGATGCGTTTTATCTTTGTCAATATTCATTGATTTACAAAAACGACAATTACGTGTTTATTAATTTTCAATACTTTAACTGACGGACTAACTTAACTGGAAACTAGCCTGTTAAACTCAGGAACTTGATGATTTATGACAAGACAATTTAATTGATATCCAATTCTAGAGTCGTTACGTTGCTCTATGTTTATTTTCTGCTAGTTTAAAATCTATAAACGAATCTATAATATTTCTTCTCGAACTCCTAATATGGGTATCTCGCTATCATATCGCAAAATCTATCTCATAACAAGCACTCCATTTGTTCGGTGGTCTCATAGGCCAATCGGGCAGATTGTTACAAGATCGCTCGACCGTCATTGGACGCCATAATTAATCCTAGCACGCAACCTGATCGCATCTGCTGATGACTTCTATTTTACCCTGTCATAGTTTTCAGGTCATTCTATAATTTCCAAGTTACTTTAATGGCACCCATTACGTGACGAGGGTCATTAGGACAAGTCAAACAGAGAGGCTTGATGGCTGACGTGTTGATAGCGTATGGCCAGGACTGTGTAAATGTGCCGCATTGCAATCGGGATATTTATGCAATCGAATTAATGTTATAACATTATAAGGGGGCCCTTTTGCTATGAAATTATTGGGAGGCCATTCATTGTTCCCATTGTTGGCCTCGAATCGCACCTTCGCAATTACCTCAGTGGACAGGTGGACGGAATTATTATTTGATTGTTAGCAATTAGATTAATAAAGGCAGATAAAAGAGGCAGACTAAACCATAATAATTATGCCTGAGGACAGTGAGCTTAAAGATAATAATGTAATGAAATTATGACTCTGCACACTGCAGAAATAATTGTGGCAACTGCCTAGCTAATTGAGTTGACTGAAGGCAAACATTTGCTGTTAAATCCGATGTTACCATATCAAAAACGATGTACACGTGCTGTAGATGTTCGCTGGGAATATACTAACGTGCAAATGTTTGCCGTCAAGTAATTGCCATTTTTGTAATAAGACAGGACCATGTTTGTGGTATTGAGATTAAGGGATTTTACTTAGGCTTTAGGCATCGGTCCGATGACCATAATCTACTATATTCCTTGTCGTTTTAATTATATGTATTATTCAGGTGATTGTGGCCAATAAATCGTTGACCAATGCATCATTATGAGTTATTTTATGCAATGCCATAGTTATGATAGCCCATTTATCGAGGAATGCTGTAGTCTATATATCATCACGCTAAGACCAATAGGAGCGGAGCGGACGAAGTTGCACATGTCAACTAGTACTAATATATTATATAAAGCTGAAAAGAGTGAAGAGTTTGTTTGTTTGCTTGAACGCGCTAATCTCAGGAACTCTTGGTCCGATTTGAAAAATTATTTCAGTATTAGATAGCCCATTTATCGAGGAAGACCTACAGTAGCGGAGCAGACGAAGTTGCGCGGGTCAACTAGTCATTTTATAAAGACAGCGAACTTTCCTTCGCCGATGTCAGTGACGCCCGTGAGAACTTACGAGCGGTAGAACTCAGGCATTCTACTACTAACTTTGAAGTGATGACCAAATTAGGCAAGCTGGTCGAGCACTGGTTCACCACGAGGCGATGGACCGGGATAAACTATTCTAATAACAAGAGGTAAATTTAATTTAGTGTGCTTTATTTTTTTAGCACACTTTTTGTCCCTGGAGTATTCCAGAGACAAAAAGTGTCCTAACCCAGGAAACAGTCTACCAGTCTGTCTAGTTTTATCTCAATCCGTATAGCCTAAAGACGTGAAGATGCAACCAACAAACGAACTCATTATTAGTTACGATAAATCAGCCAGGATTTAATAAATGTTTAGTTGACACAAATAACATTCTGTGCTCACAGTGACACAGTGCTCGCATAAAATTACTGAAGCAAATCATCTTTATTATGATGGTGAAGTAGATAAACCGAGAGATTCGGCATCAATGTCGAATCGATTCTCCATTACACGTCCCGCTTGCGATCTAAGGCGACGGGGATAGACAGGCGATCGGAAGTAATATTATCTATTTTAATATTATAAAGCTGAAGAGTTTGTTTGTTTGTTTGTTTGGTTAAACGCGCTAATACCAGGAACTACTGGTCCGTATTGAAAAATTATTTTAGTGTTGTATTGTTTGAAAAAAATAGATTAGCGCGTTGAAGCAAACAAACAAATAAATAAACAAACAAACTCTTAAGCTTTATATATTAGTATAGGTAGAAATATAGATAAATACACTATTATTGTGGCATAGGCCATCATTCTCTATCTCCATCATAGACTTTATCCATCGCTTTCCACCAGGCCTGATCGAGGTTAAGAGCAAGCTCATTCCTACATAAAAAAGCAGAGCTTCTTGGTAGGTTCGCTTCATCGTGGACTTTGTCTCTGTCATCTTTGACATAGACTAGAGTCAAGAGCAAACCCATTACAAATAAAAAATAAAAAAAAAGCTGCGTGAAAAGCCATTAAGTATAAAAAAATAAATAAAAGCCTAATAGCTTTTTTATCGTTATAAAATACTACTGTTAATAATTATGTTAGTTTGTAGTGTATTTAATAATTTAAACTTATTTAAATTTTCGGAATTCCATAGATATATTTTTATTTTCTATGATGAGTGAGATCATGTATCTTTCTGGAACATCTGATTTGATGATGTTTATGTCGCAGGCGCTTTCATCATCGCTTGTACTATAATTCTGAATCTGATTCGTATTCGTACGTCCATTTTGAAGACGTTACCTTATGTACAGGGTTTGCCCATGACGTAATTTTCGCATTATTTATATGATTATTTCCGATTCGAGTAATTATTTACTCATCATTTATTATTTATTTATTTATTTTAAACACTTTCAGCATAAAAATGTGCAGAGGCGGACTTAATGCCATAGGCATTCTCTACCAGTCAACCTTTGGGTAATGCAGAGAATAGTCGTAGGTGCAATAAAGAAAATTTAAAGCGATTGATAATTCATCATCTGCCTAGCCTTTTCCCAACTATATTGGGGTCGGTTTCCAGTCAAACCGGATTTAGCTGAATACCAGTGTTATACGCGGAGCGGCTGCCTACCAAACCTCCACAACCCATTAACTGTGTAACACGGTACTTCATAGCAAGACTGGAGTCACATTTACTGGCTTCTGACTATCCGTAACGACTGCCAAAGATAAACAAATGACAGCCGGGACCAACGGCTTAACGTGCTTTCCGTGGCTCGGAGGAAACTCGGTATGTTTAGATGGTCGCCCATCCACAGACCAACCTTGGCAAGCGTTGCTTAACCTTGAAGATCGACCCGTGCGGCTGTTATTATCTAGCCACGAGCTCCTCAAAGAGTAATTATTTAGTAAAATGTGTAATTCCAACCTTTTTATGAAGTTCTTGAAGGATTATTCTTGTAAGGGTTGTAATTGCATTTTGGGTTGATTCGTTGTAACTTTTTCTTGACTATTTTTATCTGCGATCGTAGTTCTCTGACTACTCAGTGCGGCAGGTATTTTTTTTTAATTTAAGCAGTTGTATCTTTAAGCACGTCGTTAAATCTTTAAATTCAAATCTGTGGTCGATTTTATTTTTGTAGATTTTCGTCTGCCGTTTCCGCTTCTACATATTCCTGGGCTTTATGGAATTTGAGTAAGTTGTCATGTAGGTTTTCAATTCGTAGTGTAATCTCGTCGTCGGAGATGTCGGTCAACGCATTGATTGTATTTTGATTCTTACTCAGATTTCCCCGTAAAGCTCCTCGTTCACGTTTTTGCTTAGTGAGTTCAATATTTGCTATCGTCGCCAATTATTGTATTTAATAATTTAAATATATTTAGGCACAAGTCAATACTTTATTTACATATGGCAATTTGACAAGGTAAACAAAACCACAGATGTATTAGTTTGTTATATCAGTAACTGTTTTCGCAGTTTCTGAATTTTATTAGGAACACCATGTTATGAAAAAGAATTGAAATGAAATTTGCATTTTTTTAATAAAGAATCCGGGAGATAAGTATGAATTGACAGCTGATTAGCTCACATTCTTCAAAAACTAAGTATAAAAAAACGTAAATCATTTTACTACGAATGTACTAAGTATATAATTATACGATACGTATACTTATAAATATGGAATACGTGCCACTATATTTTTTCAATTATCTACTATCTGCTACTCCAGTCAGTGAGTCTCCTGCTATCAATGATATGCTGACAGAAGGCACTGCAGAAGCTATCTTGACCCCAAGACCTGTAACTAATAGTATTCTATTCAAATAATAGGTTTATAATAGTAGTAGGTATTATAATAGGTTTCTATTCTATTCTATTCTATAATAGGAATCCAAGTGATAGTACTCCTTTACAGGAATGTTTATCTGCTATAAAGGCAACTTCAACCCACAAAACCATACCTATGCAGCAAAAAAAGGTCATTGTTTTAGGCGATGACCAAGGGCGTTATATTCGATGTACTTTGCAAACCCTGCTGGGCAATGATTTTCAAGTATTATGTTTCTGGAAACCTGGTGCAAAAACAACAGATGTCTTATTCAACTCTTATAACTTTGACTCTCTAACGAAAAATTACTATGTTATTATATTGTCAGGTACTAACGATACCAATCCTTTGGACTTTCAAATTGACCTCAGTGTTTGGTTTAGAAGTACTAATCATGCCAACATTATTGTATCAGAAGTCCCTTACAACAATCATTTAAATGAACGGAGATTGAACAGTTTGCTACGCCACGTATGTAATAAATATCATGGTCTATTTGTGAATATGGGATATAGTCAATCTGTACCACGCAGACAGCACCATTTTACTGTTAATATTTGTAGATACTCGTATTTACTGAAAGAAATATTATTACATATTGACTTCAAGACTAAATTTGTAACATATATTGAGTAAAATCGAATTCTCACTAAGCTAAAAACTGACCAATCAACTCAAACTTGTAACATACCTGGCGACGTTGTTATTAATGCCTGTGACAAATCCACTCAAGCTAGTGACATTCCTGATGACAATATTATTAATTGCGACTTATCCATGTGTATGACTAAAGTGCCTAAAGCTGCTAGTAGCAATTGTTTTCGTGTATAAATACGTAAATATCTTTCACCAAAATGTTTATAGCTTGATTGGTAAGTCGGACCTACTTGCTCTCCATTTCGAATCATGGGACAAGGGCCAAAAAATTGACTTATTATGTATCTCTGAACACAAAATGCTAAAAGGAGATCAGTTCCATCTATCTATCCCTAACTATGAATTAGCTACGTTTTCAATGCGGAATACTAGACGTGGTGGTTCCTGCATCCTTGTAAATCGTATGCATAAATATATAAATATTGGTTTAACTAAATTCTATGTAGCTAAAGTCCTTGTCCTTGAATGTTGTGCCATAGAATTAATAATACATTATTTAATAGGGATTTGCATGTACAGACCACCCAATATGAAGAATGGTATTTTACGAACGTGTAGCAGCGGTGATTTAAAAAAGTAGTTATTTGTGGTGATTTTAATATAGATACCTTAACGACATCAAAAACTTCTAATCATTTTCAAAATCTCCTTTTAAACTTTGACTTAAAAATTGGAATCCATCACCCTACACGATTAGCTAGTAGTAAATGCATAGACAATATCGTTCATAATATCAGAGGTAGTAAGTGTGCAGTACTTGATCTTGCGCTATCGGACCATGCAGCCCAAGTGATAAAATGCCCTGTGAAATAAACTTGTTCCATTAAGCATTCGTATGCTCTAAAGCGCGACTATTTCCAAGAAAACTTAACTAAATTCATTGATTCTCTTCAAAATCTTAGTTTTAGTGAAGTTTATCTACATGACAATCCTGAGGAAGATCTTAGAGAAAATATACCTGAATATTTTACAATAAATGACAGCAAAATAAACAAACCTCGACTAATTGTAGAAGCTTTTAATGATTATTTTATGGACGAAATTCAACCCAATAATTCTACTCCTTCCTATGCAAATATTGACATTAATTGTAACTCCATATTTATTCCTCCTACAACACCACCAGAAATAGTGGCTATAATTGGCTCTTTAAATAATACCAATAGTCATAGAAATGATGATGCAAATTTAATGCAATCTTTGCATTAAATATGGCCATTTCCCGGACAAATTAAGAATTACTATTGTTAAACCGATTCATAAATCTTGAGTAATTACAGACCGATAGCACTTATTCCTATTTTTTCCTAAAATTATAGAAAAAGTGATATACAAATAGCCTTTCGATGAAAGGCTATATCACCTTTTTTGAAATACGTGATCTGATAGCCAAAGAACAATTTGGATTCAGGAAAGGTAAATCCATTAATAGGCGATTTATTATGTGGTCAAGAAGTTTCTAGTGTTGATGCTATAACACCAGTGGCGGCTTTGTTTATGGATATGTCGAAAGCATTCGACCATGTAGATCATGACGTACTGCTTAACAAATTAGAGCGTTATGGGATAAGAGGAACTGCGTTAAACCTGTTTCGGTCTTATCTCTCTAATCGCACTCAAGTTACAGCGCTTGATAGGCTATGTGTGTGCTCGAAATTTAAAAGAACGTACATGTCACGTTCTAGGATAACTACTTATGGTGTTCCCGAACGTATATGTAAGGTTCTAGGATAACTACCTATAGTGTTCCCCAAGGTGGCATTCTTGGCCCTCCATTATTTAATATTTAGATAAATTATATACCTAAGGTCAGTAAACATCAGATGGTCTTATTTGCTGTTGACAGCACTATTTTGTTTTCTAGTAATGACATTAATATTCTTGAAAAATAAATGACGATCTTAAAAATGTAATTGATTGGTTAGTTAGTAATAATTTAAAATAAATCTTGACAAAACGAAAATAATGACATTTAATCAAAGAACCAGTAAATCAAAACTGAACATAAAATGTGGTTACGTAGCAATCTCTCAAAGTGCTATCACAAAATTTCTGGGTCTTTACATAGATAGTCATCTGACTTGGAAACATCATATCGATGCTTTGTCAAAGACGCAAAATTTTATTAGCTTAGCTATCAAAAACCGTTCACCGCATTACAGTACAGATAGAGAGATATGGGATTATTTTTTGGGGCAACTCCAGCAGTCTCTGTCAGTAGACATTGCTTTTAAAGCTCAGAAGAAATGCTTGCGATCGTTTACCAAATTACAATCGATCGATAGTTGTAAACCATTGTTTAAGGATCTTAGCTTGCTTACTCTACCGTCTATGCACATATATAAAATGGGACTGTTTGTGCGCTGTAACCTGCATTTTTTTGATAAACTGCGCTCTCGTCGTTATCAGAATACCATTCATGTTGCCTCTCATAAAACCGCATTTTTCAGCAAAAATGTGCTAGGTATGGCCCCAAAAATATATAATAGTATACCAGTAGCTATTAGAAATAAAGAGTGTCTTGGATCCTTTAAGAGGTCATTGTTTAAATTCCAGATAGATAGATGTTACTACTCCGTCACTGAATTTACTACTGATAAACAGAAATATGACGATTCCGGATTACTAACTCAGCACTTATAATTTTATTTATTGACTAATTATGAATGTGTTTATAGTATATAAAACTGTAATGACATGTTTACCTAACTGACCTATTTTAATTCATCTATTGACATCCACCATATAAAATTGTAATGACATGTTTGTTTAACTGACATTTTGGAATTTAATTATTATTTTAATTATATTATTTTTTATTATTGTATTGGCATGTCACCTTAATTGTAATTCCTTGTTTTTATTTATTTTGTACGCCAAATATTGGCAAAACATAGTAAACAGTACATATTTGACAATTAACTATCTGTCCCCAAACCTATGTTTCACAAAAACTAAAAATTTAATTTAATCTACTGCTTAGTTCTAAAAACACTATCTTTAATTATTATCACATAACTACTTCATGTGTTTAGGCAGTCGTAAATACAAAAAATATCTCACATAAATTCAGTCCACGTCCACATATTTAAAAAGTTTAAACAATAGTTTTAACAAATTATTCCCTCCGCGTGGTCGCCTCGACACTTCATGACATTGAATTGTTTCATTTGGGTTTTTTATTATCATGATTTGTGACTCAAATGTCTGTATTGTTACTTTGCAGTATACATTTTATTGCTAATTAGGTAAGTATTTCGTTGACTGAGTTCAATAGTGGGAATGGGACGTGTTATAATTATAGCCTAGCCTTTACCCGCGACTTCGTACGCGCATATCTCGTTTTTTCCCGTTTCCTTTAGAATTTCGGGAAATCCCTTCTTAGTGCTCCCCTACACTCTTCAAGGAACCTACATGGCAAAATTCAACTTTCTATGACCAGTAGTTTCGGCTGTGTTTTGTCTGTCAGTCACTTAATCAGTAGGTAATAGAAGGATTTTATATATTTTTGATATTGATTGATTGCAGATTAGTTCTAAATCCCGTCCTTGTATATTTGAAGCGTTGTGCCACCATTGTATTCATTCTGCAAGTATCTTATTGTCTATTTATTTAAGGCTAGAATACTAATTTATTGATCTAGGACCTAGACCCGTGAATTGAACCCATGTCCAGCAGTAGCGTTTGCAATCATTACCTAGACTAGGTAAATAGGCCATGAGTTTCCGAGTTCAATTTCCGGGCAGGCTTTCACAAGATTAAAAACATAGTATTTTTTTAGCATAAACTACCATACCATACGCACATGTTAAGTACCTATATAAGTACGTGCTTTAATTTATAACTAGTTTTTGCCCGCGACTTCGTGCGCGCATATCCTGTTTTTTCCCGATCCCGTAAGAATTTCGGGAAATTCTCCCTTAGTGCTCCCCTACACTCCCTAAGGAACCTACCTGCCAAATTTCAGCTTTCTACGACCGGTATGCCAAATTTCAATCAGTCACTCACTCGGTAACGGAAGAATTTTATATATCAGAATTGTTATTATATATTGTACCACAGAAAATAACGCTACAAGTTAAGTGGTTTTAAGACTGGCCGTGGAGATGATAGACAAAAAAGATAAAAAAAAGACGTGTGGCACTCGGAGACTGCCGCGGTAAAGCTATTGCATAGCATTTTTTATCAACTTATGCAATTATAATTATATATTTATTTTATTTATGCAGTATTTTTTTCTTTTCTTTGTTTTTTTTTACTTTGATATTAATTCAAGTTACACTTTGAGCTAAAAAAAAGTAAAAAGTATCACCGCTGTGCCGGTTGGAGTGGGGGGTGTTAGGTTTTTTTCGTTACGGAATTTCTGGATTCGGTCTCCACGCTCAAGGCCCGCGATAGAAGCTATGCAATAGCTTAAAAATGGTTTTTAAATCATTCCTGCTCTCCTTTTTAAACTGGCTAGATATCACTAGTACAATTCATTGGTATCAACATCCCCGTCATTCTACCAGGATTCGAACAATACCCCAAGCAGTATCCCTGGTATTTGCACCAATGGAGGTAAAACCGCGATGCTCTAGCGTCTGCAGGTACGACGATCTGGAGTAATCCTATAACGGACATTGCCAAACAGCAAGGTATGAAGCGAATTTGGAAAAACTTATAATTTTAAGATAATTATTTAAACTCATTTAAAATATCTTATCAAGAAAAAACAGAGTGAGACGCAGTGCTGATAAAAAGTTATAGACGCCATAATTCTAGCTACAATTCCATTAGCGTTTGCTGTAATTGCTATGGCGATACAGAACTGTTGCAACTGAACTAAAACCTTAAACGTTATATTAGTTTATCGATTTTTCAACCACCAACGTGGTCCGAGATGTTTTCCTTTTCAGTTAATTAAATTTTCTGAATTCGAGAAAAGGAATAGTTATTAAGTTAATTTGATTTTTGCAAATAAGAGGTGTTTTAGCGATAATGTGAGTTTTCTTATTTTCTATTGTAGTCGTTTTCTAACCATTATTTACACACCAAAAATATAAAAATGAGGCTCATAATTTATTTTAATAACGTGCACGTTACGTCTGTTTGTACTAAAGAATACAATAATATAATTTGCGGTAATCAATTGATGTAGGTACTTTTGTTGAATGTGTTAGCATTGTTGGTTGCAAGATATAAACTATTACTATAAATAACATAATAATTTTTACACGTTGTTTGTTTTGTACCTCTTAACAAAATTATACGTATTTAACACGACGTTAAGTTTTTTATTTTTATAACGTTACAATATTATAGGACACGTATCGCGTCGTAATGAGTCGTCGTTTGAGCGCCTGGTGGTACAGGGTCGAGTTGATGGTGTACGGGCCAGAGGCAGGTCATCTATTAGGTGGACGGACCCAGATAAAATCAACACTGGGTGGACCTCTCCAATGTTCCAGAAAGGCAGCGTTACACGACGAGTGACGAATGATGCCAAACCGAGCCACTACCCCTCAAGAGTGTAACGCAAGAGAAGATTATAAATTGATTTTCTCTACCTTATATCTCGAGAACTGTTACTAATGACCATTACAGAATCTTCTACATTCATCTTTACCCTTACTATAAAAAAATAAAAAGAAAAAAAAAATGTGAAAGGAAGGATGATGAAGGAGGATGAAGGTGTGTCATTTTATAAATATGAAAGGAAGTTTGTTACACTATCACACCTAAATCACAGCACCAATTTCAATAAATTTTATACCAGAGATAGATGGAACCCTAAAGACGGTTATTGGCTCCAATTGTGAAAATTTACATTGACGCGAGTGAAGCTACGAGCAAAAGCTTGTGATAAAAAGATTATGCCGGGAACTTTGATATTTATACATATTGTTTTAAGCAAATACCATGGCATCTTTATGGACTTTTTAGACAGCATTGTAACTATTACAATAAACATAATCCCGGTAAAAGAGCTAAAAAAGTGCTAAATAATTTATTTTCACTGAAAATTAATTATTTCTTATGCTTATTATAAAAGTTTTTACAGACTTCTTAACAACAATAAAACATGTGTTTGTTTTTTGGTTTTTATGTATGTTCACCTATTTTTCCGCCAATTGCGGACCGATTTAAAAAAAAAATAATTTAATTGAATTTATTTTATTCCTGAGGTGGCTCCATTGCCACCAAGTCAGAATATGGGATCCCATCAAACCCTCAAATTTTATAGGCACATACAATGTTTTTCATATTTTTTCTAACGCTATTCAGATATTTGTGCCCGGTAATCGTCATCTCGTATTGCTGATCTGATGATGGAGTTCAGCAATATTTTCGCCAATTGTGAACCGATTTGGATGATTCTTTTTTTGTATGGAACCGTATTTTCTGGGACTGGTTCCATTTCAGTTTGATGAAGATCTGATGAAGAACTTCGGAGGTAGGCAACGGAACTCTTCAATAAATGATAGCAAATGGATCGAGATTACTGAAATCACATGTCTGTTTATTGTTTACCAGTTCATAACATGACATTACGCCGCGCCGGTACGCTGTGAATAGGTAAATAAGTTTTAATTTTGGGAGTCGGTGTCAAAAAACGAAAAAATAACTAAAAAACACCAACTTCCGAATTTAAAGTTATTTTATACTTTTTAGTATTTTGTTTTTGGAAGTAGATTGTATTTTTTGTCAAAAAAGTTTTTTATTGTTTTCTTTTTTCAATATTTTCCTTTCAAACCAATTTTACTCACTTTCTTGTTTGTGGTTTCGTTAGGTCATGTTTTATGGTGGTACACTCCCATGGCCCGTGAGACCGTGACGCATGAGATAGCCGGTTGATTACTCTGCCAGGGACTTTAGTAGGTCGTCATCCACAGCTGATTGATTATAGAGGTCCAATGAAAATGGTTTTTTAGCATGAAATTTTATAATATCGCATGTTATGTTTTATCAGTTTATCTTGGTAACTTGAATTACATTGTCAGTTTTTAGTTCATATTTAGAACCAATAATGTTGAAAATATTAAAATAGAACAAAACTTAAAAGAACTAATTACTCTTTGGTATTTTGTTCGAGAATCATACAAAAATCGCGTATAAGGTCAACTACTCTAATTCTTCTCTAAATAGTATAAAATAAATTCGCTGTGTCTCTGCCTGTGGGTATCTCTTGTTTCTGTCATTTCTGACCTAGACTAGAGTCTTTCATATAATACGAGTATGGTTGGTTTATTTAGTCCTCCGCTATTCCTGTCTGATTCATTTCGTTACGAGTTCCAAGACAGTTCATCAACGTTCATCTCCTCAACGTTTTTCGGGTAGTCGCTAGTGTTGATTCTGGTTCTCAGGTCGCAGTGGTTGGGAATGGTATGGCTGGCTTGTACTAAAAAATAAAAATCGAATTAATATACCCACATAGCGTCAACATCTCAAATTGCTTATTGCAATCCAAAATGTACACTTACAGGTATAAAATAAAGATGACGAGACTGCACTAATGTTGTATTAAAAGCACCGGATAAGTGCGAGTCAGAGTCACCCTCCGAGGGTTCCGTACGATACATATTACTTTAAATAATTACTATATTTTTATTATTTCATTGTAAATGTACAGTTTTCAGATTTTCCCTATTATTGTAGTATAATAAGGCATTACTTGTCAAATTTCATAGTTCTACGTCAACGAGAAATACCCTATACATTTTGATTACTTTGAGAGTGGCGAAACATTTGCAGAATAAATGACCTATCTATCTATATACCTATGTATCTTTTTTACGTTAATTTAGAAGTTAATTTTTTTTCACAGCTGCAAGAGACTATAGACCTTTATTTTTTTTTGTTTTTATTTTAAGGATGGGGAATCATCAAATGACTCTTTCCGCTCTGGGCGGAGCGAAAGGGAGTGTTAGACTCTTACTGACTAAAACCCATCCGTGTTCCTCCTAATGCCCTTTGCTTTCGAGGGCTGCGGCGTCTCTTTCGAACGGATTCCGCAGCCCAGCAGGCACTGGTCCTAGCGGGACCCGTCTCCCATTCTGACAGCTCCTTGAGGCGCGCGTGGAACACAGCACGCTGCCGACCCGGGCCTGGTTCTTATCGGACGGTGAGCCACCCAATGCTCGCCGTCCGCAGGCCCGCATCTACGGTGGCCGGAAATCGCCCTGCGACCCCCGACGCCCGGGGCGTCTTCTTCTGTTGCGGCGGCTGGGTCGTGAGGTTTCCCTCTCTCTCACACGTCCGGCATCCTCCTTCGCTAGCATTACTGCTTCGCAGAAGGAGGTGACCGCTTCCCATACCTCCTCGCTCCGGACCATAGATTGAACCAGGGTTTGGTCGCGAGAGGTCGCCGCCACCGATCGCCTCAACGAGGACCTGGCGGTTCTCCGCCCAAGCAGGGTAGACCTCCACCGCATGCTCCACCGTGTCCTCCGGGCGATCCTCGCAGTGTTGACACCCGGGCGTGTCCTCCGCGTAAAGCCTCCGGCAGGAGGCGTTTGGTCCCCCTAGAATGGGCAAAAGCCGCAGCTGAAGACAGCCCCGGCCCGCCTCAGTCTGGGAGCCAAACGTCGGAAATGCTTGATGAAATTCCACCGACTATCGAGGACGAGACCCAGGTATGTCATCGTCGACCCGACCCCGATGTAAACCCCTCCTACCGTTTTTTGGGATCCCGATGGTGGCTTGTTCCGAGAACCATGGAAGCACATGGCTTCGGACTTGTGTAGGGCCACTTCGAGACCCAACTGCTGGATTCTCTCAATTACTGTCGCAACCCCGCCTGTCATAGCGTCGGCCACCGCTTGGTGTGACCTCCCATGCACCAGGACCAGCGTGTCGTTAGCGTAACAAACCACACTGACGCCACTAGGGAGGTCGGCGCGCAGCACCCAATCGTAGCTGATGTCCCACAGGAGTGGCCCCAGAACCGAACCCTGTGGAGCACCGCAAGACATCTCTCGCTGGTTCCACTCTCCCAGGTGACCGGTGTAGATGACGGCTCTGGCCATCAAGTAAGCCTCGACTACGCGACGGAGCTAGGTCGGCACCCGGTGAAACCGAATTGCCTCTCTGATGCAACTCCAGGGCAAGGTGTTGAAGGCATTGGCGATGTCTAGAGGGCTTTCACGCGCATGATGGCGTCCACCGTCGAGCGGCCCGTGCGGAAACCGAACTGGTTCTCTGCGAATCCGGCCCCACCCTCGCCCATGCTCGACGAGGCGGTTGTCAATTACTCTTTCAAAGAGCTTGCCCACCTCATCGAGCAGCACGATGGGCCGGTATACGGACGGAGAGTCCGCAGGGCGCCCCAGCTTCTTAATGAGGACCAGTTTTCCTGTCTTCCAACGAAGTGGGAACTAGCCCCTCTCCAAGCATGCACTTAGGAACTATAAATAATAATAATAAAAGTATTGTATTCACATTAGTTGTACAGTAAAGACTTATGTAGACACTATGCTAAGTCACAACTCGGGGAAGGAGTGTTTTCGATGGGCTCTGGCACCCAGAGTAAGATTTAACTTGTGTTTAGGGTGCCAGCGTCCTCGCCTATGATTTGGCACACTTTATTAAATTTGGTCAAGCAATTGATATCTGAAGTAGATCTTCAGTCTTATTATAACTCGAGTGTCAACAGCCACTTCGTTACCTTGCTTCAACATCTATTTAGACACATGGGAGTAATAGAGCAGACTTTATTAATTTTATTGTATAAAAGGTTCGAGAGAACACCAAAATGACGCTGAGCTAGGACTGTTCTACATCCGTGAGTTGAGCATACTTTGAAGTGTCTACGCTTTCTGGTAGCATTTGGATCGTATAACACTGAGGGATGTTTGCGTAGAATAGTAGCAAGGACAAAAAGCTGTCTCACAGTTAGAACCTGGCATTCGGCGTAAAGAGTCGTGGCGGGGTACCTAAAGGGCTTCGAGGTTATAACCTTGAGAACAGCTCTCTGTGCTCGCTCCAGAGGCAAGAGGATTGTCTTGGGAGCCCCACCCCACACAGTGATGCAGTATGTGTTAATATGCTTTGACAAAGGGCGCAGTAGATAGTTTTATGTGTAAGGGGGTTTGCGGAGTGCCTTAGTTAAATATACTATACACTTGCGGACTCATGATATGAGATTACTTAGGTGAGGTTTCCAGTTTAGTGCACTATTTACAAATACTCCAAGATATTTTACAGAGCTGTCAAGTTGAGGGCAGCCACATTGTGAGGAAGATAGACTGAGTGAGCAAGTATGAGCTCTGAGTACCATTGAATCCGGCGAAGGTAAGTTGGTGGATAGTAAGGAGAAAGGCAAGTAAACGGTCTTTTTTCAATTTAAGGTAAGAATATTATCTGAAAGCCAATTCATCACTGAATTTAGAGCGAGTTCCGCGTATTTTACTGTTTCAGGCCAATCACAACCGTGAATTACTAGAGCCGTATCATCTGCGTAAGTGAAGATTGAACAATTCGTTAGAGAAATTTTGCATAAGCCGTTAATATATACCTATAAGAAACAGGGTAGGACCCAAGATTGAGCCCTGAGGAACACTAAAATTCAATGAAATGGTGTCACTAACAACATCATTTATTTTAACGCATTGAGACAGAGATAGTCCTGGATTTTTTTTAAGGTATGCCCGCGAATTCCCGTAGCTTCCATTTTGAATAAGAGGTGGGGAACAGACACAGTGTCGAATGCCTTAGAGAAATCCAGGAATAAAGCCAAGCATTTCATTTTACGAACTCTCTTAGTCGAGGCCCGAGAGCTTCCAAGGCTAGAACAAAGGGTTTCCCAGGTAAGCCGTCGGGTCCTGGGGCGGTACTTTTGGCCTTCAGTCTATTAACCGCCACTCTCAGGTCTACCTCAGTCAAGGGACCATAGACCTGATATATGAGTATATGATTTTAATTTCAACTCGATGCCTCCACGCGTTCCCGAGATAAAGGTTCTTGACAGACAGACGGACGGCCGGACGGACACCAAAGTGATCCTATAAGGGTTTCGTTTTTTTCCTTTTGAGGTATGGAACCCTAAAAACGCGCAACGTTTGCATTAATTACGTTGACGCAAATGTAACCAATTAACACTATTAAATTTTTTACCTTATATTCAGTATTTTGTTTAAAGATTGAATGTGTGTCACAGTAATTTGGCTGCCTACTGGTAGTAAGTAGGTACATTGTATTCTAATGCCTAGAAACAAAAGAATAAGTAATCTAAGTTTGTGGAGGACAAATTTTATTGCCTAGTTTAGGAATAGAACATTTTGGTGTCATTAAAAATATCAGAATAAAAAAATACACATTTAGAAACAACTTATAAATGAATCTGACGAAGATGTAGGCAACACAGAAAAGGAACGTATTTAGAAACTGATTTAAAAAAAACGGTTTTAGAGTGAAAAAAAAAAAAAACAATAGAATTTAAGTTTTATAATTTCAATAATCTTATTTATATAAAAAAAATGAATCCCTATTTTCCTTGGTAACGGCATCACGCGTGAACGGTTGGGCGGATTTCGCTGATTATTTTCTTATTGTGTTTGTTACTGTCAGGAGAAGGTTCTTATGAAAGAACCCGCCCACCGAGGGTTCCGTACAAGTTTGTAGGAACAAATTACTTAATTTTACTACATTTTTTTTGTTATTTAATTACACACATTACATTTTTCATTACATTTTAGACTTTTTCCTATACTTGTACTATAAGAAGATATTACTTGCCAAATTTAATAGTTCTAGGTCGACGGGAAATACCTATGAAATTTGATTCCCTTGAGAGTGTCGAAATAAGTATACTATTTTTTTGCGGCATAACCGGCAGTATCTTTTTTTAAGTTATCTTAGAAGTTTGATTCTTTCACAGCTTCAAGGGACTGTAGATTTCAGAATATGGTTTTAATTTCAACCCGATATCTTCTCTCGTTCCCGAGATAAAGTGTATTGACAGACAGACGGACGGACGGACAACAAAGTGATCCTATAAGGGTTCCGTTTTTTCCTTGTAAGTGTGAGACGGAACCTTAACAAAAAAAGAAAGTTGCAGTTGACGGTAGCGAAGCCTCGGAGGACAGCTAGTATCTAATATACAGGGTGGCCAGAACAATGACGTCCAAAAATAAAATTGAGGTCCTCGTATCGGTCCCTTAGGTAGATGTAGGTACAGGGATATATAAACATGGAACTTAGGTACTGGTAAGGCTTATGGAAATATATATACTGTAGTCAGTATAGCAATCTTTAACAATTGAAAAATATTTGAGCTAGCGGTGGATAAAAATATATATTCCTTTTCAATTTAGAGTGTGGCAAACTTGTTAATATCCGTCAACAGAACGTCGCAGACAAGAACGGCACATATAAATAAAAGTCGATTATATACATATAATATTTATTGCATTAAATTCATATTTTGGCAATAGGTATCAGGTTGACATTGCCAGTTCATTTCGAGGACATTGAATAAATTATTTAAATAATAAAAGAAATACCAAATAAGCACAATTTAGCCATCAGTCTTGCAATTTAAGCTTGCGATTTTATAAAAAAATGCTACAAGTACCACCAATGTTTACGATAGTGATCTTTAAATTCATAATCGTTTATGTAATATATAAAACACATTGTGATATTGTGGGAGAATCGTCAAATTATATTTTCTAAGTATCTTATCTCTCTATTCGCTGGTTCATATCTTCATTCACTGGTTTTATGTTTTACAATAATATTTGTTAAAATAAAACTGGTTTTAATTATTTTGCATATTTTTTATAGTCTGTCTGTGAACATGACTTACTGAAAATAAAAATATATTTGAATACTAATTAATATTTTATGTTGCGCAATAAGTTAGGTCACATTAATTGTATAATTGGTTACTTATATGCAGTTTTAAAAAAAATCTGCTGTTTAGTATATTACATGTGGTCGTATAACTAGATTAAACGCAGGAAATAGGGAACAGTTGATTTCCCGACTTCGTTGTATTTATACGAACTATTGTGAGTTATTTAAAAGTCACCCTTTATTGATACTATCAAGAGTCTGGTATTAAATCTGAATTATCGTCAATTCGATGAAACTTGGGAAAATATATTTTATCGGCCAATCGAAAGTTTTTTGAACAATCACAGTCGGAATTCCGCTATAGATCTGCGAGTCTAGAAAGGCCACTTTAGCAGAATCAGAAAGCAAATCACGCTACCCGTCACTGTCAAATTTTCCCAATCAACCTTGAACCTAATACGACTGCGATAAAGATGAAAATGAAACTTGCCAGTTCGTTGTGTGATTAATATTAATATTCTCTTAAAGAGGCCTTTTTAGCCCCCCTGTTTTTCATTTTCCGGCCAATCAATCTTTAATCAAAGTTTTCATTATTTCTTTTTTGTTTAAACGGACAAAATACACGTAAATCCTTAAAGCCCGAAAATAAATAAAAAAGAAAATATCTACTACTACTTTTTTTTTAGATACTTTTTTTTTTTAGATCTATATACTTTAGCTTCTTATTTGGTTTCGTATCGTCCACTCTTTCTAGTTGTATACTTTATGTTTTTAGTGAAAACTGCAGGTAATTTAAAGGTTGGTTTAAGGTTGTTTAAATTTAAAATAGGAAAAGCTCATGGGGTCTAGAATAATGTACTGAATCTCTGAATCAATTTTGTGTCCCGGAACAACGGCAGTTCCTGTTGAATAAGCCACGTTAGCAAAGTAGCTGCAAGAAAACTCAGTTACGAAGTTCGTCACTTTCTGGCCCATCGCGCATTTGCCCGTTTTGCCCTATGGCCAGTCTGGGCTTGCATAGAAGGAACAGAATGGATTAGAAATATTTATTTTTATGTTAACCATGCATAATTTCAAATCTCGGTATGTTAAGAAGCCCTAGATGGATCCTAGTCAGAAGAGTTACTTAATACATATCGAGGTTCCAAGTATGTCTGAATAGAGTACTGAGTTATTCAAGTATGTGTAAGTGAAGTCAAATTAGATCAGGAACTTAGTAATAACTTTATGTTAGTTTGGTCACTACATTATGAAAGTTTCGTTTCCGTATATTATGTTTAGTAACTTAGGTTGCCAATAGTTTTCCTTTTAGCTTTGAGTTCACGTGAATTTAGGTAGTCTGATAACAAACTTTGTGTACTTACTAACATTGTCAAACTAAGGTTATTTGGATGACAAACTATCCGACGAATAACACGAGATCTTTAACAATTTTGAAAAGTTATTTTTTATAAAAAAAATAATGAAACGAGGAAAAATAACTTCGAAATTCAATTCAAAGATATGCCAATTCTCTTTCTGCAATTGCAGAATCGACTTCTGTTGGAACAGCGGATTGAAAGGTAAAAAAAGCGGTTGCTCTCGGTTTATACCAATTTCATGAGTATTCACCACTGATATGTCTGATGTTTAATTGTCCTCTGTTTCTGACACGTTTTGTGATGTCACTTATATGATAATAATTAGCACTTAATCCTTTGATTACAATTTAAATTATACTAGAAGATTGTTTAGTTGAAATGTATCAGTTTTGATAGAATAAAGTAGACTAGAACAGAACCGAATAGAATAGAACAGAACAGAACAAAACAGTTTTGATTAATGTTTATCGTCTTCAGTATTATAGTTAGTAGTAGTATTGGTACATACACAAGACTATAATACCAGAAGCAAATGTTTAAACCCTGACTCTTGTTTACAAAAGAAAACAAGAAAGATGACGTTTGCCTGAAGGTATTTTAGATAAACTATAACGAAACTTTGTTTTTAATTAATGTTAACATTCTATTTCTCTAGGATCCCATGATGAAGTCGTGACTTGATGACCATAGGACGACCTAGAAAGCCGACCATTTTTAACAAAAAATGAATTTTGCATGTCGGTCCAAGCGTCTTCTTAAGCGTAATCGGGGAATATACGGGAGGCTTCCAGTCAAACCGGAACCAGCGAAATACCAGTATTTTATGTAGAGTGCCTAGCAGACTTTAAAAACCCATTAACTGTGTAACACGGTACTCTTTGGCCGATCGTCGATTGCCAGATTTTTCTGGCTTCTGATGATTCTATTCGAGTAATCGGGGAAAATACATAAAAAATAAGACGAATTATCAACTTCCTCCTTTTAGAAGTCTGTTAAAAAGGATCTGTCATGCTTTTCGACTAGCGAATATTTTGTCGTTATCACAGCCTTAATGACATTGTACATTTAATTGTATTGTGTCGCCAAGGAAAATGGTTTACGGAACCACCCTATGCCACCATTGCATTGTCAGCAATGTCAATTACTCTATCGCACTGAGTCACGTAACCCAAAGCGCATCGACTAAATATTGACCCGTCAGTGAAAGTAGATCCTCTACGGACAATTAACCCAAACCTGTGCCAACAGCAACTGGAGATGCTGTTATGCTGTTACTTGGGCTATATACGAAATCACACTTTGTATTATGTTTATGTCTCACCCATATCGGCGCCGTATTACAAGTAGGCGCGCCGGATTGAAAAAACTGGCCAAGTGCGAGTCGGACTTGCACACGAAGGATTCTAAACCATAAACCTTAATTTTTATTATTTGTTTAAATACACAATCTGTGAAAATGTAAACTGTCTACCTATTACGGTTCTTTTTAATTAATAGATAACTAAACACACCTACCTATACACAGCCGGTAGTCAATTGTCCGGAGGGTTCAGTTCTTACCATTGAAAAATGTAACATTACAAAGATGGCCGAATATAAATAGCTACAGGGGCTATGTTGCTGGTAAAAAATTCACTGAGTTGATGAATATGGGATTCAAATAATATTAAAACAAGGTTCCTTTATCAATAAGCCATGTTTTTATAACATAGGTAGTTACTGTGTTAATTTTCAAATCTTTCCAATAACCAGCTGTAAAATATTGAGTGACTGGTAATTGGGAGTGTTCCTGGGAATAACTTGTATTTGAGCTAGATTGCAATGTTGGTCCCCGAAAATTTAGGGTCTAAATCGAGTTGAATTCGAGTTACAACTCCGAAATAAGCCAGGCGAGTATCGAAAATAAACCTAGACACGCGCCAGCATGTCCAGGCGAAGTTCAAAGATAATGGAACTGACGATGCAGCAGCCGCGTGTACACGAACCATTTCGAGCTACTTTTGATCCCTTGACAACTCGAGAACTATTTAACCTATTACATACATTAAAATTGGTACATTTATTAAAGCCCATTAGCACGTCTAGAATTCAAAATTTAAAAAATGTAACTCTAACAGTTATAAATCATCATCAGGATTAATCAGGATAAGAGGTTTTGGGTATTTTTTCATTTTCCTTGTATATGAAGGTTTATGACTGATTGACTCAGTGACTTTAAAATCAAAAACCTAACCAGATGTTCTAGAAAAACTTAACCCCCAGCTTGGCAATTGCAAAGTCACTTTATTTATCTACACTAATATTGTTAAGAGGAAATATTTGTTTTTTTGCTTGTTTGTATGTTTGTTTGAATTGAATAGGCTCCAAAACTAAGGGGCCCGGCCGATTTGAAAAATTCTTTCACCATTAGAATCCTACATTACCCTTGATTGACATAGGCTACAGAATATTTTCAAAAAAGTTAGGGATCCGTATAAGAACTTCGATAATGTTACCCAAGGTGTGGAAAAAATACCAAAGAAGACCTGTAGAAAACTGTTGACAATAGAGCAAAGTCATGTACCACAGTTTTATAGAGGACATCAAAATCTACAAAAATCCGCACTTTTTTCAAATTATTCAATCAAAACCAGGGTGAAATGGAATAGAGGTGATTTTAGTATCATGATAGGTTTAATAATTAAGGTTGGTTATGTACAAGAAAATTACACTTTAAAGTATACAAATTGGACCTTTCGCTTAAAAGTTATGATGGATGAACAGCCGTCATCGAACGTTTAGTCTATTAATAAGTAATTTACACGGGGAGATTAAGTTCGTGGAGTACTAACTAAACCCGTATGCAAGGGCGAGTTAAAGAAATAAAAATGTAAAATCGATATTATGGTACCTAAAAAAATGTTACATGGTATCAATTAATGACAAAGCAGTTGGATAGCTGTTCCCGTAGATAGCTAGGGTACTGAATTAACCAATTTGGTTTACATTCGATTTCACAGCTTTTTACTGCAGAAAAACTGCGTTGTGTGACTTGTGCGTTTTTGTACATGTTACGTTTTTGATGGGATAGGTTAAGAAGAAGTGATATTGCAAAAACATAATTCCGTGATTTTCGACTTCAGCGAAAAGAGAATTGAGATCTAAATGGGTGCCAAGTTTTGTAGATAATCCTAAAAAATGTGGTATCGTACATTCGAGGTTTGCTTGTATGCGTAAACTTCTAGAGTAAATAATAATCTTAGCTCAAAAATACGGAAGTTATCTTATGTTCTAGGTGCTGTCGCTATAACCCGTTTGTAAAACCGGTAATAATTCATTGAGTCTGTAATTTTATTAATTGAAGCTTCATTGCTGCTTCCATTTTATAAATTACCTGATGTTCGTGCTCTTCAGTGAAATAACTAGTTCATTTATCGGAGCAATTAATTTTGAATTTAAAAGTACCTCGTTTTTGCATACAAATTATGTACTGAGGTGTGGCCACACCGCAGACATTTTAAGCGAACATTCGTAAAGATTTCACGTGAACAATGTTAGTTTCAATTTTAATATAATTTGTATGCGGTATGCGATAGTGATTTAAAAGAGGTGCTCGTTCGTAACTCCTCAACAAATAAAATTCGTACCCACGTTCCAGCTCTGATTGGTTCAGTATACCCATACAAATGTTCGTCGTCGACTGCTGCTTACGCGACTATGTGGCCGTACTTTTGGAATTAAATGAGGTCATGCAATCGATAAAACGGTAATGCTGAATTTACCTGCTTTTACAAAATGCAACAAAACGAGTACCCAACAATGATTATTCTTTGTCGTAATTGTAATGTAAACGTGTACATTCTTTTGAGTGATTTATTTGGTCTATGAATGTATCATCATCACTAACATCATAATTTCAGCCGAAAAGAGCCCACTGTTGGTTATAGACCTGCCCCAAGTGTTGCCACATCAACCGGTTTTGGTGACTCTGATCTGTTCGCCTGGTCCAGCGGTTTCCCACGGCGTGGCGTTTACCGGTTAACGGTTACCTTGTGGAGAGACCCTCCAACACTACAATTTTGCAGTACGCAGCCGCCATATTATTGTCACCACCATATTGTCATATTTTGATTTCATCGACTATCTGCTAGTCTATTCTGTAAGTAACCATATCGACATCGAGCTTCTCCTGAGTGACAAACCTCACAAAGTGAGCTTTATTGCACACAACATAAAGGTCTAACGTTTGACGTAATTTGATACTCACCTCGGCGGAATCCGAGGTCGAAACACGAAAATGTAGTTACAGAATAGGGGTACTGTTCTGAGAGAAACGTGCCCTGTCCACTGCTGCGATTCTTCGGGCTATGTCGGTAACCTTCGGTTATCAATTCATATTTTCATTCAAGATTCGATCACTCAGGGAAAATCACAGCATAGTCCTTTCAAAGGACTTAGCGTAGGACCTTAGGTCTTCTGATGAGGCCCATTGTGAGTGACTACGTTTCAGCTCCAAATGTCATCACTGGCATCACTACAGAACAGAAAAAACAGTAGAAGTGCAAAGTAGGCGTGGTACGCGTGCCGGTATTACGCGTAGTTACGCGTACCTCAACCCAGTCGTGTTCTAACATCACGACGAACCGATCGTCTCGCTCACTCTCGATATAAATTTATAACTTCTGAACCATGCCGTATTGTTCCATTTTGGAATGTAAAAATTATAGTAGGAGAATAAATCTTAAAAATGGAGGTATTTCATACCATCGGTAAGTATGATTTTATTTGTTTTCTAATAAAATCTTAGCACATTTCATTTTGCTAAAAACCTAAGTTCAAGTCTAGTTAAAATCTACCTTATCCCATTAACATAGTGTTTATTTTACATCGATTCAGTTACTGTTTCGTTCTCGAAAGTTCTTCGCTATTCAAATAGTGATGTAGTCGGGTCGGATACTGGATAGCTAGATATCGATAAAATCATTTTTTTGTAGTTCGTCTATAAATTTTATTGAATTCACTAAACATAACTTTAAAAATATTTTTAGGTTTCCCAAAGACGCTTTCGTCAAGGAAAAATGAATAGATGCACGGGTAGAGCTTATTGGATGCCAAGCAAAACAAGCACATATCGCTCCAAGCATTTTTTAGAAAGCGAATTTTTATTTCAAAAAGAGGATATAGATGCACGAAAACTTTGTCTTTGTCCAAACTATGTAGGTAATAAGATACTATCGTAGGCCACTTGGCATAGAGAGTTGACGGAACTGAAGTGTAAACAACACCCCTTTTTTTGTCGGCAGTCGAGTAAGATACCCGAGGCATGAGATTTTGTAAGGCTTGTAGTATGAAAAAAGTCTGGCCAAGTGCGAGTCGGTCTGTGTTCCGAACCAATTTAATTTTTGTAAGGGTTCCGTTTCTTACGGATGTTCGGAGCACTAAAAAATTAATGATTTGTATTATTTTTATTTATTAACTAGCTGACCCACGCGGCTTCGCTCCCGTCAACTGGTTCCCTACCTACCCTACCTACCCTACCTACCCTACCTACCCTACCTACCCTACCTACCCTACCTACCCTACCTACCCTACCTACCCTACCTACCCTACCTACCCTACCTACCCTACCTACCCTACCTACCCTACCTACCCTACCTACCCTACCTACCCTACCTACCCTACCTACCCTACCTACCCTACCTACCCTACCTACCCTACCTACCCTACCTACCCTACCTACCCTACCTACCCTACCTACCCTACCTACCCTACCTACCCTACCTACCCTACCTACCCTACCTACCCTACCTACCCTACCTACCCTACCTACCCTACCTACCCTACCTACCCTACCTACCCTACCTACCCTACCTACCCTACCTACCCTACCTACCCTACCTACCCTACCTACCCTACCTACCCTACCTACCCTACCTACCCTACCTACCCTACCTACCCTACCTACCCTACCTACCCTACCTACCCTACCTACCCTACCTACCCTACCTACCCTACCTACCCTACCTACCCTACCTACCCTACCTACCCTACCTACCCTACCTACCCTACCTACCCTACCTACCCTACCTACCCTACCTACCCTACCTACCCTACCTACCCTACCTACCCTACCTACCCTACCTACCCTACCTACCCTACCTACCCTACCTACCCTACCTACCCTACCTACCCTACCTACCCTACCTACCCTACCTACCCTACCTACCCTACCTACCCTACCTACCCTACCTACCCTACCTACCCTACCTACCCTACCTACCCTACCTACTTTTTTTTTTTTTGTTTTTAAACCTTCCCTGTATTCTGGCGAAACTAACAAAAAAAGAATTATTTAAATCGGCCCCGCCGTTCTCGAGTTTTAGCGAGACTAACGAACAGCAATTGATTTTTATATATATAGATGTGTATTAAGATATATTTACATAAACAAAATAAAAACCTTTGATACAATGTATTTTTTTTGTTTCTATCTTTTTTATACAATAAACTGGGAATACTCCGCTATTTTGAAAGTAGAACGTTATTAACAATGTATTACAAAGCAAACCCGAACTTATCCATTTTAAATGTGATAGCTTATTTCATAACAATTCCAACAACAAGTTTCATGTATGGCTCCCATACAAAACTTCAACACCAAGCGAGTGACATTTTTTGGAATTCAATTTCAATTTCAATTTTCAAATATCTTTAATTGCCATAAAAAATAAACAAAAATGCACTTACCCTAAGATACATTAAAACAGAATAACAACTAACACTTTATGAGGCTAACAGATCGCCTTTCAAAGTTTGCAATAGATTGCTTAGAACTGATCACAACATAAACTGAACACTCAACTTTAAGGAAACAATGTTATTAAAGTGAATGCTCCAGGGTAGCCCGCGAAATTCAAATATTTTTATGTTTTTTGCAATTTGCCGGTCAGTGTGAAGCTGTATGTGGACCAAATGCGATCTGCGACCGTAACGCGTATTTATCTAAAGAATTATAACCATTTTAATCATCAATATAGCCCTCTAAGTTCATGTAGTTCGAAAGAATGAATATTTCAGAAATAATCATTCAACGGCAATTTCATAGGTAAAGACCTAATATTAGGACTAGCTTTTGCCCGCAACTTCGTACAACGCGCATATCCCGTTTTGTTTCCATTCCCGTAGGAATTTCGGGAATCCTCTCTTAAAATAGTACAATTTAAATTTACCTTAACTGTGCTTAAAACAAACCAAAAAAACTTATAAGTACAGCATTATTTTTTTAATGTTATTTAATTATACTTTTAATTTAAATACCTTTTAATACCTTAGCCCAACATTTCTCTTTCCCGAGATGCTTCGTTTGGAGCCAGTCCTAAACGGAGAATCAGGTATCAGTAACTTATTTTGTATAACTTACGAGTTAGGCTCTTAACTATTGACCGTTGAACAGTTGTTTTGTCTGGAGCCAATCCTCGTTTCGACCTTGCAGGTTCCGTTCGTTGTCAGTTCCATCAAGTGGAGATTATTTCCCAAACTCGTTTGAGTCTGACAGCCTTCAGAGGATCTAGGGGTGGGGGCTAAGGGGATTCAAGCCATTGCGAGTTGACTATGATTTAATAATTCGACAGGTAATAAAATTATGATGAAAAACACGCTTTAATTGATAGTTTAAAGGTAAGTTTGTTACGTGAGGATATAGTATAATATGCATATCTACACATGTCGACTGTTCTTCGTGTCTTACAAAGAATACACATGTCTAGTTAAAGGGGAATTTCCTGTGCCCGTCCTTCGAGGTAAACATCAGTATAGGAATAACAATAATTTGCTCATAAACCAGTTATATGTATGATTACGCATTTGATCTGTTCGTAGATAATCACCGGCATTGCTAGACTTAGTACCTACATAAACTAGCGATCAAAAGTATTTGCCTACTCAGAAAAAGGATTTAATTAAAAGTTTAAATAAATGAGACAACTTCTTCATAGTCATTTTAATTATTTATTAGCAATCCCTTTTATGTAATAAAGAAAGTTTTTTTTCCCCGGATATTGAAATATGTGCAAGAGGCCAAAACCAACCCGCAGAGCCTCGTCAGTCAATTTGAAAGATATGAGGAATCATTATAGTGTTTTTAGGGTTCCGTACCAAAATGGTAAAAAGGAACCCTTATGGTGTGACTCAGTCTGTCACAATACCGCCCCCTTGTCTCCAAAGTTTGAATAGAGACCATAGATATAAGAAACAAATTTTATGTTTCTGTGATAGAGACAAATTATTTTATGTGATAGAATTTTTTGTATAGATTACAGAAAAAATAAAATGACGTCTCTAAATAGTACACTTTTTCAGATTTCATCAACAAAAATTACATTGGTTACATGATCGGTTAAGAAAAAGCGGACCTAAAACTGCAATATACACCGCAGTATCAAAGTTTTCTGACGAATATAGGCCTCGCCGTTGAAAAATAAATATATGGGTCCGTTTTTGTTTTTGTGACGTTCTCACACAAAGGTGGCCTAATACTTTCGAACGGAAGTGTGTATACCTAAATTTATCTAGTCGGTATTGATTTCATAGGCAGAGATTGGACGAGGCAAGCCGGTCATGAACGTTTATTCAGTCTGTTTACCTACAACTTTCTTAACTGTCTTTACCCGATTGCGCCAGAAAGAGTTTTGAGTGTATGTATGTATATTTATTTGGCACATTCTGTAGCCTAAACGAGGAGCTCGTGGCTAGATAATTACAGCCGCACGGGTCGATCTTCAAGGTTAAGCAACGCTTGCTAAGGTTGGTCTGTGGATGGGTGACCATCTTAACATACCGAGTTTCCTCCGCGCCTCGGAAAGCACGTTTAGCCGTTGGTCCCGGCTGTCATTTGTAGATCATTGGCAGTCGTTACGGATAGTCAGAAGCCAGTTAATCGGACTCCAGTCTTGCCATGAATTACCGTGTTACCCAGTTAATGTGGTTGTGGAGGTCTGGTAGGCAGCCACTCCTCGTAAAATACTGATATTCAGCTAAATCCGGCTTGACTGGAAGCCGACCCCAATATAGTTGGGAGAAGGCTAAGCAGATGATGATGCCTAAACGGCTTGATGGATTTTAGTTTGAGATATTTCGTTAGATTCGTCTTGATTGTGGGGTTGTACTGGGGGGTGGTTGGGTGATTAAAATGGTCGATTTTTGGCGCTATATTAGACCTTATTTTTTATTGAATTTTATTTTATTATTCTATAAACAAAGAAGTTGCGCGCCAGCTCTAGAGTCTACACAGATGAAGTCGCGAACAGAAGCTTCATAGTTACTGTATAAGAATACGGTCATTTTCCCTTAGTACAACTTAAGCAAACTTACCCTATTATTTATTTGTTGTGTACTCTTTCTAACCCCTGATTGACTGCTAGATAATGCCTTAATACATTATTTCCGCCTATTTCGTAGGCGTAGGTATTATTACTAAAAACATAAAACTTAAATAAATTAATAAAATGTACTACTCAGTCAAGAAAGTACCGGGAAAAGATCAATAATATACAAAATGTCTGTTATTCATCCAAATTTATTTTATCACCTTCAAAGTATGCTCCTTTAGAAACGATAGACTTGCGCCAACGAATAATCCATTCATCAAAACATTTGTTAAACGCTGCTTCCGGAATTGAGTTCAGTTCTCGCCGCGAATTCTCCTTTATGTCTTCTATCGATTGAAAACGGGTGCCACGAAGTGGTAATTTGAGTTTAGGAAAAAGAAAAAAGTCAGCAGGAGCCATATCTAGTGAATATGGTGGTTGCTGGATGGTATTTGTTGAGTGTTTGGTTAAAAATTCGTTCACAATGATAGCCTTGTGCGAAGGCGCATTGTCGTGGTGCAAAATCCAAGAATTTTCTTACGCTCAAATAATATTCTTTATTTACCGTTAGACCTTCCGGTAAGAATTCAGAGTGCACAACACCGCGATAGTCAACGAAAACAGTCAACATGACTTTGACTTTTGATCGACTTAGGCGTGGTTTTTTCGGTTTCGGTTCAGTTGGAAGGCGCCACTCCGAAGCTTGTTGACTAGTTTGCATGTCAAACTCGTAAACCCACGTTTCGTCACCAGTAAAAATGCGTTTCATGAATGTTTGGTCCGAACTGACTCGTTCTAGCATGTCCTCAGCGACTTTCATACGATTGAGTTTTTGGAGAAAATTCAGATCTTTTGGGACTAGCCGAGCAGCAACATGTTTCATACCCAAATGATTAGTTAAAATGGTACGGATCGACTCGTGAGATACAGAAAGTTCGGCGGCTATCTCTCTCAGAGTTGAATGAGGATTTTCAGTCACTATTTCCTTCACTTTTGCGATGTTAACTTCAGTTGCAGACGTTGACGGCCTACCAGAGCGAGGCAAATCTTCCATCACATCTCGACCGCTTTTGAACGCTTTGAACCACTCATAAGCACGAGTTTTTGATAAAGTCGATTCACCGTAAGCCTTCTGTAACATTTTCAGTGACTCCGAACACGAAATTCCATTGGCGATGCAAAATTTAAGACAAACTCTTTGTTCGATATTTTTGTCCATTGTGAAATTCGCAATACACACTATATATGATATTACTAAAACCAGCACTGTATTTAATATAAATAACAGATGCAACTCAAACTCCGCGCCAAAATGGAAAACAGTTGTGCCAATCTAACAACTACAAAAAAACAAAAATTTGAATTTGGGACCATAAACAAATCATCCATTCCCGATACTTTTTTGACTGAATGTATCTTTCTTGGGTTAAAATAGACAAAACAAACCCTCTACATGAATTTAAACTTCAAGAAACGGCAATTAGTTTTTATCCATCTTTATCATTTCCTGAACGCAAACATATCACTTTTAATGACACCGTTAGCGCAGGTGGTTGAGCGAAAGTTGCAATATCATTTCAGTGGTAATTAATGTCAAAATGTAGGAAAAAAGTTGAGGTGTTTTTCACAGTTTTGAATACAAAAGCTCCTTCAAAATACGAGAAGTCCTGTGTTTCACAGCGGTGGTGGTTACTAGTATAAGAGAATTTCGGCATAGTTGTACGGAATGGTGTCCTGAACAACATACTAAAAGTACTGATGGGTGGTGGTGGAGTTTTATTGGGGTGTAAAGGTTTGACTGGAGAAAATTTTATGTTGGGCCACCGAATGAGCAATTTACAAAAAACTGAAGAAATTCCTTTTTGGTTCACTTTTTCGCTAGGATCAATATTTAATGAGATATGGAGGTAAGAAGGTGGCCACGAACAAAAACAAACTTTCTTTAAGAATGGCACGAATAATCCTAAAAATAAAATTACTAATTATCTGCTAAAACTAAAATATCATCATTGTCGTCGACGGTGACTTCGACGGGAGCTCCGTTAGTGCGTGAGCCGGTGCATACACCGCAGACACTGGAGCAGGCAATTCCTGCTTTCCTTCAGCCGCATTATACCCCACACCCAGTCGTGCATCGGCAAAAATTGTGTTGAGAATGGAGTCAGGTGCCACTGGTAATAATTAAGGATTATAAATACAACAGAAACTAGAAGGGAAGAAGTCATCCCTCTACGATGTTATGCCAAAAGAGACCAACGCAGCTCTTGATTTCAACTAAAGCACTATTGTGGTAGATGGTAGGTTCCTTCTACACCGTAAGAAATGGAAACCATCCTTCAACTTTTTTTCGATTTGCCATCAGAACGTAAATAAACATTACGGTCCAAATTGTATTGTGGTTTTTGATTAAGGATAACTGTAGATATACTCAGAACGAGTGCTGCTTCGATGCTTCTCTAGGAGGTAGGAGGAAGAGTGGCCAGATCTAATTTCGGCTTAATCGATGGCCGCAATACATTTGAATAGCGGTAAAAATTCAGGATTTGTTCCTGGGCAGGCGCTTATTAAATCACCAGAAACAGCTTCTCGCCGGCCTGTTCAATACTCTCAGGTGATGAGGGCTCACTACACAACAACAGACCAAATGTCTAATTTTTTAATAGGTCTGTTTTATTTTTAGGATTATACGTGCCATTCTAAAAGACAGTTTATTTTTGTTTTTGTTCATCTTCTTACCTCCATATTTTATTAAATATTGATCTTAGCGGAAAAATGTACAGATTTTTTTTTAGAAAGTTTTAATGTAGTTTACTAATTTACTGATACATTTTTGCTATTGGCCATCGTTTTGAGTTACTAGAAACAATACTTTTAAGGCTTAAAATACAATAAGCACTTAATCATTACTAGTTGACCCACGCAACTTCGTCAGCTCCGCTCCTATTGGTCTTAGCGTGATGATAAATAGCCTATATTAGCCTTCCTCAATAAATGGGCTATCTAACTCTGATTTTTTTTTCAAATCGGACCAGTAGTTCCTGAGATTAGCGCATTCAAGCAAACAAAGTCTTCAGCTTTATATTACTAGTTGATCCGCGCAACTTAGTCTGCGTCATAATTTTCATTACTGCTCCGCTCCTGTTGGTCATAACGTAATGATATATAGCCTATATAGCCTTCCTTGATAAATGGGCTATCTAACACTGATTTTTTTTATTTCAAATCGGACCAGTAGTTAGATTAGCGCGCTCAAGCAAACAAACAAACAAACTCTTCAGCTTTATATATTGGTATAGATTAGTATAGATTTACGAAAACTGAAACCAGTGCAAGTCGGACTCGCACACGAAGGGTACCGTAACGTAAACCTCATTTTTTTATTAATATTTGTTGTTATAGCAATAGAAACACTCAATCTGTGAAAATTTCAACTGTCTACCTATTACTGTTCTTGAGATACAGCCCACTGAAAGACAGACGGACGGACGAACGGACGTACGGACAGCGGAGGCTTATTAATAGGGTTCCGTTGGTAACCTTTTGGGTACGGAACCTTAAAAAGGACCTTTAAAAAGCTTCATCCCCACCCATAGGTACTTTTAGAGTGTCGTTTATAACACTATTCCCTATAACTATGCCAAAATTCACTTATACACGAATTATTTTCCTCTATTTGGCTATTTTTTGAGTTTTGTTTAGTGGACTATACGATTAGTTAATCATTATGAAAAATAATCCAGGTTAGTAAAATATTGAAGTTGCCTCAAACGTGCTTTCAAAATCTGGCTCCTTCAATGAATCTTCTAGCCATTTCGGGAACTCTTAAAAAAACCATAAAACTTATCCATATTAATATTTTAAATGGGAAAGTAACTCTGCCTACCTGTCAATATGTTACCTGTTCACGTCTTTTCGGCAAAACGGATTTAGCACACAGAAGGCAATGGTCCTGAATTAGGACGCGGGATAAATTTTATGGAAGTCTTTCTCCTTGAGATAGCTCCAATTTTCAGGTAGGCGAAGCTGGCAGAACTTAGTAGTTGGTAACTAAGAAACACATGAAACTACCTACATTAAATAACTTTATTAATAAAACAAGATTGTTAGATTGTTGTTATCTTTGAGGAAATACCTACCTGTATCTAGTATAGTAAGTTGTATAGGATCATAAACACCATGTTATGACTGTCGATAATTATTGTAGGTATATGAATAACCATTCTTATGCCTACAATAATATTATTGTAGGTATATGAATAACCATTCTTATGCCTACAATAATATTATTGTAGGTAATATTATTATAGGTATATGAATCTATTCTTGTCAGATTGAGTGTCGGTGATGATCGCGTTGTCTCACTTACGTTTATTTGTTGTCAGTTTAGTTTTCAAGATCTTGTCATTTAATTTTAGTTTTAAAAAGTTTTAGAAATATTGTATTTCCTGCGGCTTTAGTCCCGTGGTGTCGCACTTTTTTTTTTGGAGTAGTCCTAAATCACAGAAATAGTGCATTTTTCTAATTATTAGTGTTTATTTTTTAAGGGTTTGCTCTTGACTCTAATCAATGTCAGAGATGACAGAGACAAAGTCTACGATGGAGCGAGCCTACCCAGAATTTTCACGTTTGCGGAGTGCAGTGATGGCCCGGTGGTAATGGCTGCGACATACGAGTTGTAGGTCGTAGGTTCGAACCCAGACAGGCACTTTACTTTGTGTAAATTATTTCATCACCACTGCTCTCAAAACATCGTGAAAACCGGCATATCCTAGAACCAAAATTCGAAGACATGTGACATCTACCAACCCGCAATGGGCCCGCGTGGTGGATTATAGCCCACTCCCGCTCGAAAGAGAGGAGACCTGTGTCCTAGCAATAGGAACAATCTAGGCTGATTATGTATGTATGTTTCACAATTGGAATAATACTTCCATAGAACACCTACTACAAAAACACATACCTAATAAACAAAGAATAACACCAGCTGCAGCAGTGTGATTCTGTAAATATCTCACCGTGTTAGCGTAGGCGATGTGACCATGAAGTGAGCTGTCAATCGACACAAACAAGATGGAATGACAGCTCATTTCTCGTTCACTCCACCTGCAGTGCAATTCTACCGGGCGATTCTGTAAACATGTCAAGCATAAGTCACAAGAAGTGAGCTGTCATTCCATCTTGATTACTTGTATTCACACTGCAGAATCGCACTGGTGTAAACATGTCGAAGTGAAGGCTTGGGAGAACCGGGGGAAGTGATGGAGTTTCTTCTCCGTTCTTCTCCATAAGAATCTACCCTTCCGAATGGACAGTAGAGTCACATATTATTTTAAATGTAATGATGACGTTCAATAGTGCGGTTTAATGGCCCAATTGAAATAAACTTTTTTGACTTTGACTTTTGATTTTGACTTTGATCACGAAGTGAGCTGTCAGTCCATGTAATCAAGATAGAATGACACCTCGCTTCGTGATCACGTCACGCAAGCCTTCACTTTGACATGTTTACAGAATCGACCGGCTGAGTTTACACCGTGAGAAGTTGACAAAATAGACCGGCTGTTTATAGTTCAGGGCTTATTTTTCAGATGACTATTACTTGCGTAATAAAAATGAGAGTTTGACACCTGTCAAACAGCCACATTTATACTTCATTATAAAAAAATAAATAAAAAGATTTTAATTTGAATTTCAAGATTAAATTTAGTATATATTTTGAAATAGGCACTATACCTCGTTAAGTATATTTTTGTAAGTAAGTACATGATGCTACTCGTAGTTGTCTATTGTTTACCCGAAGATTATATACCATAATCATCATATTCCCGAATTTCATTTAACCGAATTTCATTTGCCCTAATGTTTTGTTTGCCCTATAAGACATATGACATACTGTTAATTGCCCGAAACTTAGATACCATAAGATACGAGTGTCATACGTATTGTTTTTCATATTTTTAAGTGCCATAATAATTATCAAACACAATATTTAAACGCCATAATGATTACTAGACATAACATTTAAATGCCTACCTACTTATTAGCTTTCTGGCTGTCGATGTCGATGGGTGTGTAATGATTGGTCGTTTGAGCGAGCGAAGCGAGCGAATAGACCTAGCCAAACCTTAAAATATTATATGCATGGTTGATGGTGGGCTTGGTCGACGGAGCCTCTCTTTGCAGGGCTCCTACTTCCGTGTGGTTTATAATAAAATAACCACGAAGGGGATGGCGGGGTCTATTCGCTCGCTTCGCTCGCTCACACATCCTCTTCTAACCTAACCTATCCGAGTCGGAGTGCCCTAAAGTCCCGATTGCATCCAGTTTCTCCTGATATAACAACCGTTACATACCCAATGTCGATGGCAAATGACCATAACATCATATGATAATTATGGCATGTGATAATTAGGGCATGTGTTAATTAGGGCATGTGTTAATTAGGGCTTGCAATGATTATGACAAATGATGTTATGGTAAGTGACTTTATGGGAAACAAAGCTTCTAGCATGTGACTAATATAGCAAATAAGAGTAGGGCAAATGAATATTATGGCTGTTGACTATTATGGCAAATGATATTAGGGTAAATAAAATTCGGGCAAACGGCGGTATACCGCTACTTGTATGTTATCGCAAAAGTAGTTTTTTTTTTATCGAAATGCAATGAAATATCAGAGTATTTCGTACGTACCTATCATGATTCTATCGGCTATCTAGGTAAGCTTGAACTTGAACATCCGAGCAAGTCATTGGGGAATAAGTGAAATTGAATAATAATGCAAATCAACTAGAAATTGAAAATTGGAGAAAAACTATCTCAGATGTATCTGAGATAGGTTTTCTTCAATCTTCAATTTTTCCCTAGATTTTAGGTACCTACCCATGTGTTTGCTTCTAAAACGAAAACGAAGTCAATACGAGCAAGTTAAGTTCAAGAGGATCTTGAGTACTACAAAACAACAACGGTTTGCACTCCGGGAGTGCCGGCAGAAGTGAAAACTTGAATACGTGCTTCTCTCCCTCCGTCTTACGAATTTTCGATAGGGTCATGTGTCCTGACGCGAGTTTAACATTTTTTACCCATCAAAAAAAAGTGCACAACGCCGTATATTTTGCCACTTTTGACATTCGCGGTGATGGAACTTAAGGGCCCTTCACAGTCTTGCGTTTTCACTCACAAAACTGCTGACTCATCACATTATGTAAAAATAAGGCAGTTGCAATTGCGTTTATTGTTAATTTATTTAATGAATATTTAATACATTTTCATTTCTTATGAACTAAGGTTTATTTTAATATTAATTATACGTAATAATATTAAAGTATTACGGAGAAATTTACAGTTAATTCTGAGCGCTTGTAGTAGTTTTTTATGCATTCGAATGGGATTTTCTTACGGATATTTTATTCTTATTTAAAATATCTGAGGCCGCTAAGCATGAAACCACTATAATAAGGAATATTATGAAATATTTTTTCATTTCATTTGATGAGTACAGGAGTACAATCCAGGAGCTCAAAAAAGTGCCGTCGCGCTTTTCATAAGAAACTTATTTTTTTTTTACTATTGATAGGCACGCGTTTAACCACTATCTCACCTGTTGGTAAGCGATGATGTGGTCGAAGATGTAGCACGCCTGCCTAGTAGTAACCTATTCACTTTACTTGAAAGACTCCCAGGTTGTAGCTATCAGGAAACAGAAATATCAGAAAAACCTTCGGAATTTTGGCTTTTTAACCGACTTCTTCAAAAAAGAGGAGGTTCTATGTTCGGCTGTGTGTATCTTTTTTATGTTTATCACCGATTTCTCCGCCAATTCTGGACAGATTTAAAAAAATATTTTTTTATTCGAAAGCCTTTACTCCCGAGGTAGTCCCATTGTTACCAAGTCAGAATCTGATGATGGGATCCCATGAAAATCGAGATAAACCCTCAAATTTTATAAGCACATACAATGTTTTTCATAAACTTTCTAACGCAATTCAGATATTTGTGTCTAGTAATTATCATCTTATGTTGCTGAGCTGATGATGGAAGGTATAGTCAGGATCTGATGATAGGATCCCATGTAAAATGTTTGTTTAGCGATATTTTCGCCAATTGTTAACCGATTCGGATGATTCTTTTTTTGTTTGGAAAAGTATTTTCTCAGACTGGTCCCGTTTAAATTTGGTGAAGATCTGATGAAGAACTTCGGAGGTAGGCAACGGAACTCTTCAATAAATGATAGCAAGTGGATCGGGATTTCTGTAATCTAATGTCTGTTGATTGTTTACACCAGTTCATAACATAATATCACGACGGCACGCTGTGCTTGTGGTTTCAAAAGTGAAAAATAAAAATAAAACTTTTTAACAAAAAAATAAAACCGACTTACAAAAACAAAACACTACAAAGTAAAAAATAACTTTAATTTCGGAAGACGGTGTTCAAAAACGAAATAACCGAAAACACCGACTTTAAATTAATATACGATTTTTTTTTACTTTGTAGTGTTTTTACAAATATACTCGTATATTCTATACTAATAACTATTCTCAACTACCCAATAAGTCAAAGTTGTCTAAATATTTCATTTTCTGAGAATAAGAAAGCCATAATTGGTAATACAATACGCAAAAAATACAGTCAAACTGTAATAGGGCTCTTAAGCGATGGTATAAAGGTTAAGTGTGGGTAACAAGACATATAATGTTACCATGGGTAACACGTTTTAAACACGGGTAGAGTGGGTCACTTAACTTGAAGGGATTCTTCTTTACGAGTAGAGACTTGAAGAGTGTTCGCTAAGATACTTTCCTACTCAGTTCCTTTGATAAAGTTCATTCGCATATCGTTATTTGGTGGTTACCACACTGCAGCGACACTATCACACGTAATCATTGATTAACTACTTTTTGTCGCTGCAGTGGTATGTTTGTGGTACGTGTGAATTCCACCTTAAGTGTGTCATTATTTTTTCAAGGATGGGAAAAAGGAGTGTCAGACTCTTACTGACTTAAACCCATCTGTGTTCCTGCGTATGCCTTTTGCGTTCAATAAATGCGGAAATAGGAATTAGATGAAGTTTCTAGAAGTGATATTGTATGATATTACTTAGCAATGTAAGGTTCTGTTTGAGCATTACGTTACGATGCTACGTCGTCGTCGGCACGACGCACTGTAGGACTCACTAGTACGAAACGATTCACTAGTAGATTGTATACCCAATTTCTTGTACCTTACGTTTATCATTCACTCTAAGACGCCTATTCCACAGTAGGTTTTGCTGTCAGTTCAACCACAATCAACGCTGTGACTGACGCATAACGCAGTGACTGATGGTGAAATGGATTTACGAAAATCTGATTATTTAGTTTGTCACGACTTTTAAGTGAATGGGTCTGTTTTTAAATGTTTATGGAATGGCTTCTGTGAATCCTGCGTATCAGCCAATAATATATCGTCGCGTATTTAAGAATGAACGTTTAATGTCGATTGAATTCCATCACTCACCATCAGTTTTTTGATATTCATGACTTTTGGAATTGAGTGATGTTTGCATGAGCGTGTTATGTGCGCCTAAAAAAGAATGAGCCAATGTTTTGGTTTCACACCGGTAGCAAAGTTTTGAGTCAATAATAGGTACCTATCTAATCGTTTTATTGAATTTGACACCCACATTTTCCCCGAGCCGTCGCGTCGATTCATGCAAAAATATGCAAAGTTCCAGTAACCTATGGACTAATTGAAGCGGCGTTTATAATAAATTAGGTTAATAGCTGATATTGTAGTATTGCTAAACGATTTCATTCAACTTTATTAATTGCATTTTATAATACTATGACAATTGGTCGTCACGTTTGTGCTAAGATTAGCATATTATATTGCCTTATAAAATCATTTTAGCTGTGGCAGTCTAAAGGCTACAACAGACTGCAACGCTGCGACAATGTGACAATAATACGACATAATTATGGTCATTATTGTCGCACTTCAGCATCGAGCGTGTTTGCTGTTTGAAATTTAGCAAAGGCCTAAAACGTGATGGCATAATTTTAGACCTGAAGGCTATTTCCGTGATCCGGAGTTAAGCGGAAAACAGAACATCCATCTATTTCACGAGGTCATTTTATTAGATGTCACGTTGTCATCCGTGTATACTATCACACTATACCTTACATTTATAATCACATCCATTCATGTCACATAACACAACCCAACCCTCCATTCTCATCTTAGCTTCCATTCTTTTAAATGGATCAAAAGAACAGAGGCTCCTGCAGACTGGTCGACTCGCTTTTGTCGCATTGTCACCTTGCGCTTGCTTGCGTGAGCCTTAAGATTGGTATCGAAAATGACTTATCCAGTCGGTCTATTCCGTCTATTTATTTATTATTTGGTACACCAACAGCAAACCTACACAAGTACATACAAGAAACAGAAATTAAAATCTGGTTTGCATGCCTATTATAGGTATTATGGCTTACACCATATTTAAAGAATCGCACTGGCATTTACCCATGATCGCGTTCGTTGATCGATTTATAGAGTTAAAATCTTACGGAAAACTTTTTTTTGTAACGGCGCGAAATTCTCATGGATGTCCTCCGCCCTGGTGCGGGTGAAGGGTCTGTCAGACTCGTACTGACTAAAACCAACCCGGTGCTGCATCTCTCACCAACCGGGGATCACGAGAACTAATGTGACTTCCGTAATCCCCGGCTGGTGCTAGCCCGCCTTTGCGGGCCACCTCGGGTCAGCGGAGGGAGTGAGGTGTTTGACTCCCCCCGCGACGTTAAAGAGGGGCGCACGGGGACACCACGCGCCGCCAGGACCCAGTTAGGGGGGAGGAATTTCGGAAGTCGGTGTCAAAAAACGAAAAAATAACCAAAACACCGACTTCCGAAATTACAGTTCTTTTCTTTCTTTCGAAGTTATTTTGTACCTTGTAGTGTTTTGTTTTTGGAAGCCGGTTGTATTTTTTGTAAAAAAGTTTTATATGCATATAATTTTAACTATCAAGAATTAATAAAGCAATGCCAACCACTTTGTAGGTAAGAACGCTAAGTTACTGATGAATATAATATGGGTACCTATCTAATTACTTACTACAACTACGATAATGTTTATGCAAAGTATGTGAATTAAATACCTGCATACAAATGCATTGAACAAATACAGGTAATATAAACCTTTTTACCAAAGTAGGTAATGAAATTAAAATGCTTAATAAAGAAGAAACGGTAGGTATAGGTAAGTACATTCTACTGAACAGGAATCTTCCAATTGCCTAGCCTTTTCCCAACTATATTGGGGTCGGCTTCCAGTCAAATTGGACTTAGCTGAATACCAGTATTTTACGCAGAACGGCTGCTTATCAGACCTTCACAACCCATTAACTGGGCAACACGGTACTTCATGGCAAGACTGGAGTCAGATGGATAGTCAGAAGCCAGTTAGGCTTCTGACTATCCATAACGACTGCCAAAGATCTACAAATGACAGCCGGGACCAACGGCTTAACGTGCTTTCCGAGGCACGGAGGAAACTCGGTATATTAAGATGGTCACCCATCCACAGACCAACCTTGGCAAGCGATGCTTAACATTGAAGGTCGACCCGTGCGGCTGTTATTATCTAGCCACGAACAAATTACTTATGCAGACAGCCGCAATGTAACAATGCGACAGGGATTACACTTTTTAGTTTTCATAAAAAACACTTCACAATCAAAAAACTATTGTAATTAATGTTGAAAATAAATCTAGTTCAGCTCTATACATTTTTATTTATACTCATTAAAATATAATCCTTTTAGGATTCCGTACCTCAAAAGGAAAAACGGAAGGGATCACTTTGTTGTCCGTCCGTCCGTCTGTCAAAACCCTTTACCGCGGAAACGCGTGGAGGTTTCAAGTTGAAATTAAAATTAAATACTCAGATCTACAGTCCCTTAAAAAGCCTAACTTCGAAGTCAACGTAAAAAAAAGATACGGCCGGTTATGCCGCAAAAAACGTATTTTGACATTCTCAAGGGAATCAATATTTATTGAGGATTTCTCGTTGATCTAGAACTATAAAATTTGGCAAGTGTTATCGTCTTATATTAAATACATAGGGAAAAGTCTGAAAACTACACATTTGTAATTAAATCATAATAAATATAGTCTTTATTTAAAGTAATTTGCAGTGCCCTTACAGGGTGCATGTACCAATACTTTGACATGAAATTTAAATGCATACCTACTAATTATAGTATTGTGTATATGTACGTGCAGGAACCCTCGGTAGCTGAGTCCAACTCGCACTTGTCCGTTTAAAAAAATTAAAATACGATCTTACGAGTCTCGCATTCGGTGCTTGGGATAATGAACTTCAAGCCTAGCTTAAAAATAGCCCCATATTAAAACAATTGTCACTGCAGAGCGAAGGGTCTTGAGCTCATCTACCAAGTCGAGCAAAGTAATATTGGGGAATTCTCAGTAACCCATCAGTGTCGATTCAGTCTGTGTCAGGTCTCGAGAGAGGGGAGGGAAGCAGATCCCTACGGAGAGCCGCGCCGGAATGTTCTTTGTGGACGCGTATTAGCAACTAGCTCGTGATCCAGACTGTGCAAGCGCGTCTTAGCTATTAAAATCCAGAGAGGTCAAGTTCCATCCCTCGCCTTGTGCAGATTTTAGACTGTCACAGTCATTCATTATACAGGCCGATTGTGTTAGGACGCTTTATTTCCATAGTTTCAAGGTACCTTTATTCATAAAATAGGGCTCAAAGGTTATTCGTTCAAATTAAAATCGTATTTATTGGTTTACCGTTAAGAGCGTAGTAGCTTTTTCACAGTTTAGGTCCAAAGCTGGACAACTGAGACTGAAAAAATTCGACCAGAGTAAGATTTAAAAACCTTGCGTAAGTGTAACATAAAGATGATAAGTAAAGCCAAATATTAATATAATAAGTAACATGTACCTATATAAAAACTAGCCAAGTCGTATCTTGAACTATCATTTACCTTATTTCAGGATTAATCATTTAATTACGGATATTATTAACATTGAACTTTGGCTCCCTTTTTCACATTTATATATTTGATGGGATTAGTTTTACTCATTACTAGGAATGTATCCAACAATAAAACATGGTGTATGCAGTTTTCAAAACAAATGCCTGCGGCAGTCGCCAATTCAGAAATAGTTCAATATTTTCGCAGAATTTCAAACGTCAAATTGTACTGATACAATTTCAAACAGGGCATTCGATGAAGTGAAATGTATATACATTGATACATATAGATATCTATCACTGTGTGTTATGTTCAAACTATATCGTATCGAATTGATGAGTACTCATGAACGTGTTCTTTGACAAAGAGCTTCAAGAGAGCGTCTCTTAGAGGAATGTGCGCGGATGGATAACGAGGAATGTATCTATGCGATACACACCAATGGGATAAGCTTTTCACAAACGGGCATAGCAGATGTAAGGTCTGGTACTGCCTAACAAGTGCACACATCTAAATGTTGTGGTTTTGTTATTATTATGTTTTATTCTTTTATGTTTTGTGTTTCATGTCTCGATTGTGTCAAATAAATGTTATTCATTCATTCTTTCTTTAATTCTTTAAACGCCTCAAGAAACATATTCGAAGGGATGTGTGCGGCCTGTGCGTTTTTAGCCTGCTTTTTATATATAAAATCTTGACCGCTAACCTCAAAGTCCGCTAAGGATTTGCGCACTACTTAGCTTTCCCGTAACGGTTTGGTGGAAAACCAAACCGTAACTACGCACCACGTATATTCTGAAAAAGTGGCAAAATATTGTAAGTATGGAGTGGAAATGTACTATATTTTTTTCGAATATCAATGCGTATTAACCCTTTTTTAGGCCTCCCCCTCACAAGTTTTCGAGAGAAATTCTTCAATATTTTTTTAGGGTTATAAATAGACAGATATGAATACTTGATGTAAACATTTTATGAGTTGCTCTTGTTTACTTGATTTTTTACAATATAATTGGTTCTATTTCTACGAAAATACTCTTTGATCGGGGCTAAATAGTACAACTTATTTAACCTGTAGTTTAAATATAACCGTAATTATGTGTTTACATTTTATATATAATAACTAAAACTAACAAATACACTAAACTAAAAACAAACTAAAATATAGCATCAAAATTTCATCCTCAACGCTGTCAGCTGGTAATGTGCCCAAGAGACTGGCCGTATTGCCACGTTGAATGGCAATGCTTAATCTCTGCCCAAAGTAAAAGCCAGCTCTTGGGTCACGGGAAGAGTCAACCAGCCGTTTCGAAATTTCTTTGAAAAGGCTGTCAGCACAAGGGCCCCATGGCCCGAGGGTTTCAACCCCAAACGGCTCGAAAATATAATTACCAATAAGGTTGCTATATTTCCGCCGCTTGAGGTTTTCCGCAGCCGCAGCGGCAGCGCCAGCACAACACGATGAACTAAGAAGATGGGATGGCGCAAGAGTATCGACACAGGTTGCGTTCCACACTAGGAAACAAAGACATGCCGTCCGGTCTTTTGCCATCGTCTCGTGCCAAGCCATTGGGTTCTAAAACGGCTGGAACGCCGACAATGACGAGAGCTCGTCGGATTATGTCGTTTAAATTAGCGTGTCGTGCAAAACGGCCTGCACTGCGGCTACAAGAAAGGCCGTGGTGCCCGAGGCTGTTGACAACTTCACCACAGTGACAGCGATGAGGAGAACAACAAGGGGCTCCTAAACGCAAAGAAGCAGCGCGGCGAAAAGTGGTGTCGTCGAACAAAGTGCCTAGGTTCGACGACGGTAGTGCATGAAGCCAAAGACCCAACTCCCAATTACACAGATTGTGTATTTCTATTGCCGCTATAACAACAAATAATAAAAATTAAGGTTTATGGTACGGAACCCTTCGTGTGCGAGTCCGACTCGCACTTGGCCGGTTTTTTAATTTGTTTTATTTATGGGTATTCATTTTTGCCAAGGGGTACCGTTACGTAATGGATAATCCTAATAATGGGTTGTGGAGATCAGATGAGATGCTCTATCTAAAATACTAGTAGATTGGAAGAGACTTAAAGGCCTATTGATAGCTTTTGGTCAAAAACTCATTAGTATGTAGTTACATATCAAATAATGCTGTTGCTCACATATCCGGGCCCATGGGCCGACCGTGGTCGTCACAACACGGCCTGACAAGTCTCGGGCACGGCTCGGACACGGCGCGGGTAAACGAGTTCATATAAAATATACGCACCGATAATTTTCAGAGTTGTGGACGGCCCACAGTCCGCCCAAGCCCCGGGCACAGCCTGCATGTATTTGGATTAAAATTTAGCCTTATTTTTGTTTGTAATAGTGCAACTCATACCTCAATACAGTCAAATTCTATTTTTGTTATGATTTCAACGAAATAACAAGAATGGTGGGAAAAGTCTAGATATAACAACTAATGTAAAAGTATGGTAGAAGCAGATTCCTATGTTTATTTTTTATTGGAAAAATGCAAGAAAATTATGACACTGCCTGAAAAAGGATGGCAACTCCTAAAAGGAGAAAGACACTTACGTCATTGTTATTAGTACTGTCTTTCAATTTTCTATACAATCCATCCAAAGGTTGTCTTGAAAAGATCGCTTTTAGCGTTAAGGCCGCCTATTGTGTCACCCTATGTAATTTTATTTTATTTTATTTTATTTTATTTGTTCGGGAAAATAAACAGTTATACACTAAAAATCTTATACTAAGTTGTAAATATATCAGAATAACAAATGTATAACCTACGACATTTTCCACAACATATTAAAAGTTATATATAATGGTGCGCTATTGTAAGCTCTTAAAACAAAAAAGTACCTAGTTAGTAGTGAGTTATTAAACAACAGGCAAGCAAACACAGAAATAAGGAGGGAGAGAAAATAAGGTAAACATTAAACTAACTATTGTAATCTGAAATAATTTTATAGACAAGACTTCTAAACTCTGGAGCAGAGACAGAAAAGAAGTCAATGTCTTCAAAGATTGTGTTGTATCGATTGGTAAGGCGGCGTAGGGGTGCTCGCAAACCTGCGTTTGTACGACAGGAACTTACTGCAAATAAAGGTCTTGCGGCAAATCGTTGTTCTGGGTACCACAAAGCCAATTCTGTTGCGAATTTCAATACAATCATAAGTATTACACAGATCAAACAGAAACATTGTTTCCAACATAATTCGCCTAGACTTCAAACTTTGTAGATTATACTTTTTCAATAGGTCATTGTAGGATGCGTAAGTACGATAGCAACGAAAATGCATAGCCTTTAAAAATTTTCTTTGCACTTTTTCGATCATATCGGAATATTTAACATAGTGGGGATTCCATACCGAAACTGCATACTCTAGCTGAGAGCGAACCAACGATTTCTAAAGGTACAAATAGGTAGAAGATCGGGTAAATACTGTGGCCGTTCTCATAATAAAACCGAACATACGGAAGGCGTTTTTAACAATTTTGTTAATGTGAGAATCTAAATGGAGTTTGTCATCCAGCAGAATTCCAAGATCGCGGACTAGGGTTTCTCTTTTTAGATTTTTGTTTTCTAAGGTGTAGGAATACAGTATGTTGTTTTTATTTTTAGTAAAACTAATGACATAACACTTGGTCACGCTAAGTTGAAGCTTATTGCGTGTACAATATGACGAGAAAGTATCTAAATCTTCCTGTAAGAGAATGCAGTCACGGTTACTTTTAATGGATCTGAATATTTTGATGTCATCAGCGTATAACAGTATCTTTGAATTTTTAAAACATGTATTGACGTCATTGATGAATAAAATAAAAAGTAAAGGACCTAAAATGGAACCCTGTGGCACTCCGGAAGTGACATCAACAGTGGCAGAGCAAAAACCGTTTATTACAACTCTCTGTGGTTGTGTAATGTTTTCTTCATCTATCTTTTCTGTAACTTATATGGGTACACCATAATAAAGAGTATTTTATTCTATCAAAACAGATAGGTACCCGTGGTCGCCCCCGCAAGCGCTGGCTGTACGTCGTCAAGTCCGACATGAGAGCCAATGGCCTGACTGAGAAGGATGTTCAAGATCGGGCAAAGTGGAGGAAGCTAAGTAGGAAGGCGGACCCTGGCAATAGCCGGGATTAACGCCAGGTGGAAGAAGAAGAAAACAGATAGGTACCTAATTCGACATCAAGACAATCAGTTCAGTGAACTTCGCTTCCAGAATCTACAACAACGAAAACATTAAATAGCCACAGAGATAATCTGATGTAAGAAGCTTACGTATCATTTGTCATGACAGCTTTTTTAAAGATGACACGCTAACAATGACACAAATGTATACACAAAGATTCTAGAACAATTTATTTCAAATATCTAACTTCAAAACTTTGGTCAGAAAAACTTCAGTTGTTGTTGTTCAAAGTCATCTTGAGTTTTTCTCACAAGCATAGATTTTGCAGATTAGATATCTGAGTCCAAACTACCTACAACCTTCATTTGGTATAGAACTACAGACCTATTATCTTATTTTGGTTTAGAAATAAACTCTAAAGAATAATCGCAATATCTATACTAATATATAAAGCTGAAGAGTTTGATTACTTGATCACGCTAATCTCAGGAAGTACTGGTCCGATTTGAAAAATTATTTCATTGTTAGATAGCCCATTTATCGAGTAAGGCTGTAGGCTATATATCATCACGCTAAGACCGATAGCAACGGAGCAGTAATGAAAATTGTGGCGCAGACGAAGTTGCGTGGGTCAAGTAGTGTATTTTATAAACCTGTTTTTGTGTCGTTTGGGTAGCCGTTTTTATTAATTTATGGGATATAATTTAATTTAAACGCAAACATCACTACATCCCGATGTTCCTAAAAGCCCATCCAATCTAATTTATTTCAATGTCAACTCATATTCAGGAAACTTTCGTTAGTTTGTTCCACTAATACATTACTAATCACAGCTCGGATTGAATTAACAGCGGATTTATTGAGTCGCCCGAAATAGTATCTAGATGGCGACCGTTTTGGGCTCTTCAAAACAAATTGTCTTTGACACTTGGAAAATAATATTGACAAGCTCTGAGGTTTGGCGTGTATTGTTGTCCGCAAACTTTTTAAATGATCCCTTCATCTGAATTAATTTGTTTATTTACTAAGATATTTTGTATAGTAAGTTAACTCTGGAAGTAAGTGACCCGATTAGGAAAATCCCTTAAATGATAGAAATTTAGGTTATTCCTGACATTCGCTATTTTTGATCCCGGATATGAAAACCTAATTCCTGCAGGACTTAGAATTAAATAACTTTTCGAGGCAGTCAATCAAATATCTAATAATCATAAAAGATTAACAAACAAAGGCGTGTGACATATCAAAGGAAAAGGTATAAAATTTATTTGCATGGTGAGGTACAAAGTATAATTTTCTCGACATTATAACTGCTCCGAAACTACTGAACCTAAAATTCTGAAAAAAAAAGACTACTAATAGAATACAAGAAAACGAAAAAGAAGTCATCAAACCAACAGGTTAAAAATATGATTCGTTCCTGCCTGTCTGACAAGTTTAATAAATAACTTATCTGAGAAGTGATGCTATTCTTCCTTTCCTTTATTGCTAATTTTCAACTGAGACTTAATTTATTTTTATTACTGACAATTTATTATTTTTTCTAACTTATCTGTAAGTTTGTTTTATTGTGCAACTCAGTGCAGCCTGCATTAAACTTTTAATTACGACCTTTTAATAAAAATATTTTTTTGCAGTAAATTGAATAAAAACGGCAGCTAATGCAAAAAAGAAAAACTTAGTTAACTTTTAAAATATTAGATACAATGCAGGGCAATTTATTTACAGAATGAAGATTGAGATGGTATAGCCATGATATGAACCAGCCAGAGAAGCACGTCGTGATGATAGCTCTGAGACAACCAGACGTCAGGAGAGGTTGAGAACCACCTCCGTTGTCATGCTGGACCGATATGAAACTGTCGGACCCAACAATCCTCGACAAAACGTCTTGGCGCTTTGAGATTAGGATACCTTATAGAAAAGTATGCGGAACAGATAGTAAGTCCCGCAATCCTTCATTAAAAAGGAAGGATCCTTCGACCGGACGGTTGTTGTGTCCGGTGGGCAACTGACTGATAATTGATATTAGGGCGTATGTACATGTTGAAATCGCATGGAAAGCTCTGATACCGCGATGCAGGATTTCATTAGGTTTTTTTAAATAAGTAATAGGCACTGCTAATAAAGTTTAATTTAATTTAATTCTTTATTAAAATCTCATGTGTTTTACAACGTCTTAATGATAGAAGTTAATGTACAGAAAAGCGAACTCAAAGATGCGTTTTATTCCAGCAAATCTTTGAGCGATAGAGAGATAAAAAAACAGATTTTAGAAAAACTGATGATTTGTTTGATGGTACTTAATGATGATATTATTAAATACAAAACCAACAAGATATACTCAAACACGAAACAGAAATAGCGGGCGAATAGCTATCCTACTACCACCTAAAAAGAATTTGGTCAGTCAGTCAGTCAAAAACCAAACAAGCTAAATAAGCACAATGCTATTGCAGCGTTTTCTTCAGTACCTACCTATTGTTTACATTTATCGGTCTTTTGTCTGCTCCCGACCTCCAAATTCACGATTTGAATTTCAGAAACATTATATTTATACTGCTTTCTTGTGTAGCAAGAGGTCCTGGGTTAGATTCCGAGTTCAGGAAACATATTTAAATTACCTACTTAGTAATACTAAGTAACACCAGTTAAAACTATTTTTACTATATTCGTGAACATCTAAGAAGTCAGTTTAGACGAGTAGAGGTATCACACTGGAATTAAAACATAAAAATAATCAGCAGGGAATCAGATCATAGGATCCAACCGAAATAAGTCTTTTATTATTCAGCATTCGATTGTGTAAAGTGTTAATCAATTGAATGACTATTTTTTTCGAACAAATGTATTGTTTTTAATTACTCATACTCAGAAAGTAGGCCTGAAGTTGCCTGAGGAGCGGGCTTAAAGTATTACTTTCCAGCCCTAGGGAGAATCGTTTTGCAACTGACTGCCGTCAAATTATAAAAAAAAAACTCGTTGTACGTTTTTGTTGGACCATGTCCCAACTTTCTATACAGCCAGTCAATTACAACGCGATGTCAAATTGAAATAACGTAAACGTATTTATTAACTTAAGATTATATTTTTTAAATGACTTTATTATAATTTAGTTTCAACTATTTCTTTAAAATAACTTATTTAGCTTTTCTTCAATGATTATAATGTAAAATAATGGCTGAATAGGTGGCTGGTCACAGAAAAAAAAAATAGACGGGAAAGCGGCAGTCCTATCTTCATTTGTTTTATCGAGAGATTTGTCATACGTCGACGAGATCATCAGATTCAGATATGGATTTTTTCTTTAGCTGATTCGTGTTTTTATTTTTACTTTCCTTGTATTCGTAATGAAAAACACAGTGTTTACCTCGGGTAAAAGACTTATTTAGTCCCTTGAACTATTGGCACCCTCACTACGCTCGGGCGCCAAACGCCGTCTCAAAACTAAATTAGTTGCTTTTACCCCTAGGGTAACAATGTACTATTTTTACCACAGAATTTTGACCGAATTTTGATGTTCAATACATCGTTCATCTACTTGGTTAGGTATTTTATTTTTATATTTTTTCTTTTTTGGATCAGGAATTTGACATATATGTATAATGATAATGTCACAGCCAACTAGCCTAATCAGCCGTTTAATTGGCTGCCTAACATTTTCATAGCATTGAAGGGTGACATTTACAGATAGGTACAAAAAGAAGAATAGATATGAAGTGAATTAACTGTCCAAGTGCTAGTCGGACTCGCGTGCAAAGGGTTCCGAGCCAATTTATTTTTTTTTACATTTTTTTTAGACTTTTTATGGGTATTCCTGTAATTTTTAAGTATAGAACTACTATCTGCATCTACAAAATACTGGTATTCAGCTAAATCCGGCTTGACTGGAAGCCGACCCCAATATAGTTGGGAAAAGGCTAGGCAGATGATGAACTACTATCTGCATCTTTATCAACATTTTAGGCTCAGTAGTTTCGGAGACAAGGGTGTGGGAATGGTACATTATTGGTTTAATTTCTTGAATAACTTCAAAACTATTTATTTTAAAATTATTAAAAAAGTGTAATAAAAACAGTCACAGCAAGCCCTTTCAAATAAATTTCAACAGAATTGATCCAGCAGATCCAGAGAAAACTGGCTGTGACAGACAGACAGACACCCGAGTGATCCTATAAGGGCTCCGTTTTTTACGGATGTTCGGAACCCTAAAAAATATTATAATAGTAATTTTCTACTATAGGATATATGAGTATGTAGTTATATCACCGATACATTAATAAGCTCTTTAAAAATAGTACCTACCTACTTTCTGAAAGGATTTCAATAAAATATCAATAGTTTATAATATTACAAACAGTTGGAACTTTTTTGCATCTCACTGTCATTGTTCGAGCCATATTTTTATAAATCATGCATCGTTTTCGGTTCGATGTCATTTTACCAGTAATTGGACTCACTTTTATGCACGTTCTTACTCTTTATTCTTTCTTTATAATATATATTTTTTTTTATTTAGGTAGTTTTTATGACACACACAAAAAACAACTACAAAGGCGAGCTTAACCCGGGACTGGAATCCCACAAAGCAAACCTCAGTGCGATAGAGATTTTATTTTGTTTTATTTAGGTTTGGTGATAGAGACAAAGTCGATGATGGAGTGAGCTTCCCAAAAGAAGTTTGTTCACTCTAACTTTGAAGACATTAGGGTTGAATGAGTTCGGAAATACTGACCCAGGTAGAAAGTTCCACTCATTTGCAGTGCGCATTATAAAAGACGTTTGGAAACGCTTAGTGTGAATTGGCGGAATAGCAACAAGGTATGGATGGTAACTTGCAGTGCACCTATTTAATAATAATAATTTATGTATCAAAATAATTTCACATGTAATAAAAAAAAAAAATTGACAATGTACAACTAAATATTGGCTTAGGGTAGGTAATACATAGTTTTGGACTTTTTGCATCCGAACTAGGCGGTAGCCTGTATCTCGGATCGCATTTCATCCCATTCAATTTCAACATGTCCAATGGTAGAAAGGGACGGTCGGATGAGACTAAGCACAGGCGTGTTGGATGAGCACAATCACCGAAGTACAATCTGTAGAAAACCGACAAGCAGGTAATCTTGCGGCGATGAGCCAAGCTGTAAAGCTTAGCATCCGCCAGTTTTACGCCGCCATCGCCAACGAGCCTCTTAGCTCTCCGTTCCACTAAGTCTACACTATATTCCCTCCACAAGAGGGAGAACGCAACTGCCATGCGCAGGCCTCAAAGGGCCATTGCACTGCGGGTGGCGAGGGCTTATTGCTCGGTGGGCTTCTCGGCGGCGTGCGCTTTGGCGGGCACCCCTCCTTGGGAGTTGGAAGCGTGGGTGCTCGCCAGAGTGTACGAGTGAACGGCGCGGCGAAAGGCCCTGGACGAGTGCCCCGTCGCGGAGGAGCGGCGGGAGACCGTGCGGCGGGAGGCGAGGGACGCTATCGTCGTCCACTGGACGGAGGACCTCGCCTCCACCACCTTTGGCCGCCGTACGTTGGACGCGCTCGGTCCGGTCCTGCGAGACTGGCTCGAGCGCTCCCACGGTTTCCTCTCATTCCGTCTGGTGCAGGTGTTGTCAGGCCACGGCTGTTTCGGCAAGCACCTGCACCGAATCGGGAGGGAGGAGACCCCGGCGTACCATGACTGCGGCGCGGCGGAGGACACGGCTCAGCACACCCTCGAGGTGTGCCCGGCTTGGTCTGAGCCGCGCCGAAGTCTAACTGCGGAGATCGGACAGGACCTCTCACTTCCCGGCGTGGTCGACGCCATGCTGGAGAGTGAGGGGTCCTGGGCAGCTGTCGCCTCTTTTTGCGAGGATGTCATCTCGCAAAAGGAGGCGGCGGAGCGCGCACGGGAGGACGACCCTCTCGCTGCGCCGCTCCGTAGGCGAAGAAGAGGTCGGAGAAGACGTCGTCTTCTCCCTCCTCATGGTGGTGATGGGCGGGCGATAGGCGCGGGTGCGCCTCCGCCCGCATTGCACTCCACACCACCTTCGCCGGTCATTCCCAGCCCTCCCCCTTAACGGGGAGGACGTGAGGGGCCCGCCGTTTTGGGCGGGTTGTCGTCGGAGGAGGACTGGACGCCCAGGCTGCGCCGATCTCCCAGTCCTCTTCCACTCGGACGATGCGGGAATGCCGCTGGGTTATTTTAGTGGGTATACCGGGTCAGCCCGGGGAGTCCCACATACCCCTCCCATTCCCCCGACGAAAGGGTATGCGTAATGCATTTTTTCCCAGCGCAAAAAAAAAAGGACAATGCAGGCTTGGGCGGAGAACGGCAGTGGTCCGCCGCCTGAAGTGGTGACTGTTTTGGGAAATATCTGCATACAGTGGCAAGACGGGAGGCGACTCCAGTGTGTCACCAGTGCGGCTGCAGCCAAGACACGGCTCTGCACACTCTCGAGCAGCGCCCTGCCTGGGAAGCGCAGCGCCGTGTTCTGGTCACAGAAATTGGAGAAGATCTATCGCTGCCGGTCGTTGTTAGGGGTATGGTCGGCAGTGAAACGGTATGGGAGGCGGTTGCGTCTTTTTGCGAGGACGTAATTTCGCAGAAGGAAGCGGTGGAGCGGGTCAGGGAGGAAGACTCTCTCGCTGACCCGATTCGCCGCAAAAGGACAGGACGACGCAGGCGGCGAAATGCCGACTTGATGCCGCCATAGGAGGGTCCTGCAGACGATTTTTAGTGGGTGCAAGTCCCACATAACCACGTCGTCTCCCCGGGGTGATGTGATATGCGTCAGGCATTTTCTTCGCCCGGAAAAAAAAGGACATTGCAGGCTTGAATCACCTAGTTGTCTGATAAAAAGATGATTCCGTGCTTTGGTAGGCACGTATAAGCCGGTGGTCCCGGCCGCCAAATGGCAGTTGTCAAATAGACTATGTCAGAGGCCCATGAGGCGGTTTAGAAACTCTGACACTAGGGTGTGTAGGGTCGCCTAGACCTTCACACGATAAGAAGAAGAATCGCCTTTTCATATACGTCTGAAATACTTCGGGGTCAAGCGTGCTTTCTTATCGATGACGATAGACAATCATTTACCATCAGGAGAGATAAAGGTTAAACGCAAGCCTATAGTAATACTCGTAATACAAAAATAACAGAACTGTATATTGGGCAACCATGCGTAAGTAAGTAAGACAAGCCCACATTCCCAACCACTGCAACTCCTGAAAGCCAGAATCAAAAGAAGTAAGTAAATATTTTTTTTTTTTTTTGGGACAAGCCCGCCACACATTCCCAACCACTGCAACTCCTGAAAGCCAGAATCAACAGTGGCGACCACCAGAAAAACACCGAGCCAATGAAACCCGACGAGTCCCGGAGAAACGATTCAACTGTCTTGGATCCTGCAACGAAATTAATCAGAAAAGTACAGCGGAGGAGTAGGAAAAAAAATATATATATAATTTCCACTTCCCTCCGTATCAAGCAGGAGACAGAATAGAACTAGCCAATAGGCACCAAGGGACAAATACAACTGGGTTAAGCCCAGTTGCCAAGCACCACGGATTATATCTTACCTTATCAAGAAGTAAGTAAGTACCTAGTAGGAAAAAAATGGCTTAGGTTACATCAGTGTTGTTACTACAAGAATGGCTAGTTATGTCTATTACTTATGATAGATCCCTGTCCTTCAAATTCGGAAAATCTTGTATCTTGAAGAACAATTTTCTTGAGATAAGAGTAGATTGACACGATTTTTATAAAACAGATAATGTTTTTACAAAAATAATAATGTAATAGTATAGTAATAATTTTGGTGTTTAACAATAGTATTTTAAAAGACAGAAAAGTGGTCTGTCATGACAAGTTGCTGATAGGTGACAGTACAGCTAGCTTGCTTACTCGTTCCTGGAATGCTGGTCTTGGCATTATACAATACTGTCAACGATAACTTTGAGAAATATAATAACTGGTTGTGTCGCATAACTTTATACTAGTTTTTGCATCGTGGCCTTTCATTTTATAATGTTTTATTTTATTGTAGCAATTAAGTTTTTTTAAGTATCAAAATGTAAATTAGAAGTCATTTACACCTAGGTATCGTTTTTTACGCGTCTCTCTGTTAAATAAAATATCAAATTGTATATTTCATTGTTAAACTTTTTTAAGGAAGTGTAGAAAATCCTCATTTCTCAATGTTTAACATAATAATATGTCATCGTCAATTACCTACTGATTTATTGTGGACAATTTGTAGATAATAGGTAAGTAGTACATAGTTTAACTGCACTAGTCGCTACTTTGTAGGTTGTTCATTTTATTCATATGAAGAGCTAGCTAGCTCTAGACACGGTGACTTTTCGAAAAGTCAAAATATAATGATAAATCATAATATAAAGTACTAGCTTTTGTCTGTGATTTTTTACGCGCATATCCCGTTTTTCACTTTCCCGTAGGAATTTCGGGAAACCCGCTCTTAGTGCTCCCCTACACTCCCGAAGGAACCTATGCCAAATGCCAGCTTTTTACTTTTCTATTTATATATACATGTATGTGTATTGATTGATTGAATGCGTGAAATTTTAGCAAAGAATGCCAATCCCACACGTTTTGGGACTCTATGAAGAAGACGGAAGAGCTAAAGGTTAAAATAAAATCAAAGTTCAAAGTTTACAGATCGCTTTTTAACTTCGTTTTTCTTTGTTAGGTATGTCTATCTGTAAAAGGTTGTTTTGGCTGTCATGACTTGAATAGACTGGAGGAAGTAACAAATAGATCCGTGGGCAGTGACTAAGGAATTCCGAGCAACCCTATTATAAGAGGACTTGTGTTTATTGGCAGTTACCCTTTTTTAGGGTGCTTTTCCACAAGAAATGTGCTATGCAGCTATGCTGCGAGAATGTAAAAGCTAAGCTACGAAAATATGTAACAGTTCCCCTTGATGCTAATCTATGTAGCTGTGCGAGGCAGATGCGCAAGTCACGCACTGCTTGGCACATAGCTACACACCTCGAAACCATCCATAGCACGCATCCATAGCATGCATCCACAGCACGCATCCTACAATATAAAAAACACCTAGCTTAGTTGAATCAGTTTCCACCAGTGCTACGCTATGTGGACCGATGAATATGATTCGTGGATATCACGCACCCATAGCAACGTAGCGTAGCATAGCATATCTCTGGTGAAAAAGCAGCCTTAGGGTCATAGTAGATATAAAATGTATTTGGTACGGAAATCTTAAAGTCATGGTCAGAAAGTGTTAAATTAAAAAAGGAATCCTTATTGTGCGACTTTGTCTGTTTGTACACACGACGACTTTGTCTGTGATCCAAAAATGATTGGTACCCGGTTTCTGAGGTAAGTACTTTATCGGTCTTTTATCTGTCTGTTAAACACAGACCAACCAATGATGTTATTAAAAATGGCTTTAACAGATAGATAAACGACCGATAAAAACCTCAGAAACCAGGTATGGGTGAACTTCCGATTTCTATATCATCGATAGTTTATTTTTATATTAGTTAGGTTTCAATAGTCGTCTAGACTGAGATTTTATTTATACTCGCAGTTATAAACGCAGGTATTTTAAGAATCGCAGAAAGGTCATTTGGATTAAAATGGACTGCCTAGTGGGCAAAAAGTTGATAAGCTCAATTTTATTACTTGCGAATTTTTGAATCATGCAAAAATTAGGCGATCTTAGCTGAGCATGTAACATAAATTCCACATAATATTTGAATAAAATTTTAAATTCCAGCGAATCGTGTTCGCGCCGGTCGTATATTTGAATAAGTAGTAATTAATTAGTTTTTACAATAAAATAAACACGACGCTATAATAAGCGTGCGCTACGTTTTTGTTATTAACCCTTTATTTACATGACAAGTAACGGAAACCTAATTGCAATTTTACGCTTTTTACAAGATAATTGAAAGAGACACGCGAGGTCAAAGATGGTTTTATAATTGTAATACTTTCAAAGAACCTTAGAAATACTAATTAGTTTATCGAAAAAGTTAAGAAGAACAAAAACTTTTTAAAACTCACCACAGCCAAGTAAAAAGTTGTAATATTTGCACTAGTATAATACACTATTGTTGGGAACTAAAACCATGTGTGTCACAGTATTGCATATTTTTATTATTGTTTAAACTTCACATGACAACTCCGCGAAATGTAGCGGCGGGCCGCCTCGCGTGCGTCCGATCTGCGCAACACTACCCACTTAACTGAACCAACGCCGTAGATTTCCGCCGAACACGGTTGGGAAAACAGAAATTATTTACAAGTTTTCCCATCACATCGTGGAAAACTGTCCGTGGTTTGTTTTCAAATGATTTATGGGCAATTGTTTAGGTCAGAGGTTTAGGTCGCTGATTTTCGAATGGTATGAGGTTGTATGTGCGTGTTGTGCATTCACTCACTTGTTTCAATTTGTATTGCATGTATTCGTAATTTTAACGTTCATTGTAAAAAGGAATCTAAATTCTCTCTTTGCATGTTTTGTCTTAGGCGAAGTCATGTTAAAATTTAAATCACATAATATAACGCAATTTATTGTGATCTTGTGTGAGAAATAAAGATACTTTACCTTTCTAAAATCTATTCGGCGGTACAAATAAATGAGCACAACTTTATAGGTAAGAAAAGTCATTGAATTATGAAGTTTACTTTTTTGGGTAGTTTTTGAGTTTCCTTGTATTTTAAGACTAAAAATTACTTGGGCATACCTATCAGTCATGCGTGACGATTGATTAAATACGGAACATTTTTATGTGGCACTGAAAACATCGAGGAAAACTGTTTATGGCTTATTTTGAAATTACTTATATGCTTGTGATCCTAATCGTTTTTTTACTTGAAGAAGTACCATTATATTAAAAAAACAAACTAATAAACAACTACAGTAATAAATTTACGAAATTAAACACAAACGCGACTAAAACAATGGGCACCAAAAACTTCATCCACATCTCTGTCAAAGCGAAAAGTGTACAGACACTGGCAGATAAGTTGAATGCCTTCGTCGCATTGTTGTCGCATTATGGCTTCGGATCTATCTGCGATAGATTTTGCGATTAGTTTAATTCACAGTCCATGCCGCGATTGACGCCAAAACCTATCGTCTAATGCAATGACTGATGGTTGTTTGAAATTGATTGTTAAAATCTTGATATTTCATCAGTCACGACTTTTATGAGAATGGGTCTTGATAATCTATTGGGAGTTATATATATGACTCATCAGAGGTTTCGCAGTCAGTAGGTATGTGGGAGTCAGATAACATTGTGTTATTAGACTGTATCTTTGGTATTTATTCCTTAGGTGATGGGGTCTTCAAAACAGTTTGTTTCTTTCGTAAAGTTATGCCGGATGAATAGTCGGTTTTAGAGTATTTTTTGTTTCTGATACATATCTTATTACATCTCCACTTCTGTTTTGCTTCTGTGTCCTTGAGCCGATATGTGTGCTCTGGGTATTATTGCAGTCAGGTTCATATCTGTTGTCACAGGCAGAACACAAGGCTGTACATTTAATGTGTATCTTCTTTTTGCATTTATGAAATATTACTAGCGGTGTGTTATTTTACGGCTGCTACTGCTATCGTGTGTTGTACTGATAGGTGACATTGCGTTATGTAGAGGTTTTAGTAAATCACAAATAAATTTTGAAATTTCTGAAAAGTGAATATGTTGGTACTGAGGTTTGAACTCGCGCCCACTTGAAAAGTGGAGCGCCTTCATCACTAGGCCAATCGTGCTTTAACCTTGTTGTCGAATTTTTTGACTAGTTGCGGCCGATTAAATTTCTTTGCCGATGTAAGGTTTAAGGTTCAAAATCGTTTCTTTTTTGTCAATGTCTTGTTTGTACATTTAAAAATGGAGCGTTTATTTTAACGTTAGGCTAGCTGGAGCGCCATCTTACGCCCGAAACAAAGTATCTCGGAGAATCACAATTGATTACCGAACAAGCGAACAAGTCTGGACAGCATAGAAAGACCTCAAATAACTGCAACTACTTGCCTTTGTGGCAATCACTAGCATTATGAGAACTGCGTCCACTGTGACCCTGCAGGCCAATGCTGGGCCTACCACTACTACACCATATAGTGCGAGAGGTAGCGGCCTTAGTAGCTTTCAGGTTCAGCATATTTGGCACCTTAGGAACAGACTCTAGAATCAAGCATATGCGCATCATGCAAGATGCTGTTAAACGGCAACCCATGATGACCTCAAACAACGACAAAACTCAAAACACGCACCGATTCCAGAAGCACTACAAAATAGGTCCTAGCGCAAGAATTGAACGAACACTCAGGTCCCAAAGTGCTGAAAGTTTACACTGACGGATCAAAGACAAGCGCCGGAACGGGAGTTGGAGTTTATTACAATAACCTCAACATCAGAATATCCAGACAGCTAGGCAAAATCAACAGCGTCTACAGGCGGAATGCGTGAGTATCATCCTAACGGTATACTCTTCCGTCGTATACTCTTCTACAGTGCCTCAGTTCTCCAATCCCTAAGGAAGAATTACACTACCTCAAAACTTATACAAGAATGTCACAATGCACCAGAACGCGTCACGGTGACCAACCGCAACACTGACTCTATAGAAGATAAGAGGACACAGCGGATCACTGGGAAATGACGCGACCGATGAGCTGGCCAGGAGGGGATCTGGTGCTGTGGTAGTTGGACCCGAAACCATGGTCCCAAACCCACTCCCTTTCATCCAGTTACGCTCATGGCTGCAAAAATGCTGAATGTTCACAAACAAGCGGAACGCTGGTGGGCTTTGGCACCAGGCTGCAGGCAGTCCAAGGAGGCTTGGCATAAGCCTAGACAGGAGACTGACCAGGCGCCTTCTGCGACTGGATAGGGACAGCCTACGAATGGTGGCGGGGACCATCACCGGGCACTGCTCATTGAACAAATACTTGCACACGATAGGTATTACGTACAGTCCTCTGAGGAGAGCATGCATGGAGGAGGAGGAAACTGTATCGCACGTACTCCTTGAGTACGCAGGCGTCACTGAAACACGGAGGCCAACAATATAAACAGGAATTCGCTCACAGATGTCCTAACGCTTAAATTCTTTATTTTTTTTCACTAAGATTGAACATCTTATGTAGTGACTCAGATATCAGACCTAGAGGAATGACGTAGTAATAAAAAATGTTTAGGTGGTTATGTACTATCATAATATGTACCTATATACTTTTATTTGGCCGGCTACTTTGGATTTTGGTCCAAAAATATATGAAGCTTGTCAGGTCTCCTTTATGTGGGTCAGTGACCGTTATGGCATATTTATCTGGGGCCTACCAATAGATGACGCTATCGCATTTCATAAAAAAGCCGGCTACCAAAAAAAATAAAATTGAGTGGTTTATTTTAACAATCCAGTGCATTGAGGAGTTAGTCAGTCAGTTTATTGAGGACTTTACCAATTCCTGCTAACTAAGTGATAGTTTTCTGAAAGTAAATGCTTGACTTGTTGATAAAAGTATGAAAATTGCAATATATTTGAGGAACCCTCTATTACTGACAAATCTTTTCCGCGGAACCGAATTTAGATAAAAATGGGACCAATCTGCAAGCGGTATTCTTTAAAAAAAATCGGTTCGTAAACGATGTAGATCTGAGGTAAAAAATATTAAAATATAATATAGTATATAATATAGGCATTAAGTCTCACTTCCTTTTCTTGTAGTGGGCCTGCAGCGCTGCACGTAAAAGACATACCGCTATTTTATAAGTAACTGAAAATTAAATAACGCGACTGTTACTCGTCGGGGAAATTGCTTCATTTTTCTTCACAATGCACTTGACGACGGGCGTGTTTCTGTAGCTGTATTCTGAAAAACAAGTTTTAAATGGTTTATATCAGTTTCACTTTGTTACAATATGTTGTTTTTTTAGCTAGAACGGCAAATTTTTTACATACACAGTGCCACTTCAGTCATCTTACAACCAGACGGGCGTGATCGACAGGAACGGGGGTATGATGGGGTAGGTCTATCCTTCTTCTAATCCTTCGACGTGAACCACAGTTCACGTCGAAGAACGCGGCGACGCAGTCGGGTGGTCACAACCACCCGACTGCGTCGCCGCGCTGACGTCCTGTACCGGGATACCTACTGTTCTCCGTACTACGCGTGCAACGTTCTTCTTTCTTGCTATTTACTTGCTGTCTTCGGGGTAGATTGGGGTGAGGGATGTATGCTTACCAGGGATAAATAAGATGCAGGAATTTAATAACACTGCAGCCAGCTGCAGCTAGGTTTAAGGAAAAAATCGCGACTATTTTGCTCTAGTAAAAAAATCTGTGTTTCTTCTGCTGGTGACTACGAATTTCTATTTCCTATGAATTTACCAACGTACCATGTTACTTTACCGTAACGAGGCCCAAAAACCACTAGCTGTTTCAGTTTATTTTTAACTGTAATTTTAAATATTACTGTAGTACATTTTCGGCTATGTCTAGGTCTATTCTAGGGCTGGATAGGGGTTGATGCACCTCTCTGTAAATCCCTCAAAATTCCCCGTCAAATGGGATGAAAATCAACCCTTCAACTCTGCCCACTGGTGGGCTTGTTGCATTTAATTATCGAAACTATCTACAAGTGTGTACTTGTCTACTATTAAGGATTGACTTCCCGAAAAACTGTGCCCCATGGGCTACTGTACATAGCATATGGCATAAGGTATATGTGTAGGTATATGGCATAGGGTAGGTGCATCATCCCTCTATCCAGATACTTAACTTTGACTTTTTTGGTGGAAGTACTATAAGTTCAGGAACCCGGAAGGGGAAAAAATCTGTGTTTTTACATTTTCGTAAATTGTGGCTTTATGCCTCATCTGACCATAAAGATGTGTACATATTTGGTATGGGCTCAGTGCCAGGCTTCTAGTGCCTACTATTTGAAGTCTAAATACCTAGATTTTCTGTATGTTTAGTAGATGAAGGTGTCTGTAAATGGTGGGTTTTTGCTATTCACCCCATTACCTTTGAGTAGCTGTCCTGTGTCGGTATGTGTGAAATGTTCAATACCTGTGTACCTTCATTACCTTTGACTTTTACCAGCCATCAAAACCATACCTTTTAAGGGTTTACCAGGAATGTGTAGGGGAAATGTTTAGCCCTACCTATCTATTTATTCAAAGAAAATAAGTTCCCTAAGAACATCTTATGTGTCCGAGGGAAAACGACAACAAATATGATTTTAATTTCGTTACATAGCTATGAAACTATAACTAGCCTATTTAATCTTATCAAAAGTATTACACATTCTTAAAAAAAAATGAATTATTTGAATAAAAAATGAATATATAGTATGTATATTATTCGTTACGGTGACTCATAACGTAGTTTGAAACATCCAGGAGCGGCCCAGTACCGCCTTGTGTTCCAAGGCATTATTTGTTATTATGTTCCTATTATCTTAATTAATTATTAACACCCGACACAATAACGTCGATGTGTTATAAGTTTGACGTGTCTGTGTGTGTGTCTGTCGGTGGCATCGTAGCTCCCGAACGGTTGAACCGATTTTGATTTTTTTGTTTGAAAGGTGATTTAGTCGGGAGTGTTCTTAGCTATGATTGATGAAAATCGGTCCAAAATCTTGGGTCGCCGCCACAAAATGGCGGATTACATATTTTTTACAACTCCTTCAATATGGTTAAGAAATGAAAGGGCTTGACTAGTTAAATAAATTACAAATCCAAGATGGCGGCCACCAAAAAATGGCGAATTATACTTTTTTTCACAACTCCCAATATAGGTACCAAATGAAAGAGCTACTAATGATATAAAAATTAAATTTAAAAAGCATGAAATAAAATTAAAATGAAACATTTATATTATTTAATAGGAACGATTCTTTGGGCCAAGCGTCATCGCGTCGGGAGACCGCTAATAATACTTATACTTAGTAAATACAAAAGATTTGTGGTATTCCAAGGCGAAGACGCTTCGCCCAAAGAATCGTCCCGATATTAAACAATAGAAATTATTTTTTACATTTTAACGTTAAAAAATCGTACTTAAAGGTAGGTACATAGTTTATATCGGGTACATTAAGTGGGCCGTCTTTGATAGACGACAAAACTGGCATCGTGTATAGTTGTTGTTTCTTGACAACTAATACGTAGGTACCTATACAGATGTATATATATATACATTTGACTTTGACTTTAGTTGTTTTGTGTTAGCGTGGCAATAATGGTCGTTGTCCATTCCCTACCATCTCTTTGTAGTCATCAGAGCCGAGTATTATTTTTCATTCATTATTAAAAACATGGGCATAAATGTTTTTCAAAACCAGTCAAGTGCGAAGGGTTTTTTACCATTGTAAGTTTATTTTATCTTCTGACGAAAAGGTTGAAAGAAAATAGAAATGAAGAAAAAACTTATTTTTAGGGCTACGAACCTCTGTAAAAAACGGAACCCTTCTTCGTCTGTCTGTCCGTCTGTGTCTGTCCGCCTGTCACATTCAGTTTTCTCTGGATCTACTGAACCGTTTATGTTGAAATTTGGTATACATATGGACTTCCCTGACCCAAATACAAGTCCATACGTGTATCAAATTTCTTCAGAATCCGTAGCCCTCTTGGCGCTACGTCACTTTGTGCTAGCGACTGTTTTCGGGGGGCCCAATTATTGAGTGTGCAAGTCACCCCCTGCCATTTTAAAGCAGATTTAATTGTCAGTGGTCAGGCAGGGGCCAATGGTTCTTCCATAATAAACGATTATTAGTCCACTAAACCATCCAAACCCATAGCGTTTCATCTGTTGTTTCCATATTCTACAATGGTCCTGCTCCAACCGGGGATTGTCCTTGGGTATACTTTCACAGTGCATACAGGGATAATCGTCGGTTGGTATCCCATTCCATTTGAAATGACTAACGGGGCCTCTGCGAGTTGGCTTCGGCCCCTCGTACGCCTATCAAAGGAGCGGGCCTACAGGGACCCGAGAAAAAAAAAATAGTAATAATATAATCATTTAATTCAGGTAAAAAAGACCCATAATATACCTTACAGACTATCATACATATTTATAAAAACCTTAAAATTATAAATTAACACACGAAGTAAAGTTTGACACGTTCTACGTATTTTTTTTTCCTTTTCCGTTTGTTTCTGCATACAGTTTCATCTGACGTACACCTATACCACCCTAAGGTCGATTGGTAGAAAATGCACAAGATTTATCCGCCTTTGTATAGTGTTTATTTAGTAAGTGAAGTTTAATCAAATAAGTACCTAAATCAATCTGCTTTTCAAAACTTTGTTGCGTTTTTCAAAACGTTGTTGGGCAGTTTAGAAACTCTGATACTAGGGTGAGTGGGGTCCACTAGGGCCAGTGCCTGCTGGGGCTGCGGACTTCGTTCGAAAGAGGCATCGTATCCTGGAACGCAAAGGGCACTAGGAGGAACACGGACACTCCCTCCTGCTGTACCCAGAGCGGGAGGAGTTATTTGATAATTTCCCATCCTAAAAAAAAAGCTATTTTAAAATAGCCGATACATAAATGTATGAAAAATCCAGGTTTAACAGGATCGCAGTCAGACATATTTAGTGACATATAACGTCTCAGATTACATCCGTGGGCTCGCGGACACAGGCAATCATGATAAATAATTCCTTAATAACCTCTCCACAGTTTATTTTGGTACCGAGTCTTACTCCTGCACTAATTAATACTTTGACCTATTAAAAGGAAACACCAAGCAGTTCTTAGGTCAGTATCTGTCGCGCGTGTCCAAACAAATATTAACGAATGTCGTTCTTAGGTCCATATCGACACTTGTCCCTAGACTCCACCCAACACCAATAAACAAAGGTGCTTGCGTCTCATTTTAATTGCCATTCATAAAATATCCGATATGTATTCTTAATTCTTTCACAGTAACATCTACATTACACAGTGATTAAACATGTGTGTGGATTTAACATGTATGTAATATAGGTACACAACAAAACCAAGAGTTGCTCTTAAGAGCATTTACTCCTCACAGTGTTTCATACAAACGGTTTTAATGAAACTTGGTATCTACGTATACGCAATATATAATCTAAAAAGTTAATTCAGAATTTCTTAGAAAAAGAGTAGGTACGGAGCGTAAAAGAGAAAAAAAAAATCATTTTGTATTGGAAACATAAAACTGCTGTAGCTTACGAGTAGCTACAGCAGTTTTATGTTTCCAATACAAAATGATTTTTTTAGGGTAGTGCTAAGGCAATTAGAAATTAGGGGAATAAATCTTAAAAGATTAATTTCTAATCTGATTCAGCATTCAAATCATGAATTATAAGAAATAGAAATTAAAGTGTACACAGGCATGTTGGCAGGCGAATTGTTAAAAGGGTCAACAAGACTACAACGCAGTTTCTTAGAAATTATCCTATTATTAGAAAAAAAAAATCCATATAAAATAGCCTGTCTACGGGTGTCTTGTAGGTTAAATTTCGGGGTCAAGGTCTATTATTATAGTGTAGTAGAGTTATAATAATATCAGAGGCTTAGGTCGAGTCCCCAAGAGTTGACTCTAGTCATATGACACTAGAATATATTTTATTAAGTCCCTAGGGTTACTCGTGATTTGGATCAACTCCCTAGACTAGTTTAACATTGAAAAGTTTTCGAAACGAAATCGGAATAAGTTTGTTGACTTTTTAAAACGACTATAATTATACTTTGGCAAAATGTGAGTTATATTTCCTTTATTCATAATTTTCGCTTATTTCTAAATTTTTAAATATTTTTATACAATATATACATAAAAAAAAACATTTAAAAATATAAAAATAGTAGCCCACCGATATCGGGAACAGGGTCCAAGCTACCGGTGGTCAGGGCTCCAGAGAAAGGAACCTCCTGACAATGCGAGCCGTGTCCAGAAGTACCGCTTTCTGAATCAAGCCCTTGATCCAGCTGCCCAACGAGAGCCTCCTAAGGTGTTGGTCGAGGCTCGTGGCTATTAAGCCATTGGCCGACACGACTATCGGTACAATGATTGCGGAGTCCACTTCCCACATGTCGACAACCTCGCGAGCCAAGTCAATATACTTGATTTGTTTGTCTTTCTCGGCTTTCACGAGGTTCTCGTCATGCGGGACGGTTATGTCTACAATCATTGCACGCCTCACAATTCGGTCCACCACCACTATATCAGGCTTATTGGCAACAATAGTCCTGTCAGTGATGATGGACCGATCCCAGTACAATGTGATATTGCCACTATCGAGAACTGGGTCGGGCGCATACCTATAGTATGGCACCTCCGACTCCACAAGAGAGTATTTCAGAGCAAGTTGCTGATGTATAATCCTGGCTACAAGGTTGTGCCTATGCAAGTATTCTCCGTTAGGTAGACGAGAACAACCAGAGATAATGTGGCGAATTGATTCTCCCGGACGGTGACATACCCGACATATGTCGACCGTGCCGTCTTTCACAATAAATCTCCGGTAGTTATTCGTCATGATAACTTCGTCCATAATTGCACAAACAAAACCTTTGGTTTCTCCAAAGAGATCACCGAAACGCAGCCAGGCTACGGACCCGCCTATCCAGGGCGTCAAGTTCCGTTTGAGTCCATTTGAGTACGCCGAAAGAGTACATCAATACTTTGGTATATTGGTTCTTGACACGCATATAACTGATCACAAGCCAACACTTCTTGATTTAAAACCAACAGTGGTACTAACTAAACCTAAATGTAACCGTACTATTGTGGATTACCCCTCTGTAATTTCAGAAATCGTAGCTATGGATTTAAGTCCAATTCTTCAAGTCAATGACGTGAATATTGCTGCAGATCTACTGATATCTGGTATTGGGTCGATTATAAAAAGGCATTCAAAGTCAGTGCGTGTACCCTCCAGGCACAGAATCATTAAACCCTGGATAACCAGCGGCTTACTTCGTTGTATTCGCAATAAAGACCAAATGATGCGCCAGCTAAGGATGAACCCTGCCAACCTAACTCTTAAACTTACCTTTACCAGGTATCGGAATTTCTGCAACAAATTACTTAAGAATTTAAAAATTGCATATGAAACAACTGAATTTCAAAAAGCTAAAAATGATCCTAAAGCTACATGGAAAGTGATTAAGAACATTACAAACAAACATAGAACTGAATCTTCTCCTACCGAGTTACTTAATGCTAACCCAGATACAAAAATTGCAATCAATAATGTTAACGATTTTTTCGCAAATATAGGCAAAAATCTTGCTGGAAGGTTTACTCCTAGGTTACCTACCGGAGGATCCGTATGCGACACACCTGTCAACTCCTTCGTTCTGTTACCGACTGACGAAGCAGAGGTTGGCAGCATTATCAATGGTCTGCGTTCGGATGCCGCAATGGGTTGGGATGGAATATCGTCACGCCTCTTGAAATCCTGCTCACATGCTCTTGTCCCTGCTATTACTCATATTTGCAACTGCGCTATCAGGTCGGGCTGCTTCCCCAAAGCTTTTAAAAAAGCCGTTGTGCATCCAATCTTCAAGAGTGGGGACAGACACAGTGTTACCAATTATAGACCTATATCTGTTTTACCTGCCCTATCCAAAGTTTTGGAGAAAATTCTCAACAATAGATTAACCAACTTTCTGGAATCACACCATCTCTTAGCTAATAACCAGTATGGCTTCAGAAGATGCAAATCGACTGAAGACGCTGTTAGTTCCTTTATAGACTGTACGATCGCTAAGCTTGATTCCAGGAAGAAGTGCATGGGTATCTTTCTGGACCTTTCCAAGGCTTTTGACACTGTGTCTGTTCCGCACCTCCTTTCGAAACTCGAAGCAATTGGGGTGCGGGGTGATACCCTAAAAATTTTTCGAGATTACCTCAATGACCGTGAGCAGTGTGTCAGGATTGATGGGATGGTTAGCGACAGCAAAGCTATTAGTTTCGGTGTGCCACAGGGCTCCATCCTGGGACCGACCCTCTTCCTAGCTTACGTCAACAACTTGTGCAAACTTTCCCTGAAGAACTGCTCAATATTTGCTTATGCAGATGACACGGCTTTACTTGTGCACGGTGATAGCTGGACCGAGGTAACGACTCATGCCGAGAATGCCCTGGCGTCAGTGATGAGCTGGCTGTATGATAACCTTCTCACCATTAACGTCTCAAAAACTAATTTTTTACCTTTTTCCTCGCAGTCCGTTGCATTGCCCTCCACAAATGAAATTGTTCTAAAAGCTCATTCTTGTTTTCCAAAGTCACACATCACACAGTGTTCCTGCCCTCCGTTGGCGAGATCAGCTACCATTAAATATCTTGGGATACAAATTGATAGCCTATTAAATTGGAAATGGCATGTTGATGGAATCACTTCCCGGGTTCGAAAATTAATTTATATTTTCAAAAAATTAAGAAATTCAGCTGACCAAACTACCCTAAAAACAGTTTATTACGCACTATGCCAGTCACTGCTGACATATTGTATCACTGTGTGGGGAGGTGCACCCAAGACTCACCTTATTCATCTTGAGCGGGCACAGAGGGCTGTCCTGAAAGTCATGTCCTTCAAACCCTTTAGATATCCCACAGTCAATTTATTTAGAGATTGTTGTGTTCTTTCTGTTAGGCAGCTCTTTGTGCTCCATGTGGTTATGCGTAAGCATATTTCGCTGAAGTATGATGCCAGTTCCCGAAATAAGCGCCAACGCTATAGGGTCTGCCCCACTCAAAGCTGTAGGACTGCACTTGCTCGGAGACATTATTATGGTATTGGAAGTCACTTATACAATGAAACTAACAAGCATTGCTCCATTTATTCCACAACTTTTCGAAAATGTAAAAAAACGGTGTATGGCTGGTTACAGATGCAGAGCTATGATGAAACAGAAAAACTCCTAAGGTTGTCATTTCTCTAATACGCGACCAACACAACCTCACTAAGACACAACTCCTCATTCACAACACTCACACACATAAAAGGGCTTTTTCTAAAATTATCACTAATTCAACTTTTGACCTTCTGATGTAACTCTTTATGTAATAAACTAGCGTGAGAATCCTGGTACCCATAACACAAGTTAAATCTTTCCTTGGGTACCAGAATTCAATACAAATACTACTGACACAATTGTTACTCTCTAATATGTTTTTGTTCCTACTGTATAATAGTTGTTCGTAAGTGTTTGATTGTACAACATTTTTGGTCCAATAAACAATTTATTATTATTATTAATACCGGCATGACCCAACCGTTGAAGGCGCGCACCTTATTTCCGCCTGATAGAAGGCTATTAAATACCTTCTTCAGGCGGCCAAAGAAGCGCTCCTTTAACGATTGCTTCATGTCAGTAACATTGATACCTAACGCTTCCGACATACCCAAATACTTGTAAGTTTCAGTTTGAGAGAGGGATCTCAGGTTTATGGAATCCGAGAATTGAGTTCCCACGGATTCCATAATCTCTCCACGCTTTACATGCATGACCGCACATTTGTCCACACCAAACTCCATCCTGATGGCGTTACTGAATGTTTCAGTTACCTTCAGTAGCTCCATCAGTTGCAGATTAGTGGGAGCAAAGAGTTTCAGATCATCCATGTAAAGGAGGTGAGATATAACCTGACCACCTCTCTTCTACCGATAGCCTAGCCCTGAATTCTCCAGCAGTGTGCTAAGAGGATTCAAGGCTAGACAAAACCAAAGTGGACTCAAACTATCGCCCTGAAATATACCCCGCTCGATCCTTACCGGTTCGCTATTCCTCTGGATATTTTGACATCCTGGATAGCGAAGGACTGTCCTCCATTGCCCCATACATGACATCAGGAAGGTGCGTAGCGTTGCATCAACTTTATACAATTCTAGCACCCTCATGAGCCATTTATGAGGCACCGAGTCATAGGCCTTCTTATAGTCTATCCAGCATGTCGACAGATCCTTTCGGGAATGCCAAACCTGTTGGCTAATGGCCATATCAATAAGGAGTAGCTCCTTAGTACCGCGGGACCCATTCCTACATCCATTTTGAGAGGCAGACATGATGTTGTTGTTGTCAATGTGACTATTAATCTTTGCCCTCAAAATGGATGTAAGAACTTTATATACCGTCGGTAAACACGTGATAGGTCTATAATTTTTAGGTTCCGCAGTACTACCTGATTTATGGAGCAGGTGGGTTATTCCTGTAGTTAAGAACTGGGGTAGCGACCCAGACTCTAAGGCAGACTGGACTTGAGACGCCAAGCAAGCATGCGATCTCGTAAACCATTTAATCCAGAAATTGTGCAGCCCGTCCGGCCCTGGAGATTTCCAGTTAGGCAACGGACGGACTGCACAAGCTACATCTTGGGGGCTGATGGTATTGCCCCCATTTCTTGTATCGGATCGCACTCATGCTCGACCTCCCGATTCCAGTCACCCTCAGTATGACTGACTGCGCCAGAATGAACACATAGCATCATCATCCGGCAAGTGCGTGTCAGTCACACCTTGGTCCGGTCGCTCCCAATCCCTATATACCCACCTTTCATTACTTCGGAATGTGCGATTCTGGGTGTATCGCTCCACTCGCCGCCTGTACCTACGAATACGGCTTGCCCTGTTCTTGTTATGCATGGGCAAACGAGGTAAGCGTGGTCTAAGTTCAGGCGGCAAGTAGCGGTATTCCCGAATAGCACACTCCAAAGCACTCCTCAATTCGTTATTGCACTGGGTACTTACGTTTGTAACCCTGTCATTACTCTCCTCGTCAGCGTGGCTGGGCAATTGGGTTGACGATGCTGGTGCCACAGTCTGCGACGGAGGAGCAATGACATGGCTACACATTTCAGTGCGGAGGCGATCAAGCACACTATCATCCAACATACGGTTACGCTGGATGACGCGCACCTGATCCGACAGTCGTTGGGCCGATACACTGACAGCTGGTTCAAGTACCTGAAACAGAGAGAGCATCCGACCACGGTACGCAGTCAGGTTAGTTCCCCCCTCTGTAGCCCCAAAGTATGAGCGTATTACATTCTCATTTATGGTTTGAGTCCATTTTATACGCTGCACACTTCCACCGGTAGCGGGGACCCTGTCAGAGACCGGTGGGCCTCGAGGTCCTAAGCTGGCCGGTGGTCGGCCTCGTCCGCACCGACGCGCAGGTGGTGGTGTCGGCGGCGAGAAGTATTCGTCGCTCGAGCTCGACGCAACTGCAGCTACCGGAATCTCTGGACTCGCGGCTGGCGCAGGTCCCGGCGGCTGCGAGGCGGAGCTCAGCGACGAACCCGAAGATGGTGTTGGTGCGGCTTGTAGTCGTGCCCGGCGTCTTGTTTCCATTTTTTTTTTTACTGTCCAGTTTTTGTTCATTTAGTTAGATTTTTTATTTTCGTGTGGTTCTATTTTTTTTTTGAGTTATGTTATTATTATATATAAGTTTTTTTTTGCTACAGGTTCGACACATATTTCCAACCACTGCAACTCCTGAAAGCCAAAAAACAGCGGTGGTGACTACCAGAAAAACGTAGAGTCAATGAAATTCGACGGGTCCTGGAGAAACGATTCAACTGTCTTAGATCCCGCAACGAAATTAATTAGAAAAGTAAAGCGGATGAGTAAAATTTTTAAGTTTTCATAACATTACTTTAGGTTTTTGCGGCGGTTTTGATCATATTTAGCGATATAAACATTATCCTATATCCCAATACAAGCCACGGTCTGCCTTTGTTTCAAACATTGGAATTCGTTCGGCCTTGGAGTCATCATTGATTAAGCACACAAAATACATCGTTTATACATGCAAACTTACAGACTTTCACAATTTTACTGTAGTATTCAGAGGAGAGTAAGGAAAGTTAAACTATAAATAAAAGTTATTATTTAAAAGTTATACATGCGACTAGGTAACTTTGACTGTATGTTTTTGAACAAGAAAACAGTTGGACGTAGTTTCTGATTCGGCTCCACCCTGCGGACCCTGCTGTTGATTCTTAAAAAATTAATAAACCCCCGATAGCAAAAATCTTTAAAAATAAAAAAAATAATACGTTTTTATCCATTTGCTATTTGCATTGGATAAATTGCACCTATATTAAATTAAATGGATCAATACGTATTATTCTTTTTACTTTTTAAAGATTTTTGCTATCGGGGGATTTTTAAATATTTTTATTAATGCTTTTTAAACTTAATTTACCTAATAGGTACCACTAGATACTATAAAACCAATGACCTCATCATCTTCCTGCCCTTGTGTCATGTTACTTGGGGTCGGCGCAACACGTTTTATTACTTCCATTCTGTCCTTTCAGCCGTCACGCTATCACTAACTCCCTTTATTTCATATTACTCCTCACACAATCCATCCATCCACATATGATCTACACTCACCTAAACGGCGCTGAATCCTAAAGATTTTGCAATGTCATTGAAGTAACAGGATACCAAATTTCGCATCGATCAGACCCGTAAAAGCTGGATAAATGCCTTCATCAACTAGAAAAGAGCTGATGATCTTCAAACGGCTCAACTGATTTTGATAAAATACCGTTCAAAAACCTGCTTCAAATAAAGAAAACCGCGTCCAAATCGGTTCATCCGTTTAAGAGCTACGGTGCCACAAACAGACACAGACAGATACACAGACAGATACACATAGCGGTCAAACTTATAACACCCCTTTTTTTTAGTCGGTGTTTTTATACAAAAGACCACAATGTAGTAGGTATTCTGCAAATAGATTATAGTCTTTATCAGTTTTCTAAATATTACTTGTCCTCTTTCTAAGTACATCTGAAAAGTTGTGTGATCATTAACAGTTATAATAAAAATAATTTTATATACCCCCGGGTGTGTATTATATATTATTATATGTGTAAAATTTTAGGAGGGCTAATGAGTAAAATTTCGTGAGAAAAGTTATGGATCGGATATGAAAGTGATTGCTATAAGATTACTGGATGTCTAGGTATAGAGACCATGGATGGACCGTGAGGTTTTAGAAGTTACGACCAGGCTAACCGACCGACTAAATACTTAGAAGTCGATTAGTAAAGAAGAATAGAAACACAAACTGCACTGACCTTACATCAAATGGGTCCAGAAAAATACTTCTTCAGTTGTATTTATTTTAGAAAATACTTAAATAGAAGTAGAATACACTACACACTATTTAGTACACTGTTCAGTAATAAATACAAAAAATGTACAGCTTACTGTTGACTGCTTTTCTCAAACGATCCGGTACCTGATATTTATCCTTGTAGTTTATTGCCTGCTTGATTATACCCCAGTGTTTCCGATGTTCTGAGAGCTACGGTACCTTCCAAATCAACTCGACGGTGTTCATGTAAGGCCAGACCTTATTTTAGAAATGAATCATATCCATTTGTATTTTTACTTATGCTATTTTGTACCACTGTTGGGCAAAGGGCTCCCCCTCATAGCCTCATAGTTTTCCAACGAAGACAAATCGTCGCACAAACATTGAATTGGCCTGTCTCGGTTACGCCATTCGTTCAAATATCCTCATAGTATACGCAACATTTCATAAATTAAATTAAAATTACTATGTTGACGCATCACGTGGCCTCATAGTGAAGGCAAATTAGGGTTTCACCTCGGAATGAGGTATTGTGGGCTGTAAAGTTATATAAACCTTTATTTAGGCACCTTAAAACTTATCACAACACCCACTTTTCAAGGTCAAAGGTCAAAAAATCGTTTTTTTACACTTTTTTGCAAAAATCTCGTTTCCTATAAGTTTTTTGCTATTTGTGTTTAGTATAAATATTGTAGAGTATTAAATTCTATACAATTTTTGTCTCAAAAATGTTTTATACCTTGAATGGATTTTGAGACAGAGGGCGGATAGTCCAGTCATCTTAGTCAAAATTATTAGTTTCTAGTTCTTGAATATTTTTTTTAGTTTCCACTATTTTAAGTTATGGAATGATATTTTTTACAAAAAAAATAATAATAAGAAATATTTTTTTTTCTTTTTTAAATTATTTAAGAAGTTATTAATTAATATAAAATAAAATAGAATTGAAATATAATTGAAGTGTTTTCCTTAACTTTTCTATATCTAAGACAGCCCTAAGAGAGGATTTCCCGATATTCTTACGAAAACGGGAAAAACAGGCAAAAGCTAGTACATAATAAAAGCAGAAACTAATTGACTAGTCGATCAACGCACAGCCGAAATTACTGATCATAGTTAACTAAAATGTGGCAAGTAGCTTCCCTACACTCTGTAGGAATGCAATAAGAGAGGATTTCTCGAAGTTCCTACTAGAACGGGAAGAAACGAAATATGCGCGTAAGAAGTCGCTGGCGAAAGCTTTGTTAAAATAGATACGTAAGCAAAATAATTATTAATATACTATGTAAAGGTTACTAAGAAATCAAAATGTTTACTAACTATGTATTTCATCATCATCTGCCTAGCCTTTTCCCATATATTTTGGGGTCGGCTTCCAGTCGAATCGGATTTAGCTGAATACCAGTATTTTTAAATAATTATGTATTTATCAATAATTAATAAACTTTCTATAGAGTGGTTTTGACCGGGACTACCGGTTAACCTTAAATGATGCTCTAGATGCGCGCTCTCCGCCCTCTATTTCGAAAACGATTCAACGTATAAAAAGATTTCGACACAAAAGTTGTAGGGAATTTAATCTTGGACAATATTGATACATGGCAAAAAACCTGTTTCGATCACGCAAGGAAACTCCAAACATTACGCTCTCCATTGCCCTTTGAGTGACTTTAAGCCTTCTGTTGAGGCCCATTAAAAGAAGTGTCTACTTTGGCCAATCTGAATCGGGGTTGATCTAATTTGTTCCTATTTCTAGTATTTAAATTATGACTATCACTAATTTTGCTAAAAAGATGATGATTTTTCCGAACATACATAATATTTTCGTAAATGTATTGACAAGGTACCGTCATGATATTGATATGCTTAAACAGTTCTCTTAGGGAATCACGCCGACGGAGATTGTAAATGGCTCTGATGGCTCTTCTCTGTAGGATAAATATAGACTCGATGTCTGCAGCAATCCCCATAATAAGAAACCGTAAGACATGATACTATGAAAGTAACTAAAATAGACCAGCCTCGCGGTATCTATTTCAGTAAATTGACGGATTTTTCTGACAGCGTATGCTGCTGAACTTAGCCGTCCCGCAAGAGATGTTAAATGAGGACCCCATTGTAGCCTTGAGTTAAGAGTGATCCCCAGGAAAACCGTGTTTTCGACAAATTCAAGTTTCTCCTTGTTCAATACCGTAACGTTCGGTAAGGCAAATCTGGTGCATTTAGTTTTTTTCCCATTTAATACTAAATTATTAGCAGTAAACCAATTTTGGACCTGCTATAGGGCGTTATTTACGTCGTCAAGATTTATGAATCTTAAAAATTAAGGACGTATAGTCTGCAAATAATACCATTTGAGGTTGATTTTTTTTAAATATGGGGTAGATCGTTAATATATACTAGAAAGAGGAAAGGAACCAAAATAGAGCCTTGTGGTACCCCCATTTTGACTTTTAAACCCCGTGAATTGACACTATTTACTTGAACTTGCTGCTGTCTATCATTTAAGTAAGATTTTACTAGACTGAGTGCAAGTTTACCTAGTCCGTAATGTCCTGGCTTTAGGAGCAAGGTTTCGTGATTTACGCAATCAAATGCCTTGGAGAAGTCACAAAAGATTCCTATGGCATCTTGCGCTTCTTCCCACGCTGAGTATATGTGTTTTAACAACGTGGCACCAGCGTCAGTCGTACAACGACCCCTGGTAAAACCATACTGTTGATCGTGTAAGATTTTATTGATGTTATAATGATTGAGCATCTGATTGAGCATTACTTTTTCAAACACTTTGCTAAAAACTGGCAATACAGATACAGGTCTATAATTATTAGTGTCTTTGCTGTCGCCCGATTTAAATAGTGGTATAACCTTACTATATTTCATTATATCCGGAAAGACTCCTTGGTCCACACATAAATTAAATATTAAAGCCAAGTATGGTGCTATAGTTTCAATTATGGACGTGCACACTTTAATAGACATTCCCCATATGTCTTCGGTCAATTTGATTTTGACTTGCCGGAAAGCTTTTATGACTGTCACAGGGTTGATATGTTTGAACTGGAATTAAACTGTACAACCTGGAACGTTAGCTTTTAATAAATTATATGAGACCTCAGGTGAAGAATGTAAAGATTCCGTAGTTTTAGTAGGTATGTTGGTGAAAAAATTACAAATTCTTGAGCTACTTCTAAATTAGAGCTTTTGGCATCATGTGTAGTCTCCAGTAAATAATCAGTGTTTCGTTCTTTATGTCTATTAGTTTCCTTATTAATGACTTTCCAAACTGTCTTTATTTTATTTTCTGACGATTTGATCTTGTTGCTAATATGTGGCTTTAGCTACCTTGCAAGTATTTCTGAACACTTTAGAATATTTGTTTACAAACTTAATAAAAGAATCAGTGTTTATAACAGGCTTAAGGCCATATAGCTCATATAGTCTTTCCCTACTTATCCTAATGCCTTTACTCGCCCAGTCACTAAATACATATTTAAAGTAAAAGTATCCTTAGACTTCTTTTCAAAAGTTGCATTGAATTCCTTTAGAATCACTGAAAAAAAATTATCATAAAATTTATTAGCATCTTCAATGTTATGGCCTAGAAAATTTTACTTATTTTGTAAGGTACCATTGAATGTAGCTAGTTTGCTAGTTGTAATTGGCCTATATTGTATATGATTTTTTTCCAAGGCTGCTTTAGACTTAAATGTTACCAATTGACTGCACTATGATCACAGGGAAGGTAATTAACTATGACATTATCTAAATATTCACAATCGCAGAATACATTATCGATACAGGTCGAAGAAGTTGGTGTTAGCCTAGTTGGTTCTGTAAACACATTAGACAAATTAAAGGATTTAAAAAGGCTTATAAATCTGCTGCTATTTGAATTAATTTCTAAAATATTAATATTAAAATCCCCACAAATAATCGCAGGCTTGTTACCTGCTGCAAGTTTCGCAAGGATATCTTCCATTGTTGATTCAAATAAAGTAAAGTTTTGTGGGTTTGGGGGTCTGTACACGCACACTATGATATGCTTATCTAGCTCAACACAGGACAGTTCAATGCAATGTTCCACTGATAAGTTAACAATGTCATTACGTTGCTTAAATTTTAAGTTTTTTTTAATAAGATGAGGGAACCACCACGTAAAATTGTTAACATCATAACTAATTAGCATCTGGTAATCCTTCAACCTGTGCTCGCTAAAACATACAATGTCAAACATTGTTTTTTCTAAAAACATTTCAATTTCTAATAATTTGGAAGAGACACCATGAATATTTTGGTGAAATAATTTCAAAGCATGCTGCTGACTCCCTTTTTGACATCTATTTACTAAAGAGCAAGAAGATACCTTGTTGATGGTAGGCAGAACTATTCTGTCGCTGATATCCTCTGTTGTCTTATGAACTAGTTTAAATGATTATCCAGAGCTTGCCCCATGACTTCAATACCATCACATGGCAGTGAGATGCAACTACTAGTGGCCCCCACGTTAAAAAATGAATCTTCAATAGAGATGCATGGAAACTCCTTCGTACAATTTGTATAAGCATTAGTAGCTGTAGTGGAATGTAAGCCTCCCTAAAAGCGCAAATCATCCCGGTCGTTTGCCACCTTTTTTAAATCATCGATCCATGGTGCCGTACCTATGTTGAAAAAAAATATTTTTATTATGGATTGGCCCGGAATTATAATTATTATTATTCGGAGGGTATTTCTACCTGGGTTGAGAAGTCGCTTAGTTAGTCGCATGTATAGGCTTAACATTGCCATTTTTTACTGCCTGTAATTTGTAGCCCGTGATCATTTGTTGTCTTGAAGTTCAGTTGATCTCTGGAAAATTAATGTACGATTCAGTAAGAAAAGTAAGAGAAGAAGTGGGTACAGGTCCAGCAGTACCGTTTCGGAAACTCTCTTCGCGAGTTCTTCTCTGACGTCATTGCTTGGGGATCTACAGTTTCCCATGATCCACTGGAGGGTGAAACCCGCAACGGATAATTTTTGCCCTGAGCTGTTGCTTCACTGGAGATTGAATAGTTTTTACCCATGCCGGAGCAATCAGCTGAAATATTATTTGAGCTACTATGACAGTTTGTTGGATACGTGTGACTTTCAACCGAGTGCCTTGGCAAAGTTTTTTGAAATTACGTATTTAAATAGAAATCATAAAATTTAATCGGATGGTGTCTATCATTTTCTTCTTTTGCGTTTTCATGGAAATAATTTCCTTATATTTCCCAAAACATTTGCCAATATTATACGTATTGATGGTTTGCATGGTCGGTGGGCTCCACGTTCACAGAAATAATGAATTAATGCTGAAGCAACGGAACAACACAGGCTATCTTCTAAAATAACCTAACCATTTCTTGATTGTGGTCAATTTTTAACAAAATTCGTAAAATAATGCGCATTTCAGTGGCCTTCCTATATCATGTTCGCATTTTTCTTCTTCTCCGTCGTTTCTTCAATGCTGAGGATCACGACAACACACGACGCGTATCCATGCGGTCTTTTGCTGCGTGCACCACTCTGTGCATGCTACCTTTAGCATGCACAGAGGCTCTATGGCATCGGGCCTTAAAAAGGATATATGTTTGCATATTTGATATTTAGTATGCTGATATTATTTTGCGCTATATAAACGCAAATCGAAACGATTTAAGTTTTTAGAACTCAGTTAGACATCCGATTAACTAATCTAATTCTACTCTTTTCGCGACTCCTTTATCATGGGACTTCACCAGCTGCTCGCGGTTGGTATGACGTGACCCCTGGCCCGTAAAGATTCATTTTTTAGCAACTCAAGTTAAGCTTAGCAAATAAGCGCAAGCCTGTTGACGATCCAAATGAATAATGACATCTATGGAATCGCGCGAAGCGATGTCGTAATATTATTTCGGAGTTTGTATTATTTTTATTAATAAGAATTGGTTCAGAACGATATTTTAAAGGTATTAAAAGAATCACTTTTTATAAGACGTTTTAAAAGTACCACTAATAACTAAAAATATGTTTTGATGTAATTCTCATGCTATGTTGAGTATTATTTGGGTCAATAGATGGCATTACGGGTATCTGCATTACGTAATGTTGGTACATTGGTCATGTACATTGGTCATGTACATTGGTCATGTACATTGGTCATGTACATTGCCACAATTCCTATCCTATTAATGTGTTAAAAAAAAAATCTACATTGGTTCTGCAATTATCTACTTTTGAACGTGGTGCGTTCTGTTAATTATCCTTTAACATCCTGGCCATTATATTTTGGCATAAATGAATGCTAAAAAACTAAATACAAATATTAGTAAAAATAAAAAAGAAAGGGAATGAATAATTTAAAAATATATACAAAACTCTAAAATAATCATGACTGTTTGGACTCGAACCCACACCAAGTTTTTTGAAAGGCAGTGTTTAATCCTATGGTCTATGAGTACAGTTGACAAATGATTGAAATAGCCGATGTTAATTATGTCATGGTTTTTCGCTGCTCAGCTCCTTGAAAGTATAGCGTGATGATTAACATTGCTAAAGTTAGACGCATAAGTATCTGCAATATTGTAATATGTTGTGGCCTCTTATAACAATTCCTCACTAAACGTGGAAAAAATGTGGATTATAAACTTAAATTTTATTTTAAGTGCGCAAAATCCCATTTAATTATGGTGTAAAAATACAGTTCAAGAGATAAAATAAATATAAAAATAAAAGCTGTGGCAGGCCGAGGACCGAACCATGTGCCATTCGTTTAAAATGGCATTTTTGAATATTGCTCATCCTCAAAAGTACATAGCGTGATAATATATAGCCTAAAACCTTCTCTTGACTAGAACGAACACAAGAAAAAAAGAATTATCGAAATCGCTCCAGCCGTTCAAGCGTGATGCGATGACCAAGGGAAATAGAGATTCATTTATATATATATAGATTAAAAAAAAATTGAGGTGAATGAATTTTTTTCAGTGAAGTAACTAGGTCAAGATAGGGATCACATTGGAAAGGGCTTCATTGATAGTAATCAGCAAACTCTTCTATAAATAAAACAAAGCGGCAACAAAAATATAATATATAAAAAAATATTTTCCCTTCCAAGATACGGGACTTTTGGTAAGCGAGTTTTACTCAACAATTTAGTAACTATACTAGGTTTCTAACAAACTTTCAGAAAAACTTTTGTACACGTTTTGAGAGCAAGTTTTCTTGCCGAATTTCTCACCTAAACAGTCAATTGTTTACAGTGTTTACGTAAAAAATGAAATGCTACATTTAATGGTCTTCCTTTTTTTTGAGATGCTTTGTTATTTCGAAGAAACAAATGTATTGTGATTGAGCCTTGCGATCGGTACAGTAAAATTACAGGTTTTTTTTTTCACATTTAGCGGGTTCGATTCTCGGATTCAGACAAGCGTTTATTTAAAATTTATTGAATGCAGTTCGTAGTGTTTCTAAAATAAAAATAAAGTTTTTATTTAGAAAATTATTCTATCTACAGTATTTAAGGTGCTTACTCTTATTGTGGCAAAGTTGTGGGTCGCCCTGTATATAAATTGCTTTGTCTTGCCTGATGGATCAACGGACAGCCTATACCGCTGGTCGCAGAGACGTGAAATTTGGAGGACGTATTCCACATAATTATGATGTAAGCATTCGATAAGAAAGGATTTCTGAAAGTTCATCCCCTAAAGGGGTAAAATAGGTGGTGGCAGTTTATGTAACTTGAAACTTGGTACAAATATTGGTCAAAGTGGTTGATAAATGTTTAGAATCAGAATCAGAACTTTATTTGCTCAAAATAGAGGTACAATATAAGATAACTTACACAAAAACATAAGACCAGCTACATTTTACCTTACGGCATGCAAATAATTAGGTACGATAGTAAAATAAATAGAAAATTCTCGATGACCCCAAGAAACTTGGCACCAACAATAAGCTAAGTAAGAAATAAAGTACCTTAATAGAAGTAAAACTAATAATGATAACCAAAGTGGTTATCATTATTAGTTTTTCGTAACTACTAACAAATGACGATCTAGGGAGTGTGTTTGGAAGATTAGTATTCCTTTCGTTTATTCTGAAGCTTACCATCTAATTAAAACCTTTTATCCATACAAATGATAGACACGCGGCCGCAGCATGGCTGTAGCGCGGCTGCCGCGCGGCGCTTTGCGTTTGTTATTTGTATGGATTAACAAAGCAGCGCGGTTGCACTGTCGTCGCGCGGCATTTTGCGGCAAATATGAAGGCGGTTTTAAACGAGCAATTCTTGTATATATTTTGAATCTCGAAAACGGCTCCAACGATTTTCATGTAATTTAGTATGCAGGGGGTTTCGGAAGCGATAAATCGATCTAGCTAGGTTTCATTTTTAGAAAACGATGTAAAAAAACCGAACGAAGCTCGGTTATCCAGGTACTAAATTATAAAGGTTTTCATATGACCGTTCAAGCTTAACAGTTTGACTGATGCCCCGCTAGAAGCAAATTACAGTACAAATGAAATTGCACATATTTTTAGAAACTTTTAAATCACAATGTTCACTTGAAAAGCGATTTAAAATATACAACTATAAAGTTGACAATTCACTTTTTAGCTACATATTCAAATTATCTCGAATTAAAAATCCAATTATTAGTAAGAATTAAGTATTAGTGGATAACTTCATAACTGAAAGATGAAGTTTTCAACGAACTAATGAGAGGTCCTCTGTTACGTAATTTAATTCGAAGGCCTTATAACATAGGAGAGTAATTTAATTTAATGAAAAACACTTCTAAAATTTGTGAATAAGCTTGGGCTTTTTAGAGGCTTACCCTTGTGAGCACATGCCCTTAACTCGGTTCAACAGAGAAGAAGTTCCATTAATTAAAAATTAATCTCTGCTGAAATAGAATCCTTCATTCGACCCTTAAGTAATTAACTTTACGTTTCCTTAAATGTATAAAGGATTTTGTAAAGAGTCAACCACGCAACATTACGACAACCGTTTAATAAAAAATTAAAAAAAACCAGCGTTCACTGTAATTATCTGAGATTTGTAATCTGCGGGTCTATATAACGAGCCATTTGATATTTTGTTTGCGGATATTGGACTCCTGTCAACTAAAACCTCACAGTTCCTTTCCTACCACAACCACGTGTCGGACCTGGAGTAAACTTTTTGTTTTTTTCACTGGGAAAAATGCGTTACGCATACCCTCCCATCGGGGGAATGGGAGGGGTTTGTGGGACTCCCCGGGCTGACCCGGTATACCCACTAAAATAACCCAGCAGCATTCCCGCATCGTCCGAGTGGAGGATGTTAAATAAACACATGCACTTTTTAGTAAGTAACTATAGTGACAAGTTTGTTTTTCGACACAAACATTTTTGTAGAAAATTTAAAATCGACTAGGGTTACAGTATATTTGCCAATTAGTTTTAGATACACAATAGCAAGGCTATTAGCTTATTTTATTAACTCAGACATAAGTAGTATGTCGCAGTAGTTTCCATGCATATCTATGGAAGATTCATTTTTTAACGTGGGGGCCACTAGTAGTTGCATCTCACTGCCATGTGATGGTATTGAAGTCATGGGGCAAGCTCTGGATAATCATTTAAACTAGTTCATAAGACAACAGAGGATTGGTATCCTCTGTTGTCTTATGAACTAGTTTAAATGATTATCCAGAGCTGGTTTTTTTTTTTTCGCTGGTGCGATAGAATAGTTATGCCTACCATCAACAAGGTATCTTCTTGCTCTTTAGTAAATAGATGTCAAAAAAGGAGTCAGCAGCATGCCTTGAAATTATTTCATAAAAATATTCAAGGTGTCTCTTCCAAATTATTAGAAATTGAAATGTTTTTAGAAAAAACAATGTTTGACATTGTGTGTTTTAGTGAGCACTGGTTGAAGGATTACCAGATTCTAATTAGTTATAAAAATTATAATGTGGGTTTTAACCGCAAATCTATGTTACGTGGTGGTTCCCTCATCTTATTAAAAAAAGCTTAAAATTTAAGCAACGTAATGACATTGTTAACTTATCAGTGGAACATTGCATCAAACTGTCCTGTGTTGAGCTAGATAAGCATATCATAGTGTGCGTGTACAGACCCCCAAACCTTCAAAACTTTACTTTATTTGAATCAACAATGGAAGATATCGTTGCGAAACTTACAGCAGGTAACAAGCCCGCGATTATTTGTGGGGATTTTAATATTTTAGAAATTAAGTAATTCAAATAGCAGCAGATTTATAAGCCTTTTTAAATCGTTTAATTTGTCTAATGTGTTTACAGAACCAACTAGGGTAACACCAACTTCTTCAACCTATATCGATAATGTATTCTGCGATTATGAATATTTAGATAAAGCCATAGTTAATTACCTTCCCTCTGATCATAGTGGTCAATTGGTAACATTTCAGTTTAAAGCAGCCTTGGAAAAAAATCATACACAATATAGGCCAATTACAACTGGCAAACTAGCTAAATTCAATGGCACCTCACAAAATAAGTTAAATTTTCTAGGCCATAACATTGAAGATGCTAATAAATTTTATGATAATTTCTTTTCAGTGGTTCTAAAGGAATTCAATGCAACTTTTGAAAAAAAGTCTAAGGATACTTTCCCTAAGTATGTATTTAGTGACTGGGCGACTAAAGGCATTAGGATAAGTAGGGAAAGACTATATGAGTTATATGGCCTTAAGCCTGTCATAAACACTGATTCTTTTAATAACTTTGTAAACAAATATTCTAAAGTGTTCAGAAATACTTGGATTGGTACGGAACTCTGTCCACATTACTCCAAGCATTCTTCTTCAAGCATCTTTACTCTTCTTCTCACTTTCTTGGAGGGTCCACGTCTCTGCAGCGTAGAGGAAAATCGGGAACACTAACGTTCGCACAAGCCGGGTTTTAGTAGCTTTGGTGATATTACGGTTTTTCCAAATCTCTCTTATCTTATCCATGGCGGATCTCGAGTATCTTGATATAGCCATGCGTCGTTTAATCTCATCGGCACATCCTCCATTGTTGGTGATCAACGCTCCCAAATATATGTATGATTGTACTTCTTCACAGTTCGCGATTTCTCTAACTTCCGGTAAGTTGTTATTAAAGTGATCTAAAACCATAATTTTGGTCTTTGTCCGGTTGATTTTGGGTCTTCATTTTATGGAGCAGGCTTCCGATGTGACTGACACTTATAACGAACAAGGTGGTGTCGTCCGCTTATCACAAATTAGATATCTTTAGACAACCAATCGCAACACCGACTGTCCAGTCTTCAAGGGTGATTCTTATTATAAGCTCTGTGTAGATGTTGAACAGCAGAGGGGAGATAATACACCCCTGTCGTATTCCTGCAGCAGGATGGAAGCTGCTTGGCATTATCTTATCAGTTCTTACAGAGGCAGTCCCGCTCTCAAATTTCAGCTACTTACGACCAGTAGTTTCGCCAGTGCGTTGTCTGTCAGTCACTCAGTAACGGAACAATTTTATATATAAACCAGCTGACCCGCGCGGCTTCGCTCCCGTCAACTGTCTACTCTACCTACCTACCCTATTTGTGAATCTAAGCCATCCAAGACGCCACCCAAAAACATACATAAAAATTCATTCAAATCGGTCCAGCCGTTTAGGAGGAGTTACACGTACAGTAAAGTTCAGGTAAACGGTGTAAACTCACTAGGGTCTGAAATGACAATGGGCGTTCCGCAAGGCTCAATGTTGGGTCCATTCCTTTTTCTAGTTTACATAAATGATTTGCCCCAATTATTTCAAAATCACCCAAAGATGGTGTTATTCGCGGATGACACATCATTGACATTTAAAATAGAGCGACGGTCACAAAATCTTGACGTCGTCAATAACTCTATTCTTCAGGTCCAAAATTGGTTTACGGCAAACAACTTGGTATTAAATGAAAAAAAAAACAAATGTATTAGATTTACTTTACCAAATGTTAGAAGTAGCGAATGTGACATCATATTGAACGAAGAAAAACTGGAGTTTATTAATCACACGGTTTTCCTGGGAATCACTTTAGACGAGAAATTACAATGGGGACCTCGTATAACATCTCTAGCGGGGCGTTTAAGCTCAGCCGCTTATGCTGTTAGGAAGATAAGACAGCTAACAGACGTAGAAACCGCACGTTTGGTTTATTTTAGCTACTTCCACAGCATTATGTCGTATGGTATTTTGCTGTGGGGTCGGGCTGTTGACATTGAATCCATATTTATTTTACAAAAGAGAGCTGTCAGAGCCCTTTATAATCTGCGTCGTCGCGATTCTCTAAGGGAACTTTTTAAAAAGATTAATATTATGACAGTCCCTTGCCAATTCATATATGAAAATATTATGTATGTACGGAAAAATCGTCATCTTTTTAGTAAAGTTAGTGATAGACTAATACTAGAAATAAAGATAAATTAGATCAACCATTTTATAGATTAGCTAAAGTACACACATCTTTCATGGGGTACTGTGTTAAATGTTACAATAAAATACCTTATGACATATTAGAACTAACTGAAAGAAAATTTAAAACCTACATTAAAAGCACACTTTGTAAACAAGCATATTACAAATTAGAAGATTACATTCAGGATAAGAATGCTTGGAAACATGCTGGTCCTGCTCCATAGGACAATCAATGGTGGAGACAAGATCAAACTGGTTGGTTTAGGTATTTACTTTTGTACCTACTTTTTCACTTTTGGGTTTTTATTTTTCTGTTCACTCACACTTATGTAGAAATGTGAGTACCATGTACTTATTTAAAAATATAATAATTCTACCTCTGCATACTCTAGGTTCATGGTCCTCACATATATTAACAGAAGTTTTGTATACCACAGCACATGTAAAACATTGATTTGAAAAGAGTAACTATGGAGTTTCTTGTCCGTTCTTCTCCATAAGAATCTACCCTTCCGAATGGACAGTAGAGTCACTATGTTATTTTAAATGTAATGATGACGTTCAAAAGTGCCGTTTAATGGCCTAATTGAAATAAACGTTTTTGACTTTTGACTTGTCTTTTTGAGTAGAAATATACATATCGGCGCAACCACACCAAGTTAATCCATTTTATTGTCCTAAAATTAGTTTATAAATCATCAGATGATTACTTTGAGTTTATTACGATGTAAAATTAATGCCAACATTGTAATTTCAATAGTTAACCTAGAATTTATAAACACGTGCTCGCCACACTATAAATACGGCCGCACAGAGCGCGCTCAGGCAGGCCCTGGCTGAAGGCTTGTATGTATGTATGTATGTAAATCGGGCTGGTTTCCGCAACTCCACGACTAAGCGCGTATTTTGCGTGTAGGTGGGACAAATGCGTCATTCGATCCACCCCAGCTCCCCAAGGAAGGCCAGCAACGCCTTGGTGTTACTAACTATCTCGCAGAGGGTACCTGGGTTTCCGAAGTACTTTGCCCTGTAATCCGCAACCACCGGGCAGCTTAGAAGCAGGTGTGCTGCTGTCTCATTCTCCTCCATGCAGGCTCTGCATAGCGGGCTGTCAGTGACTCCTATAGCATAGAGGTGTTTATTAAAAGACCCATGGCCAGTTGTTACGGCTGTGACTGAACGCAACTGTTGTTTAGTCAGTCTTAGGGCTTGTTTTGTGAAACGGCCATTTATAGAGGGAAGTGCCTCCTTGGCCTGCCTACACTCACTATGATCAGCCCATAGCTTGTGATGTTTATCTCCGGTGCGTTTCCTTACCAGATTGCGTAAGTACCCGAAAGGCAGCGGCACGATGGGCTCAGGTCCCATTGCTGACAAACTCGACCCCCTTCGGGCGAGTTCATCCGCAGCGTCGTTGCCTCGAGATTCACTGTGTCCCTTGATCCATTGAATGGTTACTTTGTTGTGTCTACCAACCTGGTTTAGACGTTGGTGACACTCGAGAATCAACCCAGAGTTCACTGTGTGGCTGTTCAGAGCTTGCAGGACAGCCATGCTGTCCGAGAGTATGCGTATTGAGTGGTCCTTAACTTCCCTGGTTAGGATGGCTGATGCCGCCAGAGAAATTCCCATGCATTCAGCCTGGAACACTGTGTTGTGGACCCCCAATGGTGTGGCTATGTGGATATTGAGATCCTCTGAGAAGATTCCCGCACCAGTACCTGTACCTGTTTTTGATCCATCGGTGAAGATCCGCAGCTCGGCGGGGCAGAGCCCCTCGCACCGATGATCCTCATGCAATTGGATTTTGTATTTTTTATCGAAGATAAATTGCTTGGGTACCCGGTCATTGATTGCCTTTGTTATGGGGAGTTCATTGTTGAGCTCCTCGAGCAGAGCGGTGTGTCGTGTGTCTCTCTTACTCCAGAGACCTAATGTTTTAAGGCGTACTGCTGCCATCGTCGCTTCCTGTTGTATAAACAAGTGTAGCGGAGGGAGCCCCAGCATGGCTTCCAGCGCCGCAGTTGGAGTAGTCCTCATGCAGCCCGTCGTTGCCATGCAGGCCAGCCTTTGCATGTGTTGTAACTTGTTTACGGCTGTAGCTAGCTTTGAGCGTGGCCACCACACCACGGCCCCGTAGGTTACCATGGGCCGAATTACTGCGCTGTACAGCCACAGTATTATTTTGGGAGATAGGCCCCACTTCTTCCCTATCATTTTCCTGCATTGCCAGAAGGTAATGCAGGCCCTGTTTAGTTTGTAGTCTAGGTGATTACTCCAGCTTAACTTACTGTCTAGGATGACGCCTAGATACTTTACCTCGTTAGACAGCTGGAGCTCTGTATTGAAGAGCATAGGTAGCCGGTAGTGGCCTAGTGCTCGCTTTTGAGTGAACATGACTAATTCAGTTTTCGTGGGGTTTACCGACAGATCATATTCGTCGCACCATCTTTCCACGATGCGTAGTGTTGTTGAGTAAGGTTGCAGATCGTTCCAGTCACTTTCCCTGACAACACTAGGATTGCGAGGTCGTCAGCATAACCTATTGTGTAGTAACGATGTGCGTTGAGTTTGGTGATCAGGTCATCAATTACCAGATTCCACAGAAGAGGGGAGAGCACACCCCCCTGCGGGCAGCCTCTGGCTATCAGAGCCAACTGCTGCTCTTCCTCAAGGCGAACCACTCGTTTGCTTAACATATTAGTTATCCAGTCATTTAGTACCTGTTCCACGCCGTGTTTGGAGAGAGCGGCACTAATGCTGGAAAAGTTTGTCTTGTCGAAGGCTCCTTCGATGTCTATGAATGTGCCCAGGCAGGACCCTTTCTGGTGAATCGCTTCCTCAATCTGGTTCACCACCAGATGAAGAGCGGACTTTGTCGACTTACCCGAGCTGTATGCGTGTTGGTTACCATGCAGTGGTATTGTTTTTAAAACGCCATCACGTAGTTCCCTTTCACACAGTCTTTCCATTGTCTTTAGTAAAAACGAGGTCAGACTAATAGGTCGATAGGATTTAGCGTTTGTGTAGTCACTTTTACCTGGCTTCGGAATGAATATGACTTTTACTTCCCTCCATCCTTTAGGAACGTATCTAAAGGCCAGGCACGCTCGCATTAAGAGCACCAGTTTTGTTGCAACAGCGGTACCTCCCCACTGTAGTAAGGCAGGAAACACACCGTCGGGACCTGGTGCCTTGAAAGGTTGGAAGCTTTTGATAGCCCACTGAAGTTTTTCCAGCGTAATCATCTTTTCTGCATAAAGCCAGTCATCATCTGATGGTGTTTGGATAACGTCAAGCCATTCATTTACCTGAGCGAATACGCTGCCTGGGAAGTGAGTTTCTACTAGGAGACGTTGCGCTTCTTCAGGTGTCGTGGTCAACGTGTTATCGGGTTTCAGGAGTGTGGCGATCTCAGGTTTGTTCTGTTGCGCCAGTATTTTCCTTACCCTGTTTGCTTGTTGGCATGATTCAATGTTACCACAGAATTTACGCCACCCTGTAGTTCTTCTGAATCTGATGCATCTCTTGTAGCTCGATTTGGCCGCGTCATAAGCGTCCCAGTCCTCATCACTACATGTGTTCATGGCTCTGTTAAGAGCTTTTCTTACCTTATCGCGTTTGCGCTCCAGGTCTGCACCCCACCAAGGTTGTTTACCCGGTGTGTCGCGCGGAATCGTTTCTGGGCAGGCGATTCGGTAGCTGTTTATCAGCGATTCGGTGAGTAGTGTTACTTGCGCATCGATCTGTGCCGTGTCCGCAAGCAACTCCGAATCGCATGATGGTACAAGCCTTGAGGTAAGTTTGCGTGTGTACACCGATATATCCGTGTTGCGAGGATTACGCGTAGGTTGTTTGGGTGGTATACAGACCTGGATGTCGAAGCGGATCCACCTGTGGTCTGAGCAGGAAGCCTCATTCGAGACTTGCCACCCAGTGATTAGTTCCGCTGCTCCCTCCGTAGCCAGAGTCAGGTCTATGATAGTACGACTGCGTCTGGTCACGAAGGTTGGTTCCGAACCCGTGTTTAGTAGGGATAGGTTAGTAGTGAACAGATAATCAACTAATGTCTTACCCCTTGCGTTTTGCGTCTCCATCCCCCACAGTGGATGGTGTGCGTTTGCGTCGGTCTCAATGACAATCTCATCCCTGCTGTTTTCACAGTGCGTGATGAGGCGGACCAGGTCGTGTGGGGGCGGTTCCTCCGCCTCAGGCATATATACCGAGGCGAAGACGATAGCCAACTTAGTGGCACCCCGCTGTATGTTCAGCCTAGCAGCAGATACATCTCTGCAACAGAAGTCGTTTAATAGCTGTGCTTTAAGGTTACCTGTGACATAGATGCACGATCTAGGGTGATCATGGTCCGCAGTAACAAGGAGCTTACCACCAAGATTGGAGAGTCCTCGTATGTGGCCACCCCTAATCCACGGCTCTTGGATCAGGGCAATGGCCGTGTGTTGAACCTCCAGCCACTTGCGGAGTTGAGCCGTCGCGGTCTGGCTGTGGTGGAGGTTAGCCTGCACGACTTTACAGGCCGACAAAAGGGACGCCATCGCCGGCAAGACCCTCCTCGTCGCCCTCAAGTCGCAGCCCGGCAAACAGGTCGCCCTCGTCGAAACCGTCCCCTCCCGGGTCTGAAGCCGGGGACAACATTACGTCGTCCGGCTCCCCCCCCCGATGAAGGGACGGCACCCACGGTGGCGGCAGGAGCGGCTGAGTCTGCTGCTACAGCAGGTTCGGCCGCAGTTGCTTCCGGGTTGTTTGGCGGAGAATCGGTGTCCTCTGCGTCTTCCAGCGGCTGTTTCGTAATCGGGTCCCAACCCCGAGGGACGTCGACGAACCTGCCGTTCGGACCCTGGAACTTGACGTACACCGCTCCCAAACCAATTGAGAGACGGCGCTCGGCGCTCATCAGGGTCGGAACTTGGTCCTCGGGGATACCCAGCACCACGAACCAGCAAGCCTTCTGCTTCTCGGCGTGCAGCACTACCCACCTCCTTACGTCGATCCAGCGATTCTGGTACCAGAGGGCTCGTCCAATAAAGGTCGAGTCCTCGTAGACTCCCTGGTCGTCGGGGATGGCGATGCCGCAGCGCACCCGCTTCTGGATCTCCGCCTGGCTCTTGACGACTAGCGAGGTGCCAGCCGGGAGAGCCAGGCTGGAGACTGTTTTTTTCAGCCAGGCTAAGGTGAAGTCGTTACCACACCACAGCTTGAGGACTCCACCGGTGAACAGCGGCTTCGCGTTGAAGGTTGGTCCCGGTGTATCCTGCATAGCAGAGCAGGCCTCGCTGATGATCCGCTTGTGGATAGCAGCCAAGACCTGGTCCGATACTCCCTGGCTTATGATGCCCCTCCGGTCGCAGGTTATTGCGACGTTTAGGGACGCACTGGCAGCTTGGGCGTAGCTTCTGTTAGCGATCCTCTGGGATTGGTCAAGCCGCGGCCGCTTGTGCTCTCCACGTGGCGAAATCGTCTCGTTGAGAGCCCGCTTGACCGCAGCCTGGTCACTTCCATCGGATCGCTGCGTTGTGGTTGCCTCCTCGGCCGGACCTCCTGCAGATTTAGATTGAAAGAAAGAAAGAGAAAGAAAGAAAGAATAGTATTTATTTAGCACATACATGAAACACGCACGGTACATAAAAATAAATAATGGTAAGTAAGCCAAAAACTAAGTGTGTGTCTCACGGCTGCACTAAAAAGGTTCATTTCAGCGATATGTCAGACAGCCTGAGACTGTCTGACGCTGGTTTTCTAATGAACCCTAAGGATGAGTGGCGGTTCATTCATATCATATATAAGAAAATAATCAAAATAAAGTACATAAAGAAATAAACAGATAGGTATAATGAATATCGAGCAATTATACTAGAAATAAAGACAAAGTTAGGAAGATATTAAAAGAATGTGTATGATAGTGTTTGTTTGTACGTGTATTACTCATAAATAAATACCTTGTTTCCCACCGTTCGGAAACAAAACGAACTATTTGTTAACAATAACAAAAAAAACCTGTTTCTGCCATATTTATATCCGGGCAGGGTGTTACACAATTGCGACGGCACATGGGCGACGCGCACATGGGCGACGCGAACAACACAGCAGGACACAACAGAAGAGGCACAACACAAGGAAAAACACCTATCGTGTACAATGCAGACTACCCGCAAAGCCATAATACATACAATATGTTTTAGATAGGTAGTAGTGTTTTGTTTTATATAATGGAAACGTTTAGGTTTACCATATCCTGTTTTCGTTGTGCATCCATCAAATACTGCCGTAAACGCGTTCTGAACGTATGGACGGTTCCTAATACCCGCAATGGTGGTGGAATATTATTCCACACCTTAGATGCAGCGTATCGGAAACTGCCTCTGAAGGCTGCTGTTCTATGCGGCTGTGTTGATAGTTGTTGCGCGCAAAGCCTGGCCGCGCACTCACGTTTACTAGCCATCCAACTTAGTTTGACGTATAGATACCTCGGCTTCTTAAATTTGATGACACCAAAAAGAAGACAGGCTAGATGTAACTTACGCCTCGACTTCATTTTAAGGATAGCGTGTGTGTTTAGAAAGGGGGTGACGTGACTTCTAGGGGGAACCGAATAACAGAAGCGAGCACAAGCGTTTTGGATTCTCTGTATAAGCTTTTCGGTACGAGCCAGCAAGCGCGGGCCGTAAACAGTATCAGCGTAATTTAATTTAGACAAGACTAGTGTTTCAACTAGCTGCTCGCGAAGCTTTTCGGACAAGAAGGGTCTCATTTTGTACAGCAGCCTCAGGCGAAAGAAGCAGTTTTTCACAGAATCAGCAATGTGCTTCTCAAATCTAAGGCTACCGTGCCGCAGATTGCAGTGTGCTAGGCGTTGGTCGGCTAGTGCCGGCCTCAGCCTGCGACCGCTTCCCCTCAGAGAAGTTCAGCTTACCTTGCTTGGTCGGTTTAACCGAGCTGGTGGCAGCAACCTGCTTGTTTTGGGGGGCTTTGCGTCCCCGCCTGCGTTCGTGACGCCGCTCCTTGCGCGTCAGTCTTTCCCTCCTCTTACCCTGGCTTGTAGGAGCTGTAGGACCCGAGGGGCCCGAACAAGAGCAATGGGCTTGTGGAATGGATTTTTTACCCTTGCCCTTGCCTTTACCTTTACCCTTACGGGTAGGCACCTGCCAGGCGCTGGTAAAAACGTCCTCTATGTTGCTGATCGCCTCCGTGTGACCGGAGGCGGCCGCGACTTGGGAAGCGGCTTGAGGAGCCACAGGAGGAGCGGGAGGGTGTTTGGGAAGGCTACTTCCGGCAGAGGTGTTAGCCGTCTCCGTTTTCGCCTTTGCGTTTTAAGGATCGGTACTGGTCCCATGCAGCGCCGTTCTCCTTTGCTTGGAGTGGGACTTTTTGGTCTTAGCTGCGGTTTTCGCCACAGCCGGACCAGCGCCCGCGCTGGCGCCCACGGCGTGAGCCGCAGGGCATCCAGGCTTTAATTTTATATTAAGGCCACCACAGGAAAGTCCGGTTAAGCAGTCGACAACCTCCTAGGTTGACCTGCGAGAGGCCAAACACAAAAAAAAAAAAAAAAAAAAAAAGCGCTCAGGCAGTCGCACTCGGACCGCCGTGCAGTACGGACTTCTCTGTGACGTCATTACGCTGCCCGTTGAATAAACTAAGTTATAAAGTGTAACTGAAGTTTTCCTTGAGAGACCGAAAATGAGTGATCATCATGAAAACAACAATTGTGACGTCAGCAATGCTTTAAAAACACTATGGAGATTCTTTCTCCATCATCAGAAGTTGTTTGCAAGAAGCTCCTACCCAAGACGCTTCCTCATCAGCTCCTCCACCTGATCAACTGGAACAAACCAACACACAGCATCAAGAATCTGTGTTGGTTACCAATGCACCAATAGAAAACGTACTGGAATCAAGACCACAAGAGTACCCTTGCCATGGAATGCAGTTGGGAGGGATACCACCACAATTCCTGATGCAAATGATGGAGACGATGCAGAAAATGTCGGAGCGCTTATGTGCTCCACCTGCCGAAGCAAAAATAAGGATCAAGGACGTCTATTTAACATCATTCGATCCGGACACCCACATCGGTGTACGAGAATGGTGCCAACATACAGATCCAGCGGTTGAAGCATACAAGCTTGATGATTTCGATGTCCGCATAAAAGTCTGCAACCTGTTAAAGGGGCGAGCAAAAATGTGAATTGATGATTGGATGGTGACTACTACAACGTGGGAAGAGTTGCGAAAAAATCTGATCACCACGTTTGAACCTGAAAATAGATACTCCCGGGACATCATCATGTTTAGAGAACATGTTTATAATGCAACAAAAGACATTGCGGAGTTCTTATCACGTGCCTGGATCTTGTGGCGAAGAGTCACCAAAGGCAAACTTGGAGACGAACATGCTGTGGAAGCTGTGATTGGATGTGTTAATGACAAGCGCTTACGCATTGAACTGATGAATGCCAGGGCAACCACTGTCTCTGAGCTCATCTCAATTGCAACATCCATACGGAAGAAGCGGAGTCATCCGAGCTCTAGTTCCACAACATACAACAAATGTCTACGTTTTTCGGACAATACACCATCAACAACAAGCTGCCGTATATGTAAGAAGACAAACCACTCCACTAACGACTGCAGATTCAAACCTTCGGAGCCTAGACCTGAAGCTAGCAATAAGGATTCGAAAACAAAAGCCGCAAACACGACGAACGAAAAACGAAACGAAACAACTCCTTGTACCTATTGCAAGAGAGCAGGCCACACTTAAGAAACTTGCTTCAAACGTGAACGTTCGTTGACTTCAAACGTGAACTGCGTAGCAAGCCATAAAATGGCCCCTATCACCATCAAAATAGGTGAAAGGACTTTGCAAGCCATCTTTGACAGCGGGGCGAAGCGCTCAATTGTCAGAGAATCGGTTGCTACAACCTTACCTGATCAAAGGAGACCGGTTGTCAATTATTTGAAAGGGGTTGGTCAGTTCCCCGCACTAGCGTTAACCAAACATACGACTGTATGCGTCATAGATACCATCAGTGTTGAGCTTGAGTTTTACTTATTGCCGGACTATGAAATGTCAACGGACATTTTAGTGGGCATGAACCTGATCCATGACACTAATCTTAGTGTGATAATCACATCCAACGGGACGAAGCTCATTCGTGAAACAGTTATCGATCATGTAAGTACAAGTTCTTGTCTCTTCCACAACTTGGACTGTGATCTAAGTAATGAAGATGAAGTTATGCAACTAAGACGACTTCTGAACAAATACAAACACCTGTTTATCCGTGGATATCTCAAGACTCGGGTGAACACGGGCGAGCTAGAAATCAGACTGAAAAACCCTGATAAATTCGTGGAAAGAAGACCATATCGCCTCAGCCCTGTGGAACGAGAGAAGGTTCGCACCATAATCCAAGAACTTTTGGAACATAACATCATTCGCAAAAGCAAATCTCCCTACTCAAGTCCCATCATCCTGGTCAAGAAAAAGAATGGTGACGATCGGCTTTGTGTGGACTTTCGAGAACTTAATTCAAATACTCTACGTGACCATTATCCACTCCCGTTGATCTCCGATCAGATTGACGAGTTGGCAAATGGTAATTTCTATACAAACCTTGAAATGGCGGCTGGTTTCTACCAGATTCCCATAGGTGAGACCTCCATAGAGAAGACCGCGTTCGTCACACCAGATGGCCTTTATGAATACTTCACCATGCCGTTTGGTTTGAGCGATGCTTGTTCGGTTTACCAACGATGCATCAACAGGGCTTTGACATCATTGCTGGGAACAGCCGCACAAGTCTACGTAGATGACGTGATGAGTAAATGTACAGATTTTCCTGAGGGAATCTCACACTTGGAACGAATCCTCTTAGCACAGCAAAACTCGGGTTTTTCTATCAACGCAGACAAGTGCGCTTTCTTCAAACAGTCCATCAAATACCTCGGGAACGTAGTATCCGATGGATAAGTGCGACCGAGTCCACGAAAAGTAGAGGCCCTCGTCAAAGCCCCAGTACCTAAAACTGTCAAGCAAGTCAGACAGTTCAACGATTTGGCTGGATACTTCAGGATTGTACATTCCCGATGCCTTTGTACGAACTGACGAAACAAGGAGAAAAATGGGCATGGACAGACAAACACGAAAAAGCTTGTAACACAATCATCGAATGCCTAACGTCTGCTCCAGCACTAACATTATTCCAAGAAGAGGCAAGCAGCCTCGGATTTGGGGCAGTACTGGTTCAGGTGACAGATGGACGTCAACATGCGGTTGCTTTTATGAGAATGAGAACCACGGAAGCTGAAAGTCGCTACCACTCCTACGAGTTGGAGACACTGGCAGTGGTACGCGTTATAAAACATTTTCGCCAGTATCTATATGGGCGAAAATTCACCGTGATAACTGACTGCAACGCATTAAAAGCGTCAAAACATAAAAGGGATCTCCTGCCGAGGATTCATCGCTGGTGGGCGTTCTTACAAAACTACGACTTCAGGGTAGAGTACCGCAAAGGTGAACGTCTCCAATATGCTGACTTATTCAGTAGAAACCCAGCTGAGTTTGCGGTCAATGTTATGACAAGAGACTTGAACTGGCTCAAAATTGAACAGCGACGAGACGATGTACTTTTTTTTTTTTTTTTTTTTTTTTAAGGATGGGAAATCATCAAATGACTCCTCCCGCTCTGGGTGAAGCAAGAGGGAGTGTCAGACTCTTACTGACTAAAACCCATCCGTGTTCCTCCTGGTGCCCTTTGCGTTCTAAGGCTACGGCACCTCTTTCGAACAGATTCCGCAGCCCCAGCAGGCACCTGCCCTAGCGGGCCCCGTCTTCCACGCTGACATCTCTTTGAGGCGCGCTGGAATCGCAGCGCGCCGCCGACCCGGGCCTAGTTCTGATCAGACGGCGAGCCACCCACTGCTCGCCGTCCGCAGGCCCGCGCCTACGGCGGCCGGGAATCGTCCTGCGACTCCCGACGCCTGGGGCGTCTTCTTCTGTTGCGGCGACTGGGACGTGAGGTTTCCCTCTCTCTCACACGTTCGGCCTCCTCCTTTGCTAGCATTACTGCTTCGCAGAAGGAGGTGATCGCTTCCCATGCCTCCTCGCTCCGGACCAAAGATTGAACCAAGGCCGGTCGCGAACGAGACGATGTACTGCGACCAATAATGGACAGCCTCAGTGATAATAACCCAGTAGAAAGAAGACTATGTATTGGAGGACAATGTCTTAAAGAAGAACGTCAATGATCCTGTCTTTGGTCAGCAGCTCAGTACCGTCGTTCCCAAGTCCTTACACTGGAGCATTATAAACTCTTTTCACACTGCACTGAAACACCCCGGCTGGGAAAAGACTCTACAGAAGATCAGAGAAACTTATTGGTTTAACAAAATGAGTTCTACTGTTCGAAGATTTGTGGATAACTGCGTTATATGCCGAACATCCAAGGGAAGATCTGGGGCCATTCAAGCCCAATTACACCCTCTACAAAAACCGACAGCTGCCTTCCAAGTTATTCATATGAACATAACAGGGAAGCTGGGCACTCCAGATGATCAGCAGTACGTCATAGTCACCATTGACGCTTTCTCGAAGTACGTTTTACTGTACTTCAGTACCAATAAAAACCCACACAGTACATTGGCTGCTCTAAAACGTGCGATGCATCTATTTGGCGCACCTGTCCAAATGATAGTCGATGGAGGAAGAAAATTCCTTGGCGAATTCAAAGAGTACTGTGACAACATCGGAAAAAATCGACACCTGCAAGGAATAACATTGTAACTCATATTTTGCAACTTTCGAAGAGAGCGCGTCAAAGATTAAAAAAATTCTCTCAGATTCCGGTTAAGTCAAAATGTCAGCCAACTTTGAAAATTTGAATAAACGAAGGAATAGCTTCACTTTCATAAGATTATATTATTATGTCTACCTATGTATATTTAATTTATTTCTATGAGTTACAATGATACTGTATAAAATTACATTGTAAATTGTAACTCAGACATACAATCGCATAAAGTGAGTTACAGCTTATTTAATAAGGAATAAACTTTACCAAAAACAAAATTGTATCTTGTATTACAATGTTATACTAATAATGGCGAGCTTAAAGAATGATTACGATGACGTGTAACTAAATATACCCTTTTATTAACTGCAGTTGTTTCTCACTTACAATGTTTTTACTCTGTAAAAATCTTAACGCAAAGGAATTTAGACACTGGGGTGAGTGCAAAAAAAATCTTAATTTTTTATACAGCACGAATATGATTGTAACTTGGAACTGCCTAAAGTTGAGTTACGATGTTATTCCTTGCAGGTGTCGAAATATTCATGCTATCGCTCCAGGAGTCAGCCGAGCGAAGGGCCAAGTTGAAAGGGTCATTGCAACCCTCAAAAACGCAAACGCAACCCATCGGGTCACCGGTGTTGCTCCACTGACACTTATTACACAACGAAAACACAGTGTACCCCCTGAGCTTCTCAACTTGGTGAATATTGACAGCGAAACCGTTGATATTGAAGCGCTTACTCAACAGGTGCAACAAAAAATGATTCGTTCAAGCGAACAAGACAGACAACGCTTCAATCTACATAAGGCCAAAATCCACCATTTCCAAAAGAGGAGATTACGTATTGGTTAAGAATAATCCTCGCAACCAAATCTCGCTTGACCTTAAATTCAGCGAACCGTATAAAGTCTGTAGAATACTGGAAAATGACCGATGTTTGGTAAAGAAAGTTATCGGTAGAGGACGACCTCGCAAGGTTGCCTATAATCAGCTGCGCCGCGCTCCACAACCTGGTGATCAGTTGACCGTATCGGCGGGAAGCGAATCACCTACTCACCGAGATCCTGCTGCAGAACCAAAAAAGCCCATCCCGTCGTCCTCACGAGAACAGCTGCAAGTACAGCCAAACCACGACCCATCAGAATAAATAGTAAGTATCTCCATTCAAAGATTCTAAATTAACTTTCGAGAACTCTACGAGAAGCTCCGAGAACCTAATAACATAATAACCTTAACAGCATTAATATTCTCAAAGACAAAGCAACGCCAGTTGCTTACAGATGCACTACTCAGAGGCTGGTGCAGAGCGCGTACCGCCTGTCAGTATGGCCGTATCGGCGCAACCACACCAAGTTTAATCATTTTATTGTCTTAAAATTAGTTTATAAATCATCAGATGATTACTTTGAGTTTATTACGATGTAAAATTAATGCCAGCATTGTAATTTCAATAGTTAACCTAGAAATTATGAACACGTTCTCGCCACACTATAAATACGGCCGCACAGAGCGCGCTCAGACAGCTTCCAAGAAACCGGCTTTTGTCGGTGCCGCCGCCAAATCCTCTATTGTCTCAAAAACAATAGACAACGTTGCTCCCGCCCCCGTCCCTTCCAAGAAACCGGCCTTTATTGCCGCCGCCGCTAAACCCTCTATTGTCCAAAAGACAATAGACACCTCGGCTTCCGCCCCCGTTCCCTCAAACTCTATTGTTCAGTCGACAATAGAGTCGCCTAATGAGCCAATAGACATGGACACATCCGTGCCATGCTCGAACCCGCCTACAGCCTACAGAAGCAGCTCCTCCGATGCCTCTTCCTCTGAAGATGACTTTCAGCTAGTCACCTCAGGAGGAAAGAGGAAGAAGAAAGCCAAAACTTCCCAAGCCAACAAGGCCAAGAAGTCCGTGGCGTCTTCAAAGACCCCCACCCCCACTACTTCCACTGCCCCAGCAGCGCAGGCAAAACAACCGACCAATTCCAATGCCTCCGCTTCTGTTTCTCAAAAGAAGCAACGCCCCCCACCGCCTGTGTACATTCAGTACAAGGCAGAATGGACCGGCGTTTCGACGATGTGTGTTGATCGCAAGATCAACTACACAAACGCGTAAGCCTGCCAGAATGGTATCAAAGTTGTTGTCCCGACAGCTAATGATTACCGGGACCTAACTCGCGCCCTGCGTGAAAGAAACATTTCCTTTCACACGTATACCCTCGCAGAGGATACGCCCACCCGATTGGTGATAAGACGAATCCCAATGGAGATTTCTACTGACGACGTCAAAGAGGATCTCCTTGCACAGTCTGTCCCAGTACAAGGGGAGGCGACCTCTACGACATGGTGCTGGTTGTATGCGACCCCACAGGTCTGCAACCTATCTGGCACCCAAATTGAGAAGCCTTTGCGCCCGACAGTAGTTGGCCAGTGTCACCGCTGCCAACTATATGGACACTCACAGCGTAACTGTTACGCGAAAACCAGATGCGTCAAGTGTCTGGATGAGCACAGCACCAGCGAGTGCCCCCGCCCCAAGGACCGCTCACAGTGCGCAGAGCCTCCCAGCTGTGTACTTTGCGGTCAGTCCGGTCACCCGGCAAATTACCGTGGGTGCCCCAAAGCCCCAAAGATCTTCCCCAAACTGGCAAAGCGTTCCAACGCCCACCAGCTAGGCGAATCAGGCCCAGAGAGAATACCTTCCTCTCAGTTGCCCGACCGGCTAACTCCACAGAGGCCCTCCCCGTGGAACCAGCTCAACCACCAAAGGGCTTTCCCAGCTTTGGTGGCCTCCACCTCCCAGCCCATCCCAGCGCTAATGGCTAAGCCCATCCCAGCACCGACCCCCGCGCCTGTGACCTCAGTTGTCCCAGCTGCTCCCCAGTCTGCGCCACAGCGCACTGCTGCTTCCCAGCCTGCGCCTCAGTGCAGGGTTGCTCCCGCGACAGCGCAAGCGCGTCCCATCCCCCCAACCAGTACGGTCAAGAACCCTGGTGTAGGCCCCACAATCCTGGAAGCCTACAGCTTGTTCATGACCCGTGCTGCAAGGGCCATGTCCGACGAGTTGAATGCGACCAGAGGAAACGATGGTCAATTAAAACTCTCCACCAGAAAGGCGCATGAGATTTTCACCGCCTATAAGTCCATTACGGACGCTCTGGACGCCATGGATGCAATTGATAACTAATCAATGGATAAGTCACGCATCAACACCACCAGGCCCAGATCACTCAAACTAGGGTTTTTCAATGCCAATGGCATTAGTAACCAGCGCGATGAGATTGCCAAATTCCTCCGCGATCATCAGCTAGATATCCTCCTCATACAGGAAACATTCCTAAAACCCCACCGCAACGACCCTAAAATTGCCAACTACCGCATAGTTTGCAACGATAGGTCGCGTTGTCACGGCGGTGGCACTCTCATATATTATAAAAAGGAGCTGTACTGCATCCCCTTGATCCCTCCCACACCTCGCTCACTGCTCGAATACTCAGCCTGTCGGCTAGGCATGACTGGGCATCAACCGATCACCATCATCTCCGCCTACTACCCACCGCCCTCGACCTCGTCTCCCACGTCTGATGACCCCATCGCGTTCGCTAGCGACTTCACCACCCTCTTTGGCTTGAGTGACTCCGTTATTTTAGCGGGTGACCTCAATGCCAAACATCCCGCGTGGAATTGCAACACTGCAAATGCCAGAGGCAGGGTAGTGTACAACCTAGGAGAAACCCTAAACTATGACGTCATTGCTCCGATGACTCCCACTCACTTTCCTCACGATCCCAACCAGAATCCCGATGTCCTCGATGCGGCGTTGCTGAAGAATGTAAACCTCCGTTTGCAATCTATAGAAACGCTATACGAACTCAATTCCGACCACCGTCCAGTGATCATGCACCTATGCTCCCGCTCGGGTCAGCTCGACCCCGACCAGCCTCCCCCGTCTCAAGTGATCACCGACTGGAGGAAAGTAAGCGAAAGGCTGAAATCCACCACGTCGCCTCACCTAAACGCTATTCCCGATCATATTGTCTCAGTCGCTGACACGACGGTGACGATCGACTTGCTTACGGATCACGTACAATCCGTCCTGAACGAATGTTCAAGGGAAATTCCAGTGGTGGAAGACCATCGCTGGAAGCTCCCGGACGATGTACGGAGTCTGATAACCGAGAAGAACGCAGCCATCCGTGCGTACAGTTCTTTTCTTTGCGACGCGAACAAAGCTCACATTCGTAACTTGCAGCGTGCTGTGAGGAAACGCATTTCTGAGCTGCGTTCCGCGCGCTGGGACAAGACGCTAAGCGAACTCGAGCCCACCCACCTCGCCTTTTGGCAACTTCAGAGGAAGTTACGATCCAAAGAAGAGGCCACAATGCCCCCTCTCATCGGCCCCGACAAGAGTGTCGCATTCGACAACTCTGATAAAGCGGAAGGTCTGGCCGACAGCCTAGAGTCCCAATGCTCTCCCAGCTCTCAACCAGTAGACAAAGCTCACCTCGATATGGTGGATGCCGAAGTCGAACGTAGAGCTTCCCTCCCACCAGTCGAAGATCCTGATGATCCTCTACACCCTGTCACTCCCGAAGAGGTGGAGGATATCATCAAAAGGCTTCAGCCTAGGAAAGCCCCTGGTTCCGACGGCATCACCAACAAGGTGTTCAAACTCTTCCCCGCTCAACTCATAGTGCTAATGACTGCCATCTTCAATGGCGCATTAAGCAATAACATGTTCCCCCAAGCATGGAAACAGGCCACTGTTATCGGTATCCCCAAACCAGGCAAGCCCAAGTCTAATCCCGCCAGTTACCGTCCCATCAGTCTACTCAACGTTCTCGGTAAAATCTACGAGAGGCTTATTTACAAGCGGCTCAAAGATTTTGCCGAAGCAAAGAGCCTTATCCCTGACGAGCAGTTTGGTTTTCGAACCGAACACTCGTGCATCCAACAAGTCCTCCGCATCGTCGAACACCTAAGCGCTGGCTTCCAGCGCGGCTCGATGACAGGTGCCTTGTTCTTTGACATAGCGAAAGCATTTGACAAAGTCTGGCACAATGGCTTAATTTATAAGCTATACCAACTCGGCGTGCCTGACCGCCTCGTGCTTATCTTGCGAGACTTTTTGTCAAACCGCACCTTTCGCTATCGAATCGAGGGTGCACTCTCGTCCCCTCATCCCATCCGAGCAGGAGTCCCCCAGGGCTCAGTGCTATCCCCCCTAATCTTTACGCTGTTTACCAGCGATATCCCCAAGAGTACCAGTTGGCCCTTTTCGCTGACGACTCGGCCATGTACTATACCGGTCGCGACCCTGACTCTATCGCTCGCACTCTCCAAACTTACGCAAACATCTTGAGCAGATGGTTCAGAAAGTGGAGAATAGAGGGAAACCCCGATAAGAGTCAAGCGGTTTTGTTTTCGAAACCGCGGCATAAGCCCCTTCACCCCGTCCGATCACCATGTATGGCAAGCCGATCCCTTGGGAAAAGCAAGCCAAATACTTGGGGGTCATCCTGGACAGAACTTTATCACGACTGCCCGCAGCAAATTGTCACTCAAGTGCAAATTGCGACTGTACACCGCGGTAATCCGTCCCATCATGACGTACGCTTGCGCTGTCTTCGCACACGCAAAGCCTCGTCACCTCCATAGGATGCAGACGCTCCAAAACCATTTCCTCCGCAAGATCACGGGAGCTCCCTACTATGTCTGCAATGAGACTCTCCACGTAGATCTCAAACTGCCCACCATACAGCAGTTCATGAAACGCATTACAAAGCGTTTCTTCGATACTGCTGTCAAATATCGCAACCCTCTTATCGCATCGGCCGCCCGATACGTACCCTCCCGCATCTCAAAGATCCCACCATTAACCACCCCAGATGACTCTACCACTCTCTTACAGGAAAGTCGTAAAGCAACAAGTACCATTAAACACAACCGCCGTCCTTCCGCCCTCGCCGCCAAGGTCCGCCGCGATTATCTCTTCAATGTCCACCCCGACCCTTGCTCGAGCCAACCCGCGCCGCTGTGCATGTAGTTTTAAATTCGCCCTCAAATAATCAATGTTCGATCCAGCCCGTCCCTAGCGGTCCTCCCCCAGCGACGCCCTAAGCCGAGGTCCGTACCCCACAGGGGGTGCCCTTAGCGTGTGCTTAGTAATTTGTAAGTTTTTTTTTTAAATAAGCCCTGGCTGGAGGCTTTAATATCTATATTAAGGCCACCACAGGGAAGTCCGGTTAAGCAGTCGACAACCTTGACCTGCGAGAGGCCACACATAAAAAAAAAAAAAAAAAAGCGCTCAGGCAGTCGCACTCGGACCGCCGTACAGTACGGACCTCTCTGTGACGTCATTACGCTGCCCGTTGAATAAACGAAGTTAATAAAGTGTAACTGAAGTTTTCCTTGAGAGACCGAAAATGAGTAATCATCATGAAAACAACAATTGTGACGTCAGCAATGCTGACGTCACACTTTTTAAAAACACTATGGAGATTCTTTCTCCGTCATACATATTATAAAAATATTGATTGATGATTATTCAGGTAAATTTATACATGAATCGTTGTTGTATCGCAAAATCGTTATTAACTAGCGTTATAATTAGCGCTCTTATCTGACATAATTATGGCTGGCATGTACTGCACAGAAGATAACGCTTTGTAAACTTCTCTGATGTGTAGTTTTGCCAAAATACGTGTAAAGGATTCTTGAGATTAGTCTGGAGAACACGTTTTGTGAGGGATCTCTGAAAGCTATTTCAAGATAAGAAAATTGAATATACTTGTACGTTTTCTAAACAGTATGTCTGGTCTATTTAGAAACATTTTTGTACGGTTACGTATTTGAATATCAAAGATTAAAATACCAATGCGTAAAATATCAACGTTGAAAACATCGAAAATTTAAATTCCTTAAATTGTTACGCTTAAAACGTCGAAGGTTGAAAAAAATCAGATATTGAAAATATAAAATGATTTAAAATATCGAATGATATTATACCTAAGTTCAAAATATCAACATTTCAAACATCTAATTTCATAACATCTACGTTAAAAATACCTACCAGTTAAAATATCGAAGATAAATGTAGGTAGATTTGAAATTGTCACACTCTGCGAACGCGTTATAGTGCTATTTGTTATTAGTCTGTCTACTGCAAAAGTTTAACGTATTGTTTACGGTATATCATGTCGGAACACGGATTAGTTGCATGCAGCATGCAAGCGAGTATGCAACATGCAGCAAACACGGTTTGTGTCACAGCTAAGGCGCTGCGGGGCTCCGGCAGCCCCACGCAAGCTTATCGTTGCAGATGGTTTAAACGATTACCACCGCAGCTACGAAGCCGCTGATCGCACGCAGCCGAAGCTACGAACAACTGCTTCTCAGCTCGCGCCTCGTCCCTCCACGTCAACGCTATTCTAAATTACACTCTAGGGGTAGGGCAGACAAGACTACGTGGAGTAGTTTTGCAGCGATTCGTTTCAGTCACTAACTTTTGTAGCACAATATTTTGACTTTCTTGTCTGTCTTGTCTTGAGACAATATTTTAATTTAAAGACCTAAATAATACCTTCACTATTTACCTACACTTTTACACTAGACACCGATTTTCATGGATAAAATAGGTTTAAATTGTTCCAAAATCGAATCGGGGCAGTCCAACTTTACGTACCTAATCTTTTGGCTGATGCCCCTAGACCCTAGAGTGTATATAAAAATCTGGAGGTGCGAAGGGAGGACAGCCCCAGCCCACTGCTTCGGTGGCTTCCTATCCTTTGTTACACAATAGTGCCGGAGACGTTGCAGAAGCAACTTTTTTCCACTCATGCTAATTAAATCTAAACTTGTTCGATATTGTAATTTGTAGGTATTTTTAAACTGTATTAAATATTGAATATTTACCCATTTTAATACGATGTTCTTTCGATATTTAGATCTTTCGATGTAACTTTTTTAGACATATTGGAAGAAGGTTATTTATGACCATTCGACGATATAAACTTTCGTTATTTTAAATTTCAGTTTTATGGTCGTTCGATATTAAAATTTTCGATGTTTTAATCATTGAATTTTAAAGCGTAGGTATTATAATTTTCGGTATTCAAATACGTACTCTTTTTTACTGACGAAAAAAATCTTGACCGAGCCTTGGGGCCTCTTAAATATTTATATTATGAGTATGGGACGGGTAGCGTAATTTGCTTTCTGATTCTGCTAAAGTGGCCTTTTGACCCGCAGAACACTGTCTAGTTCATTAAATAATATAAAATGCATGTTCTTTTTTAAATAATGCACCCCGATAAAACTCAGAAACTAACTCAGATAAAATATCAGTTTTTTTGTCAATGCCAAATTTAATCAATAGCATTACTATATGTGGATCTATACTATGTATAGATTTGAATGCAATTTTTTAAGGAATATTATAAAAAATGCATTTTATTTGGTTAGTACAGTAGTTCAATCCACTAACTAGAAAAATGATGGGGGCCGAGTCACCCGCGTCCGTAGGAGAATACCCAATGTAAGACCCTACACGTGGTCCCCGGGTGGTGCTAATCAGGTGACACTAACTGGTGGTAGGCTTCGGCCGATGGCTTGTGACCACCCACTGGGCAAAGACGTACCGCCAAGCGGCTTAGATGTGTTCCGGTACGATGCTCAGTGTAGCCAATTCAGAGAAGTTGGGTCGAAATAGTTGTTCCAATGCAGGCAGACCAGCCAGGCTAGCCCTGGCATGGGCGTATCGGGAGACTAGTCTTGGAGGGTAGCGGGATCCGAGGCCCGGTGCACCGCTGGCCGACCGCAGATAGTTGGGGGCCCAAGTAGTGTGCTAGCCACACATGAAAGGCTGCCCCGCAATCTGACGAAAAATCCCGGAATGCACCATCGTGCTGGTTGGCGACCAGATGAAAGGGCCCGATGGACATTCCCGGGGGGGCTCGGGCGTCCCTGCAGTCTCCAGACTAGTCCCCCAAAGATGTCGTCCTGTCAGGGCGTGCCTGAAGGTTAGCAGCTTGGAACTTCATTTCACTTCCTTCTCCTCAACCTTCATCACTCAAGTTTATTAATGAACAGGAATAAAAAGAGAAAAGCTGTACAGCGGCAGCACGTCCTTTCGCATAAAGTGCACCTCTCTAATATACGAGGTCTGCACTCAAATCTCGCCGCAGTCCATCACCATCTTGAGACCGAGAAACCAGCGCTCTTGTTCCTGTCGGAGACGCAGATCGGATGTCCGTCGGACGTGTCATACCTGTCTTACCCAGGGTTTACCCTGGAGCACCACTTTAAGCCCCGCGCGGGCGTATGCATGTACGCCCGGGACGACATCTGCTATCGGCGTCTCCGCTACCTTGAAGACTCCAGGTTCTCAACGCTGTGGGCTATGGTGGACACAGGTCTAGACAAAATTGTCTAAGCATGCGTCTACCGTTCGCACAGCGGTGATTTGGAGACAACTGGGCTTACACAGCACCTGAGTGAGGCGGCGGATGCGGCTCAGCAGCGGTACCCTTCTGCCCAATTGGTGTTACTGGGGGACTTCAATGCCCACCATCAGGAGTGGCTCTTCCCACACCAGTGCACAGACCATGCTGGACGAGAGACGCGAAAGCTAGCGCTTGTGTTAAATCTTACCCAGCTGGTCCAGGGGGCAACGAGGGTGCCGGATGTTGATTCGCACACTGCCAATTGCTTGGACCTTCTGCTGACAACAGATCCAGACCGCTATTCGGTGTCGATTTCATCACCACTGGGTAGTTCCGACCACTGTCTGGTGAAGTCTGTGTATGTCTACTCTCCGCCCGATCCTACCCCAAGAGGCACCCGGCGGGTATGGCGATACAAGTCAGCAGATTGGGATGGCATGCGATCTTTCTTCGCATGTTACCCTTGGCAGCCTACTTGCTTTTCTTCAACTGATGCTACGTCGTGCGCGGACGCCGTGACGGATGTGTTGCGGAGGGGAATGGAGTACTACATTCCGTTCTCTAACATAGCAATATCTGGCGAAGCTCGTCCTTGGTTTGGTGCCGAGTGCAATCGCGCTGATGCGCATAAGCACGCGGCGTACCTAGCATGGGTCGACGCTCGTACGCGCAAAGCAAATGACGTGAGTCAGAAGAAGAGAGCCTTCAACAGGGCTGCTAAGTCCTGCAAGAAGGTGTTGCGGAGGGCACGGTTTGACCACATTAGCCGAATATTGAACAAACTTGCTTCGTACCAAGCAGGTAGTAAGGCTTTTTGGTCCCTGGCTAAGTCGGTCGAATCGAACTTCTGCCGCCCCTCACTACCACCACTGCTGAGACCCGACGGGACGCTAGCCCACTCCGCTGAGGAGAAAGCGAACTTGTTTGCTTCTTTGTTTGCGGAATCTTCACGTCTGGATCCTGGTGGCGCGACGCCCTCCGCCTCTCCTGGTGAATGCGAGTCAAGTATGTCGAACATTCGCATTCATCAGAAGGACGTCCGTAGGGTACTGCGTAACCTAGACGTGAACACGGCTAGTGGTCCCGACGGGATACCGGCAATTGTTCTGAAGACTTGTGCGCCTGAGCTGTCTCCGATCTTGACACGCCTATTTCGCCTTTCGTTTGAGACTGGAAAAGTGCCGCAAGCTTGGAAGCAAGCTAACGTGCAGCCCGTGCCCAAGAAGGGTAGTCGAGCTGACCCGTCGAATTATAGACCCATCTCGGTAACGTCCATACTCTGTAAGACATGGAACGCGTGCTGAATCATAAGCTCCTGGCGTACCTAGAAGCGAATGATATCCTTAGTGACCGGCAATACGGGTTTCGCCGAAATCGGTCAACTGGGGATCTTCTAGCGTATGCCATTCACATCTGGAGTGAGGCCATAGAGAAGCACGGGGAGGCACTGGCGGTCTCCCTTGACATCTCGAAGGCCTTCGACAGGGTCTGGCACGATGGCCTTATTAGTAAGCTTCCTTCCTTCGGTCTGCCCGCCGGTTTGTGTGATTGGATCGCAGATTTCCTGAGGGATCGGTCTATCCGAGTGGTCATAGATGGCTGCTCGTCTGGACTGCTGCATATTAATGCCGGGGTTCCTCAGGGGTCGTTACTTTCGGCAACACTGTTCTTGCTGCATATTAATGATCTGCTTAAACCCGGTACCTTTGGGTATGCAGACGACAGCACTGTTGCTGAAAGATACGTGTCCGACGCACGAGCTGGTGGGTCTCAGATCCGGTCTCTCCGGGAGGCAATGGTTGAGCGCTTGAACGTGTCCCTACAGGCGGTCTCTGATTGGGGCGATGCCAATCTGGTCAAGTTCAATGCTGCTAAGACCCAAGCGTGTCTATTTTCCGCCAAAAGGAGCCAATTCCGCCCAGCTCCATCTTTCCGCGATGAAACCGTGCCGATAACCGACCATCTTGAGCTTCATGGGGTTACATTAACATCTACTCTTAATTTTGGCCCTTACATAGACGCAAAAGCTCAAGTGGCTGCAAAGAAGTTGAGGATTCTGGCTAAGGTGAGACGGTACTTCACGCCGGAACAGCTGCTCAAACTCTATCAAGCGCAAGTTCGATCGTGTATGGAATACTGCTCTCATCTTTGGGATGGATCTGCCAGATACCAGCTTGATGCCCTTGAGTCAATTGAGAAACGAGCCAAGAGGATTATCGGCAATGAGAGGCTCGTCGCGTCGAAGCTCCAAAGTCTTGAACATCGACGACGAGTTGCTAGCCTGTCGGTTTTTTACCGGTTGCATTTTGGGGAATGTGCGACGGAATTGCATAATTTAATTCCGCCAAGCCCGTTCCATCATCGGACCACAAGACGAACGGCGATGCGCCACCGGTACATGGTGGAGATCCCACCCATACGCACAAAACGGTTTTGGGAACACATTCATAGTGCGTACAGCTAAGGAGTGGAATTCCCTGCCGGAGTCTGTGTTTCCTGATAGCTACAACCTGGGAGTCTTTAAATCAAGAGTGAATAGGTTATTTCTAGGCAAGCGTGCTCCATCTTCGACCACATCCTCGCTTACCATCAGGTGAGATAGTGGTCAAACGCGTGCCTATCAATAATAAAAAAAAAAGACATGTGGCACTCGGTGACTGCCGCGGTAAAGCTATTGCATAGCATTTTTATCAACTTATGCAATTATAATTATATATTTATTTTGTTTTTTTTTTCTTTGATATTAGTTCAAGTTACACTTTGAACTAAAAAAAAGTAAAAAGTAAAACTAAAAAGTATCACCACTGTGCCGGTCGGAGTGGGGGGTGTTAGGTTTTTTTCGTTACGGAATTTCTGGATTCGGTCTCCACGCTCAAGGCCCTCGATAGAAGCTATGCAATAGCTTAAAAAACAACAGTAACATGGTAACCCATCCAAAACCCGACCTTGGTGAGTTTTACTTAACCTCTAAGGTCAAAGTGAGACAAAAACAACATTAACGTGGTTACCCATCCAAAACCCGACCTTGGTGAGCTTTGCTTAACCTCTAAGGTCAAGGTGAGACAAAATACCTATACACCTATATACTTTCTCATAAACAGCTGCTTATGTATTCGTCCGATTTCGGAGCAGCTCGTCTCGATTCGTGCGAGTTTCGTAGAGTCGTACAATACGTCTAATCGCAGGCACACAACGCGGTGTCGACAACGCCGTGTCGAAGACTGCCGAACTTAAACGACGTTAGACGATGCACGGCCTTCAAGCCACACCTCCGTGTCCGTCGGAGTGGGGAGCGTGAGGTTTTTTCGTTACGGAATTTCTGGATTCGGTCCCCGCGCTCAAGGCCCGCGATAGAAGCTATGCAATAGCTTAAAAAAAAAAAAAAAAGGTAATCGCGAATTTCATGAGAAACTTTTTTCGGAGTTTTGGCTTTTTACAAATAGATAAGAGAAAAATACGAAAGTGAAGCCGCTATGAATAAAATTAAACTAATAACTTTACTGTTCTCGACTACCCAATAAGCCAAAGTAGTCTAAATATTTCAGTTTCTATGAAAAGAGAGCCAAAATTGACCGTTTTACGCAAAAAAAAACAGTCAAATTGTAATAGGCTTTTTTTATTTGTTATGGGTTTGCGAATCTTGACTCTAGTCTATGTCAAACATGACAGAGACAAAGTCTACGATGGAGCGAGCCTACCCAGAAGGAGCCTGTTCACTCTAACTTAGAAGAGATTAGGGTTGTAAGCTTTTGGAAACAAACTCAGACAGAGAGTTCCACTCCTTTGCTGTGCGCATTACAAAAGTCGTTTGGAAATGCTTAGTGCAAATTGATAGAATAGCTACAAGGTAGGGATGGTAAGATGCAGTGCGTCTGGATGTCCGATGGTAGAAGGGGACCGGTGGGATGAGTGCGTGGAGTTCTTGGGCACACTCACCGAAGTACAATCTGTAGAAGATTGACAAGCAGGCAACCTTACGGCGATGAGCCAAGCTATGTAGCTTGGCATCCACCAGTTTTACGTCGCCGATGAGCCTCTTCTGAGCTCTGCGTTCCACCGAGTCAAGCGCGGCAAGCTGATACTTAGCTGAGCCATCCCAAAGGTGGCTACAATACTCCATGCAGGATCGGACTTGTTATTTGTAAAGGGTTAAAAGCTGTCCAGGCCTAAAGTATCGCTTCACCCTATTTGGGATGCCCAGCTTCTTGGCCGCAGTTTGGGCTTTGTACTCGATGGTGGCGCTGAAGTTTAGACTGGATGTCAACTCGAGCCGATCAGTCACAGGTACAGATGCACCCCGAAAAGTGGGAGCTTGGTCAAAACGACTCTTTTTTGCGGTGAAAAGACACGCCTGTGTTTTGGTGGCGTTAAAAGTATATAGACTTCTAAATGTTTTGTAAATAAGATGTATAACGGTTTTATACTACTCTGTCAAGAAAGTACCGGGAAAAGATCAATAATACACAAAATGTCTGTTATTCATCCAAATTTATTTTATCACCTTCAAAGTATGCTCCTTTAGAAACGATACACTTGCGCCAACGAATAATCTATTCATCAAAACATTTTTTAAACGCTACTTCCGGAATTGAGTTCAGTTCTCGCCGCGAATTCTCCTTTATGTCTTCTATCGATTGAAAACGGGTGCCACGAAGTGGTAATTTGAGTTTAGGAAAAGAAACAGGAGCCATACCTGGTGAATATGGTGGTTGCTAGAACGAATTTTTAACCAAACACTCAACAAATAGTTGAGTGTTTGGTTAAAAATTCGTTCACAATGATAGCCTTGTGCGAAGGCGCATTGTCGTGGTGCAAAATCCAAGAATTTTCTTTCCACAAATCTGGCCTTTTTCGTCGAATTTGCTCTCTTAAACGCCGCATAACGCTCAAATAATATTTTTTATTTACCGTTAGACCTTCCGGTAAGAATTCAGAGTGCACAACACCGCGATAGTCAAAGAAAACAGTCAACATGACTTTGACTTTAGATCGACTTTGGCGTGGTTTTTTCGGTTTCGGTTCAGTTGGAAGGCGCCACTCCGAAGCTTGTTGACTTGTTTGCATGTCAAACTCGTAAACCCACGTCTCGTCACCAGTAACAATGCGTTTCATGAATGTTGGGTCCGAACTGACTCCTAGCATGTCCTCAGCGACTTTCATGCGATTGAGTTTTTGGAGAAAATTCAGATCTTTTGGGACTAGCCGAGCAGCAACATGTTTCATACCCAAATGATTAGTTAAAATGGTACGGATCGACTCGTGAGATACAGAAAGTTCGGCGGCTATCTCTCTCAGAGTTGAATGGGGATTTTCAGTCACTATTTCCTTCACTTTTGCGATGTTAACTTCAGTTGCAGACGTTGACGGCCTGCCAGAGCGAGGCAAATCTTCCATCACATCTCGACCGCTTTTGAACGCTTTGAACCACTCATAAGCACGAGTTTTTGATAAAGTCGATTCACCGTAAGCCTTCGATAACATTTTCAGTGACTACGAAATTCCATTGGCGATGCAAAATTTAAGACAAACTCTTTGTTCGATATTTTTGTCCATGAAATTCGCAATACACACTATATATGATATTACTAAAACCAGCACTGTATTTAATATAAATAACAGATGCAACTCAAACTCCGCGCCAAAATGGAAAACAGTTGTGCCAATCTAACAACTACAAAAAAACAAAAATTTGAATTTGGAACCATAAACAAATCATCCATTCCCGATACTTTTTTGACTGAATGTATAGTGTATATTTTGCTTTTTTTTCATATTAAGATAATCTACGAAGGGGCGCAGTAATGATGCGTGTTCTAGGCGCCACTTTCTGTAGTTACGTGCCTGCTCATCTCCGTAATAGTATTACATTTATTTTGAAATTTATCACTGTAATATTTTTGGACGCCAAGCAATCAGAAGGAAATCTGTCTATTTGATCTTAACAAAAACAACTTCGTATTCTCAATGGTAGATATATTTCACAGGTAGATAAATATAAGTATGGAATTACTATATCACTTAAAATATATTTTAAACTCTATACATTATCACCACATTTATATACATGTAAAAAATGTACTTTTGCAAATTAAAAACTAGGATAATTTAAAAGGGTGCCTTTAGGTCTGGCTAGTTTGTGTTGATGGTGGGTGCCTTATTTATTAATGCCATCACGATTCCAGAGCAAAATAGAGAAGCAGCTATAATTGACAGATATCTCTATCTCATTTTCACTACGGAATTTTGATTACATTAATTCTGATGAAGTATCTAAACGGACCTATATAGAGTGTACGCAAAATTATATTCAGGTATAAAGCTGCCTGTCTGCTAAATCTCATCAAAATTGGTTGAGACGTTAAGCCAACAAGGCGCACCAAACAGGCTGACATTTAAAAATATATATATATTATATAAATCTATACTTTTTTACTTGATGACTTGATATTATAAAAAAATATACTTTCCACCCTGATTCTCGTTAGTTAAAAAAGTATGGTATGAAAATAGCTGTACTTATTTTATGCCAGTTTCACAATAGATCAGCTAAATGAATATGACTTTATAATTATATATAATTAAGTATTGCAATGTAGAGAGGATTATACTTTGAGGTTTATATATACTCTCGTCTAAGCTTTCAGCTTACACTGTTTGAACAAATAAGTAACTAGTATCTGATCGAGTTTTAATCAATAACTCTAATTAATATTCGGGTAGGTACTTATTTGGTTACTGCGCTACTCATTATGAAATACAGGTTCAAGTAAGATTATTTAGCGAAACGTTTTAGACTGCTTTTCATTGTATCCATCACGATTTTTTATAAGTACATCTGGTTTCGCTCATCGTTATACAAATTGTAACAGAATATAATCAATATTTGATAAGGAGTCAATTTACTCATCATTATGAAAAACTTTTACATTTTGTCGAGTTAGGAATAGGTTGCTTCTAGGCAGGCGTGCTCCATCTTCGACCACATCATCGCTTACCATCAGGTGAGATGGTGGTCAAGCGCGTGCCTATTATTAGTAAAAAAAAAAAAAAAAAAAGTTATGCGCACAGAAATATCATTATGGAGCAGTAGGTTTTTTTCGTGATTTTCGTGATGGTCCCATAGTAAAAGTTACGGTAAAAGACGTTTATTTCTCAAAAAGAATACAATTCACTTTATAAATTTATCCTGTATAATCGTATATTCGAGGAGCTCGTGGCTAGATAATAACAGCCGCACGGGTCGATCTTCAAGGTTAAGCAACGTTCAGTGGATGGGTGACCATCTTAATATACCGAGTTTCCTCCGAGCTTCGGAAAGCACGTTAAGCCGTTGGTCCCGGCTGTCATTTGTAGATCTTTGGCAGTCGTTATGGATAGTCAGAAGCCAGTTAATCTGACTCCAGTCTTGCCATGAAATACCGGATTACCCATTTGGGTTGTGGAGGTCTGGTAGGCAGCCGCTCCACGTACTGGTATTGAGCTAAATTCGGTTTGACTGGAAGCCGACCCCAATATAGTTGGGAAAAGGCTAGGCAGATGATGATGATAATCGTATTTTGGTTACTATTATTAGAAGATCATCTTTTTATCGATGCATACAACAACAATAAATAAATATTCATTTAAAAACAGGTAGTTACACTTATATGATTAATCATTAACAAACATTGGTAATAAATTAACAAAAGTATTAACGTCGAGGGAATCTGACCTTTAGGAATTTCAACAAATCGATAGCTTAGGTGTAACAAAATATATTATTATACCACAATGATAACAAAAAATAACATTACTTACAAGTAAAAGTAGTGTACTTAAAATATTAAAAATTTTATACAATTATATTTCTGAAATTTATAAGTAAGTACTATACATGAATTTTCTAAAACTTTTGAAAACTTGAATCAAACACTTGTACTAATCTGAAGTTAAGTTTAACCAGTGATCATCTGGACGCAATAGTCGTCGCGACGCCACAACAATTAAATAGTTTTACTGTAAAAAAAATCAGCGGCCGCCATGTATTTTGCCTTAGAATATTAAGCACTGCGATTTTAAAAGAAAAGAATTTTAAACCGCGTGATTTGGTATGGCATGTGGGATGCCATTACGTGTCCATTTCCGTTGACGCCCAATGGCACACCCGTGTGCCGACGAAAGAAAACAGAGGCCAAAAATAAAACGGGTCTTAATTCTTAAAATCGTCCGTGAACGAACTTAGTGCTAAGTGTTCTAACAAATTAATTTAAGCAAAATAATGCAATTATGAATTCCGACGATTCGATTTTAAAGTTACGTTTAAAAAATTTTTTCATGAAAAGTGAAGACAAAAGTTCAACAGCTTTAGTCTTTTCTTAAATTCTACAGAACTAAAATAAATTGAAATCGTGTTGATTTTTAAAAGCGAAAATACTTCGGAAGAATAAATATGACAGTTTGTCAGCTTCTATATCTTTGATTAGCAAACAACACAGCTCAAGTCGAAAATAAACTCTTTGTCACGTATCGAACCGACGGACTACACTTAAGCGATCAACCAAACGTAGGCCGATATCCAAGTGGTTATCAAAGCGCCCCAGTATATTGGTTACAATTAATTAAATACCATTTTTTCGATCTACTTTGAATTTAGTCAAAATTACTTGGGGATTATTGTTTGCTAAGCGTTGACAGACAAAAAGTAAAACCGCGATATTTATTCTCAAAATAAAAGTTATTGATGATTGAAAAATTAGAAATTAGTAAAAAGTAAAAAAAAATAGTAAACACAGAAATCCATTGCACATTTACGAGGAAAAAATATTCTCTTAGCAATTATTTTACATGTGTCGCAAACTTCACTAGCTAGGTTTTCACTCGGAATGACAATGTTCTGACGTGGGATAAGGCTCCTCCGACTCCCCGAAGGTTCCGTCCCCACTGCGCTTAGCTCTCTTTGCTATCATGTCGTTTGTGGCGGCTTTCACTGAAACAATAAATATTGTTATGTTATTGCTTTTTTCATCACGGTAGAGATACATTTTAATAATTTTATGCCCTGCTTGTGGATGGAAAATGATGTCATAAAATTCATGTATACGTGACGCGCGTTTGTAGACACGATACCATTTTAGTCGTCTTACAAAGGTGACAAAATTTAATTTAATTTAAATTTACATAGTTAATTTACCCGACATAAACTACCTCTAGGCGCAATTTTTTTTTAATGATTCCTTAAATAATAGGTACAATAAAAATAAATAATGCATGAGAATACCCTGTTTCAAAAAACAATATCAATCTTCAAACACAAGGAAAAGGCTAGGCAGATGATGATGAAACACAAGCCAATGCCATCCTTGGAACTCAAGGCACGGAACTGCACTCGTTCTAGATTTTTCGAACTACGTCATAAGTCATAACAATGAGGAAGAGAGAGAGAGAGAGTATTCTATTCTAATGAATAATATTATCATTTTAAAATAATTCAAATGTTCATAAATATGTTTACTATTTATGAAAATTTGAAGTGGGCTGCCGTTGTAAGACGATTAAAATGGGACCGTGTATAATTTGTCACATTTTTTTTCCTTCTAGAAACTGAGTTGTGGTTGAATGTTGAGACTCACTAATATAAAAATACTAAGATGAGGTTTCGAGTTTAGATATTTATTTTTTGGCATAAAAGCTAATTGGATAAAAAATCACTTGTAGCAATAAAACTGCCCACTGTTATACCCTATACTTTTTAACCGACTACTTCAAAAAGGAGGAGTTTCTATGTTCGGCTGTATGTATTTTTTTTATGTATGTTCACCGATTTCTCCGCCAATTGTGGACCGATTTTAAAAATTCTTTCTTTATTCGAAAGCCTATAGCCTTGAGGTGGTCCCATTGTCACCAAGTCAGAACCTGATGATGGGATCCCATGAAAATCGAGGGAAACACTCAATGTTTATAGGTACATACAATGTTTTTCATGACATTTCTAACGCAATTTAAATATTTGTGCCTCATGGTAATCATAATCTCATGTTGCTGAGCTGATGATGGAAGGTATAAGTCAGAATCAGGTGACTGGATCCCATGAAAAATGTTTATTCAGCGATATTTTCGCCAAACCGAATTCCAAAAACAAAACACTACAAACTATATAATAACTTTAATTTCGGAAGTCGGTGTCAAAAAACCAAAAACACCGACTTCCGAAATTAAAATTATTTTATATATATTATTTTGTACTTTGTAGTGTTTTGTTTTCGGAAGTCCGTTTTTTTTAAGGCCTTATTTTTATGATTTACAAATATCTCTTATTTCCCAACCAAATAAACTTTTCCATTCTCTATAAGATATTTTTCGCCTATTGACTTCAGAAGAGTTAATCTTTTAATTCATTATTTTTGATTCCGTTTCAAATCTTAGAGTGTGTGTGTTATTCCCTGTTGGCCAGTAAAATCAACAAATATTTAGGGAGAGAATATTGCCCGAGATCACGTGTAGGTAGGGCGTGCAAAGTACGAATAGCTACAATGCAATATTGGAAGTTGAAGTTGCTTTGATGGAACACGCACGATCAAGTGCCGACAAAACAACCGGAATCTACTTTGACTGTGATATGGGAACACAACCATCAATAGCTAGGTATACATCGCTGCAAGTATATTAACTTACGTACATTTTAACGTTTTAGTGTACAGTTGTAATATTGATAGCGCCAATTAATAAGGAGCAACAACTACTTATTTTTTAAACTTCAATTTACTTTATCATTTTAATTTGTAAAAACAAAAAGATGCATTATTTGAGTGCAATACCAATTTTAATTATAAGCCTTATTGAAATTGCTTCTACCACTGCATATATTTTTCTTAACTATAATGGTATTACCTACTCCATGTAATCAAATCGCAGCAGAGTCATTGACTAAATAATTAAAAAAAGAGCAACTACCCTTACGAGATATCGGGGCTACGAATGTGCTACGAGATGGCTACGGCTACAAATGTACTTTGAGATGGATACGGGCTACGGCGAGTAATCTTTGCTAGGAGCACCAACGAGAGCCTCTTAGTATAACTTTTATACTCTTCATCACGTAATACACCACAGTACACGACAGCATATTACGTATGAACGATCACGGACAAAAAGTAGTATGTAAGTATCGTAGCAGGTGGAGTGCTATTGTGTTTTGCTCAAACCTTTATTGGAAAGGGCATAAGTCCATAAACCATTTCCTTTTTGTTCTATAAGTAAAGAAAAACTTATTTAACGGCATAAATTAAATATACGTCTGTGGATACAAATCAGCTGTTAAATCCTTTGAGATAAAAACTATTGCAAACCAAACATGCTTTAGGCCAAAATATGAAAACCAGCTTTCGTAAAACCATTTCTTACATAAAAGTGATGTGATATACCTATTGCGGTTTAGTCGCGACTTTAAGGTTGCGAAAAATGTGTTAAGTATTACGTTCATTGATTCTCCATTACCCTCAATTAAGCACTCTCAAGTAGAACAGGGCCAGAATATTTATACTACTTCATTTATCTTGTGGCAAGCCAACTTCAAGTTTTGGGGTCGGCTCTTGAACCAATGATCTCAAACTGTTAACGTTATTCTGTTATTCTATAAAGTTCTTTATATAACCTCATTTCTTTTTAATAACATATTTGGAGATTCCAAAGACTATTGAATCACGGCACCGGCTGCGATTGCAGACGCCTTCGAGCCTGTAAAATGAGCGCTAATAGCGCACAAGTTTAAGCTGTCGTAGCAATACTTTTGTCACGGCTTGACAATAGGAATAGGATATTGAATGATTTTATTACATTTCTCAAAACACCGAGATATGCGCATACGAAGTCGCGGGCAAAAGCTAGTATATAAATAAATATTCATTCATGTAGAGTTCCGGTATAAGTTACCTAGCTTATTTTTTCCAAGTGTAAATGGCAGTTCTCCGACACACTTGTTGTGCCGTAAAACGGGGTGAACAGAAACGAAACTTTTTCACTTTATTTAAATTTTTCAGCATTTAAGGACATTTTTTTTAATCAATACTAGTTTAAAAGATTATTTTTTTTTAGAAAACAATAATATAGCATTAAATTAAAATACCATTTAAAGTTTTTTTCTATTCACCCTGATTTACCGATATGGAATGTTTTGATAATGCGGTCTCTAGCATTGGCCGTAAAGACTTCATGGTGTTCTGCAGCGAATTTCAAAAACTTTACAACAACAATATTTGTATCTCGAACATTGTTTGCAAGTAACATGATTAATACTTTATTTTACAATATACTCAGAGCGATCACTGTGCCGAGAATATTAATGGTTCCAATCTAATTAAGGTTGAACATTAGTATTTTTCTCTAGCAGCTCGAGGATAGGACCACTTTTCAAATAAATTACTAATAATTTTAAATGAAGGATCGTTCGAAATCTCTTTACATAGACATTGTATATTCTAGGTGAAAACTTAGGAATTAATCGCAGCGAAAGGTTAGTGCCATTAAGTGGTGGGAGAAACTTAGATGATCCTTTCATAGTATTTCGTTAAGCGCGAAATTGAGTTTATTTGTTAAGCTTTTAACGCCTAAATACCGATTTTGGTTAATTTTGATACAGAGATACTTGAGAAACTGAATAAAGTTAAAGGCTACTTTAAAGCAAGCAAAGCCGTAAGCAAAATAAGTTAATTTATAAACTTGAATTCCGTTTTAAAATTTCCTATTTCTGTATGCCTATTATTGAATTAATTTCGAAGAAATGATTAAACTTTACTAACAGCAAATAAAAATAACAAGATGTGGTTTACCAAAAGTTACTTTTTGACGGGCTCAGCTGCTTCTTTGAAATTATTTAGAAGCAATTTTAACTGTTATCACGACTAAATAATAAAATAAACCCTAAGGAGATCATGGCATTAACAGTTTATTGGCGCTAACGCTTTAATTGGTGTAATAATTCTTTAGAACGACGTATTTAACCTCTGATGTTCAGGAGTTTGTTAGCTAGTGTCTGCCTGCTTAACGCAAGGCACTTAAATGACTTGTCCTCTTGGTACCTACTATGTGCTGTGCAGAGTTTTGAACAGTTTAGTAACATAACGCGACCTCAGATAACATACATAAAAAAAAAAATACAAAAAAATACAGCTGACTTCCCAATAGATAATACTACAAAAAAAAAAAATATTTCGGGTGTTCTGGTAATCCAGCCTTATATATACCTTTATACCTTCTATCATCAGATTAGCAACATGAGATGATAATGACACAAATATTTGAGTTGTGTTAAAAATATATGAAAAGCAGTGTACGTGCCTATAAAATTTGAGCGTTTCCCTCGATTTTCATGGGATCCCAACATCAGATTCTGTCTTGGTGTCAATGGGACCACTTCAGAAGTATAGGCTTTAAGTGGGTTAAAAATACATGTTATTTATGTAGCTTTGACTGCTATGTATCAGAAATCCAATTTAAGCATTTAAACTCAAGTTGAAATGTCATCTCAGCCACAGTCAATGTCAAAAATTGAGGGGAATCCTTTTGACAGTTTTCGATTGCGATGCGACTCCTAATGCTCCTAAAAACAATAGAATGCCCCTCAGTCTAAAAAAAATATTAATCTGAGTTAAGAGTGAATAAAACAATATTCTAGGTTCTAAAAATAAACTATTCAAGCCTTGATAGTTTTATTAATATCGATTCATTGTTAGCACCAAGCCCTCTCAGTTTTACAAAACCGCAGGTGTACATATGTTATTTCAATTTCAATACCCACCATTATGACGTAATTTTGGTGGTTCTATGGTTATTCAGAGGCGCCTGTACTCAAGTTAAAGTTAAAGGTTTGGTACAGTTAAGTTACAGGTAACGGAACGGAAACCTATTACTACGCCTCCGCTGTCCGTCCGTCCGTCTGTCCGTCCGCCCGTCCGTCTGTCAGCGGGCTGTATCTCAAGAACCTTAATAGGTAGACAGTTGAAATTTTGACAGATTATGTATGACTATTGCTTCTATAACAACAAATAATAAAAATTAAGGTTTATTGCACGGAACCCTTCGTGTGAGAGCCTGACTCGCAATTGGCCGGTTTTTATGTTAGGTATAAAAAAAAATATTGGCTTTCAGAACATTTTTCATTTGAGTGTACCCTCGTCTTGTGGGATTTTTCATATCGGCGGCTAAGAATACTTCAATACTAACTTTTCCCCTGGCGTAGCTCCTTCACAGGATCGGTTTTTTTCTGGGGTTAAAAGTAGCCTTTGATAGTCAGCTAAAGAGCTATAGTGCAGCTTTCTATCAGTGAATGTTGGACGGATCAGGGGTCTTAGTTCGGGTTCTTCAACAAATCCGTTGTAGAACCTAAACTAAGGCTGCTGAAATTAACGTAAACGTCACTTTTTATTAGGTAACTAAAACTCGATAAGCGATTTCTGGTGAACAGAAAACCTTTCGTTTTCTGTACAAATTGTATAATAAGTAAATGTTTACGCTAACGCGATTATAAATTCAGATCGACTTCCAGAGATTACCTTGTAACAATTACCAGAGAGCAAAGAGACACATAACCACGTCAACAGAATATTTTAATCCAAAAATTCAATATCACATTGGTGAGTGATGAATATTAAGTTAGTGGGGTTTATCCCACGAAAGGGTGAGTGAAGGATATCAAAATTTGTACCTATTTTACGTAAAATCTAATCAACATTTGTCCTCCTGAACCTAGTAACTCGATATTGACCTAAGCTGATTAACGACTTTCGGGCTTCTAACTACCATTTAATATTGTCAGCTGCGAATTAGGCAAGCGTATAAAACCTTATTAATTGACTCATGCGGGTGTATAAATTCAGTGTGCGTATAAATAAGGGTCTTTTAATAAAAAATGAATAGGTTACTTCTTAGAAAGCGTGCTCAATCTTAGAGCGAATGATCGTTTACCATTAGTTGAAGTATTACGTAGTCAAACGCAAACAATAATCATCAACATGCAGCGGCGTCAATGCCGTCATAGAAAAACCAAAGGAAATTCTCTTTGTTGCGATGTAGGAGCAAATCTACATCGCAACAAAGAGAACCACAACACTAGCTTTCCAACTAGCAGCGAACTACTACGTCGCAATCAGAGTTTACCGTACGATTTCAACATATACATCAGTCCGAATATCAACTATCGGGCAGTTGCCCACACCGGATACAACAACCGTCCGGTCGGAGGATCCGATCTTATCAATGGAGGTTTGCGGGACTTTATTCTCTGCATCGTACAATCTCCAAACCATCATAACTTCATAGGCCACCTAAAGTGTCGCCACAACGACCGATCCTGTGCGTCTCGCATCCAGCTGATTCCCGCGGCCTTCACCAGGTCATTGGTTTACTTTGTGGGAGGCTTTCAATGCTTCACTTTCCGGTACGCGGTTGCCACTCCAGAATCATTCAAACTCATCGGCTATAATCACTAAACTAACTATCAATAATCATCATATCAGCCGAAAGACGTCCACTGTTGGACATAGGCCTCGGCCAAATGTTGTCACAACAATTAGTCCCGTGCATCTCGCATCCATCGACTATCTGCGACCCTCACCAGGCCATCGATCCACCTTGTAAGAGGCCTTGGAGGAATAAAATATAATTATTAAATAGTGAAAAAAATAACTTACAGTCATAAGCCCATCCAATTTTGGCGAAGAGATCGATGAAGCCGGTGGACACGTTCATTTTGCCGAGCTCTGAGGTCCTGTAGTCCCAGGGGAACACGTGGTGGTAGTTGTGCCAGCCCTCGCCCAGGGCGGCCAGGCTCACTAGGCTGTTCTCCACCGATTTTATGAACCTGGTGAACAAACACAGATAATAATTAACTATTTGAGGGTAGAAAATTTGAATATGATTTAGGCTTATTGTGGAAAACTCTGTGTATTAGAAGCACGCCCAAACATCGGGGTCAAAATCGAGAAGTCAACACTTGCAATGAGTATTTGATAAGGTACTGCTGACCGATATTAATTTGTGTACCGTTCTGGCAGCGTCTTCGCTCGTGTAATTGTTAGAAACTATTGAAAGGAAACGTGTTCCCGAAATAAAAAAAATCCGCGGGCCCCGTCTTCTATGCTGACATCTCTTTGAGGCGCGCGTGGAACATACCGCGGCGTCGATCCGAGCCTGGTTCTGACCGGACGAAGAGCCACCTGACGCTCGCCGTCCTCAGGCCCGCGTCTACGGTGCCCGGGAAGTGCCCTGCCCCCTACCTTTGGGACAAAAAAGCACTCACGACTTCACGAGTGGGATATACCTTAATAGTAAGTAAGTTTTATATTTGCAAAAAATGTGGTAAAGAGATGTTACATTATACAACCTGTAACAGAATAACACGAAATAACAGAATAAACCCAAAATAATGGTTGGCTCATTAATAGGACCCATATTTAAAGAATCCTATTCATATAACAGAAGGTCTATTTTTATGATTCTACTTTTTAAGCAACGTTCGCGTCTGAACGAATCTCAATCGCAATCTGTCAAAAATGATCCTTTTTTTCGACTGACATGCGAATCTATCTATGGTCTGTTTTTAATAAATCCCGGAGACTAAATGATAAGTGCAAATAACAATGGCAGTCACCCATACATTGTTTTAGCTGAGATTACATTTACGACGACGCGACATTTATTTCAATGAAAAATATCTTGTTCAACTCATCGTCTCCTTCTGAATTTATCTGTGTAAGAATTTTTGTCCGAGAAAGCCGAGAATAATAGATATTCAGTCATGAACTTTTGTAGGTTATGTCTATGGTAACTTTTATATTCAAATTCGAGGAATTTAAAGGACAGTATCGCATTTGTATTTTCCTTACCTAGTTATTTCAGAATGAAATATTTTGTTAAAATATTGTAAAACGTGTCAGTTTAATAACAAAATAAATACAACTAACACCATCTATTATTGTGATTGACAACTGTTTTGTTTATGGGTATGTGGTTCAGTCAACTGAAAGTGTGCGTTTTAATAAAAGGTAGGTTATCACAATGGTTATAAAAATACTCTTTCGTAGGCCTCACCTTAGGTAAACAACAGATATCTAAAACATGAGAATCACTATCTATCAACTAATCAACACTCGTCAATAACCATGCACTTACTGTCATTTGGCAGAATCAATATAAAATGGCGAAAGTAAACGTTGAAAAAGTCAAATTACTTTTCATTTAATTTTTTTTTTTTATTTGGCCCTAACTACTTAATATGTTAATTTGAAAAATCGTTGATAAATAAAATTGTGGAATTTCTTTCGTATATAAGTCAATTTTAGACGCTCAAATTTATGTCAGCTAAGATTTCGCCATTGTTCTTTCAAACTGACATAGATTATAAAATAGCATTTTAATCAGTTTTTACATTTTTGCACTTGTCAATTTAGTCTCCGGGATTAAAAAACAGACCTTTTAATCTGATTCTCTGTACAAAAAAAAAACGCTTTTACATATCTCCAAAAAGTTGTGAATGAATAAGTTCTATTGAAATTATTAAATCAAGGTACGGTCTGATTGGCAATAGAGATTTGTAAAAGACAGCCTTGGATTTAAGACGAATGAAACCGTTTTAAGAAAAAAAACGTAATAAATATTTTAGTAATTATTTTAATTGTGGTTTACATCTTCTAGGCGGTTATGTTTTGAAGAATAAAATACAGAATTTCGCGTTATAGAATTGTTCAGACAAATTTTCAGTAAATTGGGTTGCCTAGGGCTTATTTTAAATACTAATGCATGTTCAATAGATCGTTCTGAAGATTCGTAAAGTTTTTGAAACCAACCTCTTTTGAGATTATTTCTCATTCTATCTTCTTCATTGCCGGTCGGTTTTTAGTAAAAAAGAACTAGCCAAGTGCGACTGGGACTCGCGTGCAAAGGGTTCCAAACTAATTTAATTTTTGTTACATGTTACTCGTATTTTAACAATATACAATTCTTATAGGTTTTCCTGTAATCTTTAGGTAAAGAACTCTTATACGATTTTTTTTTAATTTTAGTGTCAATAGTCTCGGATATAAGGAGCTAATTTTACGTCTATCTTGAATATTAAAATATTAAAACGCGCTGGGGGATACCTATGTCCAGCAGTGGACGTCTTTCGGCTGATATGATGATGATGATCTTGAATAAGTTAAAAACTTTTAAAATTATGAAAAAATTAAAAAAGATTTAAAACCCTCACAATAAGCCCTTATTTGATATGACACACGGTACAGTTTTTGTTTTGTAATTTAAAAACAAATAGTTTTACTGAGCTTAATCTTTTAGTCGGTCCCTCAAAAGTGACCCCCATCCCATACTCAAAATTGATTTGTTTACGTAACGCATCCCTGTTTGGGTCACAGATGTTCATAATATGTGCACCAAATTTCGACAGAATCAGTTTAGTACATTCGGAGAAAATTCGCTATGATAGACAGACGGGCAGACAGACACCCGAGTGATCCTAAAAGGGTTCCGTTGTATATGGATGTTTGGAACCCTAAAAATACCAACGGAATTGAGAACTTCCTCTTTTTTGGAAGTCGATTTAAATAATATTCAGCGGTACATCTATACTAATATCATAAAGAGGAAAGATTTGTTTGTTTGTTTAAATTGAATAGGCTCCGAAACTACTGGACTGATTTGAAAAATTTTTTCACTGTTAGAATCCTACATTAGGTATCCCTTATGAACATAGGCTATAGAATATTTTCAAAAAAGTTAGGGGTCCGTATGAAAACTTCGATAATGTAACGCAAGGTGTGAAAAAAATACCAAAAAAGATCTGTATATCGCGTACGCGTGTTTCCCTATAGTATAGTATATACTATGCGATTCTAAACGACTTGCTAATGTTGTACGAATTAAACTGGTCTTCCTAACTAACCACCTTTTATTGGATGGGGAATCATCAAATGACTTCTCCCACTCTGGGCTGAACGGAAGAGAATGTCAGCTTCTTACGATTATAGAAGCCAAACTCTTGTTCTTTCTAATGTCCTTTGCGTTTCAGTGCCGCGGAAACTCTTTCTAAAAATTCCGCTACCCTGGCAGGCACTGGCTCTAACAGGCCTCGTCGACTATGCTAACATCTCTTTGAGGCGTGCGTAGAATACAAAGCGCCGTCGACCCGGGTCTGGGGGGCTACTCTCTAAGCCCGAAGTCCGTAGTTTTGGGCTTAGTTGCGGGCTATTCTACTCCGTATCGCCTACGGACTTACGATTAGTCCCGTACCCGAGCTAAGAATGAAAGACAACACGATTCTACATTAACTATCAAATCGAGTTGTCATTAATTCTTAGTGGTTAGGTGATACGGAGCAGAATACGCCCGCAACTATGCCCGAAACTACGGACTTCGGGCTTAGAGAGTAGCCCCCCTGGTCCTTATCAGACGGCAATCAAAACCACCTAGTACCTAATCAGTGTTGGCTGTGTACTAAAGCGATTGTGATGGCTTGTGGTAACATGATCCGGACTAATTGCTGATTAGCTGATTGGAGTTACGGCTGCAGTGACAGGATACATAGACATTTAATGCGTTCACAGATCTTCGGTCTCAATAAATCTAACTATAAAACAAAATTGGCTAAGTGCACCATTTATATACGAGTACCTAGGAAAAAAATACGAAGAGAATTAATTTTCTCTGAGATATGATAGAACATGTATTCTAAGGCGGCATGAAAATCACCAGGACTGCTAATTAAATGTAAAATAATATTTATGCTCAATTAAGACTACCGCTCTGGTTTTTACCAAGAAAAATACTGACTATTGGCTGTTCTATTCTATATACTTCAAAACAATTTAGGGGAACACTTAAAAATACTATCGATTTAGCCTAATCCAAGCCACGACCCGTGTTCCAATGAACTAATTCTATTCAACCGTCAAGGCGTGATGATGATCCGAACAATCAACATCTAAGATTTTCTTTTCAATAATGAACCGGTACGTGAGTTTTAATTTGCGATCCATGTTGAACATTGTTCTAGAACAAAGTTGTATTCTAGTTTAATTTAGGTACTCTAAGCGACTTACAAATTCCCTGTAAGGGTGTTCCTAAGGAGAGTCGAATCGGCTTTTGTGAGATGGTCCACTTGTTCTAACCGATTGAAATCTTATATAATAGACTTGCAAAGCGCTTTAGTTATATGTACGAGGTAGTGAATTTGCTTGAGAGTTCTTCTTGTAAATGAGATAAGACGCCTACGTTGGACTAGTATGAAGGAGAAATAGAATAATAGAATGGTACAATACGCTTAGTAGATACTGTGATAAATTGTGACTCGATTCAGGTTTTTTTGATAAATAGGTACTAGAGTTTATCTTGCGTTTGAGTACCTATTTGAAGGGATCGATACAAGTTCCATAATGATTGACGTGTAAAAATGTTATTTTCAATTTACTTACAAAATAAATATCATTTATCTACTTTATGATTAAACTAGCTAAACTGACTGTTTTTCCATTTCCGAAATCAGGCTTAGGAATAGGAAAGTTTCCTCTCGCTAATCCGGCACTTTGATAAAAAATAAGCACTTTATAACAACGTTTCGAAGTATTATCATAAATTGGGACTCGTAAACTTTTCCAATGATTAATTACAAAGTCATTACGGTTTGTAAAATATTAGGTCTTTACCTATGAAATTGCCGTTCTGCAGTACTGGCCATTTCAAATCAAAATAATTTTTGTTTGGCTTAGAATTCTAATTTCAAATTAATTTTATTTTAAAAACATGTTTTTTTTTTCCATAAGCAGTCATTACATTGTTACATTTTCATCGCATTTCAATCTTTTTCGTCATCATGGATACGTTAAAAATTCGAGTAATTATGGAATATGAATACCGTCGTGGCAGCAACGCGGCACAAGCGGCACGCAACATCAACGACGTTTACGGAGCTAACACTACAAACTAACACACCACCTGTTATTGGTTTGCTCGCTTCCGTTCTGGAAACTTCGACCTGAAAAATGAACCTCGCGGTCGTCCGAACTTGGTTGGTGGTGGTTAGTCCGACTTTGGTCGACAATGACGAATTAAAGGCTATTGTGGAAGCTGATGATACCTACACAATCTACGGCTGAATTAGCAGCAGCTTTCGACGTTAGCGTCAAAACAATATTGGTCCATTTGCGTCAAATTGGCAAGGTAAAAAAGCTTGACAAATGGGTGCCCCACGAACTTAATGATCGCCAGCGCGAAGTACGCGTCGAGACGTGCCTTGCACTGCTCAATAGACACACAAATGAAGGAATTTTGGAACCGCATTGTTACCTGCGATGAAAAATGGATTCTGTTTGATAACCGCAAGCTCAGCAAGTTGGTTGGATCCTGGTTCAGCACCTAAACAATGCCCTAAACGAAAACTTACCCCTAGAAAAGTGATGGTCACTGTTTGGTGGTCTAGCGCCGGTGTGATTCATCACAGCTTCTTACCAAACGGGGTGAGCATTACTGCAGATGTGTACTGTGAAGAACTGAACACAATGATGGAGAAGCTGGTACATCTCCAACCAGCATTGGTCAATCGCTCGTCTCCGCTGCTCCTGCACGACAACGCGCGACCTCATACTGCACAGCAGACGGTCTCCAAGTTGCAAGAACTGGGGTTGGAAGCTCCCCGTCATCCGCCCTACTCACCAGACCTTGCGCCTACAGACTACTACTTTTTCCAGAATTTGGATAACTTCTTGGCGGGAAAAAAATTCAATACCCGAGAGGCAGTACTAAATGCCTTTGAAGAATTTGTTGCCTCCCGTCCAGCTGATTTCTTTAAGAAGGGCATCAATAAACTGCCACTGCGTTGGCAAAGATGCATTGATTGCATGGGTGATTACTTCGATTAATACAAATAAAAAATACATGAAAAAAATTCGTTTAAATTTTTTCATACAAAACGGCAATTTCATAGGTAAAGACCTATTATATAGAGCACGAAGACGCTTTGGCGGCCACTTCTACAGTTGACATTGTAAGTTTCCATACAAACCAAATGTGTCATAGTGTCACTGCATTTTTTACTATTGGTAGGCATACGTTTGACCACTATCTCACCTGATGGTAAGCGATGATGAGGTCGAAGATGGAGCACGCTTGCCTAGTACTAACCTATTCACTCTTGACTTAAAGACTCCCAGGTTGTAGATATCAGGAAACACAGTCTCATCTGCCTAGCCTTTCCCCAACTAAATTGGGGTCGGCTTCCAGTCAAATCGGATTCAGCTGAATACCAGTGTTTTACGTGGAGCGGCTGCCTACCAGACCTCCACAACCCATTAACTGGGTAACACGGTACATCTTGGCAAGACTGGAGTCAGATTTACTGGCCTGCCAAAGATATACAAATGACAGCCGGGACCAATGGCTTAACGTGCTTTTCGAGGCACAGAGGAAACTCGTTATGTTAAGATGGTCACCCATCCACAGACCAACCTTGGCAAGCGTTGCTTAACCTTCAAGATCGACCCGTGCGGCTGTTATTATTTAGCCACGAAAGGAAACACAGACTCTGGTAGGGAATTAAGTAATAAGGCAAAGAAGTTGGGGATTCTAGCAAAGGAGATACGGTACTTCACGCCGGAACAGCTGCTCAATCTCATATCAAACGCAAGTTCGATCGTGTATACTGCTCTCATCTTTGGGATGGATCTGCCGGATACCAGCTTGATGCCCTTGAGTCAATTTAAAAACGAGCCAAGAGGATCATCGGCAATGAGAGACTCGTCGCGACGAAGCTCCAAAGTCTTGAACATCGACGACGAGTTGTTAGCCTGTCGGTTTTCTACCGGTTGCATTTTGGGGAATGTGCGACGGAATTGCATAATTTAATTCCGCCAAGCCCGTTGCATCATCGGACCACAAGACGAACGGCGATGCGCTACCGGTACATGGTGGACATCCCACCCGTACGCACAAAACGGTTTTGGGAACACATTCATAATGCGTACAGCTAAGGAGTGGAATTCCCTGCCGGAGTCTGTGTTTCCTGATAGCTACAACCTGGGAGTCGTTAAGCCAAGAGTGAATAGGTTACTTCTAGGCAAGCGTGCTCCATCTTCGACTACATCATCGCTTACCATCAGGTGAGATAGTGGTCAAACGCCTGCCTATCAATAGTAAAAAAAAAAGAATTCTATTCTTTAGCTGTACGCACTATGCATGTGTTCCCAAATCGTTTTGGGATGTCTACTATGTCCCGGTGGTTCATCGCTAGCCCATAGTAAGGCTGCGTTTCCACCAAAGATATGAGAGAATGCATTGCGAGGGATGTGTTTTTCAAGATCCAATAGAATCGCTTGCGCTGAGCGAGGCTAGGTAAATGAAGCGATTCTATACAAACACATACTTACTAAGCATCCTCGTACATCTCTGGAGGAAACGCAGCCTAATTTACGGCCTGTGAAAATTCAGACTGAGGCTTGAACAGTCGATATTAAACTTGTGCTCGGCGCTTAAGGTCGGTGTGGTCCCTTGGAAAATTTTTGCCTTTCAAGCGTTCGAGGCCGCTGGCAGAAATGTCCTAATTTATCATACATATGTGCAATGTAATTCTGCGTGTCAGTCAGTGACTATTATGATTTCACGTCCTAGGGGCTGAATGGATTTGGATGAAACTGGACACATGGGTCGTCCACGTCTTGGAATAGGATACTTTTTATACCGGGAGTAGGTTCCCTTAGGAAGATGGACACTTTCAGGCAGGCCAAATCGCTGGTAAACGCTAGTATAGAATAAAACAAATGTCGGTCGAACTTGTAGCCCACTCAGCGTTGCGCTAGCGTGTTTGAGAACGAAGGAACGGACGCAAAGTGCATCCTATAGTAACTTATTGAACATGGTCAGAAATCGTGAAAGCTGTGTGCGGAAACCCGAGCCGAGAATTTATACAAGGGACTAAATTTTGATGGAAAAGTTATAAGATGGTAAAGGCCTTTCAAGGTATGGCTTTCCTGCCAGGAATGCTTGTTGCGGAATTAGTTCGAAAGAGTCACCGCAGCCCTGGAACGCAAAAGGCATTTGGAGGAACACGGATAGGTTTTACTCAGTGCGAGTCTGATACTCATTTCCGCTCCACCCAGAGTCATTTGATGATTCCCCATCGAAAAAAAAGGTGTGGCTTTGTCAGGAACCTATAGGTATACTTAAAGTAAAAGAAAACGATATTACATTTCGTTCATCAATTCCCATAATTTTTATTGTAAACGGTTAATTTTCTGCACCCTCCCCCCACGTCAGGTTCAAATCGCACATTATTCATTATTGGTAAGAATCCATTAATTCCATAATGGATCCACACCAACACAGGTAAGTAGACGCCCCGTATCTAAGCGGAATCCATTATTTCCTATACACAGGTGTTTTTATGGTGATATTCATTTTACTAAGTGATCGCTTCTAAGGTATTTTATCGCTTAACTATCGATCGCTTGAAGGAATGATGTACTTGAAGAAGTGTGCCTACCTTGTTTATATTTCTTCTGATGTTGATTGATTGATCAGAAAATATTGCTGGTTCATAGTATCTATATGGTAGGTATATGTATAACAAAGCATCACGCCGGTATTCATCGAAGTGTTTAGGTAGAGGCGTACCCGCCTATAGCCACTAAGCCAACACTTCTACAGTAACGCCTAAGTCCCACGAAATAGGAGGTGAACCTATAGTCATCTGTACTAATCTTTATTAATTATAAAGCTGAAGAGTTTGTTTGGTTGAACGCGCTAAGCACTGGAGCACTGGGCCATTGGGGTTTGGTTAATTTTTAGATTATTTATTGTTTGTAAGTATTCCACATTTTATTTTATTTTTTAATGAAACATTCATACTCATTATTTTATTTGTTTTTATATATTACTGGTGTGTTTCGTATGTGTATCCGTGGCATCACATCGGGCCCTGTCATAAGACCAGCGCTGTGATATTTATTTTTTAAATATCGCAGCATTTATGCTGAGACAGGGGCCTTTTTGGCCTCGCACATATTAATTGTGTGTTAACATGTTTTTTTATGACAGTTTGTTTTACTTTATTTTATGTGTCTTGTGCGAGTCCCAAATAAACATTTTTCTTTCTTTCTTTTTCTTTCTAAGCTAATCACAGGAACTGTTGGTTCAAATTGAAAATTTCTTTTAGTGTATATATGCTCAACATCATCATCAAAAACGTGACGCAGACAAAGTTGCGCCGGTCAGCTAGTCGTGCATACATCCAGACTACTGCTGCCACTGAGAAGTTCTACATCTATGAACTCAATTACGTCTTTCCTGACACCGGACTCAGACACAGGACCATGGCCTCAGCTGTACCACTTACGACGGCTAGACTGACGAGGCAACCAGCACTTATTATACGGTGCTTCTACACCTAGTAAAAAATATTATACGGAGAAAAGATTTTTTTGTACCGAATAGGCTCCGATACTACTGGACCGAATTTTAACAATTTTTTCACCAAAAGAGACAAAAAATAAATAAATAGAGATCCATACATTTGTCAAATCAAACAAACATTCGTTCAACTTGTGCGCGAGAATTTTCGAATTTTACGTGTTTTTATGTGGAAAGTAAGCCAAGTATTGATAGAAATTCATAATTTACTTTATTCTCGTTCAATTTCAACTAATATTCAACGTCAAAAGTGTAAATTACCTGGTGAAAATTACGAAACAAAACTAGTTACCGGATTTCTTCCCGTACGTAAGTAATTTGATATTTCAGAATTATAGTGGCATATTGTAACGATATACAGTTAAAAATGAGTTCGTGTATACATGGCTAGTAATCAAGAAACATTTCTTATTGGAATCTTATTGGAATATTCTTGATGTTTGTTTACAAAAATACAAATTACGTAAATCAAAATGTCTGCACCGCGTACTATAAAGTTTGAGCTTAAATATTGCGGCAGTCGATTTTTGATCTCGTAAAATAACATCATCACTAGATTACTTGTCTTTTTATGACCTTAATTCCAAAATTTTGTGTAAATTGATCCAACATTTGTGTCAGAAATCAACATAATAAAACAACAAAATAGCTTTCAGCAAGTACTCTCGTATCTATCCAAAATGTTTATATTTCGGTATGTTATAAGAATATTGTTTACATTCTAATACATAGTGACATAATTAAAGAACCCATAACAGTTTCAAGTGTGTGAATAGCTGCTTTGTGAGCGGAGAGATAAGGTTTTTTGTGCTGCGGGTCATATTACGCTTGCGATAAGCGGGCGCCCGCGATACGCAACGGAGTATGACGTAAACATGACATTTGAAATTTGCCAGCCGAGAGGTTAAGAAAATTGCAGCGCGGACAAAGTCGCGGGCGAAATGTTAGTCTACCATTAAAACATTACTTAATAGAGGGAACGTGTGAACTCATAATAATGTTTACGCCCATCACAATAATATTGTTTTGTCCGTAGAATATGGAAAACCATTTACGATATAGCTCGTAAAGAGGTATAAATACTTCCCACATTTATGGATAGTAAACCGTAATAAAATGTATGGAAATAACGTCATTACAATACAATCGTCTGAAGAAACACAATTGAATTGGATTATTTGCTCACTTTTGTCAAGATTGTTTGCTAAATATGTCTGTTCGCCTTCTCAATCTATTTTGGGGTTGGTTTGCAATCTACCTGGATGCAATTACAGATCTGACCTCGTGGATAACGAACAACAGTCGCACGGGTCTCTTGAAGGTTATACAACACCTACCAAGTTTAGTCTGTGGATGGGTGACCACCATAACATAGGTACCAAAGTTTCCTCCCTACCTTGAAAAGCACATTAAGCCATTGGTCTCGTCTGTCATTTCTAGATCTTTGGCAATCTTTATGGATTGTCAGAAGCCAGTAAATCTGACTTTAGTCTTACCAAGAACTATATCGTGTTACCCAGTTAATGGGTTATGGAAGTCTAGTACTGGTATTCAGCTGAATCCGGTTTGACTGGAAGTTCGACCCCAATATAGTTGAGAAAAGGCTAAACAGATGATGAAATGAAATGTATATATGAACGCCACGACCTTGCAGGTAATTAGGTAACGCAAAACCCCTTGGCTAGTGTTAGACACTGTTTTTGGCAAGCTCAGAGATCAACATAAGACAGATTGATTGCTAAATTAATATTTTCCAACATAGACTGCTACTAACTAAAAACATATCTTCTAACTATAAGGTATGAGATTATTCAGTAGCTGCCCAATGAAGTGTAAGAACGATCAAGATTACCCGACCCATAGTCATTAGGCAATGTCCATTACTCGTCAAGATCTTGAAGACCCGAGGTTTATGATTTTGTGCGTTGCCTATCGTTGTTTCACTCATGGCACAGCAAAAAGCAGTACTGCCTGAATTTCGTTTAAAAGCCCAACCACAAAAAAGAAGAAGTTTCGATACCACAATTTTAAATAATGATTACTTCAGAAAATATTGAGAGATGGACATCATCATACAACGGTACCGATTTCCTAGAAAATTATATAAGTTACCACAAGGAAAACAGGTCATTAAATTACTATCTTACTTGTCATAAGGCTTGTTGCCCCACAGGTGAGCGAAGCTGTTGACGCAGAAAGCAATGTTCAGCGTGATGGTGAACCTCGTCACGAAGCTGATGACGAAGCTATTGACCAGGGTCTCGTTCCAGAAGTACCACGGTACGAAGATGGGGATCCCGATGTTCAGTAACGCGAACATTGGAATGAAGAACCTGGAACAAAGATTTTTAATTATATTTAGTGTACAGAAAATATATGAAAAATCAACGTTTCTCGAATCAACCCTGCATAATATGTCATTGCAACAAATGGCGCTAGATTTAAAAAGATAATTGAAATAAACACGACATCAATAATCTAGCTGTTGTGTCTATATATTTTTAGGGTTCCAATGTATCCCTTTTACTAAGTCTCCACTGTCCGCCCGGTCATCTATTTACCAGCGGGTTGTGTCTCATGGCAGTTAAATTTTCAGACTGTATATATTATGTTACTCTTTAACCAAAAAAAAAAATTATGTTATGTACTCGTATGTATGTTGTCATAATAGCCGTAGAAATCGTGCATTTTTGCAGTTTAAACGTAGCTCATGACACTCGCAATTACATTGTAGCTTTCCTTTGGTGAAATTCCGCACTCGAATCAGTACTTTATCATGAATTCCACTCTTAAAAGCAGAAATTTAATTTCGCTTCGACCTCTATCATCCAGCGTCTACCAACTACCTAATGAAATTCGTCGCTCCTCCTAGCTAGGGTTGCATTTAGATTACAGCTTTGTGATAAGCCATGCTAAAATAAATTAATACAGATTAAAATGTTGTAGCCTGATTGACAAATTATCCATTTAGTTTGACGCGACTTTCAGACATCGTCACGTATATAAATTGTAGTGCATGTGTGTCATCATCATCATCATCTGCCTAGCCTTTTCCCAACTATATTGGGGTCGGCTTCCAGTCAAACCGGATTCAGCTGAATACCAGTGCTTTACGTGGAGCGGCTGCCTACCAGACCTCCACAACCCATTAACTGGGTAACACGGTACATCATGGCAAGACTGGAGTCAGATTTACTGGCGTCTGACAATCCGTAACGACTGCCAAAGATCTACAAATGACAGCCGGGACCAACGGCTTAACGTGCTTTCCGAGGCACGGAGGAAACTCGTTATGTTAAGACGGTCACCCATCCACAGACCAACCTTGGCAAGCGTTGCTTAACCTTCAAGATCGACCCTTGCGGCTGTTATTATTTAGCCACGAGCTCCTTCGAAAATTGTAGTACATGTGTGTGTGTGTGTTAATATCGACGAAAATGTGTTTTTGATATCTCGTTCATAGGTATCTCGTATACATTACCTAACTACTTCCCTATGGAAGATCCCTATGTATAATGATGCACTCGGTATTGCTCAAGGAAAATCACAAAGAACAAATTTAGGAGTTCCCAGGGTTGTGAGCACGGTTGTGGGTCAATTCAAAAAATTTCGATTAATGAGACCTTGTACAAACTCTCTGACAACGCTAGGACTGTGGGGATTACATATTCGGACCCATTTTTTTGTTGGGCAGTAGCCCGTCAGGCACAACAGCCGTCTGGTTGGAGGATTCTCGTTTTCAATGGGGGTATGCGGGACTTTACTCTCTGTACCGCTACCTCCAAAATATATTAGTATAGATATAATCTATATCTATACTAATATATTTTGGAGGAGCTCGTGGCTAAATAATAACAGCCGCACGGGTCGATCTTAAAGGTTAAGCAACGCTTGCCAAGGTTGGTCTGTGGATGGGTGACCATCTTAACATACCGAGTTTCCTCCATGCCTCGGAAAGCACGTAAGGTGGATGCTCCAGGGTAGCCCGCGAAATTCAAATATTTTTATGTTTTTTGCAATTTGCCGGTCAGGGTGAAGCTGTATGTGGACCAAATGCGATCTGCGACCGTAACGCGTATTTATCTAAAGAATTATAACCATTTTAATCATCAATATAGCCCTCTAAGTTCATGTAGTTCGAAAGAATGAATATTTCGAAATAATCATTGTTTAAAATGGTTATAATTCTTTAGATAAATGCGCGTTACGGACGCAGATCGCATTTGGTCCACATACAGCTTCACACTGACCGGCAAATTGCAAAAAACATAAAAATATTTGAATTTCGCGGGCTACCCTGGAGCATTCACCTTAAGCCGTTGGTCCCGGCTGTCATTTGTAGATCTTAGGCAGTCGTTACGGATTGTCAGAAGCCAGTAAATCTGACTCCAGTCTTGCCAAGAAATACCGTGTTACACAGTTAATGGGTTGCGGAGGTCTGGTAGGCAGCCGCTCCATGTAAAACACTGGTATTCAGCTGAATCCGGTTTGACTGGAAGCCGACCCCAATATAGTTGGGAAAAGGCTAGGCAGATGATGATCAAATGTGAATATTTCCGTAATATGCAGTTTTTACCTATTAAGTACTTTTGTGAGAGACGAGGCGGTTGCTTGAAGTTTGTCTTTAGTTAGTGTTTGTCTTTAAAAAAGGTTAAACTCCATTTGGGAAATCATCAAATGACTCCTCCGGTTCTGGGCAGAGCGGAAGGGAGTGTCAAACTCTTACTGACTAAAACCCATCCGTGTTTATCTTAATGCGGTGACTCTTTAAAACAAATTCCGCAACCCTGACAGGCCAATGTGTGGACTTTCTATTTAATGTTACTTCGAACGTTGGTTGATTTTTTTTATTTAATGAGATAACTTTACAATAGGTTTTTCCGGTGTTGATTTGTGTCGAGACTTCTGTGTAATGGGAACTTTAGGTTTTTGGAATTAAACTTACGTGTTTTCCACACAGCGTGGGCTCGTTCCAAAACAGTAAAAAAATTGTCGTAAAGAAAGGTTTATAGCTGTTTTCGAAAAAACTATGTCTGTAATAAGCGTTTCAAGCATAAAAAGCCTTAAGGCGCTGTACTCAGTCAAAATAGGCTTCACAAAACAGTTTTTTAGCCAAATGTATACATTTTAGAGCAGCTAAAAAAATATATGTTAATCTTCATCATATTTACGGGTGGACCATTGTGTTCAAAACACGTTTTCGGTAAATTTTCTCGATAAAAAAAAATCATAAAATTACCATTTAAATTGAAATTGTAGCAATTGTAACTGTATTATTTATAAACTAATCTTGATAAAATTAATAACAGTGATGTAATATATAATAATAAAGGGAACTGTTGTTTTTATTTATCGATTGGAATAAGATATTTGTAAGGATTAATGTATTTAATGATAAATAACTCGAACGAGTCGAACGAAACGCCGCGATGGCGCGGCGTTTTTTTATCGAGAAAATTTACCGAAAACGTGTTTTGAACACAATGGTCCACCCATAAATATGATCAAGATTAAAATATATTTTTTTAGCTGCTCTAAAATGTATACATTTGGCTAAAAAACTGTTTTGTGAAGCCTATTTTGACTGAGTACAGCGCCTTAAAACATTTTTATATGCAGCCTTTGGTTTACAAAATTTATGTTCGCTAATGAAACATATTTTTGCGTCATAATAGAAATTCTTTAACAACAATAATTCTCTAATACTTTTACGATACTCTGTTTATTTTTCATGTTGTTTCCCAATTTGCTGAGTTTTCGTATCTACCTAATGAATTTAATTTTTTGCTCAATATTAGCGTAAACTAATAAGCTTACCTTCCATTTTTTTATTTGTTTTGGGTTTGCTCTTGACTCTAGTCTATGTCAGAGATGACAGAGACAAAGTCTACGATGGAGCGAGCCTACCCAGAAGGAGCCTGTTTACTCTAACTTTGAAGAGATTAGGGTTGTAAGCTTTTGGAAACACAGACGCAGGCAGAGAGTTCCACTCCTTTGCTGTGCGCATTATAAAAGACGTTTGAAAACGCTTAGTGCGAATTGGTGGAATAGCCACAAGGTAGGGATGGTAAGATGCAGTGCGTCTGGATGTCCGATGGTAGAAGGGGGCCGGTGGGATGAGGTCGTGGAGTTCTTGGGCACACTCACCGAAGTACAATCTGTAGAAGACCAACAAGCAGGCAACCTTACGGCGATGAGCCAAGCTGTGCTATGTAGCTTGGCATCCACCAGTTTTACGTCGCCGATGAGCTAACAATTATGAAATCAATGATAGAACATTCTGACTATTGTAATAGCAAACTTGAGCCCATTGACAGTACGTACAAACAACTGTAACATCGTATCCAAAACTTCTGGCCTACACTTTCAATGAAAACGGATAGGTTTAAATCCAGATGTAATAAGAAAACTGTTTTAAATTAGGTTTTAAAATTCAGCATCGTTTTAGTAAAGGCTTCAGCGTTCGGTAAAGACTTAAAATGATGATCACTGAGCTTTCAATTAAATCATCATTAGCGACTGGAAAATATGACAGATTCAGTTTTTAACGTATCCAAAAAAAATACTTTAACATATTATTTGGTGAAGTAGACACGTATCGTTATTTAAATACTTTGATAAGATATTAGATAACTACAAATGTTGTGCACCTGCATCGTTACTGATTAAACAATGAAATTATATTGGTTACCTATAACATGATAGGTATCTATGTATTAGAATAAAATATAAGGACTAAAGTCAATCCTAATATAGAAAATTCTTCCGTTACTGACTTAGTGACTGACAGACAATGTATAGCCGAAACCACTGGTAGAAAGCTGTTATTTGGAATATTGGATCCTTGGGGAGTGTACGTAGTACTTGAGAGGATTAACCGAAATTCCTACGAGGCAGAAGGCAAAAGCTAGTATAAAATAAAATTATTTGGTAAGTACTTATTAAAAAAAAACTTAAAAAAGTACTTATTACGACCATTTCATAATAAGTACTTTTTTAAGTTTTTTTTTTCATTGGTATAAATTATAGAAAGAAATTATGTGAAATTTTTTATAACCTGCCGCTACAAATACCACTAGTATGCCGACTTTCCCAGTTAATGAGCTGTGTTGTGAAGGTCTGGTAGACAGCCGCTTCTCGTAAAATATTGGTTTTCAGCTGAATCTGGTTTGATTGGGACCCGATCCCAATACCGTTGGGAAAAGGCTAGGCAGATGAACGAACACAATTAGTATCTGTCTTTCATCGCCATCATCATATCATCTGAAAAATTCCCACTGCTGGACAAAGGTCTCCCCAAGTATCGCCTCAACAACCGGTCCTATGCGTCTTGCATCCACCAGCTACCAGCGACCTTCACCAGTTGATCGTTCCACCTTGTCGGAGGTCTTCCAACGCTGCGTTTTTTGGTATGCGGTCGCCACTCCAGAACTTTTCAACCCCATCGATCTGTCTTTATTCAGCCGGTGCTTTTTGTGGAAATTTTGCCACGTAGCCCATGGGAACACAACACAAAACATGTGACTCGTGTAACGTCTTAAACTGTTTATAACTTAGTAGGTACTATTATATTATTTGTGTCACTGAAGCAGGATTTGGCACGAGTGACGGCTTTTCCTAATAAAACCTACTTATGAGGAAAACCGGTCAAAAATACTCGTAGCAGTTTCAGCCGTTTCCTAGTAACTAAGCTTTCCATTTAACTTTTATGTTTTAGTTTCTGAAAACGTAGTCTTCAGTGATGTCCAAAAATATATTCCATTGTTGGTAAAATTTCCTATGGATAATAATGATTTAAGAACCTTTTTATATAAAAATATTAGCTTGTAAATACCACGTGATTAATTTATATGTATCTAGAAAACAATTGAATTCCTACATAATATATTTTGCTGGTAATTAATGTTTTATTATTTTATTGTTACAGAAATTTAAAAGAATCGGCTAAAATAATGAAATGTCATTTCATGACTTGAACTTTTGAACATTAACAATTCAGTACAAATATATTTCCATCCGCATTTAAACATTTCATTGTTTGTGATTTTGATTAATACGTTAGCCATATTTCATATTTTTAATAATACGAGTATATTAACATCAGTCCGAAAACCCGTAATGCCGCTACATGAGGTCGATGCCAGAAGTACTCGTAGTATGCAGTATACTATATTATTCTTAGGTATTTATAGAAAAATAATGTCAATGGATATTTTATTTAGATGGAAATCAATTGCAATCTAGTGAAAGCCAGGAAATGATTTTGTTTGTGGAATTTTGTTTTCTTCTAGTTTTGTCTACTTTACCGTCATTAAAGTCGAAAATTAATCCACGGGTAATTTTCTACTGGAATAAAAGTAACCTTATCCATAACCTGTATCAAATTTGCATAATTTGTAATTGTTAGCAGAAATTTAAAAATACCGAAGAAGCATTTATAATATACAGCCTGGCCGTTTCCCACCTATATTACGGCTGCAGTCTAACCGGATCCGGATGCAACTGAGCACCAGTATTTTACATAGAGCGACTGCCTATCTGACCTCTACAATCCGATAGCTGGATAACACGTTACCCCTCGGCTAGTCTGGTGTCAGATTTTCTGGCTCCTGACCATCCATAAGAACTGTCTAAATTCTTCAAAACAATTTCGAAGCATCGAACGAAAGAATCAAATTTATTTAGCACATACATACATGAAACACGCACGGTACATAGAATAAAAAAGGTATGCCAGAAACTGGTGTGTGTCTCACGGCTGCACTAAAAAGGTCATCGAGGAGTTTTGATAATATGGTCACGCATCCAAAAGGGCCGACTTCGGACATAATCGATTAACCTCGAAAATTAATCCCTGAAGCAAAAGTTAGCTACGAGCTCCTCGAGAGAAAAAAGATTATAAAAGTCGGATTTTTCCAGAAATATATTCTTGAGATGAGCTTCTAAAACTATTTATCTTTCTAATTCTTAGCATGTCGATGGCATCTATTGTAAATCGTTTATTTTAGCCTTAAATTTTTCCCATAATTATTTGTACGATTGTTATGGCCTTGCTGGCTCAATTTAGGAAAGTTCAATGAGCATCTGCAGAGACAAACCGATTTCATTGATTGTCTGATTGTATGAACTGTCGTCAGAATATTGTTGCTCAGGAACAATACAAAGAACGAAATTGCTCGAAAAAAATGGAATGCTGCAAGATACGTTAATTCTGGTTGCTTTATATTTAATGCTTTGGGAGCTACGGTTATTATGAGGTAAAGGTGCTTTGGTTTAAGCATGACTTTGAAGTTCGTTTCGTTTAGTCAGGATTTTACTTCCATTTTACGTCCTTAGAAAAGTTTAGACTCAACAGGCTCCTTTAGAGTGGCATAATAGACTAAGTATAACACTTTCAGTACTGCTGACACAAATAACGTGTTATTTTAAATTGATAGTCGCTTGCGAAAGGCGGTTTTTGTTGCGAAATGTATTCGGCACATCTTAGGACTTGATAATAAGTAAATAATAGGGTTTCTTTGTTGACAATGCGGACTTTTTTTTCCGTGCTATCAGAGTATCTTTAATATAAAATTTTTTGGTCGAATCACGGTTAGAAAACAAAAGACTTATCTATTTATTTTTAATGAATTTGGAACACGAACTCATCAATTCCTAAGGATGTCGTAAGACGTTAGTTGATCTAAGAGATTCTCTAGAGATTGGGCAGCAGCACTATTTGTAAAATGCAACAGCATCCACTGCGGTCGCCAACCCGCCTGCCAAGCGTGGTGATTATGGCAAACCCCCCTAAAATGACAAGCACTACCAAAACATGTCCCTAGTGCCCGGCAGCCCGTCTACCCTTGACTTCAATAGCGGTCAAGGTCAAGGCGAGGCAAGGGGTGCGTAGAATCCCCGGAGTGGACTCACTCCACCCCTTGCCTTGCTATCACAAAAAACACCGACAACTGGACCACACTGGAGAACACTCCGGAGCGACGAAAAAATTACCGAAATTGAGGTGCAATTGAGCAAGTTACAATGGAGTATTGTGGGATTGTCTGAAATCTGAAGAGAGGGGGAGGACACGATCATTCTCAAATCCAGCACACTGCTCTATTTCCGGGAGAGTGACCAGAAGGTGGTGTCGTTCACAAGTTCCATGTGTCCAATGTGGTGAAGATCGAGAGTGTGTCGACCACGGTGGCGTACCTTATACTCAGAATATCGTCAAATATTCGTTGAAGGTCGAACAGGTTTACGTCCCAACTTCGGAACATCCTGAAGACGAAATAGAGACTATGTATGAGGATATATCTAGAGCCATGCATAGTCATAAAACTCACTTCGATAGGGACTAACGAGAAGGTGTCGAGCTGAGAGTGGGCAATTTTAATTTGAACGTCGAAACCACCGGGGAAACCTACTGGACAGGTTTATGGAGAAGGAGGGGCTCTATATGATGAACTCCTTCTTCAGAAAGGACCTAAAAATGCGATTGACTTCATCATGTCGACGAAGAAGCAGATATTCAAAGATGTCTCTGTGGTCAACGCGGTGACAACCGAAGGTAATCACCGCATGGTTAAAGGCACATTGAATCTAAATATTAAGCTGGAACGGTCTCGACTGATAATGTCTACGCTCCGTCCAGCACATATCCGGCTCCAAAACTCCGAGAACTTTTAGGTCGAACTCCAAAATCGTGACAGGGAGCCGTCATATCTCCAAATCATGCACGGCCGCAATGGAAGACATCCGTCTTTAAGGTATTGGACTGGAGAAGGCTAGGCGTTGACGTGTATGGCGAGTACATTACTCACCTTCGATTTGCCGATGATATAGTGGTCATGGCTGCTACTACGGAGGACTTCAGTACAATGTTCGATAATCTCGAAAAAGCTTCCAAAAGCGCGGGCCTTAAAATGAATATGACAAAACCAAGATCATGATAAATTCTCATGTAGCACCCACTCCTATCAAGATCAGACACTCTACACTTAAAATTGCAGACGAGTACGGTTTCCTGGGACAAACGGTCCAGTTAGGTGGAGTTAACTTCGAGAAGGAACCGTCAGATCCAACTCGGCTGGGCGGCGTTCGGAGAGCTGCGTGGTATCGTATCGTGCCACATAACACGGTGTCTCAAGACGAAAGTCTATAACTCGTGCGTGTTGCCAGTGATGACTTATGGAACTGAAACATGGTCGCTCACAATGGGTCTCAAACAGAAGGATGCTAGAGGTTAAAGTCACTTGGAGCCGCATAGTCATACCGTACCGAAAACGATCGCAGCGCCGGCCGCGTGGCCGGCCGAGGAGCCCTAGCTGGCCGCTACCCCCACCACAACGGTGGTATCCCCTCGTCAGTTGTGTGAACTACAAACTTACTTCATGTTCGAGTCACATGTCGATTTTTATTATAATAAGTTTACTTATAAATAAGTAACCCTGTTTTGAATGAATACACAGATCCATCTAGCATCCCGAACTGGTCGTTTATTTTCAATACCCTGACATTCAACATTGGTGACCCCGAGAACAACTCATTGCAACCATCATGGCCAGTCAACCCGAAGAAATTTGTGAAATATCACCGCACACCCCAGAAGTGGGCGAATTTCACTTTCGCTGCGGATCTCAGCATTCTGGAGCGATCAAGTCCGTTTATGGTTCGTCAGTTTTGAAGCCGCCACGCATGAGCTGAAAAAAGGACAAGAACTAGCACAGATGGTGATCGCGCAATCGGAAAAGCAAGACGTAGAAAAAATGTGTGACCTACTATACGACCTACCTAAAGCATGACAGTACGATTTGCTGAAAACACGCCTGATATCGATCTACGAAGAGTTAGAAAACCGGCCGGCTAAAGTCACTGAAAGGGCAATGGAGAGAGCAATGCTTGGAGTGTCCATGCGCGATCGAATCAGGAATTATGATATCCGCAAGAGAATCAAGGTAACTGACAAAGCCCGGAGGTTCGCCAAACTGAAGTGGCGATGGGGCCAGAAAGTTCGGGAGTGGCGACCGCGTTCCGGAAGACGCAACGTTGGAAGGCACGCGGTCCCTATACGACCGGGAATGGTGGACCTATGACCTGGTGAGGGTTGCGGGTAGCCGATGGATGCGAGACGCACAGGACCAGTTGTTGTGGTGATACTTGGGGAAGGCCTATATCTAGCAGGGGACGTCTTTCGGCTGTGATTTATGTAACACAAAAATTCGCGCATTGTCTCCGATATAAACCTGTACCAGTGTTAACACGACTTACTTCTTCTGGAGTCTGACAACTGGGTCTGCCAGCAGATCTGCACACGTTGGTCGCAATGCGATGCGGCGGTCCTCCACGGCAGGATGGGGGGTCAGCACCAGCCATCCGACGTGCGCGAACCAGAATCCTCGTCTGACGTCGTGAGGGTCTGCTACTGTCTCTGAGTACTTGTGGTGCACCCTGTGGTCCAGAGCCCAGATGTAGATGTCGCGCTGAAAGAAAAAAAATCAAGTTCAGTTATGTTTGAAATTCTGGCAACATGAAAATATATGAAATAAAAATGTGGAAAGGAAGATACGAAAAGTTTGGTCGGAGTATCCCTTTTTAACAGAGAAACTTCCGCTTCCTCCTTTTCCAAAACTTGGTTTTAAGAACGCTAACGTCCCACCTGTGTACAAGATTCGCTGAGTTTGTCATCATGGATACAAATTATACGATACTTTTTCCTATTTATTTCTCAACCAGTTCCCGGAAGCGTCTTTCAGACGTATATTGCCAATTTCATCGAACACATCGTTTCAGAAGATTATTAAATGTGTAAGTAGAGCATAGCAACACGAGCATGTAAGCAGTTATATAAATTCAGAGAATCTTAATCTCATTGGAATTTTCTTAAACACCTCTAATTTTCCCAGTCTGGGCCCGTAAACTATTGGAATTAGACAAGGCAATATTTTATACATAGATTAATCTTTTTAAAAATATTCATTGGAGATAATTAGACACTGTATCCTTAGATTATTATAAAAATGCAGACACCACCTTGCATTGTGAGAAGATTAATAAAAAAACCGGCCAAGTGCAAGTCGGACTCGCACAAGAAGGGTTCCGCACCATAAACCTTAATCTTTTTATATTTTTGAGTCGATTGAATGAAAGGTTTCCGATTTATGACGTATTAAAAAAAAACTACTGACTAGATCTCGTTCAAACCAATTTTCGGTGGAAGTTTGCATGATAATGTACATCATATATTTTTTTTAGTTTTATCATTCTCTTACTTGAGAAGTTACAGGGGGGGGACACATTTTACGACTTTGGAAGTGTCTCTCGCACAAACTATTCAATTTAGAAAAAAATGATATTAGAAACCTCAATATCATTTTTGAAGACTTATCCATAGATACCCAACAAGTATGGGTTTGATAAAAGAAATTGAGTTTCAGTCCTAAGTATAGGGAACCCCAAATATTTATTGTTTTTTTTTCTCTTTTTGTGTGAAAATCTTAATGCCGTTTACATAATACATCTACTTACCAAGTTTCAACAGAATAGATAGGTCTTATAGTTTCGGAGAAAAGTGGCTGAGACATACGGACGGACAGACAGACAGACAGACATGACGAATCCATAAGGGTTCCGTTTTTTGCCATTTGGCTACGGAACCCTAAAAATGGTTTGACAAATTGAGAGCCTAGCGTTTTCTATATAATAGAATATAAAATGATGCAAGTGTTTGCTATGAGGTTCTGCGTAGGCGTCCACATTTCCATCAATCTTGACAGCCTTCAGGGGCCGTACTACGAAGTCATTATAATTTCGTTGTGCAAAAGGGATGTTCCCCATGTCGACATCCGTGCTTTCTCTCTCACACCAGAATAGTGACGACGTCATAGTAGGACCGAGATTTGCCAGTAAATCTATTATTCTTAATTATTTATTGTAGTACAAAACAACTGTTAATACTAACTGTGACAAAACAGTCCGTGTACAATTGAGTTGCCATCATTCATCTGTGGTTATTTGTTTATTTATAATTATAAAGAAGTGGCAGTGGGCAGTGCACATTACTCGCAGAACAGATAGTCGATGGGGACGAAAAGTTCTGGAGTGGCGATCGCGTACCAGAAGACACAACGTTGGTAGGCCTCTCACAATGTTGACCGATGACCTGGTGAAGATCGCGGGTAGCCGATGGATGCGAGCCGCGCAGTACCGGTTGTTGTGGCGAAGCTTGAGGAAGGCAGCTATGTCCAGCAGTGGACGTCTTTCGGCTGATATGATGATGATGATGATATTAATTATCTGTTTGTATCTACAGTTATGTTTACATAGTTAATTTTCCTTTAAGGTGAATGTTACGGGTTGCTCATTGCCATTTTCCCGCGAGATGGCGCTGAAGTCAACATTTTCAGTTTTATTTTGTTTCGAGTGTAATTGGAACAATATTAAGTCGCATTAATAATGGTGCGACAATCGGATATTCCACTTTATCGAAATTAGTCAAAATACGGCATAAAAACCCTTCTGATTCGCCATACTTCACGAAAATAAAATCTTACTCGCTTATAGTACCGTTTACACATACATAGACATGATTGAAAGTATGATTTGAAGTATGGCGAATCAGAAGGGGTGGACGCCATCTCGCGGGAAAATGGCAATGAGCAACCCGTAACATTCACCTTAAGCCAGCACGTCGGCGTTGACCGGATTGGAACATAGTAATAATTAAGAGCTACATTGTAAGCTTGATCGGTTTCATAGTAATGCAATGTATTGTTTCGTGTTAATTGTTGCTTATAGAAAACAATAATAAATAATTTACAGGCATATAAAAAAACCATTATGATTAGTTTAGATGCCACTGATTAGCAGATTCTAAGGGCATGTTCCACGATGACCTAATAGCCAGTACTTACTGAATAAATTAAAAAATGGAACAGAATTGGAATGAAATTATCTGCCAAGTAAGTAAACAGGGTAGCCAAAGAAAAAAAACGTTTCTTGGAATTTTACTATCGGTAGTGAAATAGTCCCTAAGGCTGATAAATAACAGTAGGTACGTGGAATATCGCTGTCGCGTAAGCCCGGCTTCAACCAGGCACACAATTCATAGATTTGTAAGTATTTTGTTCAGGCCCTGTTCTCGATGTAATTTCGCGTGGGAAAAATTTACGAACTTTCATCTTTTATTAGGGTTTTTTTTTCAAAAATACTTTCTTCTCACTTTCGTTTTCTAAGGAGAACTACGAATAACTTCTAGAACGACGTTTGTTAGCGAATGTAAATAATTGCAAACTCCGTAAAGTGAAGATAATTTTAAAAACAATAAAACCCATCCAAAATCAATATTTTCTAATTTATCCGTGTCTTATTGAAAAAAAAATAGTTTACAATTTCACGCGGTATTTTATGAACTTACGGCGTTTGCAATATGAGGTTACGTAATAAGATTTTTATAACTAAGATCTGGTATCACGTTTTTGTGCCTCCTTCAAATTATAATCAATCAATTAAATAAACTTTTCCTTTGATCCGATTTTGTCATCCTCATGGGGGTTGGTATTCTAAAGCTTGTACCGTACATTGTGTACTTAATAATAAAATTCTTTCGGATCCGTAAAGGGTATTCAGAATCGATAAAACGTGATCTTTACGTCCACGTACCAAACTCTTACTTGCGAAATTGAATGATTCTGATCATCTTGGAATATCGAGATATCAATCCTATTTGATACTGAGGTTTGTCATCTAAACGAATGCCTCTCCTAGAGCAGTCAGGTAATGTAGTAAGAAGATTCGGGGCAAAATGTAAAAATGCAGTTATCTCAGGAGAAACTTAAAGTTTAAATAAAGCACAGGGTAATTTAAGAACATATTTTTTTTTTACTATATAACTAAGCATTTTTATATTATTAACTATACTTACTAGACTTTAATTTGTGATATGAAAATGAATGGGTCATTAAAACGAATCAAACAACGATGTAAAAGTAAATTGGAACAAACATTTTGTGAGATGAACTTTTTGCACAATTCATTTAGATGCTAACATTTCAAACGTTGTACCCGCTTCACTGTATTTGTTTCTGGGGTAATAAGAACGTGTCCCGCAAAGCAGATTTCCATTAGGAATGCATCGTGTGGGCAGTAAGGTCTAAACGACCCCACACACCCTAGTGTCAGAGTTTCTAAACCACCTCAAGGGCCTCTGACATGGTTTATTTGACGACCGCCATTAAGCGGCTGCGACCACCGGCTTATATGTGCATTCCGAATCATCTTTTTATCATACAATCAGGTGATTCAAGCCTGCAATGTCTTAGCCAAACTGGAAAACCACTTTGCAAAGTGTGCTTCCCTTGGGAATCGAACCCACGGTCACAAGGCAATCGCCTAAACCACTCGACCACAGTGGCAGTCCAATCGTTATCAGTGTGCAATAAACTAGTCGTACTAATAGATAACTAAGAAGTAGTGGTTTTATCGAAACTCGACAACTACTCGCTGCTTCGCTTCTGTCTCAAACCCTGCACTTTGGCACCATGAAATTCAGCGATAAAATTTTGTTAGCGCTAATATTTCTACTAGCGATATTCGAATTTGTGTTGTGTTCCTTTCAGAGATTGTTTTTTGAAAACAAAGAAACAAACTACATTAGGTACCTCTTATTAGGTTACTTTAATAATTCTGTTTTTTTTTTAAGTAAAAAATGTTCGTCTTGTTGTTTGTTTCGAGAGTTTTTTGCTTAAACATGGCCTGATATTAATACTTAATACCTGGAATAATATTGGGTGGTGATAAAAAACATTGTATATGTGCATACTTATTTCCTTAGCTCTATTTTGACCGCCCTAGTTTCGTAATGCACGAAAATTAGTTGCCCGAATAGAATTCGAAAGGGCAAGTAAATACCACGCGTTAGTAGGTTTTGAATTAAATATTAGATATAGCAAGGGTTCTTAGTCCCTTCTTAGTTCTGTACGTCGTATTTTGTGTTCATGTTAAGCATACACATTCTGCCAAGATATTTTATAATTTTACAAGAACAAGTAACGTGCCACAACACAATGATATGACTTTATACACGTGTAAACTAAGGGTCTTCCTACATGAAGGGTCTCGCTGGGAGTTTGTTGCCCCACTTCCTTTCAGCTAAAATACTTGGATGTGGTGGTTTGATGCCCTAAAAGTGCATACTGAATGGAGCTTGAATATTTTTTTTTAACGAAAGCAAATTACTAAGTGTGAGTTTTCATTTTAATCGATCGCGGTCACAGTTGTAAGAGAAGCATCGTGTGCAAAGTTAGGTAGTGATATTTAAATGTCATTCTGTTTATTCAAATTTGGCCTCTCCTTCCATACTTCTGTATTAGTCATTATTTAAATTGTCACACCTTTGTGAAGTTATCTTTTACACAGTCAATCCATTGCTTTTTGGTCTTCCACTTTTCTTTCATCAGGCGCTATCAATGAATATTTCACAACTTTTCTTCTCTATGGTCATCTGCCTTTTAGTTTAAAAGTGCACCTAAACCGTGCTTGTGAAACAAAATATCGGTACATGAGACCTTGGAGCCAAACATTCATACTCAAAACTTTCCTCACGACTTTTCCCTTATTCTGCCGCATCGCAAGCATGATAACAATTTCCACAGAATTTTTCAGACATCGGTGCCATACTATCTGACTAACTATTATAAACGTTTAGTGAAACAGTAGTAATACTCGTAAGTTTTGAGGTTGCTTTTTTTGATTTGATGCGTCCTTTATGTGTGAACACCCTTAAACAAATATTTTATGAAAACAGAAAGACAGCTCCTTTGATTAACAGAAACGGAAGCTAACATTTATGTTAGTCAAATTTGATGAGGGCTAATATTCCGAGTTTGCGTATCATTCGCTGAAGCTAATAATGTTTAATTGAGTTCGTTTAATGTTTCATCAGGAGAAGTTTTCCAAATAAAGAAAAGAAAGAAAGAAAAATGTTTATTTGGGATTCGCACAAAACAGACAGATTACACAGACAGACACAGACAGATAGACAGATTTATGGTTTCGTACTTTGAGAAGATGGAAAAGAAGAATGTTCCAGCGACCACAAAAAAGTAAGTATATGGGCTAGAAAATGATGTTGAAGATGACTTGTCTTTTTAACCTGTAGTGTACTTTAATAACTTCATACATAATTAGGTATATAAACGCAAGTCTCTCATCAACTACAGAAAGGTACCTGCTACGATTCTTTTTTTTTAAATTAAGTATTCGTATGCATTCCACATCCTTCTTTGACAAATCTTTCACTATTCAAGCAGCTCGTTTGTGGAATGCATTACCAATAGATGTGAGGCGCGCTCAAACGCTACCAACGTTTAAAAAATTGGTGAAGGAACATTACCTCTCACTATAACGTTTTGTCTCCTTTCCCTGTTATATATTTGATATTTATTAGTATATTACTTAATATTGTATGTATTTGTTTTATATTATTATGTATGTCTCTCTATTAATATTATTTATGATGTTTGTACACTGACCGTCCTAAATCTAACTTCTTTAGTTCAGTCCATCCAAAGGTTGTCTGTAAGAGATTGCCCTGTGCGATAAGACCGCCCATTGTACACTAGTTTTATAAGCGTTTTTACTATGCTTGTTATGAGGTGTACAATAAATGACTCCTCCCGCTCTGAGCGGAGCGGAATGGAGTGTCAGACTTACTGACTAAAACCCATCCGTGTTCCTCCTAATGCCCTTTGCGTTCCAGGGCCGCAGTTACTATTTCGGAAAAATTCTGCTACGATTCTTAAAAAAGCTTTTTACTTCGTTTACGTTCAAACATAAAAAACTCTTGAAGAATATCACTGTTAAGGTCAGTGTACGTCTTAATAGGGAGTCCCCTACCCGAATTCTAATAGAAGTATAGTTATTTTATATGTAAAAACGCTACAAAACATAAAATAAACAAATATTTACACCGCCATGAGCTAAGAGCTTTGGACTCAAACTTCTGTCGTGAATGATGAAAACTGCTATAAGCGGATTTAATATTGACAAACGACAAACATTTAAAACTAGTAATAACGTTTGATTCATCGCTCCTGACTCCTCTCAAACGTTCTTCTGGTGTAGTGCTTTTATTGATTTTATGGCAGTAAAACCTACCAACCAATTTCGAAAGTCTTTAAGGTTCCTGCTAATGTTTGTTTCTATAGAAACTTTTCTTCGAGTCTAGTACGACATATCCGAAGAATAATTTTGTATTGTAGCGCGTTAACGCCTGTCTGCAGAACCCAGACGTTTTCTGAGTATAATTTTATGTATTACATTTCCAGCATCCAGTTGAATTCCATCTTAATCATGATACTGAAAACGTAGGTATTTAGTATTCTGTACATAAATATTTTTACCTAAAGAAGACATTATTGCGTATTCTTGAATTTATAACTAGCAGGCACATAGTTTATTTTATGATGCTCTGTCGCCAAGGCTGGCGGAGGTCAATGCGTGCAATTGACTTCGTTTGATCATGATGATCACGAGCCAGCAACAACAACCGGTACTGTAGTTACTAATGTATTCGTATTAAACAACTTTCAATGTAAATTGACAATAACATGATGTGCTGACGGTTTCGGGAACATTCCATACTGGCTGTAATAATGTAGGAACTTTTTGGTTCACAAACAAGTGTAATGTCTATTCAATCTCTTTATTTACTACATACAAGGTTGCATACTTAAGTGAGAGAATTCCAACGTCATTCAAACACCCTTTGGAATTCGAATGCGTTCTCTGAAATGTGTACCTACCTTTTTGTGTACTGAGTTTAAAAGTTCAATAATGTAGCGCTTTTTAGGGTTCTGTACCAAAAAGGAACCTTTATGGTGTGACTAAGTCTGTCCGTCTCTCACGGCTGGATATCCCAAAATCTCAAGAATAGAGAATATGCATGCGATTTTTTTATTTGCATAATGAAATACTTATTAGCTTTAGTAAACAATCATGAAATTATTTTTTCAATACCTTCATCAGCGATGAAGTTATAAAGCTTCAAAGATTACAATTAGAAAGAAAAATCCGATGTAAACTTTGACGTCATCGTCTATGACGCCTATACAGCTGCCATAGAAAACAGCGTTTTCACGAGAGCGACAGATATATTATTTTGTTTAAAATAATTATATCTTCTTCGTTTTTCGAGTAATTTCGATTCTATTTTCACTGATAGTATTATATTTTTGTATATTTTGAGATAAACTGTATAGATGATAAATATGTTTTTTATCAACTTGAAATTTGGAACAATTTTAGGTAAAGTTTGCTCAACTATATTGCAGATACGAAAGAAATAAAAATGTTTATATTTTTTTTGAAAAAGCGGCTGAAAGGGGTTCATTAAAATTCGAATTGGGGCTACTAGGACATGTGGGGTGTCCTATGAAAGAGCGCTATTTTTTATTTTTATTTATTTATAATGGGTTGGATCTTGACTCTAGTCTATGTCAGAGATGACAGAGACAAAATTTGCACATTCTCAAACATCTCGCCTACCATCGGACATCCAGACGCACTGCATCTTACCATCCCTACCTTGTGGCTATACCACCAATTCGCACTAAGCGTCAAACGTCTTTTATAATGCGCACAGCAAAGGAGTGGAACTCTCTGCCTGCATCTATGTTTCCAAAAGCTTACAACCCTAATCTCTTCAAAATTAGAGTAAACAGGCTCCTTCTGGGTAGGCTCGCTCCATCGGAGACTTTGTCTCTGTCATCTCTGACATAGACTAGAGTCAAGAGCAAACCCATTCCAAAAAAAAAAAAAAATTGGATTACAGGATTCCCTAGCATCTTGAAACTCTGTAAGAAAAAAGTTGGGACTGTGAACCAAAATATATCATACTTAGATATAACTTAGATTAAATTGATACTGAGCACTTAAATCTGTGTTCGTGTGTCATCATCCTTATGAACCCACAATGTTGTGGGTTACTTCGGTTTTCTCCGATGCTGATGTAGATCCAGCTCTTTCAGATGGTTAATACTAGATGATATCGCCTTAGTTGTGTAAACAAGTGCAGAATATATGCAGCTTTGAAAGGATTTAAGGTCTGAGAAAACAACGATGTCTTGAGTTGATCCGTTTAAAATTACAAAGCTGTAATATTTACTTGTTTATGTAAAAAAGTTATAGGATGTGAAAAAAAATCTTTGAATAATGCTATCAGGACCATTTGCTCCAGATGACATTTGAAGTCAGCTTATTAATTTTAATAAGCTAACTTCCAATTTAAATGATACAAATAAAATAAAATAAGAAATTAAAGGAGCCTCCCATACAAGAAACGGTTTTCTGCACGGAACCCTTCATGTGAAATTCCGACTCGCACTTGGTCGGCTTTTATAAGTTAGAAGCAAAACATTTTCATCTTATTTACAGTCTGTTTACTTGGTTCATAAAATGAGATAAGAAAAGTCTTTTCATGTTCTTAGAGTTCTTTTTTCTCAATAGTTTCATTGACCAAAGAAAGTACGTAGACAGGGATAGCAATCGTTCATCTAAGTACCCACTTGATTTTTTAAGCTTCAAATCCAGTCCTCTGCCTCTTGACTCAATATAACTTATCCATCGGTTTGCAACATTCACATATACAGAGTAGAAAATAATAATGACGAACTTATTTATAAAAGTAAAAATCTTTTTTACAATATTCATTTTGGCGATTCCTGTTATTTCTGACCGTTGCTGCAAGGCATCACAGTTATTTTACGTTGAAATTGGCTATATTCACGTCAAATACAAAATAAACATAGATTCGAGCTTTTGTTTGTAAAAAAAATATTGAAATTAAATGTCAAAATATTGAAACATTTCTTTGAAATATTTTAGCTATTTTATAAAAAGCTGTATCAGACAGGACATCCTGTGATCATCAATTATATAATATTGTAAAACGAAAGTAACTCCATCAGTTTGTTTGGTACATCTAAAGCACTGAAACAGTTTTCGGTATAGAGATAGATTTCAATGGACTATAGAGAAATGACATAGGATTTTTATCCAAAACTAGTTGTCCCACGCAACTTCCTTTGTGTCACAATTTTCATTACTGCTCCGCTCCTATGGGTCTTAGCGTGATGATATATATAGCCTATAGTCTTCCTCAATAAATGGGCTATCTAACTCTGAAAGAATTTGTCAAATCGGACCAGTAGTTCCTGAGATTAGCGCGTTTAAGCAAACAAACAAACAAACAAACTCTTCAGCTTTATATATTAGTGTAGATAACTTTTAAGAGAGCAAAGCCTTTGGTAGAAGCTAGTCGACTATATGTCGCAGACGCAGACGGTTTGTTTGTCTTTTCGTTTAATTCGCCGATTTCTCGGTACTAATTCATCAGACATCACAAATATGTTAGTCCCCGTAAGTCTGGTTTAATTAAAACTCGGCGTGTGTTGAATGTCCTCAAAGAGAACGTTTTGTATCTTTTTAGTCTCATTTGGGCGTTCAATTAATTCTAGTATAGATCTAACTTTGAAGACTGATGTGGTTACAGTTATTTTAGATATTTACAAAATAAGCGCGAAATAACTTTCGTAAATAATTAAGTTACATAAATGCGTCTCCCTATTATAATTCCAATTGATATTACCTACATAATGATGTTTTTTTTTAGTTATAAGGACATTAAGACAATGTCCTTCTTTGCCCTGCCTTGAACTATCGTTTCTAGGTCTAGCGCACCGACATCGATTGGTTCCGTATCCATATCCGCGGATCTTGACACCAAATAACCGTATTCAGATTCGGATATCCATTTTTAATGATCCCGGCACGTCACTAGTAGACAGTTGAAATTTTCACAAAGTGTGTAGGTATTTCTGTAGCTGCTATAAGAATAAATAATAAAAATACGATGGTATAGAACCTTTCATGGGGGAGGAGCTCGTGGCTAGATCATAACAGCTGCACGGGTCGATCTTCAAGGTTAAGCAACGCTTGCCAAGGTCTGTGGATGGGTGACCATCTTAACATACCGAGTTTCCTCCATGCCTCGGAAAGCACGTTAAGCCGTTGGTGGTTTGGCAGTCGTTACGGATAGTCAGAAGCCAGTAAATCTGATTCCAGTCTTGCCATGAAGTACCGTGTTACCCAGTTAATGGGTTGTGGAGGTCTGGTAGGCAGCCGCTGCTCGTAAAATATTGGTATTCAGCTAAATCTGGCTTGACTGGAAGCCGACCCCAATATAGTTGGGAAAAGGCTAGGCAGATGATGGTACGGAACCCTTCATGCGCGAGTCTGACTCGCACTTGGCCGGTTTTTTTTAATTAATCAACAGTGTGGGCTGGATGCGTAACCGAGTCGACTACACTTAAACTGAATCAGGGCATAGGATAGATTTTTTTTTCTACAACGTTCTCGTTATTTTAATATTTTTGTCAAGAACATTTCAATTAATTAAAGGTGCGATTATTTCTTTGCATGTAACACCAATTATTTCAACTTATACCACTTTCCCTCAGTAACTTTTACAATATTCCGCTTATTTTAAAAATAATTCCTTTTTAAAATAAGCGGAATATTGTAAAAGTTAGCTGCAGCACCTGGCGTAAAACTAAGGAATAATTTAATTGTAAACAGCGCAGTCGTTTGCAGGAAAAAACGCTGTAGTAGGTAACAGGTAAAGTTGATAGGTAACGTAATCTTTAAACACAATCTTTGTGTTGACACGAAAAATTACTTACGTAATGACGAGTCATTGCTATGCGTTATCACGCAGGTGTTTGAACTAAAGTCCACGTTTCCAGAGGGGAAATTCTCGAATTTATAAAAAGCGTGATGCGCAGTCGCAGGCTGGCTCGCAAAAGAAGTAGGGCAAAAGATAGTTTCTCTTACTGACTAAAACCCCTTCCGAGTTCCTCCTAATGAATGTCCTTTGCTTTCCAGGGCCGCGAATTTTGTTTGAATGAAATCGAACAGGTAGATTCTTCGAAGAAGCCAATTGAATGTTGTCATTGATTATTCAATTACTGGTATACCCAACGGATTTAATATTGAATAATGCCTATTAAATAAAGTTAATGTTTTAAAGAAAATACGTATTCCATATGTTAATGGCCATTATATCAATTTTACAACGCGGTCGTTATTAAAATGAGAAATATATTTTGTGATGCAAAATTTGCATTTTTGCAGTTTTTTTAGACTGGGTATAAATAGACTTAGCTTTGGAAATAGCAAACACACTACGTAATATGTAATATCTTAACAGCACTCGAATTATCGCAGCTGCTAGTCACATAACTAGAAGGTCGTATGTATTCATAGAAACTGTTTTATGAATTTGGAAACCGATAGTTACTGGCCATAAAAACTAGGGAAAGTGACTAAATCACTCATTCGCCTGACCTGAAACATTTTTGCGAGTCTCGTTGCTATGACCGTGACCTTTGTGATTAAAAAGCCACGAACCGTTGAAGGTGGCCGAGGGGAATTAAATTTATGTGTAGTCCGTCGACCAAGTAGTAGGGGACATTGGCTAGACCTGATGGCGTGTAATGCAGAGCTCTTGATAACACGCCATGGTTTGTGCAAGTCAATGAAAAGTGAAAGATTTTTGAAGGAGTTGTAATGAAGCTACCGTAACTGGCGTCAATGTGGTCTGATGTATGGCTTAATCGATGTAATGAAAAACTTTTGTGTTACTGATTGAGTGACTGACAGACAACATACAGTCAAAACTGCAGGTGGTGCTGAAATGGTAAGGACGCGCTAAGACAGAAATTCCTACGGAAACGGAAAAAACGGGATACGAAGTTGTGGGCAAAAGCCAGAAACGGTATGTTTTTTCCTCAGACACGGTCTCCAGTAGTGCTATTCTGTAACAACATTTCGTGTCTCGACAGCGGAATCCGAGGTGAGTATTAACGTAACACCTTTATGTTGTATGTAATAAAGTTCACTTTGTGAGCTATCTCACACAGGTGAAGCTCGATATCGAAATGGTTACTTACAGAATAGACTAGCTGGTGCGAGAGAACCGCGGCGATATAACCGTCGTGCTGCGTATTTTTATAACCACTCTATGAACGTGTATTATCGCGGCGATATACTCGCTCATGGAGATGGCGCCTTATGATGGGGTACAGGCATGCTGTCACGTTTTCCTCACGAAAATCGCTTCATACCATGTTAAGACTTTGACTGATGGATTTTTTTGTAGTCCTTAGGGTTTCGTGCATAAAAAATACAAAAAGAACCTATCAAGATCACACAAAAAAAAAATCCCGCCAAGTGCGAGTCGGACTCGCACACAAAGGGTTCCGTACCATAAACCTTTGTTGTTTGTTGTTATAGCGCCAATAGATATACACAATCTGTGACAATTTCAACTGTCTAGGTACCTATTACGGTTCTTGAGATACAGCTCGCTGACAGACAGACTTAGCGGAGGCTTAGTAATAGGGTTCCATTGGATACGCTTTGGGTACGGTACCGCAATAATCGTAAATTAGTTTGAAAATATTTACAATTTTCTAATTGTCCCGTAAAAGTGACTCAAAATTTGTATGGACGTTACGCTGTTTATCATATTTCAATTGAATCGGTCTGGTAGATTTGTCACGGATTGTCTGTGCCAGACAGACACATGAGGAAGTTTAATATATTTCCTGATAAAATGATAGCATCCAATTTTAGTCACAATCTAATCTTGGTTATAATCACTGTCAAACAAAATTCTCAAAATATGGGTAGTTAGAAGGGTTGTTTACCGATTCACACTGAGATTAATTTTCTTGTGACGAGAAAATCGCATCGGTTGCCAACAACTATTATTCTGTTTGATACAACTGTGAATGAATATTATTCGTGTGGGACCTGTCATGTGATCCGCTTAATTTCTTATCAATAATTTTATACTTACCTAAGTACCTAATTGTGGTCGACCGAAACATATTTTTTATAAATATTACTCCTTAAATACTCTCAATACTTTTCGTTAAACATACCTCTGGTTAAATGTATTTTATCATTTCTATTTATTACAAACGATAAATTCAAAAATTATTTGTCTTGTACCTAATCATACGTACGAAAATACATATATAGATATAATAATAAATAGGTAGATGATGAATATTAGTTCCAAATACCTACAAGTTTCTCAAAACCACCTATAAATATTGTGCTACTAAAAGATACGATTTGCCAATCTCACGTTGGCCTACCTAGAACAACATTCCACCACTCATTCGACGCACATATTCGCACTTATCTACACGCATCAAATCAAATAAGGAAAAAAACAATATTTTTTTCCGAATAATTTTTCAGAAAAAAATAATCATGTAGGATGTTTTTCCTTTCACAAAGAAAGAAATAACTACAGTTTTTCTATTTTCCTTTCACTGTTGAAACGTGGTAAAAACATAACGTTTCCTTCGCTCTCCCTTTCTTTTCCAGGAACCAATTAAATAAGATGTCAAGAACCAATGAAGTATATTTTGCCTGTAACTCTGAAATAGTGCGAAGCCAAAGAAAAAAAGAAAAAAAGAAACTCTGAAATAAGTAAGTTACTAATAGTATATTTTTATCTCACTCGAAAAATAGCTCTCATCGCAGTGGTTCACAATGCGGTGCATTTCATACTCGTCTTCGTTTCATACTTTTCACATTTGCACCAGTGCGTTATGGCAACAGATATGATTGAATCGGTTTAAACAGAGTAGGTTTTATTTTTAACTTCAGCTACTAGCTTCGTGTCTTTTAGGCCTAAAGGTTTTTTGAATATTTAAAATGTGTAATTGGTAAATGGTCTGATAAGCGGCTTACCTCTCCTGTAAAATCAAACACGGCACACGAAAAGATAGTTGCGAACCAAACGCCATTTCTAACAAAAACAATATAATTTGTAACGAATAAGTATTATGTTTATGTCGACACAAAGCAAGTGTTAAACATTGCGTAATACACATGAGCTTTTGACATTGTCCTATCGATCCCTCGTCAACCAGAACTGCAATGACAAAAATCGTCTATTTATATTGCAGGTTTTAACCTACAATAAATCTCTAGTTAAAAGATAATAAGTCTTACCTGTCCAGTAATAGTGAACAGAATGGCGAGCAGTATCCGCAACGGTAACCGCGCGCGGTATGCCCGGTGTGACCACAGCCTATGCACGCCTGCCGTGATCCCGAAACCGGACGTGTATATCGTGCCTAATGCTGAAAAAAAAACACGGTTTTATTTAAAAAGCGTTATTAATACAGCTGTATATTATCATTGCAGTGCCAACCCGCCCGCCCGCCGTTGTCACTGCAATGAAAAAATACAGCCTTACTTAAAAAAATTAAACCATATGCTTGATAAGGTGCAGATTCTAAATTCAAATATTGCGTAGAAAATTGAAAAAAAGAACCTACTAAGTTATTTATGAGTACAGTCCAGAAATTAGGGGGAGAGATAGCTATAAACTTGTATAACCTTTATTTTAACATCCTAAAACTAGTCTCAAAACTTACTTATTGTAGGATTCTTACCCAATTTGAAAAACTTTGACTGAACTAGTATGCGTGATATAAATATAAAATATATAAAATGTAAAAAAATAGATTGAAAAAAGGAATGAATAAATTTACATGTGGAAAGTTTCTGAAGTTTAGAATTTCTATTTGGGTTACTTTTTTTGTAACTTACTGGGATATACATATTTATTAGCAAACGTATTGGTATCAATTTTTATGTATTTCTTAGCAAACTTATTGGTATCAATTTTTATATTCGCTTTAGTGACTCTCAAAACTGAAAATTTTATTGAGGTACGAAACAGAATTACACGTGGACTTAAAAAAAACGATTTATCTTTGGTTTTATTCACCGAAATATTATTTAAAAAATCTCCACATCTCTACAAGATTAATTCTCGGAATTTCAAACTACTAAAATCCGTTTTTTAAATGTATTTTTCAGAAGTAAAGCTTAAGCTTCAAAACTTCCTCAACTCAAAGCAAAGTCCTCTCATTCGAAGAAATAAAAAAAAAAACTACAGCAAAATTGTAACAGCTGATGTATTAGATCAGTCTTATTTTCTCGTAATCTTAGAAAAAAGCCCCGCCAGAAGTCAGCTAAAATCGATGTGTTTCTATAAATCATGACAGAGGGACTAAGGAGTGCGTAAGTAAAATCTTATTATTGTCGACTGACTCAAATTTAATTTTGACCAACCAGTATCTGTTTAGAAACCTATACAACTCGATCATTGGCCTCGTTTGAATCCCGGAAGGTGCAAGGGGTTATTCACGAGGCGACGCATTTTTTGTGAAGAGACTTCATACTGGCAATGCTTTTGGGATGGGTGCCTTATTTGACCAGATTATTAAACAAGTATGTATCAACTTACCAAATAATATAGTGTACAGCTTAACTTGGTTACTAATCATCAGGTACAGTCCGTATAATGAAACTGAATGCAAAAGAACTTGAACAGTAAGGTCCGGCCATCGCCACTGCGCCTTAAATTCCATGGCCTCATATTTTTTTAAATCAAAGTCCGTGTCACATATCACTTCACTAGCACTGTCCCGTAACACTGTATTATTGTTCTCTAAATGTGAAACTTTGCCATTTTTGTACGTAACTGTACTAGTTTTTAATTCAGGTCGCATTTCTTCACCACACATTTCGACGTTCTGTTGCGCTGGAGCCATTCTGTGGAAGAAATAGAAAATTGTTATAAAAAAAAAATTGATTAAGTATGATAAATTTTTAATTAACGACTGTGACAACTTATGCGATTGAACAATAGAAAAATCTTTATCGAGCGTACAAAATAAATCGAGAAAAATTATAAATAATGGCTTCGCCTTGCCTGTTAGACAGCGGATAACCAAATGTTATGCATGTGAATCACAAAGTAATATTTATACACTTTATCTATTTTATTTACAAGTTTCTGGATAATCAGTTAGTGTAAGCCTTATCGCTGTATTAGTAAACACAGGTGTTCCGAAACTTATGTGGAAACTGACGCAGCATTTGCTACTCATAGCTAACCTACCTACTTTTGATAAAAGGTAGGTCTTCTGCTGACTCATCGAGTGTCTGTGATATCTATAGTAGATAGACAGATTATTGGGTTTAAAAATGTTGATAGCACTGTATTATTATACCTTCATGCCTAATTTACCGTGCCTACAAGGCCGTTTTAAAAATTGCATTAATTGCATTAGATGATTCCGTGCTTCGGAAGGCACGTATCAGGTGGTCCCGGCTGCCACTTGGCGGTCGTCAAATAAACCATGTCAGAGGCCCTTGAGTCCGTTTAGAAACTCTGACACTAGGGTGTGTGGGGTCGTTAGACCTTACTGCCCACACGATAAGGAGAAGATTGCATTGGATTGTTAGTGTGGTTTTACCGACTACCGTGATACATTTTTCTTATTCAAGGCTAACATATAAATAGCCAGTTATATAACAACAGAATATATATTATACACATTAATTTGTATTGATATCTTTATTATAGTGACAACGTGTACATAGAACTCAATTCCTAAAGGTGTGATTCCGCAGCTGACTGTAGGCTGCGGCAGCAGGCGACGCCGCAGGCTGCTGCCGCCATAAAATAACCAATTATAACACCGAAAATTATATTACTTTCTAATGATAGACAAAGGTTAGTGATTATATCAGTGACGTAGCGTACATCAAACTCGATTCCTATAGGTGTTATTTCGCAGCCGACTGTAGACGGCAGCAGCCGACGACGTTGTCGGCTGCTGCCGTCTACAGAAAAATAGTAAAATATCGATATGCATAATTTCTTCAAACATCTTGGGTTACGTGCGATCGACATCGAGTTCCAGCGTAGTTTGTGACACATGCGCGGGGTGCTATTGCTTTTTTCAACAACATTATTTATGTTAAGTTTTCAACAATGATAACAAACTACGACTACACTTAAAATAGAAAATAAAACTCCTAACTATAATAAGGCGTCAAAAAATTCGTCCGCATCGCTGTCGACTGGAGGTTAGCCCAAAAGACTGGCAGCATTGCCACGTTGTATGGCAATGCTTATCCTCTGTCTGATATAAAAGCCAGTCCTTGGGAACGGCCATAGAAATATAAAACACGGCACTCTATAAAACGACTCGTTCTTATACCATGATTACTTTAAGCACTCATTAGCATATTCTTAACTGTCCATATATAATGTGATGGATGCCTGGCAAAAGCGATGGACGGATGAAGAGAAAGGACGGGAGCTATATCGCTTCTTCCCGGACGTGGCGGTCCGACTTGGCTCCAGCTGGGTCGTGCCGGATTATCAGGTCTCCCAGATTCTCACGGGACATGGATGTTTCAGGAGAAGGTTGCTTGATATGAATTTATGTGAGGTCAGCTTATGTTACTGTGGTATGGAGAACGAAGACCTACACCATGCGCTGTGGGTCTGCCCCCTCTACGAAGAAGACAGGTGCAAGATGATGGATGGGATCGTCCGTGGTGAGCCCGGTCCGATCTACTACCCCGATCTTATGAGATCACCGGCGAACTTTGAACGGCTGCGGGAATTCGCGCATAGGTGGCATGCCGCTCGGAGCGCAATGGAGAGAGAGGAGAGGAGCACCAGGAGCAGCAGTTGAAGATAAAATGAGCTCATGAAGACTTGGCTGGCGGCGGCGAAGAACACTTCGTTTGTAGTGTGTTCGTTACACGCCCAGATGGGAAAGTGTTTAAGGGACACATGATGGCTAATTTGTAGGGATCAAGAAGCGCCTGTTGACTTTACAGATGGCCAAGGGTGCTATATCCGCAGCCGCCCCGAGATTCGGCCCGTATAACAATATGTTGGTCGGGCCATGGGAAGGTTGGAGGGAGTGTCCATATATAAATTGAATTTCAGTTCTGCTAAATAATAAATTAATCATATTGTAGATTTATTTAATAAATACGGCTTATTATGCGTCCCAAAACTACCTTTAACTATAATTTATTGGTACTTTTATTTTTAACGCGAACAACACAAAATTGCTATTTAACAATAATTGTTGGTGGCTAACAATTTTAACTTACAGGTCTGTCTGTGTGTTTGTTCACTTTATATGTCTATACCACTAATCTGATTTAATCTGATTTAATTTTAGTATAAAAATATAGATTGTACATTGGATATAAGTATAGAATACATTTTAATTCCAGGAGTATTTTCCTTTCGGAAAACATCCGGCATCCACACGGACAAAACCGCTGGTTGAATCTAGTTATTTATAAATCCACAATAGCAAAGGGTTTAGTTTAAAATTAGCCCGAGAAATAATGACTTGAACTGTCTACAACACTGAAAAGCTTGACAGAAAAATCAGCGTCGGTATTTCATTAAACGAACCGAGGCAGGAGAGATATACAGATTTCTTTTTATTGGTTTTCAGACAATACTCTGATAAAAAACTTAGTAAAAGTAAAACACTGGAAAGGATTTTCTGGGGAAAGCACCTACGTGAATGTCAAAAAATATTCTACTGGGATATAATTACCTTTTATCTTATCGAGTTCATGCTCTACGAATCTCTGTAAACAAAAGTAATAAAAAACCGACCTCAAAGCTGTATCAATTAATAACTAAAAAGGGAGAAATGAAAGTTTTATCTTTTAAAGATGTGAAGTAAATAATATGCCAACTATAGTTTTGAGGTCGCGTAACAAACAAAAAACTCACTTTCGCATTTAAAATATTATTTAGGTATTAATTATCGGTTCCTAATTAATTTCACTATGATGGTTTTAGTATAAGAAATGTATTTTGCAAACTGCTGTTTTGAAAAGATAATCTAAATAATAACAGCCTCACGCGTCTCAAACGTTAAGCAACGCTTGCCGAGATCGGTGTGTGGATGGGTCTGAAAGCACGTTAAGCCGTCGGTCCCGATTTACGGATCGGTCGTGACGGATTGCCAGAAGCCAAAAAATCTGAAATCAGTCTTCCCAAAAAGTACCTTGTTACCCAGTTACTGCGATGAGGAGGTCAGATAGGCAGTCCCTCTACGTGAAGAAATGATAAGCTGTGTCGGGTTTATGTGGAAACGAACCTCAATATAGTTCGGAAAGTGGTGGGCAGACGATGATAATATAATCAATGTTCAAATATTTTGAACACCAACAATCATAATTCACCTTATCTGCAATGCCAGGGCAAACCTCGCGACACAACAATGTGAATAGCTCATAAGTCACGCATTTTAATTGAGCACAATTACCATTGTTTTTCTCCACACACGATAATGCATTCTATTGTCGATTGCTCCTAAACCATGAGATTAAAGAAAATGCGTAATAAATGTGTTTTTGATTTTCTTATGGCCCTTATCTTATAATTTCTAGATCTAAACAGAAAAATGTTTTATAGGGTAGATAAAAAATTACAACCTGCTTAATTAAAATAGACACTACTTAGCAGATTATTTTTCAAATTTTGTACCACTGTAGAGAATTGTGATGTAGGATCCGCTAATCAGTATTTAAACTTTCCGTACCTCAAGGGTAACCAACGGAACCCTATTACTAAGCCTCCGCTGTCCGTCCGTCTGTTTGTCTGTCAGCGGGCTGTATCTCAACAAGAACCGTAATTAGGGAATGCAATCTCGATCTCGCGAGATTCCGATCATCCGAGATCTCGCCTCCTTTTTCGAGATCAATTTCGAAGCATAAAATGACGAGATCTCGGCCGAGATTGACAAGATCGAGCGGCAGTAGTCAATTTGTATACCAGCTTGAATCAGCAATGCTAGTTGCAAGCTGCAACTAGTGTTGAATCTGAGAGGGCTTTTTCAGCCGCTGGCTACATAGCGACTGAGAAAAGATGCAAAATAGCACTCGAAGCACTCTTTTTTTTTTAAAGCTATTTCCAAAATCACTCTTATTTTAGTTAGGAGTGATCAGTCGTAATCACTCCTAGTTTAGGAGTGATTTTGAAAATAGCAATTTTTGAAAATGTTTGTTTCCACTACCATTATTTTTGTTAAAATAAGTACTTTCTTAATAAGAGATTTTACGGGTCTGATTTTTTGTGTTCATTAACATGACAATAAATACCTTTTTTCAATAATTCATGTTGTATTTTACTCGCATCATAATCACAAGTACTAAGCAGTTTCAGTCATGTTTCAGTTATCTAATTAAAACAATACTTTTCGAAATACATCCGAGATCTCGAAAATGCCAAGATCTCGCCGAGATCGAATTTCTGATCCCTTGAGATCTCAACTTACGCGATCTCGGCTCGAGATTGAATTCCCTAACCGTAATAATGACAGTTGAAAATTTCATAGAATACCTAGGCTTGCACCAAAAATACTGTATAAATAACCTATTCGCTAAGTTGATCTTATAATTGTACACAGTTTCTGTGACAAAATCCGACCGAGTGCGAGTCAGACTCGCACACGAAGGGTTCCGTACCATAATCCTTAATTTTTATTATTTATTGTTATAGCGGCAATATAAATTCAAATCGTTGAGTTTAATGAGAAAATTAAAATTTTTTTTTAATGACAATACCGACAGACTAACTACTCTACAAAAATTAAACGCAATAGCCCCAGATATCAAAATTTTAGATAAGAGTTCACTTCACCTCCTAGGTTCACCAATATTTGAAGACAGTTTTTCCTCATTCATTGACGACAAAATTAATCGTTTTAACGATATTTCGGAAAGACTTAGCAAAATTAATTTACATTCGGCTTTCACCCTCATTAGATATTGTTGTTTTGGGCCAAATTTTATGTATTTTCTCCGCTCTTCCCCTTTATGGAAGCAGTCACATCTTTTGGACAAAATTGATCAAATCATTCAAGATACACTAACATCTATCCTAAATGTGGCTCTGGATGACCGAGCGTGGCTGCAAGCCACTCTACCCATTCGCTTTGGTGGGCTCGGCATCCGCAAAATTTCTGATATAAGCCTACCAGCGTTCCTGTCATCGGTCAATAGTACTGTAATTTTAACCAAAAGTATTTTAACTCCATCTTTGGTTAGCAGTGAAGTGCCTTACTTGACCGAAGCAGTGAACGCCTGGAAAGTGGCTTGCCCGAATACGGCGTTGCCCGATAACTTATTTTCCCAAAGACAATGGGATGAGCCGCTCTGCAGGTTGGTACGGAATAACCTCTTAAATACGTCCACCAATACTGCGGAGCGTGCCCGCCTGTTGGCAGTGGGTGAATGGGAGTCGGGTCTTTGGCTACAGGCACTACCGTCACCCAACATAGGTACTATGCTGAGTGACAGTACTTTCCGTATCGCTACGTGTCTGCGTTTGGGTGCTCCTAGCGGAGCTCCACATCGGTGTCAATGCGGTGAAGCAGTCGACCGCCTCGGACACCATGGCCTGTCTTGCAGTAGGAGCGCTGGTCGGTTAGCACGGCATGCCAGCATTAATGACATCATCCGTCGGGCTCTTGTCACCGCCGGGGTGCCAGCTGTTTTAGAACCCAACGGCTTGGCACGCGACGATGGGAAGAGGCCAGATGGGATGACCATAATGCCTTGGAAGTTGGGTAGGCCTTTGGTGTGGGATGCAACATGTGTCGACACCCTTGCGCCATCCCATCTTTTTAGCACGGCGGGCTGCGCTGGGGCGGCCGCTGCAGGCGCAGAAAACCTCAAACGGCGCAAATATAACAACTTAATGGGGAGTTACATATTTGAGCCGTTTGGGGTTGAAACATTAGGGCCATGGGGTCCAAGTGCGCATCGAGTCTTTCGGGATATCAGTAAACAACTTGTCGACTGTTCACGTGACCAGAGGGCTGGACTTTTCTTCGGACAAAGAATCAGCATTGCGATTCAACGCGGCAATGCTGCCAGTGTTCTGGGCACTTTTGCCATTGACAGCGATGTGGATTATTTTTTTGATGCCCAATGATTATTTTTATTTTTTTATACGCATTTGTACATAATTTCTTGTTAATTAGTAAGTTATGTAAATATAGTATCAAAGCTTGTAAAAAAAAAAAAAAAAAATAAACCCCATGAGAAAATTAAAATATTGAAACTTAACAAAATAATTTTGTTTTAGTTCTGATAATGTTTCGAAATATCATTTTTCGGGATAATTCTATCTTTTTTGAAATAACATAGTCACAATGGCTAATAAGTTAATATTCAATGAATTATATCACTATCATTTGTACCTACTTTACATAATAAATAATAATATAAATTATTATAAAAGGTGGATTTTGTTTAACCTTTCGTAGTTTTAATTAGGAATTGTCTAGAGTGAAATGGTAAATGGTTTACCTACTTTACATGGAGCGACTGTATATCTGACTTTTACAACCCATTAACTGGGTATCACGACACCCCTTGGCAAGACTGCTTTAAAATTTCTGGATCCATAGGCTATCCATAACGACTTAACAGTTTGCGTGCGGAGCGCGGAGTAATCTCGCTGTGTTACGAATGGTCATCCATCCATGGGCCAGACTCGGCAAGCTTAACCTTGAAAATCAACCGTTGTGGCTTTATCATCCAGCCATAAGCTCCTAAAATCAGTTTACTGTACGACGGGTGAATATTTATGTATGTTTTACTGAGATGTACAGATATCTAGAATTCAATTGCTGGTTTGCAATTGCAAATTGTAAACCTTACACATATATAACTACTAGTTGACCTGCGCAACTTCGTCTGCGTCATTATTTTCATTACTGCTCCGCTCCTATTGATCTTCGCGTGATAATATAATTATAGCCTATAGCCTTCCTCGATAATAAAGACAACTAACACTGAAAGAATTTTTCAAATCGGACCGAAACGCGCTAATCTCGGGAACTACTTTCATGAGATTTGCGCGTTTAAGCAAACAAACAAACTCTTTAGCTTTATATATTAGTATAGATAACATTATGCAACTATGTGATCTATAATAATTTACGATTATGTCACAGACAGTTCTCGTGAGTTAATTCCTGCAATGACGATCATCAAGTGACGTCATCTGTCGTGATGGACCGTATTTATGTTCTCTGTGTGTTGTACGGGTTGATTAATTTTGACACGTGGCACGTGCCCAAAGTTAATCCGTTTGGACACGTGTTACCGCAGATGAAGACCAGCTACCCACAAAAGGAATGGACATCTGTCCTTGATGACTTCTGTGGCCTTAGTGCGAGTTTTCTAACGTTCTTGATCGCGTTAGCGTAAACGTCAACTTTTATTGAAGCTGAATAAGCGCCGTCTGGTGACAAAAGCTGAAAATTAGTTTTTTTTTTCATACAATTTGACATAAGCGAACGTTAACGTTAACGTGATCGAGTACGTTAAAAAACTCGCACTAAGCCCTCTGGTGGATGCATGTGATCCGGTTTAACTCGACTAGATAAACTAATCTTATTCATTTCGGACGGCTTTGCAAGGATTGCCCCAAAAGAGAGGTAAATAAGTATTTTTTCGGTTGGTACCTATTTAAAAAATATCATTTAAAAAAGAGATAAGAAAATCACAGTGCTAGTTCTAAAATGAAATGAACATGTAATGCAATTTGAATGATTAGTAGGAGATTTCAGTTTGTAACCACCTTTATGTGATACACAGGGATTTATCAAGGAAGGCTATAGGCTATATATCATCACGCTAAGACTAATAGGAGCGGAGCAGTAATAAAAATTGTGACGCAGACAAAGTTGCGCGGGTCAGCTAATAACATATAATTGTAATAACATCAAAAATGAAAGAATAATAAATATGTACTATAATCAAATCATTTTCTCTGAGGAATCTTAACAGCAATGGCGTATCAAAAATGGCAACGCCATTTCTGATACGTTAGATGATACAAAAACAAAACACGGCAAATAGGCGGTACGAAGTTCGCCGGGGCCACTACTTATTATTAAAAATACCAGTCACACTTCGTCTGTGATAACTCTTATCAAGTATTCGAGTAATTTAATAACCTAAATATTGATAACGGTTGTTAATTTTATCAGCACTATATTTATTTTCGGATCAGTTCCGACACATTAAAATGTCTGATGTAAATACAAAGCGGAAAACAAAAGCTATTCATTGAAAATGCCGCTGACCTCATTTACAAATGAGTTAATAAATACGTGAATATATGCAAGAAACGGGCGAAGCAATGAAAGCTATTTTGATGCAGACGAACGTACACGAAAATCCACGAATTCGCGCATACATTTAAAGTCGTCGCAGTCATAATAAACCACTGAAACTACGAGACTATCACGAAAACAAATTAACAGAGTGATCTACGTTTCGACTTGCGATTGTTATTCCTCATACTACAAAACGTCATCTTTCTGTCTGTCCGTTTGGGCACTATTATTACTTGAGATCCAATTATCCACGCATGATTAAATTCATATATGATTCAGAGTTCTCTGGCTAGGTTAAAGGTGTACCCAAAATAAAATTCGAATCATACTTTGTTTGGAAATTAGTGGTGCTTTGACAGATTTCGACAGCAATGCAGTTTTTAAAGATACGGGATTTGCTTTCAGATAGTGATGAGTAATGTTAAAACATCACTTCACTATCGCTACATCATACCGTTTACATGAGGTTTAAGTATTCATTCGTATTAATTCATTATAGTTTTGTGTAAATTGGCTAAAGTATGACGATGATGGTTGAAGATTTCGTGCTGAAGAAGCCGGGGCGGGATGCTTGTCATTACAATATTGTTTTACATACATAAAGGCAGCTTTACTGTTATTGTTATGTTAGGTTATTTGCAGCGAAGCTAATACTCTTGAAACACTTCACACTATCGGTGCCCATTACGACACCATTGGACTTGGTCATGATTCATACAATTATAGCCTCGTGTTACGTCACCGCGGTTTCATAGACATATGCATTTTTCTATACTCATTGCTTTTGAATGACTGACGAATTTTCCTCTTTGATTTTAGTTTGTTTTTTTTTTTTGTTATAAAATAAAAGGAAAAGAAAGAAAAACTTACTAAAATATACTACGATGGCAATCATATTCTCTTTTTTCAATATCGTGTGGTACTAAAGTATAAAGAAAAACCAAAAATTTAAATATTATTGTGAGAACAACTTCATTTCCTTTTAATAAACTGTACGTTTTCCTTGTTTTTGTTAAATCCCTTCAATATTTAAATATATTTAATAAAAACTTCTGAGAGCATTTCACCTGTTGCCCTTGTTAAGATCGAGCAAAATATGGTAAAAAATACGTTTCTAGTACAACCCGCTGACAGGGCGGATGGACAGCCGAGGGTTAGTAATAGGATTCCGTTGGACACACTCGGGTAATGGAATTTTTGGGTTCACTCACTGCAAAATTATTATGGCCAATAAAGGCGCTTGTAGTCTGGTACATTTTTTTTTTTTGCAAATTTATCACGTCTATCTTCATGAGTCTTATGGTATCATGAACGCCTTGCACATGACTTCATTTAAATAATACATGCCACTACACTTTAAATACCACAAAACCTAGCTGTTTGTCATCACGACAAATTAGGAACACTCGCTAAGTGTTTCATGGAAGCGAAACATCTTCCTGTTATAATGCTTCCTAATTCCAAGATCACTAAGATGATGAGCCAAGGCCATGTAAATGTTTACGATTACGTTTACTGGATGCATCTTTGATGTTCTCACAAGGTTCCCATCCGACTATGACGAGTGATCTCTTCGGTGAAGCGGAACATCTGTTTTGCTGTGCTTAAAGTACTGAGGGCCATTATTTATTAATTTTATACAAGACGTTTGCATTCGCAAACTCTCTAAAGACTTTATTTTCACACTTTTTTATAGATAACGATTTAGATGTTATTGCGAACGTTGTTTTAAAATTAGTAGAAATGGCCCTTTGGTCACACGCTACAAACTACCAACTTGCAAGCTGACATTCTTTTGTTTTCCATTATCTATATATACTATTTTATTCTTAAGATTCAAGCATTTGTATTTTTGTATGTAACGAATAAACTCAAAACTCCTGGACCGATTTGAAAAATTCTTTCAGCAATGTATAGCTACATTTTCAGGAAGTAACATTGGTTATATTTTATCCCCGTACTCCCACGGTAACAGGAACAACGCGGGTGAAACCGCGTGACGTCCGCTAGTATGTATATAGGTTAGCTTGTTTTTTGCCTCTTTAGTAGTTAGTAACATAAAGTGGTGGATACCGGGTGTTACGAATCTCCAAGCCTACAACCCTACTAATGTTGAAATATTTTTTTGCATTTGGTCACTCATGTTACAATGCAGCAAACAGCATAACACGACATCCTGCGGTATAGCTGACTCTGGAAAGTGTAAGCTGTGTCAGGTAAGGTATTAGAGCTGGATCGTGTTTTGTATTTGGAGACGACGAGTAAAAAGTGTTGTAGGTAATACTCAGATGCGAGTTCATGCGAGCTACTGACGGTCTCACATATGACAAGATAGGTACAGTTAAGCGGGGCTAGTAGCTGCACAGCATTAATGTACTGGATCTACAAATATATAGAAATACTGTGCGTCTATTCGCCTCTACGTCTTCAAAGACCAGGTATACAATTTACATTATCGTTTGCTCTGTTACAATGTTGTCAATTGACAAATGATTGGAATATTTAAATTATTGGCTCATTTTTAAGGGTTTTGGTTTTCCTTTATAATAACTATAATTTATTATATACCTTCTGAAATGAATATCAATCTGTGGGATAATGAGTATCATAGTTTTTTTTTTAATTTTTTTATTTGTGATGGGTTTGCTCTTGACTCTAGTCTATGTCAGAGATGACAGAGACAAAGTCTACGATGGAGCGAACCTACCCAGAAGGAGATAGTTCACTCAAACTTTGAAGAGATTAGGGTTGTGTTGAGAAAACATTAATTATTACTATAGATACATTACCAACAATAGTAGGTACATACCTGTCAATTATTTCTCAATTCAGGCGGCATGAATTTTGGCATTAGAGTAGGTAGGTTTATGTATTTAAGTGTCAATTGTGACGTGACCTTCATCACATAAGAAATACATACGTAGCGTAAATCTTACTTAAGTATTTACTAAGAACTTTGTGTTTGAACAAATATTATCACTATTATGACAATTAATTATGCTACCCTATTATGGTTTCGTTACTAAGTCAGAATTTCAAGTTATCCTCTGCCTTTTTTATGGGTATACTCTTTATACACAGAAATTCACAGGGTAAAAGGTAACAGGAATGACTCGGAGACGTTCATGACAGATTGGTTGGAGAGAGCAAAACACCGGGAAGAATGGAGGAATATTGGAGAGACCTTTGCCCAGTAGTGGGGCAACATAGGTTGATTTAAAAAAAATGGTGACGTTTCGCGTAAAGGGTATGCCTCACGCGCGCACGCAGTGTACGCTGTAGCCTTAGAATAATAACGGCTGTAGCTTTTGCATATATTATGTGACAATGGCATTCATAAGGTTAATAACATGTTCTAGTTTTCAATAGCCCGAATGATTCGCCATTAAAAAGCTTTATTTTATGTATGTATGCATATCTCATTTTGAATCTTTAAAACCTGAAATTGATAGCTTTGAATTCTAAAACCAAGGTTAATAACTTAAGCATTTCTAAATAAGAATCCACGTGTATATACAGTCTACACAAGATGTTGTTTTGTGGCGAGAAAACCAACAAAGTCAGTGGTCTAGGAATATTTAAATGACCTCATCTCCATCAACTACGTTTGTGTCACTTTTGACAGCGGCTATCATTGCCTATTAAGACAAAGGCTATTGTACAACGGCCGTTTGGACACACTACAATGTTCATTGAAGAGTTACTGACACTTAAACAGAACTCTCCAAAACGAAAACAGAAATGGATGTTAAACGTCAGCTTGATCTATTGTGCGGAAGAATTATAGGCTAATGTCGTATTTGATGGATGTTCTCGAATGTACTGTTTGCTTAACCAAAATAGGCATCTTTCCGATTTAAATAAGGTTGACACTGTTCCGAGGAGGAACTCGTGACTAAATACTAACGCGTCGATCTTCAAGGTTAAACTACCCTTTCCTAGGTCAGTCCCTGGATGGGTGACCATTCATTACACATCGAGAGTTGTCTCGATTCGAGACTCCACCATGCTAACTGTTGGTCACGGCTGACCTTTGAAGATATGCCAGTCGACACAGTAGGTAATCAGAAGCTATAAAAAACGAACACCTATTTTGCCACGGGATAACGCGAGTTACCCAGTTACTGGGTTATGGTGGTCTGAAGCAGTCACTCCATGTTAAATACTGGTACTCCGTTGCATTCCGTAAGAATGGAAGTAGACTCATTTAGGTACTGTCGTGAGGAAACTGGCATGTTCTAGAACCATAAGTTTGAACACGTGACCGTGACATCCACTCTGAGCCCGAATAGTTCATTACTGCCCACTCCTTTTAAAAAGGTAGACTATAATCAGGAAACATTACAGGCTCCTTATGCCTCCTTTAGGTACTGTTATACCACAGGAGTCGGTTTCAGGAGCAAAGGGTTCCAAAACTAATTCATTTTTTTGCATGTTATTTTAAAACTATAAACTTCTTATAGGTTTTCCTGTAAACTCTAGGTAAAGAGCCATTATCTGTTTTTTTTCCCAAAATATCAGGTTTAGCAGTTTCGGAGAACCTACTCGTATATTCAATTAACGTCTTTGTTGATCACACAGCTGTCCACTACCGAGGAGTAATTCATTACCAAGATTAATACCTGAGAGTTTGTATGAAGTACCGTGAGTAATAAACGCTCTAGAGCAAAAATTCAATTTTCGATAGGTTTATGATCACTAACATCAATCCGAGAGCTTAGTGTAAGTTTTTTAACGCACTTGATCGCGTCAACGTCGTTTACGTTGACGCGTCAAACTATAGAAAAAAAAGGTTATCCGTTATTGTAACCAGGCGGCGCTTATCCAGTGGCCTTAGTGTGAGTTTTTTAACGTTCTCGATCGCGTTAGCGTAAACGTCCTTTTGTATTGAAACTGGATAAGCGCCGTCTGGTGACAATAAAGGAAAACCTTTTTTTTTTCTATACAATTTGACATAAGCGAACGTTTACGTTAACGTGATCGAGTGCGTCAAAAAACTTACACTAAGCCCTCTGTTTCGATACAAATTGACGTTTACGCTAACGCGATCGAGAACGTTGAAAAACTCGCACTAAGGCCACAGATTGTCCACTCTCGTAGTCATGAATTAATTGTTTACGTAATTGTAAAATATAAATATTCATTCACCGGTCCTGTATTTTAAATATTTTGACTTTTGAAAATATTCCTTGTAAGGAAATACGGTGAAATACCCAAGTCAACCTCATATAGAATTACCTCATTTGTTAGGCATATCAATTTACACCAGTGTCCTAGACATTTACTTACTGTTGTGTTTGGTAATATCTGCTAATTGTAATGCAAATTAAATGAATAGATAGATATCTTGAAGTTATAGATACGATGAAGTAATTCTCATAAGTATGGATACTAATTTATTACAAGATTCGTTACTTGAAGTTCGACGATTATTGGTGGCAATGGCGCATAATATAAAACTTCTTAACTATCAGCAACTACGTAGGTACCTATCATACTTAACTAAACTCTAGATTTTTTTTGCTGAATGCTTTATTAAATAAAGCATTCAGCAAAAAAAATGTATAGTTTAGTCTATCATTCAAAACTAATGTCAAAACGATAAAATCAATATGATATATGAAATTTCATTTAATATCTTTGATAGAATGTCACTAATCTGGGGCCCAGTGTATCGAGGAGCAAAATGGCCTCAAAATTAGAAGTAACAGGTCTATATTATGAATGGGGAGAGTACCGGAAAATAACGGTGGGTCTAAATACACCTAGAGGGTTACGTTTCAAAATCATAATCAAAAACGAATGCAATTTATTTTTAATCATATTTACATTATTTTCTATATGACGGCACTGAGGAATTAATCAGGAATATCTTGGCTTCCACACTCATTGCTTTTGATGTGCCGTGCTTCACTGATGCTATCGATGACTAGAAACTCGCTTGCCCGAATACTGACCTACCTGACAAACCATTTTCCCAGAGGCGGTGGGACGAGCCGGTCTGCAGAGTAGTTCAGAATAACTTACTGTCCACGTCTGCTACTACTGCTGAGCGTGCGCGCCTGCTGGCTGTGGGAAAATGGGAGTCGGGTCTTTGGCTTCATGCACTACCGTCGTCGAACCTAGGCACTTTATTCGACGACACCACTTAGAAGTGACTTGTGAAGTTTTCAACAGCCTCGGGCACCACGGCCTTTCTTGTAGCCGCAGTGCAGGCCGTTTTACACGATGCGCTAATTTAAACGACATAATCCGACGAGCTCTAGTCATCATCGGCGTTCCAGCCGTTTTAGAGCCCAATTGCTTGGCACGTGACGATGGCAAAAGATTGGATGGCATGTCTTTGTTTCCTTTGAAGATGGGTAGGCCTTTAGTGTGGGATGCAATCTGTGTCGATATTCTTGCGCCATCCCATCCTCCTAGTTCATCGTGTTGTGTTGGCGCTACCGCTGCGGCTGCAGAAACCTCAAGCGGCGGAAATATAGTAACCTCATTGGTAACTATATTTTCGAGCCGTTTGGGGTTGAAACTCACAGCTTTTTCCCGTGACCCAAGAGCTGGCTTTTACTTTGGGCAAAGATTAAGCATTGCTATTCAACATGGCAATGCCGCCAGTCTCTTGGGCACATTACCAGCTGACAGCGTTGAGAATGAATTTTTTTATGCTATATTTTAGTTTTTTTTAGTTTAGTGTATTTGTTAATTATAGTTATTTAATTACAAATCATTTATTTAGTATTCTTTTTCGATAGATAGAAGTGGCACAATAAACTCATATAAACTTCTTTTTATTAAGTTTTAGTTGGGTGTTACTCTTGACTCTCGTGTAGGCCAGAGGTGACATACACAAAGTCAACGATATAATGGATGAAGGTATGAAATTCGATATAAGCATAAAGAGATTTTGATTTGTATTTCAGTACCTCATCCAAGACTTTATTACGCCAACGATCGCACTTGCCTATTCCGATCAGATTATCATAATCTCTATTACTAGACGAACTTTCTCTTTCTCTGAGATGACCTTGATAACGAGAATCGACTGTGGCGAAGCAATTATGTTATTCACAAAAAGAAAATACATAAACCCACGTTTTACTCCCAAGGAACCAACGTCGAAGTTACAAAAAGCCACATACTACAAACCTTACATACTCCTCTTGTTTCATTTACGTTCATACATGTAAACATAGGTACAGAGAAAAGATTATAAATGTTAAAGAGTATTTCTATTCGATTCATGAAAGAAGCCAGAACCTGGCCTCCACCTGGCCTTTTTAAAGCACAACAGTAAAGAATATCTCAATGTTCTTCAGTGGTGTGCTGAAATGACTTTTCTAACATGTGCCTTTTAAAAATATCTTATGGTACTCGCCGTTTATTCAACCTCTAAACATGACCTTTTTTCTCACTACACTAATTCATCAATAACGTTTTCTTGGATCATTCCTCAATTGATTAAGCAAGTAACTTATTTCCTGACCCAAAAATAGACATATACCTAAATGTAGCTGTTATATAGTGACGTCTATTGACGTTTCATCCATCAAGTTACATCTTTCAGATAAAATGTATTCTCATGTAGTAGGATATAAATAATGGCAGGCTTTCCGCGAACTAACAATAACTTTTCCAAATGACTGGCTAAATACTGATTTGTTATAAATCTGTAATACCTATAACACTTTAGGTCCCAAATATGGTTACATTCTATAAGTGACTTAGCGATTATTGAAAAGTAAAGAAAAATATGGGACTAACATTCGTTAGTGAGATATCTCGTGGTCAATCCTAAACATTTTGGGACCATTTGCTTTCCGGCTGTATTAAAACCTAATAGCCTGGCGTACCGGAAGAAGCAACTTTGGAATACCTCCTACTAGACGGACCGATGGTCTGGTGAGAGTCGCGGGTAGACGATGGATGCGAGATGCACAGAATTGGTTGTTGTGGCTACACTTGGGAAGCCTATTTGTAGCAGTGGATGTCTTTTGGCTGATATGATGATGAGCCTAGCACGTGACGATGGCAAGAGACCAATCGGCATGTCTTTTTTCTAAGAACTGCCCCGGTCTTGCCCCTTTGGACAATACAGACGTGATGCTATACGTTTTAACCCACGTTCCTTTGCATTCCTCCTATTATGGGACTACACAGTTTAGGAACCAACCAATCTTGTTGACTTGCTAATCCCTTTCCTAAGGCTTGAATACAATTCATTCTCATACAGCTCTGGGCAACACGGAAATTATTATAAAATAATAGTATTTTATAATAAACCTGGTTACGTAGGTTTTGTATGTGTGTATTTTGTTATCATCAATCTATACTAATAATACAGGAAAGACTTGTATTTTTGTATGTAACGAATAAACTACTGGACTGATTTGAAAATTTCTTTCGGCATTATCAGGGAGTAACATGGCTATATTTTATCCCCGTACTCCCACGAGAACTACGCGGGTGAAATCGCGTGACGTCCGCTAGTATTTTATAATAGAGAAGATGCAAATACAGAATTTATGAGAATGTTGTTCACAAAATGATAAAACAGTATAAAATAAAGGCCATTGCAACGTTTTTATTTTAGTTAATTTCGATTATGTAACAAAAATAATGAATTAAAGAACATGAAACGGAACGTATTTAAAAACAACAATCAGTGTTCAGTGACGTCACTGCTGTTATGACAACGAAAAGGCAACCTTATGTCTTTGAGTTCATGACAAGTGTCAGACAGGAGAGACTCAACTTTTTCGACAACAAAGAGACGAACCTTTTTCGGGCGAAATGTCAAACTGTCAGTTTAAAACCGCAATTTAGAAAATAAATTAAAGCGCTTCATTTTTTTTTTTATTTATGTATGGTATAATAAAATATTGCTTGTTCCTTATTACTTAAAAGCCTGCGCTGTCGGCAAATGGTATCTATATAGGTTTTTTCATTTCTAAAATGCTACTCTCGTTTTACTCCGCTCTATTTTAAATTGCTAAGTTTGCTCCATACAAAGTGAGATATTATCAGCATAAGCGCATCCCTGGCCAGTAGGGTGCGGAGCAGTACCAACAGTGTCCTGTCCATGGTAGCAGGTAGGCTGGACCTGTTACCTTGCAGCAGTTATGTCGCCAACTGTTTTTGTTTTTGTTCATGTTTTACTAACATAGTTAGTAAGTATATTTTTACTAACACTATGAGTCTTGTTACTTGTAATAAATAAATGATGTCTTGTTTAAATAAATAAAATAGCGGTTACTGTACCTAAAGACCTGCTCTTTTTCATGAAGTCAAACTCATAATGAAGAAGTACCCATATATATAGAAGTACGCAATACCAACCAATTATCTACTGAATAAATCAGCAGAAACTACTTACTTTGACTAGATAACAAACTTTGGGTAGCAAACTTAAGTTAAATAATTGATTTAGTTCTATGAAATTTTTGTCTCGATGTGACAGGCAGGCGGTGGTTGAAAATACAAATTCAAAGGGCAGTTTCTTTATTTATTTTGTCCAATCTGAAACTAGTTGCTAGAAATTTTTTAAGTATGTTTTACTCCACGCATGTTGCACCTGGAATACAACAGAAAATTGAGTAAAGCAATTTTTCTAGCTGAAAAACATTTCAACAATTTCAGTTAATTATTATAATATAATTATATTTATTACCGTACCAATTTAATGAACTTACTGTTATTTTTAAGTGTACTAACTTAATTTTAATACTAAATTTATAGTTCTTTTTAATATATTTTGTTGCAATTAAATGTAATGATTTATTGTTAAACCACAGATAGTGTATGTGGTGTTAGTCTATAAGTAATTTTTATAGTTATAAATGTAGGCATAACAAATAAACTTACTGTAAATGAGTTGTGTAAACAGTGGTTCGCTAACCACAATAAATAAAAATACTTTTACTATGTTATCAACGTACTCATATTGTAGTTTTCAACGACGATGTTTTTTAATTTTCCATTTTGTCAAGAATGAGGGCTTGTTTTACTGTCAGATAAGCACAATCCAAGAAAGAATCATAAATTTAAATGAAATTATCTGTCAGATGATTAGAAACTTAACTTTTCATGAGGAGTCTTGAAATAGCCCGTGACACAAAATGGAGCGATGCCATTTGCAGGAACACTAGAAAACATCCATTATTGAAAATCAAAAAGTTTTACAGATAGTTATAATCCCATATGTGGTCGTGGCCTGACGCGAAAACTTTACCAACATGTCGTGAGGTTTTCTCATAAGCAGTTACAGTCGTACGGCCACTGCCTCTGCCTTTTGCGGGCAGCGAGGCGACAGCGGGAGCGTCGCGGGAGCGGGAGCGGTTTCGAGAACGGGTCTACGTTGCCTGCCCCGCTCCCGCGCCGCGCCGCCGCCTCCGCTCTGCCCGCAAAACTCGAGGCAGTGGCCTTACGACTTTAATTAATTAACTAACTGAAGCCGGAAAAGAGTACATTAGAGGTAGTTTAAAAGTGGCGCCAGTGGCGGAAAGTTAACAGGGAATCGCCTGTGTGGGTGTGGTAAAATGAAGAGGAGGGAAAAAACACATGTAACTAGAAGAGACATGAATATAAATGTGGATGGATAGAGAAGGAGAGGAAGGCCAAAGAAAATATGGATGGATTGTATGAGGAGCGATATGAAAGAAAAGGGACTTAGTGATAGTTTCATGGCAGATAGGGCAGAGTGGAAAAAAAACGCGTTGCACTGAACCCAAGTAACATGGGATTAAGGCAGGAAGATGATGACGTAACTGAAGCCGAACTTACATTAATTTATTTAATTGTTGTAAGTGTACCGTACGTGTGTTTGATAAAAAGTGATTTTCCTGACCACGGTGCTCACTTTTTTTCCGGTTACCTCGGAAATTACAATTTCAGTTATGAAACTAATATAGGTGAAATACGAAAAAGGATGAATTCCATTCAACTATTTTTTGTAGCAAATCGGCCAATTGATATGGCCATTAACGGTCTACCTGATGTAGCCTATGGCAGGCGCCTAATAGATGTGCAATAACGGTCATTGACCCACATACATTTATTGACTTTCTTAATATCAAAAACAGAAATAAAAACATAAAGCTATCCTGAATCAACTTCTATCGTGACCCTTTGCGTTTTCTAGAGATGAAGATCATCTACACTAATATATGGGGATTGCTAATGCTTTGTGAAACTAGAAAGAGAATATCAGTAACAGGAAAGAAAATTAAAATCAAATAAAAAAATACAGGAAGAATAGGTATTTCTCTTTCTTATTATAGACGGAAGTGCTTTGTACCTACTCACAAGCGGTGGCTTACCGCAACGCGGTCGTGCTAAGATCTCTAGATTACTAAAACCCCAGACTGATGTCTGGGAGGAACTTTTATCCGAGTGGCAATGTAGGTGGGAAAATTCCATCAAAGGCCACCTCCACCAGTTTTTTCCATCTGTTCGTGAGCGACTGGACAGTACATGGCTGGAGGTGGATCACTGTGTTGCCCAATTTTTCACACGTCATGGCAACTTTAAGAGTAAATTATTTTCCTTTAAGCTTGTGGCCTCGCCTTTATGTCAATGTTCTACAGCTAACCATGAATACGAACAATCCGCAAATCACATCTTATGGGAGTGTAGTCTTTGGCAAACTGAACGCACTATTATGTTAGATAGTATTAAGTTTACATCTGGGGTAGTTTACTATACGGACCTTTTTGAAACCAGAACAAATTCCCGTGCGTTCAAGCAATTTTGCCATACCTATTACTGGAATCAAAAGTAGCTCACAATTTAGGACCCATTAGTTTATGTGGTAAGATATAATCCGTGGCGCTTGGCAACTGGGCTTAACCCAGTTGTATTTGCCCCTTGGTGCCTATTGGCCTAGTTCTATTCTGTCTCCTGCTTGATACGGAGGGAAATGGAAATTATATTTTTTGTTTCCTACTCCTCCGCTGTACTTTTCTGATTAATTTCGTTGCAGGATCTAAGACAGTTGAATCGTTTCTCGGGACTCGTCGGGTTTCATAGGCCCGGCGTTTTTCTGGTGGTCGCCACTGTTGATTCTGGCTTTCAGGAGTTGCAGTGGCTGGGAATGTGTGCTGGACTTGTCACAAGCGGTGGCATGGCCAAATGTCTGAACGTAACCGAAGCAAGAAGAGTAGATAAGGATGGTAGGGGGGAGGCAGAAACTTCAGAACGCAACCTTAGTAGGTTGCGTTCTGAAGTTTCTGACTACCCCCTCTGGCAAAAGGTGTTAGTATACACTATTTGTTAGGCAAGCTCTTTGAAAAGAAGCTCTATTGTTAAGTAGCTCATAGAGGCATAAGAGTTCAAGTCCCCCTAACGGTTATATTTAGCCACGTGACGTAAGCGTTTCATAAGTAGGGATAAGTAACTCGATACTGATGGGGAGCGAAGGTTGTATCTATTCAGCAGATGACGGTATAAAAGCAAATGGGGATAGATAGATAGTTGATTATTAGAATATATTTTATTGTATATAAAGCGTTACGAACAGCAAAGAAGAAGAAGCCTGCTTGTCGTAACCAGTGCGGCACCACGCTGTCAGGACTAAACATGCTGCTGCGTCCAGCAATATTTACGACGCTGTTGAGGAGATCGTGGAGTACATGAGAGTGAATACCTGCTGGACTTTGAGGGTCGAGAAGTTGGAGTCGCGCCACAACACAAACTTCAGGTCGTTTGTGGTGTGGGTTCCAACTCCCCATCTCGAGAAGTTCCTTAAAGCAGAGTTTGGGCCGAAGGGTGACATGTATCGACGTTTCCGCGGTCAGCTGCGCGACATCAGTCAGCGAAATACGATGCCGTTATTTCATGTGCAGTAGTTTATAGTGTGAATCAATTGTAATAATTATGTATTAATTTATTTATAGCTGTTATTGTTTTATGTTTACGAATTTTATTTATGGGCCCTAGATGCCTGAAGTAAACGATTCAATTAAAATTAAATTAAATTCACAATGGATGAGTTGTTACTTGACGTTGGTAACTCACATGTTCTACAACTTAAACCATATGCCCCGTTTTGTTGGGGTCCGCATCCCTACCACTTTATTTTCTTTGGAGCACGATCTTGTGTAGTGTCCTCAAGTCTTTTTTTAACCGTAAGTTTAATCCAAGAAAAAGAAGACCCACATACGTTTCGCTCACGAATCGCGGAAAATGGCATCTAACACATTAAAAAATCATTCAACCATGGTTACGTTACGTCATCAATGGGTGCCAGGAGTTGAGCGTTCACAACTCGAGAGTTGAGCAGATGGTGAGCTACCCAAAAGCATTTTGAGTGTAATTGTAGCAGTAACAAAACGGCCGTTATTTAAACGTCAACTATGTATAATTTTGAGTCAACAATGAAACCATATTTTCTGTACAAATATACTTAGTTAAGATGTTTGCATAAACATCACTAGATTGGTTCGTAAATGTAGTTATTGTCAATTTATCAGTTACTGTTAGTCTGCTGTAAGTATACCTACGTATAAGAAATAAAATCGGTTTGACCTTGAATTTGGTGTTACAACAACTCCGATGAGTCAGCACATTTTATTAGGAATTTTTCCTAATGTGAATCGATTGAAGTTAACTACATTCTTTGTTTGATTATGGTGTAACAGGTTGATTCTAATCTGAATTTGATCGCATTATTTACCAAAATATTTACGAGTAGGTATGAATTATCTATCAATAATTCATCCATATCGAGGAGCTCGTCGCCAATTTACACAAAACTTTAATGAATTAATACGAATGAATACTTAAACCTTCCTGAGGAGCTTGTGGCTAGATAACAAGTCGATCTTCAAGGTTAAGCAACGCTTGCCAAGGTTGGTGTGGATCTTAACGTACCGAGTTTCTTCCGTGCCTCGGAAAGTACGTTAAGCCGTTGCTCCCGGCTGTCATTTATAGATCTTTGGCAGTCGTTACGGATTGTCAGAAGCCAGTTAACTGACTCCAGTCTTGCCATGAAGTAACGTGTTACTCAGGTAATGGGTTGTAGAGGTCTAGTAGGCAGCCGCTCCGTGTAAAATACTGGTATTCAGCTAAATCCGGTATGACTGGAAGCCGACCCCAATATAGTTGGAAAAAGGCTAGGCAGATGATGATCGAGGAGCTCGTGGCTAGATAATTACAGTCGCACGGGTCGATCTTCAAGGTTAAGCAACGCTTGCCAAGGTTGGTCTGTAGATGGGTGACCACTTTAACTTACCGAGTTTCCTCCGTGCCTCGAAAAGCAAGTCAAACCGTTGATCCCGGCTGTCATTTGTAGATTTTTGGCAGTCGTTACGGACAGTCAGAAGCCAGTCAATCTGACTCCAGTCTTGCCATGAAGTACCGTGTCACCCAGTTAATGGATTCTGAAGGTCTGGTAGGCAGCCGCTCCACGTAAAATACTGGTATTCAGCTAAATCCGGCTTGACTGAAAGCCGTCCCCAATATAGTTGGAAAAAGGCTAGGCAGACGATGAATTATTCATCTATATCACTTGATCCATCCAAATATCTAAAAAAACTTATGAATACTTATCACAATATGGAATGGACAATAGTCAAACTAAGTAAAGTAATATCGGGACACTAATCTCTGACGCACTACTGCAGACCAAATATAAATAAATGAAAGGAAATCACCCAATAACGTCGCTCGTCAGCACTTAACAAACGACATAAAGAGGAGGAATATCCTAGTTTTTTTCGTTTACAGATTTACCTACACGTGTTTAGTATTAGACATTTCAAAAGATCCCAAGGTGTTTTACCTGATTAGAATTCATAAATTATGTATGTGCGACTTAGTATTACAACATAGATATTTTCATTAAAAAAAAATGTTCGTTAAAACCGGTTAAGATCTTAAGATTGAAGACTTATTATTAATCACTCGCAAAGCTGGCTTAACTTCAGAAATGTAAGGTTCAATTTATAATAATCATGGTAAAGTCAGGGCTATTTAATCATTTTGGGAGCAATAACCAGTAATTTGTTAAATTACAGTTTTCTAAAATGACGTTCACTAGGTGGCAGAAATGGGTTTTCTCATGATTCAAGTGGCAGAGATAAAGTCGACAATGGAGTCAGCTTCCCTAGAAGTGGCCTGTTCACTCTAACTTTGAACAGATTTAGATTGAATGTGTTCAGAAACACAGATGCAGGTAGTGAATGTCAGTCCTTTGCTGTGCGCATTATAAAAGACGTTTGAAAACGCTTAGTATGAATTGGTTAAATATCAAACAGGTAGGGATGGTAACTTGCAGTGCGTCTAGATGTCCGATGGTAGAAGGGGGCCGGTGGGATGAGGTCGTTGAGGTGAGGTTGTCGACGTCGTGAAGGTCCAGGCAACTGTCAAAACGTTTATGTTTTTAACCGACTTCAATAAAAGGTTCGGTTCTCAATTCGGCTATATTTATTTTTTTACCTCATAACCCCGTCATTTATGAACTGATTTGAAAAAGTTTTGTTTGATCTGAAAGGGTATATACTACACTTCCCGATTGGTTTTATTGTCACCGTATCAGAATTTGATGATGGGATCCCATGAAAATCGAGGGTAACCCTCAAATTTTATAGGCACATACAATGTTTTTCATTAACTTTCTAACGCAATTCAGATATTTGTGCCTGGTAATCATCATCTCATGTTGCTGAGCTGATGATGGAAGGTATAAATAAATTAGGATCTGATGATAAGCTCCCATGAAAAATGTTTGTTCAGCGATATTTTCGCCAATTAGCAGCCGATTGGGATGAGTCTTTTTTTGCTTGAAATAGTATTTTCCTGGACCGGTCCCGTTTCAATTTGGTGAAGATCTGACGAAGAACTTCGGAGGTAGGCATCGGAACTCTTCAATAAAAGATAGCAAAGGGATCGGGATTGCTGAAATCGCATGTTTTTTTAGTGTTTACACCAGTTCTTAACATAACATTGCGCCGGTACGCTGTTAATGGGTACGCAGGTAGGTACCACTAAAAAGTGAGAAATAAAAACGTTTTTACAAAAAATACAACCGACTTTCAAAAAAAAAAAAACACTACAAGGTACAAAATACCTTCGGAAGAAGGAAAAGAACTTTAATTTCGGAAGTCAAGTCAAAAAAACGAAAAAACTATCAAAAACACCGACTTCCGAAATTACAGTTCTTTTCTTTCTTCCGAAGTTATTTTGTACCTTGTAGTGTTTTGTTTTCTGACATTAGTTACCCCAACTTCATGTTTACATCATAAGTTCCCTTTACCTGTCGTCTCAGTCGGGTTATATGGTGGAGTGAATTTTCCTGAAAACTCTCATTCACAAGTTCTTCTTATCGTGTGAGCAGTTAGCGACCCCACATTCACTATGTTGAAACTATTTTAATTGTCACTTAGACAAAAAGGGCTTCTTATGTGAACAGTTACCTTTCTCTGACTGTATAGGCTCTACAATGAACATACGTAAATACCCAAATAAGGAAACTTCGAGTACCTACCTAACCAACGTTTTGAAAATTATTAGGTATACAGTGGTTTTCGATTCCTTTTCTACTAAGGAAAACTTCATAAGGATAACTCAACAGCCGTGGAGGTAATTCCCTGTGACATCAAGGACGTCACAACATGAACATCTAAGTTATGACTAACTACACACACACGCTGGGTAAAGGTACCTACTTTGTTCAAGGATATTATGTTTTTATTGAAACAGCTGAAAATAGCGTAGGCAGCAATTGATGAATGATTATGCACACGAATTAATTTATGCCAGACACGGGACGAGAATAAACATAGCATGCTTGTAAAAATAAATTCTACCCAAATAACGCAGGAAATATTTTGTGCGTTTTTTATTTTACGAATGACAAAACTTAAGCCACCTATTTCAACAAATTCATGTTGTCTTCTCTCAATAATTTCAGAATATCTCTCCGTTACATCATCCCATAGCTAAACAAAAATGTATGTCAATGACCTCCAAACTATTCGTATGGACGCGGGGACAAATTAACAGATCTAAATACACTTGCGAGCAAAGTAAGTGGCACAGTAAGATGACAAAATAATTCGACACATTAAATTCACTCACACGTTTGTGGAGGCGCCCTTATGTGTGTGCGTGAGTGAGCTTGTTGCTATGCTATTTCGATTTTTGGATACACGTGTGGCAGCCAGTCACTGACTCCCGCTTGGTCACTCACACATACATACCGTAACGGTATAAACAAACACACGGCTCCGTATTATCAATGAAACGTTTTATTTAAATAGTAAACTGACGTCTGACGTTACTTTTTATTCCATATTATGCTTTTAATTTTCTAATTCGCCATTATAATCCATGTAAAGGAAAACATACGATAAGATAAGTTTAATTTTCTTTACTTTCGTAATTTTTAATAACACTGAACTAATACTTGCAAAGATTTATTGTGTTATTAAAGTTTAGTGCTGTGCTTTAGATAAATGGCCCATGTTTTATGATAGAATATAAAGTTTTACATTCCTTGAACACTTTTGTGCATACATATACTTTCATATTATTCTACATAGGTACTTACTTATGTGCAAAAATATATTTGTAAACATGACTGCATTTCCACTGCGAGTTACAAAAAGCTATTTTCTAATGAAGCTGCCATTGTGAAATATTTCCAAACTACAATCGTACCATGTGCTTGCAGCTGTTCGGTATGTATTTGTGCAATTAACATAATACCGATAGATGAGAGAAATTCGTTTTTGAATTTCATGTTACACGATCCTCTAGTTGCGTTCGTGTGTCATGTCTAATATCTTCTGAAATGACATCATTGAATAGATTGTGTCATATTTATATTAATGCGATCGTTCAAGGCCGGCTCCAAACGACTGGCTGGAATGACTGGGGAGAAAGTATTATAATCGTATTACTTAATTAACTATAGGGGCAGAAGGCTGACGTCATTCATGTGCCATTTTGACGTACACTATATTATTAAGCATAAGATTTAGGTTAGAGCTCTCAACGTTGATGATACATTCGCGTACATATAACGAATGTATAGATTGAAGTATCTGAATGTATATTTGTTTTACAATTTACGAAATAACCTTCATCCGTCAAAGTGCGTCGTTTTTATTTTAATTAACGAGTTGTTGCATAGCCATTGTTTCGTTGACTAATCTTCGAACATTGTTGGAAATAGTGTGTAGTATGTAGAAAATGCTGTCACAATTTGGCCACACTATCTGTATTTATTACGCTAAGAATATATTTTATGCAAATGGTGGAGGATCGGATGTTATGGCTCAGGTGGGGGAAATTTCCCAGCAGTGGACTGTATTAGGCTGAGTTAGTTGATAGATGCTACTCATACTTATGTATTTTAAATGTGACAGATTGGTAAGTGTATGAATAGATGTTTATTACTCTTTCATGCACATACCACTGAGCCAAACTGAATTAATTTTTTACGGGGGCAAGTATCGCATTGAACTAAAAAAAAACACAGAAATTGGATCAGAAACCTCGGAGTAACTATACTAATATATGTATAAAGCTGAAGAGTTTGTTTGTTTGCTTTAACGCGCTAATCTCAGGAACTACTGGTCCGATTTTAAAAATCTTTCAGTGTTAGATAGCCCATTTATCATTATAGGAAGGCTAGAGGCTATACATCATTACGCTAAGACTAAGAGGAGCAGTAATAAAAATTGTGGCGCAGACAAAGTAGCGCGAGTCAACTAGTCGGTTGATAAAAAAAGATATACCAACCGAATTGAGAACCTCCTCTTTTTCTGGAAGTTGTTTAAAAATGATACAAATAAAGCTTATGGCCTGGATTAACACATAGAAATACTTTTTATCCCGGGAGTATGTTCCCTTGGGATGCTTCCTGACTTTTACGCAGACGAAGTAGCGGGCAGCAACTTGTTGCATAATAATTTATTATAAAATACAGTAACTGATGTGATGTGAAAAACATGTCATAAACGTAATGAGATCAATGATATACGTGGGATAAATTCTCCTATTTTTTCTACAATTCAAAACGTTTCAGACTAAAAATTTCCGACAGTTCTAGAACGTTCATTCGTTCTAGAAAAACAGTCGCCAGTCTGTTTCCATTGAATAGGTAATGATGCGTGTCCACAGTCAATTTGGTATAAACTTCGGTCATGGCTACTTTTATTGGACGAGTAAGTACCTATTTACTTTTCTATATTATAGTATGTAGTAGATAGGTTCATAGTACTTTGTTTTAGGGTTCGGCCTGTGCTGAAATGGCAAAAAAGGGCAATATATTTTTTACTATGTAATTATGATGACTGTCTGTCTGTCACATTCACAGCTGTTTATTTATCAATAGAAGGTACCAGAAGTCTGAACCAATTTCAGTTACTATATGTTTAGAACTAGCTTCTGCCAGTGGCTATAGTATTCCTTAGATAAAAAGTAACCTGTGTCCTTTCTCAGGCTCTAGACTACTTGTATACCAAATTTCATTTAAATCGGTCCAGTAGTCTTGGCTAAAAAGCGCGACAGATAGACAGAGTTACTGTCGCATTTATAATATTAAGTGAGGATTATATATGAGGAAGTAAAGATTAAGTAAATTAAGTAATAAGTATTAAGTAAGGATTGTTTTGATGAAATACACATATTTATAGGTATTTACCTTAGATTATATAATGTAAAGGTATTAGGTAACACATAGAATAAATGGACAAAAACAGATAGGTAAGTATATGATGTTTTCAGTAACGCGCCTCGAACTTTTCTTATAAATAATAATGTCTTTTAGCCTTTCCATGACTGCATACATTTCAGTATTTCCCATACGCTTAGTGGCTTAATTATCATCATTAAATACAACGTGTTCCTTTTGATATCCCATAACTTTAAGGTTATATTCCGTATGTAAAAGTAATACAAAATATTCTAGAACTAGTGTTCCAAAAATACTAATTTTGAAGATAGTACTAACACTAGACTCTCGTTATGTACTTATATCAATCTTCATTGAAAAGTACGAGCAAATCATTTTTAGGGTTCCGTACCCGAAGGGTAACCAACGGAACCGTATTAATAAGCCTTCGCTATCCGTCCGTCCGTCTGTCTGTCAGCGGGCTGTATCTCAAGAACCGTAATAGGTAGACAGTTGAAATTTTCACAGATTGTGTATTTCTATAAAAATTAAGGTTAATTGAACGGAACCCTTCGTCTGCGAGTCCGAATCGCACTTAGCCGATTTTTTATTCAAATCATTCACTCATATTTTAAGCTAAGCTAATGCGACGTTGTCAAATTTCACGTCAGGGTGTTTAATATAAATAATCGTGACTTTATCGAATTATTTATATTGTATGAAAAATGAAAAAAATATATTTAAAATATAATTAATGTTCCATGTGATTCATTCAAAAGACGACTTTGAACATCTTATAAGACACCTACTTCCCTATCTACCTACATTAATGAAGGCCTTAGGTAATGCGCAAGATAAGATAAAGTAAGTCTGGTGTCTGTACCTACCTATAACTAATAACTTCTTCTGGTTCTTATTACCAGGCAGTCAATATTAGCTATAGTAAAACAATACATTGTCGTTAGTGCCTATTCTTAGTGTATTGTTTACATGCATTGAATGAATCGTTGGTACAGTGAAGCCAAGTGGCACAGCTGACGGACCGTCTCACAGTTGACGATTTTTCATACATCGAATCGCCACGATAATATCGCCGTGTAGAGACACGTTTATAGAGTTGTTATAGAAATACGTGGCACGGACGATAATATTGCCGCGGTTCTCTCGCTCGTGGAGACGGCCCTTTGACTTTGTTTTCGAGGTGATTGGTTCTTTCAATAGAATGATGGTAATCCAGATGTTAATGGCAATTTAATGGTTAGCCCATATATGGCTTGGCGCGAAGCAAAATGCATGATGGTGAAATACAAAGATAGGCATAAAACAATAAGCAATTTGGCAAGTTTCTAACCGTAGGGTTTATGCCTTTGCAGAAACTATTATAAATAGTCACCGCGGCCCTTGAACGCAAACGGCGTTAGGATTATTTAGTCGGAGTGCTATTCTGTAACACCATTTTCGAGTCTCGACAGCGGAATCCGAGGTGAGTATAAACATTAGACCTTTATGTTGTGCGTCATAAAGTTCGAAATGGTAACTTACAGAATAGACTAGCTGCTCCGCCCAGAGCAGAAGGAGTCATTTAATGATACCCATCCTTAAAAACTACTTACGCATGTTATTTTTGTATTTTGTTTGCAAAATAAAATCCTTAATAGATCTGAGTTAACAATTATGAAATATTTTATTTTAATAATATGTTCGAAGGGACGAAGTGATAAAGATCGTAATTTTAAAGAAAATTCCGATCTGACCAGTGACGTCAAAAGCTGTGACGGCCTTACAGCTGCCCTCGAATACGGCATTTTCATGAAATGGACAGATAAAGGAGTATTCGTTTAGAATTAAAAAGGTAAAACCGTATGAGATATTCATTCGGTTTTTCGAACAATTTTAATTGTTTAACTGCAAGTTTTATACATTTTTCGATAAACTGGTTGGATAATAAAGTTTCATACATATTACTTACTAGTTGACCCACGCAACTTCGTCTGCGTTACAATTTTCATTACTGGTCCACTTCTATTGGTCTTAGTGTGATGATATATAATGGGCTATCTAACACTGAAATAATTTTTCAAATCGGACCAGTAGTTCCTGAGATTAGCGCGTTCAAGTAAACAAACAAACTCTTCAGCTTTATATATTAGTATAGATTAAAAAACATACCTACCCACCCATTACCTACTCTGAAGATGCCTCTGCCTATCCTATTGAGTAACACAAGCGTGATAATCTGTTTATGTAACCATGCTTTTGAAACGTGTCTGTAATATAGCAAAATAGTGTTTCGCTTTAACGAACCTGCGGGAAGTGGAATGCTGGTTTTTTTCCATGATCGGACAAGCCGTTAAAGAGTAAATTCCTAATAGTGCTGATACCGGTTTTTAGTCAACACCGAAGCCCGTAGTTACTGGGTGTTTAGGTTATTTAATTTAACCTGAAGTTTGGTTTTCCTCATTTTTTAACCCCTGATGCAAAAAAGTGTGTCTGTATGTCTGTGACACTGTAGCTCTTAAACGGGTAAACCAATTTAACGCGTTTTTTTTGCAAACATATTCGAATGCTTACTTAACATAGCTGGGTAAATATTCAAAAATAAGTAACTTCTTTTCCACCTACAAGTACCTAGACGATAACAATATAGTGCATAGTAAAATCAATGAACAATATACAAACTAACGACCCATCAACAATGTAAATCAACACATACATAAGCTGCAAGTTTTTCGCCGGTTATCACGTAATCATATATTTTATAGTAGGTACTTACATTCTCGTACAGTGAGATAAATTCAGCTATTCCCGGTATTGTTTAGTTAGTTGACTTATTTGGCACTTGATCAACGACAAAATAAAAACTACATATAATCAAAAGCCAGCGAAACAAATCAATACGGAAAAGTAAAAAATAAAAAAGTAAGTAAGTTAAAAATCATTCAAATAACGAATATGTAAAAAAATAACATTACCAACATTCCACAACACATAAACACATCAACATAGATCATAGTTTTGTAGGAGTAACAAGTTCTTACTGTATCGCCCACGACACGAGATCTCGTAACCGAGCGTTGCGACAGAAAAAAGAGAAAGCTTATCAAATATCTACGACTCTGCGTTAATTCCAACGATTCGTACGATGGCCCTGAGGACCGTCATGCCCTACGAACAACCATTCGTAGAACGAGGCGTTGCGAGTTGTAAAATTCTTGTTTCAGATAAAGAATGAGTGAGTATGCCGCAATTATTCAAAGCACCTACATATTTGTAATATTTAAAGCGTTTTGTGATGCTTATGACATAATAACAATGATAAATTATTGACGTTTTGTTTTTGTATAAACATTTTAGATTTTTATTCGTTTTCAGCTATAAGTGGGAAATGATGTCACTGCAAAGTTGCTCAACAGTTCGATGATGCGGACTCAATAGAATGATGTAGAACTTCATAAATCACAGATTGTAACATCTAGAACTATCTAACTATCGTACTCACAGAACAGTTGGGGTACTGTTTACTAGAGGCGGTGAACGGACTACTAATGAATGCTTAGTTAATATTACCAAGTTCTCAGTCAATGCACAACAAATCTGTCGCTCTGGTAAATATGAGATGTCAGGCGTAATGTTCCACAGTTACGGCCAAGTAATGCAAGGGCCACTTCACTATGCGAGTCACGCTTTTTGAGAATCGAACCCTAGACCTCAACCGCGACTTGGAGGTACAAAGCGATAGTAACCAAAATACGGTCACTTTTATTTTTCTCATCTTCGCGTTAAGATGTAAACACCCGAATTCTCAGAAAATAAAAAGACAGTTTGAAATTTTGCCAAATAAATAGAAAATCTATCACACACAGATGGGTCACAAAGCTTAACACTAACTTAGAAGTACGTATAATGGCCTTGACACACTAGGTAGGTACCTGAAAAGCGGCGTCTCTGCGATTATTTACATTCACTGTAAACAGAAAACTGCATTGAAGCAAAAAGTTCCTTGAGCGATACGGTGGCACGAGTTTTAACACTGGCTTGACAAATCTAGAGTGACCTTGTCGCTTTTTGCGGGACGAAAAGCTAGGTTATTTCACGTTTTCACAATCGGCGCACAATTGAGCGGTAGCGACACGTGGTGTGGTGCGGTACAGGCGGCGCGCGCGGCGTTCTATGGTGGACTGCTCAACACCACGGACGGATGGGATGGGGTCGGGGCCGGCCGGCCAAACACTGCACTACCTATTCCACTTGTATGTCTCCGCCACGACACAAACTCGACGATCATTCCAACGATACTTCCCGAGATATATTCGTTTCTTGCTCCGGTTAAATATGCTAATAAAACTTGAATTATATGTAGGTTTTCTATTGTGTGACTTTAAAACATTGTGTGTTGTTGTTCTAATTTTTTTTTGTTAAGTATAGTTTTAGTGAATTGTATTTTATATATTTTATTTTTATATATAGACTTTTTTTTTATTTCTGTCGTGCTTTTGTACTTATATCGAGCTTTTCAGTGGTTCAGGTTCAGGAGTTTTCATATTTTTTCTTGCAAGATTTTTTTATCGTAGGATATCATGGTGTTGGTTGGTCTCAGTTGCGTCAGAGCCGACACGATGCGTCATCGTGGCGGCAGCGGGGCGCGACCCACGCGCCTCGCGACGCTCTCCGCCGTCGCGTCGCTCTCGCTAGCTCGTCGCTCGGTGTTCACTGGCTCATCCATCGCACACACATCACACTACTTGCGCTACGTAGGTAATTTTCCTCGCACGTGTCTGACACACTTTATATTATTTTGGTGGCCGGCGTTTAGATGCGGCGCGAATTTGACTTTTATGAGCGTCAAATATATTTATCTGAAAACTGTATTTTAGATTTTTTATTTTATTGTGGATAACGAATTGGCATTATTTTTATAGATAGATAAATCTTTTTTCGTCTTGAATAGTTACTGGCTTCTTGCTGCAATACCATCACATCTGCCCATTACGTAATTTTGATCACGAAAAATTACACCTATGGCAACAAAACGTAAATAAATGCCAGCACTCTGCCACTCCCCACATAAATTTTCAAAACCAACTGTTGCTACGGAATATTAATTAACTGATGGCCGAAAGCTGTTATACGCATACGTTTGCCTCCAATTTAATACTGAGATGAGTTTTACGAAAACCACGAGGAATCACCATTTCATTTCAGAAAGAAGATTCTCGATCACACAGCTTGAAAAATCCATTCCCTACCAAACTTCAACCTTGGACAAAGTATTATGTTTATTATGCTTCATTTGAAGGCCGTAAATAACACCTACTGTTTGTTTTTTTTTTTGCTGAATATTGGACACTACTTTTTCCGGCGGCTTCATTTCAGATGTTCAGATAGGAATCGTGTATTTTTGAGCTAAAAAGCTTATGTCACTTAGTAACAGCGTACCTTCCATTTAGTGAGAGCACGATATTTGACTGCAAAAAAATGTTCATTAATGACGTTTATTTCAGAAGTTACTAAACTAGTACCTACGACTTGTGAAGAAATAAATAAAATCGATAGAAGAACAGACAAGTCACACGCTTTTGAAGTTATTCTTTCATCCTTGTTCCGAAAAACGTCGTTTGTCTGGATGGCGCAAATTCACTAAGACGTAACTTGCGAGCGACGTCATACGATATTAGCCCTGTCTTTGTTTATCAGACTCTAACTGACTAAAACCCATCCGTGTTTTCTCCTAATTTCTTTTACATTTCAGAGCCGCGGTGATTGTTTCGAACAAAATCCGCAACCTTGGCAAGACAACTACCATATTGTCGTTATTGGATACCTATTTACTGTCAAACATACAGTTTTACGATTTATGATATTACTAGCCTTTGCCTATATATATATATTAAATCCTGGTTTTTTGTTCCTGTTGTATATTCAAGAATTCCTCTCTTAGTGCTCTTCTACACTCCCCAAGGCAGACGGTCTACGACCGGTAGTTTCAGCTGTGCGTTTTCTATCAGTCACTCAGTCATACTTCTATATCTATATCTATACTAATATATAAAGCTGAAGAGTTTGTTTGTTTGTTTGAACGTGATAATCTCAGGAAATACTGGTCCGTTTTGAAAAGTTCTTTCAGTGTTAGATAGCCCATTTATCGGGAAAGGCTATAGACTATATATCATCAAGCTAAGACCAATAGGAGCGGAACAGAGGAAGTAGCGTGTGTCAATTAGTTTATATAAATATATTGATTAGTTCACATTAGCCGCAGTGTAAGCTGTGCAGCCAATCAGTCATGCGACTAATGAGTTTGCAAGCGACCTTTCTATTACGGGTATTATAAACCTCATTCACTGCTTATGGTTTACCAATCTACGAGTAAATGTTGCTTAAAATAAATAGTTGAAATAGCAACTGTGGCTTTTAGGTACGATACCCACGGTAAATAACGACTCGGTTTCCACAAAAATTACAAAGTTGGGAACATTTTACACGGGATTTGGGTAAAAAGACGTAAACAAAACGTCTGTCTACCCAACAGGACAAATGGCGTTAAATTATTTAACTAGATAACTCGCGCAACTTCGTCTGCGTCACATTTTTCATTAATGCTCCTCTCCGCTGTAGCAAGATTTTATATAGCCTAAGCCTTCCGCGATAAATAGGCTATTCAACACTAAAATACTTATTTTTTTCAATTCCACCACCAATTCCTGAGGTTAGCGTTTTCAAACAAACCAAAAACAATCAAACAAACTCTTCAGCTTTATAATAATGGTATAGATGTTATTTCCTGTAGGTACACGGCAATTAATATCTATCCGGAAATATTGATTTTTGGTAAGCAGGACGTATTCAATTATTGATATTTTCCCTATAGGAAAACGTTTCGTAAAATCTACGTATACGTAAGTTTAATAAATTTATAAAAAATAATACTAATTTAAAACAAAACTTCTTTTTCCTATAATACATTCAGTCAAAAAAGTATCGGGAATGGATGATTTGTTTATGGTTCCAAATTCAAAATTTTGTTTTTTTTTGTAGTTGTTAGATTGGCACAACTGTTTTCCATTTTGGCGCGGAGTTTGAGTTGCATCTGTTATTTATATTAAATACAGTGCTGGTTTTAGTAATATCATATATAGTGTGTATTGCGAATTTCATAATGGACAAAAATATCGAACAAAGAGTTTGTCTTAAATTTTGCATCGCCAATGGAATTTCGTGTTCGGAGTCACTGAAAATGTTACAGAAGGCTTACGGTGAATCGACTTTATCAAAAACTCGTGCTTATGAGTGGTTCAAAGCGTTCAAAAGCGGTCGAGATGTGATGGAAGATTTGCCTCGCTCTGGTAGGCCGTCAACGTCTGCAATTGAAGTTAACATCGCAAAAGTGAAGGAAATAGTGACTGAAAATCCCCATTCAACTCTGAGAGAGATAGCCGCCGAACTTTCTGTATCTCACGAGTCGATCCCTACCATTTTAACTAATCATTTGGGTATGAAACATGTTGCTGCTCGGCTAGTCCCAAAAGATCTGAATTTTCTCCAAAAACTCAATCGCATGAAAGTCGCTGAGGACATGCTAGAACGAGTCAGTTTGGACCCAACATTCATGAAACGCATTGTTACTGGTGACGAGACGTGAGTTTACGAGTTTGACATGCAAACTAGTCAACAAGCTTCGGAGTGGCGCCTTCCAACTGAACCGAAACCGAAAAAACCACGCCAAAGTCGATCAAAAGTCAAAGTCATGTTGACTGTTTTCTTTGACTATCGCGGTGTTGTGCACTCTGAATTCTTACCGGAAGGTCTAACGGTAAATAAAGAATATTATTTGAGCGTTATGCGGCGTTTAAGAGAGCAAATTCGACGTAAAAGGCCAGATTTGTGGAAAAAAAATTCTTGGAATTTGCACCACGACAATGCGCCTTCACACAAGGCTATCATTGTGAACGAATTTTTAACCAAACACTCAACAAATACCATCCAGCAACCACCATATTCACCAGATATGGCTCCTGCTGACTTTTTTCTCTTTCCTAAACTCAAATTACCACTTCGTGGCACCCGTTTTCAATCGATAGAAGACATAAAGGAGAATTCGCGGCGAGAACTAAACTCAATTCCGGAAGCAGCGTTTAAAAAATGTTTTGATGAATGGATTATTCGTTGGCGCAAGTGTATCGTTTCTAAAGGAGCATACTTTGAAGGTAATAAAATAAATTTGGATGAATAACAGACATTTTATGTATTATTGATCTTTTCCCGGTACTTTCTTGACAGAGTAGTATGTAAGCATAGAACTGTTTTTCCTTTATTCAAAAAATTTTTAGCTCAGCCGTTTGTCAGTTGCAGGTTTATTGCAATACCGGAGAAACTAAACTGAATAGAACGGCATCAAGCAATTTTTACTTTAGATATTTAAGTGTTACGTGGTGGAAAAATCTGTACACGCAACCCCATAATTTAAAAAAAATAATAAATTAACGAGGTGTAACCACATCTTGTCATAAATTCGATTCTGCAGGAACAGCCTTATCTAATTATCCAGGCAGTTAAGAATTCCAGAAGCTAGCACCTAATAACACTACTCCGGGAATCGAACCCAGGACCAACAGACCTTTAACCACACCAGACCAACGAGGCAACAAGAACAAATGTGTACATTGATCAATTACGAATCATAGAACCATTTTGTGAATTATGGATGATCGATAAACAGATCTTGCCACTCTAACACCGGTTCCCGTTCATTTTCCAGTCGGAAATGAATGCAGTTTCAAGTATAAAGTTAGGGTCTTGACTTCTTGAGACTAAAATAACTATTTCCAAGCCTAGAAAAAAAAACACATTAAGTAAGTTAACTGCCACACATCACTGTCAGATTGATGACCAATGGGGTAGCCATGTTCTTGAGTGAAGACATCGTGTAAATATAGTGTGCATCGAAAAACCAGCGTCTGGCAACATCAGAATTTGTTTTAAATGTAGGTATTCGAAAAAATGAACATCTACTTTAGGAGAACCTAGCACATCCGAGGTGAGGTGCACATTTTCGAGCTCGCGTCGGTCGGCTATATCCGTCATCTTCAGTTGTCAAGCTTTTCAGCATAAATCGCCAGAGTTATTTATATACCTTTGTGAATGGGATAGAAAAACTGTCCTATTCGAGGCGGAGTATTGAAGATGTAACCCCCTGAAATTAGTCCTGCCGGCGCCCATGCTGCTAGGTACCTTTACCTAGTAGTCCGGGGAATACGGAGTGTTATGTCGGACTCCTACTGACTACCCATAGTTCATACCGCTACCATATATCGGTAGCCCGGGATACAACTAAATTCAGACATTCATTCATTGTATGGTGCAAAGCTTCCGCTAGGTAAGTGGGTACTCGAAACTGTCAAATTTTCCCAGTCAATCTTGAACCCTAATGCTTTGGCAGTAAAGTATCCGCATCCGTAAGTTTTAACAGAGTGGTAACTGGTGATTACGTACCTAATCCATGGTATTCGCCATTTTTCCGCGGGAATGAATCCGGAAAATTCCATAAAACTAAAAATTCAGTCCAATTTTAGTTTCGGACTACTAGGTAAAGGTACCAAAAAAGTTCTAAACGGTTACCAAAACAGATAAATGGTCACCAAATAATATTCGAGAAGTAGCGCTCGCCGGCCGCTGCCGCAGCACCGCTCGCTTTGCTCGCTCGGCTCGCGCGCGGTTGGTCACAATTCTAACCTAACCTATTTTATCCAGTTTGTAACCCCAAGCCTACATTCTATGGCAATCACAGTTGAGTTGGATAGAATTTGGTGACCATTGATCCATTTTGGTGCCTAGGCTTAGAGTCTTAAAAATATTATTTTTGGTGACCGTCTAAATTATACCCTTTAGTTTCCAACAACTGCGCCTTTTCCACGTAATCGTGTCTGAGTTTAATGGAACTAGCCGATAGTCAGTTTCATTAAAACAGAGTGAATTAGTAATGAAAACCACACACAATTTTTACCGTCATTTACATTCTACAAAATTCTAGTTTGCCTGACTCATAAGTAGGTATTAGGGATTGCTTTCACAAGGACGTCACCACGTCACGCTTACGGGAATTTTATTGAGTCCTCAAAGATAACTCGAGGTAAGTTGCTTTGAGATTCACACAATCCAATTTTAAGAAATAGGTATATTGTACGAGCAGCATCAAAAATACCTTAGATTAAAGAAAAGATCTTAGATTGATAACTCAAGTCGTTGCATAGAAAAATGTTGAATTTTCAGTCACGTCAAGTTGCTCCTATAAATCTAAATACTTCAAGGATATATCCCTGCTTACTTTTGAAGGAAGCTTACTTACTGAAAATTCTATACAACTATAGTGTTTGCATGAATTTTTAAAGTATTTAAATGACCTTGTTCACTGGAGTTAACAAGGTGTGACATAACGTTTGCTTAAAACTGGAATTCAGTACTTACTTACACAGTATAATGTACACAGTACACACAAGGTTACTAACGTCAAAAACTTACCTAGGCATTAACACGGATACGTTACACTACACAAACGTAGGTAATCCACAGCACAAAACTAATGACTTTCTCGTAAACTTTATTGATGCTATTGTAACGGCTTTTTGTGTAATTTCTAGATGTTATTAGGTGCTGGAAGGTCGTTTAAACCATTACCTATACAGGCTTGAGTTCATGGCCGAAAGCTACTGAAAGTACCTTATTCATTGCTCGAAAACCTACCTAAATATTAGGACATAGGTATTAGCAATTTTCCACTACAATGTCTAGAATTTTGCTGAACTGGACCTATTTCATGCAATCATGAGGCACATTATGTTATTGTTTCATTTTAATTGGTGTATTTTATACAAAGAATAAAAAGAATTATCAAAAGAAGTTTGGAACACTTACATAAAACCATGTAGATCATGCTGTTAAACCAATTATGATTTGCTTCTTTTGATAATTCTTTTTATTCTTTGTATAAAATACACCAATTACCCAAAGGTCGATAATGCAATATTTATCGCCGGGTAGGTACTGTACGAGAGTATTTATCATTGAGTGACCTGAGTGGTCTTATTCGTGACCAAATTCATTTGAGCCAATTTTTACCTGTAATCTGATAATCGAATGTGACTCATGTCACGTATTGATTGCAAGTTTGTTTACTAATATTGATTAGTCATATGTAAACAGTAATATAAGTAGTGATTATGAATTTAGCATTAGGTACCGCCTTGTTATGAGTAGATATAGTTAAATAGTGAATTTGATAAAAATGAATCGAAATTAGGTAACCTATTCATTTCAATCTAAATGAAAGTGAGTCATATTGTTTCCATCAAATTACTGCTTTTTCATGTTTTTATTTGTCATACACACTTAACTAACAAATGAAAGATACATAGTATGACATTACCATTAGTGGGATGATTGATTTAATTTTGTGCCCATACTAGGTCAGAAATACCTATTTTTTACAACAGCGAAAAAAGAAGTAAATGTTTTACCTTACCTTATTTATTTACCATTTAAAAAAAAATTGACTTTGTCAAAAAACCCGACCAAAAAAGCGACTTTTTCGAACTTTTTAGTTGGTGTTAAGTCGGGTTTTTTGAAAAAGACAATTTTTTTAACTTTTATTTTTTTTAGTTTTAACTTAGGACACAGGAAACTTGAGGGCACTCCGACACAGATAGGTTAGGATCGAATGAGATAGCGGGAGCTAAAGTGAGCGAGCGAACTAAGCTTCCGTCATCATTCGATTGCGGAATTAGTTCGAAAGAGTAACCGCGGTCCTGGAACACAAAGGTCATTAGGAGGAACACGGATCAGGGGTTCAAGTCAGTAAGTCTGGTTTCCGTGGTAAGTAGGTCTTCCAAAAGATGATGATGACGATGACTATTCTAACGGCTTTTTGTGTAATTTCTAGATGTTATTAAGAGCTGGAAGGTCGTTTAAACCATTACACGGGCTTGAGTTCATGGCCGAAAGCTACTGGAAGTGCCTTATTCATTGCTCGAAAACCTAAATATTAGGACATAGGTATTAGTAATTTTCCACTGATGAATTTACAATGTCTAGCATTTTGCTGAACTGGACCTATTTGATGCAATCATGAGGAACATTATGTTATTGTTTCATTTTAATATGAAGTTTCCTTGTATTTGTTCCTGCATTATTTGGATCTGTTTGTGGCAAAAAGGAGTATATATATTTTATTTCTTTCTGTTTCCACGGACTAGGATTCGTTTCCACCATAGATGTGCGAATTGAGTGCTGAAGGAAGAAGATGTAGCGGAGCTGTATAACGGTTTGAATTTCCACCAAGGGTGTACGAGAGTACCCATCATTGAGTGACCTGAGTGGTCTTATCCGTGACCAAAATCATTTGAGCTAATTTTAACCTGTAATTCTGATAATCGAATGTGACTCATGTCACGTACATTGATTCTGCGAGTTTGTTTACTAATATTGATTAGTCATATGTAAACAGTAATATAAGTAGTGATTATGAATTTAGCATCAGGTACCGCCTTGTTATGAGTAGATATAGTTAAATAGTGAATTTTGATAAAAAAATATCAAAATTTAGTCATCTATTAACAGCGCAATCTACATGAAAGTGAGTCATATTGTTTCCATGAAATAACTGTATTTTCATGTTATTATGCATCATACACACTTAACTAACAAATGAAAGATACATAGTATGACATTACCATTAGTGGGATGATTAATTTAATTTTGTGCCCATACTAGGTTAAAAATACCTATTTTTTACAAATATTTTACAACAGCGAAAAAAGAAGTAAAAGTTTTACCTTACCTTATTTATTTACCATTTAAAAAAAAAATAGACTGTCAAAAAACCCGACCAAAAAAGCGACTTTCTCGAACTTTTTAGTTGGTTTTAAGAGTCGGGTTTTTTGAAAAAGTCTATTTTATTAACTTTTTTTTTTATGCTGATGTTGAATGATGATGATGATGACGATGATGACGATGATGATGATTTTGATGATGATGATGATGGCCTTCGTGGTTATTTTTTTTAAACCACTCGAAATTAGGAGCTGCGTTGCAGCTGGATGTGGACAGACTATAACTGCGTTAAGTCATTCGCAAGTTAATGCAGCACAGACTATGGGTGTCTGTGTTGCAGCCGGGTTTGGACAGACTGTAACTGCTTTAAGCCATCCGCAACATACTGCAGCACAGACTATGGGTGTCTGTGTAGCCACCTTTGCATTTACGCGTCCCGAACCCGAACTAAGAATGAATGACAACACAGTTTGTCAGTAACTGTCTAACAGTCACATCTTAAGTTTTGTCCGTTTCGGTTATTTGTCGGATCTTAAAACCGAATGCACGTGTGAACTCATTCATATAAATTGTATTGTGACTAAACGGTTTCCTGTAAAAATCAGATCCGGCTAAGAAATTTATGTCGTCGTGTAAACGTAGCATTTCTGCCGCCCATACGTCTTTCCTGTCCCAGCTATCGTCTTTTACACACATTTCCGGTTGCGTATTCGGTATTCTATAAAATACCTAGGCAAAGTATAAAATGAATAATATTTCATACATTACCTGAATGTTTTAGATATTCTATACAAAACCTAGGTATTCTATAGAATACCGGATTATACAGATTGCCGGTAACACATACACAGTGTGTAACTCTCACAGTTAATACGTTTATACGACACCCCTCAAACTAAAGTCCATCGAGTCGTTCAAGCTGCAGAGCGTGCCAAACATTTGAATTTGGCGCCAAAAATCCGCGATTTTGTTTTTTTTTTTATTTTGATGTATCCAGTGTCACTCTCAAGATAAATACGAATCTAACAACACCTCTCAAGCTAAAATCCATTGAGCTGTTTAGGCTAGGTGGCTGACAGAGTGAATAGATTCGGACTGCTGAAGACCGAGATGGTTGTTGGCGCTCTTGAGGCTTACGTTCAGCAATGAACGGCAATTGGCTTTCTGATTAGATGACTGTTAAAGAAAGCAAGGTAGGTAGGGAAAAAATCATAATTAGGTGCAGCGCAGATGACAGACTATCCGTGACGCACTTTTTAGTCTGCGAAAATAGAACCAATCAAACCAATCATAATATGCAGTAACGTAATACAATTTTGTGCGCCACAGTCTCTCGATCGCACAAAAAGTGTATCATCTGCGCTGCATCGTAAGTACACCAACATTCTGCCCGACCTGAGAATCAAACCCAGGACCTAGAGCAGTCCGGAGTCTGATCAGTGCCAGGTCGATAATACTATAATATTATATGGGAATTTTACATAACTTAAGTGTACTACTATATTAGGTAAACCTTTGCCTTAATATTCGGGAAATACAGGCTCGTAGCATATTGACCTTTTCTTTTTACAATTCGCACTAACCTCCAACCAACCAGGTCATGGAAACTGTCACGTGTCGGTACGTTATTATTTATATTGTCAGGTCTTTTTATAAATATTGCCATGGCCCGTTGCATTACCATGCAGCATTTTAAGCACAACTAGCTACCAATTAGGTACTGTGAAAAAAGTTAGAAGTTATTATATACCTATTTATAATTTTTAAGTTTGTTATTTTTGTACGACATTGGTACTTAATACAAGGTCAATGACTTAGATATCAGTGTAATATTTGTGTGCAGTTTTCAAATGGATCCACGCTACCCAAAGGCGGCCAAAATGTTCTGGAATGGAGACCGCGCGTAACGTAATAGCAAAGCCTCCCACGAGGTGGACTGAGATAACCTGGTGAAGGCCATGAGAGTCCGTTGAATGCGAGTAGCACAGTCGGACGATAAAAAAACTCACCTATCACGCGGCCATCCAGTTCTGCGGGAACAGTTTTTTTCACGGATCCTGCATTTAAAATCATTGGTATAATCACACACAGTAGTTTTTTGCGGTCTGTTTTTTGCGGGAGAGCAACGAACGACCCCGTACCCTATCCTGCAAAAAACCGTATGCAGGAACGGCCCAGTGGGAACATTTCCATTCAACTATACGTGTATTAAACTGCATCCTTACTGGATGACTGGATCCAGTTTGCAGTCGCAAAACTGAATATCAAATTCGAACGGATCTGTTTTTTGCAGGATCCTGCTAACAGAATACTCGTGAGACTGCTAGTTTTGAGACACGTAAACTACTAAACAGGATTCTGCAAAAAATGACGCCGTGCGAAAGGGCTGTAAGATAGTACGGTGAGATAGTTAAAAATAGCACACCGGAGTGCTATTCTGTAACTATCTCACTATTCGTGCAGCAATCAGCGTAACTAAATAACATCTAGGCAGATTTAAGACAAGCTTATTAAATCAGTGTTACAAAAATCTTTAGTGGTGTGTCCATTAGTTCACTCAAGAAGAACTCTCAGAGGTACTTCTGTGTATTTATTGAGTTTCTTGTCCATTTTTCTCCATAAGAACCTACCTTTCCGAATGGACAGTAGAGTCACTTTAGAATTCTTATATAATTTGAAATGTGAATGACGTTTCAAAAAAAAAAAAAAAAAAAAAAAAAAAAAAAAAAAAAAAAAAAAAAAAAAAAAAAAAAAAAAAAAAAAAAAAAAAATACTATTCATAGGTAGGATCACTTACCATCAGGTAAAATAGTGATCAAACAATCACTATTTCACCTGATGGTAAGTGATGATTTGGTCGAAGATGGAGCACGCTTGCCTAGAAGTAACCAATTCACTCTTGACTTAAAGACTCCCAGGTTGTAGAAAACTGCCTTATTAAAATACCAGTTATAAAATATCCTAAAGTAAATCAGTATTTCATGGAGATCCCACCTAGATTGTGTTTCATTGGGTTTTAGGTATATGAAATGCCGCCTAAAGGAATAGGAACAAAATAGTTACGGGTAGTCAGAAGTCAGAAAATCTAACACTAGTCTTGCCAAACTTAATAGGTTCCACGCTCTACGTAAAATGCTGGTATTCAGCTGAATCCGGTTTTACTAGCCGCCGACCCCATAAGAGTTGGGAAAAGGCTACGCAGATGATGAATAGGAACAAAAATTGTATCTGTGTTTGCTCACACACTTCATTTTAATATCTCCTGCTTAATTATACCGAAACTAGCTTCTGCCAGCGGCTGCGCCCTCGTTGTCCCGTGGGTACATACTCCCGGGATAAAAAGTAGCCTATATCCTTTCTCAGGCACTAGACTATCTCTATGCAAATTTTGTTTAAATCGGTTCAGTAGCTTTGGCGTGAAAGCGCGACAGACAGACAGACAGACAGAGTTACTTTTGCATTTATATAGTATACTTTAATAGTAAGGAAAGTAAGGATTTGGTCGGGAGGATATAACTTTCATTAAAATCACCCCGACACGTTTAAATAGACATATTAAGAGACATACCGTTCCATCTTAGTCGTATATTATTCCATTTTCTAAAGTCAGCCATATTAGCCACGAAATATATTAGTTCGCCGGTTTATTTCAGCCGTAAATGAAATTATCGCAATTTGTTAGATGGAATTATTTTCACTGTGCCCAGCTCTACTAGAAACAATGGAAAGTCCACTAAAATTATGTTTGTTCTTTGTATCCTTTATTCTAATAGATTATGAAGGTCGATACATGTTTTTCATAGTTTTCCTGCTTGTAGTATTGGTATCGGCGGATTAAATTAGTTTTGCCGATTAGGCAAATAATAATTTACAGAATGTTATAAATATTTAATGAAGACCAACATTTGGGAAAAAGATATTGGACATATTTTGAACATTTCTTTTAGATTGTATGTGTGTTATCTATCTCAACCTGTTTAGCTTTGACAAACTCGTAAATAGGTCGACCAGACCGTACAATCAAGTAGGTATTTAAATGTACATCAATCAAGATGGGAATGGGAGCAGAGGGCCCTTTTTTTAAGGTTGGGAAATCATCAAATGACTCCTCCCGCCCTGGGTGAAGCAGGTGGGAGTGTCAGACTCTTACTGACTAAAACCCATCCGTGTTCCTCCTGGTGCCCTTTGCGTTCCAAGGCTACGGCACCTCCCTTGAACAGATTCCGCAGCCCCAGCAGGCACCTGCCCTAGCGGGCCCCGTCTTCACGCTGACATTTCTTTGAGGCGCACTGGGATCGCAGCGCGCCGCCGACACGGGCCTAGTTCTGATCAGACGGCGAGCCACCCACTGCTCGCCGTCCGCAGGCCGGCGCCTACGGCGGCCGCGATGGGAATCGTCCTGCGACTCCCAACGCCTGGGGCGTCTTCTTCTGTTGCGGCGACTGGGGCGTGAGGTTTCCCTCTCTCTCGCACGTTCGGCCTCCCCCTTTGCTAGCATTACTGCTTCGCAGAAGGAGGTGACCGTTTCCCATGCCTCCTCGCTCCGGACCATAGATTGAACCAAGGCCGGTCGTGAGAGGTCGCCGCCGTCGATCGCCTCGACGAGGTCCCGGCAGCGCTCCGCCCAAGCAGAGCAGACCTCCACCGTATGCCCCACCGTGTCCTCCGGGTGACCCTCACAGTGTTGACATCCGGGCGCGTCCTCCCGCCGAATCCGAAACAGGTATCCCCCGAAACAGCCGTGTCTGGTGAGTACCTGTGTCAGGCGGAAGGTGAGGACGCCGTGGCGCCGCTTCAGCCACTCCTCAAAGAGGGGACTTATCGCCTGGATTGTGGCGTGCCCAGGAGCAGACGGCCCTAGCACGAATGTTTTGACATGTGTAGTAATGTTACCGTATCGTTAACGTAAGTGAATTTTGATTATAAACAAGTACAACCTAGTATTTCCCCATAGGTTTAATTATATATGACATAAACAATTTGTATCATACATAAATCTTACTTAATAAAAAAATGCGAATGTTTGTGAGGATGTTTGTTAATTTCACGTCAGAACGCCTGAATGGATCTTTATGTTTTGAATATAATATCCAAATCTAATAAATATTATGTGTGGAACGAGTAATGTAGTGTTAAGTAAAATTTTACGTTACGTTACTTATTAATACATTTTATCACTTCAAATTTTGCGGCAATAATAATATAATTTATTGATATAAAACCTTACAATAGCTTTAATCTAGTTACAGTTCTCTATAATTCAATCTTCTCTTTATCATTTCAATTACAATAATTTTAGTTGATATTTTGCAGTTTAATTAATTAGTTATAGCAACATACTTACATACCTCCTATTTTGCGCTTTCTTGTTAATTTATTTCCATGAATTAATGTGAAAATGCAGTTGATTTTCACATTATATTGTGTTAGATAAAATACTGTAAACACAACACAATTTAAAGTACAGTTAACAAAGCTATTTACAGCTAGTTACAACAATTCTTAAACAATGTTTGCTGAGTAGACAATTATTGTAAACCACACTTGTATGTCATATGCTTAAAACCTAATAATGCACAGTTGCACATATTAGAAACAAATATTGGCGTACCGGTAATATTTTTTTCTGTATTCCAAATTGCTTTGTTGATGGTACCTCTATGTAAGATTTCGTGGGAAATACATTTCGTGCCGTAGTGCAAATGCGTAAGATCAATATATCTTATTCAGGATAAAATGAGGATAAAAGTAGAAAGTAGGAACTACAAACTTTCAATAGAAGCTCCTAAAGATAGGCGAGTATTTTATTTCTTGAAAAATAACGAAATGTCCCCAGTTGTTCAGGCCGCGCCGAGTTTAGTGTAAGTCAGAAGATAGGTACCAAATACCTAAAATATAAAATTCAAATTAAAACTTAATACAAAATTGGTAGAGTATCTATTCCTCGCGGACACTGAGTTAAGAGCTTATTCCTATCACGCTGAAGCGACACCCTCTAGATAGAACTTTGTGAATTCCACGAAGCGCCTGGTGACAGGTCAGAGCAATGAACGTCTGTAACATGGGAGCTCGTAAAGATATAACAGGCGTTTTATTGCTTACAATATGCTAACTGTGCGTTGATAATAAAATTTTGCGTTGTGAATAAATACTCAAAATAATACAACAAATACTATAGGTTATAATATGTAGGTTTACAAGTGTATAATTTAATTTAGGCCCCTGATATAATGTTACCCCTGATATAAGGAGCTCGTGGCAAAATAATAACAGCCGGTCGGGTCGATCTTCAAGGTTAAGCAACGCTTGCCAAGGTTGGTCTGTGGATGGGTGATATTAACATACCGAGTTTCCTCCGTGCCTCGGAAAGCACGTTAAGCCGTTGGTCCCGGCTGTCAATTGAAGATCTTTGAAAATCGTTACGGATTGTCAGAAGCCAGTAAATCTGACTCCAGTCGTGCCAAGAAGTACCGTGTTACCCTGTTAATGGGTTGTGGAGGTCTGGTAGGCAGCCGCTTCACGTAAAATACTGGTATTCTAGCTGAATCCGGTTTGACTGGAAGCCGACCCCAATATAGTTGGGAAAAGGCTAGGCAGATGGTGATATAATGTTCTCTCAAGGACTAATATCCACACAAGTTTGGGTGGGCCGATAGGATTTTGCTAAGTTATCAATCGATGTAATAAATGTACCCAAGGAGAACTATGTGCTGCAACCAGAGATGTCCTGGAGGTGGCAATGTATTGGGACACCCAAATCTTAAAAAAAAACCCTGTCGTGCCAGCGACACGAAGAACGAGATGGGTGTAATAAAGAAAAGGCCAAGTGCTAGTTGGACTTTCACACGAAAGGTTCCGTACCATGATCCGAATAAACACGTTTCTTGTAAGGAGAGAGCCCCCTTTAATTTTTTTTCTTTTATCCTTGTGAAAATTTCAACTATTACGGTTCTTGAGATATTTCACTGACAGACATATGGACGGACGGACGAATACCGGAGGCTTAGTAATACGGTTCCATTGGTTACGGTCCTTTGAGTACGGAACGTCTGTGTCTATGCGCCAGTAGCAGCATCGCCAAAAACATCTAGAATAGCTTACTGTTTTGCGACATGATACCATCATTTTATAATCAGGCGCTTAATCGAAAAGTAGTATTCGGATAATGTCTATAATAAGTACACGCTGGGAATCGTTGTATAACTTAATTTTAAGATAGCCTAAAATTAATGGGGCAATCGTCAAAGCGCATTCATTAGGCAAAACAGCATTTTTTTTTTTATAAAAATCCACGACCGTTAAACGTAATTGATAAAGGATAAAATAATTTAAAACCCCCGACTTAAAACGACCCAAGAGAATCCGTCCGGGGCTGCCATTAAATGAACTAGTTTTTGCAATTTTATAGTAACGTAACGTCATGTTGAAATTTAAAATATAGTGATGGCAGCCCCGGACGGATATTTTTGGGCTGTCTTATAGTCGGAGAATTTTAAATTATTTTATCCTTTTTCTTTTAGCTTTATACTCGTATTTCAATTTTTTTAGAGAGCATACGTATTATGTATATTGTACTACTTCTATCGATATAGTTTATTTAATAGCAATAATATATAATATAAGTTTTTTACAACTAAACTTTGCCCGGGGCTTTGTTGTAACTCAACTCGATATGATTACGTATCGATCGAGTTCTATCAAGTTTCTATAATATGAAGTTACTGCAGCACCAGCTTGTGACTTGCTACACTTACATAACACTTATTTAAGAACCCTCACTAATCAACCACAAACCCATTACTGAAAACTGCATCAAAGTCGGAGTACAGTAGTTTGTTTTTACACAAACAAATGTTTACTGCAGCGCCCCTGAAGAGTTGTTACTGTAACACTTATCTATGAACATGCACCAATCAAACCCAAACCCATCACCGAACAACGCATCAAAATCGGACTTGTAGTTTTGGAGATAAATGGCAACATTGGTTTGCACAAACAAACAAACATGCTCTCACCCCAAACGCATATATACCGTGTCTCCGTTCTGTCATGGGTAAAAATACCTAGTAGTAAGCCTCCGGACAGGGTGTGGAGCTTTAGCGGATACTAAGACTGACAGAATTCCACCACTTACTAATAATACAGATGTAAAAGTATGTAAGGATAGATGGATGTTGGTAAAATTCGTAATTTCGCTTATAGGTAGGTAGGTAGGTACATCAGAATACCGCAAATATCATAAAATAGTTTCGAGAAACTGTCTTAGTGCTCCCCTATAACGCTCCCCAAGGAACCTTCATGCCAAATTTCAGCGACCAGTAGTTTCGGCTGTGCGCTGTCTATCAGTCACTCATCACTTCATCAATAACGGAAGAATTTTATATATTATGTATTGTTAATTTGTACCAATTTTAAGCGGGTGGAGCCGCGAGCGGCAGCTAGTGAACCATAAATCACACTGCCAGTTGCGGCCACTTTAGTGACAATGGCAACCGTCTAGCATGACGTGACAGAGTATTGTTTAACACAGAAAAAAATCACGTCTAAGCCACAACTGGCAGTGAACTGTGGTCACCTAATTGTGCCCGCCACCGCACCAGCACCCTCACCTATACCCTTGGTTTATTCTGGACTAGACTCATCATCATCTGCCTCGCCTTTTCCCAACTATATTCGGGTTCAAACCGGATTCAGCAGAATACCAGTGTTTTACGTGAAGCGGCTGCCTACCAGACCACCGCAACCCATTAACTAGGTAACACGGTATTTCTTGGCAAAACTGGAGTCAGATTTACTGGCTTCTGACAATCTGAAAAGATCTACAAATGACAGCCGGGACCAACAGCTTAACGTGCTTTCCGAGGCACGGGGGAAACTCGGAATGTTAAGATGGTCACCCATCCACAGACCAACCTTGGCAAGCGTTGCTTAACCTTTAAGATCGACCCGTGCGGCTGTTATTATTTAGCCACGAGCTCCTGGACTAGACTGATAGTACGTCAATATCGCTAGCTTCTGAAATTGATAATAATATTATGGCTGTGTATAGGTAGGATTTAATTTTCCAAGAATTTTATTTGTTATATTTCTATCAATAGGGTCGCTAGACCGTACTGCCTACACGATAAGAAGAAGAATTTATTATGAGTTCCATTTTCTTATTTTCCCAATGATATCAATTAATTGCCCCGATTAAATTAATACTCAATAACATAAATGTGAAACTAGGTATGCATGTTTGGATGTTTGTTAAAAAAGGTTTTTTTTTTAATTTACTAAATTTTATTTATATTTTATTCACTTTTATAATTTTATTTTCTGAGTTTCCGGCATTGATATGTAGATAAGTTGTAGTACTTTATGAGTGTTTCCTATTCGTTTTAAACGTATTCATGTAAATACAGGGTGGTCAACGATAATTTTAGTAACAACATGAACATTTTTATACAAACTTCGCAATTTGGTAAGGATGACAATATAACTAACAGGGGGGCTAAAAACGCCACTTTAGAAGAATCATAATTGTTCGCGACGAAGCGTTTATAGTATTGTATAACTTGCGTACATGGAAGCCCATGTAAAGAATAAGCTTATGTATTTGATAGTTAGAAGCTTATGTACTTTTGTGGTTATAGTTTCATGGCTATGTAACTTATTAAAGGCATATATTTTGTCGTTTTCCCCCGAACACATAAGATGTTCTTGGGGAACTTATTTTCTTTAAAATGAACGGATGGGTGGGGTTACACATTTCCCCTACACATTCCTGGTGGACCCTGAAAGGTATGGTTTTGATGGTTGGTGGATGTCGAAGGTAGTGGAGGTGCACAGGTGTTGAACATTTCACACATTACACGGGACAGTTGCTCAGGGGTGGTGGGGTGGATGGCAAAAAGCCACCATTTGCAGACACCTTCATTTGCTGGACATACAGAAAATCTAGGTAAATGGGCTTCAAATAATAAGCAGAAGAAGCCTGGCACTAGGCCCTATTCGGATATGTACACATCTTTATGGTCAGACGAGGCATAAAGCCGCAAATTGGGAAAATGTAAAACCACAGATTTTTTCCCCTTCCGGGTTCCTGACCTTGTGGTGCTTCCACCCTTAGAGGGGTGGCTTCAAAAGTTATGTATCTGGATAGAGGGATGATGCACCTACCCCATGACGGATGGTTTGGTGGCCCATGGGGCACAGTTTTTCGGGAGGTCAATCCTTAATAGTAGACAAGTTCACACTTGTAGATAGTTTCGACGGTCGAATGCAACAAGCCCACCAGTGGGCGGGGTTGAAGGGTTGATTTTCGCCCCTCTCGAAGGGGAATTTTGGGGGATTTACAGAGAGGTGCATCAACCCCTATCCAGACCTAAAATAGACCTAGATATAGCCAGAAATGTAATAGAACCGTAGTTGAAATGATAGTTAAAAATAAACTGGAACAGTTGGTGGTTTTTGGGCCTCGTTACAGTAAAGTGGCATGGTACGTTAGTAAACAGACAAAAATTGGAATTTGTAGTCACCGGCAGAAGAAATATAGAATTTTTAACTAGAATCAAAGTAGGTAATCGCTATTTTTTCCTTAAACTACTAGCTGCAGTGTTATCAAATTCCTGCATATTATTTAACCCTGGTAAGCATACATCCCTCACCCCAATCTACCCCGAAGACAGCAAGTAAATAGCAAAAAAGAAAAACGTTGCACGCGTGGTACGGGGAAACCCAGTACCCCCGGTACAGGACGTCAGCGCGGCTGGACGCAGTCGGGTGGTCACAGTTCACATCGAAGGATTAGAAGAAGGATAGACCTACCCCATCACATCCCCGTTCCACTCGATCACGCCCGTCCGGTACAATAATATTAATCACACAACAATCTATCAAATTTAATTTTCATCTATATCGCTAACGAATTAGGTTCAAGGTTGGTTGGGAAAATTGGACAGTGACGGGAAGAGTAATTTGCTTTCTGATTCTACTAAAGTAGCCTTTTTAGACCCGCTGATCTTGAACTTTTTACTGCATACAAATTTGCTAACGTTCTTCGTGGTTTTCATAAATTTTTAGGCATACTTTATTACGTAAAGCAGAATTTTGTTACTTTATTAGTGGGATTGCCCACTAATAAAGTAACAAAATTCTGCTTTACGTGTTGAAAATTGATAAAACCTCGTAGGAAGAGTCAAGATTCATAGCATCTCGTGAGACCGGAGATCAATTGAGTCGTTTCCCAAATAAAAAATAAGTTCTAACTACAGAATAAAATCAGCGAAGTAAATGCAATGTTCATTATCTTAAAAACTACCAAAAACCAAATTACGGCTAGAACAGCCGTTATTAGTTTTAACTAAAAACTAAATAATCCGGCCAAGTTCGAGTCAGACTCACACAGCAAGGGTTCCGTACCATAAACCTTATTTTTTATATTTGAGTTGATCGAATGAAAGGTAAATTGCGGTTTCCGATTTATGACGTATTAAAAAAAAACTACTTACTAGATCTCGTTCAAACAAATTTTCGGTGAAAGTTTGCATGGTAATGTACATCAGATATTTTTTTAGTTTTATCATTCTCATATTTTAGAAGTTACAGGGGGCGGCACATTTTACCACTTTAGAAGTGTCTCTCGCGCAAACTTTTCAATTTAGAAAAAAATGATATTAAAAACCTCAATATCATTTTTGAAGACCTATGCATAGATACCAAACACGTATGGGTTTGATGAAAAAAAAAAATTGAGTTTGAATTCTAAGTATGAGGAACCCCAAAAATGTATTGTTTTTTTTTTTTCTTTTCGTGTGAAAATCTTAATGCGATTCACAGACTACAATATCTACTTACCAATGTTCAACAGTATAGTTTTTATAGTTTCGGAGAAAAGTGGCTATGACATTCGTCGGACAGACAGACAGACAGACATGACGAATCCTTATGGATTCGTCATGTCTGTCTGTCTGTCTCTTCCGTTCCTTCTTCCGTTTTTTTTTTGCCATTTGGCTACGGAACCCTAATGATAAACACTATTTCACATGATGTAAGCGATGATGCGGTCGAAGATGGAGCACATTTGCCTAAAAGTTACCTATTAACTATCTATTTGGAAACACAGACTCTGGCAGGGAATTTCACTCATTAGCTGTACGCACTATGTGCTCCCAAATCGTTTTGTGTGTGTCCACTCAAAATAGACATTCAATTTACAAAAACTCCGACAGAGCTGAATTTTGCTAGAGAACTTAATGTTTTCGAGAAAAATACGAAAAACCGAAAAATTTTACCTTTGACCTTGAATAACGTTTTCAGCACACATGGGATCGATGGGGACTTTTGGCAATTTATTTCTACTGGTGTACCCAAGGATTCTACCAAAATTCAGCTGTTTCGGAGTTTTTATTATTTGATCACTATTTTTTGTCTAATTTGACCGGACTACATGTACCGGTGGCGCATGACTGTTCGTCTTGTGGTCCGATGATGGAACGGACTTGTCGGAATTAAGTCATGCATTTCCGTCGCACATTCCCAAAACTGCAACCAATAGAAAACGGACAGGCCAGCAATTTGCCCAATCGAAATGGTGACAACATAAACTTGTATATAGGGTGACAGGTAATTAGTGACCGATACTTTAACACGTGATTGTACTCATGATAACAAACAACTTTTACTACGGAACCAAACCTGAAATCGCGAAAAAACATAGGCAGTACAGTACATTTTGACCAGTTAGTAGGCGAACATAAATGTACTGAACAGCAGTTTTTTTTTTTATAAAAAGCGGCCGTCAATTATCGAAGTATATATTTTGAAGATAAAACTGTGTACCCGTCTGAGGATCCTTAAATCGCTCTCAACTCACAATTCTCGTACCCAGGTACATAACTTTAAAATAAATTAGCATATGGCGAACGGACAAAGGACCATAAGGAGCATAGTAAATAAACATGAACTGTCGTTGGCAAACTCTCCATATCAGTTATCCTAGTGTTCTGTTTGTAGGTACTCTGTGGTGTTTGTTCCTGGTACATTACCTGTAAGAAGAAGGGCAGGCAACATAGTGTTTCCTGCAAAACAAAATAAATAATTATAATGAAATAGATATTATTCAACACTAAAAAGAAACAGAAGCAACACACTACTACCGAACCACCTAATCGGTAAAAAATATCGAAGTTTAATTTGGCCTAAGGTATATTTCTAACTAGATGTTTCGCTGAACTTGTAAGAACCGTAATGGGGTAGGATTGTATCACCTTGAATCTAATAATCTACGCTTATAACCCTAATCTCTTCAAAGTTAGAGTGAACAGGGTCGGTCTGGGTAAGCTCACTGCATAGTAGACTTTGTCTCTGTCCTCTCTGACTTAGACTAGAGTCAAGAGCAAACCAATCGCAAAAAAAATATAAAAAAAAACCAGGAGATAATTTATCGTGCAGAATAGTGTGCGCAAATATGTACAAGAGCACTCTCTGTGCCAATGCCGTCCGATGAGTCGGCAGTCCGGGGAGAGATTAGGTAATAGGAGCTCTGTTCGTGCTTTCCGAGACACGGCAGTGTCACGCGACCAATCAAAGTCGGAGCTGCTACTGAAAAATTACAAATGGGAAAAGCTAATAGCACTTTTAGCCCGATTTGGGAATCGAACCACGCTAGGCAGTCGCACTAGATGCAAATTTTAGAGGCTGAGTGATATTACATCAATGGAGTAAATGGTTGTACGTTGTTTTATAGAAGACAGTTTCATAGAATTTCATTTCACATAATTTTTTTCTCCTATTATCATTTCGTAGAATAATCAAAACGCAGAATACTTACTTTGAATAACTTACTTACTTTAAATCATAGATTTTTGTTACAAATAAACTGTGTTTCGATATTTATTATATCATAGAATAACAAATCAAATATTCTTAATCCTCATATACTATAGATCAATTAATATAAAACGTGTTACCAAGAAAAACATTTTATCGTGTGACAGTTTCTAAACGTTTGAAAAAATGCATACCCTCCTATAAAATTACAACATCACTTTCACAAAAACATTGCAGGTAAATTCTAGTCAAGCATAACTTTTCATCCGGGCCCGGTCAACGGAACCCTGCGAAGCGGTAATTTTGCCAAAAGGCGATTGGAATAAAGGACAAAACTATGCACACCATGAATGCAGCAAGCATTCAGCAAGCATTCAGCAAGCATGCAACAAGGATGCAGCAAGCATGCAGCAAGGATGCAGCAAGCAAGTGGCATGCAACATGCAGAATGCAAGCAAGCAAGCAAGCATGCAGCACGCAAACGAGCATGCAGCATGCAGAATTCAAGCAAGCATGCAGTATGCAGGCGAGCATACAACATGCAGCAGGCATGGTTTCTGTCATGGCTCCGACGCAGCGGGGCTCCGGCGATCCCACGCCAACTTATCGTCGCAGATGGTTTTATAAAACCTGCTCGAGAAGCAGGTCTTATACAACATGTTTCTCAGCTCGCGGGCCACCTCGCCCCTCCGCGCCTACGCGGGCTTAAATTACACTCTAGGGGTAGGGCAGACTACGTGGGGTCGGTCGGTTTTACAGCGATTCGTTTCTGTCACTATTTTTTTTAGCACACATGTTGATTTTTTAGATCATATTTTGATTTTTATTTAAGTTTAAAATGCTGTTTTATAGAAATGGCAATATAAGTAGTAATATTATTCCGAATAATATTCTGCCATTTTAAAAGTATGCCATGGAAAAATACACTGGACAAACAATATTCATTAAAAAATAAAAACCGACATCCTAAAACAGATCACTACAAAGTATAAAATGACTTTAATTTCAGAAGTCGGTGTTTTTGGTATTTTTTTGGTTTTTTGACACCGACTTCCGAATGTATAGTTATTTTATATTTTGTAGTGTAATGTTATGAACTGGTGTAAACAATCAACAGACATGCGATTTCAGAAATCCCAATCCATTAGCTATCATTCATTAAAGTGTTCCGTTGCCTACCTCCGAAGTTCTTCATCAGATCTTCACCAAATTAAAATGGGACCAGTCCGGAAAACTACTTTTCCAAACACAAAAAGAATCGTCCAAATCGGTTAAAAATTGGCAAAAATATCGCTGAACAAACATTTTTCACGGGGAATTATACCTTCCATCATCAGCTCAGAAACATGAGATGATGATTATCAGTGTGCCTGATAATCAATCAATATTTGATTTGTGTTAGAAAGTATACGAAAATCATTGTATTTTTATTGATGGTTTCCCTCGATTTTCATGGGATCCCATCATCAGATTCTGACTTGGTGACAATGGGACCACCTCAGGAATATAGGCTTCCGAGTAAAAATATAATTTTCAAAATCGGTCGACAATTGGTGGAGAAATCCTACTTTTTGATGTCGGTTTAAAAAAATAATTCTGCTGTTTGATAAGTTTATTAAATAAAAAAATGTGATCATGAAATTCATTGAATTGTGTTTTTGTGAAATAGGTTTCATTAAAGTAAATAGTCTCTACTACTCTAGATTGGAAATGTTAATTTACTAGAGTTGCATAGAACGTAGGTACTAGTAAGCATTGCGTGTTCCTATAAAAAATTATGCGGGTTTCAAGTTAACTGAAATATATAAAACTGTACTAAGTATGCAGATTCTTTTAATAACACTTAGGTACTACAGATCTATTTTACTGATCACAAAATTAATCGGTTCTTTGGTAGGTGGAGGTGTATTTTATTTCGAAAAGTATACGGAGATATGACATGACGAGATATACCTTTTTCATGAGAAATTTATACACTTTCATTGAAATAAAAAATTAGGCCGTTGTCCAGAAAAAATATTCCGGATATGAACAATATGGGCATTGTCCAAAAATAAATTCCCAAATGTTTATTCATGAACTAAAATTAATATTCTGTTTGTTATGTTATTAATTTAATTTTAAAACAGTAAAATACTATTAAAAAAACTTTTTTACAAAAAAAAAAACCAATGTCGAAAAACAAAACACTCATCTGCCTAGCCTTTTCCTAACTATATTGGGGTCGGCTTCCAGTCCAGCGGGATTTAGCTGAATACCAGTATTTTACGAGGAGCGGCTGCCTGCCAGACCTCCACAACCCATTAACTGGGTAACACGGTACTTCATATCAAGACAGGACTCAAATTCACTGGCTTCTGACCGTCCGAAACGACTATCAAAGATGTACAAATGACAGCCGGGACCAACGGCTTAACGTGCTTTCCGACGCACGGAGGAAGCTCGTTATGTGATGGTCACCCATCCAAAGACCAACCTTAGCAAGCGTTGCTTAACCTTGAAGATCGACCCGTGCGGCTGTTATTATCTAGTCACTAGCTCCTCCGAAAAACAAAACACTACAAATAACTTAAATTTCGGAAGTCGGTGTTTTTGGTGTTTTTTGGTTTTTTGATACCGACTTCCGAAATTAAAGTTATTTTATACTTTGTAGTGTTATGTTTTTGGAAATCGATTTTGTTGTTTATAAAAAGTTTTTTATTCTTATAAATAAATAATTAAATGAATCCACAAAAACAGCATACCATCGTGATGTTATGTTATGACATAACATTGAAGATGCTAATAAATTTTATGATAATTTATTTTCAGTGGTTCTCAAGGAATTCAATGCAACTTTTGAAAAGAAGTCTAAGGATACTTTCCCTAAGTAGGTATGTATTTAGTGACTGGGCCATTTAAAAAAAAACAACCTCTAATAATGTTATTTGCTGACGATACGTCCTTAATTTTTAAGATAGATAGACTTTCCATAAAATATCTTGACGACGTAAATAACGCCCTACAGCAGGTCCGAAATTGGTTTACTGCTAATAATTTAGTATTAAATGGGAAAAAAACTAAATGCATCCGATTTGCCTTACTGAACGTTAAAAGAAATGATTGCGACATAGTATTGAACAAGGAGAAACTTGAATTCGTCAAAAACACGGTTTTCCTGGGTATTACGCTTGACTCAAAGCTACAATGGGGTCCTCATTTAACATCTCTTGCGGGAAGGCTAAGTTCAGCAGCATACGCTGTCAGAATAATCCGTCAATTTACTGATATAGATACCGCGAAGCTGGTCTACTTTAGTTACTTTCATAGTATTATGTCTTACGGTATCTTATTATGGGGACGTGCTGCAGACATCGAGTCTATATTTATCATGCAGAAAAGAGCCATCAGAGCCATATACAATCTTTTTCGGCGTGATTCCCTAAGAGAACTGTTTAAGTATATCAACATCATGACGGTACCTTGTCAATACATTTCCGAAAATATTATGTATGTTCGGAAAAATCTTTATCTTTTTAGCAAGATTAGTGACAAGCATAATTTTAATACTAGAAATAGGAACAAATTAGATCAATCTCGATTCAAATTGGCTAAGGTACACACTTCTTTTATGGGGTACTGTGTTAAATTTTATAATAAAATGCCATTTGATATACTCGAACTGAATGAGAAAAAAAATCAAAGTGCATAAAATGCACACTATGTAGACAAGCGTATTATAAACTGAAAGATTATATCCTCGATAAAAACGCTTGGCTAAATGCTGGTCCTGCTCAACAGTCACAGCTGATTGGGTCCACTTGTTAGGTTTTTATCTTTGGAAGAGATTTCAGAATTGCGATTTCAGAAATGTTGTTTACACTTGTTGTTTACACTTGTACAATGTTGTTTACAATTTTTTATACCAGTTCATAACATAACATCACGCCGGTACGCTGTGTTTGTGGTCTCACTTTTTAGTGGTACCTGCTTTCCACTAAAAAGTGAAAAATAAAAAATAAAATAACAAAAAATAAAACCGACTTCCAAATATAAAAACACTACAAAGTAAAAAATAATTTTAATCTCATGTTGCTGAGCTGATGATGGAAGGTATAAGTTAGGATCTGATGATAGGATCTCATGAAAATTGTTTGTTCAGCGATATTTTCGCTAAGATATTTTCGGAAGTAGATCCAGGAGTATTATACTACAAATACTCATTTGATGATAGTGAAGAATTATTCAAAGTGCTAAGTTTAAAAATAAAATGAAATATGATACAATCACAATCAGAAGATACTGCACCAGTGTGTGTGAGAAGTGTCTCATGCCCCTTAATATATAACTTATTAAACTACCTACATCAAAAGTCAGAACCCTGCAAACATTTCTGGAGTCAGAAATGATTGCAGGTCAGAGACCTCCAGCCGTCCATTTTATGAGTCTTTGGAGACTGGCCCCGAAATGGATGATATTGTGTCATGTTCTAATGAATAAAATTAAAGATATTGTAAACTCCATACTAAAATTTCGTAGAAAAAAAACATTGGCCTTTTTAATTTTATACATAATTATGAACTAACATAATAATTATCATCATTATTATTATTATTTTAAGTTGTCAATAATTTCCAAATTACCATATTTTCTTATATTACAGTTTAAAAACATAAATCAAATAAAAGTAAAATATTTTTGCCATAACACAATTTAATACGTAAATAATAACTATTAATGCTGATTCATTGTTAGAACGCTCATTACTGAAAATAATGATTATTAATATTGGCCCTATTAAGGAGATTAAGAACATTTCGAATACATTACAGCACCGGTACTTACATAAGTGATTTTTAATGAATTTTATAAATTACTTTAATTTATTAATAGAATAATTACCTAACTAGCTTTACCATAATAATTAGTACCACGTGTGTCTTATTATTACATTATTGTAAGAACGTTTTTATTTCATAATATTTATTTCTTATTTAAAACAATCAAGGAATGTATGTAGCTACAAACTATTATATACAAAACACGTACAGAGGAATATCTATTATTTACCACCTAACAGTCGTAATTAGGCAAAATCATAGGAAATTGTATAATTGTACATGTTTTACCTTTGTACATTCAGGATTCGCTATTATTCCTGCTCTAATAAATTTGAATGTCCAGTCACTCCGAGAGCGATGCCAATCTGGTCAAATTCAATATTTCTCTGTTAAAATTGTTTATTATGTTTACAGTTTAGATTTACAATACATACGAGTATCTATTGGCATTTGTAGTAATAATTGTTTGAATTTCGCTTTCATTAACAACTGCAATTTGTTAAAGTGCATTTAAATCACATATCACACACACATCGTTACTGCATAGTCCGGAGTTGATATGAGATGCTTAATTTAAACCTATTTGTATGTTATCCAGTATTTTTTTTATTATTTATAGTTAAGACTTTTTTTGATAGTTCTAGGACGTACTGAGTTGACGCAGCGTTGGAAGGCCTCCCACAAGGTGGACTGATGATCATGGTCGCCACAATAACCATACATTGATGGACACTTGGGGAAGGCCTATGTCCAGCAGTGGACATTTTTCAGCTGATATGATGATGATGCGTTTAATTTCCATAGTTAACCAACACAGGTGACTTGTATTCGTCAAGTCATAGCCTCATTTGCTATCGGACTTCCTCTGAAAGAGTTTGTAAAGAAAGACTTCCGAGCGTCTGACCACCTCTGACTGTCAAGTCCCGTATATTTTAATGAACATTCGCATCGCAATTGCAATCAGTCAAAATATTGGGTTTGTGGTGTTGATTGAGATGCAAATACGAACGTTCGTTTATAAGTACGAGGATTGCCCGTCAGTGGTTACTGAGAGTAAAAAGACGCATAAAATTGAGAACCTGACTTTTTTAAAGTCAGTTAAAAAGCAATCAATTCTCAACATTCTCTTATTCCAGTCTGTAAATTAGGCATCGTAGATAATCTAGGCTTCCAAATAAAGCTATAATTCAGAGTAACGAACCTAAAACAGATGATGACGTCACGATGAAGGTAGGCTACAAAGCAAGTACTACCCAGAAATTAGTTCCATCTAAGCCAAAAGCCTGAGAGAGAACGTTTGTGGTCGTATTATCTAACACCCAGCAATCCTTGCCTTGATTATCTATGTACTCGTATATTAAGTCGCAGCGGTTCTATTTTGGTGGTTTAATCTGCAAATAAGCAATAAGTATTTAGTTATCATTTGTAGATCTTTAGCAGTCGTTACGGATTGTTAGAAGCCAGAAAATCTAGTCAGACTGGAGGCCCAGTCTTTTTAGGAAATATATCTGGTGGACTAATTCGATTTTTTTAGTAAAATACCCTATTACTGTATTATTTAGTTACTTTGTTGGTTGTGGTAATCAGAAAGGTAGTCACTCCAAATTAACGGGTTTTCAGTTGAATCAGGTTTGACTGGAAGCTGGCCACATTAGTTGGGAAAGGTTTATGCACTAGTAAAAAAACAATTTATGTATTTATTAAAAATTTATGCACTAGTAAAAAAACAATTTATGTATTTATTAAAAATTTATGCACTAGTCAAAAATCAATTTATTTATTTATTAAAAATTTATGCACTAGTAAAAAATCAATTTATTTATTTATTATAACTTTATGCACAAGTAATAAAAACACTGTACAAAGGCGGACTTAATGCTTTTGGCCTTTGGCTTTTGGCTTTTGCCTTAATTTACTAAGGCAAATATAACTAAATTAATGTGACTAATTGTCAAATGCAGGTTTTCTTGCTGCGATTGCTTGAGTTTCAACAATTAATAATTTGCGTTTAATTTCCATAGTTTCTTTTTCCAGAAACCGGGGTTAATGCCTTAGACATTGTCTACTACTTGACCTTGACTAGGGCGCAGACAAAATATATAAACGTACCCATAATACCTCGTATTCGCGTATGTTTATTTTATAAATTACTATCAATCAACCATGAGATGACCATATTTATCGTTGGCACCTAGGTTGAGTTATGGGGGTCAATCAATATGTTTTCATGTATCTCGACAGTCAGTATCTCATCTTTCTTTTGTTGCTTAGTGGGGCAGGGTTTATCCGCTTTCGCATCTCATTATAAGGCATTTTGGTTTTTTCCTTGTTTTGAAAATACATAGTTATATTCATTAAGAATGGATTAGTAGGAAAGTAAATGCAGAGTTCCGACTGTTCCTAGCCATTTTATGTACAACAAAAACCTGGTTGAAAGTTTTTCTTAAATTATTTTTAAAGACACCCAAAATCATGTGAGCACATTAAAATTCACACTAAAAACAAAAATAGATTTTCTTTACTAATTTTCCTTATCTAAAACGAAAGAGAAATTGGAATATCTCTCACATTTATAAAGAGATGAAGATAGGTGGGGAAAGTGTTACACCGCGCGCTGAAAGTATAAGTAGAAGGCGTATGCGCACGCGCCACTCAAAGCTCCGACCTGCGCGCAGTGTCACGGGCGTCAGTGTGTCTTATGCCCTAAAAACCAGCTACATATTAAACTTTCGAATTCCTAGTGATACATCCAGTAACAGTGTGTGTTGTCATTTCTGGATTCAAAACATCATCCCTATTTTGAAATAAGGTAAGATTTAAATTTATTTTGAATTTATATCGGAAATCTCATCAGTAATAATGAGATTACATTTCTCATAAACTTGAAAAAATATAATTAATTTAAATTTCAGTAGAAAGAAAATTTTCTCTAGAGACAGATAAATTAACTATCATAGAATATTTTTAATTTCAGTTACTAAAAATATTAGATATTATATGAAAATCAAATTTAAAAATCAGCACAATATTATTTTTTAAATCGATAACGGTAACAGTGCATTTCAAATATCTACCCAAAAACGAATAAAACTAACATTTATTTTCAAAAGAATCCCAATTACAAACTGTATTGAGTGATGAACTGGGCTAAACATCTACGGTACTTTTCACGGCCGTAACCAACGACAACGAGTAATAGACAGCCGATAGCGTGAATTACATTTGTACTAGTATTCGTGTCAGTCATGATATCGCATAAATCAAATATAATGGAAATGGTTTCGATTTCAGCTGTTTTTAAAGCGTATTTTCATGTTACCGCTATAAAACCGCAACGTTTTTTCAGGCACACTATGTGCCTGAAAAGGTACTTTTGAAAAACTAATCTTCATGAATATAGTAGGTTTTACCTTTTTACTTCATCATCATCATCATCCCGAGCGACTTCGCCTACTGCGGAGCATAGGCCACTCTTTTCCTGTGCCAATTTCCACACCACTGTACCAGCTTCATCTAGGTTCTACAAGCGATGCCAGTAATTCCTTACTCACCTGTTTCGAAATTTCGATATTCAGAATGAAGGTATATGGTTCTAAGGTTTTATATGGCAATGAACCGTCAATTGAGACGTTGAAGGCTAAGATGCAAATGCAACTGAATACAATCAATGGCGGCGCAACCGCAAGCAGACGCAATGTTTACCACGTAACCGTCGCGAAGTACTTATCTGAAACAAGTGCTCATTTATAGAACTCGATTCACTCATTCATTCCTTTCCTAACTTATGAAGGGTACTACGGTGGGCATTTTTCTTCATTGCAATCATTAATAGAGCATATTTGATAAAAAATAATTATTTTTCAAAATTTTGCATCAGTTATCTCGTTGTTAGGTATCGTAGGTAAAGAGTGACTATAATTACTTAAATTTTATTATTTATTAATTAAAAATGTATGTACAATAGCGGTACATAGTCGAACTTAATGCAACGAGTCATTCTCTACCAGACAACCTTTGGGTTAAAAAGAAATACACTGTGGTAGGTGTACAGCAAATAAATAAAATTGAAGTAGAATTTAATTTATAGATTTTTTTATACAAAACATGGTCATCTTCCTAGCCTTTTCCCAATTATATTGGACTAGGCTTCCCGTCAAACTTTATTCCGCTAAATACCAGTATTTTACGTGAAGCAGCTCCCTACCAGATCTCCACAACCCATTAATTGGGTTACACAGAACTCTTTGGCAAGACTGGTGTCAGCTTTTCTGTCTTCTGGCTACCCGTAACGACGTTTCTGAAGTAACCCTATAAAGGGTCAGTACGATGTCGTTCTACGTACTTCTCTATTAGTCAACATTTTAATAATCACTCTTTGAGATGTAGACATATCTCCTACACAGTTCATTTATAGAAATCGAGTATTAAACACAATTATCGATAATTATGTATTTCATTCATCCTCCTGTCGCACTTATCCCTAAATAATTGGGGTCGACTCAGCGAATCTTTTCCTTCAATAATGAATTCTGCCCTCATTTCAGTATGAGATATTATATAATACTGAAATGGGGTCTACCAAAAATACTTCATTCTCTTCCAAAATTTCATGTTAGATTATAAGCAACCAGGGTTGAACGAAAATAAAACATTCAGTAGGTACTAGGTACATGGGAATGACAGTAAGAATTATAGCTGAGAATATACCTTTGCGTTTACAGGATATGTTTTTTAACGTACTGACAGGCATATCTCTATGCCGAATTGATACCTACATCTACTACTATATAAGGAGCTGGCTAGATAATAACAGCCGCACGGGTCGTTCTTCAAGGTTAAGCAACGCTTGCCAAGGTTGGTCTGTGGATGGGTGACCATCTTAACATACCGAGTTTCCTCCGTGTCTCGGAAAGCACGTTAAGCCGTTGGTCCCGGCTGTCATTTGTAGATCTTTGGCAGTCGTTACGGATAGTCAGAAGCCAGTAAATCTGACTCCAGTCTGGCCATGAAGTACCGTACGTTACCCAGTTAATGGGTTGTGGAGGTCTGGTAGGCAGCCGCTCCTCGTAAAATACTTGTATTCAGCTAAATCCGGCTTGACTGGAAGCCGACCCCAATATAGTTAGGCAAAGGCTAGGCAGATGATCTACTACTATACGAAGTGGACATGACTAACAAATTTCTATAAGGATGGCAGACAACACGGAATGCCACCTGCTAAGATCCTTACTAATTAAAAAATGATCAACTTGTCATAATAATTATGGTGTTCTACATGCACTTTCTTATTGATCTACTTCGACATATAAGTCACTTCCTTATAATCAGTTGTGTTTGTAGCAAGTGAGGTTCAACATTCATAACTAGATGTAGGTAAGTAGTCACAAGTTGTTAGTTAATGACTTACTTGCAATCGTTTTAATTCTGTTCCTTTTACTTTCCTAAGTCGTCGAGGAATGCAATCAAATTGAGTGCAGTAGTGATTAGTAGATTCCTGTAGATTCAGCTGACCTTGTCGACTCTCTATCGACAGTTAGTTTACATTTTGAGAATGTCGAACAGTTAGATATCAGATAGCTGAAAAAATAAACAATTGATTTTCGAGTGTATTTTTTGTATCACTTGCATCTTATATGCAAGTGATACAAAACATACACTCGAGAATCGAAACCATAATCGCTTGAAAAAGATTATCTGTTCATCATCAGACGTATGTACTTATATTATCACTTGCAACTTTGCAAGTAACGGTACTCGACTCTATTCATGAAATTAAATATTTACTGAGTCTTTCCTCACAAAAAAAAACGATAATTTCGTGAAAGTCTTTCCTTTGCTGTCCGTACATTGACACCACGAATGTCATCACAATTATTTAGTCATAAGTTTAGCCCCGATACTTTTGTAATGGCGTGGTGGGTGATCCAGTAAGTTGTTACTAAGAATCAGTAATTTGCTTTAAATAAATACAGGATTGTTTTATATTTTAGTTTTTAGGGTTCTATACGTTTGAATGATAAAACAGAGGCCTTTTAGGATCACTCATGAACCTGTCTGTCTATTCTAGCCAATTTGCGGCAAACCTTTTGTTCACGAGTTCAGAATCGTGCATTTTTCAAAGTTCTATGGCACTCAGCGATATTGTGGCTTTTTGTCAGTGAAATATTGACACTAGCCGGATAGGTACTTCTAGATACTACTTCTGCCTCCTACAAATAAACACCTCTCTCTCATTTCAATTTAAGTAATAATTCATGGAAATTCTTGATTCAACTTTTCATAATTTTATCAAAAATTACACGCTCCAAAAATAAACAAAAAGTAGTATTAATAGACAAAAAAAGGTTTTTAGTTGAACCGCTATAGGCCGTTGTTTGAGGTTTTGCTCTTATGAACATCGAGACTACGCACATCTTAGTGAAATGTATGTTAACGATATTCGTAATCTATTTTAAATTACAGTGGGCTTCGTCGTAGTTTTTTTTTTGAGAAAAATATAAAAATTTACTTATACTCATATTTTGGAACTTTGATTTGAGTTTTGATTTTGAAAGTAAACTTTATAGTTCGTGGATGTGATACCTGTAATGAAAAACTATTTCAGACATGCAGAAAAGTATTTGTATATTTTACCTTCTGAAATAATATTATAAATACGTTACCTATCTAAAATAATATTACATCATCATCATCTGCCTAGCCTTTTCCCAACTATATTGGGGTCGGCTTCCAGTCAAACCGGATTCAGCTGAATACCAGTATTTTACGTGAAACAGCTGCCTCCAGACCCTATGAAATGGGTACTCCACAACCTATGAAATGGGTTACACGGTATTTCTTGGCAAGACTGGAGTCAGATTTACTGGCTTCTGACAATCCGTAACGACTGCCAAAGTTCTACAAATGACAGCCGGGACCAACAGCTTAACGTGCTTTCCGAGGCATGGAGGAAAATTGGTATGATAGGATGGTCACCCATCTACAGACCAACCTTGGCAAGCGTTGCTTAACCTTGAAGATCGATCTGTGCGGCTGTTATTCTTTAGCCACGAGCTCCTCCCAAATAATATTACAAATATGTAAAATTGTGTGTTTGTTGGAAGTAACGATACAATGTAAAAAAATATATCAATTATAGATTCCTCTCGCTCTAACTCTCGCCCTAGGTTTTACACGAGATTAAACACGGAAGCAAAGCGGAAGCAGCTACTAAAGATATTTTCTTAATGTAAATTATTTAATTTGTTTGGATTTACTTTAAAGAATGCTTGTACCATTTTTCTTTCCGGGAAATTTCGTTGATTCCATATAAAAAGAATTTGTTGTTTAGTCCAAAACGTGCCGATTAAAATCACGTATATATATTTAACTATTCGTTAATATTCAACTTTATAGATGTTCCATTTTATTTTAAAGGTTATTGGGATATTGTTAGTTTCAATAATTGGCAGATTTTCCAAGTAAAAGAATTTCAATACTGTTTTTTCAAACTATACATTTTTCAAGACAAAAAAGCCTCAGCGCAATAATAATAGCGCGTAATCTCAGTAGTCAACCCTTTTCCATTCATACTCGTATATCATTCACCAGTTGGATCACCATCATCATTCTCTTGTTCTATTCTATCTTTGTGCTATTCCATATATGTATAAGTATTCTCTTAGGGTCATTGCTTATCTTACCTTGGCGTTAGGTTTGCTTTGACAAGGTGTAATCCATGAGGTGCCACCATAAACTGAATTTCATTCTGGTTAGCTCAGAGAATAGTCATAATCCTCCAGTCAGATAATCAGTATACACTTTCCCTTGTCTCAATTTATTGGCCTCGATGCAACATGCCCTTTTTTTCTATATTTAGTTAGTTATTAATTTCATTAGTTTACCCCCTTTCCAACCATATCATCTTTCACCAATTGGATCATCGTCATCATCATGCTCTTGTTCTATCCCAATGTTATGAGCTCAATGTACCATGTCTAATCTTTCAATCTTTTTTGTTAGTCACTATTTCATTAGTCATCCCCTTCTTGTTTATATCATCTTTCACCATCATCATCATCATTATCATGTTTTTATTCTATCCCAATTTATCGGGCTAAGTGTACCATGCCGTCTTATCTTTCATACTTTTTAGTCGCTTCTCACGAAGTCGTTCATTGACACGTTTTTATTATTCTTAATCTCAGGAGTCAACCCTTTTCCACTCATATCATCTTTCATCAGTTGGATCACCATCATTATTCTCTTTTTCTATTCTAATTGATTAAGCTAGGTGCAACGTGTCCTCTTTTTTATTATTTATCATATCAGTAGTCAACCCAATCCCATTCATATTATAGTTCACCATCATCGTTATTATGGTTTTGTTCTGACCCAATTGATCGAGCTAAGTGTACCATGTACAGCTAAGGAGTGGAATTCCCTGCCGGAGTCTGTGTTTCCTTATAGCTACAACCTGGGAGCCTTTAATTCAAGAGTGAATAGGTTACTGCTAGGCAGGCGTGCTACATCTTCGACCACATCATCGCTTACCAACAGGTGAGATAGTGGTCAAACGCCTATCAATAGTAAAAAAAATGTTCTATAATCTTTCATACTTTTTTGTTAGTCGCTATTTCACTAGTCAATTCCTTTCTCCAGGGTTGTAGAATTTGTTCGAAAGAGTCACCGCGGCCCTCGAACACACAGGCACTTCGAGGAACATGGATGAGTTTTAGTCTGTAAGAATTTGACACTGCCTCCGCTCCGCCCAGAGACACATTTAATGATTTCATTCTTTAAAAGAACCCTTTCTAGTCACATAGTCCATCCATCGGTTCCTAATAGAGACTGGCATGAATGCTATTTTATTTATCTCAATCTTAGACCACGCTCATACTTTTTAAGAAAAAAAATAGAAGTAATTAGTATCTCATTAAGAATCGCATACTAAGATAATGCCGTCATTATCTTCTTTGGAAAGTTGAAAGATAAAGTCCCGCTAACTATTTAAGCAAACGTTTTAAGTATTCACTTTCATTGTCACAGACAAACACACATCCATCCTTCTCAACAGCAGACGCGAAATAGATGAGTCTGCATTAATAATAATGGCCCACTTCATATAAATTAATTTTGAACTGTTTTTTATCTGTGTCTATATCTGTAGCTTTTGTTTCTTAAAGAAAGTACAAGCCTCTGTTAACTAAATAATTGAATAACCTACTGTGACAGATTCAAGGGTGTTAACATTCGTGGTTTGAACAAATAGTACCTGTATGTGAGGATAAAATAATAAACTTAGCTATTTTGTGAAGTGCTGACGTTGACATAAAAAAATATATTTTGCATTTTATTTTGCTTTCTTTAAATTAATAAAATAATATCAACTCTTTTGAAACACATCCATCGGCTTTCAAATTGCATTTTGATTATTATTTTATAATAGGTACGAATTGATTTTATCAATTGTAATTTTTTCAAGTTTTATTATTTCTATTGTTATTACTCATAATTCGAAAAAACTTTCTTGCTACATCCTCAACAAAAAAAATATTGAAAATATGTAAGTTACTCATATGGAATTTTCTAGCTATTTCTAAGCATTGTAGAGGTAAGCAAAGTTGCTAAACAGTGCATCGGTGCAACCTCTTTGTGTTGGTTGAATAAACTTTACGAGCCGCAGTTTTGTAGGCCACGCTAGTAAACTACGAGTATGTGTTCGGAAACAAACTTAAAACCCTAAACGTTTAGGCTATAAACACAATTGTTATTTTCCTAATAAATAAAGAAAAGTACACACTAATAAACATTAACTTTATTTTTTATCTTTGATTTGTGCTCAAGAATATTGCACAGAATCGGAATTAATGACTCAGAACGGTTCTGACTGTCAATCTTTGACTGATGCAGAGACGACGCTTATAGGTACCAATTCCTTAAAAAATATCTATAATAAAGTATCTATGAACTAACAGATATATTTTAATAAATATTAATATCGTTTATCCATATAATAAATAAAATCTGAGATATAAAACGACTAACAGAAAGTGGAAGTAATAGTAAGTGTTTTGAATTATATTGTGACGGTGAAAATGCACTGACTGCAGTTGGTTCATTTGTTTATTGCTTAATAACTCGGCGAATACTTGACCAATTGTTTCCAAATCTTACACACGTATGTATAAATTGTAGGGTATTACTAATCGTAATGAATTTAAACATCGAAGAAACCCACTTTTATTTACCGATCGGTATTTTGTACATCGTGGAAGGTTATTCTTTATTTTACAGTTAGTTCATCATCCATAGTAATTTTAAAATAAAAACATTTCTAATTTTAAGTCTTGTTGATTTTCCCATGTGTATTTGAAATCTCATTACTCTTTTAGCTATTTTAATGAGTGTGATTAATTACGTTTGCTTCGTTGGTACCTAGCCAGAACTTTCTCTTTTAATGATTTAATCATAAAATAAAAAGTGCTTTCAATTTTATACGCAGGACCACGACAGATAGACTCTAGAAATATACCAGTCACCAGTTATTAAAAAAAAACAATAAGTCAATTTAAAAATAGTACTGTTTTCGATAATTTAAAAAATATAGTTTTACCGCACGTGTAACGGTGCTAGTAGATATAATTAGTTCGTGAAATTTAAACGTTGTTCAAGGAATCTTTAGCGTTTCTAATCTGCTGTACTTGTATCTAGTTATCATGACTATTGTACTAAGGTTTATTATTTCTCTGTTACTAACGACCAAACATGAACTCGTTAACGATATTACGAAAAAATTATAACACAGTATCTATTCATTATTTGAAGGATAAAATGAAAAGAACGTAACATTTTACTCTAAACTTTTTAAGGTTTTATAATAAAACTATGTAGTAAAACACGTTTATCTCATTTATAATGGTAACGAATCAATTAATATGCATGCATAGAAAAACTGGAATGGTAGAAATGCGTAGAAGAGTAAAAGCTACTCAAATGACGACCGAATCTTTTTGTCCAGCATCTTGATTCTTATGATTTATGACATGTTTTACACAGCCTAAATTTCAAAGCAAATATCTACAGTAACTCGTCGAAAATTAATGCTACAAGTCTCATTAGCGGTAAAGAGTTACGGTTTTTAAGATTGGAGTAACTATCAAGGTCAGCTTACTTTGACCCACTTCCGATTTTGAAGTTACGATTGAAACTCAACCGCTTCACATCACTATTTGTACGGTGAAATTGATGTTCGTTTTTTGAATCGCTGACGCGGTACGTTTTGAATTCTGTTTTTTTTTTTTTATTTGTATGAGTTTTTCAAGTAACTAGTGAGGCTACGTCTAAAAATTGAATTAAATCGGTAGCAGTTTTTTTTTGATCTCACGACATATAGGACCACGACACATACCTATCGTGTCGGACGTAATGGGATCAGAAAAACATAATTATTTCTGTGGCAAACTAAGACTCTTGGTAACTCCTCACTAGACATTGTATCCGAGGTCATATTTCAATCATGCAAGGGATGTAGATCCGATAAGAATATATAAAGGAATATAAATAAAGAAATACTCTAAATTTAGAATAAGAATAATATATAATTTTCCACCATCGACAAATTGCAACTCTATTTAGTCCGTTAGAGTATTGAAAAATAATGGACACGTATTTTTATTTTTGTTATCATTGATTAAGGTGAATGTTACGGGTTGCTCATTGCCATTTTCCCGCGAGATGGCGCTGAAGTCAACATTTTCAGTTTTATTTTGTTTCGAGTGTAATTGGAACAATATTAAGTCGCAGAAATAATGGTGCGACAATCGGATATTCCACTTTATCGAGATTAGTCAAAATACGGCATAAAAACCTTTCTGATTCGCCATACTTCACGAAAATAATATCTAACTCGCTTATAGTACCGTTTACACACACATAGACATGATTGAAAGTATGATTTGAAGTATGGCGAATCAGTAGGGTTTTTATGTACGAGGGGGCGTTTTTAAGTTCGCGGAATGGAGGGCAAGGAGTGAAAATAAAAATACTAAATTATTTTTCTTTTTCAATATATTCACCTGCTACCCTAATACATTTTTCAGATCTTTCAATTAGCTTATGTATACCTTCATAAAAAAATGTTTTGTCTTTGTCCGAAAAATAAGTTGAAACCGCGTCCTTCACTTCTTCATCAGTTGAAAATTTCTTTCCACGAAGTTCTTTTTCCAGATTTGGAAAGAGGTAATAATCACTGGGAGCCAGGTCTGGGCTGTAGGGTGGATGGTCTAAAATATCGAAGCCCACTTTATGCAGGGCAGCCAACGCAACACGGTTCTTGTGAACAGGCGCGTTGTCGTGAAGAAGAAGGACACCTTTGGTCAATTTTCCCCTCCTTTTTTCTTTAATACTTTCTTTCAACCTCTCGAGGATAGAAGCATAGTATTCTCCGGTTATAGAAACGCCTTTATCTTTATAATCGGTCAACAGAATCCCTTCCTAATCCCAAAACACTGGTTGCCATGATTTTCCCAGCCGATTGTGACACTTTAAACTTCTTGGGTGGTGGTGTACCTTTTTTGTGCCACTGCATAGAGTCCTGTTTTGACTCAGGCTCATAATGATGAACCCAAATTTCATCTCCAGTAACAATTCGACTCAATATTCCATCCTTATCTTCGTTACAGAGGTCCAAAAACGTGCGAGAACACTCCACGCGGCGTTGTTTCTGAGGCGGCGTGAGCATTCTTGGCACCCATCTTGCACTGACCTTTGTCATGCCAAGATGATCGTGTAGAATTTTGAAAATTTTTGTATCCGATACTCCAACTTTTTCTGCAAGCTGTTTCTTCTTTAGTCTGGCATCTTCCAATATTATTTTTTCGACATTTTTAATGATTTCCGGAGTAGTCACCTCGATCGCCCGTCCGGGCCGCGGGTCGTCTTCAAGTGAGGTCCTGCCTTGTTTAAAAAGACAATGCCACTTGTAAACCATGGTTTTACCCGGGCAAGAGTCCCCGTAAACGGATTCCATCTCTTCCAGTATGTTTTGAACTGACTTTTCTTGCTTGGTAAGGAACTTTATTACGGCACGGTACTCGATTTTTTCCATAATGCACAGTTTCTTCCCGATTGAGTTGTTTGCTTGACGATAGTTCAAAGACTAATGACCCAATTAAGACAAAACCTGGTATTTATACTAATATTGAGTGGCTGAAGTCGTGGCCACCTCGATAATGACCTATTTTTATCATCTACCCTCCCATTCCGCGAACTTAAAAACGCACCCTCGTATTTTGACTAATTTCGATAAAGTGGAATATCCGATTGCCGCACCATTATTTCTGCGACTTAATATTGTTCCAATTACTCTCGAAACAAAATAAAACTGAAAATGTTGACTTCAGCGCCATCTCGCGGGAAAATGGCAATGAGCAACCCGTAACATTCACCTTAACTAAAATAAAAATACGTGTCCATTTTTTTTTATTACATTATTGACAAGAGTAAAACGTTACAAAACTAAAAATTATACCACGGCGTGACGTATTGGGAATTTTAAAAGCGTCGCGGGTCAAATATTTGTTGATAATCTATCTAACGGACTAATTAGATTTTTTCAGTAGACAAGCCGATTGAGCCCACGAGTAACTCCTAAACATTTTTTTAAGAAAAAGAAGGAAAAGTTTTTTGTACATTTGTGTATGTTTATGCAAGAGGAAATGCGGACGGATAGACTTTGTATGTAAAAAGTCATAATTCGAGGTTTGGCTCTCGATTGTTTCCTCATCCAATATTGAACTGATTTAAAAGGTATTTCAAAAACTGAATAAAAATAATGTTTACTGTGTCGCTATGTTTTTTTTTTTCATTAATCATTGCCAAATTTTTAAACTAGGGCTCTGTTGACAGCGATTTATCGGACAATTTTGAGCGATTTTTGAGTGTTCTCCTAGTGCTTATACGGTTAATATATCATCAAAACATAGGGACACAGTCATAACCTTCTTATCTAATTTATTAAATATCTCTTAAATCGGTCCAATATTGGAGGAGAAAACAGGCAAGGGTCAACCTCAAATTATGGCTTTTTACATACAAAGTCTCTCCGCCCTTAATTTAATCTAACACCATTTCACTCTTGAAAATTGATAAATAATATAAATAATTTTTTAACAGAGAAGTGTCAATTAAATAAAATAACAAGCTATAAAAGGCAGTTTTTATGACAGTTGTTTTTTTAATCAATCCGCATTGTACCGTTTTTCTCTGAGTCAACCCAGTGCAAATTGAAAAATTGTTATTTAAAGTTTTCTTACAAGGACTTCAAAAATTTCTAAGCCTTAGGTATTGTACCTAGATATTATTTTTTCAGTTTGTCTTTGAGATAACTTTTAACCACTGTTTACAATAGAATTTACCCCAAATAAAGAATGTAACTAACTGAGCCCTTTTCCCTCAGTTATCGTAAATTAGAATACAAAAATACCATTTAACTCTACTTAATTTTAACTAGAGCTTGACAAACTGTCTGCTTCCGTAAATAAATAATTTCAAGAAGAAGGTCATTTACATAATAAAAAATAAATGAACGAAACGAATGCCTCACTCGCACAATTTCAAACTATGAGGAAAACCACGACGGAAGATGACAATAGACATTGAACCTTGCTTAGGTTTGCATAAGAATTATCAACTTAAAAATATCTTAAAGGCTTCATAGCTGGAAAATTTTAAAGCCTAATAGACTGCGGTTTCCTTAAACGATCGCATGAGGCAACTTATCTCACTAAATCTCGTGACTTGCCCAAAATAAGTAGAAAATTATAAAAGTAATCTGATGCTCACGTGTATCATGAGAAAAGTAGGTTAGTCGAGCTTTAAATTAGCAAATCATTAGATTAAATTTGTGTACGAAATTGTTAAGGCAAGACACACAGGTTGTATCTCTTTTTGGGCGAAGATATTTTTCCATTCGAAAAACTTACAAGAACATCAAAATTGTAAAGTGTTCACGAGACAAGCTTTGACGCATCGTAAGCTCTCGAAGGCATGATTCGCCGGCCGCTGAGCACGTGGTCACTGTCCACCGGTTCTGCAAGTACATCGTCATGCGCCCGCGCCGGTGAAAGTGTCCGACGATCCCCACGCAATCTCATTCACCGCACTCGGTTAAACTCGGGCTCACTCGGGGTCAAGCGCACAGCAAGTCTCGTTCTCATTATTTACTTTTCTTCGAGAGTGAGTAAAAGTTAGCGAAGCTTTGTGAAGAAATTACTACGTGTGATGTGTCGATATTTTGCCAACGGCTGTATGCCATGTGCCGTATTGGTTGACTCTAAAAATATTTATTCTTTCTCTCACTGACGTTTGTAAAACTTTCCTTTGCGAAATCTATTGTATGCGCTTTGGAATTCACAGATGGGAGTGCTTGAACAAAGACATCGTGTCTGCATCAATTATGGAATGTTATGTACAAGTCACAATGTCATCTGACTTTACATAAAATGGGTTTAGTATGAACAGAACCGCACGAAAGTAGGTTTAGCGATCACAGTTGTCAACAGAATGTTGTGTGTAAGCCGGTATTCCTTCATCGGCATTATTATCGATGTATCCAGAACTTGACAATGCTGCAGTTAAACGGTACTGAATCGTAAAGCAATGCAAAAGTTTTTCTTATACTTAAAAACTGACATAGCTTCAAATACTGTCACTTCACCCTTTGCACGGTTAGTATATCGAGTCCAAAGATTGCAAGAATGCATCTTACCAAACCGTTTGCCTCCGTCAGCTGTTGCAATGCTAATAACCACTATTTACAAAGAAAACAGCTGATTTATCGTATTTTCATTTCATTTTCCTCGAATGGAAAATTCTGTTAAAGTTTATTGTTTGTCATTCTTCAAAAAAGGAGTGTTTTATTTGTAAACGGGTCAAGGTGAATGTTGTAAAACATGACAAGATAAGGTTTTGAAATCCTTAAATGTAAAACGGATGTAGGCAGAGGCCTAAAGGATACGTAAAAATAAACATCCGTTTTGCAGCTTCTTGGAGACATTGCCGATTAAATACCAAGTAAAATTATGCGTAATGGAACTACAAATAGATCTTGGAGACTCGCAATATATTAAAAACTAGCTTCTGCCAGCGGCTTCGCCCGCGTGGTTCCTAGGGAACATACTCCCGGGATAAAAAGTAGCCTATGTCCTTTCTCAGGCTCTAGACTATCTGTGTATCAAATTTCATTTAAATCGATTCAGTTGTTAACTACGTGATATCCCTGTATACCTTTACCTACACCTGTAGGTATTCAGGTGCTGGACCTCCATAAACAGAAAATAACAACATAAGCGGCAAAAAATGAGGTTATTCGTCATTGAGATACATACATGAACAGCCGCTATAATCGTTCCGTATTTCACTTAAAACGCTACAGCAATTTCAAGCCTCATTTTGGTTGGTCAGATACCGTACCCCGTTCCCAGTTCTTGAGTTGTTGACTAATTGTCAACAATTGACGTACATACGTACGGCGCTTGACACATTTCATAATGTACCTCTCAAGAGCCACTAGCTATACGACCGTTGTGAAAGTAAGCTCTTGTCACCTTTCCTTCATTTTCTCAATGATATAACTTTCGAATAACGTTAAGTGTTAGAGAATAAACATCCATCTTTCTGGAAGGTTAATGGAAAAAGAATTAGCGAGGCAAAAACGTTAAGACAACGTGCCACTATGTAAGTGTCTTCTCACGGACTTAATTGTCCTTTTCCATCATAATTACTGTATGCGTAAGTTTACACAATGGTAATGAGGCAGGATGACTTAAAACTTCATAATGTATGAATCTACAATGAGAAGATAATTGTTTTCGAAGATCTTTCAGAAAATAGTCGATTTCTTTTTTCACGTCTGTAGACATTTTACCTAATATTTTTGTTCTGTACGTACCTATCCAATCTTCCACTTTTAATGCCAATTTCCAAAAATATTATAAAACATATAAACCTACCTCATATATATATATATATATATATATATATTTTTTTTATCTAATGAAAAATAATACAGAGGTGTTACTTAATTCTAAACTCACCAAACTTTTACGTTTGATGGCGACTATATCATCATCTGCCTAGCCTTTTTCCAACTATATTGGGGTCGGCTTCTAGTCAAACCGGATTCAGCTGATTAAGTACCAGTATTTTGATGGCGGCTATATATATACCTAAAACCTACTGTTACTTTAAAGGTCTGAAATAAACCAAGAAAGAAAGTTTTGTTAGCTTTGGCCGTTTCGTTGTTTGAAAGGAAACTAGCCAAACTGACGCCAAACAAAGTGCAGTCAGTACAAATCATGATTTGATTTCAATGTAGATATTTAGTGTTTGTAGGTATGCAGGAGGTAGCACCCCTCAACAGCATGTTCACTCTCGCGCATACAGATAGATAAAATAATAAGACAAGTTCGTCCGTGGGTATCAGTCATGGTTGGACGCTTCCTAACTAGACAAGTGATGCAATTGAGTGATGTCTTCAATGTATGTACTTCCCAGCGTAATTATTATGACAGATATTATAATTATACGCGGTGCCATTTTGCGGCCCACTTAATGTACCCGATATAAACTACCTCTAGGCATGATGACTTTTTTAAATAATTATTTAAGATTAATGTTAACGTATCAAAATAATGTCGCCGTTCCATTCCGCGCCATGCTTGGAACACACGCTCGCTCCTGGATGTTTAAAACTACGTCATGAGTCACGATAATGTTTAATATTTTAATTTTCAAATGTTCATAAATATCACTTTTTTTTAATGAATTTGTAGTACCCAGTCATTGGATAGATGAAGTGGGCTGCCTTAGACTAAAATGGCATCGTGTGCATTAATATAATTAGCCTGAAATGTCCCTGCTGGGCAAAGACCTCCCTCTACTCCATCGATTGTTCCCGATGTGCCACAGCCTGCCAATTCGTGAGGAAGACATCCAAATTGTCCCGCCATCTCCTTCGCTGTCTACCGCCCTTTTTACGATTTCAGGGCACCAATTCGAGCAGATATCAGATAACCATTTTTAAATACCCTCGTAAGTCATTTCATAAATCGCTTTTTGCTATGATTTTGAATGTACGCACTTGCGATTTCTCATTTTTTATTTATGAAAGTATACTCTTAACTTACTAACCGAATTCTTAAAGTAAAAGTACTATATTAAAATTGTTATAGATATTATATTTTTAACTACGTAGACAAGTACGTACTCATGAGCCCGTAATAAGGGGTCTTTAATAATTAATGTACCTACTAAAAAATATTCAAGTGCCTTCAGAATTAAATTGTAAGTATAATATGTTAAACAAATTCATGCCTAAAAGAAACAAAAGAAATATTTTAAGGTGGATGCTCCAGGGTAGCCCGCGAATTTCAAATATTGTTATGTTTATTTATATTTGAAATTCGCGGGCTACCCTGGAGCATCCACCTTAAGAGCAAATACAAGTAGGCGTCAAAAATAAATTATTTACATTCTGTCGTATTTTGTTAAACAGCCACTTCGTAACGTGTAAAGAATTTGACCTTTTCACATAGAAAGATTTAAATGCTGATATTATTCATTATTTTAATTCTTAAATTAAAGTATAATGAACTGTTTAAATCGTGGTATAATTGACCAGTGTTTCATGCAACACAACTTATGTTTTACTGTAAAAACAGTTTGTGAAGTTTGAAGTTATTGTAACCAATTTTACTTATTTTGATAAGATAATATTTTATTGAATATTGTTGGATAAGTTAGTTCATCCCAGAATATACATATAAATTAAATTCAAGTCAATGTTACTAACCCTTAGTTGATAAGTTATTGTTGCACTAACCATTGGACCATTGTTGTCAAGTTAATTAAATAAATTATTATTATATACCTATGTGAATGATAGATGAGATAACTGAGACAGTTTACGAATAATATGTTAATTTTAGGGAATTATAATGTGGTCAAGGATGTAGGTTACCACGGGTAGTTACTAACTAACATCCACAGCAAATACGCTAAGTTAAGTGCCAGCATAATTATGACTATAGGTTTAGCAATATATTCCGTTGCAAAACAATGTAATTAATAGTGACAGTCATAGAAGGGTTGGGGAATTAAAATACAAGAATCACTACATAGTATAAAACAAAGTCGGTTCCGCTGTCTGTCTCTCCCTATGTATTCTTAGATCTTTAAAAGTACCCAACGGATTTTGATGCGGGTTTTTTTACTAGATAGAGTGGTTCTTGGAGAAGGTTTTAGTATATAATTTGCACCCGTGCAAAGCAAAATACCCTTTACTGTATTAGAAATTAATCAATATTGTCGATAAACTAATACATACTTGCCCAAATAGGCTGGTGTGGTTGCGGAATTTGTTTCAAAGAGTCACCGCAGCCCTGGAATGCAAAGAACATTAAGAGGAGCATGGATGGATGGGCCCATCTTTAAAAAAAAACCCAAACTGGTGTTCGTGATTCAAATCAGGTAGTTCGAAGCTTTCATGTGTTTGCACATAATAGCTACACAAATTCCTAATTACTCAAGAATCAATGTCGTTTCATCATCATACACAAGTTTCCTTCGATGTATGGTCTTGAATTATCACCCTATGTTTTCGTTCTTTTAAGCTGTAGCCTTTTTTTTTTTAAAAACACTAATTATTTTTATACATATCCACTATCCAGCTATTTTCGTGCAGTAGTGAATTTTGTAATCATTGTTTATTTGGTTTGCTGGTTGAGGAGCTCGTGGCTAAATAATAACAGCCGCATGGGTCGATCTTCAAGGTTAAGCAACGCTTGCCAAGGTTGGTCTGTGGATGGGTGACCATCTTAACATAACGAGTTTCCTCCGTGCCTCGGAAAGCACGTTAAGCCGTTGGTCCCGGCTGTCATTTGTAGATCTTTGGCAGTCGTTACGGATTGTCAGAAGCCAGTAAATCTGACTCCAGTCTTGCCAAAATGTACCGTGTTACCCAGTTAATGGGTTGTGGAGGTCTGGTAGGCAGCCGCTCCACGTAAAACACTGGTATTCAGCTGAATCCGGTTTGACTGGAAGCCGACCCCAATGTAGTTGGGAAAAGGCTAGGCAGATGATGATGATGATGATGTTTATTTGGTTTGCCAAATATTCATTTCTGCTAAGATATATCTAAATACTCGTACCTAGTGTGTTGAATAACAGATCAATAGGCTCGTCTGAAATACTTTTATTAGACATAATAGAAACAGTGATGAACAGAAAAAGATTCTACACCGGGATTGATGATCATAGATTAACAGTAGATGTTAGCATCTATTATTATCTACGTATGAAAGTATAATATAAAAGGGTAATGCTACTTTCCTCGTGAAGTAATCCCTTCTACTGATGACATTGAAACAGTGGAACGTGGGAGAATAATAGTCAAAGTAATCGTTAATCATCTATTACCATAGGTACTATCGTAGAAAACGCCGTGTTGGTCTACTGGTCTCAAGTGCTACTGCAGAACATGTTGCCGATACCCGGGGGGCTAAAACAGCCACTTTAGGAGAATCACGCTACAATCTGTCAAATTTAATTTTCATCTGCATCGCTAACGAATAAGGTTCATGGTTAATTGAGAAAATTTGACAGCGATGGGTAGCGTGATTTGCTTTCTGATTTTTCTAGTAACTCTTACAAAAATATACGTAAATATAGTATTTCTACCGTCACTAACTTCACTTTTTCTCTCCAAGAAGCGTAAAGAATGCGCTACCTACTTAAGTGTTGATATAACACCTTTGTCACCCATTACGTGAAAATAATTAGTCAGCCGAGATGCAACGTTGCGTCAAACAATTTTAAACAAATTGTTTTACCAAGATATAACTTTATTTTTAATGACTGTCGCACTGTCTACCTTTACAATTCAGCTTACTCGTAGAATCAACATTTTCACATACTAATATTAAAAAATGTTTTTTTTTTTTTTTACTATTGATAGGCACGCGCTTGACCACCATCTCACCTGATGGTAAGCGATGATGTGGTCAAAGATGTAGCACGCTTGCCTAGAAGTAACCTATTCACTCTTGACTTAAAGACTCCCAGGTTGTGTAGCTATCGGGAAACACAGACTCCGGCAGGGAATTCCACTCCTTAGCTGTACGCATTATGAATGTGTTCCCAAAACGTTTTGTGCGTATGGGTGGGATGTCCACCATGTACCGGTGGCGCATCGCCGTTCGTCTAGTGGTCCGATGATGGAACGGGCTTGGCGGAATTAAATTATGCAATTGCGTCGCACATTCCCCAAAATGCAACCGGTAGAAAACCGACAAGCCAGCAACTCGTCGTCTATGCACAAGACTTTGGAGCTTCGTCGCGACGAGCCTCTCATTGCCAATGATCCGCTTGGCTCGCTTCTCAATTGACTCAAGGGCATCAAGCTGGTATCTGACAGATCCGTCCCAAAGATGAGAGCAGTATTCCAAACGCTTAAAAACCTAATCTATTCAAAGTTAGAGTAAACAGGCTCCTTCTGGGTAGGCTCGCTCCATCGTAGACTTTGTCTCTGTCATCTCTGACATAGACTAGAGTCAAGAGCAAACCCATCACAAATAAAAAAAAAATCCGAAAGTAACTATCTGTCATGTTCTTAAATTTTAACATATTCGTTTTTATTCCGTGAGTAATCTCTCGGGACTATTTCTTACTTTTACTTGGCCGAAGCCACTGGCAGATGCCATTGACTTTATACATTCGAGTGTCATTATCTGCCCCATTATCTGCTCTTGCCCCGTTATTGGGTTCAGTGCAACACATTTCTTCTTCCATTCAATAGACACGCTTTCACCATCTCCCATTTTTTTCCTCATACAATCCATCTATCTTTCTATTGTCTAATAGTGTGTATTTCTTATAACTAAACGATGATTACTTAAATATTATAATGACCCAGCAAGGCTAACGTACCGATTTCCCGACCTATGCCAAGGTCGGCTCGTTTAAAATTGAACTGATCGTGCGCCTACACATTTAGCTAGTCCTTTTCACAAGGGAAATGACTAACATACTCGTACCTACCGTCTTGTGTGCACGGTAGAGGGGCATTGGTTTTTCCCCTATGCTTATCAGCCCTATGGTTATCAAGGATAGGGAAAAAGTATAGTAAAATGGGAAATTTTCTAAATACCATCAGATTCTCAAAATAGAACCCATTTCGGGACCTCACGGTTGAAAGTCTAAGGTATTCTTTGGCAAATAAAGGTAAACTGTAGGAGATAAGCAAAGTACTCGTACTTAGCAAGGTTTTCTAGAAACCCAAAGTTGTTGGTCTGATTCTGGAAATCAGGAGCTCACGCTTTGTACTGCTAGCTAATTACAAAAGCAGGAAATAAAGGCTCCAACACACAGGTGTGAAGCCATGGTATAGCAACGATGCAATGCGACAACGATTTCTTATAGAAGTATATAATCTTTAGAACAATTTCAATCAATGGAAGTGTGTTTACGTTACCTAAAAAAGTATTCATAGCCGTCAATGCCCACTATTCTAACCTTGCAGGGGGATACAGATTTAACTCTAGTTAATAACATAATTAGGGTTAGAGGTACGGTCAGAATCTCACGGCTTTAGCATAACCTATATACTCAACTTTTACGACCCGTCCGGGACCAAAAAGAGGTCATTAACGCAGCAGTATGGGTAACAAGTCATGTGGAGTGATTTAGCGGCGGAGCGTTCAATTTCTGCGACGCAATCTCAATAATGAGATGTCCAATAAAAAATAACGCCACTTTCTATAAGCACTTACACGATAATGCGATGGACCACTTCAGACCTCCTAACGGCGTCGTCGAACTCTCTATAAAGCTAAGGTGCGAAATGATGACCATTCTCGAATTACTTGACCACAGAAAAATAATTCCATCACTTGAAGCGTATTGGAGCTCGTGACTATGTATTCCACACACGGAATCACACGGATCTTTGATAGTCGTAACTGGTAGTGAGAAACCAAGAAACCTGGCACCAGTCTTGCCAAGGATTATTGTATCACTCAGTTAATGGGTTGCGGAGTTCAGATTGGCAGTCGCTCCGACATAGTAAGGAAAATGCTAGGCAGATTGATTGACTTCAAGCGTATTTTAATTTTATTTTAGATGGGCTTGCTCTTAAATTGACTCTAGTCTAGAGAGATGAAGGAGACAAAGTCGGATAGAGCGAGCTTACCCAGAAGGAGCCTGTTCACACTGACTTTAAAGAGATGAGGGTTGTAAGCGTTCGAAAACACAGACGTAGTATTTGAAGTCCAAAAGTACATTAACACCTGTATCGCTATTTTTTGACAAGAAAATATTTATATATTAGGTTAATAACAACTTGACTTTGGCTCCGAATAATCTAATTAGCACAATGTTGTGCTTGAGATGTTAGATAACAAGACTATTCTAAGTAAATGATTCAATATTAACATGTACATTATGTAATGTTCGCAAAATTATTCACGTGATCATGTTGCTACAAGGTCTCGTGTTCAGGTGAAATCTACCTGATGTTATTGATAGATACCTTACCAGTAACGGTAAAAGTATCTATATTTTAACTGAATAGGTTCGATTACTGTAGACTTCCCGTGTCGTTAAATATAACAGCCCAGTTATTCGTGAAAAAAGCCGGGCAAGTGTAAGTCAGACTCGCGCACCGAGGGTTTTGATCGAATCTTGATTTCAATCATAGGCACATTACCTACCCGGGTGTCATCACTGCGAGGATCGCCCGGAGGACACGGTGGAGCATACGGTGGAGGTCTACCCTGCTTGGGCTGAGAACCGCCGGATCCTCGTTGTGGCGATCGGCGGCGGCGACCTCTCGCGGCCGGCCCTGGTTCAATCTATGGTCCGGAGCGAGGAGGCATGGGAAGCGACCACCTCCTTCTGCGAAGCAGTAATGCTAGCAAAGGAGGAGGCCGAACGTGTAAGAGAGAGGGAAACCTCACGACCCAGCCGCCGCAACAGAAGAAGACGTCCCGGGCGTCGGGGGTCGCAGGGCGATTTCCAGCCACCGTAGGCGCGGGCCTGCGGACGGCGAGCTTTGGGTGGCTCGCCGTCCGATCAGAACCAGGCCCGGGTTGGCGGCGCGCTGTGTTCCACGCGCGCCTCATGGAGCTGTCAGCAAGGGAGACGGGGCCCGCTAGGGCCAGTGCCTGCCGGGGTGCGGAATCCGTTCGAAAGAGACGCCGCGTCCCTGGAACGTAAAGGGCACTGGGAGGAACATGGATGGGTTTTAGTCAGTAAGAGTCTGACACTCCCTTCCGCTCCGCCCAGAGCGGAAGGAGTTATTTGATGATTTCCCATCCTTAAAAAAAAAAGGCACATTACCTAAGTGGCCCTTGACGCGGCCTTACTGCCCACACGATAAAAAGAAGAAGACCTAGGGTATGAAAGTTTATAAATATAACAGAAAAGACAAACTTAACTCTTTGTTCAAAAAAGGTTCTCCTTCGACGTCACGGTCAATTTTTCAACCGAAAATAAGTTTTAGATCGCAAAAAAATATTTTCTTATATGTGATGAAGTTTGCTTTCTGTAAGAACTATCTTTATGTCAACGGAAAGTACCATATAGGTTTTAATTACCTGGCGAGCGTTAAAACATCTTTAGATAGCGTTGCCTTAGAACTTTGATTTTTTTGAGCAGATATAAGTATTTGACATATATTTCAGCTTTCCTACACGCGTTCTTGAGAAAAAAGGTCTTGACAGAAGAACAACACAGTGATCCTATATGTTCCGTTTTTGCCGACGTAGGGAATCCTGAAAATACTAACTTGTCGCAAAATAATAAAAAAGGGAACAATACGACTTACTAATATTGTTTAGCTTTTCCAGCCCTAAACCGGTGTAATGAACTTCGTTAAATCGGGTTTTTGATTTCAATAAAACAAGGACTAATAAAACAAACAACGCTCCTTAAATGCTCAAATCAAAATTAGAACTTTAATTGATATGTATACTGATGAAAGGGCGTATCGGTTGACGACTACAATTTTTGCGTGTTTTAATTAAAATATAATTCAGTAGTTTAACTGAAGCATGGTTATAGCTTTGAGTTATTTTTCAAACAAATAATTATTTCAAATTACAAATAAGCATTTCGGTGAATCCACATACGTCTGAATTATGTTCGCCAAATGCTATTAAATTATAAAAATACAATGTTGTTTTAATAAACAAGTTTCCTTTAGAAAAAGGTTAATAGGTAGGTACTAAGATTTCACAAAATTTTAAAATCAGTCTTAGGTACATAATTATGATTTCCTTAGAATAACACTAAGCGACGCAAACCGCATAATATATAATATACGCTACCCGTACCCTGTCTACTCTAATATCGCAAAGATCCAATATTAAATCAAACACAATGACATCTCTAAATAAATCAAAAAGCTATTTTATAACATATCGGGATAAAGAATTATTAATGCTATAAAAAATAAAACCGACTTCCAAAAACAAAACACTACAAAGTAAGAAATAAATTTAATTTCGGAAGTCGGTGTTATTGGTTGTTTCGGTTTTAAACACCGACTTCCGAAATTAAATTTATTTTTTACTTTGTTATTTTTTTGTAAAAAAGTTTTGCGTGCCGGCGTGATGTTATGTTATGAACTGGTGTAAACAATCAACAGACATGCGATTTCAGAAATCTCGATCCATTTGCTATCATTTATTGAAGAGTTCCGTTGCCTACCTCCGAAGTTCTTTATCAGGTCTTCACCAAATTTAAATGAGACCAGTCCGAGAAAATACGCTTCCAAACAAAAAAAGAATCATGCGAATCGGTTAACAATTGGCGAAAATATCGCTGAACAAACATTTTTCATGGGATCCCATCATCAGATCCTGAATTATACCTTCCATCATCAGCTCAGCAACATGAGATAATGATTACCAGGCACAAATATCTGAATTGCGTTAGAAAGTTTATGAAAAAAATTGTATGTTGCTTAAATTGCTTTTAAAAATTGAGGGTTTCCCTCGATTTTCATGGGATCCCATCATCAGATTCTGACTTGGTGACAATGGGACCCCCTCAAGAGTATAGGCTTTCGAATAAAAAAAAAATTAAAATCGGTCCAGAATTGGCAGAGAAATCGATGAACATACATAAAAAGAAAAAGATACAGCCACATAGAACCTCCTCCTTTTTGAAGAAGTCGGTTAAAAATAAGTGTTCTTAGAGTCGCTCAACCTCTGTTCCTATATTATCTGTGGCAGCGCACCCTATGTCAAATTGCGGTGCACAGACTACAATATAATATTTGCGGTGCTTAATTATGTTTATGATGACATGAAATAAACAAATGTTCGCGTATGAAACTGCGGCTCAGCTTATAAAGTCACACTCATATTTTGATATTGTGACAGTATCATAAACAGGTGTCAATCCAAGTAATCAAGATGGAATGACGGTTCACTTCGAGATCACTTCGCCCAAGCCTCGCCCATGCCTTCACTTCGACATGTTTACAGAATCGACCGTCTGTTTTGTCACGTTGATTGAAACTTTTTGGGACCCAATATACACTTTTTTTCGATAAAACGATTGTGTATAGTAATTTATTTTCTTTAATTCCTGAAAAATAGCTTTGTTTATTTGATTCTTTCTTTTATTCGGATCCAAAATAGTCTTATTTTGTCTATCATTTTGTGAGTCCTTGACCCCTAGACGAGAACTAGACGGAAGTTTTCATCTGAGATTACTAACTGTAAGGTTCTGGAAATTCCTATTTTACTAGGTTAATCGATAAGTTATTCTCGTTAGAGTCTTAATTTTATGCCCAGTTGGTCCTCGCACAGTACATAGGACTTTACTACAATTTAAATCGCTGCTGTAAAATCACTTACGACCTACTTAACACCTAACTTATGTACTATTCTCCATGTACCTATATGAGTCATCAGCTTAAATTCACGTCCGAATGCCCAACCTGCTCAAATTCAATGTAGTAACGTAGCCTATTCGCTTGCAGGCAGCGAGGAGGTATGGCTGCGATGTCGAGCGCCCCCATGCTCCTCGCCAACACGATGCTGAGCAGCAAGCTGCAAGACGATGACATCAGATACGCTGAGCCGGTCAAACGCAAGAACAGAGATTACGAGTAAGTACCATTTCATGAAACTAGAGAAAAAGTAGTAAAATAATTTTATTATTATGCCAATTTTAACAGCCATACAGGTTGAACTTCAACGTTAAGCCACGCTAGCCGAGGTTGGTCTGTGAATGGGTGGGTAACCTTCTTAACATACCGAGACTCGTTAGCCAAGGATGGAAGGCACGTTAAGCCGTTGCCATCTCAGCTGCTACTTCTAGAACTTTGGCAGTCGTAACGGATGGTTAGAAACAAAAAAATCTGACACCAGTCTTGCCTAGGAGTCTGGAATACCATGTTACTCTTAATACTGGTATGAAGCTGAATCTGGCTTGCCTGGAAGCCAATCCTAAAATAGTTGGGAATAAAGTATTTTCTATGTATTTATCAATTAGCTGTACAATTTTAAACCAGAGATTGTCAAGGGCTGTCAAGTAACAGATTCTGGGTTAAAAAGATCTGACCGACAGTCGCTTCATGAGAAATATTGGTATTTAGATAGATACATCCGATTAAACTGAAAGTCGATTCCACCAAATTAAAAATAAGCATCCTCATTTGGATAAATGATTTTAGAGTTTATGAACTTTAAAGTTTTACAGTAAGATCCCACAAAATCGTCTATCACCATTTCCTAGTGTTTCGGTGAGTAGAAGAAGTGTCGCAGTAAACTCTCCAACAACAACAATGTGTAACCCCTCAGTTAAATTTTACGAACTAAAAGAAAAACAGAGTGGTGAAAAGACTAGGCAGATTGAGTTTTGAAACTTAAGCCATTGTGTCCGTCTTTCACAAAAGAGGTTTCTAATATAAATTTCACCCGAGTTTATACAAAATTTAATATTTATTATAGAACTAGCTAACCCGCGCAACTTCGGCTGCGTCACATTGTTTTATAATGCTTCGCTTCTATTGGCCGTAGCGTGATGTTATATAGCCCATAACCGTCCTCAGGCTATCCAATACAAGAATGCTTCAATTCGAGCCTATAGTTCCTGAGATTAGCGCGGTCAACCAAACAAAAAAACTTTTCAGCTTAATCATATTAGTACAGAATAACGTAAAGATTTATTATATAAAATAAATAATTAAATACTTACTAATATAGTAACACATATTAAAACAGCATATTACAAACATATATATTACAAGTGTACGATAAAATTTCATGTATCTATATTAATCCATCTTGACCTATGGTGCACAGACTTGGTTTTTGACCAACATCCAAAAGTCCAAACTCAAGGTTTGCCAATGTGCTTTGGAGCGCAGTATACTAAGTTTAAATTAACAGACCATGTTCGAAACACTACACTGTGCTCCAAAACGCAAATCGTCGATGTGGCTCAAAAGCTATTTACGTTTGAATTTGTTTGATTTATCTGTTTCAAAGCAGACAAAGAGAGTATTAGGTACCCACTCGTATATTTATTTTCCATTGAAATGATTTGGGAACTCGTTAGTAAGTCGGTACTTGCTATTTCTCTTTATGAATAGAATACATTTTGTGGCGTTCACGACGATCTTTCGGCTTTCTTTGCTTCAAAGAAGTGTCGAATCAACTAATGATTCCTAGAATCTGTAATAGCGGGATTTTGGGCTCTTATGTGTGATAACACAAAATAGCTCACGTGCAGGTATACTTCCCAAAGAGTAGGAAGTCATCAGTGTCTAAAATATTGTTTTTTAATGTTGTTTTGATAAGAGGTAAAGGGTACGATGGGGCTGGCATATCTGTATAGACAAAAGCACCAAAAAAATAAAAAAAAAATAAAGAGGAAAAAAAAAACAAAGAGTAGGAAGTCTAATTAAAGAAATAAAATGTATTGTAGGCCTTATCTCCTGTTAAATCGTACCCACGCAAATTAAGAGCAAGCTTATACCGGGTGAGTTTTGAATGCATTAGCATTGTTGCAGTAGTAAACGAATGCCCTCGAATATAAACGACTGAGCTTTGAGAGTGACCACCAATGTTGTCGCATTTGCAAATTGTCACATAATCGCCGCACTGTTGTGTCTGTTTGCGGGAATCTTACTAAATGGCCGCTGCGAAAACTGTATGAACGACAAAGAGTCAAAAGCTTTTTTAATTTTGACTCAAAGCAAATTAGGTAGGTAGGTAAATTAAAGATTCTTTCATGCGTGTAGAATACAATGAAGAGTACAGGCACTTATGCAGAACAACAATATAATAAAAACAACTAAGTTGTTCCAATTCAGATGTAAATAACTATAAGTACCTACCAACATTAATAACATAAATGAGAGTTCAGAATAATAAATAAATAAAATAATAAAAAATAAATAAAGGAGAAGGAAACAGTACCAATACCAACAATACAGAACAATTAGTTGATTGTATTTGCAAGTCAAACCCGCTACTTATCTAATATTACAAGCAATTAAAACAGCTACTTTTATACTTATGGCAATCATGTTAATTACAGATGGCAAGTTGTATGGAGAAACGTGCTGGCGTTTGTATACTTGCACGCAGCAGCATTATATGGATTCTACTTGATGTTCACCGGAAAAGTCAAATTGTGGACCGTTTTATTTGGTAAGCACATATTTTAAGCATTTTATAACATTATTCTCTTTATCACACAAGGGTTATTTATTTAGTCAAGCTAGACCAACGAAGCAGTCTAGTCTTTATATATTATCTAGTCAACAAAAACAGTCGTCAGTAAACAAACACCCAAGTCTTTACAATACACAGCACGTTTTGCTCTACAGCATGACAAAAGGAGACGAAACGAACCCTTGTTCATTGTGACGTAAGAAATCCTTTGAGCCACAAAAACATTCAATTTACTTCATTCATGGTAGTACAAACACGATACAATTTGGCAGAATTTTGCCTTGAAAAGGCTGTTAGTTTGCAATTAATTTTCAAATGATAATATACTATAAGCGTTTTAAAAACAAAACTTCTAAACTTCTTCTTTTTGGCTTGAATAAATCGACCTTTAAATTCTGGATGAAAAAATCCAGGGTGAAATTGAGATAGTACTTAAAATGTCACCTATACCTACCTATGAAAAACAAATAAAAACTGAAGTTTATTACCGGAGTATGAGTTTCCTGATAGCTACAACTTGGTGGTCTATGTCAAGACTGAATAGATTACTTTTGCGCTAGCATGCTCCATCGACGATCACATCATCGCTTATCATCAGGTGTGATGGTGGTCAAACGCCTACCTATCAGTAATAAAAAAAATACTATTTACCTCTGCTTTCAGGTGTAAGCTTCGCAATCATGTCGGGTATGGGCGTGACAGCGGGAGCCCACAGGCTGTGGGCGCATCGTTCGTACAAGGCGCGGTGGCCTCTGCGGCTGTTCCTCGCCTTCATGCAAACGATGGCCTTTCAGAACCACATCTATGAATGGGTGCGAGATCACAGGTCAGATTTTTTTTAATAATCTGCATTGGTTTAGTTCTTCCTCTTACAATGACATGATATATCTAATTACTGAAAGGAACTAAATTTGTTCTTTCAATAGGTAATATAATAGGCACGCGACTGAAATAAATGAGTTGGATGGGTATCTAAACTATTTTTGTTAATTGTGTGTTAAGTACAAACTTGCTAAATTCCACTGATAGAAAGATATGTTTTCGCTCAGTGTCATATGATTTCATGCTGATTTCACATGGTGCGGCCGGACTGTTCACGTATGTGTGGTATATATCAAACCTAGTGCAAGTGATGATGTGTACATGGAATGGTTTTGTAAAGTGGAAGAGTGTATTCATAAATTAAAAGGAATTGTTAAGGCGACTTAAATTTAAATAGTGTTTCGTTAAATATTAGGAATTATTACTGTTATTTTGTAAGTTTTTGCGGTCTGAATGAGATGAACGTTGTGAATAATTTGCATGGAGGTATGTTAGATGTTGTTTTAGTCCAAGGGAACATAAGTGTACCAGAAACATTCGACACCGCCACCGAAGGGATAGTTCCGCTGGATGCATATCACCCGGCGCTTCATATAGAGGTAAGTGTTGATGTAGGTCATTACTCAGAATCAATGGAGCCCAGCAATATAGACAGTACTAAGGATTGGAACTTCCAAAAATGCAACTTTGAACAGCTATATTCATTACTCTCTAATAAGAGTATTTGGGAGGAGGTCTTAGAATCTACAGATGTAACAATAGCTACTCGGAAGTTTTATAATATTATTTATCATTTCTTTGACACTTGCATACCTAAACAACGCAGAAGTAAATTCGCGAATAAGCGATACCCAGTATGGTTCACTAGTGATATAATCCACGACCTAAGGCTCAAGCTAAAGCTCCATAAAAAGTGGAAGCGAACTAAGTGCGATAGCGCCTATTTGTTATTTTCGGATCTCAGGTCAAGTTTAAAGGCCCGTATTGCAGATGCTTATTCCTCATACTTGAGAAATATAGAAAACACAATTAAAATCAATCCCCGCCAATTCTGGTCACACATTTCTAGTCTGCGATCCAAAGGTGGGTTTGAACCATACATTACATACAAGGGTGTAACTTTTTCGGGATCTAAGGCGGTAGGGGCATTTGCCGAATTTTTCTCTGATGTTTTTCTTCCTGATATACCGCGGCTCAATGCTGATCATGTTTGTGTCGCTTATCATACCAGCAACAGCAATTACATAGATATACCCCCCTTGAGCCCTGTAGACATTGTCAAAGGCATAAATAAACTTAAACCTAACAGCTCTATCGGTCCCGATAATATTCCCCCTTTTATTGTTAAGGATCTAAGAAGTATTCTCAGTGAACCTCTTTGCCACATTTTTAATTTTGGCTTGCAAGCTGGTTCATATCCCTCTGAATGGAAAGTTTCCAGAGTCACACCCATTCCTAAATCTCAAAACAAGAAATCTGCTGAAGATATCGCAATTTTATCCTCCCCGGCGAAGGTCTTTGAGAACATCCTTCACAGTGCTATCTACAAACAAATAAACAAGTACTTATGTAATGAGCAGCACGGCTTTAGAAGCAAGAGGTCAGTTGATACTAATCTCCTGACACTGGTTGATTATATCTCCTCCAGCTTGGACCGCGGGCGTCAGGTGGACGTACTTTACTTCGACTTCCGGAAGGCGTTTGATAGGGTTAACAATGACATGCTGCTGATGAAGCTTAGCAAACTCGGATTCTTCCCGTCTCTTCTCCGTGTCTTCGCAGACTACCTATGTGATCGTCAGCAGTTTGTTAGGCTCGGCATGTACGAATCTAGTACCTATCACACACGTTCTGGCGTGAGTCAAGGCTCAATTTTGGGGCCTTTATTATTTTTAATTATGGTCAATGATCTCCCTCAAGTTCTTCGACATGCAAGATGTCTACTGTATGCTGACGACTTGAAACTGTATCTTGAAGTAAGCTCCGAATGTGACTGTTTGGCACTGCAGCAAGACATAGACGCGATATACAAGTGGAGCGTTGACAATAAGATGGAATTCAACTCCTCTAAGTGCTTCGCTATGACCTTCGGTCGAGTGCGACACCCAGTGAATTTCGAATACAATTTAAATAATGACACTATCACAAAATCAACAGCCATGAAAGATCTGGGAGTCACATTCGACCGCAAGCTCACCTTCCACGGCCACATGTCTACGGTAGCCAAACAATCCTACCAAAGGTTAGGTTTTGTCCTTCGTAATTGTCGTGATTTTCGCTCCGCACACGCCATCAAAATAATATATAACGCGCTTGTGTGTAGCAAGTTACAGTCAGGCTCTTGTGTGTGGAATCCACACGAAAAAACATACGTGCTTCTTTTAGAAAAAGTACAGAAAGCGTTCCTTAGGTTTTTGTACAAGCGGATAAATGGCTATTACCTTTATCCGACCAAATTTTTACTGGGTTGCCTCGGATATAACTCATTAGAGGTAAGGCGAGCACGTGATCAGCTCACAATGGCCTGTAAGACGCTCCGTGAAACCATTGACGCGCCTGATCTGCTTACAATGCTGGCTCGCTTCTTTGTGCCGGACAATTACTGCAGGGGTAAAAAGCACAGATTGTTCGCTGTGCCTCCGTGTCGCACCGTTGCGCGTGCTAAGTCTCCAATTCCTCGAACTCTGGCTGCACTTAATGATCTCTTGGATTTTAATCCAACAAGCGATCTGTTTGCGGATGAATGGAAGATTTTATTGGCATGTCAGAACTACTGTGAGAGGGATTCATGACAGAGTACCTAACCCATTTTATTTTTTAAAATTTATCTTTGTTTGTGTTTAGTAGTTTTTGTGCTTTAGTTACTGGTTATAAGCCGTTGTAATTAAATAATAACAAAAGAAAAAAAAAATGTTTTCATCCAGAAAAATGCAAGGTTCCTCTGGGATGGACCACGGGAGTAAGCCGTGGCAAAAAGCTACATACCTATAAATAATTATCTGAATTAATTTGGTAAATAATGATTCGTGTCGTATAAATTCGTCTTTTTCCCTATTTATCTTTGGCACAAAAGTAATTTTTGCAACGAGCAAAATAAGGTAAACGACATTGAAAATATTGGTTCCTATGAGCATAGCAACAGACACAGCTTAAGAAAAGAAGAATTACATCGTTAACGCCAAGCCTCTGAAATATAAATATTATTAGGTATTAACGTTACTAAATAAATTCGTGATTTTGTGATGAAGTTAACTAATTAGCACTAGTATGCTTTTTTGCGACTGCGAGCAAGGAAAATTAGGCACTCGTTAGGTTTGCCATTAAAATCATAGTATATTGATAGTTACTTGACAACAGTAAATATGATCGGTTCACCAGAGGCCGCTAAATGCTTGCATATATGTAGACGTTATCTATAAATATTACTAGTGATGTAGGCAGGTACCTAACTTCAATAAATATTTATTTCGATAGAAATTTGTGTCTCTGCGTTGATCGATGTTTTACATGGCAAATATCAGTATATGTTGTTTGACAGTCGTGGACCTACATATTTTATCGGGATTTACTGGTTATGACCTTTTACGAAACTATTCTGAAGTTTTGATTTGCAATACCGAATAAATCCTGAAAATAATAACTTGTAGTTGGGAATTTAATTTGAAAATATTAAAAGTTCAAATTGTAGGTTCAAAATTAAATAACACGTGAATTTAATTTAATGGAGGGTCTGCGGGAAACAAATAAATGTTTTTAGTTCCGAACTTTCCTGCCCACAGGTAAATTTTCGTAGGTATTTAAAAACATCCAAATTCAAGTCGCAATAATCATCTGCGACAATCAATTTCAAAATGTATGGAAATTAGTGGTGTTTTTGATAGAAGTCATTTGATTGGGAGTCATCATGGGCATGATTGCCCATTCAAAAAACAAAAACGGTGTATCTATACTAATATTTAAAGCTGAAGAGTTTGTTTGTTTACTTGAACGCGCTAATCTCAGGAACTACTGGTTCGATTTGAAAAATTAATTCAGTGTTAGATAGCCCATTTATCGAGGAAGGCTATTATAGGCTATATATCATCACGCTAAGACCAATAGGAGCGCAGCACACGAAGTTGCACTGGTCAACTAGTCCAAAATATATCTAAAGGATTGTTTTACATAAATAGATGTTTTATTTCTACATCTCAGGAAACATCTCGTTCTATCGCACCAGTAACTCTTAGGAGTCTGAAGTGATTAATGTAAGAACGGGAAGTTTATTACGACTCAACAGGGACTCATAAACGTCATTCAAATTCGCAACGCATAGTTGAGCACTTTAATTACAATATTATGAGTGGATATCTTGTTTTCATTCTCTACGCTTATGTTATGTTAATAGTTTGTTGAAGAACACACTGAAAGGATGAGTCATATAAAAAATAAATTGTTGTTTAAATTCGATATTGATGGAACACGATCACATCGAATTGCTTTACTAAAGAATTACGAATTATTTATGAACATTATGGTTGAGGTATATTGTATATGAACAGTATCGCTGAGGTCATTATACCAAATTATTTACTCCGGATAATTCGAATCACTTTAGAAAATACGCCCATAGATTTTACATAAGAAGGTGCCAAAGTGTATGTGTGTAAACTTAGGATATTTTTAGCCTGAAATTAAAAGTTAGTAGGTATATTTATGATCTGCCTAGCCTTTTCCCAACTATATTGGGTTCGGTTTCCAGTCAATCTGGATTTAGTAGGTATATAATATAAATTATTTTCCCCAGATGCGTTCCAGTATATTTAAAAGGTTCTTACAAATACGTAAACACCAATGGAGTGTTTAGATGAACTTGTTTGTGTTAGTTCCCTGGTGTGTGAGTCCGAGACAACGATGTACCTTTTTAATTTTATTATTATTATTTTCAGATGTTTTCTTTTTCTCAGCTGTTGCCTGGTTTTGATTACATTTATTATTATTATTTTTTATTTTTTATTACTTTCTCGGGTCCCTCTTCCTAGAGACCCGGTCCTTTGGTAGGCGTACGAGAGGCCGAAGCTAACTCGCAGAAGCCTCTTTAGACATTTCAAATGAAATGGGACACCAACCGACGATTATCCCTGTATGCACTGTGAAAGTATACCCAAGGACAATCCCCGGTTGGAGCAGGACTATTGCAGAATATGGAAATATGGAAATATTATATTATTTCGTTTATTTATTCTTATTTACATACAAAGTATATTTTTAAATACATCTCTAAAAAACCATAAAAAAATATATTTAAAAATATTATTATTATTATTTAAGCTTTATATATCCATACTATTAAAGTTTAGTGATAAACATTAAATATAAATATTATTGTATGGCCCCTGTAGGGTAAAAAGCCTCCTCCAACGTTTTCCATTTTCGTTTGTCTTGGGCGGTGTTCATCCAATTTTTCCCGGCTGTTTTTACTATGTCGTTTCTTTTGCCGTCCTCTTTGTCTTTATCCAGCGGGACCAGGCTACTTCGTTGTTTGTAGTGTCCATCTGTTATCCTGGCATCTAGCTATGTGGCCTGCCCACTTCCTCTTCAAGGTCATAGCTTGTTAATTTAAAAGTTTATAAATGTTTTATTCATTTGTCACAAAGGTTTATTTTTATTCGAGAACTAAATTAAATGAATTGACTCACAGTTGCATCTTATTGAGGTCTGTAGTGCTATTCTGTAACAACATTCTCGTGTCTCGACAGCGGAATCCGAGGTGAGTATAAACATGACACCTTTATATTGTGTGGAATAAAGTTCAGTTCAGTTTTGTGAGCTATCTCACTCAGGTGAAGCTCGATGTCGAAATGGTTACTTACAGAATAGACTAGCTGGTTCAAGCCGATTTTAGAACAGGAGCTAAGTTTTTATTACTTTCTTTCTAAGCTAATTAAGTTCAGCTTACGTCGCGAAGCTGTGGTAAATTTCCATAGTAACACAGTTTAGTTTCCATAGAGCTCAGTCTGTGGTTTATATACAAGTACTCTTTGTCAGCGACCGGCATAAATTGTGACTGTGTGTCAAGCTATACGTTAATTAATGCTTATTGTGGTACTCAACGTTTGCTTAAATTTAGGGTAGGCAGCTGTAAGTAGACTTTAGCAGTCGCTTTCCACGTTCATTAAGAGAAGAAACTACATATATGTATGAATAAACCAAAACATTAGATCGAAATTGAAATCCTCAATGGGTACCTAAGTTCTTATCTGTATGTAAGTAAAAACTAGTCTGCCAGCTGTTTCGCCCGCGCGGTACTCGATATTTATCCCAAGAGAACTCACTACTGGGACGAAAAAACCTATGACCTATTCCAGGATTTGGTCTATTAATACGCCTAATTTTATCCGAATCCGTTTAGTCGCAAAGACATGAACAAGTAACAAACGGATGTATGAAACAGAATAATCTCGTTTTTGCAGTTTATTGTTAATTTGCAAATATTTTCCTCCTCCAGAGTCCACCACAAGTTCACGGAAACGGACGCAGACCCTCACAACGCAAAGCGCGGCTTCTTCTTCTCTCACATCGGCTGGCTGATGGTGCGGAAACACAAGGACGTGTTCGAGAAGGGCGCCACCGTCGACATGTCCGACCTGGAGAAAGACCCGATTGTTATGTTCCAAAAGAAGTAAGTTGGCTAATTTTATTCGATATTTAAAATAAATAAAAAAAGCTGTCGCGGTCCGTATGTACTTTTTATAGGTACCTACCCTAGATGAGTTTCAAAGTTACCTACTACCCCCATTTTTTTTAAGTTCATCTTGGAAAATGCTGGTTCACATATGGGTACTTACCATATGTTAACCTAAACATAGGTAGTACAAATTTCGGGGCGGCTTTTTTAGTTCTGTGTATTTATTTCTGTTTTATGTATGTACTGTTTACTTAAGGTCCGCGCTTGACAAAACAGGTTGACGGTCCGGAACCGGACTCAGTCCGCCATTTGGTGAGCTCTGATCTAGATCAATGAGTGACTGTGACCTCCTCCTCCTTTCTGGTATATTTCCCAGTTGTATGCATCTCTGGCTACCTAATTGAGTACTTGCCGGATTTGTTTTTTAATTTAACAATTCAACAACATTCATTGAGTTGTTTGCAGTAACGAGACGATTTTTCAAACGTCCTTCCAAATCCTTCGAATTGTGATAGGACAGATTTTTCCACTCACCCCTCAGCTTTTCATAGAAATAACTTTATTTATGTCGGAGAAGTACCTAGATCATTTTACATCTCTAACAATCGAGGATTCAGTCGTTTGAGTACCTAAGGAATTGTTATGAAACTTCAAAGCAGGTCATAGAATAGAAGGATCAACTATTTTTGTAAATCAAAAGCAGTATTTCTATGAATTGTGTTTGACAATCCACTTGAAACCTTCGAAACGAGCCTTAAACCTACGCAATATTTGACAATCACAATCACTCGATTGTAGTAACTTAATTAGTTAGTAGAAAAATATTTATTTCCACTTGGTTTATTGTACGTAAAGGTAGCTTCAGAATACTATTTCTATACAAATAATGGAAATGTACCTTTCATGTTTCTCTTTTCGAGAAATAATTTTCAGATGGGGCATTAGGTATCATTCACTGTGTCAATTATTGTTCATGTTCACAAAACATGTTTCGCAAGAATAATATTTGAAATAGATAAAACCTCTAATATGTAGAAATAACACGAAAATTATGTAAAAGTCGATCGTTTTTACGGTTCCGTACCTCAGTCGGCAAGAACGGAACCCTTAGAATCACTTTCTTGTCCGTCTGTCCATCCGTTCGTCTGTCTATCAAGACCCTTTATCTTGGGAACGCGAAGAGGTATCGAGTTGAAATAAAAACTATATACTCAGGTCTACAGTCCCTTGAACCTGTGAAAAAAAATCAAAATTCTAAGTTAACGTAAAAAAATGATACGACCGACTTGAAGAGATATTATAATTCAATAATCAATTGATATAACTCAGTGTTATAATTCGATGGTTCCCTATCATCATCGGGGGCTGCGGAATCTGTTCGAAAAAGGTACCGTGGCCCTGGAACACAAAGAGCACTAAGAAGAACACGGATGGGTTTTAGTCAGTAAGAGTCTGACACTCCCTCCTGCTTCACCCAGAGCGGGAGGAGTCCTTTGATGATTTCCCATCCTTGAAATTTTGGCATTTGCCTACAATGTCACCTGGTGGAAAGTAATGATGTGATCAAAGATGGAACACGTTTGCATAGAGCTATCAGAAATAACTCCACGGAATCCTTGTCCTATTTTATGTAATAAACAATTTTTCAATCCTTCCACAAGTTCCGAGATCTATCACAAGCAGTCGCTAGGTAAACTTTCATAAATTGAAGACAAATCGATTGACAAATTGATCCGGTTAGTTAATAAATACCTAATTTGATGCAAGTGCTTATTTTTATACCTAGTTTGTACTTTGAATTTTGAATGAAAATTGGTTTGTTCTATTTTAACACGAATTCTCTTGTTGATTGGATAATAATATATTGTGTAATTTCAAGGTTTAATTTGTCTTCGTGTTGGACAACACATACTATGGTTCTATAAAAAATAATTTTACTTCGCCATCCTAAAAATGTTTACAATCTCTTTCCAGAACATATCTCGTGGTGATGCCAATCCTCTGCTTCATAATCCCCGCCTGGATCCCCGTCTACTTCTGGGGCGAGAACGCCTGGATCTCGTGGTACGTGGCGTCCATCACCAGATACACAGTGGCCCTCCACTTCACCTGGCTCGTCAACTCCGCCGCCCACATCTGGGGCAATAGGCCCTACGACAAGTAAGTGATCAACTTTTCACTTTTAAGTCAAGTTGTACGAACATTCGGTGAAAGTTGGAAAAAAATGCAGCGAACACTTGACCCAGTTACGGCTCGTTAACTTACAGATTTATTGAACGAAATATTAGTAAGTTACTTTTGTGTATAGGTACTTCGTTATGGTATAAGTTTAACGGTAGGTACTTTAGTTTCCTGTAAGTTGTGCTTCTGGATAATGTTAGAGATAAAATTTGTACGTATGTTATGTTATTGGATTGAATTAACATCTACCTACTAACCAAGAGCAAATACAAAATGAAACTTGACTCCTGTCTAAAATCACAAAATAATGATGAAACAGAGAAACTCGTGGAAGTGTACATACATACACCCCCAATAAAACCACACATAATGATATAACACTCATGACACAAGCACCATAAGACACATTCATAACTCATTACACTCATCACTCACACACATGCATAACTCATTACACTCATCACTCATACACATGCATAACTCATTACACTCATCACTCACACACATTCATCCTACAGCTACACTCACCACACTTGTTTCTTTTTTATTATAAAGTAACTATATCGAAGCCAACCCCAAAATAGTTGGGAAGAGGCTAGCTGATGGTGATGAAAATAAATGATGATGATAAAATTATCTAAATTAAATTAATTAATTAATTACTTGTTAAGCACTTTTTACATGAGACGTTATTCCTTTCTGTATTTGGAGATGGGCATTGTTAGCAGCGCTACAGTTTATACTTTTGCAGCTATCATCGTTTAACTTGTACTGATTTTTGTATTATTGTTCCGAAATAAACTTTTATCTATTTATTTAATTTATGTATTTCCTTTAAGGGTTAATTCTAGAATGTTCGCCACAATTAACCCTCAAACAAGTCCTACTAATTTGACATATTATAGTTACCTAATTTTAATTTAATCATAGAAGGGGTTTCAATTAATCTAAAATATTTTTATAGCCCTCAAAACGTATGGTTCTCGAAAGTGACAAACGTTCTCCTAAATAAGAAAAAAAAAATATAACAGACATAAAAATCGATTCATAGTGCTGCAAATTTGTAAAAGCAATAACATTGCATACGAGTTATACGTAGATACAGTCAACATCAAAAGTAAGCAATGAATTTTTAAAAGATTTTCGATGTTCGCAAATGAAACATTTTCCTTCATCAATCTGGTTTTTGTTAACAGATAGAATAATATTCTAACTTTTCACAAAAACCAGCTTCATAATATTGATAGAAGGAAAAGGAATGGAAAGTCAATGGAGATATGGATCGAATATGTGAGCCATGACATGAAAGATAAGATTAAAAGGAATATCGAATCGTTTGACAGGAGTATTAATAGACGTACAACTTTGCTTGCTATAGCCTAATGAAATGTGAAATGTGACTATTTCATTAGGCTATAGTATTCCTCGATAAATGAGCTATCCAACACTAAAATATATTTTTAATTCGAACCAAAAGTTCCTGAGATTAGCGCGTTCAACCAAACTAACTAATAAACACTTCAGCTTTATAATTTTACTCCTAGTATAGATTTATATTCTACAAAATTATAGTATTTGGTATTATCTATTTAATTTAGTCTATTTTCCGTATGAGTATCCATGGCATCATTGCATCATTATATAGAATATCAAGGCTGCTTTTTTTTTATAATAGAGTAAATCGCATACTTAACATCTACCCTATGCAGCTGTATAGGTGTAAGAAGACATTGACGGAATGGCTCTTCACACTTGATTATGATGCCGTGGAGGACATTTTGGTGACTCTGGGTTGAACTTCATGCATACAGACACACATACACACACTCTCCAACACACACACACACACACACACACACACACACACACACACACACACACACACACACACAACGCCCTCACACACACACACACACACACACTTTCCAGCGCACGTCTACACTCATTCACACATACATACGCCCACTCACAAACACATCCACTCATACACACAAAATATACATTCTCACACTGATAAACACACATTAATACAAACACACTCTAGTTTTTCACACACAGCCATAAACACGATTTTTACTTCTCTTTTATTGGTTTTATAAAAAAAAAAAAAAATGTGTAACTTATACCAAATTAGCACAACGAATCAATTTGTAAATTAATCGAGGAAGAGCGAGGTTTATCCCATCACAAGTATCTTCGGATTACTTTCTGGGAAGCCCCGGCAACTGAATTGTATTGATTTAAGATAATAAACAAATTTTTTTTTTTTTTTTTTGCTTTTTTATGTTCAGCCTTTTTGGCCTCGCATAGATCTTTTAAAAAGTTTTGATTAAATCACAAAAAAAAATGTATTTTTTTCTTATGCATATCTAACTTTCCATGATTTATCATTGTTTGCCTAAAAAAAAACAAAGTAGTGTTTCGATGTTAACGGTACATTTAGAAACAGTGAAAAAAAAAGCCAAGTCCATTTATAATTGCTAACACAAATTTTAGGTCACGTTCGATGTGTACTACCTCTAGTAGCGATAGATCGCGTGATGTTTGTTATGTAATGGAGACCAGTAACTACCAACGTCCTGATGTTTCAGTCAATTTATTTGGTCAGTTACAGAATTTACTATTACCTTTTAATGAATTACCTACTGCAGTGTTTGTAATAAAAACAGTTATTGGAAAGGTGACGAATAATATTAAAATTAAATATCCGTAGGTAGCTATTTACGAGCCGATTAAAGTTTACACCGAAATAAAATTCTCAAGGTAAAGATCATTTCCAATATGTACCTAGCAAATTTCGTCATCATTATGGATCTCACAGACGGGCGCGACGCGACGCCACGATGCGATATTGCGACAATCTTTTGATAAAAATACTACTTCTACGAATATATTAATTGTTGTTACTTTGTCGCATCACGCCTGTCTGTGTGACTTTGTCGCATCACGCCTGTCTGTGTGAGTGGCTGAATTTATCCTCCTATACTATAGGATACTGCCTTGAAACGTTTCACGTGATAAGCATCATTCATGCAGTAAAAAAATATTAATACATAATGCTTATCTACTGTATACAACTTATATTATGCTTAAATCATTTTTCCTTTGAATTAACATCGCGACGGCAAACATTTAAGGCATTAAAATCGTCGCTATAATTTATTATCGTCAATTAAACTATTTACCTATGTAAAAATAAAGAGCAAATGAATCTGTTTTACTAACGCAAAATATTGCTATTCCAGAAACATAGGCGCTACTGACAACAAGGCGGTCGCAATCTGTGCGTTCGGCGAGGGATGGCACAACTATCATCACGTATTCCCTTGGGACTACAAAGCGGCTGAACTTGGAAACTACAGCACAAACCTATCTACAGCCTTAATAGACTTTGCTGCTAAACACGGTAAGACTGGTCTTGATATAATTTTGTGTCTTTACTTATTATAATCGAGGAGCTCCTCGTAAGTAATAACTGCCACACGGGTTTAAAATGTAAACAACGATTGGAATATCCATGGCATCTATAACACACCGAAGCCTCCGTGCCTTGAAAAGCAGGAGCTGTTGGTCCCGGCTGTCATTTATAGATTTCTGACAGTAATTATTGACAGTCAGAAGCCAGAAAATTTGGCACCAGCCTTGCCAAGGGGCATTGTACCTATTACCTAGATAGTGTACTTTAAAGCTTAGATAGGCAGTCGATCCATGCAAAACAGTGACAATCGACTGGAAGCCAACCCCTATATGGTTGGGAAAGGCAATCTGCTCAGCTTTTTTAGGCTTAAATTGGGTAACACGAGTGTAACGTTTTTCAGTAAATAATTTTCTTCTCAATACAAAATCGTGTCGTATGCTCTGTAAAAATAAGTAAACATACCCTGTAAGTCGAAATTAAGTCGACAGTATTGATGGTTCAAGGTACACAGGTGCCAAAAAATTTGCACGTAGATATTCATCCATCAGTTTTCAGTGGAGAAGTATTTTTCTAATTGCTAATTTGTGTCTGAGCAATACACCGAGTTTTCTCGTTCGGTTCTGGGAAGTCCTGATGGACTTCCCAGAACCGAACGAAAAAACTCACGCTCCAAAACTGATGTTTTGGAGCGTGAATTCTTGCATTCCTACCGTCCCTACCGATGCAAGCAGTTGGCAGAAATCAGCTTTCCCATTTAAATTTTGTTCCGGGATTTCTGAATTCGCGTGTCTGCTTTTGCTTACACCAGTTTATAACATCATCACGCCGGTACGCTGTGAAGGGGTACGCAGATGTATATCCGTCTGCGTACCCCTTCACAACGTGACATGATGTGACCTGTAGGTTATTTACCGTGTATCGTGGGGGTGAGCTATCTATTTGGGAATATCTTTAATGTTTATGAACCGATCTTGATTTGTGCCGATTAGTTTTGTGTTGAGTTAAGTTATAGCTATATTGAATTTAAATTGGACGTTGAACTTCAAAGATAAACCAATGAACTTAAAATCAATAAAATCTAATGAAGTGAGATATTGTTATGTTTATAAAAGTCAATCCTAAAGCAAACTAAATAGTTAACCTCGAGCTTAAGTCCGAAATTGGACTGCGAAGGTACACAAAGTAACTCTTTAATGGCAAATAAATAGCACAACCACTAATTTCTACCACTAAAAACTAAAAAAAAAATCTTTTTCCAGAAATAGTACAATCGACTTCCAAATAAAAAGCACTACAAAAATAACTTTCATTTCAGAAGTCGGTGTTGAACACCATTTGAAAGCTGTTTGTATTTTTTGTAAAACAGTTTTGAAATAAAAAGAAAACTGTCGCGTTTTATTTTCACAGGTTTGGCTTACGATTTGAAGACAGTGTCAGCCGACATGATCCGACAGAGAGTGAACAGGACAGGGGACGGTACCCACGCGTGGTCCAAGGAGAGTCTGGAGGAGGAGGAGCACTACCACCCAGAGAACCCAGTGTGGGGCTGGGAAGACACCGACATGACCGAGGAAGAGAAACAATTTGCAGAAATCGTCCACAGAAAAACTGAATAGATTCCTCAAGTTATGGAATTTGTTTTAATTTTTCTTCTGTACGAATGAACGTCCCTTTACCTATTTCTGGTGACCGACTGTTATTGTATTTTGTGAGCATTTTATGTTTAAATGTTATTGTAATATTCTTTAGTTATATCACGCACGTTAAGAACGTGCTTGAAATTCGATACACATTGCTCAAGAATTTTTTTAGATACGTCGTGTCGTTTCTTTGTGAATCCAATATTAGAGAGAACCAAACAAAGAAGTTCTAATGGTTGTAATTTTGTAAATAACAAATCGTGAATGTAATGTAAAAGTATACTAGGTATATACGTACTTACGAACTTTCCTGGTTTTGTTGTTAATGATGATGGGACACATCCTTAGCAGAATTACGTATATTCTCATGTTGTATATTATTAGATTAACGGCATTCGACCGATAACTTGCTTAAAGATAAGTAAGTAATTAATATACACAAGAGATTGTGGGTAGGTATTATTCATAAGTGACTGAATCTACTTGTGTATCTAATACTATGTTAGTATTTAGTATATTTCGTACACTTTGTATGTGATACTGTTCTGATGGTGGCTGTTAAAGATATTTATTTTGTAATTTATTACTTTATTAAGAGTCTGAAAAGCGTCTCGTTTCTATAAAAAGTGAACTCATTTTACGATCTATTAAAACGAAGCTTATTTTAATATGTTTCAGGCTCTTAGTGAAACTTGTCACAAACTTGATGTAAGTTTTAATTTATTTAGCAGCGAACCATTTTGAATGGAGAGCTGCTTTAAATATGGTTAATAACGCCCACAACTAAGTTACAATGGCTTTTCAACGTTTACTGACGTGTATGAGTGCGGGCATTAGTATAACACATTTTGTAAATTAAATCTTAATATTTTAATAAATAGTGAATCGTTATTGTTCTGTTTTATTAAGTAACTAGTTGACCTGCTCCGCTCCTATTAGTCTCAGCATGATGATATATGTATAGCCTATAGCCTTCCTCGATAAATAGGCTATATAACACTAAAATATTTTTTCAAATCGTAACAGTATTTCCTGCGCAGTAGTAAGTAGTTCGCGCTAAAGCGTTCAAGCAAACAAACAAACAAACACTTCAGCTTTATATATTAGTATAGATAAATATCATGATACCTTTCTTCTGATTCAAGTATGAGTTACATGAGTTTTAAAATTAATAGCTTATCTAAGCCAAGCTAACTTTCAAAATAATTGTGTAGGTAGGTATATTTTCTTACACTACGCTGTCATTCGGAATTCATAGACCAATTTTATCATATTTTCATCCTAAGGAAGCACCTTATCTCATATCTAACATTATTTGCGTTTCTACAATAAGAATATCGGACAGTTTGAAAGAAGTATAGTGTGAGAGAAAAGTACGAGCCAGACTTACACATAGAGTTCCGTGCCATAAACCGAAAAATAAATCACGTGCTTTGTAGGTTTCATTTTTAATTTAATTTATTTTTTATTAGAATACACGACCATAGAAATACACAGTTCGCGTCAGCGTGGTTTGCCCCTCGGAAGTTAGGTTTTAAAGAAGTCCGCGCAGGTGCAATGGCGTAAAAAAAAAAGTGTTACGTTCCTAAAATATTTTTTGTTTATACGGTCGTATTATACTATAAACAAGTAACAAAGACTACCAGTAACAATAAAATATCAAAAGTAACACAACAAACACATACACCACAAGAACACAAATGAAACTGTAAGAAATAACCAAAATAAATAATTAAAAACAATAACAACGTGTAACACTTTTCGCATCCACAGTCGTATTGCATTGAGCAAGCGGGACACACTTATGCATCGAACGTATACGAGCGAGTGACATGCCATTACACCCGCGCGCTTGCGTTAATCCGCGCATGCGCGAGCTACCTGCGCATGCGCGGTTGTATGTTTGTTGTCAAATTGACATCCTTCGCAGCCGATTGCGGCGTACTTTGCGGAGGCAAACTTGCGTGACGGGAACTGTACGCTTCGTAAAATTCTACTTTTACGGGTATTGAGATACAGTCCGCTGACAGACAGGCGGACGGACAGAGGAGACTTAGTCATAGAGTTACGTTGGTTACACGTTGGGTACGGAACTCCAAAAAGTGTGACTTAAAAAAATGATGTGATTAAGAAGAACAATATTAGAGAAAGATAGTGAAGGGCATCGACTATTGGATACAAAAATCGTTTTATTAGGACAACGCCTGAGATGATCACAGAGAATTTTTATATTTTGACAACTTGGTGCCTCTAGCGCTGCACAGGCGCAATTTATTGCTCTGTGGAGAGATTAGTGAAGGATAGTAAAGACTTTCAAAAAAAGAATCTTCAGTCTGAGCGCTGTATGCGTTGCCACCAACGCCGAACTTGAAGACGAAAAGAATATTCTGCGCATGGACGACAAGTTTACCATTGGCGAAATTTGTTTGAAAGAGTCACCGTGGCGCTGGGACGTAAAGAGCATTAATTGTAGGAAGACGGATGGGTTTTAGTCAATAAGAGACTGACACTCAGCTCCGGAAGCGGAAGGAGTCATTGGATGATTTCTCATTCCTAAAACACAGCGGTCGGTGCCCTGTGATATAACTTACAACTGACAGCTCCGATTCTAAAAACTATCATCGGATTAATATCCTACAACTACCACTTCTATTTATAGATCTTACGTACATACTTTCACCCCTTATATCCTTTTGGACGACAAATTTTCTTAAACTCTTTCATAATCGTCTTTAAGTTAATTCAAAACTCTTACACAAACCCTTTGCTTTTAAATGCAACTACATAGTCATTCAATTATCTAACAGTGATTTTATGCTGAAATATTATCGTATATATACACAGAAATAAAACAAACTATTGCTATTATTTAATATTGAGGAGCTCGTGGCTAAATAATAACAGCCGCACGGGTCGATCTTGAAGGTTAAGCAACGCTTGCCAAGGTTGGTCTGTGGATGGGTGACCATCTCAACATACCGAGTTTCCTCCGTGCCCCGGAAAGCACGTTAAGCCGTTGGTCCCGGCTGTCATTTGTAGATCTTTGGCAGTCGATACGGATAGTCAGAAGCCAGTAAATCTGACTCCAGTCTTGCCAAGATGTGCCGTGTTACCCAGTTAATGGGTTGTGGAGGTCTGGTAGGCAGCCGCTCCACGTTAAACACTGGTATTCAGCTAAATCCGGTTTGACTGGAAGCCGACCCCAATATAGTTGGGACAAGGCTAGGCAGATGATGATGATGATTGCTATTATTTAATATCTATTATATAATAATCATGAATCCCAATTTAAAACTACAACCTGGGAGTCTTTAAATCAAGAGTGAATAGGTTATTTCTAGGCAAGCGTGCTCCATCTTCGACCACATCCTCGCTTACCATCAGGTGAGATAGTGGTCAAACGCGTGCCTATCAATAGTAAAAAAAAAAAAAAAAAAAAAAATCAAATAATTACGGAAGAATTTTATATATATTGATATAATAATAATAATAAATTTATTTCAGACTTAGTCCATAACGTCATCAATAAAATTATTCCGTCACTGAGTGACTGACAGACAATGCACAGCCGAAACTACTGGTCGTAGAACGTTGAACTTTGGCATGCAGGTTCCTTAGGGAGTGTAGGGGAACACTAAAGATTTCTCGAAATTTCAACGTTAAAATATTTACGTTAGGTAGGATGATTACGGGGACTGCGGGGTGCCCGGGGGTAGACGCTCAGCACGTGGACTCGCCGCACGCGATTCTTATATTGTGCACTGGGAGACTCGAGCCTTAACTTCAAAACAATTCTCATTTTTTTTATTAATTGAAAGCTCTTTTGTATCCCACGTAACGGTTAGAGATTATGTGGTTGACGAAGGAACACGCTTGCCTAAGTAGAACCCATTGTATTCAGTGACTTGTAAATTGGACGGGTATCAGTTTCTAACCAAAAAAGATAGGGAGTTGAGGAATGAACTAAATTGTATGAACCTTGCAATGCACTTTTATGCATTTTTTAACTAATTTGAATGGTTTAAACTTTAAAATACTCTTCCTACATATATGTATACCTATAAAATTAGTAGGTATAGCAGGTACAACCCAAAATATTAATGACTGATCTAGTATCTTTGAAATGTCAGTGATCAGAAAATAAATTACTTTGGCCAAAGAGTAAAGTTAAAAATTGTAACGAATTTTTTTCGTATTACAAGACTTCATTTTTGACTATATACGACCTCATTTTCAAATAGATTGAAATTCGTAAATTTTTCACAAATCGTTACAACGCCAAAATTATTGGTTGTAGCATGGCAAGATTATTTATTTAGCTTTGAACTGTCAAGTTACTGAATACAACTATGGGCCAAAAAAGTTAACTATTTCTATACCTTACTTAACTACCTTACTTAACTACCTTACTTAATTACTTGAAGATGACTAAATTGAAGTACCTACTTTAATTTAGTCATCTTCAAGAAATTTATTTCGAACGACTGCCCCAGCAACGAATTAACATGGTACTTAGCAATATGTAATGCTGAATAGCTGAATGTTGTTTATATAAACAACAATTCTCAGGATTTTTTTATATCTTTACAATTCAGAAAATAAAATCGTATAACTCCTACTACAATAGGTATAGGAAACTTCAAACAGATGACATTGCTATAATTTTTTATCAAGGCGTTTGGACGAATCAACGTTGATTTATTGATAAATTGCATTTTTGACCAGCGAACTACCCCAATTTTGCACGATGGTACTAGAGTGAATATCTACAAAGGGAAAACGCACCAAATACGTGATACAATGGACTTTCTACATTCCGCAAGAATTAAATTCTATTCATAAGTATATAAGTCATTTTTTTTTAAGAAATTAAGCTGGTTTCAACTGATTTTACATGATTTCTTTTAAATTTTTTTCACACTTTATGTTACAAGCGTGGATTGCACTCGATGGAGTAAATTTGACATTGAAAAGTACTACAGCATTAGTATTTAAATAATAGACCCGAAAACGTGCGAACGTTATAAGAAATAAAAAAAAAACTAATATTAACATTAACAAGCGTTGCTAACGTATTTTTGGAGTTAATTTGAATAAAAATATAAACGTAAAAGCATACACAGTGACACACAAAATTGTCTTACCATTGGTGAAAAAAGATCCGAAATAAATCCGGAAATTAAATATGCAAAGAAGATCACTAAAAAACGGGAGTCATTCGATAACCATGTAACTTCACATGTAGCAAAAATCTTAAAACACGCATTCATATTTCCCAAAAAGTTCCTATGTGTTGGCTCAGACTACCGATATTTAAAATCCTCGCATTTTTTCCACATCTTGTCAATCCCCAAAAATCCCCAATCAACTTAAGATTCCACGCAGTTTGGGGAATATTCCACATTTTGGCAACGCTGGTAAAAATTCTGCTACATGACACACTGTTATGATGACATGACAGTAAACGCTGCGTGACTTTTTTTTTTTATAGAGATGAGGTGCGACGGAATTGCATAATTTAATTCCGCTAAGCCCGTTCCATCATCGGACCACAAGACGAACGGCGATGCGCCACCGGTACATGGTGGACATCCCACTCATACGCACAAAACGTTTTGGAAACACATTCATAATGCGTACAGCTAAGGAGTGGAATTCCCTGCCGGAGTCTGTGTTTCCTGATAGCTACAACCTGGGAGTCTTTAAATCAAGAGTGAATAGGTTATTTCTAGGCAAGCGTGCTTCATCGTCGACCACATCCTCGCTTACCATCAGGTGAAATAGTTGTCAAACGCGTGCCTATCAATAGTAAAAAAAAAAAGGTTGAACTCATATGCACAAAACGTTTTGGGAACACATTCATAGTGCGTACAGCTAAGGAGTGGCATTCCCTGCCGAAGTCTATGTTTCCTGATAGCTACAACCTGGGAATCTTTAAGGCAAGAGTGAATAGGTTACTTTTAGGCAAGCGTGGTCCATTTTCGACCACATCATCACTTACCATCAGGTGAGATAGTAGTCAAACGCGTACCTGTCCATAGCAAAAAGAAAAAGAAAACTTCAAGTGTAACAGAATCAATAAAATAATCGGATGGGTTGAAAGCAAAAACATTGGATTTGTCTTTCTCTACCATTATTCCGTAAATATTTTTCGATTTATTTCTGTAGTTCCTTTACAGGTAATATTATGATGCAATTAAAAAAATAATTGTGTTACGATTAAAACAATTGGTTTTATATACCCTAATATTATAAAGAGGAAAGATTTATATGTTTGTAACGAATAAACTAAAAAACTTCTGGACCGATTTCAAAAAATCTTTCACCATTAGAATAGTACATTATCCCGGAGTTAAATAGGCTATAATATTTATTACTAGAAAAAATTTGGTATCCTTAAGAAAATTGCAGAGCAGACAAAGTCGCGGGTGAATTGCTAATTGTTTATTTTAATATTTTATCACTGTTTATATCAGTTTACGTAAAACTTTAGTCGTGGGTTAATAATTGTTAGTATTTTTCGTAGTTTCATACCTAATCGTAATAGACTCTACTATGTCAGTATTTTTCTCGCTAGACTTGCCGCCACCGAAATATTATTTTCTAATTTGTTTCAACATTTCAATGGCGACAAAACTAACACAAAAACGCAGAATGTTATAAGCATCCGCAAGCAAGCAAGGTTTTATTTTTGTTTGAAGTATTTTGACAACAACAAAAACTTAACCATAAACAAACGTGGTCAAAATGAATAAGGTACTGAGAACGTCATTATGACAGCCATCACTAGTCAGCTCCGGTTGTAGGGTGCAAATGCAAATACACCTTAACATTTAAATGTAAACTGCAATGAGTGCCAGCGGGCTTGAATCCAGAAATAAAAATGCAAGTTGTCCGACTCAAACCACGTCTATTGGAACACTAAATTAAATTTTGATACAAAACTGCACCACTTATGCTCTGCATGCTGCTGCTGCTGCTGCATGATCGTCATCTTTTACTAATGTAGGTCGTGCGTGTAAGTGCAAAGATGCGAGCGTTGGCAAAATATTTGCCACAGGAGTATTTATCTGGCGCGTAATCGATTTGACAAAATGATATTTTTAATCTACGTACTACTAGCGCCATTACCCAAAAATATCCTTCGGTTCGTTTGGTTTCATTCATTTGAGTGATTGACGTATTATTTGACATTTAGTGTCACCACGTGCAGTTTGCGGTGCATTTTGACAGTCGTTGCGCAAAAATCTGATTAAATCTCCAATTTGGCCGTGAGAAATGTAAGTATTTTTATGTTTTTGTAATAATTATTGACCATGCTACTATGTTCACAATTTATTTCGTAAAAAAACTAAGCATTATTAGGATAATGACTCGAAAAATATGAACTTGCCACTGCTTTGCGCTTGTGGCAAAATAGTTGCCTATGCTTGAATGGGTATGTGGCTGTTGACAAATATTTGCCAATGCATTGTTTTGTTCTGGGTTTTAGATGTCATCACGAAGAAAAAATCTAAGCCATAGAGAACTAATAGAACTAATTACTATACCAGATAAGTCGGATTCCGAAGATTATCTGGAAGACTGCGATTCAGACGATGAAGATGGCCAGGCATCGGCCAGCAATGTATCTATCAACAGTGCTGATGTTTCTTCAACTTCCACAATTCCGAGCCAAGCATCTAACAGTTCTTGCAGAGGTATTGATAATATAAATCATATAGTCATAGATAATATTTTCGAAAATAATGACAGTGATTGGTGTTCAAGCGATGAGGAAACACTTCAAACTATACGTCGTCATAAGAACAACGATTTGAATATTCCTTCAGAAATTCCGTCAGTTGTTCAAGATGATGCCGAATTGTGCGTTAGTGATACTGAAAATGACTCAAATTTCTCTGCCGACTCGGATGACGCAGATGACGATACAGTATGGAAGAAAGTAAATTTACAGCAGTCGAAGGATATTACTAAAATATATAATGAAAATGGTTTTGATAACATTATTTTTCTCAATTTTTTTTTTCAATATTCTCGCCGCCAATTGAATACTTCGATAGATTTTTCCACAATGATGTTATTAGTTTGATAACAGAACAAACCAATTTATATGCGTCACAAAAATTATCTAAAAATTGGATTGACACGACTACGTCAAAAATAAAAGCCTTACTTGGAATTCAAATTTTGATGTCATTACACCCTCTGCATCAAGAAACACAATACTGGTCGTCAAATCCCCTGTACCACGTGCAACCTATAGTCGATATTATGCCTTTGAAGCGCTACAAGAAGTTGATGGAGTGCCTCCATCTCAACGACAATACCAAAGCGCCGAAACGTAATGAGCCAGGTTTCGATAAATTATATAAGCTGCGACCGCTTATCGACTTGCTCAATAAAAGTTTTTCCGAAGAATGCTCAGTTTTAAGTCTAGTTTTTGTAAAAGTTTGTTTTGCGACTAATAAATGTTTTGATTTATGTTTTTATTGTTTTATTATAACTTAATTAGGTTTTAGTAGAGCATTGGCAATATAAATTATATAATTGTATCGCGGGCATTGGCAACTATATTGCCAAAAAAATGTATAGACGTGGCATAGGCAAACATATTGCCACCCCCATAAAAGTAAGTAGGGATGTCTGGGGGGGTGTAATTGATCAGAAATGGTTTGTAGGGGACCTGTAACTCTGTAAAAACTCATTAAAACAAAAAAAAACTATGAATTTAGTACTGCCCGTTAAAGGGTAGCCTACTTATTGCACAACTAAACAAAATTATTTATTAAACAATTTTAAGAATCATGTACAGTGCATCGTACACCGGTATTTGACGAATTCATTTATCCAAAGCCTCACGAGGTGGATTTGAGAATCATAACATTAATGTTATCAATATCACCTTATAGTGGCCACCGGATTAAGCCAAGCCTCCTGAAGTTAAGCCAAACATTACAATGGGCTCAAATCGATCCGAAGTCGCCCGAACTGTTAGTAATGTGCGTATCCAGCCGTAATTATGCAGTTTCAGAAAGTAAATCGTTTTGATAACTTTATCAAGAATCGATATAGTGCAGTTTTAATTTGTCTTTCCGGAAATGCGATAGGAACCCTCCTTAGCTTGCAGTACTATTTTATTCCCCTTGATCTTGTCATGTCAAACAGAAAATGGTAGAAACACAATTAATATACTTTTTCTGTTAAACAGTTGACGGAATTATGAAACACTAAATATTTTATTAATGAATATTTAAATATTCCGAGTTAATGTGAGATTCCTATACATGCCTCTGGCAGTCATTTAGTCATCTCCATTAGTAACAAGAATCTACTTAAAAATTTGAATAGACTTCGAATTAATCAACCATAATTTACATGGCAAATGTTATTTATTCTATAAAATGCTATTTCAATATTTGCTGTATAATATATGCTTAAAAATAAATATTTTAAAATTAGAATAATTAAACATGAAGCTAATAACGATCCAAAAGGAGAATGACCACGACAATATGGACCACGGTACAGAGTTGCGTCAATTCCAAAGTTGTTTTAGATGGTTTATAAATTAACCAAATAACCATCTACAATTGCCACTTTGGAATCAAAACCCGCATTTCCAAGTTTTTTTATAAAACGTAACTTAACCTCAAAATAGAAATATCCGTCGTGTATAGAGGTAAGTAAGGTCGTAGTTTGGAGAGCAGATTAATTAGCATATCTGATGGGATAGAGACTTAAATAAATCAGTACCTTGCCTTTGTATTTCCTGTTAAAACAGTTACAAATACAAAAAAAAAGGAGTGCTGTAAAAAAAAACAATAGAATTCAAAGAGATCTTTAATTTGATTCAGTGACACTGGTAGCACTTTAAACATGTAGGTAGGTATATAATCAATCATAGTATATCTAACCCTTACAGTAAGTAGGTAGGTACCTATTCATATAGGAACAGCGAATGACTTCATTCATCATTTTCATTAAAAAAATCATCTAAATAAGATGCTGGAGCAGTGATATCATTGTGTCGAGCCCAACTCAAAAACCACACCACTGTCATTATGTGAGCACAGCAGCCAACAGTTCGCTTACCAACAAGGCAGTTGCAACAATAACCTACTATGGCTTGTAATGTATTTGCTACAGCATCGTCTCTGCTTATTAATAAATACGTGTAATATGTACGACTGTTCATGCCTGGATTTAATCCTACCTCTTAACAAATAATTATTTAGGCCTAAAATCAGAGGAATATCCTCATCAATTTCAGTATTCACTTCCACTGAATATATTCCAGACTGACGAACATGTTCCCCGAAGTAAGATCTGGCCTGTTTTAATTGATATGTACCTAGAGCAAACCGCTTAAGGTCAGTAATTGTGAGTCGTGGGAATCTATCCAAATGAGGATGATTGCCATCAATTGTTTGAAAGCTAGCTCTCCTTCTGTTAAGATTTTCTTGCTCTACATATGTTGCCAGATGGTTTACTAGAAAAAGTCTACTTTTAGCTATTGTAACATATTCCAAAGCCTCCGGTGGGTCATCTATGGCAACATGAAACTTATTTAATAAGGCACAACAAATCCTAAAATCATCACTGAGGTGCATAGCAGCTCTATTATTGAATACATGACGGAATAGTCTATAGTCTCTTTTTATCCTACCATTGACTATTTCTACAACCCAGTGACACATGGTTACTAGACGAGACCGATTTGCCTGCTGGGTTGTTAATTGGTGTTCATTTTCGAGGAGAGACTCTGGCATGTGGGTGACAAAACCGTGTTCTTGGAGTTCATTTATAACATCTCGAAATCCTCTATCCAGAAGAAAAATATCACCTCTTCTAAAAAATGATCTTATACAAGATCCCTCATTATTTAAGTTTAAACTTGTGATTGTAGCATCATTAAGAGTGGCTTTGTATGGACCAAGACATTCCAAAATGTGGCCATCGCAACACACAATCAAAAATGGTTTAACTAGGTTGTCTAGTTTTTGTAAACTGTAGGTTTGTTTCTGAAACAAATAATTTGAAATACTTTGCACAAAAACATAGGTAGCATCACATATAACTATTGCAGGTTTAACATCTGGTGGCAAATCAGGATTACTAAACAGTCCTTCTGGTATAATCTTATTTCGAGAAGCAACATCTTGTACAGTAAGATGATTAAATCCTAAGTGCAAGGGGACAAAATCACTCATTAAACAATTTCTTGCTTTTGACATCCACCGTTCTAAGGTGGTTCGAGGTTTATTAAAAAGAGTAGCCAACCTTTCATTACTGTCACCAGTTCTTACCTTAACTAAATATATGCACAAGGCTATAGAAGCATTTGGTACCTGTTCTGCTAGATTTGGGATACTGTTAAGTAAATCACAAAACTGGTCAGCATTGAATCCAAGCCAATATTGACATAAATATGGAGGCATCATCCTCATATTTGAAAAATCAAATCTGTTATTAGCTGCTCGCTGCATCATAGTCATAATATTATCAAATTGACTACCAGTAAAATCCCTCAATTGGGAGGTTAATTCATTCCAAGAACCGTGATCCAAGTGGTGACGACAAACACGTGCACCAAATGGTACATAGAATTTATAATGATACAATAATAAATCTTTTATAGCACATGGTACAAGTAGACGTTCATTTTCAAAACAATTAACGAATATGCAGTGGCCAGATGTGTTTGCAGCACGTCTATATAAAGATGTGATTTTTGGTGCCGCTAATTGAACTGCTATTGGTCTTGAAGATGGAAGAGGAGGTGGCTCAGGAATATTAAAATCATCACTTGACACAGCATGTGCTACAGTAGGACGATTTGAATCATGCTGCTGTTGCCTCTGTACTTCTCTCATAGCTGATCTCCAACATGCAGCACATACACGTTCCATTCTGGAAACCTAAAAAACATAAGGTGCTTAAATATTTTTTCTGTTAGCCCAAGTAGAAGATTCTGTATTAGACACTCCATATTTTACTCCAAGTGCAGTGGAACCAGTCTCATTAAAATGTTTCTTTCTTGTCGATCATGTCGCACAGGGTAAGTTCTTGGTGCTCGTAAGATAGAATTTCCACAAGGAAAGCAGATTCTTCTATGTCCAAGAGCAGGCAAAGGCATAGCACTTCCTTCGCTCATTGTGTTAACTCGATTTTGAAGCAGTCCAAAACACTCGGAGCAAATTATACTTCCTGGAGACAGCTGCAAACAAAAAAATATATTTGAAATGAAATATAAAAAAAGGTCATTAGAATATAGTATAATAAAATGAGCAAAGGAATGTCACAATCACCGACTTCAAGTCGTAACTGATTGGGCCGCACAACATAATTATATTTTGTGCTTACAGCACGGAGTGCTTCCAATTTCAGCATTGTGACATTGATTTTATGCTATCATTTGTCTATAGTTTTTAATATGTGATTTATAAAAAGCAAAAATTAAAATATAAAAACGAGAGAATGACTGGGGTAGGTTTAAACTGTCTGAGAAATCAAGAAATAGACTGATACGTATGAAAACGTTAATAGAATGTGCTTACCTGAGTAGGAGTTATCCATGACTGTAACACATTGATCATTTGAGTAGTAGCTTGTTCCAAAGAATACCTGCGTTGGTTTCTTAGGATTGCAAAAAAACAGTTGATACACCAGTTTCGCCGGTCGATTGTTCTTGTTGTCGGTACCTCACGCGAAGTGGTCGACATTTTCAGTAGTCGCTAAGTAGTACAGTACAGTACAGTACAACAAAATTCGAATCACACACAAACTTCAAACAAAGTGAAAACTTCCTGGCGTAAAAACGTCCTGGCGTAAGATTCACAATTTCACATTAAAGTTAGCGATAGTGATTGAAAACAAGAAATAAACAAATAGTTACAATGAATAACAGAATTACTGTGGAGAGTAGGACTCGATCAACACAAAAAAACTGTAATACTTAAATCGCAATGAACAAACTTAGCATGCACCACGCGCAATTGACATTGGACTTTTTGGACACCAATGTTGCCACTTTAGATTTTAAATGAAAATCGATTACTCGAATAAATACACTCGACACATAATTATTTCAAGTGACTGATTTAGTTCTATAATCATTAATTTATTAAAAAGGTTCGATTTATATCAAACCGAAGCAAGATTATTAAAAAAAAATCTATGCAATCATTCATATACAATGTATCGTTAGCCAACAAAGTGAAATTGCTTTAAAAAGTTTTGAAAGCAAAATAATAAGACTACTGTGTGCTAATTATTTCACACCACAGTAGTATCATCTCGCTTTATTATTTATAAAAACCCCGCGATTTACCTTTCCAATGACTTTACATTTATATTAATTTGTAATCGTATACAAAAAAAATCGATTAGAGTTGTCAATATATTTACTTATTTTGATTATGGCAACACTTTAACGTAAGAATAGCCGGCAGTAGGTAATTCATTTTATCAAAACAATTTCATAAATTATTAAGTTTACAAAATAAACCCCTATACAAAATTGGCATTCTAAATGCAGAATGACTTCAAAAATAAAGAAAATAATTGTAATATAATTTTTATCTTGGTGCATGAGAAAAACCAGTACCGTTGATGGTCATGATCCTTTCATCAAGTAATTTATTCAACAAAAAACAATTTAAACTGCAAGCAACAGGTGGAAGATTCACTGTAATAACAAAAATGGCGAATATTTTAACTAACTAATATTAAGTAATAGTAACTGACAGTGATTTTCTAAAATAATAAAGAAAATAAATAATTCAACTTAAAATAGCTGGAAACCATTTTATAGACAAAGAGCTCGTTGAGTGCTAAATTATTATGCAAACGAAACGAGATTAAGGGGTCTTTGTCATAAGCCTATAACTATATTACTAAAATTTTATAAACACTAATGCTACATCAACATATATTCCGACATTCACAACATATTCTCTTTGATATAAAAATAATATTAAAGCATTCAAATTTCAAATTCTGTTCTAAGAATTTATAACTAAACACAACTGGCAAGTTAACATCTTGTAGACAATGACGTAACATAAAATGTTTACGTCTAATGTTTCAAATTATGAATTTTATTATCTTGCCCAACAAACGCCAACATTTTGCCATCAGCGTATGCTTTTAGCCATTCCGGGTTAACAGAGAAAGATGCTCCCTCTTCTACATGGTCAAAACCTTCACCAAAATTATGGTGATCTTCATGCTGAGGAGGCCTCTTAGTCTCATCGTATAGAAGTCCAAAGTGATCTGAATGGACATGCTCTTCAATGTTTGTCGCTGCATACTTCTCATTATTGTATCCATCGTTAACGTAAACCACTTTGTGTTCATACTTGTCGTTGAAGGCATTGTTTCTTAGAATAGTAAAAATGGCTCCCATCAGCGCCATGTTGTTCATCATTCCCACCATCAGAGTCATCATCTTCAGCCCTGGCAGGATGAAAGGGAAGATAGCTGACATCACCAGCCCAGGCACTAACATTAGAGGCGCGAACTTGTACATATATTTCTGTAGTTTCTTCATAGTGCTCCGACCTGTTTCTGCTGTGTCACCTGAAAGAAGAAATTACGAAATTATTTTATATCTAACCATTTGGTAGCCATTATTCCACTTTCACAGATTTAATTAACAACAAAATATATATTTTATACTGATGTTAATAAAATCGCGTACTTGTTCATATTAGGTATGTGGTGACTTTCATTTACATGACTAATTAAAATTGTGTTTATTAAAGTCATAACTTTCAAGCCAACGACACAAACAGAGCTTACCTAAATAATTAATACAGTTCATTAACTTATGTAATGGTTCCACTCTTATGTTATTGAAAAAAATGTTTCATTAGGAATGTATTTTTATGTCTGCAGTGTTTACGTTATTGGAGTTCATTCATCTCAATAAGTAACAAGTTGGTGTTAAGCAAAGAAAACAAATATAAACTTACTTGTATAAATATCAAATTTCATCGTTCCATTCCCTTTAGAACCGAGTTCTAATTTATAGCCGGGTATCATGTTGAATCCCAAGGTCCGAAACTGTAGCAACTTTTTAGTATCGTCATACAGCTTTGAGTATAACTGTTCATCCGTGGTGTTACTGTACTTCAGCCAAGGGAACTGTTCCACATCCTCAGTCAGGTTGAACCGGGTGGCGGGATCTTTGGCGTAGGCGTCGATGGCGCGTTCTGCACGCCACACACTTAGAGCACTGAGACATTTTGTGGGTCCTAGAACGCGTGCACAGGAGAAGATGCGTTGTACAGGCTGGTAATGTTGTCCCAGGAGCGAGCGTAGCGTGGTGTCGAGCTGCTCGCGCGACGCTCGCGGCAGCTGCTGTGCGTGCACGCACTGGCTCGCGACCAGTAGCAGCAGTGCGGTGAGCGGGCGCATCGCTGCGGTTGAACTGACGCCAAAGCAGGTTCCCTCACTACTCACTACTCGCTCCAAATGCTAAGTGCATCGCCACAACCGGCGAAAGCGATGTTTGGACGCGCACGAAAAAATTAATACTTTATCGAGGATTATGTTTCCCTGAGTAGTAAGTTTGAAACGTTTCCGGAAAGGCGGAGGTAGCGTTTTAATATTGATTTAATACCATGTTTCGCCGTACACAACTACATTTATTTCCGACAGATAGGAAAGTTAATCAAATTTTCACATTTCACAATTTACACCTATTAAAATCTGGTAAAAATAAAAGTAAAAAGGTTTTGTTGTGTTGTTAAAAATTCAGATTCTAATATTTACACTTGATTGCAAATTATGTGATGCCAATGAAATAAGCAATATTCGGCGCGTACCATCAAACATTAATGGTTAATAGGTATCCATCAACTCGATCTATCACAGTGTTAGGCCTATCTATTCTTACGTAACTCAGTAATCTATCTATGCCACTTTCGCTAGATAGCCTATAACTTTCGCAGTTTTCAGCGGTGGGTACCTAACGAAGCAGCACATATTTTTTTGACATCGCCTTTTTTCATGAATACTTAATTAAAGTTTGAGTTCACTGGCTGACACTCTGTAGGACCAGAAGATTGGCCAGTTTTTTTGACTAAAACATAATCAGCATATAATATCATTGTAGATAATAAGTAAATGAAATAAGTGCGAGTCGGACTCGCGTGCAAAGGGTTCCGAAGGTTTTTTTAAAACTATAGACATTTTATAGTATTTTTTCTGTAATCTATAGGTAAATCTACCATATCCATTTTTTTTTGGCTCAGTAGTTTCGGAGATAAGGGGGATAATTGGTCATTTTTCGTCTAATTTCTTCAATAACTTCAAGACCATTTATTTTAAAATTATTAAAAAACATAATTAAAACCCTCACAGTGAGCCACGATATTGTTCAAAAAACTTTGTTTTGACATTATCTAGTTTGACCTCCAAAAGTGACCCCCATACTAAAAATTTTATGATTCACATAACACTTTCGTGTTTGGGTCACAAAAGTCTATATAAGTGTACTCAATTTCAACAAAATTCGTCTCGTGGATCCAGACAAAACTGCCTGTGACAGACGGACAGACAGACACCCGAACGACCCTATAAGGTTTCAGTTTTTTGTTCGAAACCATAAAAAACGTGGCAAAGTTGATGTGGAAGAGTATTTCAACGCATAAATATCATTGGTTGCATTTATCTCAATCCAAAAAGCTTAAAAAGCTTTTCCAGTTTCTACACTACCAATGATGGTACTCGTTGCTGTATTATTACTGTCACCGAGCAGCATTCCTTTGCACCTTTAAAGGTTAATTCGGCAACCTGCCAAATTACACTCCCGAGACTTTTCACCTCAGTTTCTAGAAGGTCAGCCTTACCTTTGTGTTTCAGGTGACTGCCACTTTCTATTGTGCAGGATGGGAAACAGTTGGCTTAGTATGAATAAATAAAAATAAAATATTGTTTTAATTCAACTTTCTCCAGACTTCATAACTGTCATGCACTATAGTTCTTTCGTTGCAGCACTACAATAGCGGTCATTGCCCTTTCCCTAATATTGTTTTAGTAGGACCCCGGACAATAAATCATATGCAAAAACTTTGTACGAAAATTACGCTGACGGAGGAGTATGAAATTTGGCACAGTAAAAGTTTATATGGAGAAGGACAGCAGAAAACTAACATTATTTTTTATTTATAATAATGTTTAAAAATATACTAAATAAATAAAAAAACACTATGCACACTACCATGCGTAGGACACACAAAATGAAATACATACACAAATATGTTCCTTTGTGTCTGTGGTCAAATATATATACTATATATAGTACTATGTATACTATATAGATATTACTGCTGAATCCGGTTTGACAGGAAGCCGACCAATATAGTTGCAAAAGGCTAGGCAGATGATGATACTATTTCGTTTAATAACGTTCAAACTTAAAATTTAAATGAATTTCGACCACTGGGCGACCACTAGTAATAATGAACAGCCAAACGTTTTTCGGTACTAAAAAATGGTATTCAGCGATAAAAAGTCTAATTGTCACAACATTTGACAGTGCACGTCAACGTCAATTTTAAACATTTTGACGTTTTAGACAACAGTTGTCACTGATAGAAGTCACATAGTTGAGAGTCTTTGGCTTAATTTCCGTTTTTGAAATATTCAAAACGTCAAATAATTAAGGTGGATCAATTACCGCTACTGCCATGCTAAAATGCAACGGTTATAGAAACCTATCGTCATTATAATGTATGATACTTACTGTAAGAGATTAGATCATGCATTCATATTAGTACGAGTACATAGTTAGAACCTGTTCGCAATAGGTATATTCATTCAAATTAAGCTCAAGACATGAATATGTACAACTTTTACTGAAGGAACAATTCTGATATAGTAGTTAAAAAAACGTCAGTTTGATTTGGTAAGTATTTTGTATCATTCTGTAAACGTTTTATTTATAAGCATTCCTGCTTGCAGCCAGTTATCTGTCTATGGTGATGGGCCTAAAAGTCCGTTATTATAGTGTTCACCAAAAGGGCCCCAAGTCTGCTATTTTTTATAAATTCGTCATTTCAACACGATTCCATTTTCATTTTGCTGAAAGTTCGTAATCTGCTAATTAAGAATGGTCGATCATTGGTCTCGTAATAGAATCGTGGTAGAATGACATTTTCGTATTGACACTATAGTAAAACCCGTTAGTAGAAATGATTTCCGAAAAACTACAACTAAATTTGAACACTGAGTTATGCCAGATTTCTTTTATATTATTTTTTTACATATAATTTATTCATTTGTCATTATGTACGAGAATACCATTCTATGCCATTTCTTTCAATGGAGTGTCAGTGGTTGGCCATTGGAAAGTCATAATGACGCTTTTATATTAGTAGACTACCAAACTTGTCTAAATCAACAATTATGAAATCAATGACAGACCTACATTCTGACACTATTGTTATAGCAGACTTGAGGCCCTGAGGCCCTTGTTCTTATGTATGTCATCGGATCGCATCTCAGGTTAGGGGAAAATGCCTATCTTTCTGAAATTCAACAAACATACACCTGAAGGCCATCGACATAGAATATTTTATATCACTTAATCTTATCCACCATGCAAGCGGAGCAGCAAGCAATACCTAGTATGTTATAAAATCACTGGTTCTCTTATCAATACCTACAGTTAATCGATCAAGTCACAATAGTTAGAGTTACTGTTAACCACAAGTTATTCGGTCTGTTTGTACTTCCGTTATACTTTAGTCAGTGGCCTTAACCGTTGGATTATCGCTTCCGTAACATTCTAAAGTAAAGGCGAAAGTTGTCACCTATACTTTTAGGTTAGGTATATAAAATGAATATGTTAGTGGAGCGGTAAAAGAGGCCTTTGCCCAGCAGTGGGACAGCGCTAAGAAAAAAAAAATAAGTAAGTACCTACAAGTACAGGCACAACTTACAATTCGTCAGAAGGGGATACTCTAAACCGCCACAATCTGGTTGTGGATCTTCGACTCAAACAATGGTTCACCTCTTGTCGTGCTCTCTGTGCAACAAAACCTGCATGTAAAAGACTTTTACGCGGCAAACGCTAACAGGGTGGACGTAGCTGAATTTTAGTCAAAACAATATACTTTTAAACCATCGATACAACGAAGACGGAGTACAAGAATGGCCCAAAATTAAATAATAAGCTCCAGTCTAGAGCCTATTTTTTAATATTTTTGTTTTCGTTTGGTCTGGAGCCCCCAGACTAAACTAAATGGATCTTAACCATACTCCTTCTGTTTCTCGAGGGAATACACGCGCAGTGTCGTCATCTTGAATTATGTAGTATTAACTCCCCGTCCCATCCGTCCCAAAACGTAGGATGGTAATTTCCTCTGAAACTTTCTAATGCAGATTCTGTCACTGACAGGTTTGGATATAAAAATAAAATAGTAAGTACTGGAACTCTCTGTCTGCGCCTGTTTCCAAAAGATAACAACCCTAATCTCTTCAAAGTTACAGAGAACAGGCTCCTTCTGGGTAAGCTCGCTCTATCGTAGACTTTGTCTCTGGCATCTCTGACCTAGATTAGAGTCAAGAGCAAACCCATCACAATAAAAAAAAGTAAAAACTGGCCAGAAACGAGGAAGCAGGTTCTAAACGAAACAGTAACTACTTACTAATTACATAAGGATCGTCTCGGTATGCTCAAATGTAATCGTGTCACACCCGTATAATACTCGCGTGACGTTAAAGCATAATAATTTCACAAAAATACCTAATTAGTGACGAGGATGTGCATATAAATTGTATTTAAAACTGACCAACTATGCACGCTATATGCCTTCGTATGACTGACAGTAACAAATGAAAGCAGCCACAGACTAAAATACAGTTTTTTTTTTCGTAATGCGCAAATGCAATGGAAAGTCGCGGTTAATAAAGCAACGTCTAGACATCAGTCATTATAATCGATATCGAACGGTTAGTTTAAAACGTAGAATAGAATAAGCTGCGTATGGAATTTGAAACAGTTTTTATGCGCGCGCGCATGTTATCAGTGTGAAACAATCAATTTTAGAGAATGTAAGAGTTACGTGATTTACAGTTTTTTGTAAACGTTTATAAAGCTATAATATGTTTTTAATTGCTGTGTGTCAAGATGCGTAACTATTGTTCAGTAATGCATGTGCTAAGTACGCTTTTTTCAACCATTTAACGGTGTTAGAACGTTTTTTTTATAAAACAATAACGGTATGCCAAGAAACAAGAAACAAGATGCGTCGATTGTTTCAGTATTGTTGATTTCGATTTTTATTTCCCATGCATTATAGTTACAGATATTGTGTCACGGGAGAATTAACAACCGCTTTTTGCATGTCTCGTTTTGATGATATTCTCTCATGTTTATGCTGAGTGAAAAAGAAAAAAGTTGATTATGTACGATTGTCTTCTTCGATCATAGTATCAACCATGCACGACTGATTACAATAGATGTTAGGTTTCCAACAGTATTGTGTTGTTTTTACCTGTTTCAATCATTTTTGGATGTAAATAAGGTTTCAGCCAAGTCAATATATGATTGAGGCCGCGACCACCTACAAAGATCTGTAAGGGACCAGTTTAATTTTTCCACGATTCGAATTAAACACCACAGAACTACATGTAAGGAATAGTCAAACTTCCTGAATAAGATCTTAACGACCGACACCGTCTGAGCGCCAGATTCCAAGACGTGAATACATTTCCATGTTCACGATACGAATGACGAATGTAAATCAACATGACAAGCTGCTATATCAATCACAAATGAGAAGCGTGAAAGCACTAATTTCGGTCCTAAATTCTAGGCGATCGGTTGTTGTCGATTTTTCGACATTGAGGAAATGGCCTATATTGCCAAACATAGTGTGTGATTTGCATACAGTGGTCACGGACACGCGCGATGCGCCTGCGCAGTGTCGCGCGCCGCTGCTCCACGATCGAGTTTCTCTACGCCGTACGTGACAAGATTCCTGATTAATGCCTACTAATTATGCGCCATACACGCAAATCATAATTTTCACTAATTATTCTTACATGAGCCGCAATTCAACGAAAGCAAAACTTACAGGAGACATAAAGTTTATAATTGATTTTCACGCTTCAGTAATAATTGAAAATAGTTTAATTAAGTGCAATAATGGGCATTCGATTAGAATGGAAACAGTAAACTATTATTGTGAAATCTTAACGAATCAAAAACGCTATCAGGTTTATTAAATTCAGAAGCAAAGTACTCCAGTCCGATTTATTTAATGAACACAATATTTACCTAGCACCTACTCGTAAGTTAGATAGTATCGTAGAAGGTAATAATCTAAACCAATTAACGTTTATTGTTCCTATTGTTATTGGAAACACTAAAAACTCCCAGTTCAGACACAAGCAGATTTTACTGCCCCTACATTTCTTAGCACTCTAACAATTCACCAAACAAAATAGTCCTAACACTCCTTATAGCGAATACCAAACAAAGTTACATTTAATAAATCCTGTATATCCTGAAGAGGAAGTGATCGTCACTTTCACCTTTCATTCGCTTCGATAACGATCGCTACAATGTCCAAGGGGAGCCTCACTCCGTTAATGAATCAACATTAGTCCTTATGCAGCGTGGATATCGGGGGCGACATTTCTATCGAGCAGTCACGTTGTCCTGCGCTTTCTTTTGTCGTGATTCTTTGGTCTCGCCGGCCATTGTCTTTTGTAGGAGACTTTATATCCTGGCATACCAGCAGGTAACCAATCAGTCACACACCAGCAGTTGTCTGGAGATCACCAACTAATTGTTGCGTCGAAATTATTAAGTATCAGCTAAAATGTGCAACAAACTCACCCTGTTGACGTTGACGTACGTCGTTGTTTTCGTCTCTGTAGTGCAGTGTGATAATGTGGAAGCAAAGGATTTCTTGAGTCAAGGTAAATTTTTCAAAGTTAAAACATTCATTTCAATTAGGCCATAAAAAAGCCATTTTGAAAGTAAACATTAACAGTGGGTAAAAAAGGGAATTTAGAGGTTCATGGCAGAGGTAGACTTTTATGGGGAATAATAGTCAGAAAACTGCATTTTTTTCAATTAAGGTGCAACGCAGACGACACACCTTGCGATCGAGTCTGTGGCGCACAAAATGTTATTACGTTATTGCATATAATTGCTTAGGTGCAAAAGTGAGTCACGGATAGTCTGTCGTCTGCGCTGCACCTTAAAGTGGCACTAAATTCGGTACACATTAATTAATCTAATATGGAAATGGTGCACCTAGAATAACACTGCTAATACTTTGCTGAAAAAGTCCTGAAAATCGAATCCGTTACACAATACGCTCGGCCGGTAAAACATCACATTGCGTTAGGTATCCGTCTTTTGAGATCTTAAAAATCATTAGAATTTTGTAATAAAATATATTCTATCTATCATTATATAACAAGTTGCGCCTCAAATAATAATCATTTATTTATTGATTTTTTAAATGAACTGAATTAGCTGATATTAAAAAAGAACCATAACAGTTAAACGAAATATCGATTCAAACGGTAAATGCCAAATAAAAATCCAAAATAAATTAGTTTACGCAATGTAAGGCACCGCAAATTATTTAACTTGTAGTTAAGAAAGTCTTAAGAGATGAAATAAGATTACATAATGATCATAATAGATTGGAATTTAATGACATCCTGGTTCAGTTCACTTTGTAAAGCATCCGAAAAAAAATCTTTTACGATCTTCCAGTCCATTTTCTGATGAGACATTTTAGTTCAAACAATTCGATTTTCTCATAGTTCTTAAAATATTTTCCGAAATAACTTTCTGATTACTAAAAATTAAACCATTAAAAATTATTCAAATGAAACCCATGTTTAATTTATCTAAATACACGCATTGCCACCCAAAATGTACGGGTTTGACTGTTTACGTTACGGAGCGTCTTAAGAGCTTATAAGATTAGTGAACTAATCTGTGTTTACAAAACACATGTAGGTAGGTAGCTTTACCCCGCGGCTCTTCTCCCGTGGTCTAAAAAATTATACCTTTTGTCATAGCATAATGGCACTCGTCCAACTTTACTAGGAAGATTATTGAAACATACTTTCTTGTACATAGAGAAAAGATTAATAAACTGTTAATATTGTGATTCAAAAAAGTGTTTTGTTTCCTTTTCCTAACAGTAGGTAAGGTACCTACTGTTAGGAAAAGGAAACAAATACAGTAATACAGGTATAAAAATTATCTTACAGATGTACCTACATCTGTAAGATAATTTTCATACTTACAGAGATTTCCTTTTACAAACAAACTTTACCTGTTATTATGATTAGAATGTCCTTTATCAAGTAGTAAGGTTACCTACATTAAGTAACTTCTGAAACAGCTAGGGTTGTCACAAACGCGACTCCTGGGCCCCAAGTCTGGTATTTTTTATAAAATTCGTCATTCCTAATCGATCCTATTGTCATTTTGCTAAAATTTCGTAATCAGCTAATTCATAATGGTCGATCACTGGTCGGTGATATAAAGACATTTTCGTATTACCTTTATTATAAAACTCGTTAGTAGATATGATTTTCCAAAAACTACATATTACTAAATTTGAACAAGATTTATTTTATTTTTACATATTATTTATTCATTTGTCATCATGTACGAGATTACCATTCTATGCCATTTCTATCAATGGAGTCTCAGTGGTTGACCATTGGTAAGCCATAATGAAGCTTTCATATTAGTAGATTACCAAACTTGTCAAAATTAACAATTATGAAATCAATGATAGACCATTCTGAAACTATTGTATTAGCAGACTGGAGGCCCTGTCTTAGTGCGATTCTCAAGTTGACCGAGTTATACTAATCTGGGTTATGCTATGACTTATATTATTGCCACACATTTAGAATAAATTATTCTAAGTGCCGAACATTAAACTAAACGTTACGCTCTTAAGTACAACGTTATAATTCGCGTCCTAAGCTTAACCCTAGTACGTGCGATACACTAACTTGGGGAACCACGCGCAACGCATATTACATTATTATTGTTCTCATGTTGACCTTGAAACGTTCATAAAGTTGCTATTCAGAAACCTATTCCTAGTAGGTATTATAGATATTCATTCATAACTGCAAGCATCCCATTGACTGCAACAGACGCTTATGAATTTTACGCTTGCAGACACTGGCCCGTAAGCGTAAAATTCATATGCGCGAAACGTTTTAGCGATCCATCAACGATTCCTCTCTAAAGCGTTTTGCATAAATTATGTTACATTATTTGGAACTTAGTGAGGGTACTTTGAAATTTCGTGAAGCGTCTAAATAACTAACAAGCATAGCTCGTCTAGCTGTGGTATATTTTTTTGAGCAGAATCCTGAATCGACTTTCATCGTGATCCTTTACGTTCTCTAGGTATGAAAAACGTTTTATAAATTTATTGTTCGGGTATAATAGCGAAAGGTCAATATACTTTATTGCGAGTTTATCAGACATCTTTATACCATGAGAAAGGTGCGAGGCAGGGGGCGGATAGAACTTTGTAAATTATGTATTTTATCATTTTTCAGACTTAAGCGTCGGCCGTACGTTTGGTCACAATGCCCTCAAGAGGCTGTCCTTCATCTTCCTGCCCGTCATGTTCACGCTGGGAGTCATCTCCACACTCCTGATGGCCCTCGCCGTTATCTCGGTGAAGAACTTGGCCATTGGAGTCATGCTGCTCATTGTAGCTGTCAGCCAGGTAAGGAAATATTCAAATTTGTAGAGTTCTGTAGGAACACTCTTTATTATGTAATCACAACCAATTACATAAGGAGCTTGACAAATAGTAGGGTTTAACAGTGGGTGGTGCCTACACCAATAAAAGCGATTTTTGCCGCTCATTCCTATATCCCGACAGTACTGAACATTTTCCGTGCACAAGCACTAAGTTCAATGAGGAAATAGATTCGTTTCCTTTTATGAAAATGCTTTTAAACATCTCAAAAGAAGATTCAATTTAACAACAATTTCAAAGTCTTAAATTATAAATCTTTTTGATTGTGATTTCTATAGCCGCTATAGTAACAAACAATAAAAATTAAGGTTAATGGTCACCACCGACAAGGAAGCGATTAGCTATCGACTATTTCATCAGCTAAGACAACGGACAAAGATATAAATCCCGTGTGAATAAAAGAGACATTTTGTAGTCGATAGCTGGCTTTTCACACTGCCGGTGAAAACTCTTTTACCACTAGTTTGGCGCAGCGACAAAAGTTATCACAGATAATACTCGCTCGGCGATGCTCGCTTGACGGTCAAAACTCACGCTGAGAGACCAAACAGCGGTCATTTTTACCTATAGTGCGAGACGGAGCGAGTGGTGCGAGTAATCGCCCGTCACACAAGAGCACTCGCTCGAAAAGGGATCGGAACTACACACTCGCTTCTCGCTGCTCCCCAACTCGTAGGTATCTAGTTTCTAGCCTTAGTCACTTCTCGCTGAGCTCGTCGGCGGTGAGACAAGTGCCTTGGGAGGAGTATGCATGAAGTGAACTGTCATTCCATCTCGTTTTTGTGGATTGACGGTTTAATTCAAGATCTATGCTTACATTTTTTATTTTATTTGTGATGGCTTTACTCTTGACTTTAGCCTAAGTCAAAGATGAAAGGGACAAAGTCTAAGATAGAGCGAGCTTACTCAGAAGGAGCCTGTTCACTCTAACTTTTATGAAATTAGGTTGTAAGCATTCGGAAACACAGACGCAGGCAGATAGTTCCACTCCTTTGCTGTGTACATTATAGAAGACGCTAGGAAACGCTTAGTGCGAATTGGTGGAATAAAAACAAAGTAGGGATGGTCGGTTGCAGTGCGTCTGGATTTCCGATGGTAGAAAGGACCGGTGGGATGAGGTCTTGGAGTTCTTGGACACACTCACTGAAGTGCAATCTGTAGAAGACCGTCAAGCAGGCAGCCTTGTGGCGATGAGCCAAGCTATGTAGCTTAGCATTCACCAGTTTTACGTCGCCGATGAGACTTTTCTGCGTTCCACCGTTACAGAATCGGACTACAGGAGTTGCAGGTCTTTGAAAGATTGTGGCAGTCTCGCCCGATAAAAAAGACACCATAATGATTTGATTGATTTATTCTCTTTTTCAGGCTGTATCCAGGCTGTTCCTGTCGGCTGCCGCGCCACAATCCCTGGTGCACCTACACCCCCGTGCTGAGTTGCTGCCCGCGCCCGCCATCCCTGCCCCCTGGCCTGCACCTGGTCCCCTACTATCGCCCTGGGCCAGGTCTGACAACGACGCCCCCATCTCCGACTAGATTAACTGCAACTCCAGCGCCTGTTAGGAATTTATAGAAAAGTCATGGTGTAATTTCGATGGAGTGGTAATGGGCAAGGATTTGTAAAAAATAACATTTACGAACAATTGAGATAAACTTCTTTCATCGCTGCCTCATCATATCTGCCAATTGCCGTCCACATCTGAACTTAAGCCTCCCCCAAAGAGCGCCAACCATCCCGGTCTTGAGCAGTCCGCATCCATCCGCTGTCTCTAGTTGGAATACCTGTTGCGCTGCCGTCATGGAGAGTTCATTGATCCCTTAGTGCTCCATTTGTTCTTACTCCATGTAAAATAATATTTGTCAAATAGGCGAACGTCCTGAGGGCTTAGTGTAAGTTTTTTAACGCACTCGATCGCGTTGACGTAAACGTTCGCTTATGTCAAATTGTATAGAAAAAATCAGGTTTACCTTATTCAGTTTCAAAACCAATTTTACGTTTACGCTAACGCGATCGAGAACGATAAAAAACTCGTACTAAGGCCGCTGGTGACTCACAATCGAAAACCCACCAATCGAGTAAACGCTACGGCTACCTCAACGACTGAGCGAATCAGTTCAACTAACCTGCATTTATTTATTCGCTAAGAATTAATTTATTTTTAGGAATAAAATTACTTTTCCTCTCACAAAAGTAATAAGATTTTATCAATGTGTTTAAGTTCGTCTGCCTCTCGCGAAAACTGTGAGATTTTGTGAAAGATAGACGATCAAAACTAATTTTAAGTATTTATTATTCAATAAATTATTCAAACAATGACACTTTTTTACTGTCTGTTGTACTTTCTTAATGGCGCGAAATGAAATTCAAATGGCTGCATGTCTGGTGCACGTATTACATAATGGTTGCAACTTATATAGTAATTTTGCTTTCTCTTTGGAATCCAGAACAGTACAGTATCTTTTTTGTTTTATTTTTGCAAATGCTAGCAGTCTGTGTGGATACTGAATTACTATTATAAAATACGAGGTCGTTGGTAATTAAATAGTAAACGCACGCGCTACGTTACGTTTCGTAACTAAGCAAGTACAATTTCATTATTTATTTGGTTTACAAAGTTGATTGGCTGATACAGCTATATATTTATTTTGTTCCTTGTTATAAAACACTATCTGACCTGGCAAACGCTGTTTTGCCATAAAAATAAAAAAAAAACATAAAAAACAATCAAGCCATTTCGGAGGAGTTCGATAACAAACACTATGATCCGAGATTTTTATGCATCAGAATATTAGAAAATTTGCACGCGACTTCGTTTGCGTGTATGTGGTATAGTATGATGTTGCTAGGTAAGATCGGTAAGATAAGATATCATCATATTAGCCGAAAGACCTCCACTGCTGGACATATGCCTCCCCCAAGCGTCGCCACAACGAAAGGTTTTGCGCGTCTCGCATCCATCGGCTACCCGTGACCTTGTTCGAGGACCCGGTCCACCTTGTTTGAGGCTTTTCAACGTTGCGTCTTCTGGTACGCGGTCGCCACTCTAGAACTTTTTGGCCCCATCGACCATCTGTTCTGCGAGCAATATGCCCTGCCCACTGCCACTTTAGTTTTGGCGATCCTTCGGGCAATACTGGTAACCTTGGTTCACTACGAATATCATAATTTCTCTCACTCTTTGTAATTTATTTTTTGGTAGTGTAAACTAATTAATTAACTCATATCTACGCGGTTTGAGTCACATTTTTAAACGACTTCAAAAACGGAGGAGGTTCTCAATTCGGTCGTATTTTTGTTTTACTTAAGTTACTGGTTTTACTTAGAACACTGTCTACCTTCTCACATATTTTGTCTGTAAGCTCTCTTCTATCTGTGAACACTTTTAATTGGCCTTTTTGTTACTTTCTTATGTGTGAAAATAAGAACAGCAAATTTTCCTAAAACTGTAAAATAAAATTAAATAAAATAAATTTCTGTTTCGATCACGCAAGGAAACTCCAAGCATTGCCCTCTCTATTAAGTGGCTTTAAGCCTTCTGATGAGGCCCATTGTGAGCGACCAGCAACCATTGTGAGATAAGATATACGAACAGTAAACTTCATTGCATTGCTTGACCCCCTTAGAATGCAAGGCATTGGCTGTATCACTTCTTCTATTCAAAACGCTGACCACCCTTAGTAATTTTTCGTAATGAGAAGCGTTTTAATGATAACGCTTTTCTATACACGATGTTGAAGAAAGTTGCTAGGGTTGTTAACACGAGATAGAGTTACATAAAGTTGAAATGGAAACTCTATCCAGAAGGAAAGACTACCCTCGCAACGGAGAGAGTACAGTTGAGATTCCGTTATCCGCACTTAGACTTCTATTCGCTCCGTTGTGCTTAGGAGTCCTGGCAAGGTTAGCCAGCGAAGCTACGCATATAGGTTTCGCTGAGCGTCCTCATCGTTCCGAGGATTTTTGCACGTCCGAATAACGAACACAACAAAAAAATAATTTTAGAAATCGGTCCAGCCGTTCAAGCGTGATGCGATGACCAAGGGAAATAGGGATTCATTTTTATATATTTAGATTGAACACTTTTTTTTAATATTTGTTCTGTGCTTACAAAGTTTACAATACATATAGTATAGTGTATTTATACTAATACATAAAGCTGAAGAGTTTATTTGTTTGCTTGAACGCGCTAATCTCAGGAACCATTGGACCGATATGAAAAATTATTTCAGTGTTAGATAGCCCATTTATCGAGGAAGGCTATTATAGGCTTTATATCAGCACGCTATGACCAATAGGAGCGGAGCAGACGAAGTTGCGCGGGTCAACTAGTTATAAATAACATTACGTACCTACAATGACAGAATTGTCCATCACTTACAAACAAATTACAAATTCATGTTTCTGATAATAATAAGCACATAAATGGTGGAAACATGTGATACTATTATTATAAGGAACGTTTACAATTATTTTGATTATTAATTAAATGTAATACCTACAAAATAAGATCATTGACTCTACTATTAATAACCTCATCGAAACTAATTGGATCTGCGTATCAATAAAATTATTGTTTTGTCTATGACATTAAAATTAAAATTAGATATTATAATTTATTATTTAAGTAGATACAATCAAATATAGAACATAACAAGGAATATGATGAAAATACGAACGACAAAAATCTATTATTTATTATTTATTTAGGCAGATAGTGTGCCGAAGATTGCATGTGCGGAACTTTTGCAGGAGACTGTCTGGTTGAAAGTATTTTGTCTGTCAACTTTTCAAGGGTTTTTCTAGATTTGTTACATTTGTGCTTAGTAATCAAAAACTGATGTTTACAAAGCCTGCCTATACAGGGTTACTTCGAAGACAGCATTTTATTAATCAAAATCGTTATTAACCCTTTCTAAAGTACATATTTCACGAAAAATAAGGTAGACATTTTTTTTTGACTAGGTACTTGTTTACTTCACTTTTGTGTTTTTTAGGGATCCGAACAAAAAACGGAACCCATATAGGATCACTCGGGTGTCTGTCTGTTTGTCTATCTGTCCGTCTGTCACAGTCAGTTTTCTCCCGATCCACAGGACCGATTCTGTTGAATTTTGGTACACATATGGACTTCCGTAACCCACCCTCAGACGTGCTACGTAAATCATGTTTTTTAGTATGGGGTCACTTGGGGGTCGGCCTATAAAATTACAAAAAAAAACTTTTATGAAGAATATCGTGTGACATGTGAAATGAAAGGGCTTATGTATGGGGGCTTTTTTCTTTTTTTTTTAATAAATAGTTTTTAAAGTTATTCAAGAAATTAGACGAAAAATGACCATTTCCAATGGTAATTTTTCGTCTAATTTCTTATTTCACAGCTTAAATAGACTTAGACTTGAGTTTATGAAATTAACTTCAACTCCAAACCTCTACGAGTTCCCGAAATAAAGGGTCTTGACAGACAGTCGGACGGACAAAAAAGTGATCCTATAGGGGTTCCATTTTTTTATTTTGAGGTTAGGAACACTAAATACACTTTCAACTCTTAAGTAAGTATATTTATGGGGATCCTTAAATATACTTACTAACTAGACACATGAATTTTTCGATTATTAGTTGGTATTGGTATAAAAATAACTTGTTTGGGTTCGCAGTCAATGGACCCAACTTATTTTTAGAATTCGTGATGTATGTAACTATACTTTCATCTCGAATCCTAAAAATGAGTTGGCTATCTAATGTCGCCACCGACATGTAATAATCCTCTCAGACAACAGCCAGACAGTAGGTATATTGTGTTACGTTTATGTAACATCTAAAAATAGCACTGGAAAATGCATTCTCCAGTGCAAAGCAGGAAATTAAAATTAATTTATATTGGAATACATTTATCTAATATTCATTAATTAATTATTGTTTTCCCGTCTACAGTGTTATTTTTATCATTTTGGTATTATTAATATGGTATAGCTAGCTTAGACATAGAAATCTGTTTATAAGAGCAAAAGGTCATTCAATCACTGATTAAACATAATATCTCGAAAACGTCAGCTACGAAAGGATTTTACGAAACTCTCTCCGTAAAGGGGTGAAAAAGGGGGTGAAAGTTTGTATTAAAATTTTTATTCCTTCAGCCAATTTACTCGAAACTTGGTACGAAGACTTATCTAAGTGAGCTTTATTAGTTTTTCAGAACTACAACCTAATGAGAGTTTAGGGGGTGTTAAAGTTTGTATGAACGAACTTTATTCCTTGGGTTTATAAATTTGAATTTTTGGTATAGACACTGAATCAAAATAATTATAAAATATGCTATAATTCGTTTTTCAAAAGTACCTAAGTAAGTAGAGTTTCTAAGGAAAAATCTTAATAAAGTTGAAACTTAGAATTTAATAAAAAAACTGACGCGGCAATTAGATTTTTTAAATATATTAGTGCTTGCGTCAATTTACTTGGACATTGGTTTAAACAATATAAAGTTGGAATAATTGAAGCGTAGGATACGATTTATTTATAATTGTCAATGGGGTGAAGGATGCAACACTTGCGCTGGTCTCGTGGTCTCATCAGCAAAAATGGCTGGGTAATTATCCCAAACTACCCTCTAGAGAGGGAGTTGAAGTTTATAGCCGAACGTACTAATTCCGCGCGGACGGAGTCGCGGGCAAACTGCAATTACAAATATATAAACTGACGGCTTTTTCCATGATGGTAAGTGAAAACTAGCAGAGCGCCTCCAGCTGCGATCCTTGCACACTTCTGGCTTCGTTTACGTTTATACATATCGGGGCTAATAAAATCTCGCTCGTACTTAAAATGCGTACAAATTCAGTTCTTTTTGCGTACAAATTAAGTTTTCTTGGATGCGTCAGTCCATTCACCGGCAACACTACCTCGGAATGATGCGACCTATGGCGAGAGTTGCTCAAACCTCCTGACTATTTTATCGAGCCTTCGGAGAGCCTGGGCACGCCTTGCCGTGGTCGACCTGGAAAGCTCTAATAGACTCCGTACTCGGGTCGGCCGCAGTAAGGATAACCTCTTTAGGTGGGTGTTTCTGTGGCGTCTCTTCGCAGCCCATGACCCATCTTTCATCTTGCGCCGCATGTACCTACATGTGAAGACCTTATGGCTGCGTCAGCAGATGCAGTTACCGTTGCTGAATACTGGATCAAACAAAATTTAATCTTCCTTTGTCATCGACACGCTAAGAAGAAAAATGACGATTTCTGGGTTTAATACCATCATTAGCCAAGCTCTAGAAGGTCAAACAATCGGGTTTCAACCCGAATATTGAGTTATTCATACTCATAACTAATTTATATACTGTGTCAAATGTATTACCTTAGTAGACCATCAATAAAATGGTCTACTCGGACATAAACCGCTTTAAATATTTTTTACCAAAGGATGAACCACCTGCCAAATCTTCACCTGTCTGTTTTTCATTAAGTTTTCACAAACTTTATTTTTTTTTTAAAGAAATGATAATTAAACTTTATTTTAAATTGATAAAATATGCTAAACTAAAAACAAACTAAAATATAGCATCAAAAAATTCATCCTCAACACTGTCAGCTGGTAATGTGCCCAAGAGACTGGCGGCATTGCCACGTTGAATATTTAGATAAAAAAAATATAAAAATATATATATATCAAAATTTAGATCAAAATTTTTCCACACAAAGATATACCTCTTCACGAGGTCCATCTTTCCCATCTGGTGGAAACGAAGTTAGGGGAAGGTGATATAAGTGGAGCTGCCAGGATTCTCTGGCACCGTGTTCTCCAGAAACACTAGCAGCTCGCTAGCTGGGGCAGGGTGTTTGGACTCCAGAGTCCAAACACCCTGCCCCAGCTGATGATCTTTCGTTTCCCGACCCTCCTGATCCGAACATGCACTCCCTCACCATTTCAGGTCGAGAGTTAGTCACAGCCGTTTGCTCATTCCGGAGCGGTTCCGCCGGCGGCCTCGACGGCCTTAGTCCTCAGCATCTAAAGGACCTACTTTGTGCTGGCGCCGGGGAAGCTGGTGAGTTGCTCTTGAAGGAGCTTACGGCTCTGATTAACCTCATGCTCTCCGGCAATGTGAACGAAGCCATCATCGACATTCTGTATGGCGCCAATCTATGTGCACTGCGTAAAAAAGATGGTGGCATTCGTCCCATTGCCGTGGGTACCACTTATCGTCGTATGGCAGCCAAGATTTGCTGTAAATTTTATGGTGAGGCTGTTTCGAATAAATTTCAGCCCCTGCAGCTAGGTTACGGCTCCAGAGGGGGCTGTGAGGCTGCCGTACACGCTTTGTCGACCTACCTAAATTCTGGGAAAGGTGAGGTCGTCCTGAAGGTTGACATAAAGAACGCCTTCAATTCAGTAAATAGGGATACCTTGTTAGCAGAAGCTAAAAAAGAATTACCCCAAATTTATAGTTTCCTTTGGCAATGCTACAGACACCCATCTAAATTACTGTATCGGGACAACTTACTGGAATCTGCTGTTGGCTGTCAACAAGGTGACCCCCTCGGGCCAGTGATTTTTAGTTTAGCCATTCACCTAATTGTTTGTAAGCCAAATTCTAAATTTAACGTTTGGTATCTTGACGACGGAAACTTGGGAGGCGAAGTAGATTCAGTTTTAGATGACCTAATTTTGTTAAAAAATGAACTCCATTCCATTGGCCTTGATCTCAACCTCTCGAAATGTGAATTATTCTTAGCGGACCATACTGACAGACAACTGACACTTTCAAAATTTAAAACAGTAGCACCTGGAATTCAAATTATTGAAAAAAGCTCTCTTCGTCTCTTGGGATCTCCAATCTTTGATACTTCGTTTCCCGATTTTATTGCAGAAAATATCCAAAAATTCGATGACATTTCGGAAAGATTGCTCCAAATCAACATGCATTCGGCTATCACCATAATTCGATTCTGCTGTTTCGGCCCTAAATTGACATATTTTCTTCGTGCTTCCCATTTATGGAAGCACACTCATCTTTTAGACCAAATGGATCAAATTATTCGACGAACTTTGTCATTAATTTTGAATGTGGCCTTGGACGACCGAGCTTGGGCACAAGCTTCCCTTCCCATCCGCATGGGAGGACTCGGCGTCCGCAAAATTTCTAGTATAAGTTTACCGGCTTTTATATCTTCGGTTCACGGCACTGAGGAATTAATCAGGAATATCCTGGCTTCCACACTGGTTAATTTTGATGTGCCATGCTTCACCGATGCTATCAATGCCTGGAAACTCGCTTGTCCGAATACTGACTTACCTGACAATTTAAACCATTTTCCCAGAGGCGGTGGGACGAGCCGCTCTGCAGAGTAGTTCAGAATAACTTACTGTCCACGTCTGCTACTACTGCTGGCCTGCTGGCTGTGGGAAAATGGGAGTCGGGACTTTGTCTTCATGCACTACCATCGTCGAACCTAGGCACTTTGTTCGACGACACCACTTTTCGCCTCACTGCTTCTTTGCGTTTAGGAGCCCCTTGTTGTTCTCCCCATCGCTGTCACTGTGGTGAAGTTGTCAACAGCCTCGGGCACCACGGCCTTTCTTGTAGCCGCAGTGCAGGCCGTTTTGCACGACACGCTAATTTAAACGACATAATCCGACGACCTCTCGTCATTGTCGGCGTTCCAGCCGTTTTAGAACCCAATGGCTTGGCACAAGACGATGGCAAAAGACCGGACGGCATGTCTTTGTTTCCTTGGAAGATGGGTAGGCCTTTAGTGTGGGATGCAACCTGTGTCGATACTCTTGCGCCATCCCATCTTCCTAGTTCATCGTGCTGTGCTGGTGCTGCCGCTGCGGCTGCGGAAAACCTCAAGCGGCGGAAATATGGTAACCTTATTGGTAATTATATTTTCGAGCCGTTTGGGGTTGAAACCCTCGGGCCGTGGGGCCCTTGTGCTCACAGCCTTTTCAAATAAATTTCGAAACGGCTGGTTGACACTTCCCGTGACCCAAGAGCTGGCTTTTACTTTGGGCAAAGATTAAGCATTGCCATTCAACGTGGCAATGCCGCCAGTCTCTTGGGCACATTACCAGCTGACAGCGTTGAGGATGATTTTTTTGATACTTTATTAGATACTAGTTGACCCGCGCAACTTCAAATTCAAATTCAAATTCAAATTCAAAAGCATTTTATTTTAAATAAACCATTCACAGGCACTTTTGAAACGTCAAGGTCGGTCAGTCAAAAACATGGAAGCTATTTGCACGTTCCAAAGCGTAGATCTCTATGGAGAAGAACGTGCAAGAAACTCCACGGACACTCTTTTAAATCATGTTCTGGTTTTACAAAATTTCAAGTTACATATACTTGTTGCTTCTGCATGTGAGGACAATGCAAAGGAAAAAAAAAGGGCTTATTATAAGAATTTTAAATATAAAGATTAAAATAAGCCAATGGCAGTTAAGAGATGACCAGTCTCAACCGACGGCGCCTGTTCACGAACATGACGCGTGTATCGGCACCCTTCAGCTCAACCATTTCGAAGGGAACCGAATGATCAAACCCACGCGCCGCCATCAGCGAGACATTTGAGTGAGCATGACATGCTCTCAACCACCATGCTCGTTCATGTCCAACAAGTAAAACTATAACTACTCACATAAAATGTAAATGGTTTCATGGTACTCACATTTACAAAATTTGAAAAATATGCTTCTACTTTACACAAAACTATGGTTGTTAATGACCAAATAATGAAGAATAAATTAATAAAGAGAACGATTAAGTTCTGACATGAAAAAGAATAAATAAGTAATTAATATAATAATATAATTTGTATGTATATAAGAATAAATAAACGAAATAATGTAAGAACCTCTAAAAGGAGCGAGCATCTCTTCCAAATATAAAAACATAAAAACCTAAAAAGTGGACCTAAGCAGCTGTGACTGTGGAGCAGGACCAGCATTTAGCCAAGCGTTTTTATCGAGGATATAATCTTCCAGTTTATAATACGCTTGTCTACATAGTGTGCGTCTGCAACTTCGTCTGCGTCACAATTTTCATTACTGCTCCGCTCCTATTGGTCTTAGCGTGCCTTCTTCGATAAATGGGCTATCTAACACTGAAAGAATTATTCAAATCGGATCTAGTACCCATAACACAAGCTCTGCTTAGCTTGGGACTAGATGGCGTTGTGTGATAGTTGTGTGGAATATTATTATTATTATTATTATTATTATTATTATATTATATAAATAGTAGTTCCTGAGATTACCGCGTTCAAGCAAACAAACAAACTCTTCGGCGTTATATATATGAGTACAGACTTTATATATTAGTATAGATTTAAAAATAAAGTAGAAAATGTTCTGAATTTAGAGATTGACCATGATACGTCTTTTTAATAACACTGAAGATATATTCGGGTTCGGTCATCCTCGTGCGCCGTGTTCAATTTTAGTAGATGGTTAGCAAAAAAAAAGCTTTGTATGAAAAATGGTTTTTGTATTTTTTATTAGCCTATTGTGTCTCATTGCTGGACCTTCCCCACATCCTCCCAGACACTCTTTTCCTGCGCCAGCTCGAACCAGCCGTCGCCGTGTGCGTAATTAAAAATGTTAAAAAGCGGATATAAAAAGTATACCTATGAGCCAGTTTTCGTGCAATTGCTAAAAAGTTTTACTCTTCATGAGTAAGTCAAAAATTATTTTTTTCTAATTTTTAAGCATTCTTGATGTGATGATTTCGCTTCGAGCCGCGCCGATGCGCACCGACGCGCTTTGTCACTTTATTTAAAACAAACAATAAAATAGAAACTTAGTAATTTCTATAAATTATAAATGCACCCAAGTAATACATATTTTATGAAAAGAAAATATGTAAAATAAATGTGTGAATATGTTTAGCGCCATAAAAAAAGCATAGAAAATAAATAGAAAACTGTGTAAGTAAACACTGGGAAGGCAAAGAGATGCGAGCTTTAATAAAATGACGATAATCGTGTTTAGGCTCACTGGAATGGTTTCAATGATCAAATGAAAGTTAGATTAGTAACTAACGTGATGCTGCAGCATGACCTGGAATACGCAGGATAACCAGCTCCTCACTTACTTACAGTAGACTTTTCGTGTCTGTGTTATTATGAATAGGTTATAAATAGATAATAATCACAGGGTCTGATGATCAAGCTGAATCATAAAATAAGAAATAAAACCGGTCAAGAGCGAGTCGGACTCGCGCACCGAGGGTAGCATACCATTACATAAAACGTGGAATGTTTTATGTGATGGTATGCAATTTTTAAATTTTCATCAGCGAGCCTACATTCGTCAGAAAATTCGTCACTGCGATTTTGCAGTTTTAGATCAGCATCATGTCTTGACCGCTAATGAATCTAATGTAATTTTAGTTGGTGATTTCGGAAACAGCATGCTATTTAGAGACACCGTTTTATTTTTCCTGTAATCTTAACATAAACTTCTATCACATAGAATAATTTCCGATTTTTCTCTGTGCACACTTCGGAGATAGGCTTAAAAAATAGTGTTTGAGAATGTATAAACAACGTTCTTTCATTTGATACCCTAAATGTTCTAGTAGCCCCACTTTGAATTTTTAATTAATTTTTTTCAGTCGCTGTTGCAAGAAAAATAAATATATTTTATTGTTTTCTTATGTACAAAATAGTTGAACAAACTTCACCTAAACCTATTCCAAATTTGAAGTTCATAGCATTAGTAGTTCTTCAGATATCCAGCTGTGACAACAGACTCATTCACACCATAAGGGTTCCTTTTTATCATTTCGGTACGGAACCCTAAAAACTCTAAAAAGTAACGTATATTGATCCTTTTAGTTTAAAATTTGTAGGTACCTACGACTCTTTAGGTCCAAGTACATTCGCGTGGGGGGATCGCTAATAAATAAAGTAATACTCAGTAAATACAAAAACTTGCCAAGTGCGAGTTGGAATAGCGTGAAAAGGTTTCCAAACTATCATCATCATCTTCCTGCCCTTATCCCATGTTATTTGAGGTCGGCACAACACGTTTTATTCTTCCATTCTGTTCTATCAGTCGTCACTCTATCACTAACTCCCTTTTCTTTCATATCGCTCCTCACACAATCCATCCATCTTTTCTTTGGACTTCCTCTCCCTCTCCATCCATCCACATTTATGTTCATAACTCTTCTAGTTATATGCGTTTCATCCCTCCTCTTCACACGACCATACCAAGACAAGCGATTCCCTTTTAACTTTTCCGTCACTGGCGCCACTTTTAAAGTGCCTCTAATGTACTCATTTCTCATTTTATCCATTTTTGTTACTCCACACATCCATCTCAACATTCTCATCTCCGCTACATGCAATCTTTTTTCATCCGTCTTTTTCGCAGCCCAACATTCTGATCCAAACATTACGACAGGTCTTATCACGGACTTATAGGTTTTCCCTTTCAACTTGAGGGGCATCTGAGGGTCACAAGTTGTTCCAGTGACCTGTCGCCATTTCATCCATCCTGAGTTAATCCGGTGCGTTACGTCTTGGTCTATATCGCCATCTCCCTGGACAAGCGGCCCGAGGTACCGAAAGTCGGAGCAAATCGGTATAGGCGTTGTGAGAGCTATAGCGATGGCGTTTCTCTCGAAGATGGGCGCGCCGACGCCTTCGTTGTTCGTGTCTTCAAAGTATGCACTCCCGTGCCATTTTTTTTGGAAATAAACCACTAAACTATAGGTATTGGACTGGAGAGACTGCCGAAATCGCAAAACAGGTACTCTGTTTTGGTTTTGCTCAATTTCAGGCCAATACTCTCCAGTCTTTGCCACCACGTCTCCAATTTGCTCTGGACCTCTAGGCCGCTTTCGGCAACCAGCACAATGTTATCAGCAAACAGCATGCCTGGTGCATGCTCTTTGATGAAGCCTCTTCCTGGATGTCTGACGTCAGAGCGTGCATTATCATCAGGAAGAGATAAGGGCTGAGGGCCGACCCCTGGTGCAAACCGACATCCACACTGAAGCTATCAGTGGTGCCCACTGCAGACCGGACTTGAGTACTGCTTCGACTGTACATCGCTCGGATCAACTGCACATACTTCCCAGGCACACCTTTCTCCTTAAGGGCCCACCACAAAACCTCACGAGGCACCGGTCATATGCCTTTTCGAGGTCAACAAATACCATATGCAGGTTTTTATGCACATCTCTTTATTTCTCGCACAGCTGGCGGATATCGAAAATGGCATCCGTTGTACCTTGACCAGGCATAAAACATGACCCCCAAAAGTGACCCCCATACTAAAAAAATATTTATTTACGTAACGCGTTCGTGTTTGGATCACAGAAGCCCATATGTATGCCAATTTCAACAGAATCGGTTCAGTAGACAGATGGAAAGACAGACAGACAGACACACGAGTGATCCTGAATTCCTGATACGGATGTTCGGAACCCCAATTAAAACTGCGGTTTTAACAAAAAGGTACCTAACATTACTTTTTCGGGTTTTTACTTAATTAAATATCGTATTTATGAAAGGTGTACCTATTAAAGATTTTTTTAGGGTTCCGAACCCAAAGGGTTACCAACGGAACACTATTACTAAGTTTCCGCTGTCCGTCTGTCCGTCCGTCCGTCCGCCCGTCTGTCTGTCAGCGGGCTGTATTTAAAGAACCGTAATAGATAGACAGTTAAAATTTTCACTGATTGTGTATTTATACCGCCGCTATAACATAAAATAATAAAAATTAAGGTTTATTGTAGCTACGGAACTCTTCGTGTGCGAAAATCTATGAAACTATCTTCTATAAAACAACGTACAACCTTTTTTAATAGATGGAGTGGTTCTCGAGGAAGGTTTTAGTATATAATTTGCACCCGTGCGAATCAGGGACGGGTCGTATATGATAAATACAACCGCTAAATCATACCGTTTTATATTTGCGAACTCTTCAAAGCATTGTTCCAATTAGATACATTATCTCCATTTGATTGAATTTCAACTGAAAGAATTATGATTTGCTGAAAGATATGAATGCAAACTAACAAACAAAACAAATATGTTTATAATTTTGAAAACTAAATCGGAAACACAGTACTTACTTATACCTATTTCGTTTTGTCTATTATCTAGAACAAGTTGACCCGCGCAACTTCATCTGCTCCGCTCCTATTGGTCTTAGCGTGATGGTATATCGAGGATAGCCTATATAGCCTTCCTCGATAAATGGGCTATCTAACACTGAAAGTATTTTTCAAATCGGACCAGTAGTTCCTGAGATTAGCGCGTTCAAGCAAACAAACAAACAAACTCTTCGACTTTATATATTAGTATAGTATAGATAAGTATTTAGAGTATAGATAGAATAGAATGCTCTTTATTTTTCAATTTTTTTCTTTATCTAGTACTCCATATACCTAGGTATTGAGGGCTTTTATACCTACAAATAGCCATAAAATCTATCTAGACTATGCGGCGGCTAACCTAGAGTTTCTAACCCGTTTAATACAGGTCTATTGACTGAATTAATGTGCATTCTCCAGTTGCATTACGTGGATACCTATACAAGACAAGTTTTATACGTATGAAGGGAAACAGTTATTTTTGTGAAGAAATTGCTATTCTTTTTAAATAAAGTTTAATTATGGTCTTGTCAAAAAACATCTATGTTCCCTACATTTTGATGAATTGCGACTGACATGCGAATGTGAACGTTGCTTAAAAATAAGTAGGAACAAGTGGCCGGATAGACAACAAAAAGGGATCTTTAAATATTTAAACTTTGCTTAAAAATATGACAAATTGGCCCTCTGACGAAAGCAAAACAAATAATTTGACAGCTGTCTGCCTGAGGGTATGTTGCAGCACAAAACATTGATTACTTTTTAATTCAAAGTGACAGTTCTTTTTTATTCGTGCTCGTCTTTTTCGTTGGTATATTTTATTTCAGGGAAATTGTGATGAAATATGGCTTAATTATTTTGTTACATTGGTAAGTTTACTGACTTTAATTTATTTAGTTATTGATCAATTTCGAAAAATAAATAATAAAAGTTTCTCATATAATAAAATATGATTAGCCTTGATTGAGTATAATACAAATCATCTTAACGTTAAATTTATTGGGGAATGTAGTTAAGCTGGGCTTTTTTTCTTAACCAATACAATTTATTATATTAGTTCAAAACTGTATACCTGTTCTTTAGCTCTTGCGCCATCTCACTTGTTAAAATAAAATAATCCTCCCAACCAAGTTTTGGTCATGGTGACAAATCTCAACGGAGATTTGCCAAGTAGTACTCTGCGCGCTGGATACAATAATGTGCCCAAGTGTGTGCGCAAACACAGACGCACTCTCTGTTCCTCTTAAAGTGCGATTGGATGGCAGTTGGACTCGACAGGATCAATTGCTTTACGACCACCAACTTGCAAACCCCGGTGTGCTACTGCAAAATTCAATAACACTTTTTGCACAACGGCAGTCGCGCTTTCGACCACGAGATCAACAAGCACTTTATACAAGTATCTATCCATACACCTTACCATATGCCATATAGCATCATAGCCTTGAATGCCCGGAATTTTAATAAGCGACCGTTCAAAAACAAAAAAGGGTAATCTATAAATACGCTTTGTCACCCAAAAGTAATAATAACAGAATTCGTTTGGGGAACATTCCGACAGCGAACTGTCTTCCCTTACAAATTCTTTCCTTATTTATTTGCCTATTTTTCCCATTGCCTTCAATATTTTCCGACTGTGAAAAGTAGTTTAATGGTAACGTAGAGAGTGCTATATTACTTTCATAAATAATAATAAATTTTCATATTTATATGTAATGGAAAGTTGGTTTCTTCTATTCTGTGGGAAGAAAAAATATCTCACGCCTTTGTGGAAACTCTAGGAGTGTATCAGACTTGTGTCATCCTGTTTGAGTTGCAAAACAACTGAGGGAAACAGGTTGCTATTATGTAGGCTAACTGATTATTATTTTGCACTATTGTTATCATCGTGAATATCTTAGTTGTTATGACTGGCGCAAGCTTAGAGAGCCATTTATGTTAAGAAAATCAATAGGATCACATGCGCTGAGCGAAACTAGGTAAATGAAGCGAGTGTATTGGTTCATAACAAACACATCCCTTGCTCCGCATCCTCGCATAACTGTAGTAGAAACGCAGCCTTAAAGGCTGGGATACTTAAATCTGCGATAGGCTGACTGAGATGATTGATTGATATCTATAAAGACATTGATGATCGTTAAATTTCTTCTTTGATTACGATAAAGATACGTAGTACCCTCTTAAACAGTATGTTGTGTACGACACAATATTACCAACCACTGTGGTGAATAATACATTACCAAATTAATGAAAAACAAAATCGTAAGAGAGGTCGTGGTAAGGAACTACAACGATCTTTATAATTAATAAGAATTTATGAGTGGATTAAGAAATATAACTTCACAACATTACTTGAGCAAAAATACTCTTCCAAACAAAAAAAGAATCATCCAAATCGGTTAAAAATTGGCGAAAATATAAATTTTTCATGGGATCCCATCATCAGATCCTGACTTATACCTTCCATCATCAGCTCAGCAACATGAGATGATGAGTACCAGGCACAAATATCTGAATTGCGTTAGAAAGTTTAAGAAAAAAATTGTGTGTGCTTATAAAATTTGAGGGTTTCCCTCGATTTTCATGGGATCCCATCATCAGATTCTGACTTGAAATTTTATAGGCACATACTATACAATGTCTTTCATAAACTTTCTAACGCAATTCAGATATTTGTGCCTGGTAATCAGCATCTCATGTTGCTGAGCTGATGATAGAAGGTATAAATTAGGATCTAATGATGAGATCCCAAGAAAAATGTTTTTTCAGCGATATTTTCGCCAATTGTCAACCGATTTGGAATTGGCTGATTTTCCTGGACTGGTCCCATTTGAATTTGTTGAAGATCTGAAGAAGAACTTCAGAGGTAGGCAACGAATCTCTTCAATAAATGATAGCAAATGGATCGGTATTGCTGAAATCGCTTTAGCTTTTTATTGTTTACACTAGTTCATAACATAACATCACGCCGGTACGATGTTAATGGTTACGCAGGTTTCACTAAAAAGTGAAAAATAAAAAACTTTTTTACAAAAAAAATACAACCGACTTTCAAAAACAAAACACTACAAAGTATAAAATAACTTCTGAAGAAAGAAATCTTTATTTTTGGAAGTCGGTGTCAAAATACGAAAAAATAACCAAAAACACTTACTATACTTAGCAGTGTTTTGTTTTTGAAAGAAGGTTGTATTTTTTTTAACAACCTCGCCACACTTACTCCTGACAGTAGGTAGGAACAGTGGCGAAGCGCGATGAGTCCCGGAGAAACTTTTCAACCTTGGATCCCGCAACGAATTAAAGAACTTCGCATAAGTAAGAAAAAATATGTCTTTTACATCCCGCTATCTATATCAAGGAGCAGTGCCAGCGAACCTCATCATAGAAACTTAATTAGCGTTAAACAACAGCTTCTGAATATAAACAGATTACTTAGCACTAGGGTCCTTATACGTACGCTTGGTACTTTTAAAGTACGTAATTAACTTGTTTTAGAGTTTCTTTTCTGTTTTCTTAAGTTTGTTATTCAAATGTTGATACCTCAATACTGTGATTTGGTAAGTAATTATTTACTCGTCAGAAACAATCCAATGTCAGCCTCCTCGAGCCCCTGGTAAGTTAGTCGGTAAATTTTGGCAACTTCTTTCAGAATTCGTTCCGGACGTCTTTCGGCTGTTATGATGATGACGATGATGATATACCATTATGAGCATGCATTTCAAATGGGAAAGGTGGACAATCCGAATTGCTTAGTTTGTGATAATAAAGTAGAAGATGCCCATCACCTTTTGTTGTAGTGTGTCAGGAATTAGTCTGAAAGAAGTAGAATAATTAGTGAATTGAATATAAATAAGCTAGATTTAGGTATATTTAATGTTATTCTATACATATAATACCAATGCAATGTCGCCGGCAACTATTTTAGTTTATTCATTGGTAATTTGTAGTTGTGATGTCTTTGGATAAGGATAAAAGTTTCTTTAAAAGTTTCTGAAATAAATAAATAAAAAAGTTAGCTTTCGCGACCATTCAGTCTATCTTTATTATATTTACGTTTGCTTTTATTAAAAAAAAAAAACACATTTGATTTTCTTTGAGTAAATTACAAATTATAATTTGATACTGCTATTTTTGAAAGGCTAAATTGAGAGATTGTACTTCAATATTTCCCATAAGTTTTATATTAGACATATTTATATCATGTTCCGTTTTTCTGTGGCTCATAAAGTGCCGACTGCTCAGCATCTTTTGGAGACTAGAAATGTGGCCGGATAGTTGGCTTTACCGACTAGTCACAGCTCTAGTGTCTGTGGCGTCGGTACAGCTCTATCATCTACTAAATATAAGTGTAATGGGTCAGAAAGAGCAGGCAACATTGCAGTTCAGGTTTGCTTCGCTTCAGTGAGGTAAGTGGTCTATCGACATGCTCCACTTCTTCCGTTAGCTACCATTTGCACATCTAGACTTGTCTCATATTATTGTATTTTGATATCAACTATCTTTGAGGAGCTCGTGGCTAGATAATAACAGCCGCACGGGTCGATCTTCAAGGTTAAGCAACGCTTGCCAAGTTTAGTCTGTGGGCGGGATCTTAAAATACCGAGTTTCCTCCGTGCCTCGGAAAGCACGTTAAGCCGTTGGTCTCGGCTGTCATTTGTAGATCTTTGAAGCCAGTTAATCTGACTCCAGTCTTGCCATGAAGTACCGCATTACCCAGTTTATGGGTTGTGGAGGTCGTCTGGTAGGCAGCCGCTCTACGTAAAATACCGGTATTCAGCTAAATCCGGTTTGACTGGAAGCCGACCCCAATATAGCTGCAAAAAGGCTAGGGAGATGATGATGACCAAAGAAAAAAAAAAAGAAAGGCTAGGAATAATATTATTAAGACTAGCGAAAGACTCAGTATATATACTTACGTTTTTGTTTAGTGCCTATTCTGGCGCATTTGATTGGCTACAAAACTTTTTCATGTATGTCGTAGGCCTGAATAAATGATTTTGTATGGTGTATCCCTCGCTACGACACAACACAACAAAGAACTGTAAAAGTGTAAATCTAGCTTTACAGGCTAGCATGATTATGTATCTTGTGAAAGGTAGACAAATGGCGAACGCCTTTCAAAAATCAAATGTTTGTTGGTCTGGTTTGTGGTTCTGTTAATATATTAATAGAAGATACATTCATATGGATAGGGTCATAGACCTTATACTATAGGTAGTACTACTACACCTCAGGTCATAAAAGTAACTTTTCCGAAAACTATATTCTTTGAGTATTATTGTTTTTTAGGTTAAATACAATTTAGCATGGTCTATTCGGTCCGTGGAAATTCATAAACTGGCTTGGTCAAATGAGGCAGTTAATAGTTGTAAAGAAATAAGCAGTTACACTGTATTAATCATGATGTAAAGTCACCAAAATTTAAGAAGTCCGAATTGACCGCAGGATGTAACATTACTTTATTAGTAAGTATTAAAGAAACATAAAAATTGAGTGTGAGTGTGAATGACTGACAGACAACGCACAGCCTACTGGTTGGAGAAAGCTGAAAATGTATGCATGTAGCTTCCCCACACTCCGCAGGGGAGCACTAAGAGAGGATTACCTACGCGAAATTCCTACGGGAACGCTAAAAAATGAAATATGCGCGTACGAAGTCTCTGGCAAAAGTTAGTATGTATGGCAAAATTTAGGTATGTTTTTGTACAAACATTCTAAAATTAAATCTTTTCTCAAAACACTGGCTTAAATGTGAAGTTGCGAATATCAGCTCGAAATAAATTCATCAAAATATAAACTGTTATGAATGAGTGACACAGCAAATAAATTACAAACTTAAACTTTCCTTCCTTAATTGCAAATTGTGTGGAACATTGCGTTTCACAAACAAATAACAAGTGAAATTGAATATCGAGAGTGTGATCGTGGAAAATATGGTCGCGCTTGACTTAGATCAGTTTAGGGGTACAGTGGCGGTAGGAGGTGTAGAGGGGCGCACGGGCACAGGTGCACTGCCCAAACGACCGGCAGAATGGACGCATCGCAAACGTCGCGGACTCTGTGCATTTTCGCGCTATTCGTTTTTATCTGTGCGGCGTCTGCGCACAATGTAACGACGGAAGATCACGTGGAGGATGAAAGAATGGAACTGTACGACGGTGTTTTCGTGAGCATACCAAAGGATAATAGCACGGGAAGAGTGCTGTCTTTTGAACTGGATAATGACACGAGCTTGAGTGAAGGTACGCAATTGTTTTTTTTTATTTAATTATTGCCCTTATCATAAAAATACTTTTTTTGAACTCTGAATTACTTCCTGCTGAGTTAAGCAGATTTTTCTTAACAAAGAGCTTTGCAAATCAAATGATAATGCGTGATTTTTAATTGGTTTTGCACGTCATTATAGTAAGCAAAACTCATTAATTTTGCTTTTTGTTTTGCTTTTGCTCTCGTACAAAAATAATAATTTAAATAGTGATTGAAAAGGTATAGTGATGAAATTATGAAAATCAGATGACAACAGAAGTTTTATTCTGATAACGTGTTGAAGCTTTATTGAAAGTAATAATGTGTTTATTTAATGGAGTAAAACAAAGAGATGATAATTAGATCCATTTATCCAAGCACCTACTTCTTAAGTTTAATTAAAAGCGTCACGTTCACTAAAGTTATAATTTCCGTCATTTCATGTTGACAGGCCGACTGGCACTTTAGATTTATTCATATTCAAGCAACGCACCGCCCATCACAGTTTGCGAGGATATTAGTAATTCAAACTTGTGTCAACTCTATGTTTGTTCGTCCCAGGTAGGGGACGGGTCTTAGATAGCCTAGATTACGTCACAGTCATCCCAGGACTTGAAACTTTCGAGACATATGGATAGCTAAAGAGCTTATAGATAAACAACAACTTTGGTCTTGGATTCTAGAACAATTGACAGCACTTCGGTTGACCTTGAGCTGTACGAAATTTCAACAAAATAAGTGACCAATTTTACAGCAAGTAACTACGTAACAGACATACCTATTACTATAGTAACTGGTTTTGATAGGCAGTCCTTGTAAATCTTTAAGTAAAGCCAAGACTAGATCGTTATGAATTTTTATTTACTATGTGTTTATTTTACTTCATTACAATATTATGATAAAGCTCGTAAAAGTTAAAGCTCGGATGTCAGTATCAGTTATCACTAACATTAGGCGACACTTCATTTAACGCCTAAAATCGGTGTTGTGACAAGCTTTGACACACCATTATGTCATTTAGGTGTCACCCAGTGTTAGTGTGTAGGTAGCATTAATCCCATATTAAATTTATCAATGGTGGAATTATAGCAAGAAGATTGTGGAATTATAGTAAATACGTGACCGACATGCCAGATACAGGCATAGAATTAGACTATTCAACACCAATGGCACAGGCTTAGGCTGCAATGGATACGTACGAATCAAATGGTTATTACCTACATCACCCATACGATTTTATTAAGAGGGAAAGTATTACACCACTTTTTCATTAACCCTCGGAAAAATACTTCTGGTGCATTAGGTAATAATTAAATAGCCGCTAGTTTTAAACTGTTTTATTGTTAGTTACATATACTGTCATTTGAAGAAAAAGCTACAATCTCTAGCAGACCATGCACTGCATAAACCACTGGGTCTCGAAGGACGTGCACAAGAGTTCCTTGAAAACCGGAGATGAGCACTAAGAGTAGATTTCTCCTCAAGGGATTCAAATCACAATTCGTCTTTTAAAAGTTGGATATCTTAAAGCTCGAATGTTGAATGTTCAATTCCAATAGGACTTGAACTGATAATATAAAGACCCCACACCACTTTGTCTGCGTCTCATTTTTCATTAATGCTCCGCTCCTATTAGTCGTAGCGTGATGTTATACTATATAGCTTATATCCTACCTCACAAACTCTTCAGCTTTATAATATTACTACATATAAAACGAAACATGAATATAAAAGTTCGTCCCATTGTTGTCTATTGGGAACAAGGGCCCTGGGCCTCAAGTCTGCTATATGTAATAGTGTCAAAATGGTCTATCATTGATTTCATAATTGTTGATTTTGACAAGTTTGGTAATCTACTAATATAAAAGCGTCATTTTCTTGCCAATGGTCAACCACTGACACTCCGTTGAAATAAATGCCATAGAATGGTAATCTCCTACATAATGACAAATGCATAAATAATAATTAAAAACGTATGTATATAAGAAAACTGGCATAACTTAATTTTCAAATTTAGTAGTAGTTTTTCAAAAATCATGTCTACTAACGGGTTTTATAATAATGGCAATACGAAATTCTATCACATTCTATCACGATTCTATTACGAGACCATTGACCGACCAGTGATCGACCATTATGAATTAGCAGATTACGAACTTTACGCAAAATGACAGTGAGATCGTGTTGGAATGACGAATTTATAAAAAAATAGCAGACTTAGGCCCTGTGAAGTTGACGATAAGAAATCAATGCACGACCAATCACAGAGACGGCTTGTATGTTACTAAATTTCAGTTAGCTGATATATTCTTGTGCTGTAATGTGTTATGCTCCAACGAAGACATAATTGACGTAACTGTAAATTCCGTCTGTTACCAACATTAGTCAGCTTCTCTAGACGCTGATGAATTGTAAGTGCGTGATTGTCGGAGTTAACTTGAAAAATCTCGTTAAAAATATACTTACGCGTTTTTTAACATTTTCGTGCAAGAAATGATAATTATGGCTGGACTAGAATAGATGAAGCTATTAGAGTTATGAGAGAAGAAGTAATAATAGCTACTTTTTAAAAAGAAGAAGATTTTTTCAGTACTCATACTCGGAAAGTTTGTCTGAAGTTGTCTGAGGAGCGGGTTGAAAGTATTATTTTTCAGCCCTAGGGAGAATCGTTTTTAACTGACAGCCGTCAAATTATAAAAAAAGAAACTTGTTGGAAATTTCTATTAAACCATGTCCCAAATTTATATTCAGCCAGTCAATTACAGCGCGATTTAAAATTGAAATAACAAAAAGATTAATTAAAGATTATTTTTTAATAATTATTTTTTTTTTTTATATTTTCCGATCTTCATTTGTTTTTCGAATTTATTGTAAAATTTTGTTCATACTTTTTACGTATAGCAGAGATTCATGTGTGCGTGTTTTCTATTTCATGTATATTATTTTATTTGTCAATGGGTTATAATTACCTGCTTGAATTTATTATTATTAGCACTTTGACTTCATCAGATTCATTAATTCGTGTTTTTATTTTTACTTTCCTTGTAATTTTGATAGACTCGCGTTTTACCGCTATCACGTCATAGTAAGCGATTATCATGTAGCAGCTGGGAAGAACTCACTACCACCACTGCTGAGACCTGACGGGACGCTTCCCCACTCCGCTGAGGAGAAAGCGAACTTGTTTGCTTCCCTGTTTGCGGAATCTTCGCGTCTGGATCCTGGTGGCGCGAGGCCCCCTGCTTCTCCTGGTGGATGCGAGTCGAGCATGTCGAACATTCGCATTCATCAGAAGGACGTCCGTAGGGTACTGCGTAACCTAGACGTAAACAAGGCTAGTGGCCCCGACGGGATACCGGCAATTGTTCTGAAAACTTGTGCGCCTGAGTTGTCTCCTAACTTGACACGCCTATTTCGCCTTTCGTTTGAGACTGGAAAAGTGGCGAAGGCTTGGAAGCAAGCTAACGTGCAACCCGTGCCCAAAAAGGGTAGTCGTGCTGACCCGTCGAATAATAGGCCCATCTCGGTAACGTCCATACTCTGTAAGACTATAGAACGCGTGCTGAATCATAAGCTCCTGGCGTACCTAGAAGCGAATGATATCCTTAGTGACCGACAATACGGGTTCCGCCGAAATCGGTCAACTGGGGATCTCCTAGCGTATGCCATTCACATCTGGAGTGAAGCCATAGAGAAGCACGGGGAGGTACTATTACTACTACTACTCCCTTGACATCTCGAAGGCCTTCGACAGGGTCTGGCACGGTAGCCTTATAAGTAAGCTTCCTTCCTTCGGTCTGCCCGCCGGTTTGTGTGATTGGATCGCAGATTTCCTGAGGGATCGGTCTATCCGAGTGGTCATAGATGGCTGCTCGTCTGGACTGCTGGATATTAATGCCGGGGTTCCTCAGGGGTCGGTGCTTTCGGCAACACTCTTCTTGCTGCATATTAATGATCTGCTTAAACCCGGTACATTTGGGTATGCAGACGACAGCACGTATCTCTCAGCAATAGTGCTGCTGTTGCTGAGAGATACGTGTCCGACGCACGGTTTGGTGGGTCGCAGATCCGGTCTCTCTGGGAGGCTATGGTTGAACGCTTGAATGTGTCCTTACAGGCTGTCTCTGAATGGGGTGATGCCAATCTGGTCAAGTTCAATGCTGCTAAGACCCAAGCGTGTCTGTTTTCCGCCAAAAGGAGCCAATTCCACCCAGCTCCATCTTTCCGAGGTGCAACAGTGCCGATAACCGACCATCATACATCTACTCTCAATTTTGGCCCTTTCATAGAGGCAAAAGCTCAAGTGGCTGCAAAGAAGTTGGGAATCCTAGCAAAGGTGAGACGGTACTTCACGCTGGAACAGCAGCTCAAACTCTATCAAGCGCAAGTTCGATCGTGTATGGTATACTGCTCTCATCTTTGGAACGGATCTGCCAGATAGCCCTTGAGTCAATTGAGAAACGAGCCAAGAGGATCATTGGCAATGAAAGGCTCGTCGCGACAAAGCTCCAAAGTATTGAGCATCGACGACGAGTTGCTAGCTTGTCGGTTTTCTACCGGTTGCATTTTGTGGAACGTGCGACGGAATTGCATAATTTAATTCCGCCAAGCCCGTTCCATCATCGGACCACAAGACGAACGGCGATGCGCCACCGGTACATGGTGGACATCCCACAAACACGCACAAAACGTTTTGGGAACACATTCATAATGCGTACAGCTAAGGAGTGGAATTCCCTGCCGAAGTCTGTGTTTCCCGATAGCTACAACCTGGGAGTCTTTAAGTCAAGAGTGAATAGGTTGCTTCTGGGCAGGCGTGCTCCATCTTCGACTACATCATCGCTTACCGTCAGGTGTGATGGTGGTCAAGCGCGTGCCTATTAATAGTAAAAAAAAAAAAAAGCAAAAGTCGAGCTACAATTCAAGTGAGGTTAATCTTCTTATCGAGTCAAATAATATAAGCACTCAAATACATTAGAGTACGTTAAAGGCAATGTCACTTGGATAGATGCCAGTGGTTAATCTTTTAGTCATTACACATTAACCAAATTTTCGTCTTCCCATGGACCACCAACTTTTCGGAGGTAATAGATAGTGGGTAGTTTTTTTTTACTGCATAATCTTGATTAACATTTGAATCCAGTTCAATGATACTCAGGGCCAAACGCAAGCCAATACTGGCAATGGCATCCACCCGATTTTGGTGCTTGTCTTTAAAATTTTCAGAAGCGCCGAGAGTTGGCATATGCCGATGAAACAACGTTATGTAGCGTGTCCTATTTCGAAACTTTGGAAGAATCATTTTTATTTTTGTCTAAATAAAATTGTATTCTAATTCATTTCCTATCGTGAAAACATCTACCAAGTTCATATATAGCATATCAATCACTTCTTTATTTCGAACCCTTGCATTGAAATTATTCAGCTTTGCGAATATATTTTATTTTTTTGCATTTGTGGTCAAATGCAAGAATATTGCATTATAGAATGGCTTCGCGGACCACTTCAAGTTCTGTCAGGTACCACCAGTTGTTCGCGGACCACCGGTTAAAAACCACTGCTATAGACAAATTGTTATACTAAAAATATCAGCTATAAAGATTATCTAGAGCCAACATATTACCTTCCTCCTATGCCAGTCGGGTTAAAATTATATGGATTTGACGACGTTTCATTTCGGTAACGTTGTTTCGATAACACTGATAGAATACTTAACATTATTTCTGTCATCTGATTAAAAAAGAAATAGCAACAACTAACGACTAAATAAATAATATGTCTTAAAATCAAACAAACAAAAAAACACAAGCAAAAAAGGGTATAGCATAGGTGAATATTGTTATACTTACAAATCTACTGGAAAGGAAATCTGGTCAGTGCCCGCCCTAATTCATAGGTTTATTGCGGTCAATATGTCGTACCTAGAAAGTCCAGTGAAATGCGTACGACATACAAATAGGTAATAATCAGAAGCGTGACAGACGGCAATTTGTTGTTTATTGGGAGAGGTGTGATTAGAATACTTAATGTAACTATAGAAGTCATCCCACCCATACGCACAAAACATTTTGGGAACATACGAGTAAGTATTTAAAATGCGTACAGCTAAGAAGTGGAATTCCCTGCCGGGGTCTGTGTTTCCTGATAGCTACAACCTGGGAGTCTTTAAGCCAAGAGTGAATAGGTTACTTCTAGGCAAACGTGCTCCATCTTCGACCACATCATCGCTTACCATCAGGTGAGATAGTGGTCAAACGCGTGCCAGAGCTGTGTTATTTATTTTTTAATTTCGCAGCATATGTTGAGATAGGGAACTTTTTGGCCTCGCACAGACTAAAATGTGTATAGACTAAGTTATACTGTTAGTTTTAATTAAATTTACATCTGTCTGTTTTGTGCGAGTCCCAAATTAACATTTTTTTTTCTTTCTTTCTTTCCTATCAATAGTAAAAAAAAACATAAGTACCTACAATTCTCACTACGCTATCCTGCACATTTTGTTACACATTGAGTTTATAAGTAATGTCTCGGGCAGGGATGGCGAACTTATGGCACACGTGCCAGTGGTAGCACGCAGCAAAATAATTTGGGCACGCCTATACAAGATTACCCTTGAAAAAAGTATGATTTCTATTGTTTCTGATCTGAAGAAATTTATCTTATCTTTTTATTTGAAGAGGATAACATTAAGATTTCTTTATGAAATTAATAGTTACAAAAATAAAACCGGCCATGTGCGAGTTGGACTCCCACGCGATAGGTTTCATACCATAAACCTTATGTTTTATTCATCATCTGCCTAGCCTTTTCCCAACTATATTGGGGTCGGCTTCCAATCAAACCAGATTCAGCAGGATAAAAAATTGTTGTCACATGCTAAAATCCAAGGGGTTATCTCAAGATGGGTCTAGCGTAGCTCGGAAACCTAAATAAGAAATATACAATTTATTTCCCTGCCTTTACCTACACGACGCTACAGAATTCAGAAGTTGCATCGTTCATAGAGACATTGCCAAGATTTTTATACTATACGCCAAATACACTTGTGAAGTTGCCGAAGAGGAGCTTGTGGCTAGATAATAACAGCCGCACGGGTCGATCTTCAAGGTTAAGCAACGCTTACCAAGCTAGGTCTGTGGATGGGTGACCATCTTAACATACCGAGATTCCTCCGTGCCTCGAAAAGCACGTTAAGACGTTGGTCCCAGCTGTCATTTGTAGATCTTTGGCAGTCGTTAGTCAGAAGCCAGTAAATCTGACTCCATTCTTGCCATGAAGTACCTACCGTGTTACCCAGTTAATAGGTTGTGGAGGTCTGGTAGGCAGCCGCTCCTCGTAAAATACTGGTATTCAGCTAAATCCAGCTTGACTGGAAGCCGACCCCAAATAGTTGGGAAAAGGCTAGGCAGATGATGATAATAACAATTTATTTTTCATCTTTACCTACATGTCGCTTCAGAATTAACAAGTTGCATCATTTATAGAGACATTGTCAAGATTTTTATAATATACGACAACTGCACTTGTGAAAATACCGAAATAATTAGAGCAATTTGAAAGTGCGGCGATCGCGAGCAAACCGGTTTGATAGCAGGACCATGGACTTGACTGTTACTTTTTAACTGAGACAAAAGATAGCTTGTGGCGGTTGTTTGTGCCAAAGTCTGGCTCGGTTTGTGATGGCGTGTCGGTGACCTTTCGGGGGATTAACGATTTAAATACACAATGGAGGTCAAATGGGCAGGCGCTCCACGTAAAGTACTGGCATTCAGGTGAATCCGGTTGGACTGGAAGCCGACCCTAATATAGTTAGTAAAAGGCTAGACAGATGATGATGAACAATGTAAACACAAAACTAAATTGCCTCTTATCTAAGGATTCATTTATTTTAATTACTTACATGAAGTACAAAAGTTTGTTTTACCGTATATAGATTTTTTCTGTTTTAGCGTGGCGATTGTGGCCATTGACCCCAATTACTTAATTTCGACCCGGGAATTAATACACAGAGTCGTCGAAAATAAACATCGATCATGATCCTCAGCACTTTTATCTACAAAAAAAACAATACATAGTTTATCATTCGTCCATGTTTTAACGAGATTTGATATTTGTTTACACCTTTGCAAAGAGTATTAAAATACACGTATCTACAAACGACCAAAACTTGTATAGGCTTTGTTACCTGTAAATCTTGTTGTATAAACTCTTAAGGAATAAAGTAATAAGTATAAAGTTGGTTCCTACTGGAAATAGGGTTACCTTGGTCAGAACGGTCTGAAGATAGAAAAATAGTATGAAATTGATTCCACGACTTAAACGTTTGGCTGAAGTTTTGTAATTTTTTTAAATATAATTTTAGTATTGCCAGATAGTTAACCTTCTCCTTATCGTATGGGCAGTAAGGTCTAACGACCCTGCACGCCCTAGTGTCAGAGTTTATTAAATACTTAATTAAATACTTAACTCAAAAGTAATTATTTCGTTACGCATTTTGTTAAATGAAGAATACTTAATGAGAAGTTGCTTTAATACACTATAAACTTACTTTATTTTTTCTTTTTATAACAAAGTAAAACAGTTATTAAATTTTTGTTTTATTTTAAATGAATAATCGTTTCAATTATCGTGAAAGTTATGCAGAATGCATCGTATTTTGTCGCGCAAAAGTAACTTTGTACAATTTCACATCCATTTGCTTAACACAGGCGGCATTTTATATACCTAACAAACACATGTGAGATTTTTATCTGCTGACAATGTGGGAGACAGTGCTAATGGCGTTCGAAGAAAAAAAGTATGCGTATCCGCAAGTCCGTAACGTATTTTCACTTGACTATGTACATTTTGACGGAACGGTTGGCGCAGTGATTGGCTGCTGCGCTGCGTGTCGCGAGTTCGATTCCCGCACGGAACAAATATTTGTATGGCCTACAGATAGTTGTTCCGGTTCTGGCTGTTCCTTGTATGTGAGATTATATGTATGTAAACGCACCCACGATACAGAAGAAATTCCTAGTGTAGGGCAAATCTTCGAAACATGTCGGTTTAAATCATTTAAATGTCTTTAATATACGAATCGTAACTTGTAAATAACCATTATCAAAACTTGGGTGATTTTTTAATATTCAGATAACTTTTACCAAAGACACAAAAATGGTAGTTAGAAAGCTTTTGTATAGTAAAAATATGGCTATATTGGTTCTTGATTTAAAAATATCCTGCGTGTGAAAAACTGTCCGTTGAAGTACTTCTTTATATTTAAAAATATTAACATGAAGTTCCTTGTGCAATCTTTATCCATAGAAAACATACAAGTAGCTTCATCTTTCTCTGACTGACTCTGACAAACTTTAAGCACCTCGTAATTGGTTTCATAAATATATACTTATATTTTGTTTTCCTTTATTTTTCAGGTCGAAAGAAAAAGAAAAACATAATGCAGAAAATCCTACCCATGTTCATATTACCGTTCATCCTGCAGTCGGCGATAATGCCCCTCGTCATGGGCATGCTGAAGTTCATGCTATTGAAGTCCTTCCTAGTAGGAAAACTAGCTCTCACTCTCATCATGATCAACGCGTTTAAGAATCACAACTCCTTCAAAGGAAGAGATGCTGAAATGGCGAGTGCTCACTATGGTTACCATGATAATGGAGTCGAACAATATGCGTCTTACCTAAATTGAATGTGTTTTGTGACACCTTTGAGTTTTTTTCAGCTGGTACTGCAAGATGTGATTGGTGCAATGTTTGAATGCAATCAGTGAATGTAACTTCGAATAAGACAATTTAGTTATTTTTTTCTTTATTCATATATTAACTTAATATGTAGGCAAAATAAAATAAAATAATCAATAAAAATGCTTGTGGAGAGAGAGTATCTGGACAGTAGAGTAAGCAATAAACACAGAAGTGGATTATTATAAAAATAATACGTAATAATATGATACATGTGTATCTCAATGATGCTGTAATTATGAGGTTTAGATGTAAATACAGTACGCAGAATGTAATCTGGTCGACTAATGAACACAAACATATTATTAATCCGACGATCATCAAAATTACTTTAAAGCAATTTTCAGCCAATTATGTTCTTCAATAACCGATTCATTGGAACTTTGGAAGCCTATTTAATTTGTTCTATAGTAAATTTTCAAAACATCAGTTTTGTAAATTGTTGTGTTATTCTGATCACAAGGCAAGGAATAATAATAATCTTCAGGTTAGCAGGTTGACGGTTGACATATTAAAATCTGTGAAATAGTAAAATTAAATCAGCCAAAATGGTTTTCTGTAACAATTTCTTCAATGAAATGATTATTTTTAAATACCGGGTTAACAATTCCCCAATATTATAAATTATTGAAGGTCTTTTTCGCCTATGATCACACCTATGTTGAATATGTTCATATAACCTTCGTAAAATATACTTAAATCCAGATTGACCGAAAAATAATTATGAAAGTTTTGATTGAACAACAATATTAGTAAATGTAACCATATCCATTAGTTCTCAAAATAATTTATAACTCTTTATTGTTATAACTCATTTATGTTAAACTCTTGAATGTGTGGTTGTTTACCAACGCCTATAATTGTGTTAAATATGTGAATATACATAGGTACACACAGCACATACACCTTTCCTGGCCTTCATCTAGCTACATCATTACGATAAATAAATAATTGATTCATTTGGGCCGATTTTTTAATACTCAGTTATCTTTTACCTAACGAACAAAATGACAGTCTGACACGTAATTTTCCTTACTAAAGCTGAAAAACCGCTGTTTTTACTCCTCAGGTAAAACTTATCTGAAGATTAAAAAGTCGGCACATAAGGGTTTTAAGTATATTTATTTCATAATTTATGTTATAAGAGCGCTAGGTAGTCATTAATAATAATAATAATTATATTCGTGTGTTTTATTTATTTATTTAATTATTGTTGCCTTGAATGAACGTTATCACATTGATGACAAGTGTGTGGTGACTTATTTATTTTAGCTATCGTTAATCTTAATTATTTAAATTACTTATTGTTAGTTAATTTATTTTTGAACTGTGTTCGTGAAGGTACTGAAGCTTTTTGCAATTAATTCTGTATATTTGCTCAATCTAACTGAGACTGAAATGATGTTTATGACTTAAATAAACAAACGAATGTTTACTTTTATTTCAGTGTTTCGTTTCAATTAAGACTCACGAGTACGCCGCAAACTGCAATTTCATTCTAAATGTGACTTAGGTATTTCATAAAGTTAAATCTTCGGGGATAATATTTTTAAACATAAATAGACCGAAGTATTAATCTTTATTTATTAATATTTTATACTCGTTGAATAAAGTCTGATCTTAGTTATTTAACATAAGCACTACCTATTAACAAATTAGATCTAATGGATCCTTATGAATGAGATCTTATTTGTTGATAGGGTAGGTACCAAGCAATGCTCGTGAAAAAATATTACAAATATGCTCACATCATTTGCGTAACCAGGCGTAGCGTAGCATTGGAGAGCTGGGTATTTTGACATATCTACAAAAAATTTAGAGTTTGGGCAGAATTTGTGAGAGGGACGCATTCGAGGAATGTGTGCGATCATTCTGAAAAGAGTCTGCTACGCATCCTCGCACCACACAGCTACACAACATTTCTCAGCTTCGCTAGGCATCATCGCACCGCCACGCTACCTCGCTAATTTTTGGTTGAAATCACCCTAAGACAAGACACTTAATTGAAAATGTAAGTAGGAACTCACTGAATACCAAGGTTCAGTCAAAGTTCATTGTTTAATTTTTACCATAATTATTATAAACTATCTTTTGCCCGCGACTTCGTACGCGCATATACCATTTTTTCCCATTCCTGTAGGAATTTCGGGGAATTATCTCTTAGTTCTCGCCTACACTCCCTAAGGAACCTACATGCCAAATTTCAGCGTTCTACGATTAGTAGTTTCGGCGGTGCGTTGTCTGGCAAGACATTTCTGACAATCACTCAGTAACGGAGAAATCCTCTCTTAGTGCTACGGCTTATTTTATGTATTAGTTTTACCGGTTCCATAGAATCTAATTATTGTGTACGAATAATCGATTTTTTTAAAGATATTTAGTTGGGTACTGAATGAAGAGACTGATTGAATGAGGAGCTCATAGCTAAGTAATAAAAGTCACACGGGTCGATCGACCCGTCATCATCAACTTTCTGCCCTTATCTCATGTTTTTCTTCCATTCTGTCCTATCAGCTATCACGCTATCACTCACTCCCATCTTTTTCATATCGCTCCTCACACAATCCATCCATCTTTTCTTCGGCCTTCCTCTCCTTCTCCATCTATACACATAATTATATTCGAGTGTCGATCGACCCGTGTATATGTTAAATGGTCACCCATCCTCAGACCGACCTTGGCAAGTGTTGTTTAACCTTGAAGATCGACCAGCGTGACTGGTATACTCCAAAGCACGACTCTCAAAATGACACGGAGTCTCAAAATGTTTAAGTTTAAATGGTTACCCCTCCATCAGACCAACCTCAGCAAGCGTAGCTTAACCTTGATCGACCCGTGGGATGACTTATATAATTTAAAGAATTTTGCTGTCGAATTTTTGGATTTTTATTTTTAATACCTACCATAAAAGAGTAATTTATAATGAAATTCAAAATAAAATTTATTTAAACCGTTTAATATTTTATTAGGCTATGATTTTTTATTGACTTTGATTTCATTTTATTGTTTAAATATTGATTGATATTGCATAAGTTTATGCAATATCAATCAATATTTGACCCAATGGTATAAATTTATGTAAAAACTAGAAGGTGAAGTTGAGAAAGGTTGGAAGTCGACTTGTGTTGTAGGCAGTCTTGTAAAGCTTGTAAATCCTTAACTTCTAATCGTCATACAGAAACCGGAGGTACGTACCAAGAAAAGTTATATGTACTTATGTGTGAGCCCTTTCTTGCAGAAATATCAAGAATGTTAGGTACCCCATACTATACACAGTCCTCCTGACCGATTTCGGCCATGGCGACTTATCTCAAAAGAGGCTAGCCATCGGCGCGAAACATATTATAGTGCACAAGTTTAAGCGCAAACACAGGTGCACTCCCTCTTCCATCACTCTCATATTCCGATGGGACGGCAACCTGACACTACCTGGAGAGAGATCTAGCGCAGGCCAAATAGCTTTACGAGCTTTCCGAGGCACGGGGGTATCACACCACCAAACTCCGGACTTCGGACTGACACAGAGAAATTCCTTGCGGATAAACCTAATACTTAACGCTTTGTAACCGATTTCTTCAAAAAGGAGGAGGTTCTATGTTTGGCTATATGTATTTTTTTATGCATGTTCACCGGTTTCTCCGCCAGCAATATTTACGCCAATTTTTAGAAGAGTATTTTCCCATACTGGACCCATTTTAATTTGGTGAAGATCTGATGAAGAACTTCGGAGGTCGGCAACGGAACTCTTCAATCAATGATAGCAAATGAATCGGGATTTCTGAAATCGCATGTCTGTTGATTGTTAACACCAGTTCATAACATAACATCACGCCGGTACGCTGTGTTTGTGGTTTCTGGTACCTGCTTACCACTAAAAAGTGAAAAATTAAAAACTTTTTACAAAAAAATAAAACCGATTTCCAAAAACAAAACACTACAAAGTAAAAAATAACGTTAATTTCGAAAGTCGGTGTCAAAAAACAAAAAAAAAATACCAAATTCACCGACTTCCGAAATCAAAGTTATTTTTTACTTTGTAGTGTTTTGTTTTTGGAAGTCAGTCCTTTTTTACCCGACCTGAGAGTCGAACCCATGACTCCACGATCGGTAGCTGCGCTTAATCGTGAGACCAATGGAGCAGACCCCATACTATTGAAGTTACAAAACAGTTTTTTCGAAAGACACCAATGCATGACGGGTCAAACAATTTTACGATGAAATGCAAATTCTCGTTTATAATCTAAATAAATCTAATTCAATTAACAAAATACTTAGAAATCATCAATAATGTCCAGTTCAATTAATTTCAATCGCCTTTCAAATAAGATATATGTAGTTCCAATAGAATTATTTTCCATTACCGGGTAGGTTGTGTAGCATGTCAACTTAATTATTCATCCTAAATTCAATTACGTTTTCCTATTACAACTTGTGTACCACGAAACACTGAAATTATAGTGGACTAGTTTTTTCCCGTGGCTCGAGGAACGGTGCATTGTGCGGATAAAAAATATGTATGTTAAGTAGCACGCAGTCATGTAGTTTTTTATAAGTGAAATAGTGTTTGTATTCGGTTCAACCCATGTGTCAATGGTATCATGAAGAAAATAAGATAGTGCTATTCATCCTGTATCGCTCCGTCTCTTTCTCATGACGGAATCATGATAGCATTGGCATGTCATAATAGGGGCTGTAGTATCCAGTCCTAAAGGAAACATGGTATTATGGAACGATCCTTACTTAATTAAAAACCACTGTTTGAAATAAAAAAATAAAAATAAATTGTATTTTTATTAATAAAAATTGAGTAATTAATCTGAATGTAATTGTAACAGGAATTTGATAGAAAGAAAGAGATTAATAAATTGTTGTTTAAGTTTTGTCAAAGTAAACTTAAACAACAATTTATTAATAAAAGGTTTATATTCAATATAATTTAACTCATCCCCTGGCTCGAACACATGCAAAGATCCTCCTGAGGATGCTGAGGATCAACTTATCCAGCATTTCTTGGGGTATCCTGTCCCATTCTTGAATTGCGGCTTCCCTAAGCTCTGGCACTGTTTGGGGACGTGGGTGAGTTCCAAATAGCTTGCTTCGGAGCATCCCACGCATGCTTTATTGGGTTTAAGTCAGGCTAGCCGGCAGGTCAGTCTTACTTTGTGATGTCGTATTCTAGGAGAGCAGCATTGACTCGTTGGGCTCGATGTGCGGGCGCATTATCATCGACCAGTACAAATTGGTGCCTGACAATTCCTTCAATAGCAACTGTTTTATACATGTCTGCTGCCATGATAATACCACCTTAAAAGGACACGGACAGTTCTTCGTTTTTCAGTGGCAGTTCTTAGCCTTTCACGGTCTCCTGGTCTTCTCCAGACACGGACTCGTCGGACACGTCGGTTATCTGGATAAGTACTGAGTCGCAATTCGTCAACGAAGAGACAGTTTTGCCAAATGTTTTCTTCTTCGTCTTCTTCATTTTACCGAAGCCTAGCCCTCTGCAATCTCCTTCGTTGACGTTGCCGGTAATTCTGTTCTCGTAATCCAGTCTGGTGCAAGCAATTCTGAATGTTCTGAGTGCTAACTTCAAGCCCAGAAGCGGCCCGAACTTCTGTTCTTATTTAAGTAGCGTTGATTGTTGGGTCACGGGCTGCCAGCAATTTACTATAGCGCTTTAGGGCAGCTGTCCGACACAGTGGGGTGCTCTTAAGCGAGCTTTTTGGAACCGTCAGCCGTGTCTCCAGACAGTGCCAGACCTCAGGGAAGCTGCTATTCATGAAAGGAACAGGTTACCCCAAGAAATGCTGGATAAGTTGATCCTCAGCAGGAGGATCTCCGCATGTGTTCAAGCCAGGAGAGGAGTTATATTATATTGAATATAAACCTTTTATTAATAAATTGTTGTTTAAATTTCGTTAAGCAGTCTTTTTCTATCAAAATTCTGTTACAATTCTGATTAAAACACAACAAACATTTTTTTCTTATTAAAACAATGCAGACAATTATTAACACCTCCCATAACACATATATGGGACAGAGATTGTGCTAACAATTATAGGCCAATATCCGTATTACCTGCACTGTCCAAAATTCTAGAAAAAATCCTGAATTCAAGATTAAATAGTTTTTTGGACAAATATAACATTATTGCAAATAATCAATATGGTTTCCGTCGCAGCGTATCCACAGAGGATGCCGTATTAGATTTAACACAGCTCGTTGCAAGACAACTGGATATAAAAAATAAGTGTATTGGTGTCTTCCTGGATATGGCGAAGGCATTTGACACGGTCTCTGTCCCCATCCTTCTGGCCAAACTTGAACAAATAGGAATCAGAGGTGTACCGCTTTCGATGTTCAAAAGTTACCTGACAAATAGGACACAACAGGTCATAATTAATTCCCTACTTAGTGACGAACAATTAGTCACCTTTTGTGTTCCGCAAGGGAGTGTTCTGGGACACACTGGTAGATGTCGCTGCGCCTCCGCAAGGTTCTGGGTCCAACATTGTTCAATATATATATAAATGACCTTTGCAAAATGTCACTTCCGAATGCAACCATATATACTCGTACGTACGCAGATGACACTGCTATTATAGTTTACGGACCCAGCTAGGATTCCGTAAAAGCTGAAGCTAAAGACTGTCTTAGGAGAGTTATGAACTGGCTAAGTCTTAACCTTTTAACACTGAATAAAAAAAAAAAAAACTAATTATGTAACCTTCGCGATAAGGAAAAATAACAAACCATCGGAAGATTTAGAAGCACAAACATGTTCGGATAACACGCAGACCTGCCAATGTCAGACTCTTATTCCAGCCAGTATTGTCAGATACCTAGGAGTACAAATTGATGAACAACTACGGTGGGATAAACAACTAAACAAAGTTATTTCTAGGTTGAGAACTATGATTTATTTGTTCAGGACTCTTAGATAATCAGTTTCTAAAGAGCTCTCTTAAAAATTTTCATTGCGCTGTGTTTGTCTGTGATCAGCTATTGTATCTCAGTATGGGGTGGGGCAGCAAAGACGATGTTTCTTGCCCTGGAGAGAGCCCAAAGAGCTGTTCTTAAGGTCATCTTAAAAAAGCCATATCGGTACCCTACTAGGCAATTGTACATTGACTGTAGGGTGCTTACTGTTCGTAATCTCTTTGTGCTCCAATCCATTTTAAGAAGGCATCGGACTATTGTTCCGCCCGATGGCAGACGGAAAAAATTCCCAGTATGCAAAAAGACAATACTTTGTTTTAAGTTCTTACCTATACAATAAAATTAACAAAAAAACCAACATAGTTAAACTAAGCACTTATGATGCAAAAGTTGTGGTTAGGAGGTGGTTATTGGATTTAGATTACTTGGAAATTGAGGATCTCATTACCTTTATTTCATAACCTTAACTATCATCACCACTTACCTACACAAACTTCATACTCACTTACACACCACACTCTTCAAATACACTTCACACCACATGGCACTTTTTCATCCACCACATCCTCAGATATTCTCACACTTTCACTACCGTATCATCTAAATAGTAGTGGCACTCGTTAAATATTTTATAATTAATGGCTGAACACTACCCCCTGAGATAGGTTACCACCTAGTTCAGGGGATAGGGTCTAATCTTCTTGGCAACTATCACAGCCACCAAATGATATTGAATATTCATGTAAAGTAATTTTAGGTATTAAGTATTTCGGAATAAGTTACTCGAAATTGTAATATTGCTCAGTGGTGAGAAATAAATAAAATCTTAAATCTTAAAATCTTGATTAAGATAAATTAAAAAAAAATATAACAGCTTTTGCTAGTGATCGCAAACTTTTTTTAATGTGTTGTTCCGAGAGTATACTTAATATATAATATGACTATAAAATAATATAATATGACTATTTAATAAAATATGCATGCAAATCCAAGTTAAACTAAATCCAATGTTACCATTTTTATTTTTCGTTTAAAAATAAAACTCAACAAAATGGCCGGTGAACAGGCAGAGTTAGCTGCGAAGTTTATCGAACAACGCTCAAAAATTCATGAACACTCGAGTTTCGGCGGGGCCGACACTTTCGGCTATATTGTGGCCGAAACCGAGACTACAGCCGAAACTAGATTTTTTGGCCGAAACCGAAACTCCGGTCGGTCACTAATTTTTACCAAGGATATAATCTTCCAGTTTATAATATGCTTGTCTACATCGTGTGCGTTTTATACATGTTTTATTATTTTCTCTCATTCAGTTTGAAAATTCAACACAGTACCCCATAAAAGTGTATACGTTAGCTAATCTGAATCTGGATCATTCGGGGTTAATCTAAATTGTTCCGATTTGTAGTAGGTATTAAAATTATGACTATCACTAATTTTGCTACAAAGATGAAGATTTTTCCGAACATACATAATGTTTTCATTTATGTATTTACAAGATACCGTCATGATGTTAATATTCTTAAGAAATTCCGTTAGGGAATCCCGCCGGCGGAAATTGTAAATGGCTCTGATATATATTTTCTGCAGTATAAAATAATATGGACTAGATGTCTGCAGCACGTCCCGTCCCGATAATAAGATACCGTAAGACTAAAAGAATAAAAAATAAATTCCATGTTACTGGTTAAGTGATAATAGGAATATTTTTTAAAATGTTGAAAATCAACAGGGATCACAGGGAATTTGTAATCACAGGGATTTAGGATCTGTGATTACAAATTTCCCAATCTGTAGTGTTTTTTTTTTAATGTAATCCTAAATAACTGCTATTTTTATATTCTATTCTATTGATTGTAGTCACTAATCCAATCCTAATATATAAAATTCTCCGGTTACTGACTGATTGAGTGACTGACAGACAACGCACAGCCGAAACAGGTTGCAGAAAGCAGAAATTTTACATGTAGGTTCTTTGGGGAGTTCATTGAGTATACATAAGGCGCGAGTAACTGGCGCTTTTTGAAGGAAGTTAGTCCTGCCGCGCGGCAACATAGGTTGGTTGACCTTGAGTTTACCGGCTCAAACAGATTATGTAGTCTACACGTGGATCCATAGGAGCTCGTGGCTAAATAATAACAGCCGCACGGGTCGATTTCCAAGGCTAAGCAATGCTTGCGTCCTTCGGATGGGTGACCATCTTAATTGATCCCGGCGGTCATTTATTGATATTATGCAGTCGTTACGGATTGTCAGAAGCCAGCAAATCTGATTATAGTCTTGACAAGAAGTAGGTACCGTGTAACCCAGTTACTGGACTGTGGAGGTCAGATAGGCGGTCGCTCCATGTAAAATACTGATTTTCGGCTGAATCTGGTTTGACTTGAAGTCGGCCCCAATATAGTTTGGGTAAGGCTAGGCAGGTGGGTATCAATCAATAATATCGAAAATGAGTGCGAATAACTTGATGTTTTCATTATGTACTTTACATGCGACGACATTATTTAGCAAAAATCAATTAGCAGGACATGAATAGCATGGCATAGTATCTGCCCGCGGCTTCACCCTCTTGAAAATGTTTAAGTTTAAGTAGCATGTGTAACTTCTTATAAAACCAGTCATTGGCGCCGGGAGGGGTGTGCATGGGATTCTACTTGCACTTCCCTGGCTTTCAATAAAGATACTACCACATAAAAATAAATCGCAAATATGAACGTAATATAAGAAGAGAACCTAGCACAACTGAGGTGAGGTACAAAACGAACACTCTTCGCTCACCCTTGGAACCGTCTTCTATTGTCTGAGTTAGTTATTATATATCTGTGAGAATGCAATAGGAAATCTGGGCAACGTTAATACGTAACCCAGATTATAATTAACATCTAAAGTTAATAACCATTATCAATAATAACCAATTTCGATATAACTACCTACGGTTGATTCACATAATTATGTTCATGACACATAATGGTCGACTGAACTACTGTTTAATTTAATTAATTTTGATTGACCTAAAATTAATTTCACAAACGAACGATTAATCTAATGATTGTTTAAGATATTGGACATTTCAACTATGTATGAAACACTAAATGGACGACTCACCTACAGTTTGTTCGGTCGACGGATCTATAGACGTATAGACGGGGCTCTTATTTCAGCCTGCAGGGTTTAAAAGAACCTAACATGAATTTGATCACGGGAGCTCAGTTCGCTCGATTCGGTCGCTCACTCCAAATCCCGCAATCCCATTATAACCTAACCCATCCGAGTCGGGGTGCCTTAAGTTCCCGAGCTGGCGCGAAGTTAGACCAACTGTCAATTATACAAGAAGATAATTATATAAAAAGAACGTTAAATAAAAATATACTAAACGAAATTCCAAAAAAATAAATTCGTCTGTTTTCGTCTGTTTCAAAAGCGCAAAATAGACAAAATCAGGTTTTTGTTCAAAAACAAACAGTAGGTGAATTAACCGTCGGTAAATGAATGCTCATTTATGTATAAGTCAAGAATACTTATAACTGAGAAAACAACTAGTACGTATGTAATTTCCCAAGAAAGGCACAGGTCAAAAGGCTAAGCTGAGCATAAATAAAGTTAGAAATTCGAAATGTTATGGATGAGAAAACTGGTCGTCAGCAGCTCATGAGCGCCTGACCTTTTCTATTAAGCAAGACGCACCAAACCTGCTTACAGAGACAGACGTCACTATACATAAATGTGTCTGCCTATCGTAGAGCTATTAAAATGTTATATGTAACTAGTTTTTGCCCTTGTCTTCGTCCACGTTAAAATCACCTCTAACCGGCTTTAAGGTCCTATGTACTCGTATCTCTACCAAAATTCATCAATATCAGTTCAACGATTTAGGCGTGAAAGCGTATCAAACCAACAAACTCACTTTCGCATTTTTTAACCGACTTCAAAAAGGAGGAGGTTCACAATTCGTCGCAAATTTTTTTAATGTATTTTCCCTGATTACTCGAAGACACCCGGACCGATTTGAATTTTTTTTTTTTTGTTTGAAACCATCAGTTCAGGATCTGATGATGGGAACTTGGAGAAATAAAGGGAACTCTTCAAATGTTATAGGAACAGAATTATGTCTCGCAGTGGTCCTATTTCAATTTGATAAAGATCTGATGAAGAACTTTGGAGATAGGCAACGGTATGCTGTGAAGGGTTACACACACGTGAATGTCAATTTAGTTGTGGTGAATCACCATTAAAAATGGAAAATTATTGTAAAGAAAACTCATCCGACTTCTTAACTTAAGATAGGTAGTCAGTTTAAGTTTTCATAGAATTGGTTCCTAGTCGTGTAAATATCATAACAAAAAACGTTTTGGAGATATCTCTAGCCCTTTGCGCAAGTCTGACTAGTACTTGTCCGGTGGGTTTTTCCCCACTGGCTATGACCAACAACTTGTTGCAACATCGTTAAAAATAAAAAATATTTTTTAATTTAGTCATTGCTCGCAACAAAATAAGATTTCCCAAATGTTACCTACCTACGTAGGTAGGTACCTAAGTTACATTCATTGTTCAACGTTAAACTCTGAGCAAGTAATAATTAATTTTCTTTTACGTGTCCAAAGATATATTTGTAAGTACTCAGACTAATTCTATTAGTGTTAATTCAAAGTTATATCAGTACATTGTTCTCGTAATGACTAACGAAAATAGTTAATATTGTTAAAACAATAGTGTTGAACTAACTAAGATAAGTTGACCACACATTTATATCAAAAGGCAGCTGATTATTTAGTGCTATATAATTAGATATTCTTTAGATAGGCCCTAGATTATTTCCTATAGTGGCGCCTTTTTTTTTTACTAATTAATAGGCATGCGCTTGACCACCATCTCACCTGATGGTAAGCGATGATGTGGTCAAAGATGGAGCACGCTTGCCTAGAAGTAACCTATTCACTCTTGACTTAAAGACTCCCAGGTTGTAGCCACCCCAAAAATCGAAAGTAGGTAACTTCAAATGGATTATGTCGGTTGTCTTTTTAAATATTACTCACGATTTCACGAATGCTAATTAAATAGAGCAATATTTTGGTGTGCTAGGCTTATTTTATGTTTTACTACCTTTTGCCCGCGATTTTGTACGCGCGTATCCAGTCTTTTCCCGTTCCCGTAGGAATTTCCGGAAGTCCTCTCTTAGTGCTCCCTTATACTCCCCAACTAACCTACATGCCAAGATCCACCGTTCGTAGAATGCTTGAACTTGGCGTGTAGATTCCAGTAGTTTCGGTTGTGCGATGTCTGTCAGTCACTCAATAACGGTACAGTTATTGATGATCAAACCAAATGACTTTGTATGATTTAGTCACTTTTAATATTGGTCCCAGTTATTTTGAGCAATCAATCTATATTGAAGTGAGTATGGAAATTTCTTAAAATTGGTGAAAAAAGTCTATAGAAGTTATTACCCAGAACATGACATTGTTAAAATAATCACGAACTTATTGTTTCTTCTAAGAACGAAAGTTGCTTTTATGGCCTGTCACAAAGAAACTATGGTTTAGCCTAGATTTTAAACTGCTGTTTAGGGACGCCATGCCTTCAGACCTAACTATAACTAGGTACAAGGTAGATATAGAATTTTTATAATAGGTTCGTTCTATGCAAAGGCCTACATTTTGCACTTTAGATTTTTCCCTTCATTAATTAAACAAACAATGTCAGCATCGAATAATATGGCTTTAGGTATGTAGGTATACATAAGGACCTTATCATAATTTTAATAAAATAGTAAAATTAATTGTTGTATAACTTGTTTCATACCAATGGGTACAAGGATATCGATAGAAACAAAAGCTGACAAATACTTAACATCACGCCTGTATCTATGAAGGGTTCGGCAGAGTGCACAGCCATATTTCACCAGTTATTTTTAGACCCAATAACGGATAATTCTTTTACCATCAAACAAATATAAATCGATACCCGTCTGCAACTGAGAAATTCCAGATGAGAAAAAAATAAAAACTTGCCCAACACGGGAATCGAACACGACAAGACCTCATTTTTAACAGAATCTAGCGTTTGAGACTACTAGACCAAGAAATAGAGTTCTCTACCGGTATCTGTGATTCCTGACAGCTGCAATCTGGTTTTCCTTGGTGTTTAAGTGTCCCTACATTATTTAAACGATTATATCCCAGCATAATAAAATTAATTTAATTGTTACTTGTAAAAGTAGTAATACAGCCATGGATCATAAGATCCAGTTTCATTTTGATTAATTACTTCCACAGGCTTTTGGTATTGAAGGCGACTGTGTTGTTTGAAATTACATAATTAAATTAGGATACCCATCTGAGCCATGAGAATTTTGGCCGCTTGGCGAAACCTGGAACATTGGCCGCCAATGTTCCAGGTTTAACATTGGCCGCCAATGTTCCAGGCTTAACAATGGATGAAGACCAGACCATCGCTGTCCGATAAAAGGAACCTTAAGTAAGGATTAGGAAAGAGTAATTTGCAAAAGTATCCTGTAGTACCTAACAGGCTAACATCTAATGCTTTTATTTTCGGACCTGCCAAATTTATTCATTTGTTACCTACTAGATAGGTATTACACAAGATAAGAGGAGTCACGGAAAAATGTAGGTGAAAGTAAAAAAAGTAGGCAAAAACTGGTATTTTGTTAAGCAGGTAAAAATATAATAGTCGTAACAACATGGTTACTTTATTTTGTCAAAGTATTGCGTCCATCTAGAGTAGAGTGACGGCCACAGCGAGCAAGTGAAACTTATGTCGTAACATCGATAGCTAGTGCGAGCATTTTAATCGTAGTTGTGGCCGACTCGGTCCAGCCAGTACAGGCCACATCTTTGTTCCTTGTATTTGTAAGCAAATGGGTAAATTCTGATAGTAAAATTGTAGGTAACGAAGAAGAAGTTTATAGTGACCGGCAGTGAAATAAAAGTGAAAGGATAGGTACCTTGTTCATTGTTTTCCTCAAGGTAAGTGATATTTTATTATGAGATTTTTTATTGTTATTTGACGGTGCTGGCATTATACATACATTCTTAATATTATTAGGGTAGATTCACCTACCTAGATAAATTTAGGGTGGGGACAACAATATAGGTAGGCCAGTAATTTGAACGCGTGATGACGTTCCCAGTCAGCATTCAAAGCAATACTAGTACAGAGGTTACATAAATACCATCTATATACTAGGTAATACAATAAAGCGGAAGAGTTTGTTTGAACGCCACGTTCATGAGAAAGGCTATGGGTTATAAGGGAACAGTTTAAAAAAAAAGCTAGTACTTGATATAGGTAATTAAAGTTGTTAATAAGACAGGCAAAACTTAAAGTCGATTCATCATTAGGTACCTACACTATCAAGCATTAAGTTTGTTTGTAAAATCATTTTTCAGAATTAAGATTTAGGTATGTAGGTAATACCTACTTATATTTTAAATGACCTACTCATTGCCAGTATCGTCGTTTGCACATTATATAATTCGCGCATTCAATGCATGATTGATTAAATTATCATTAGAGTTGTGACGAAGAGAGTAAACTGAGAAAGTTAACAGGCGGTAGTGAAGAGACATACTTAATTTAGTTCACCTCTAGTGTAATAAAATTATCTTTTGACTGGCTTTATTAATCTTAATTGCTTGTCTGTGAGCAGTAGTCTAATCTGTCTGATTCTTTCGAGCAGAGGTAGTCTGTAAGGTCATTGTTTTGTGGGTAAAGGGTTTTATTTTTATTTTTTTATTTATTGTGTCACTTTCCGGGTATACTTATTTACAATTACCTAGAAATAGGTAGGCACTGAAATATTTACGAGGTAAAAGAGAGAGCCAAATAATAGGTGGCGACTTTATTTCTATGAACGAAAAACAAGGCACATTTATGATTCCGTGTCTTACAATTCGTTAAATGGCCAACTTTAGTTTTCTTATTTTTAGAAACTGAAATATTTAGACAACTTTAGCTTAATGATTACTTGAGAATAGTTATTAGTAGGAACCTACAGTTCACAGCGGCCTCGCTTTTCGCATTGTTCTTTTAGGTATCTATTTTTAAAAAGCCAAAATTCCGAAATAGTTATGTTTATCTTGAAACTACTTAACTTACTTTTTCGAGCTCGTGGATTGAACTAACCAAATGAAATGAAAAATGTATCATAATATTCCATAGACAATGTGAATGTGTTTTTAAAGTGTATGGCCAAATCCGAAACTGTGAGGAATATAATATTATATCAAAAACCGGCCAAGTGCGAGTCGGCCTCGCACACGAAGAGTTCCGTACCATAAACCTTATTTTTTTATATTTCAGTTGATTGAATTAAATATAAATTGCGGTTTCCGATTTATGACGTATTAAAAAAAAAACTACTTACTAGATCTCGTCCAAACCAATTTTTGGTGGAAGTTTGCATGGTAATGTACATCATATATTTTTTTTAGCTTTATCGTTCTCTTATTTTAGTTATGTTAGGGGGGACACACATTTTACCACTTTGGAAGTGTCTCCCGCGCAAACTATTCAATTTAGAAAAAAAATATATTAGAAACCTGAATATCATTTTTACCTATCCATAGATACCCCCCACACGTATGGGTTTAATAAAAAAAAATGAATTTCAGTTCTAAATTTGGGGAACCCCAAAAATGTACTTATTGTTTTTTTCTCTTTTTGCGTGAAAATCTTAATGCGGTTCACTGAATACATCTATTTACCAATTTTCAACAGTACAGTTCTTATAGTTCCGGAGAAAAGTGGCTGTGACATAAGGACGGACAGACAGATAGACATGACGAATCCATGATGGTTCCGTTTTTGCCAGCTGGCTACAGAACCCAGGAGTCGAACCAATTGATGTTGAAAAAAAAACACACCCTGTTTTATTATACTATCCGAAAGTGTAGCTAAAGCTGGTATCAAATTCTGGGAAGTAATAAGATAACACATAGTAAATTAAAGGAAAGCTCTAATTTGTAACAAATGAGTTTTTAAATATTTTCGAAAAAAAACAAACAAACAACAAATTTTGTTTCATCAATTTTAGATACCCTTTACTCTTAAAGTATTGATCCTACAGTTAAATGTCATGACATAATGTATAGAAAATTTAATGTAGATATTTAATGTAGAAGTGAACAAGGAGAATTTTGATGGTTTTGGAGATAGGTACAAGCAAAAGCTGAAAAAGTACCTTCCCCCCTCCCCCACCGCCGGCTCATCTCCCACCCTCGGGGACTTTTAGTATGTTCATCTGGACACCTCAAAGAACAACTGTACCAATTTTCAAAACTACACGAATTATTCGCTCTGATCGACGTTAATTGAGCTAATTTTCCTGCACTAATTACCCACTCTGCCAATCAGAATTATCGCAATAAAATGCGCATTTTATGCCATTCGCGATCAGGCTGTGGGCATGATATGCTGTTTGCATAAAACTACATTGTGTGTAATTATTGTGTTAAGTTATCACTTTGTTTACCTATCTAGCTACATTGGTATATCTACGTATCTACTTGTATAGTTTACCGAGAATTTGGCAACATCAGAAACTACAAATATATACGTGAAGCAAAAATCAATAGTCGTTTATTCAAATTAGGCAGAGAGCCAGCCCTTTTTGAACGTCAAGTTTTACAAAAGGTATAAGGTTTATACAACGTGTAACTAAATAAACGCAGTACCTCTTAATGGGTACGTACTCATTATTATGAACAACTTTACTAGGGGACCATGCTCAAAATCGCGAAAAATAAAACATGCAACTGTTCAGTAGGTACATAGTCAAGTAAGTACCTAGTTACTTAGTTTTTTTTCGCAATTTCAGTGTTGTAGGTAGTCTACGTTGTATGAAGGAGTGCAGAGAGCTAATCCTTTTTTAAAAATGCTTAAAACGATTGGACGAATTTCGCCCACTAGACGACCAGTAGTAGGTACTTTTTTAAATATAGGGGCCTGGAAGTTCCGATTTTCATCATTTTTCAAGTTAAGTGCAGACCAACTCTACTTTTTCCTTTCAGATGAGTAATTCCAAACTAAGAAAATGGACTAGTCATAATAAATTACTGATATTTTTCATACTGGCCGCTCTAAGCCTCTTTGTATCCACCGTTGCTTTAGCAACAGTAGACAGAGAAACATGCACACAGCTCATCGAAGATGACAAAGTTAAAGCCAAGATATCAAAAGAAGAAAAGGATGCAACAAATATGGAGGTAAGTAGGTGCCGACTTTTTGGCCTCTGTCTGAACTGGCCTCAATGGCATTGGCGTGGGGAGCGGCGTACGAGCGATGCGGCGTACGAGCACCAGTCTAGCGGTGCCGGTGCGTTTGCATTGACGTTTCAAAATTTGTATCAGAATCAAAAGGATGTTGTCGTCGCTGTTTAGACATTTGTTCGCGAACAGACACTTATTTCTCATAACATAACATAACATAACACTACGGGCCGCCGCACCGCTCTAGCGCCGTTTGATCTGCCCGCTAGCTTCAAGACCGACTAATGTCGATTGATTTTCATGAGTTTTAGAATTGAGTGACGTTTACATGAGCGTGTAATGGGTGTCTAAGAGGCAAAAAACTGTGCAGTATTAACGCACCTCACTATGTACATACCTATTAGTAACAATGTCTGCTAACGCATTGTAGAAACAATAACTAGTTTCTTATTAACGCTCTGAGACGAGAACAGGGGGTCTAGCACAAATATTTTGACGTATGGTAACGTTAACGTAGGCACATGGATAAGTGAATTTTGAATAACTACAACCGTATACTACGAGTATTTTGGTTTAATTTTGTGGGACATACACAATTTATATCATAAAAAATATGAACATAGTATCTAATTCAAATAACTGTTATGTGCGAAACGAGTATTGTAGCTATGGTAAAATTTTACGTTACGTTACTATACGTCAAAAATATTCGTGTTAAGCCCTCAGCTCACAAGTGTTTTATATTGCAATGTCGATAGGAATTCAAACACTTAGCGCTCATCCAAAAACGCGGGAATTACATAATTGAAGAGAAAAAACGTTTCAATTCACCATTTTTTTTCTAGGATAAGAACTATTACCGACTACCAAGAACCGTTGAACCTAAAAATTATAGACTTACGTTGAAACCTAATATGACGAATAGTACTTTTCATGGATCTGTATTAATAACATTAAAAGTAAAGCAGACAATTCAAACAATTACGTTGCATACAAATAATTTGACGATTCATTCAGCCAGCTTAAAAAACAGCAAAGATAATCAAAGCATAACAATTTTGTCAACTAACAAAACTCTAGATAAAAGAGAGCTGCTGATTATTAATTTAGAGTATGAGATACACAAGGAATACTACGAGTTGTTCATCTTATTTTCTGGAAGATTGGATAAAAAAATCGTCGGATTTTATGGAAGCCATTTGAAAAATGGTGGGTAAGTAGACAACGCATCAGCTACCACACATTCATTCATTCACCAATCATCTACATAATTATGTAGTCCGCATGTAAGTGGTCAAAATTTTTGGCCTAGCAATTTATTGGAGTTTCATAATACCCTATACGGGAATGCCAGGTTATATTATGTGATACTAAAATCTTCCTCGAGAACTATTAAAAAACCCGCATTAAAATCCGTTGCGTAGTTTTAAAGATCGAAGCATACATAGGGACAGACAGCGGAAGCGACTTGGTTTTATACTATGAAGTGCAAGGTAATTACTAGCTGATCCGACAAACGTTATTTGACATAAAAAAAATGCCTACGACCTATTTCGACCTAACTACCGAATATACACAAAAAAAAATCGGTCGAGCCGTTTCGGAGGGGTTTGATAACAAACACTGTGACACGTGATTTTCATAATAGGGAACATACGATATTTTTATTAACTAGATCATTTTCGCGATTTTTACAAAATACATGTTCTTAAATAATTAGTAATGTAATAAAAATTTAAAGACTAATTAGTCATTGTAATAGTGTAAGATCTGATCGCTATCTCCACCGAGAATTGAGATCCTATTCACAAGTATCTTTTGGACATAGTTTATTTGCTTTATTTTAAGTGTAAAAAAAAACTGCAAAACTACCTCCTATAGACTTTTGACTTTTGACATACATCACTAAAAAAAAAATCCCATTATATGGAGAGCTAGCAGATACTTATTAAGCGTACGTTGAAATTACACTGGCACTACTCTATTCAAATATTTTGATACTGCGAAATAAGTAACGTATGGGAGCCCTGGTATCTTGGACTATAAACTAACACGAGTGACGTCACCAGATGCTGATTGGTGTATTAAAACACGTTCCGTTTCACGTTACGGAATAAAAACTTTGCACTGGCCCTTCTCTTATGCTTTTTTACATTTTATTCACAAAATATTGTTAAATATTAAATCTGCATCTTCCCTATTGGAAGATATTCGAATTGTTACTGTTTCTTACTGAAAAGACCCAGTTCCATGCTTACTTAAAAAACACGTAGTCACATTGACAGCTGACCGGCGTTGCCAACGTGTGGAAAATTTCCCAAACTAGGGGAATCTTAAGTTGTTTGGGGATCTATTGGGGATTGGAAACATTATGGGGAAAATGCAGGGATTTTTAATATCGAGAGTCCGAGCCAGGTCAGAACACTTTTTCAAAAAATGTAAATACCGACTTGTCTTAACAGCCTTCTCTTTGCTTCCTGTAAACCGGTAGTTTGCATGCCTTTTGTAAGTAACATGCTTCCAACTTAAGTAACGTACCTAAGTAACTTCAGCAAAGCCTTAATTCATTTTAATAATAAATTACATTTTTATTTTTTGTTACAATTTCACTTCTTTTTTCAGTCTTTGGTTGGAAACAACGAACTTGAAAGAAAAAAAAGTTGATAATGACTGATGTTTTTGAATGCATCGATCGAGTGAAAATATTCTATTTTTAAATGGCTTGTGTTTAAACACCGCCCAAAAAAGTACCTATTTTACTACCAAAAAAGTTCTAAACGGTTACCAAAACAGATAAATGGTCACCAAATAGTATTCGAGAAGTAGCGCTCGCCGGCCGCTGCCGCGGCACCGCTCGCTTCGCTCGCTCGGCTCGCGCGCGGTTGTTCACAATTCTAACCTAACCTAACCTATTTTATCCAGTTTGTAACCCCAAGCCTACATTTTATGGCAATCACAGTTGAGTTGGATAGAATTTGGTGACCATTGATCCATTTTGGTGCCTAGGCTTAGAGTCTTAAAAATATTATTTATGGTGACCGTCTAAATTATACCCTTTTTAAATTTGCAAATATTAAATTAAATAGGTACAGACCCTGTAGTACTTTTAGTGGCAACAAGGGAACATTATCAAAAACTGGGTGTCAGTGTTAATTATTACTTCATCATTCAAGGCGGAAGTATCAAAATGTTATAGCCAACCTATCTGATGTTCAAACGAACTTGTGACAATCCGTTTGTCAGATTACAGGTATTGCCATTATAAGAAATCAGGTAAATGGTCGTGAATACGACTCGCTTGACAGACTCTAAGGTAATTTTGGTCAAACTTCTTGGATAACTTCAAAATTGTTTATTTTAAAATTATGATAAAAATATAATTAAACTTCTCACAGTAACCTCTTGAATTTGAAACATCACACAATAAGTTACGTACAATTCGCGTCAGCGTTGTTTGCCCCTCGTAAGTTAGGTTTGAGTGAAGTCCGCGCAGGTCCAATCGCGTAAAAAAGTGTTACGGTCCTATTTTTTTTTTTTTTTGTTTATACGTATTATACTATAAACAAGTAACAAAGACTACCAGTAACAATAAAAATATCAAAAGTAACACAAAAAACACATACACCACAAGAAAACAAACAAATCAAATTGTAAGAAATAACCAAAATAAATAATTAAAAACAATAACAACGTGTAACACTTTTCACATCCACATTTACACAGTCATATTGCATTGAGCAAGCGGGACACACTTATGCATCGAACGTATACGAGCGAGTGAGATGCCATTACACCCGCGCGTTTGCGCTAAACCGCGCATGCGCGGTTGTATGTTTGCTGTCAAATTGACATCCTGCGCAGCCGATTGCGGCGTACTTTACGGAGGCAAACTTGCGTGATGGGAACTGTACGTATACGATAGTTTGACCCCCAAAAGTGACCTCCATACTAAAAGTGTATTTATTTACATAAATCGTTCGTACTTGGGTCACGGAAGTCCTTATGTATACCAAATTTCAACAGAATCGGTACAGTAGGTCCGGCAAAAACTGGCTGTGACAGATGGACAGACAGACATCCGAGTACTCTTACAAGTATAAGGGTTCCGTTTCTTACGGATGTTCGGACCCTAATAAGAGTAAAAGAAAAAGAAATCTTATAAAATTAGTTGAGTTTATTTTTTTTTATTAAAAGTGTGGGGATCAGTACCTAGATTTTTTGTCCCCAAATTGAGGAATGTGACTTGGATTTTCGGGGAATTTGCTAAATTTGGGTTGGCAACGCTGAAGCTGACATATGACATTTCAAAACAATGATTACTTGTGCTGCGTAAAATCAGCTGTGAAACTGTAAATCAAAATAAAATGAACTTCAAGATATTGTAATTCATCATTAATGTTATGTTCTCGCGCTTCATTAATTAAAAAGGTTTTGGACGTGAACCTTATACCTATCCGGCGTCGCAGTCGCCGACAGCTATTTAGGTGTATTGATGTAACTCGACAAAGCCGGGCCAATTTTTCTTCTAATACGAATACCATAGAAGTTATGACTCCAACCGCGAAATTATCTGACCGGCTCTCGCCATTAGTTCGTCCTGTGAACTACAACCTAGAATTACGGCCAGATTTAGAAGAAGGCGAATTTCAAGGGAGCGTGAAAATTGACGTTGTAGTCAAAGAAGAAAGAAATCTTTTATGTCTGCATACAAAATTTCTCAATATCACTGAAGTAAAGGTTTTCAAAGAAACAGATGAGGTCCCTGTCTCAAAGTTTTGTGAGATGAAACAGTTGGAACAATTATTCATTCATTTTGATTCAGCTCTTAGTGCAGGGAACTACAAAATCTGTATCAAATTCAACGGAGACCTAACCAGAGACATTGTTGGGTTCTATTCCTCACGTTTGTATGATTCTAGGTAAATTAGAACTCAATTTCATTTTACTTGCTTGACTTGCCATTTGCACAGAATTGCCTTCATGTGAACTCTTAGTTTCTTAACAACTACCTATTGAAATATGAAATTATTTTTGAAATAATAGAATAAGGAACAATAGATTTTGTGCTTGACCTGCATAGCATTCTCAATGTTTCATTTAAAACAATAGGTACCTACAATATTTAATCATTTTCATCAGAGACTTAAAATTTAGAAAAATAAAAGTGTGTAATGATTCATTCACTTAGTATAGATTAAGAAATTGTTACTAATCATTTATATGAATCTTACAAATATGTCACTGTTTCAGGAAAATGGTGGCAAGTAAATTCCAACCCACCTATGCTCGCCAAACATTCCCTTGCTTTGACGAGCCAGACTTTAAGGCTACCTATGATATAACTTTGTATAAGCCACCATCTTACATTGCACTTTCTAATATGAATGTAAGTATCTCACAGACTTCTACATATCATTTCTATTTTTATTTAATAAGGAACATGAAAAAAAATCTAGAAATGTTGTTCTACTAATATTTTATTGTTCTTCATATATTCAAATGTATGTTTTGTTAGATATAATGGGAATTTCTCTGTACTACCTCCCCAGGAAATATCAACAACATTCAACAAAGATGCTAATATGGACCAGGTGACATTTGCAACAAGCGTGCCTATGTCCACATATTTAGCATGCTTCGTTGTCTGTGATTTTGATCACAAGGAGACTGAAATTAATACCGGAGGTATTGGAAAGACATTCACACTTCGCTCATTTGCTCAGAAACAAGAATTGCATAAAATTGACTTTGCTCAAGATATTGGAAAGAGAGCCACAGAGTTCTACATCAAATATTATGAAGTGCCTTTTCCTCTACCTAAACTAGGTGGGTGTAAAAATCTTATTTCTTTTAAGTAAGTACACACAAAACAGTTAACAAGTCAATAGAACAAAATAAAAATAGAAGAGTACAAAGGTGCTACTTATTTCAAAAGAAATTTCTTTCAGCAGACCTGTGTCAGCAGAGTTGAATGAGAGATGAGACATAGACCACAATTTTGCTATTTATCTTGTGGTTGTCTTGCGGCATTATCTAAACCTATGTACCATTGAGCATGAAGTTAAATCAGTTATTGTTTTAGTTTTAATTGATTTCCCAAAAATATTAGACACATTTTTTTTCTTTTTTCATGTAAAAAAATAAAACTACAGTGCGTTGAAAACTAGCATAATAATCATATTTCAGTCATTTTTACTACAATGTGACGTCACCAGCCCACCTGAAGATGCACTTTGTTTTTATCAATATTTAACGTTTTAAAATGGCAAAAAATGTTTGTCCAATATTTTTTCAAAATCTTACAGTTGGACTAAATACAATTATTATTTTTTATCTATGAAAGAACCCAATTAAACTTTATATTATTGTGTTTCAGACATGATTGGTATTCCTGATTATGTATCAGGTGCAACGGAGCACTGGGGTCTGATCACATACAGGGAGACTGCATTCCTAGTTGATGAGGCTAAGGCATCAGCTAGCAACAAAATTAGTGTTGCCAACACCATAACACATGAACTGGCCCATATGTGGTTCGGCAACTTGGGTAACAGCTGTTTTCATTTTATTTGTCAATATTTGATTTTTTATGGCACTTTAGCCACAACTCATATAATACATACATACTTAGCAAAACATTTATGTATGTTGCTTATTGTTATATTTTAATGGTTATGTAAATGTTTTCAGTAACCATGAAGTGGTGGGATGAAGTTTGGCTAAATGAAGGCTTTGCATCATACATGCAAGTGAAAGCCTTAGATACTATTGAGCCAACATGGAAAGTTGTAAGTTATTTTGATTTTTCATGAAGTAGTGAGGTCATCTGTTGTTTTTGGGTTCTGTATGTCCGAAATGATAAAAACAGAAACATTATAGGATCAATTTAGTCTGAACGGGAAAAAAATGGAATACCTGTTTTTTTTATTCATGTCTGGAAACTGGAATTGGATCAACCTTGATAAAATAAATCGGTACCTAGTGACATCTATTACATCTAGTTACACAGCATAACCCGTTTTGTGTCCATTTTGTGTAGGGAGATTATTGCTTGTACACTTAACTGATTTCTTTTTTTTCAGTTGGATCACTTTTTAACCAAAACCTTACAACCAGTGTTGGTGACTGATGCAAAACTGTCAAGCCACCCTATAGTGCAGACTGTGGACACTCCAGATCAAATTACGGCCATATTTGACTCCATCTCATATAATAAGGTTTGTCTATTTTTGCCACAAAGAAGCATGAGCTAGGGAGCAGTTAAAACCGGGAAAATGGGAGTCGGACTCTCACACGAAGGGTTCCGTACCAAAAACCGAAAAAAAATTTGTTGTAATAGCGGCAATAGAAATATACTCTGTGATAATTTCAGCTGTCTACCTATTACGATTTTTGAGATAGCCCACTGACAAATAGACGGATGGATAGACGGACAGCGGATGCTTAGTAATAGGGTTCCAATGGTTACCTTTGGGTACGCAACCCTAAAATTGATGTATGACAGTTAATAATTTTCCTGCCATTGTTTATATTACTATTCCACTATGTAACACAACTTGCATGTGACCTAGTCACGAGCGGAAACGTGACCTAACACGGTTTTCTTCTACCATTCTTCCTTATTTTCCTAGTAGCGATTCAAACTCTTACTACTTCAACTTCACAATAAAGTTTATTAAAAAAAATATAATTAGTCCTGAATAGCTTGGTAAATTTGGTACAATTTTACCAAGCCACTTGACGTACAACTCGCTGTATCCTCATTATTTTTTGTTTACGCGAAAAAAGAAAAAAATACGAGTCCAATAAATTTGAAAATCTATGTATGTATGTGTAAATCGGGCTGGTTTCCGCAACTCCACGACTAAGCGCGTATTTTGCGTGCAGGTGGGACAAATGCGTCATTCGATCCACCCCAGCTCCCCAAGGAAGGCCAGCAACGCCTTGGTGTTACTAACTATCTCGCAGAGGGTACCTGGGTTTCCGAAGTACTTTGCCCTGTAATCCGCAACTACCGGGCAGCTTAGAAGCAGGTGTGCTGCTGTCTCATTCTCCTCCATGCAGGCTCTGCATAGCGGGCTGTCAGTGACTCCTATAGCATAGAGGTGTTTATTAAAAGACCCGTGGCCGGTTGTTACGGCTGTGACTGAACGCAACTGTTGTTTAGTCAGTCTTAGGGCTTGTTTTGTGAAACGGCCATTTATAGAGGGAAGTGCCTCTTTGGCCTGCCTACACTCACTATGGTCAACCCATAGCTTGTGATGTTTATCTCCGGTGCGTTTCCTTACCAGATTGCGTAAGTACCCGAAAGGCAGCGGCACGATGGGCTCAGGTCCCATTGCTGACAAACTCGACCCCCTTCGGGCGAGTTCATCCGCAGCGTCGTTGCCTCGAGATTCACTGTGTCCCTTGATCCATTGAATGGTTACTTTGTTGTGTCTACCAACCTGGTTGAGACGTTGGTGACACTCGAGAATCAACCCAGAGTTCACTGTGTGGCTGTTCAGAGCTTGCAGGACGGCCATGCTGTCCGAGAGTATGTGTATTGAGTGGTCCTTAACTTCCCTGGTTAGGATGGCTGATGCCGCCAGAGAAATGCCCATGCATTCAGCCTGGAACCTGTACCTGTTTTTGATCCATCGGTGAAGATCCGCAGCTCGGCGGGGCAAAGCCCCTCGCACCGATGATCCTCATGCAATTGGATTTTGTATTTTTTATCGAAGATAAATTGCTTGGGTACCCGGTCATTGATTGCTTTTGTTATGGGGAGTTCATTGTTGAGCTCCTCGAGCAGAGCGGTGTGTCGTGTGTCTCTCTTACTCCAGAGCAGAGGCGGCTGTACCTTCAGTGCACTCGTGCGCTGAACTACCAGAATTTAGCAGGTTAATAAAAAACAAAAAATGCTTAATACCTAACCTCAATATATTCCTAAAAACTATAAACCTCAACAACAAGCTATTCATTATTCTGTACCTAAACAAAATTATGACGAAACAATTTCAGCTCTACAACAATTTCTCTAAGATTTATTTGCGCAGTATAGAAAATTTCTCGTGCGCTCGGGCGAGCGCACGGCGATTGCTCATACAACTTCTATAAAATACGAATTAGAACGCCTGGCGCGTGAGACAAAGATAGTTTGATAGAAAATGTACTGCAAAATATGATGGTTCGCGTGCGCCGCACGAGCGGGCCGAAGATAACCGAGAGCGCACGAGGTTTCACGAAATTCGCGGAGCCGGCCGGCTCGCTCGTAATCTGTCACATCGCGGCGCGTGTTTTTGTGTTTGTTTACATTTTTTTGAAAGTTGAAAGGATTTACTTACTGTGTTGTGGGAGTGTATAAATACTAGTGAAAATGAGTATAAAGTTTAACATTGACTACATTAAAAGTAATAATAAAACATTCCAACAAAAATTGGATATAAAATCGGCTGGACCGCCCAGGCCATTTCTTAATTTGCAACAAGAGTGTAAATCGAAAAAAAAATTGTTCACGTGGAGTTTTAAAAGTGAAATGTACAGTAAAAAGAAATGGCTGTGTGGCTGTGAGCGGCTCAATACAATCTTTTGTTTTCCTTGCATTGTTTTCGGCGGTGAATCTATTTGGACGGAAACAGGGGTCAACGATTTGACGCATTTGAGTGAAAATCCCAGACTTTAATAAAAAGGTGATCGAACATTTCGCTTCGGAAAAAAGTCGGCGAATCGATTTAGTTTATAGAAAATAAAAATACCTACTTTAATGTTATTAAATAATATCCTAATTTTGTTTTTTCATTTTTATTTCGAATCCGAATACATAGTAAACTGATAAAGTGCACCACTACTTCCGCGACCCACCAGCCGCCACTGCTCCAGAGACCTAATGTTTTAAGGCGTACTGCTGCCATCGTCGCTTCCTGTTGTATAAACAAGTGTAGCGGAGGGAGCCCCAGCATGGCTTCCAGCGCCGCAGTTGGGGTAGTCCTCATGCAGCCCGTCGTTGCCATGCAGGCCAGCCTTTGCATGTGTTGTAACTTGTTTACGGCTGTAGCTAGCTTTGAGCGTGGCCACCACACCACGGCCCCGTAGGTTAGCATGGGCCGAATTACTGCGCTGTGTAGTATTATTTTGGGAGATAGGCCCCACTTCTTCCCTATCATTTTCCTGCATTGCCAGAAGGTAATGCAGGCCCTGTTTAGTTTGTAGTCTAGGTGATTACTCCAGCTTAACTTACTGTCTAGGATGACGCCTAGATACTTTACCTCGTTAGACAGCTGGAGCTCTGTGTTGAAGAGCATAGGTAGCCGGTAGTGGCCTAGTGCTCGCTTTTGAGTGAACATGACTAATTCAGTTTTCGTAGGGTTTACCGACAGATCATATTCGTCGCACCATCTTTCCACGATGCGTAGTGCTTGTTGAGTGAGGTTGCAGATCGTTCCAGTCACTTTCCCTGTCACTAGGATTGCGAGGTCGTCAGCATAACCTATTGTGTAGTAACGATGTGCGTTGAGTTTGGTGATCAGGTCATCAATTACCAGATTCCACAGAAGAGGGGAGAGCACGCCCCCCTGCGGGCAGCCTCTGGCTATCAGAGCCAACTGCTGCTCTTCCTCAAGGCGAACCACTCGTTTGCTTAACATATTAGTTATCCAGTCAGTTAGTACCTGTTCCACGCCGTGTTTAGAGAGAGCGGCACTAATGCTGGAAAAGTTTGTCTTGTCGAAGGCTCCTTCGATGTCTATGAATGTGCCCAGGCAGGACCCTTTCTGGTGAATCGCTTCCTCAATCTGGTTCACCCACCAGATAGATGAAGAGCAAAGCAGAGAAGACGCAGATGAAGAGCGGACTCTGTCGACTTACCCGAGCTGTATGCGTGTTGGTTACCATGCAGTGGTATTGTTTTTAAAACGCCATCACGTAGTTCCCTTTCACACTGTCTTTCCATTGTCTTTAGTAAAAACGAGGTCAGACTAATAGGTCGATAGGATTTAGCGTTTGTGTAGTCACTTTTACCTGGCTTCGGAATGAATATGACTTTCACTTCCCTCCATCCTTTAGGAACGTATCTAAAGGCCAGGCACGCTCGCATTAAGAGCACCAGTTTTGTTGCAACAGCGGTACCTCCCCACTGTAGTAAGGCAGGAAACACACCGTCGGGACCTGGTGCCTTGAAAGGTTGGAAGCTTTTGATGGCCCACTGAAGTTTTTCCAGCCATCAGATGATGACTGGCTTTTCTGCATAAAGCCAGTCATCATCTGATGGTGTTTGGATAACGTCAAGCCATTCATTTACCTGCGCGAATACGCTGCCTGGGAAGTGAGTTTCTACTAGTAGACGTTGCACTTCTTCAGGTGTAGTGGTCAACGTGTTATCGGGTTTCCGGAGTGTGGCGATCTCAGGTGTGTTCTGTTGCGCCAGTATTTTCCTTACCCTGTTTGCTTATTGGCATGATTCAATGTTACCACAGAATTTACGCCACCCTGTAGTTCTTCTGAATCTGTTGCATCTCTTGTAGCTCGATTTGGCCGCGTAATAAGCGTCCCAGTCCTCATCACTACATGTGTTCATGGCTCTGTTAAGAGCCTTTCTTACCTTACCGCGTTTGCGCTCTAGGTCTGCACCCCACCAGGGTTGTTTACCCGGTGTGTCGCGCGGAATCGTTTCTGGGCAGGCGATTCGGTAGCTGTTTATCAGCGATTCGGTGAGTAGTGTTACTTGCGCATCGATCTGTGCCGTGTCCGCAAGCAACTCCGAATCGCATGATGGTACAAGCCTTGAGGTAAGGTTGCGTGTGTACACCGATATATCCGTGTTGCGAGGATTACGCCTAGGTTGTTTGGGTGGTATACAGACCTGGATGTCGAAGCAGATCCACCTGTGGTCTGAGCAGGAAGCCTCATTCGAGACTTGCCACCCAGTGATTAGTTCCACCTGCTCCCTCCGTAGCCAGAGTCAGGTCTATGATTGTACGACTGCGTCTGGTCACGAAGGTTGGTTCCGAACCCGTGTTTAGTAGGGATAGGTTAGTAGTGAACAGATAATCAACTAATGTCTTACCCCTTGCGTTTTGCGTCTCCATCCCCCACAGTGGATGGTGTGCGTTTGCGTCGGTCCCAATGACAATCTCATCCCTGCTGTTTTCACAGTGCGTGATGAGGCGGACCAGGTCGTGTGGGGGCGGTTCCTCCGCCTCAGGCATATATACCGAGGCGAAGACGATAGCCAACTTAGTGGCTCCCCGCTGTATGTTCAGCCTAGCAGCAGAGACATCTCTGCAACAGAAGTCGTTTAATAGCTGTGCTTTAAGGTTACCTGTGACATAGATGCACGATCTAGGGTGATCATGGTCCGCAGTAACAAGGAGCTTACCACCAAGATTGGAGAGTCCTCGTATGTGGCCACCCCTAATCCACGGCTCTTGGATCAGGGCAATGGCCGTGTGTTGAACCTCCAGCCACTTGCGGAGTTGAGCCGTCGCGGTCTGGCTGTGGTGGAGGTTAGCCTGCACGACTTTACAGGTCGACAAAAGGGACGCCATCGCCGGCGAGACCCTCCTCGTCGCCCTCAAGTCGCAGCCCGGCAAACAAGTCGCCTTCGTCGAAACCGTCCCCTCCCGGGTCTGAAGCCGGGGACAACATTACGTCGTCTGGCTCCCCCCCCGATGAAGGGACGGCACCCACGGTGGCGGCAGGGGCGGCTGAGTCTGCTGCTACAGCAGGTTCGGCCGCAGTTGCTTCCGGGTTGTTTGGCGGAGAATCGGTGTCCTCTGCGTCTTCCAGCGGCTGTTTTGTGATCGGGTCCCAACCCCGAGGGACGTCGACGAACCTGCCGTTCGGACCCTGGAACTTGACGTACACCGCTCCCAAACCAATTGAGAGACGGCGCTCGGCGCTCATCAGGGTCGGAACTTGGTCCTCGGGGATACCCAGCACCACTAACCAGCAAGCCTTCTGTTTCTCGGCGTGCAGTACTACCCACCTCCTTAAGTCGATCCAGCGATTCTGGTACCAGAGGGCTCGTCCAATAAAGGTTGAGTCCTCGTAGACTCCCTGGTCGTCGGGGATGGCGATGCCGCAGCGCACCCGCTTCAGGATCTCCGTCTGGCTCTTGACGACTAGCGAGGTGCCAGCCGGGAGAGCCAGGTTGGAGACTGTTTTTTTAAGCCAGGCTAAGGTGAAGTCGTTACCGCACCACAGCTTGAGGACTCCACCGGTGAACAGCGGCTTCGCGTTGAAGGTTGGTCCCGGTGTATCCTGCATAGCAGAGCAGGCCTCGCTGATGATCCGCTTGTGGATAGCAGCCAAGATCTGGTCCGATACTCCCTGGCTTATAATGCCCCTCCGGTCGCAGGTTATTGCGACGTTTAGGGACGCACTGGCAGCTTGGGCGTAGCTTCTGTTAGCAATCCTCTGGGATTGGTCAAGCCGCGGCCGCTTGTGCTCTCCACGGGGCGAAATCGTCTCGTTGAGAGCCCGCTTGGCCGCAGCCTGGTCACTTCCATCGGATCGCTGCGTTGTGGTTGCCTCCTCGGCCGGACCTCCTGCGGATTTAGATTGCAGTGTGCTAGGCGTTGGTCGGCTAGTGCCGGCCTCAGCCTGCGACCGCTTCCCCTCAGAGAAGTTCAGCTTACCTTGCTTGGTCGGTTTAACCGAGCTGGTGGCAGCAACCTGCTTGTTTTGGGGGGCTTTGCGTCCCCGCCTGCGTTCGTGACGCCGCTCCTTACGCGTCAGTCTTTCCCTCTTCTTACCCTGGCTTGTAGGAGCTGTAGGACCCGAGGGGCCCGAACAAGAGCAATGGGCTTGTGGAATGGATTTTTTACCCTTGCCCTTGCCTTTACCTTTACCCTTACGGGTAGGCACCTTCCAGGCGCTGGTAAAAACGTCCTCGGTGTTGCTGATCGCCTCCGTGTGACCGGAGGCGGCCGCGACTTGGGAAGCGGCTTGAGGAGCCACAGGAGGAGCGGGAGGGTGTTTGGGAAGGCTACTTCCGGCAGAGGTGCCGTCTCCGTTTTCGCCTTTGTGTGTAAAGGATCGGTACTGGTCCCATGCAGCGCCGTTCTCCTTTGCTTGGAGTGGGACTTTTTGGTCCACAGCGTGAGCCGCAGGACATCCAGGGGCGAGCGAGGCACCAGAGGTACCTCGCTTAGGAGCTTTGCCAGCTTTCGCCGACTCCACTCCTGCGGTATTCTTAGTTGGCTTCAATCCGTCCATACTAAAAATTTTTGAACTTCATCTTCCTGGCTCCCACCCACCAGGGAGCCCGCACCTGGGAACGTCGCACTACTGTGAGTGCGAACGTTAGGACTACCAGGAAGATATAGGTGCGCAAGGCTGGTTTACAGCGCGACATCGGGTGCTCGATCGGGTTGGCAACTAATCAACCCTCACTTACACCGTCAGCATGGCCTTTACCTACCGCTTCGGCCGCCCAAGGACGACCTTAGCGGACCCCACGCACCTCGCCTGTGGCCCTCTGACGGGACACTTTGGCCATTTCCCTACCCTTGGCTAGAAGATAGGGCCACCGTTTTGCTTGAAATCCAGACCAAAGGGGGCGTGTTGCCTCACGGACACATTACCGCCAGTGCCGATCGGCTCAACCCCCCAGGACTCCTTCATCCCCGCTTACGGCGCTCGACTGCGCAGGTCCTAGCGCAGGTGACAAAATTCTCCTACCCGCCATCAGCTGAGTTTAGTGACGGCCGAGCCCGCAACCACTTCGTCACAGAAGGGTCACAGTTAGGAGGGGAGTTAGGAGGGGTTATAGAGGGGAAAAGGGGTTTAGTGGGCTATGGGATGGGACTGAGTGGAAAGCCCTCCACTCTGCGGGTCGCCCGGTGGTTTCAGTTACGTCTATTTCGTAAGGAATTAGACCAAAAACGGGGTGGCAACCTCGAGAAGGTATATCGACCGGACTTGCCTTGAGGATCTACACGACCGTTGCGCTCCCCCTCAAGACCACGCCACCTTCCCGTCTCTGAAGGAGACAGCAAGGTAGGCCTGCATCTATACTACCAAGCAAAGCAAAGCAAAGCGTGTCGTTGTGCAACCGTAAAAGCATACATACAGACCCCCCCCTAAATCTATCAGCAAGGCTAATTATTTTTTTTTCAGTAAAATACCCTATTGAAATAATATTATTCTTTACAGGGAGCGTCAATCCTAAGAATGTTGGAAGGTTTCATTGGCCATGAGAATTTCCGTTTGGGGGTGTCTGATTACCTGAAGAAGTTTGAGTTTGGCAACACTGTCACACAAGACCTGCTGTCAACATTGGAACCTTACTTCAAGAAGGAATATCCTGATTTGAATCTTTCGTATGTACCCTTACTTATTTACGATCATTTTAATCATAGAAGTCTGTAAGTGATAGCTTCTATGACTCGTCTAGAAGATGATTGAATGAAAACTTAGGATTCTACGCTAATGAGTTCTGTATGTTCTTGCGGAATTGCATGTTACTAACAATAAACTTGTGTCACCCGCCCAACAGTACAGTCATCCGAACATTAATGAGAATAATTTGACATTGGTAGCGCCTTTACGTCGTAACAGTTAGGCCGCGGACTCGAACTCAGCGGCGCGGCGGGCGGCGCGGTTAGTTACATTATACATCTCTGCATTTAAATGCGCCGCTGCAGCGCTGGTCGCTTCAAATGTAGAGATGTATAGGTAATATAACATCCCGCGCCGCTAAGTTCGTGTCCGCGGCCCAAAAGTGGTTTTCGTAGTCCAAGTGTTACAAAGGATGTTCTCTTGACTGTCCCCATACTGTCCCTTAATTTTGATTTATGACTGATATTACTTTTGATTTATGATAAGTAAATATGAAAGTGTTATTATTCACATGTTTCAGATACGTAATGGATACTTGGACGCGGCAGATGGGTTATCCAGTGTTAGAAGTAAAGTTGGGTGACATGCCAAACACTTACTTCGTGTCACAGACACGGTTCCTTATCGACCCTGATGCGGAATACACTAACGATTCTCAGTTTAAGTAAGTCCCTTGCTTTGTGATCCAATAGAATGGCGGACAACCATAATTAGGCGCCCATTACACGGTAGGTTTTGCTGTCAGTTAAACCACAGTCAACGCTGTGACTGACGGATAACCTATCGTGTAATGCAGTGACTGATGGTTGCATGAAATTGATTGACGAAAATCTGGATATTTTATTAGTCACGACTTTGAAATTAATGGGTCTTTTCTGTGTTTATGGAATGGGTAATCGTCCAGTCCTTGTCCTTTGCAAATCCCGTATATCGGCCAATAATATATCGTCGCGTATTTAAGCATTAGCGTCTAATGTCGATTGAATTCCATCACTCATCATCTCTCATTTGTCATTCACGACTTTTGGAATTGAGTGACGTTTGCATGAACGTGTAATGAGCGTCTTACAAGCACGGAATCAGCGCGCCTTTAGTGACTATCGGCAAATGGTGACACTCATTAGTTACCAGCTTATTTTTTTTAAATTTCGTCACAAGCTGTTGGCGCTGACGCGTCTCGGTGCTCTCTGCAGATAACTTGCATAGTATTCCACGCTAATAATGATCAGAGGTTACATATCGATGTGTCAGTCGTAGTCGTAGATGGATCTGTACTGAATGAATAGTGTCGTTCCTTTCTTGTAGAAAAACAATTACGAACACAATCATTTATATGAATTGCACGAGCTCGCGCCAATCATTATTAATTTTTTTTTTTTTTTTTTTCCACACAACTATCACACAACGCCATCTAGTCCCAAGCTAAGCAGAGCTTGTGTTATGGGTACTTGACAACTGATAAACATACTTATATATTTCTAAATACATACATATTATAGATAAACTACACCCAGACACAGAACAAATGATCATGCTCATCACACAAACATTTGTCCTGGGTGGGAATCGAACCCACAACCTCTGGCATAGCAGTCAGGGTCACTAACCACTAGACCAACAGGCCAGTCAAATTGGCAATAATAATTGGCGTAAGCTCATGCAACTATAAAACTAAAAATGTCTATTTAATTTATTTTTTTATATTTAGCTACCGTTGGTTTGTGCCAATAACATTTAAGACTGACACGGCAGCAAACGAAGAAGTTGTCTGGCTGTCAGATACTGCTCAAAACGGTAAGAGTGACTCGAATTTGAAATACAAAGCTTACTTTGAAAGAATTAGGAATACCAATGTTTTTATTTTTCAGTAAAATTAAGGGGCGATGAAGGCCATCGCTGGGTCAAGCTGAATATCAATCAAGTTGGATACTACAGAGTCAATTACTCGCTGCCTATGTGGCAGACACTGATCGAAGCCATGAAGTCTAAATCTAAACAGGTATACAGGTCGCGTCAGCGTGGCTTGCCTCTCGGAAGTTAGCTTCGAGTGAAGTCCGCGCAGGTGCAATCGCGTAAAAAAGTGTTACGTTCTTAAAATATTTTTTTGTTTATACGTATTATACTATAAACAAGTAACAAAGACTACCAGTAACAATAAAATATCAAAAAGTAACACAACAAACACATACACCACAAGAACACAAATCAAACTGTAAGAAATAACCATAATAAATTATTAAAAACAATAACAACGTGTAACACTTTTCGCATCCACAGTCGTATTGCATTGAGCAAGCGGGAAACGCTTATGCATCGAACGTATACGAGCGAGTGAGATGCCACTACACCCGCGCGCTTGCGCTAATCCGCGCATGCGCGAGCTACCCGCGCATGCGCGGTGGTATGTTTGTTGTCAAATTGACATTCTGCGCAGCCGATTGCGGCGTACTTTCCGGAGGCAAGCTTGCGTGATTGGGACTGTACACTTGCACAATTATTTTAACTGTCGCGCACAAGCAGAGCCAACCTCACGTCATTGGTAACAATTTGTCTATGACTATGTCTTTATCACGTAGTACTAAGGGCGGTTTTCGTCTAGTTGTAGTTGGGCGGTTTAACTATTTTGCTGTACCACTTAAGCATCGTGAAATAGTTCTCGCCAATTAAAGCATTCTCCGCGTGAGACTTGCCAAGAAAACAGCATGATTATGGAATCTAAAATTACCAATTCATTTGATGAATGCCGTGAAATCTATCAGTCCCGTATAGAATAAATATCCCCCTTTTACAGCTCACCCCAGCAGACAGATCAAACTTAATGGATGATATATTCGCGCTGGCCGAGTCACGCGCTGTACCCTTCAATATGGCGCTGAATCTAACCACCTACTTGCTGGTGGAGAATGACCTCGTTCCTTGGCAGACGGCTGCCTCTATCTTCAAGGACCTTGCAGTAAGGCTGCATAACACTTTGGCGTATGATAATCTGATGGTACGTAAGGTTTTTTTTTACAGATGGTACCTATTTATTTTGAAGTGAAAAAATGTCCAATGGTTTTTTCTTTGTTGTTGACAGAAATACGTACAACGTATAATTCGACCAATTTACGTGAAACAAGACTGGGATGCTGAGAATTTACCCGTACAAGATAGGTATAATTATTGCGCTAACATCTTACTATTGTAAATATATTATATTCAGCTGAATCCGGTTTGACTGGAAGGCGATCCCAATATAGTTGGGATCAATAACGTTTAGAAATAGATTTAAATCGTAAAGCTAAGGCTTTGCTAATACATGTTTTCCATAAAATAAACAATAAATTTATCCCTCTGATAAGACGAAGACCAGTGACGACACGAAGTCCCTAGTACAGAAAATCATCTCGCCAGAAGAACTAAAACTACATGTCCGTGGCCTGAGAAAAGTCAGAAACGGCGGTGTCATCATTTGCACCGATAGCAAAGGCGACATCGATAAACTGAAAAAATCTGAAAAACTAGTTTCATCGGGCCTCAAAGTAGAAGAACCATCAAAACGCCGCCCTAGGATCGCTGTCATTGGTGTCCCCATAGCCCTCACTGAGAAAGAAGTTTTTGATTGCATTTACGAGCAAAACATTTCTGATAAGCTGCCGAATACTACTCGTGAGTCCTTTCAAGAAACCATCAAATTGAGCCATAAATCGGGTAAGAAAAACCTTCCTACCTGTAACTATATATTGGAAGTGCCCGCTAGTACCAGGAAAATTTTAATAAACCAAGGCCGAATTTTCATAAACTGGACATCTTGCCCCGTGAAAGATTTCACGATTGTCACCAGATGCTTCAATTGCCAGCAGTTTGGACACGCAGCCAAGTTTTGCCGAGAATCTAGTCCGACATGCAACCACTGCGGAGTAACTGGTCATTCCTTCAAGGAGTGTAACAATAAAGCTGCTCCCTCCCAATGCGCGACTTGTAAACGCTTTAAAAGAAAATGTGACCATCCAACTGGTGATGTAAATTGCCCGGCACGCAAATTTGCAGAAGACAACTACATCAATTCAATCGATTATGAAGGCGCCTAAGAGCGCCGCCGATCAAATTACTAAGTAAGCACTTAGTCAGTAGTTTACCTCATATTTTATTTGTTAGTTTATTATTAGAATGACAGATCATCTAATTTGTGATCTGGATAGTTTTTCTGTGTCTGAAGCTAAAATCTGTAATGTTGAGGACTGTAGGAATCTGATACCTGTTGGAGGTAAAACGTTAACCCTACTAACACAAAATATCCGCAGTCTAAACCGGAACATCAACGGTTTTGAAGTGTTGCTACAGAACCTTGAGGTTAGCTGTGATATTATCGTCCTAACAGAATGTTGGCTGTCGAAACAAACAGTTTTACCATCTCTTGACGGATATTACTCACAAAGAACTGATAGAACCATCAACCAAAATGATGGTTTGGTAGTATATGTAAAAAATAATTTAAAAACAGAGGTAGAAGAACCGTTATTCCAGGACAGTAATTGCTTATTAATTAAAATTTTTCCTGATACAGTAGTAATGGCCATCTACAGGCCTCCTTCTCAAAACATTGACTGTTTTTTGGACTCACTCAACATGAATTTAACAAAAGTATCATCTTTTCAAAATATAATTCTTGTAGGTGACATAAACATTAACATTGCTTCCGGGAAAACCAATGGCCATGCTAACAACTACCTGAATATTTGCGCGTTTCATGGACTATTACCCACTCATTACCATCCCACGCACCAGTCCGGCTCATGTTTAGATCATTTCTTTATAAAATCAAAGAAACCAACCCAAACATTTGTAACTAACTCATCGCTTACCGATCATCAAGCTGTTTTACTAACATTGCAAATTTCTTTACCTAGAAAAAACTGCTTGCGTAGCGATACTAAAGTAAATATGAAAAACCTTGAAAATGACATAAGCGCTATTAATTTTGACCCAGTTTTTAATTCAAACGATGCAAATATTTCTTTAGAGTATTTCATACATTCGCTACAATATGCAATTAAGAAAAACTCATTTGTTAAAATAATGCCTAGGAAATATTATAACATTAAACCGTGGATCACACCCGGTCTCGTTCGATGTATGAGACATAGGGACAAACTTCACCTGAAATCGAAACTGGCACCTGGTGATGAATCACTTTCCGTCACATACAAGAGGTATAGAAATTTCTGTAACAATCTTTTGAAAAAAATAAAAAATCAGTATGATAAAAATGAACTACAAAAGGCAGGAAAAAACAGCAAGCTTGTTTGGAAATTTATAAAAAATAATACTTTTAGATCTAAAAATTCCGAACCTCCCCTTGATTTATTATCAACAGAAATAAATCCGTCCGAAGCAACGAATAAAGTCAATAATTTTTTTGCTAACGTTGGTAAAAACTTGGCAGAAAAAACATTAAATTCTAGATCGTTGCCTCCTCAAAGTTCACCTGTAACAACTTCTACACTACATTCTTTTGTTTTATTTGAGACCGACGCAAATGAGGTATTAAGAATCATAACCGAGCTTAAGGATGTTTGTGCTATTGGCTGCGATAACATACCGAATCATATACTTAAAAGATTTAAATATCTAATTGCACCTCCGTTAACTCACATTTTTCAGTTATGTTTATCACAAGGAGTTTTCCCCCAATTACTTAAAAAAGCTGTAGTCACCCCTGTTTTTAAATCTGGAGACAAGAACTGTGTTAATAATTATAGACCTATTTCAGTCTTAACGGGCCTCTCCAAAATTTTAGAAAAAATCATAAACACTCGTTTAATAAAATATCTAGAAGACAACAAATTGCTTTCAGACAGTCAATTTGGTTTTAGGCCCAAAAGATCAACAAGCCAAGCAGTCCACCGATTGACAAATTATATAAGTACAAGTATGGACAATGGCATGCACACCATTGGTATCTTTTTGGACCTTGCCAAGGCGTTCGATACTATTTCTTGTTCTATATTATTACATAAGCTTGAAACGATTGGGATAAGAGGAACACAACTTCAACTTTTTTCTGATTATCTTAGTGATCGTTATCAATGTGTGAAAATTGGTCAATTTATAAGTTCTGAGCTTAAAAATAGCTGTTACGGATTTCCACAAGGTAGCATTTTGGGTCCTACGTTGTTTCTAATATATATAAATGATCTGTGCAGCTTGTCACTCAAAAATGGTATCATACTGTCATACGCTGATGACACGGCTCTAGTGTTCTCAGCTAAATCAAGAATCGAGGTTTATGAACACGCGCAGAATGGTTTCAATACTGTATCTAATTGGCTTCTTAACAGTCTCTTAACATTAAATTTAGATAAAACAAAATACATTTTATTTACGATTAGGAAAAATAACATTCCGCTTACTAACTTAAACATTTTTGCACATAATTGTAGAACTAACGCTGACAACGCATGCACTTGTTCCACCTTAGCTAAAGCTGACTATGTGAAATATCTAGGTGTAACGATTGACACAAATCTAAATTTTCGTAAACATATTGATGTACTATGCAGCAGAGTGCGGAAATTAATATACATTTTTAAATACTTACGTAACGTAGCCGACTATGATTTAATTAAACAAGTTTATTTGGCTTTGTGTCAGTCCATACTAACGTATTGCATAACTTCCTGGGGTGGTGTCGCAAAGTCCATTTTACTTCCTCTAGAACGTGCTCAAAGAGCAATTCTAAAGGTTGCAACCTTTCGCCCTTTTAAATTTCCCACGCACCAGCTTTTCATGGCATGTAAGGTACTAACAGTGCGTCAACTAGCTATTCTAAACATCGTACTGCATCAGCACACTGAACTTCCTTATGACCGAGTACCTTCAGGCAAGAGAAGGAAAGATTTGGTTTGTATTAAACCTCAAACCAAACATGCTTTCGCAAATAGATTTTTTGTGTTTTTGGGACCTTATTTATATAACAAGCTCAACAAGCCACTTGACATATATAGTTTAAATTATAAGAAATGCAGTACAACGCTTGCGGAATATTTAGCAAAACTCAATTACGTTGACACAGAAAAACTGCTAGAAATTTTAGTATGATGTTTATTGTTTCATATTTCTTTGTATTATTTATTTTTGTTCATTGTTTAGAATAGTATTTATTAATAATTGTAAAGTTTGCTTATTTTTAATAGTCGATTAAGATTTTTTATTGTATTGATCTAGTTTACATATATAACTGACCAATTTAAATTGCGATGAAGTGAGGGCCTGAAACACAGGTTTAAATAAACCTAGATCGGGCAGGTCGCTATATACATTATAAGTTCCAAGTTAAATATCTTATACGTCAAATTATTGTTAGCCATACACTAGTTTTAAGTTAAGCACTAATTTACCTTTATATAAGATTTTTACTTTATTATCTTTTTGTGGCTACACATTTACACATTTTATTGTAAAAGTTTTTATGAATAAATTGAATTGAAAATTGAATTGAATTGAAAATGCATTTTAATGTCTAAAGCACACGACTGCTCCTGAAAATTGCTGAACGCGTTTTGCTTCGGACTTTCGAACCAATTTGTGGCATCAGAAAAACATGGGGTCTACCCTGCCTAACTAAATAAGTCAATGGGCTTATAGATGATTCGCTATCCTATCCGAATTAGATGAGATTTGAAAGAATTTTGCCGCGTTTGCTTGACCAATAAGTCATTCCATAAAAGTCATAATTTCCAAGCCAATTAAAAAAAACAATATTCCAAATGAAAGTTTGTTACAGCTTGCTACGAACATTGATACTGTCGTTGGCAGTACGCTATCAATTACCAGAGGCGGAAGAGAGAGTGAAGAGTATGTTCCAAGTGTGGTTGAACGGACACGGCAAGCCTGGGAGCAAACCTATACAACAGGACCTCAGGGATCTCGTGTATTATCATGGTAATCCTAGACCAGTACTCATGTAATCTTACAAATTAGTAAAATTAGAAGATGTTTTTATCGGTATTGTGTGTTAAATAGAAGGATAATTAGGTATAGTCCATTCAAATACTTGTTTACAAATGTTTATTTTTTATTTAAACTTCATGTACAATAGTGGTACATAGTCGGGCTTAATGCAACAAGGCATTCTCTACCAGACAACCTTTGTGTTAAAAGGAAATACACTGTGGTAGGTGTACAACAAATAAATAAAATTTAAAATAGACATAGAGAGAGATTATTTCTGCAGGTCTAAAAGGCCACTTTAGTAGAATCATATTAAGATCATAATATTAATCATACAACAATCTGTCATTTTTTTTTCATCTTTATCGCTAAAGCATTAGGTTCAAGGTTAATTGAAAATATTTGACAGTTTCGGGTAGCTTAATTTTTTGGCTGATTCTGCTAAAGTGACCTTTTTAGAATCGCTGCTCAATCGAATATCTACTTTATTCAGGTGGAAATAAAGTTGACTTCAGAATTACTTCACTAATCTTAAAGTCAAACGTTGAAGTATAAGTGCAAACTAAACTTTAATATTTTAAAGTGGTTTTTCCAAAAACACGCACGAATAAGTAGTATGGAGCCTAAACAAAAGGTGGGGGCGGGGCTTATTTGCGTGCATGATCAAAATTGCACTACTGTTAAAACAACCTAACTACAGAATAACTATTTTGCACCGAAGTAATTTCATAAGGTGAAGTAATTTATAAAGTTCAACCGCCTAAGACGACCCACTAACCAAAAGTGCTGTGTCACTATGAATTCCCGATGCAATAAGTTAAACCGTAAAACAGTTTCAGAGCTATACACTTATTTTATTCCCAGGTATGAAATCAGCTTCCATGGCGGATTGGGACGCTCTGTGGCAGTTGTATCAAAAGGAGGAAGACGTTCAAGAGAAGACGAAACTTCGTGCAGCTTTAGCGGCGCCACGTGATACTACTATATTGCGCAAGTAAGTGGCTAGTAGCTAAGGAGTGGAATTCCCTGCCGGAGTCTGTGTTTCCTGATAGCTACAACCTGGGAGTCTTTAAGTCAAGAGTGAATAGGTTATTTCTAGGCAAGCGTGCTCCAGCTTCGACCACATCATCGCTTACCATCAGGTGAGATAGTGGTCAAACGCGTGCCTATCTATAGTAAAAAAAAAAACTACGTCTTTAGAATTTTTGTTTCAGTAACTATGTTTTTGACAAATTATGGCCTGCGCAGACTGGCGGACGGGTTGGCGATTTTTTATTTATCAATTTAATTTAATAGTTATCCAAACGAATTAAGGTGTGTATTTCAATGCTCGGTGACCAGCCTTGGAGCATCGCAGCGAAGTTTACAGTTGAAAACCGAGCATTGATAAATACAATGACAACAAAAATGCACTAAAATCGTGTAAAAACAATCGCCTCCCCCATACATTTATGCAAGCATAACTCGACCAAATGTACTGAACAGCTGTTTTTCTTTTTCCGCGATTTCGAGGTTGGTCCCAATATAAAAGCTGTTCATAATGATGAGTACAATAACCCCTTTTTAGGTATTGCGTTTATTCTGTTGCACATTGTATATTTGTCAAATGGGAAACTCTGTTAATTATAAAATAACTTCAGAAATTGTAAAAATTTTGATAAATTGTCAACTGAAAATTTGGAATACTTTTTTACGCATCAAGATTTGATAGTCTCAAATCTCTTGAAGTCATTCCGAGAAATTGTGGACTGACATAAAAGGGCGACCAATCTGTTCAAATGTGACGTCACATGTACGCCATAGTAGGCTAGAGGACACTTAATCTAACAAAGAATGTTAGCAATATGGTGCCCTAAAGAGTCACTTTGTCGAGTTATTTTGAGGTAAACTCACCATCTGAGAAAAAAATATTATCATTATAAATGATTTTATTACGGCTTGCATGTGTCACGGGAAAATGGAAAACTCAGTAAGATTTTAAAATAACTCGAGAGATGCTTTTTTACGCATCGAAATTTGATAGTTAATAATTTCTCGAATTTATTCCAGAAATTATTAACTATAGAAGTTAACTGAAAGAAAATGGTGACCAATCAGAGCACAATTCTACAAGAAACAGGCTCTCATTGGTCTGTTCAGATGTGACGTCACATGTACGCCATAGAGTACCGTTCACTGCCATCCTTTTGCCATTTTCCGGTGACATATTCCGGTGGCGTAAAAAGCGTATCAAAAAGAGACGTTCAATAAATGTATGGGGCTTGCTACTAAAATAATTTAAACAGCCTTCTGAGCTATATCAGCTGAAAGAGGGTAATTATGTTGTTGTCTTTTCTTAGATTCCTGCTAATGGCCTGGGACGAGAGCAACATCCGCAGTCAAGACTACTTGACCGTGATCGTGCAGATCAGCGCGAACCCGTCGGGCACGTCGCTTGTGTGGGACGACGTGCGCTCGCGCTGGCCGCAGCTGGTGCAGAGGTTCTCGCTCAACAGCCGCTACCTCGGCGGCATGCTGCCACAGATCACTGCGTCCTTCAATACCGAGCTGAAGCTTAAAGAGGTGGGTTTTGTATCTATAGACAAATTAAGGCAGCAAGTCACTAAATGAATTTGACGGATTTAAGAAGTCATTCTGCGTCTATCATCTTCAAGAGATTCACAGAAATAAAATGATGATTTAAATTTGTGGTGCAAAAAAACGATGACTTGGACGACCCAACTAAGATGAGGTCGATTCCCACAAGGAACAAATATTTGTATGGCCTGTAGATTGGTTCTGGGTCTGGCTATTAATGTATGTGAATTTATATGTTTGTAAACGCACCCACGATACAGGAGAAATTCCTAGTGAGGGGCAACGTTTTTTTTTTAATAAAAAAAATCAGAGATCTTGTTTTCAACAATATCCGCCGTCAAAAAATACATCCTGTTTATTTGACAATTCGATAAATTCGTAGGTAGGTATTTAGTTATCGTTCAGTTTGCTTTTTTCTAATGTCACTGGACATTAGACATAGGTATGTCAAGTACCTTACAGACAACTACGACACGACGACGACGACGACTTATTACTGTAAATTAACCTTTTGTCCGGCACGGTCGGCTGCAGCCGACAAACGCAAAAGTGCCCAACACGCCATCGTCGGCTATAGCCGACAAGCAAACAAAACTTTTAAGTACAAATTAAATATACTAAATCAAGATTTCTGTGATTACGTTACGAGTAATATTTTATTTAAAAAATATGGAACGAAAAGCAATGGTTAATTGGTTTTCGATAAGCTGTTGGAACCCGTGTTTTTTTTTTATATTTGCGCTGAATTAGTGCTTGGGGGTGGAAGAGACGCCGCCTTGCCGATGCGCTTACGCTCTGGTGGTCAAAAGGTTAAACGCATCCTAGTCAAAGTTTTTTGTTGCAGATGGAAGCATTTTTCGCTCAATACCCCGAAGCGGGCGCAGGCGAGGCCGCTCGGAAGCGCGCGCTTGAAACGGTCCGCAACAACATTCGCTGGAACTCGTACCATCTCAACCAAGTGACGGCGTGGATCAACAACAACCATCGCAATTAAAATTCGAAGGCATAAGTCATAGACAGCCTTCTCTGGATACTTTATAAATTTTAAGGAGCGGGTTGGATCTAACATCAGGGTGGAAAGTCAATTAATTTTTAAATGGTAGGAAACTTAGATTCAATTTTTGACTGTTGTCAGTGGGGTGCTGTTGGTAAGTGAAAATATCTTTGGTCTTTGAAAAGAGAATCATGCGCGGTATCTTTGTATAGCCACAGCTAGCTTGTACAGCTACTACACTGTGCACGTGATAAGTGCAAAAGCAGTACCTCAAAATAAAATCGTAAGATTCATTTTAATTGCATCGGATAGTTTAATAAAAATACGCATCCAATGAACTAAGCCAAATACCGGTATCTTATTTAAAACATATAAAACCCTTAAACCTCTTTTTAAAATTGCCTTTATGACCACTGTACGATTAGGCACTTGTCTCACCGCCGGCGAGTAGCGAGTATAGAAAGCCGCTCGCTGGCAGTGTGAACAGCCAGCTATCGACTATGAATGTATGCGTCTCTTTTACTCACACGAGATCTAGGTAAGTATAATTAACTTTTGTCACTTTCCTCGGCGAGCAAATAGTCGATAGTTACTCGCTTCCTCGCCGGCGGTGAGACAAGTGCCTTAGTGATGAATGTAAACTGCGTGTAATGTGGTATCCAGAAGATTTGTTTATGGCATTAGTACTTAACATCGGGGTTCTGAATGTGATATAAAGCTGCGTATACACCATGCCCGCGAATCGTTCTCGAAATATTTTGCTTCTTTCTCGTACACAAAACTGTCTAATGAGACAGTAACCGGGTAGAGGATTCTTTTGCGAGCATAGTGTACGCGTAGCATAACTTTTTGAAGTATTTATCTTGGTGTCTATTAAAATATTTAGGATGCGAGTGAAGATAGCGTTGTGACATGAGTGAGGTTTGACAGTTTTCGCCAAGCGTCGTGTGGTTGGATAAAAATAAAGTGGAGGATTTGATATATGCAGGTTTTAATCATAAGTGGTAATAAATACAGTTGTGTAAGTATCTCGTAGAAACGTAGAATGTTTTTTTAGAAATTTTACATGTTCCTGCCAGTTGGTCAGATTGATAAATACTCTGTAGGTACTGACATCTATAATGCATTTATTGACTCTGAAAATATGAATAAGAAGAGAATATGAAACAATATAAGTGAGAAAAAAACAGATATTGTAGAGCATCTTTAACTTCTACGTGCGCCGGTGGAACCAAAAGGTTCCATTTGCGATACAACAGTGGGGCATTGGAGATTGTTTGTTAAAAATTGCGTGTTTATAGTAAAATCATTACAAATAATAACGTGGTCCACAGTGAAAATGATTTACGACACAAATATTCCTAATTTTGAATACAAAATTTGAGAAAATTTAAAATTTTGTCATACATGGCATAGAATTTGTTTTCTATGCCATGTATGACAAAGTTAATATTATAGTTAATATAAGTATATTCCATTGAAGCATTAGTATCGATACTTCAGTTGGTGGCGATGAATTGGAATTATCTCGAATTCTGCTATTTGGTACCAACATATTTCAACATTATCAAAACAGTCTATAACAACAGCTCGAAGGGCTCGACTTAGCGAACAAAGCTTGGAATCACAACAAATCAGATTTGAGCTTGCAAGTTCAAACGACAGCCGCTGTGAATCCACTCTTTGCACCAAGTCTGTGGTTCAGAAGAATAGAATAGAATACTCTTTATTATGTACACCATATACTTACAAGGGTACTTCTAGAAGTCAGTTAACTAATGTAATGTACAATTTTCATCTCTCTTACCTTTGCGTAGAATATTGTAATTTATCTATTTCAAATAAAAACAACTTAGGTGTAAACCTTACACTGATTAGATAAAGAATAATAATAATCGTTTATTTTCAAGCGTCGAAGGCACATAGCGTGTTAGTACTATTACCAAACAAACTTAAAAACTATGTTAATAGTAACACAGATGCACACATGAGTACAAAAAGGCTTATGTTTAACTTACCACCAGATATAGTAACATTTAGGGGACAAAAATAGTAAATGATCACCAAAATTAAACACGCATTTTAATTTAAAATTATAACCAAAATGTTAACGTCTCGCTATCCTATTTAAGTAAAATGACTCCAAATAAATCATTGTTAACCCAAAAGTAGTAAATGATCACCAAAATCATACCAGCATTTTAATGTAAAATTAAAATCAAAGTTTTTACATCTTGCTATCCTGTTTAAGCAAACTAATGTCAAACAAATCATTGTTAATCCAAAACTTTTAAGTAAATATAAAGCTTTATTTTAATTTATAAGCTTTCTTTCATTTTTATTGGCAGCTATTGTTTGGTGTTTGGAGTTAAAAAAGTGTGAAATAAATAACTTTTTCCAAAAAAATATTCGAGAAGTAGCGGTTGGTCAAATTTCTAACCTAACCTATTTTATCCAGTTTGTAACCCCAAGCCTACATTTTATGGCAATCACAGTAGTTTATTTAGGCAAAAATAGCGCATTAATTTGCTCGCTAAGATTTGGTGATCATTTACTAAATTTGGTGTTCGAATACAATTTGAGGTGCAGTCGTGACTAAAATAGCTAGTACTATTGTAATTTTAGACTTCATTTATCTGGTGTCAAATATATATTTTTGGTAAAAGAACTAAGGGTATCAAAGCATTTTATGGTGGTCATTATATTTAATCCCGTACAAAAACACAGCATCCACTTACATATAGGAAGATTTATCAAGTCCCATGTCTGACATGTAGCTCGATAAACCTATCCATTGTAGGCCCCCCTAACCTGTCAGCAAATACCTTCAGAATGCTATTGCTGCTTCCCCTCACCCTGCGCACCACTGATGCCACTTTTTTGCGCATGATCGCGAAATAATCGTCAGTGTGCGCGTCAGCGAACATCCCTGACGCACTACAGTAAGGCGGAAGCCTCAACAGCGCCCTGAAGGCATTTTTGTATTGAACCGACATCAATCTAAAAACGTTTTAATCGACTAGCCTTTTGGTTAAAAGGAAAAATGGAATTTGTTCCATTTACTGACTATTAAATGGAACAGATTTTATTTTTATTTCATGTCACGTTTTAAATAAGAACTAAACTATTTTGTACATTAAAACCCCGGTAAGCAACTACTCAAAATTCTTGTTTGGACCTTAATGTCATAATATGGTATTGGCTTATGCTGAGTCTATAAAGCAGTTAATTATATTCTATCGTGAACGGAGCAAACAAAAAACTGATCATGGAAACTAACCTTGAAAATTATTCTTACCTAAAAAATCCTACCTCGACTATGTTTAAATAACTCACAAATACACCTATGTTCTGGGCCCGGATTATGAAGTATTAATACCATCATGATTCCAGTCCATAAAAAGGATGGCACTATCGCGCCATGTAAAGCTGCGTCTCTTTCTCGCACTGGAATCACAATGACATTATAACGTCATAAAGCGGCTGGTCACGCATTTGTTATCTGTCTGTAACTCTGTTTTAGGTATGAAATAAAACTGAAGTAAGATCTTTTTGAATTTTTATTTGATATCAACACACAATTTAATAAAGATACTTAAACTCGAAGGGCGTTTGTGCCTAAAACGTGCAAGTGACGACAGTAGGTATAGTCTTTCTCGATTTTGCAGCAATGTGACCTTAATAAATATTATTAAGTAAGTACCTACTTATTAAGTAAATCTATACTAATATATAAAGCTGAAGAGTTTTTTTGTTTGTATGCTTAAACGCGCTAATCTCAGGAACTACCGGTCCGATTTGAAAAATTATTTCAGTGTTAGATAGCAAATTTATCGAGGAAGGCTAGGTATACATTCAGTCAATAAAGTATCGGGAATGGATGATTTGTTTATGGTTCCAAATTCAAATTTTTGTTTTTTTGTAGTTGTTAGATTGGCACAACTGTTTTCCATTTTGGCGCGGAGTTTGAGTTGCATCTGTTATTTATATTAAATACAGTGCTGGTTTTAGTAATATCATCTATAGTGTGTATTGCGAATTTCATAATGGACAAAAATATCGAACAAAGAGTTTGTCTTAAATTTTGCATCGCCAATGGAATTTCGTGTTCGGAGTCACTGAAAATGTTACAGAAGGCTTACGGTGAATCGACTTTATCAAAAACTCGTGTTTATGAGTGGTTCAAAGCGTTCAAAAGCGGTCGAGATGTGATGGAAGATTTGCCTCGCTCTGGTAGGCCGTCAACGTCTGCAACTGAAGTTAACATCGCAAAAGTGAAGGAAATAGTGACTGAAAATCCCCATTCAACTCTGAGAGAGATAGCCGCCGAACTTTCTGTATCTCACGAGTCGATCCGTACCATTTTAACTAATCATTTGGGTATGAAACATGTTGCTGCTCGGCTAGTCCCAAAAGATCTGAATTTTCTCCAAAAACTCAATCGCATGAAAGTCGCTGAGGACATGCTAGAACGAGTCAGTTCGGACCCAACATTCATGAAACGCATTGTTACTGGTGACGAGACGTGGGTTTACGAGTTTGACATGCAAACTAGTCGACAAGATTCGGAGTGGCGCCTTCCAACTGAATCGAAACCGAAAAAACCACGCCAAAGTCGATCAAAAGTCAAAGTCATGTTGACTGTTTTCTTTGACTATCGCGGTGTTGTGTACTCTGAATTCTTACCGGAAGGTATTTGAGCGTTATGCGGCGTTTAAGAGAGCAAATTCGACGAAAAAGGCCAGATTTGTGGAAAGAAAATTCTTGGATTTTGCACCACGACAATGCGCCTTCGCACAAGGCTATCATTGTGAACGAATTTTTAACCAAACACTCAACAAATACCATCCAGCAACCACCATATTCACCAGATATGGGTCCTGCTGACTTTTTTCTTTTTGCTAAACTCAAATTACCACTTCGTGGCACCCGTTTTCAATCGATAGAAGACATAAAGGAGAATTCGCGGCGAGAACTGAACTCAATTCCGGAAGCAGCGTTTAAAAAATGTTTTGATGAATGGATTATTCGTTGGCGCAAGTGTATCGTTTCTAAAGGAGCATACTTTGAAGGTGATAAAATAAATTTGGATGAATAACAGACATTTTGTGTATTATTGATCTTTTCCCGGTACTTTCTTGACAGAGTAGTATATCATTATGCTAAGACCAATAGGAGCAAGGCAGTAATGAAAATTGTGACTCAGACGAAGTTGCGCCGGTAAACTAGTGTTAGATATAAATGTAAAATATCTATGTGTTCTTAAATATTGTGGAGTTTTTGTGTGGGTATGAATGTTAAAATACAATATTGTGCCTTATGTGCATATTAGTTTTTTCTTAATCTTTTGTAAGTTTTTTTTTGTAGTTACCTACACATCAATCCTAATGACGGAGTTGAAATATCAAATTATTTCAACAGAAACTAAGGGTATGTTTTTATTGGCCATTAGCTGACCCGTGCCCGTTTCGTTTGGCGTTATTTTTCGGGTTAATATATAGTCTATGACACTCACAAATAAAGTGGCTTTCTAAGGGTTTAAGAATTTTCAAAATCATTTCAGTAGATCTGGATCTGGGGTAATCTCTGGAGATTACTTCTCACAAACTCGCAAACTTTACCTCTATATATAAATTATTGTTTTCGAAAGTTCTGTAGGACTTGTGGCGTTTTAAATTTACTCTTTTTTGCTCAACACAGCGTAGTAACTGTAAGCGGCTCTTACTACCTGCAATAAAATCATAGCATGAATTTTCTATTTAATTAAAATTGGTGAAAGTACTAGTTGGTAAGCAAGGTATTGCTTAAACGTTCACTTGCCAAACATTAGGTTTGCGTTACAATTATTTGTAAAGAGTTTATTTGCAGTGTAGCAATTTGGCAAATGAAATTATGTGAAAAATTGTTTGGAAAGTGATAATTTGACAATTTGTTTTCGAAACAAGGGTAACGCCAGTGTGTACCTGTATAAAGGAAGGCAAATCGAGGAAATTGAAAGGTCCCGCGTGCAGGCGTCTTGGACAGATCATGCCGAGGCTGAGCAGCGTCAGGTCCCGTCTGACGCGAGGGCTCAGGCACCAGTACGCAGCTGCAAACGGTCCTTGGCCCATACCTATTGAGCTCTGATATAAAACAAGGTATGCTAGATTAAAAAACCGGTCAAGAGCGAGTTGGACTCGTGCACTGAGGGTTCGTACTAGCATATAAAACGTTTATTTTTAATTTTCATCGGCAAGGCCTATATTCGTCAGAGAATTTTAGAATTGCGGGGTATATTACAGTTTTAGATCAGCGCCATCTCTTGACCGAAAAAACGTGTGCTATTTAGAGTCATAGTTTTATTTCCTGTAATCATTGCATGAACATTTAACACATAATAATATCACATGATGAGAGATGGTGGTGTGACGATTTCATCATGTTTGAAGGACAAACTTGGCCAAGGATCGCCCAAGACAGAGAGATTTGGAAGGAGAAAGGGGAGGCCTTTGCCCAGCAGTGGGACACAAGAGGAGGCTAACAAAAAAAAAATATCACGAATAATTTTAGATTTTTTTCTATGCAAATTTCAGAAATAAGGGGCACGCTCTAATGAGCAAACGTCATCTAAAAAAATTCCAAATTTCAAGCTGATACCATTAGTAGTTCTTGAGATATCTAGCTATGACAGACGGACAGACTTACACCATACCTAAGGGTTCCTTTTTAACATTTTGGTACGGAACACTAAAAATTAATGATCCTATCATGATATCATCCCATCCCCATCCACTTACATTATGAAGTTATAATTAACGACTTATATTTCTTTTTCCGATTTCAAAGTTGTTTTATGTTTCTCATTCGTCTTTATCACAAAAAAAAATGACGTAGCTGTATGCAAAGTGCATGTAGGTAGGTATATCTACTAACCTCATTTAAGACTGCGTCACCATATCGACAAAATAAAAAGAGTTGTGTCAGAGTAGCACACATGTACTGTGTTAGTGACACGAGCTGCATTATGCTCATGTGTTCCTGAAATGAGAGAAAATCTTAAAAAAAAAACTAGATGTCGACGAATATAATCTAAAGATGAAGATTTTGACCTTTATTGGCAAGTTTTGACAGATTTTCAGGCTAAATTAGAATGCAATTTTTTCAAATTCGCGGCGTAGGGGAAATTGTCTCCCTTCGCACTATTTACATTTTAATTTTTTAATCTGTGTTTTATTGTCATAATTATGTAGGTAGTTTATGCACCAAAGTGTAACAAATATATTATAGTTTGTAACAAAGGTTAAAGGGTTATACCTAGCTATTATTCTTCGATAATCAGATTATTCTTCGAGAATGAGAAATACTTGTCCAGTGCAAGAGCCAGCAGGGAGGAAACGGCTACTCTTAGAGAGGCCATGGTGGAGCAAATGAGTTTGACCTTAAATCTCGTTTCCCAGTGGGGCTCCGATAATCTGGTCAAATTCGATGCTCTGAAAACACAGGCATGTCTCTTCACTGCTAAAAGGAGTCAATTTCAGTTTGGTATCTCCTACATTTCGAGGTATACCTGTACCTGTTACCGACCGCCTAGAGCTTTTGGGCATGTAGTTGGCGTCTAATCTCAACCTCGGCTCAACCATCTAGTCAAAAGCACAGACTGCAGCCAAGAAGCTGAGCATCCTAAATAGGGCAAGGCGATACTTCACATCTGGACAGCTTCTGAGTCTGTACAAAGCACAAGTTCGATCCTGTATGGAGTATTGCAGCCACTTATGGGATGGCTCAGCAAAAAACCAGCTTGCTACATTGGACCTGCCGCTGATGCTTTTGCCTCTATGAACGGGCCAACATTGAGAGTAGATGTTAACGTAACCCCAAGAACCTGAAGTTGGTCGGTTATCGGCACGGTTGCACCCCGGAAAGATGAAGCTGGGTGGAATTGACTACTTTTAGCGGAAAACAGACACGCTTGGGTCTTAGGAGCATTGAAATTGACCAGATTGGCATCGCCCCATTCAGAGACAGCCTGTAAGGACACGTTCAAGCGCTCAACCATAGCCTCCCGGAGAGACCGGATCTGCGACCCACCAGCTCGTGCGTCGGACACGTACGAGGCATGCCTTTTAAGTTTTGTCGTTTGAAGAAAAAAACACAACTAGAACCTTATAGTACTTTTTATTGTTTTTCAAAGTATTCACCACGTAGTTTAATACACTTTTCTCTTCGTTCAAACCAGTTATTATAACATTTATTCCACTCTAATGTGGGGGTGTACAAAATGGCTGACTTGAAAGCTTCGACTGCTTCTTCACCGGACTGGAACCTTTGACCACGAAGACTTTTCTTAATTTTAGGAAATATAAAGAAATCGTTAAGGCTTAGGTCAGGACTGTATGGAGGATGATCAAGAATTTCTACTTTTTCCTGCTTCAAATACTCAATCGTTTGTCGAGCGCTGTGTGAGCTGGCGTTGTCGTGGTGCAGGATGATGCGTCGCTTTGAGTTAGATTTTCGAAGTTCGGCGATGACTTGTGGTAAAAAAACTGTGGTATACCACTCTGCGTTAACCGTTCTACGATCTTCAAGTGCAATAGTCGCAACATGGCCGGTTTTTCCAACGAATGTGACCACCATCTTCTTTGAAGTGCTTCGAGAACGAACAACTTTAGTCGGCTTTGGCTCGACTTGAAAGTTGGAATCGGGATCGTAGGCATAAATCCAAGATTCGTCACCACTGATGATATCGTAGACGTGATTTGACTCTCCTCGGTTGAACCTTTGCAGAGTTTTCTTACACCATCTGACGCGGGCCGCCTTTTGATCATCGGAAAGCAGATGCGCTATCCAACGGCAAACTAGCTTTCTCACACAAGCGCTTCATGCAAGATCTTCGGAATGGTTGTCCCTGAGATGCCTAATAGAGCCTCTATCTCTCGATATGTCACATAACGATCTTCGAGAATTAGTTGTCTCACAGCAATGATGTTATCTTCAGTGAAGGCGGATTTTGGGCGTCCTTCGCGAGATTTGTCACTAACACTAGTATGTCCACGCTGGAATTCTAAATACCAGCGTTCGAAAGTCCGCAGACATGGGGCTTCAACACTGAACACAGATGTTAGCTCTCCAAAACACTGAAGCCGTGTCAGGCCTCTTCTAAAGTTTTAGAAAATTATTGCACGAAAATTTTCCTTAGAAAGATTGATTTTCGTATGTAACCTGACATAATCCAATCGACGCTGTGACTAAACTGTGTTTTGAGATTCAAAATTGAAACACATTCGAATATAGAACAGTTCCAAATTCAAAATTGCTGGGAAATATGGAAACGACAGAACTTAAAAGGCAGGCCTAGTATCTCTCAGCAACAGTGCTGTCAGATTTTGCATACCCAAATATGCAGCAAGAACATTGTTGCCGAAAGCAAAATCTGATTTTAAAATTTCAGCAAGAACAGTGTTGCCGAAAGCAAAATCTGATTTTAAAATTTTTGTTATCTTAATTTGTATTTTTATTTTGTTTTTAATTTGAGAATACAATATTATTTGCATGCCATTGCGACGGTAAAATATGGATTGACCGACCCTGAGGACCCCCACATTAATATCCAGCAGTCCAGACGAGCAGCCATACTCGGATAGACCGATCCCTCAAGAAATCCGCGATCCAATCACACAATCCGGCGGGCAGACCGAAGGATGGAAGTTTACTAATAAGGCCATCGTGCCAAACCCTGTCAAAGGCCTTCGAGATGTTAAGGGAGACGGCTAGTGCCTCCCCATGCTTCTCTATGGCCTCACTCCAAATGTGAATGGCATACGCTAGAAGATTCCCAGTTGACCGATTTTGGCGGAACCCGTATTGTCGGTCACTTAGGATATCATTCGCTTCTAGGTATACCAGGAGCTTATGTTTCAGCACACGTTCCATACTCTTACAAAGTATGGAAGTTACCGAAATAGGTCTATAATTAGACGGGTCAGCTCGACTACCCTTCTAAGGCACGGGCGGCACGTTAGCTTGCTTCCAAGCCTTTGGCACCTTTCCGGTCTCAAACGAAAGGCGAAAAAGGCGTGTCAAGATTGGAGACAACTCAGGCGCACAAGTCTTCAGAACAACTGCCGGTATCCCGTCGGGGCCACTAGCCTTGTTCACGTCTAGGTTACGCAGTATCAGGCCAGCGTCAGGTCTCAGCAGTGGTGGTAGTGAGGGGCGGCAGAAGTTCGATTCAACCGACTTAGCAAGGGACCAATACTGCCTGCTGGGTATTAAGCAAGTATGTTCCCTATTCGGCTAATGTGGTCAAACCGAGCCCTCCGCAACACCTTCTTGTAGGACTTGGCCGACCTGTTGAAGGCTTTCTTCTTCTGACTCACGTCATTTGCTTTGCGCTTACGAGCGTCGATCCATGCTAGGTACGCCGCCTGATTAAGCGCATGAGCGCGAACCATAGACAAGCTTCACCAGACATTGTTATGTCAGAGAACGGAATGTAGCACTCCATTCCCCTCCGCAACACATCCATCCATCATCACGGCGTCCGCGCACGATTAAGCAGTCGAAGAAAAGCAAGTAGGCTGCCAAAGGTAACATGCGAAGAAAGATCGCATGCCATCCCAATCTGCTGTCCTGTATCGCCATACCCGCCGGGTGCCTCTTGGGCTAGGATCGGGCGGGGAGTAGACGGACACAGACCTCACCAGACAGTGGTCGGAACTACCCAGTGGTGAAGAAATCGACACCGAATAGCGCTCTGGATCAAAAAAAAAAAAAAGCAAAAGCAATAGGTCCAAGCAATTGGCAGTGTGCGAATCAACATCCGGCACCCTCGTTGCCCCCTGGACCAGCAGGGTAAGATTTTACACAAGCGATAGCTTTCGCGTCTCTCGTCCAGCATGGTCTGTGCACTGGTATGGGAAGAGCCACTCCTGATGGTGGGTATTGAAGTCCCCCAGTAACACCAATTGAGCAGAAGGGTACCGCTGCTGTGCCGCATCCGCCGCCTCACTCAGGTGCTGTGTGAGCCCAGTTGTCTCCAAATCACCGCTTTGCGAACGGTAAACACAGGTGTAGACAATTTTGTCCAGGCCTGTGTCCACTATAAACCACAGCGTTGAGAACCTGAAGTCTTTAAGATAGCAGATGTCGTCCCGGGCGTGCATGAATACGTCCGCGCGTGGTCTGATGTGGTGCTCCAGGGTAAACACTGGGTAAGACAGGTATGACACATCTGACGGACATGCGATCTGCGTCTCCGACAGGAATAAGAGCACTGGTTTCTCAGTCTCTATATGGTGACGTAATGCGGCGAGATTTGAGTGCAGACCTCGCATGTTAGAGAGGCGCACTTTGTGTAAAAGGGTGTGCTGCCAGTGTACTGCTTTTCTCTTATTGTTCCTGTTCATGTTGTTGAGTTAAGGAGGTTGAGGAGAAGTGAAATGAATATCGATGCTGCTAACTTTCAGGCAAGCCCTGACAGGATGACATCATTGCGGGACTAGTCTGGAGACTGCGGGGACGCCCGAGCCCCCCCGGGAATGTCCACCGGGTCCTTTCATCTGGTCGCCAACCAGCACGATGGTGCATTCCGGGATTTTTCGACACTTGGCGAGGCAGCCTTTCATGTGTGGCTAGCACACAACTTGGGCCTCCAACTACCTGCGGTCGGCCAGCAGCGCACCGTGCGCTCGGATCCCGCTACCCTCCGAGACTAGTCTCCCTATACGCCCATGTCAGGGCAAGCCTGGCTGGTCTGCTTGCATTGGAGCAACTATTTCGACCCAACTCCTCTGAATTGACTACACTGAGCATCGTACCGGAATGCGGCTAGGCCGCTTGGCGGTACGTCTTTGCCCAGTGGGTGGTCATAAGCCATCGGCCGAAGCCTACCACCAGTAAACTCTGTAAAATTATAAAATAACTCTAGAGATTGTAAACTTTCGATAAAGTGTCAACTGAATATTGGGAATGCTTTTTAGGCATCAACATTTAATAGTTCATAATTTCTCGAATTCACTCCGTGAAGTTATGAACTGAAATAAAATGGTGACCAATCAGAGCACAATTCTACAAGAAACAGGCTCTCATTGGTCCGTTCAGATGGGTCGTCACATGTACGCCATTCATCTGTTTGCCATTTTCCGGTGACATATGCATTAGATTAAATTCGAATAATAGTTCCCAGCTTGATTAAAGCATTTATAGGAGAAATTAAAAATATGTGAGTAATCACTTACGGTCTTTAACCTGACAGCAACTGAGCACAACGTTAGCGTGGCAAAGAAGAAATACACTCCGATGATACCGGTCAACAACTTGTCTAGCTCAGTAATTGAACTGCAAGCAGACACAAGATCGGTTTTAACTAGGTAGGTAGAAAAATGAGATGAGCGCTAGTTGCATCAACCTACTAACTTTAAAAGAAAGTTGTTAGTTTCATGGCACCGTATAATCCTGAAGTGAGCTCTAACGTCTCTCCTCTTCGAAATATTGCACCGTCTTCCCTTTCCTCCAATCCGTGAACTATAATCGCGTAACATAGAAAACTGGCCACAAGCAAATATCATGATGCCAATAGCTGTCAAATCAAATGCAATGTGGATCCAGACACAATAAACAGCAGATACAAATTCGCATACAATTATCACAATGTAACCGAAAATGCCGAAGGCATCGAGAGTAGCCCAGACGGGCAAGATGTGGGGATACCCCAGACATTCCATTCCACGCATCTTGCACAGAAAATGTTCCACAAACGGGGACACTATAAAGATAACAGCCGTAAAGCTATAGATTCTGGTCAGAATGGTTGCTGTATTCCTAAACTTATTTGTGTAAACGTTAATGGGGTCAGCGAAGTTGTCACACTCCTCGTTATCCGACTGGTATTCAGCGTGTGACACGGGATCTTTGCTCAACTGTGTGCTTTCCAGCAATGAGATTTGAGTGAGCAGTTTACGCCAGCTCAGATGGCTTCTCCGCAGTGAAAGTAGTTTGAGGACCCCCATGCCACAAAACGCGAGAACACTGAAGCATTCGAAGAGCCTTTCAGGATCGTCTTTAGCCATGAATAGTGCTATAACTTGAAAGACGAATGTTATCAAGAAACAGAATGTAGAAAAGTTGGCCACCCAGTGTACTTTGTGCATCGTGAGGTATGAACAGAGGCCTGTGTTGTGAATCAGATGGGTGATTAGAGAAACCAGGTCATCAGTTCCGCCTTCACTGCCTAACAAAAACCGAAGTGGTTTCGTAACCTGCAATAGATAGAATATTATAATATCTCAGATTTTTTACAATATCGGAGTAAATAAACCATTTTAGGCAGGTACTTTGAACAAACCTTAGGCAACATCATAAATAAACTCAAATCACGTGCCGTCCTCAACAGTCTTGAGCCTTATTATGTTTGATAGGTATGTGATACTTATTGTTCGTGAAAGCTGTGCCTTCAGACGTAAACTACTTATTAAGTGTTTATTTACTTTATGCGACGGTAAAAGTAGAAATTCAGTATCTAGGAATCTCAAATACCTACCAGTGTTAAAAATCCCAAAAACGCATGTTACAAAAATCTGTCTAAGGTAACATTGGTTTCAACTTCTTAATAATAATGCATAATAATATTGTTTTTATGACATTAGGTACTTTAGTCTTAGCGCTCCTATGCACTAGCGGTTAGCCGCGAGGGCGGCTGGCTCCGCGGCTGGTCGCTTTTCCAGTTTAATATGCAACCGCTAGTGATAATAGGTACGCACGTTTTCACTCGCAAAACTGCTGATTCATCGCATTTTGTAGCAATTAGAGAGTTGCAATTACAATTAGTTTTAGGGTTTATTATTAATTTATAAAATGAATATTTATTAAAATTTTATTTCTTATGAACTAGCTAGCTATGGTTTATTTTGGTATAAATTTTACATAATAATATTAATGTATGGAGAAATTTACAGTTCATTTCGAGCTTTTACGTAGTTTTATGTATTTGAATGGGATTTTTTTACGGAATTTCCATTCTTATTTAAAAAGTTCTGAGGCCGTTTTGAACTTATTTACTATATAAGGAATATTATAATATGTTTTTCATTTCATTTGGTTGGTACAATAGTTCAATCCACGACCTCGAAAAAGTGCCGTCGCGCATTTCATGAGAAAACTTCGGAATTTTGGCTTTTAAGAAATATAATGAAAAAAATGCGAAAAGTGACGCCGTTTCTCGGCTACCCAATAAGCCAAAGTTGTCTAACAATACTTTATTACAGGAGCAAGGAACTTTGGACTTCTATCGAGTATGGCGTCCCACAGGGCAGCATCTTGGGCCCATCACTTTTCCTAGTATTTATCAACTATCTCTGCAACCTCGATATTGCGAATTCTAAAATCGTATGTTTTGCAGATAACACTGCGATAACATTCACTGTGGACTCGTGGTCGGACTTGGAAACAGTGACACAACATGGTTTTAATTGTGCCGTAAAATGGCTCGATTCACACTCCTTTACTATCAATACGACAAAAACATGTTTTATTCCCTTCTCTGTGAGCACTGCTTCTCAACCGATCTGTGCCTTCACCATAAAAACGCACTCTTGTTCTACACAAGACCATATAAACTGTACATGTCCTACTCTTTACCACCAAAACACAGGCGTGTCTTTTTACCGCGAAAAGGAGTCGTTTTGACCAAGCTCCTACTTTTCGGGATGCATCTGTTCCTGTGACTGATCGGCTCGAGCTCCTAGGCATGGAGTTGACATCCAGTCTCAACTTCGGCGCCACCATCGAGTACAAAGCCCAAACTATGGCCAAGAAGCTGGGCATCTTAAATAGGGTGAAGCGATACTTTAAGCCTGGACAGCTTTTAACCCTTTACAAAGCACAAGTCCGATCCTGCATGGAGTATTGTAGCCACCTTTGGCATGGCTCAGCTAAGTATCAGCTTGCCGCGCTTGACTCGGTGGAACGCAGAGCTAAGAGGCTCATCGGCGACGTAAAATTGGTGGATGCCAAGCTACATAGCTTGGCTCATCGCCGTAAGGTTGCCTGCTTGTCGGACTTCTACAGATTGTACTTCGGTGAGTGTGCCTAAGAACTCCACGACCTCATCCCACCGGTCCCCTTCTACCATCGGACATCCAGAAGTACTGCATCTTACCATCCCTACCTTATAGCTATTCCACCAATTCGAACTAAGCGTTTTCAAACGTCTTTTATAATGCGCACAGTAAAGGACTGGAACTCTCTGCCTGCGTCTGTGTTTCCAAAAGCTTACAACCCTAATCAATTCAAAGTTAGAGTGAACAGGCTCCTACTGGGTAGGCTCGCTTCATCGTAGACTTTGTCTCTGTCATCTCTGATATAGACTAGAGTCAAGAGCAAACCCATAGTAAATAAATAAATAAATAAGTTGATCAGATAAAATATCTTGCAATTGTGTTAGACAAAAATCTCAACTTCAAATCACACATAAGCGCTCTTTCAGGACGTGTCCGAAAATTGATTTATATTTTTTAAACTGAATACACGTAGCTAACCCTTCAATCATCCGTTATGTATTTCGCACTATGCCAGTCAATCTTCACCTATTGTATCACCTGCTGGGGAGGCACTGCTAAAACTATTTTGAAGCCCCTTGAGAAATACTCCCACTGATGCACACACACGTATGACCATACTCACACAACACAAACACACCATCACGCACACACACGGACACGAAACACACCCACAGTCCCACACCCACATATAATTGCATGTCACAGTTGTTTTTATTTATTTTTTTATTATTTACTCAATGTAGATTTTCTTTGCATAGCCATCTGTTAATTATTATTTTTGCCAATCTGCACATGTAACACGTACTAAACCCAATATGTACCGAGGGAACGAAACTTTTTCTCCTAAACACAGGATATTTTGTAGCCTAGCTAGGAGGACAGTGCTTCATCCACCTTATTGTAAACTACAATTCTGTGATACCTACCTGTTATTATTTAAGTAAAATAAGTTGTAAATCTACAATCTGTTTATTTAAATAAATATTATGAGTTATGAGTTATTTTAGGTTCTAAGAATAAGAAAGCCGAAATTGACCATTTTACTCAAAAAACACGGTCAAATTCTAATAGGCCTCTTATGCGCCAATTAATGACAAGCCGCTGTTGGCAGCCCTTGCGGCTGACCGTGCGGCTGGCCGCTTTTCCTGCTTAATATGCAACCGCTTGTGATTACGCACTTAACCGCCATTAAATGACAAGCGGTTGCATATCGCGGCGGGTCCATTTATTAGGTTTTTATATTTGGAAGAGATGCTCACCCTCTTATTTTCTTTGGGTACATACTTACATAATTATTATAATTACTTATTTACTATTTTTGATGTAAGAACTTAATCATTGTTTTTATTAATTTATTTTTTCATTATTTGGTCTTTGACAACTATAGTTTTGTGTAAAGTAGAAGCATATTTTTCAAATTTTGTAAACGTGAGTACCTAAATGAAGCCATTTACATTTTATGTGATTAGTTATAGTTTTACTTGTTGGACATGAAAGAGCATGGTGGTTGAGAGCATGTCATGCTCACTCAAATGTCTCGCTGATGGCGGCGCGTGGGTTGGATCATTCGGTTCCCTTCGAAATGGTTGAGCTGAAAGGTGCCGATACACGCGTCATGTTCTTGAACGGGAGCCGTCTGTTGAGACTGGTCATCTCTTAACTGCCATTGGCTTATTCTAATCTTTATATTTTAAATTCTTATAAAAACTTATTTTTTCCTTTGCATTGCCCTCACATGCAGAAGCAACAAGTATAATTTAAACAACTTAGAATTTAGTAAAACAGAACATGATTTAAAAGAGTGTCCGTGGAGTTTCTTGCACGTTCTTCTCTATAGAGATCTACGCTTTGGAACGTGCAAATAGCTTTTATGTTTTTGACTGACCGACCTTGACGTTTCAAAAGTGCCTGTGAATGGTTTATTTGAAGTAAAATGCTTAGAATCTTGAATCTATTAAACTGGAGGGGTGGATGGCCGCGCGATCGCCCGCCCCCCGCGGCTAACCGCTAGTGTATAGGAGCGCTTACTGCAGTTATTTTGCCGCTAAATAACGGCTACATTATTACAGTCAAATTAATAGGTAGGTACCTACTTATTATTTGTCTCCAGGTAATTAAATTGTATAACGATATCGCAATTATTATCATTACAAACTTTTTTAATAACATGCTTGTTATAGAGATACTTATAAAGAACTAAGTATTTGTATAGGTAGGTCGACAGTCAATTATTTTAATAAATGCAGGTCTTTAGAGTTAATTAAGTTACCTAGGTACTAGAGGCATTAGCACTTTTCATTTCATAAATCTAGGTAGGTACTGGAAGTTCTTTCTAGGTTTGTACAGCCCACTTTTGAGTGCCGTAGCATTTCTAATTGCGTCATTTTCTATTGCAATAGAGATCAATTTGGTTGAGTAGATACTCCGCCCTTTCCATGTAGTTATCAATGGAAAACAAACACTTGGTAAAACACCTGCATTTTCCCTGGATCACAATATTTACTTATTATGCAATCGACCGCGACATTTGTGTTTTATTAAATAGAATGCGTTATTCATCATTTATTTATTAGAAAATAATAATAATCAACACAGAAAAGCTCGAGCTATTATTTGTAAAATATAATTCCATTTTCACTTTATCGGATCAAGTTTACCATGCCGAAGACTGCCAGCCATTGTTAGAGCGAAAGTCTAAGCCTGGTTCGTCCCAGCCGTTGGAAGAATCAAGACTCTCGACCACGGTGGAGTCTGCAAATCTGTCGTTCCATCCGAGAGACGATCTGATGGAATTTCCTTCATAGCCACCGTTGGAGCTGTATCCACTTTGTGACCAACCACTGCTTGTAGGGCTCCAGTTGCCGATTCCACTTCGGCTGCGGGCACTTGATCCAAAGGAAGAGGTCCTGCCCCATCCAGCACTGGCTGATCGGCCCAGACCACTTCCAGAGCCAGACCAGCCGCCACTAGAAGAGCGCGCGAAACCATAGGAAGGTCCTCCGCCGAAACTGCTTCCTTGCCAGCCCCTGCCACCTGGGAAGTCATAATAGTGGTTATTTTTAATGGGGCAATAAGTATATACTACTAGGTACCTACAGCAGTGCTATTCTGTAAACATTTGACTGTGACAACTTAGGTGAAGTGAGCTTGAGAGCTGACATACAATAGGGTATTTTAATAAAAAAATCTAATTAGTCCATCTGTAGTTAAAGACACGCGTGACGTTATCTGGCTTAGTAAATTTGGTACAATTTTACCAATCCACATGACGTCACGCGTGTCTTCAACTCGCTGTATCCTATTCATTTTTTGTTTACGTGAAAAAGGAAAAAAAATACTGAATTGAGAGGTTGACAGCTCATTTGAACCTCACTCCACCTAAGATATCACGGTAAGATTGTTACAGAATAACACTACTGCACTCAATACCCATAGGTGCGCTTCTCTGGAGTGTAACATATTGCAGTTAGAGTTACTAAGTAACAACTAATGTTTAAGCTTTAAATGAGCTATTAGAAACTCTCACAGCCCAAGCCTATGGCCTTCTGAAAACGTTTGAAATCTTAGAACCATTTTAACTTCAAGAAATTCACAAATTTAAATTGGTTTGGGTAATATGCTGTGTGGGCTGTGAAGAAATAGCATAATATCTTTAACACATTCACTGCCGCGTCAGTCACCGGTGACCGACAAACAAAACATTTTCTATTGTGTAAATTTGTCTGGCAGACAATGCTTTAAATTATTTTAAATGTTAGGTAGGTAGAAGTCACCTTAGTGATCAGTGAATATAACACTGTCTCTACACTGATGTGGTCGTAATATCACAAACGAGTTTGGTATAGTAATAAAACAAGTTAATATGCCAGCAAAGATCCCAACACTATTCTGCCCAACCCAGCCATTTTGGTGAGTTTGCGTTGGAGTTCCCTCAGTTTCTCAGCTTCTTCCTTTATTTATTTATTTATTCGTGCACACAAATGTACATAGACGAACTTATTACCTTATGAATTTTCTACCAGTCAACCTTAATTACAAATAATGAAAAACTGAACGAAAAGCCATCAAATAATGTGGACCTATTTACCTGGAGAACGGACATCCCGTCTAGCGATGACTGCTGCAGCTGTAGCAATTAGCACAAGCACGAGAATCTTCCCCTGGAATAAGAGAAATAGTGTTAAATAAATCAGTGTTTATTTCTTAAATAAACAACGGACAGACCGTGAAAAAGATGTGACTAGACTTGGATGACTAACTACTGCGGGTCTAAAAAGGCCACTTTAGCAGAATCATATTAGAATCACAATATTAACCACATAATAATCTGTCAATTATCATTTTCAGCTTTATAGCTAACGCATTAGTTAGCTATAAAGATCCCAATCAACCTGAACCTAATGAGGTTCAAGGTTGATTGGGATAATTTGACAGTGACGGGTAGCGTGATGTGCTTTCTGATTCTACTAAACCTGCAACTGTGGCCTTTTTAGACCCCCTGAGCTACTATTAGAAAAGTACCTGTAGAAGAAGAAAACGGGTCTTCTTTTGCATCGAGCCCAATAAATTAAGAAACGATTATTGGTGAGCTTTTTGATTTCTATCAAGGTTCTAACCAGAGATCAGAAAAAAAAAAATGATACACACTCACCATCTCTAATGGTACTCGGTTCTTTGGCAACCATTCATGAATCCCGTCTCATTTATACTGTCTGCATCCCAAATCCATATAGTTTTTATACCCATGTAATATTAGAGACACGACCACATCATAAGATCAACAATAGGGATATTTTTAACTGACACGATTTTAGTATTAGTTTGATGATTAAATATTTTTAATGAAATAAAGCTGACTGTGTCATCAGCCATTAATTAAGTACCTATTATGTAGATGCCTATTTGAATAATGTCCATTCGCCAAGGTCGGGTTTGGGATATTCCAGTTTATTTCTTTGCCACCGTGGGCAAATTAGTTGACCAGGCGTAAAGAAACTGTTGGGTTTAGAAACATCTCATTTCGCATTCCTTAATTAAGGCGGTAGGAACGATTTTTGAATTCATTTTTTTATTCAGTTCAATTTTGTGAATTAAATTGTGAAAAATTTGGTGTATTATACTTACTCGTAAGTGATCGTGATTTTCCTCTAGTACTTAGTGATTGATATTATCGTTAGCTAGATTTTTGTAAACAAAACCCAAAAGAATCATTTGACTTTTTGTTTTCGATTGTCTAACCTGGGGCACTGTGTTACATTGTAAAAATCTGATCAATAGCGAATTGGACTCGCTCACCGAGGGTTCCGTACAAAGAACAATGCCCAAAAATGTATGGACACCGTCCCCACCCTTGTAGCACTTTAAAACCTATGTTAACCGAAGGGCCATGGTCATTTTATCATTTTATTGTATGACAGCGAAACAGAAATGTGCATCCGAAAAAAGTTATATCGACATGAAGAAACCGGAATCAGTCACAATAATAATTATGTTTCCGATCACGATGCTTTTCTTGTTACTGTGGGATGGTTTCGTTCGGAGTTTTCAAACAACTCTTTAGAATTAAATGCTGACTCCCGCTCGGGAACAACTCACGGAGCAGAAAAAAGTTCATAAATAATTCTGCTGAATATTGGTTTTGTGAGGTTACCATTGACGTTTTTTTTAGGAGTTTTCAAATAAAATACCTTATTAATTACAAATAAAACCTTTATTCGGTGTTTTCAGTATCTATTACAATATTGTCCCAGGCACTGGCTGGCCCAACAAAATTCTCTAAACGCCTTCCAGTAATATGCCTGAATAGCGTTTATTCCCTGTGCGTTATTCAGTATTAAATACGTATAATAGGTCGCATTAGACCTATGTCTTGATAAAATTCGACCCCTTAGAAGAGTGCAATCTTCCGTGTCTATACCGTATTGATTCATAATTGGGCTTGGAGTTGCACAAACCTCTATGTTATAGACGCCGCCACGTAAATGTTCGCTAAACAAGCCAAGCTAAACAAAATAATATCTTCGTTTGACAATTCAGGGAACGGCATATTTATGGACTCAGTCAATGTCCTGAACGCAACCCGCTGCCTGTTAACATTTTCTGCAACAACGTAGTTGCCCAAGTCATTGTTGATATGAATTCTGTGACTGATTCGTTCTACGAACTCTGTGGCGTAGACACTATCATGAAAAGGCTCCCTGAAGGTGTTGAGAAGCGCTCCAGCAATCCGGAAGTCAGTGAAGAAGTGAGGAAGTGATTTATTGAATACCACGTTCCTGAACATTTTAAAGTCGCGTTTAAATCTCCCGTTTATCGCCTCAATGACCCAGCGGACAATTGTTATTAGACGCGATTTATTCGCTTGTTCATTCGTGAGCTGCGTTGCGTTTCTGTCTTTTGTAGGTGGCATGTGAGGCTCATAGCCACATTCTTCGATTGCAGGAATTGAGTCTCTGAAGCCTCTGTCTAATATAAACGTATCATTCTCGTGGAGCAAGTAATGAATCGGAGAATAAATGTTATTCATTATATCCTTCATAATCTGAGCGTCTGATGTCCTAGCAGAGTAGGGTCCTAGAATATCTATTATATACCCGTCTGGGCACACTAAAAGGAATGGCTTCGATAAGTTTTTGAATTTGTGCAGGCTGTATGTTATTTTCTGGAACAGGAAATTCTTACTTTTCTGTATATAAATGTATGTTCCGTCGAATAATATGATGGCTTTTGAATCTCCATAATTAAAATGCTCTCGATACGTTTATATTAGACAGAGGCTTCAGAGACTCAATTCCTGCAATCGAAGAATGTGGCTATGAGCCTCACATGCCACCTACAAAAGACAGAAACGCAACGCAGCTCACGAATGAACAAGCGAATAAATCGCGTCTAATAACAATTGTCCGCTGGGTCATTGAGGCGATAAACGGGAGATTTAAACGCGACTTTAAAAAGTTCAGTAGCAGACCAAACATTCGCCAAAATTTGCGTAGCCATTACGCATACATAGGGAATGTTGTCATTACAGGACCGAATTAGGACCGGTTGCCGGTATGTTCTAACGATAATGAAACAATCCATATACTTTCTGAAAATCAGGGAATATTTTAAGAAGACGATGGGCAGCAGTCCACTCTTCACCTTATGTTTGTGTATACAAACCGTTGACGGGCGTCAGTTTCAGATAAAAGAACTGGCACTGCAGTCATTAACCCGCATGCCCAGTTTTGTAGAACCGAGAGTCAAGATATTGGTATGCCTGAAAGCTAGTTAAGGAATAAATCAGGATTTTTGAAATAAAAGTAATGAATTTTATATATTAATTGTTTACTTGTTTTTGGAACAACACAATTTTTTTGAGATGATTTCTTTGTGACCAATTTGTCTCTTTGCATACGTGTTTACATCTTAAATCAATGTAAAATTTCACAATCATTTTAATTAACAGATGAACATGGTTTTTATCATGCTCTGGGTCGTTTGACTCAAAAATTGAGTAATCGATATGATCAGCGACAAATTTCATCAAACTATTAAATTCGTTACTGTTGTTAATTTTAAAACACTTTTCACAGATTTGGATAACTTTAATGAGCGCTTGTGAGGGGTATGTGAGTCCACCTCGGTCTTTAAGTTTTATTAAAGAGAACAAAAAGTTTTCTTTTTCACCTATTGTTAACAATTGACATAACAAACAGTTAATTTTTTTATGTATCTTTCTTGCCATAAAGCCCGCTATATATATGGTGATTTCCCCTGTATATTCATCAAAAGGTGTGTTTATTACATCATCAAGAAAAAAATCTATTAGATCTTCGTCAATATCATGAACATTCTGAATATTTTTTTCAAATGTGGGAGTACTATTATTCACAATTTGTATTGGTTCTGTGGTTGAGGATACGGTAAGGATAGGCAAATCAATAAGCTTCCCTTCGGTATGTAGTTTCAATTGGGAACGGGTGATATTTTTTTTTATACGCCGTACGAAATTGAGTAGCATGTGGATTGTCATTGAAACCGCCTTTTGCTCTCATCAGACCAAAAAACATCTCCAAATGATCTTGGCTAACTTTATATAGCGGCAAAAATCTTAATTTTTCCTTAATAATCAAATCATTAAACGTATTAATGGCACTATGAAGACAAATAATAAATCCAATAAAACCAGTTTTGCGATCTGACTGTACGATTAAATTACATTCAACATTTTTAAACTTGATAAATATTCTTCACATTCTTTAGCAAATGTCATACACTTTTGTATATTAGCAGCACATAGAGCTTTTTTATATCCTGGCACATACATACATCGGCTATTTAAAATATCAAAAGCGTCATTCATGATTATAAAGTTTACTGTAGCAGAGCAATCACAAAAATCATCTAATTTTAGAATATCTTTGCAAAACAGAAGTGCATCTGCTACCGATCTACTTAGCAATTGTGTAGCAAGCCGAACTTTCAGTTTTTGTTTGCTGTAACAAACATGTGCTTGTCTGATTTTGTTACCAAGATATGAACCCTTTTGCTGCTGTATTTCATGCAGTTTTAATAGATAATCAATTTTACTGCCATCCTTATCAACTAAAATTTTATAATCACCTAGAGTATTTCTTATGAGTTTTATCATGTGACACGGATCATAAAAAACATTAATTCTTGTATTTTTAATGGCTTAAATGATTCTAAATCAAAAATACACACTAAACTAGTCGCCATGCTAATGTTGCTAGCGGCTCCATCAAAAGTTAAACATCAAAAGTTATATATTGATGTTGTAGAGCATTTCTATTGCTGTTTTTACAAAAGTAGCTCGTTGTTCACTTGTCGTGGAAATAATAAAAAAAATGCTATGGGTAACTTTCATGAAGCATTTATTGCAGTTACTAACATTACCAAGGCCTGTGTTGCAAGAGGGAGACTATCGTCCGATATCTCAGTGCCTGTATCTACATACCCTTTGTATTTATTTAAAGAACTATCCCATACTAATCCTTTCCTTATAGCCATTTCATCAATACACAGATTTACATAAATAGGATGTTCACTACTTTTAGACAGTTTTTCTAAAGTGTCAAATGATTTAGAGGTAAATCCAGGTTCTGCATTAATTTTTTTATACCAGCGTGTAATGGTGCCTGGATGAGGCAAAATTGTGTTAAATGTCTCCCTCACAAAATTATATGCCCTAGGTGAATAAAAATGCAGTTGTATGGCGAATGCTCTTAATTGAGGTGAATATGATTTTTCGAAAGCGGAACTGTTTCCTTTTTTTATGTATCGACCAAGAAAGTCTTTGTTATTGCCTGGAATGTTATTTAAAATGTGAATATCATCTTGACACAATTTATTTTTTAAATCTGTAATTATTTCTGAGAATTGAGAAACCTTCTTTCCTAACCGTCTACGTTGTTGCAGTAATGTCTTAATTTTTTTATTTTTCAAGTTCATTTTTCTTTTTAATCTTTGCACTTCTTCACATCTGGTTGAAACCGGAACTGGAGGTTTTGAAGTTGTAACACTACTGTAATTTGAAGGACCCGGTACATTTTCTTCATCCTGAATAGATATACAAAGCAATGATTAATAACAGTAACTTTTAGGGTAGCAAGAAATGAAAGAATTTATTGATTAAGTACAGATTGATTGTTGTTCGATTTCAAAGTTTAAAGTGAAAAGTTATTAACCATCATAAGTTGAGCTTGTGCTTTCCAGCTTTTTAACTATACAATTTTATCTACACTGAATATGCGATATTAGGGAAAACCATTTTAATTTAAGGCACATAAAAACATATGAGTTGAACTTCAATGGGCAAATCTGACTTGCTCATGGATACTTAACACAATAATTTACTATTGAACTACCTAAATCATAGCTTGAGTTTTTGAGCACTACAAATCCAGCCCAAAGCAATAAAAAATAGAAGTCTCCATATTTGCCTAATGGTCATACCTACATGAATAAATATCATTTAAATTATGATTCAAAACATTACTGTCCTTTCCAAGTTATATGTTTGTATTAAGTAGTTAAAATACTTTTTCGCATTGAGCACTGAATTAAACACATAAACAATCTTAGTGAGAGTTTTTTTTATTGTTAATCGATGTGGCCGGCTAGAGTAAAACATAGATTTAGATACTAGAACTCGAATCACAATCAGAAAGGTTTTAACACAGTTACGGAACTTCTCCCACACATCAAGAAGTCGAAAGCGCGCGTGAATCCGTAACGTCAAGCATAAAAAACGTCCAGTCGGGCGGCGAACCGCGGGGACCAATCAGAGCGTCGCGTGAGCCGAGTGTATTTCGTTATACGCATCCCGATCCCAAATCATAGTCGCGTAAGCGTTGAGGTATATTAATGACGCGGCGATTAGGACGGTTTGCTACATACTCCCCCTCTAGTTGAGGAGAACGCCCCCGTTCCTCAACTAGCTGTTTCGGCCGTCCGCGGCGTCGTTTGGGAATCACCGGTCTGGGAGTCGTTTCATCCTCCACAACTCTTGGGACAAATGGGGTGAGATCCTGGGAATGATATTTGCCTAGGATTTCAGTAGGTTGATCTATTGGCGCAATCATAAATGTGGTGGGACTCACCACTCGCGAGATTACGTAGGGTCCATCACGTTTTGGGACAAACTTGGAAGTCAGGTTCTTGCTTCCTTGGCTCAGAACGTGCGACCTGACGAGTACTTTATCGCCTTCCTTATATGTAGGACTAGGGCGTCTCGATTGATCAGCTACCTCTTTACTTTGGTCCTGTTGAGCTTCAACGCGCTCTCGAATCGAGGACAGGTTACCGATGAAAGATCGTAGATATGGGGTGATCTGGGGAAGAAAGTTTTCTTTATTGAGCACTGCTCTCAAATCGCGACCTGCTTCGGCGGGCGTTCGAAGTTCCCTCGCGAACGTAAGATAAGCCGGAGTTACGCCAGTGGTACGACAAAAAGCACTGTTCATAGCGAAGCGGATAACAGCAAGCTTCTTCGGCCATGAGGTGTGATCATTTTCCACCAGAAGAGCGAGCTGGGCTTTTAAATCGCGATTCTTTCGCTCGGCTGGATTTGCTTCCGGATGGTAAAGTGGCACGAAGCTCTGTTTGATTCCCAAGATGAACATACATTGTTGCATGACAGCCCCGACAAATTGAACGCCATTGTCGGACGTTACTCTACGCGGAAAACCGTACCTGAGAAAGAATTCCTCGATAAGAGTACGTGCGCAGGCTTCAGCAGTAGCTTCTTGAAGGGCGTAGAGCTCTACCCATCTCGTAGCGGTATCTTCTACGAGTAGTACCCATCGTTCACCATTCTCCCCCTCGGGAAGAGGACCAAATAGGTCTATGGCGAGAACCTCGTTTCGCTGATTCAAAACAGGTGTTTGCAGCAGCCCTGGCGGTTTAGCATTACTCGCCTTGTAGCGTTGGCAGTGTACACAGGCTTTTACATAATCCGTGATTATGCGTCGCATACCTGCAAAGTAGTACAGCTGCGAGACCTTCAGGTAAGTACGGTCTATTCCAGGATGTCCTGCGAGCGGCGAGTCGTGACACTCCTTCAGGATTTCAGCGCGCATGCTGGTAGGTATCACCAGCTGCGGGGATTCACTCTCCGAATCAGGATTCAGACGGTACAGTATCCCTTTCTCCATTAGGTAACCGCGCTCCGTCCATCTGCGTGCAGCGACATCGTCTGGACCTTCTACTTGCTTCATAATCTTCTCAACCTCTGGATCGGCAATCTGTGCCTGTCTCAAGGTCTCAGGACTCTTAGTAGGTAAGTCTATGATCACGGAGCATATACCACAGGAGTCACGAGTTTCCTCCGAGCAACTGGGCCTGCTCAACGTATCCGCTACTACATTCGCCTTTCCAGGTGTATATTCAAATTAGTTGTCGAATGACTGGAGCTTGAGAGCCCATCTCACCAGGCGTCCGGTAGGAGACTTCAAGGTCAGCAACCAACGGAGTGGTTGGTGATCACTTCCTACGATCACAGGATGTCCGTCCAGGTAAGATCTAAATCGCTCGACAGCCCACACGACAGCGAGGGCCTCTCGCTCCGTCGTGGAATAGTTTCGCTCGGCGGCGCTCAGGAGACGGCTGGCGTACTCTATGGGTCGTTCCTCTTTAGCCTCCCCCTGCAGTAGAACCGCTCCAAGTGCGTAATTGCTTGCATCCGTGCGCAGAATAAACGGACGTTTGAAGTCAGCCTGGATAAGAATCGGCGCTGAGGTAAGTAGATGTTTTAGTTCAACAAAAGCGGTCTTCTGTTCGTTACCCCAGGTCCAGGTCTGGCTCTTTTTGGTCAATCTCGTCAGTGGTTCAGCAACCGATGAGAAGTTGGGTATAAATTTGCGAAACCACGAGCAGGTTTGCAAGAATGTGCGTAAGTGTTTCAGATTTCCGGGCTCCTTCATATCCAGTACCGCTTGGACCTTGGCAGGATCAGGAGAGACACCCTGCTGAGTGATAATGTGTCCGAGATACTTGACGTTTTCTCGGGCAAAGACACACTTCTCCCTATTAATCCGCAGGTTGAATTCTCGCAGTCGGTCAAAAACTGCTTGGAGATCTTGGAGATGGCGCTGGAAACCCTCGCTGATGATGAGCAGATCGTCAAGATAGGCTAGGACGGTGACATCTGCCAGCGACGGACAGGAACGCAAGCGATCGATGAGGCGCATGAACGTGGCAGGCGCATTCTTCAGTCCGAAGGGCATCCGCTTAAAACGGTAAGTTCCCAACGGGCTAATGAACGCAGTTTTGTCCCTGTCAAGCTGATTGACAGACACCTGCCAGTATCCTGACCGAAGATCCAACGTGCTCATGTAACAGTTGCGCTTAGTTGACTGCAACAGCTCGTCGATGAGAGGCATGGGGTAGTGGTCTGTCTTAGTGATAGAGTTCAAGCGTCGGTAATCCACGCAGAACCGGACGCTGCCATTCGACTTGGGTACCAAGAGAGCTGGTGAGCACCAAGCAGACTCACATTCCTCTATGATGTCATCCTTCAGCATCTTGTCTATTTCTTTTTGCATAATTTCTCTCTTTGCGGGTGTAAGGCGGTATGGAGGTACTGCAATGGGCGGATGCTCCCCGGTGTCGATACGGTGCTCGGCGAAGGGAGTTGGGTCTCCCCCTGGCCGGAAGAGGTCCTCATTAACCATCAGGACCTGCGCCAATTGGCTGCGGTCCGTCACTGACAGCACGGCGCCTTCGTCGTCCCTGAGTTGCACATGTGCTGATGAGATGGAGATTTTAGGTAGATAAGATGACTCGTAACGGAGAGGGTAGTGATCGTGTCGATTGTCAGCAAAAAACCAACATCCGTCACTAAAGTCGACAACTACCTTTGCTTTACGTAAAAAGTCAATTCCCAGAAGGGTTTCATTGTTAGTTGCGTCTGGCAAAATGATGAAGGGCGTCTCAATCACCCTGTCCGCCAGACAAACATCGAGCGTGGTGAGTAGTACCGCGATTTCCCGTACTTGCCCGTCCGCCAATTTGATATGTCTGCGGGATGGTAGCATCGGATATCCCTTTCGACGCAGGAGTGCGTGGAGGGTATGGCCAGCGATACACTGCTTGGCCCCCGTGTCAACTAACGCCGTACCAGGCGAACTTAATACATTAATGTCAAAAATCGGACGCAAAATGTTTTTAGATGTATCAACGGAGGATTCACGCGCTTCACATGTTTCATCATTCATAGAAAAAAAATTATTTTCGCGACTGTACAAACAATCATTAGAAAATATATTATGACAATTTTCGTCATCAATAGAAAAAATATTATGGTCGCGACTGTACGAGTTATCATTCGACAGAATATTATTGTCGCGACTGTACGAGTTATCATTCGACAGAATATTATTGTCGCGACTGTACGAGTTATCATTCGACAAAATATTATTGTCGCGACCGTACGAGTTATCATTCGACGAGTGACAAGACGAAAACCTATTGTTTTCGGAAATTAAAATGTCATCACTTGTACTGCACTCATGGGTACTTGTCGATTGATCACTCGTCGCCCAATCATAACAGTTATCATCACAAACATTAGAAAATGAAATGTCAAAGTTATAATCTTCATTTGTAAAATAATCATAACAAGATGACACGTCTTGGCGTGTATACGTTTGATCGTCAGTAATGTTTACACTATAGAATTGAGTACCTACACTACACTGTTTACAAGTGTCTCGCGTTACCCCTTTCGACCCGCACTTATAACACGATACGACTGGATTAGGCACTGATCGCGAATTATTAAAGTCAGGTGTGGACTCACCTCGTTCTGCTAACTTACGGCACTGTTCACGCTGGTGTCCGTAGTATTTGCAGTACACGCAAAATGGTCGCTGTTTTGGTGTCGTGCGGTCATCACGCTCGCGCGGAGGCGGCGGCGCGGTGGCGCCAGCGGCCTGCACGGCTGCGGGCGGGCGCGCCTCGCGGGCCGCAGGCGCCGCCGCGATCCCGGGCAGGGACGCGCGGGGCGCGGCGTGAGTGCGCGGTGCGTGAGGTACTGCGGAAACCGGGGCTGCTCGTGGGGCGGCGGACGTGGTCGCGCGCGGATCACGTGTAGCCGGCGTAGACTTAGACACGTCGGGCTCCCCCTGGCTATCTTCTATGTTACGCGCATGTCGCAATAGGTCACGGAACGAGTCAAATTCCTACCGGCGCAATCTTTTTCTTATTTTCGTGTGTAAAAGGCCGTATATCATATCGAGCCTTGCCTTTTCTGATATATCTCTTTCTGGGATTTTTGATAGAAGGGCGCGGCTGCGCGCGACGAACATATCTGTATTTTCATACAGTGTTTGTGGACTACCGAATAATTCGATGTAAATACGGTGGGGCGGGCGGCGGTCACCGTAGGCGCTTATAAGGTTTTCTTTCGCTTGCGTCCAGGATGTAATTGTAGATTTCACGCCCAGCCACCACGTTGCTGCTTCATCGGTGAGTAAGTAGGCGAGACCGCGGAGAATGTTAGCGCTGGTGACTTGCGCACACTCACTATACGCTTCTATGGCGTCAATAAACGCGTCTACGGACTCGTGCGGCTTGCCGGCGAATGATGCTCTACAGCGCGTCAGAGTGCCTTCTCCCGGAATTTGCACAGGAGTGGATGAATTTGCGTGACTTACTGTCAATAAGAGGTCTCGAAACGCTTCTGTTTGTGATTTTTGTAGTGACGCAATTATGGATGCGACATTCTCATTTGAAAATGTGAGGTCGGCACTCGGAAAAGAGGCGGAGGTTCCGGCGTCGGGCGGGATTGATGGACTTGTTTCATCTTCGGCGCGGCCCCGCGGCGGAGTCCGTATGGTTGGCAGAGGAGTAGGGAATGCGGGAATTTGCGCCGCATCATCTCTGTCAACCGGGCTTCCTGCTCGTCCTCTTGTGGTCCTCGGCATTGTAAATTATAGGTACACCCACAATAGTCACTAAAACAAGGTATTTGATGTGCACTGAACTGTTTTAAATGATTTCACTGAGTTTGTAAGTAGGTACGGCCACGAGTTGGGACGCCATGTTTCGCATTGAGCACTGAATTAAACACATAAACAATCTTAGTGAGAGTTTTTTTTATTGTTAATCGATGTGGCCGGCTAGAGTAAAACATAGATTTAGATACTAGAACTCGAATCACAATCAGAAAGGTTTTAACACAGTTACGGAACTTCTCCCACACATCAAGAAGTCGAAAGCGCGCGTGAATCCGTAACGTCAAGCATAAAAAACGTCCAGTCGGGCGGCGAACCGCGGGGACCAATCAGAGCGTCGCGTGAGCCGAGTGTATTTCGTTATACGCATCCCGATCCCAAATCATAGTCGCGTAAGCGTTGAGGTATATTAATGACGCGGCGATTAGGACGGTTTGCTACAACTTACTATTAAAGCAGTCTCAGTCATATTGGATGTAGAAACAGCTGGTTTTATTTTATTATGTATCTCTGTAAGTACAGAAATATTTGCCATGTCTGCAGTTCGTTTTCTGGGCAAGGTTTTTTGTGGTGGATTAATTACATTTTCCTTTTCCTGCAAATAATACAATAACAATTAATAATTATGTAGACGGCTATTTAACATAAGTTGTGATTGTTATAACATATATTCTAATATCTATAATGCTTACTTACATAAGGAGCCACAGGCAATTCGTTAAACAGTGTAGGAATTGCTCCGGGACTGTTGTTCGAAAAGCATTGGGATCGATCAAGTGATTCTCAAAATGCTTTGAACAAAGTACACTCGAAGGTCTTGGTTGCCAATTCTGGAGTTTCATGTTTTTAATCCATGCATTCCGTAAATTTTCATCCTTTGGAAACCTGGAAAAATATTAGTATGCTAAATTATTGCCTGCTGAATGAAAATTCATACAAAATTCAAATTCAAATTCAAATTCAAATTCAATTTATTCATAAAAACTTTTACAATAAAATGTGTATAAATAGCCACAAAAAGATAATAAAGTAAAAATCTTATATAAAGGTAAATTAGTGCCTAACTTAAAACTAGTGTATGGCTAACAATAATTTGACGTATAAGATATTTAACTTGGAACTTATAATGTATATAGCGACCTGCCCGATCTAGGTTTATTTAAACCTGTGTTTCAGGCCCTCACTTCATCGCAATTTAAATTGGTCAGTTATAATATGTAAACTAGATCAATACAATAAAAAATCTTAATCGACTATTAAAAATAAGCAAACTTTACAATTATGAATAAATACTATTCTAAACAATGAACAAAAATAAATAATACAAAGAAATATGAAACAATAAACATCATACTAAAATTTCTAGCAGTTTTTCTGTGTCAACGTAATTGAGTTTTGCTAAATATTCCGCAAGCGTTGTATTGCATTTCTTATAATTTAAACTATATATGTCAAGTGGCTTGTTGAGCTTGTTATATAGATAAGGTCCCAAAAACACAAAAAATCTATTTGCGAAAGCATGTTTGGTTTGAGGTTTAATACAAACCAAATCTTTCCTTCTCTTGCCTGAAGGTACTCGGTCATAAGGAAGTTCAGTGTGCTGATGCAGTACGATGTTTAGAATAGCTAGTTGACGCACTGTTAGTACCTTACATGCCATGAAAAGCTGGTGAGTGGGAAATTTAAAAGGGCGAAAGGTTGCAACCTTTAGAATTGCTCTTTGAGCACGTTCTAGAGGAAGTAAAATGGACTTTGCGACACCACCCCAGGAAGTTATGCAATACGTTAGTATGGACTGACACAAAGCCAAATAAACTTGTTTAATTAAATCATAGTCGGCTACGTTACGTAAGTATTTAAAAATGTATATTAATTTCCGCACTCTGCTGCATAGTACATCAATATGTTTACGAAAATTTAGATTTGTGTCAATCGTAACACCTAGATATTTCACATAGTCAGCTTTAGCTAAGGTGGAACAAGTGCATGCGTTGTCAGCGTTAGTTCTACAATTATGTGCAAAAATGTTTAAGTTAGTAAGCGAAATGTTATTTTTCCTAATCGTAAATAAAATGTATTTTGTTTTATCTAAATTTAATGTTAAGAGACTGTTAAGAAGCCAATTAGATACAGTATTGAAACCAATCTGCGCGTGTTCATAAACCTCGATTCTTGATTTAGCTGAGAACACTAGAGCCGTGTCATCAGCGTATGACAGTATGATACCATTTTTGAGTGGCAAGCTGCACAGATCATTTATATATATTAGGAACAACGTAGGACCCAAAATGCTACCTTGTGGAAATCCGTAACCGCTATTTTTAAGCTCAGAACTTATAAATTGACCAATTTTCACACATTGATAACGATCACTAAGATAATCAGAAAAAAGTTGAAGTTGTGTTCCTCTTATCCCAATCGTTTCAAGCTTATGTAATAATATAGAACAAGAAATAGTATCGAACGCCTTGGCAAGGTCCAAAAAGATACCAATGGTGTGCATGCCATTGTCCATACTTGTACTTATATAATTTGTCAATCGGTGGACTGCTTGGCTTGTTGATCTTTTGGGCCTAAAACCAAATTGACTGTCTGAAAGCAATTTGTTGTCTTCTAGATATTTTATTAAACGAGTGTTTATGATTTTTTCTAAAATTTTGGAGAGGCCCGTTAAGACTGAAATAGGTCTATAATTATTAACACAGTTCTTGTCTCCAGATTTAAAAACAGGGGTGACTACAGCTTTTTTAAGTAATTGGGGGAAAACTCCTTGTGATAAACATAACTGAAAAATGTGAGTTAACGGAGGTGCAATTAGATATTTAAATCTTTTAAGTATATGATTCGGTATGTTATCGCAGCCAATAGCACAAACATCCTTAAGCTCGGTTATGATTCTTAATACCTCATTTGCGTCGGTCTCAAATAAAACAAAAGAATGTAGTGTAGAAGTTGTTACAGGTGAACTTTGAGGAGGCAACGATCTAGAATTTAATGTTTTTTCTGCCAAGTTTTTACCAACGTTAGCAAAAAAATCATTGACTTTATTCGTTGCTTCGGACGGATTTATTTCTGTTGATAATAAATCAAGGGGAGGTTCGGAATTTTTAGATCTAAAAGTATTATTTTTTATAAATTTCCAAACAAGCTTGCTGTTTTTTCCTGCCTTTTGTAGTTCATTTTTATCATAGTGATTTTTTATTTTTTTCAAAAGATTGTTACAGAAATTTCTATACCTCTTGTATGTGACGGAAAGTGATTCATCACCAGGTGCCAGTTTCGATTTCAGGTGAAGTTTGTCCCTATGTCTCATACATCGAACGAGACCGGGTGTGATCCACGGTTTAATGTTATAATATATTTCCTAGGCATTATTTTAACAAATGAGTTTTTCTTAATTGCATATTGTAGCGAATGTATGAAATACTCTAAAGAAATATTTGCATCGTTTGAATTAAAAACTGGGTCAAAATTAATAGCGCTTATGTCATTTTCAAGGTTTTTCATATTTACTTTAGTATCGCTACGCAAGCAGTTTTTTCTAGGTAAAGAAATTTGCAATGTTAGTAAAACAGCTTGATGATCGGTAAGCGATGAGTTAGTTACAAATGTTTGGGTTGGTTTCTTTGATTTTATAAAGAAATGATCTAAACATGAGCCGGACTGGTGCGTGGGATGGTAATGAGTGGGTAATAGTCCATGAAACGCGCAAATATTCAGGTAGTTGTTAGCATGGCCATTGGTTTTCCCGGAAGCAATGTTAATGTTTATGTCACCTACAAGAATTATATTTTGAAAAGATGATACTTTTGTTAAATTCATGTTGAGTGAGTCCAAAAAACAGTCAATGTTTTGAGAAGGAGGCCTGTAGATGGCCATTACTACTGTATCAGGAAAAATTTTAATTAATAAGCAATTACTGTCCTGGAATAACGGTTCTTCTACCTCTGTTTTTAAATTATTTTTTACATATACTACCAAACCATCATTTTGGTTGATGGTTCTATCAGTTCTTTGTGAGTAATATCCGTCAAGAGATGGTAAAACTGTTTGTTTCGACAGCCAACATTCTGTTAGGACGATAATATCACAGCTAACCTCAAGGTTCTGTAGCAACACTTCAAAACCGTTGATGTTCCGGTTTAGACTGCGGATATTTTGTGTTAGTAGGGTTAACGTTTTACCTCCAACAGGTATCAGATTCCTACAGTCCGCAACATTACAGATTTTAGCTTCAGACACAGAAAAACTATCCAGATCACAAATTAGATGATCTGTCATTCTAATTATAAACTAACAAATAAAATATGAGGTAAACTACTGACTAAGTGCTTACTTAGTAATTTGATCGGCGGCGCTCTTAGGCGCCTTCATAATCGATTGAATTGATGTAGTTGTCTTCTGCAAATTTGCGTGCCGGGCAATTTACATCACCAGTTGGATGGTCACATTTTCTTTTGAAGCGTTTACAAGTCGCGCATTGGGAGGGAGCAGCTTTATTGTTACACTCCTTGAAGGAATGACCAGTTACTCCGCAGTGGTTGCATGTCGGACTAGATTCTCTGCAAAACTTGGCTGCGTGTCCAAACTGCTGGCAATTGAAGCATCTGGTGACAATCGTGAAATCTTTCACGGGGCACGATGTCCAGTTTATGAAAATTCGGCCTTGGTTTATTAAAATTTTCCTGGTACTAGCAGGCACTTCCAATATATAGTTACAGGTAGGAAGGTTTTTCTTACCCGATTTATGGCTCAATTTGATGGTTTCTTGAAAGGACTCACGAGTAGTATTCGGCAGCTTATCAGAAATGTTTTGCTCGTAAATGCAATCAAAAACTTCTTTCTCAGTGAGGGCTATGGGGACACCAATGACAGCGATCCTAGGGCGGCGTTTTGATGGTTCTTCTACTTTGAGGCCCGATGAAACTAGTTTTTCAGATTTTTTCAGTTTATCGATGTCGCCTTTGCTATCGGTGCAAATGATGACACCGCCGTTTCTGACTTTTCTCAGGCCACGGACATGTAGTTTTAGTTCTTCTGGCGAGATGATTTTCTGTACTAGGGACTTCGTGTCGTCACTGGTCTTCGTCTTATCAGAGGGATAAATTGCAACAGTACTCAGGTTTGCAGGGCGAATAAAGCTGTCGGAACCTTTTTTTACCATATTGGCATATGAGCCATTTTCAGGTTTGAGTTTAGTTTCGACAACCTCTTTGAACTGTTGAAGTGAGTTCGAAACGTTCTGGTGTACCTGTAAGTGCTGGATGGTGCTGTGCACCTGGATGGTTTTCTGCTTTAAGGCTTGGTACAAGATTGCCATTTGAGATGTCCCATTTAAGACCTTCCGGCAAAGAGTATTGACACGGAGCTTCTGATCCGAGTTCATTTTTCCTTCCGCGACAATAGTGCATACTTCGTTCAGAATGGTATCTATAGATACCATCCATTTCTGGATCTCTGGCGTAGAAATAACTTCACTCGGCAATTCATTCTTCTCCGAGGATGCTGGTGGACTTGGCTCTCTATGATGGAAGTCTTCGATTGGCGTCGGTGGAGGACTTCGCCGTATTAATTGGCTCCGACCAAAAGGGCTAGATCCTGGGTTAGACATTACTAACACAAACACTATTTATCTATAAATTTAGTTCATCTTTCACAATGACTCAGATGGTAGTTACCTACTAATCACACGCGACACACTTTACTTAAATAACTGACGCCGCAGATAACTAGGTATCAAAACATTAGTCACAATAATTATTTAATGATATTTCATATTATCCGATTTTAAACGACACGTCTGCTTAGTCTCGCATCTAATTGTCAATCTTCATTGTCATAGTTATGTGAGTAGCCTATATTACTGTATTTATACATATGCCTATGTTCATGTTCTCCATAACACAGACACTAGGTAACATACTATTGATTTTAAAATTTATTATTAATAATAGCATGACAAGTGTACATACATTGAAACTACTACAGGTATTTTGGATTTATATCACCAAAAAAGAATTAAAAATCATACATTAAACTGAGGCTTTATTTGATAATTCAATGGAAATTAATATTTTACCTACATACAACAAATGCAATTAACTAAAAATTTCGACTTTGTTGCCTAATTCGTCCCTGAATAATTGAACAGGTACTTGAGCTGTCACTTGATGCCACTTTCTGACTATTTTGTCCTTGTAATGGTTTATTTCTTTAGTTTTAGATTAACGGTCGCATCTTTGTTAAAAACTTTATGTAAAATACGAATAAACAGTATCGAAACATTTGAATTCAGTAAAGAAAGCACTTAGATTTCCCAAAACTTACCGATGAAAGGGCAATCCAGGTGTTTTGTGGTAGCTAGCACTGTCACAGCGATACGCACAGCACTTCACCATTGTACTTTATTGTCCTCGTGTGTATTATTATTATTTTTTTTTACTAATGATAGGCTCACTTATTCGTATCTCTAAATACAAAAAGAAAGCTTGGTCTAAATGGAAGAGGTACAAAAACATAAGCGATTATGAGGTATTCTCTTTGTATAGAGCGCGCTTTAAAGAAGAATGTGGTAAATGTTTTAAGAAATATATGAATAGTGTCGAAGATGCCATTCCTAAGGCTGTTAAACACTTCTGTGTTTACTTGGCAAATCGACAAGGGAGATCGGGTATGCCGTCTTGTATGTTTTATAGAAATGAAACTTCTAGTGACCCACTTACAATATGTAATAATTTTTCCAAATTTTTCCAATCTGTTTATGAACCATCTTCTGTCAAACCTGACTGGTGTCCGGCTCCATATTAGGCAAACACTAATAATAATTCACTTTGTAGCTTGTATTTCGATAAGGATTCTGTTTGTAGTCAACTCAGGTTTTTGGATGCAGATAAGGGGTCTGGACCTGATGGTTTGCCACCACTGTTTCTGAAACGGACAGCTGAAACCATCTCCAAGCCTTTGTTTATGATATTCAACAGATGTGTACAAAAAGGTATATTTCCGGCCGTCTGGAAAAAAGCTACCAATACCAGTTAATACCAGTTTACAAAAGTGGTTCAAGGCAAGATATTGAAAATTATCGACCTATTTCAATACTTTGTACTCTGGCAAAAGTATTTGAAAAGCTTGTCCACCAGGCCATTTATCCTTTTTTACGACATAATTTAATACCAGAGCAGCATGGATTTGTTGGGCAGAGGTCTACAAATACTAACTTGATGATCTTTGTTGACTTTCTGTTTAATGTCATGGATAAGGGACTTCAAACAGACACAATTTATACGGATTTCATGAAAGCTTTTGATAGGGTGGACCATGAAATTCTGTTAAACAAAATTGCGTTCAACGGCATCAGAGGAAACTTGCTGCGCTGGTTCTGTTCATATATATGTAATAGGAATCAGATTGTAGTGAGCAACGGGTATCATTCAGAAGCATTTTTGGCTACATCTGGTGTTCCCCAAGGATCCATCCTTGGTCCTCTTCTTTTTATTATTTATGTGAATGATATTGGCAACTGTTTCCATCATAGTAATTTTCTGTTGTATGCTGACGACCTTAAAGTTTACCGAGAAATAAATACTATAAATGATTGTTACCTTCTTCAAGAGGACCTAAATAGGTTAACTGAATATTGTCACAGAAATAAACTTGAATTAAGTATTCCTAAATGTAAGTATATTACTTTTACAAAAAAGCAAAAAATTACATCTTACAATTATTCGCTGTGCAACGAAATATTAACCAGAGAAACAAGTATTTGTGACTTGGGCATCATTCTTGATAGTAAACTGCATTTACATCTGCATATTGACAAGATCGTCACTAAAGCTTTCCAAATGCATAACTTTGTGATGAGAGCTGCTTCAGATTTTAAAAGGCCATTAACTTATATGTATCTGTATAACACCTTGGTACGCCCACAGCTCGAATATGCCTGCATGATCTGGGACCCATACTACGCCAAATATGATAATGCATTAGAACGAGTGCAGCGTAAATTTCTCAAAAATACGCAATATAAATGTCGTCTGATGCACGTCTCTTACGAAGATGCACTAGCTAAATTTAAATTACTATCTCTGCGTTCAAGACGCCAGTTGCTCCAATCCATGATGCTTCATGGACTAGTGCATAGTAGATTCGATTGTTCAGAACTAATAAACAAAATATGTTACTTTGTGCCTAGAGCGGTTTTGCGACGAGGGGTTCGCTCTTACCCGTTGTTTGCCACGACCCCCTGTCGTACAAATGCGGGCCGGAGGGCTCCTCTGCAGAGATTAGTCACTATATACAATGATCATTTTAATCATATAGACATATTTAACCTAACAAAGAATTTATTTAAGAAAGAAATATTTAAATGCCTTCTGGTTTATGAATCAGAGTAAGTAGTTTAAGTAATAAATATAAATCAGTTTATTAGTATTTAATTATTTTTTAGTTAAGTATACATACATTTATTAATTGCATGTATCTGCATTGTATCCTACAATAGTAAGATGTGGAAACGTCATGGATTGTACATTAATCTATAGTTTAAACCATCTCGATGTATTAATACAATGTACGATTGTTTGTTTTCCCAAATGAAATAAAATAAAATAAAATAAAAATAAAATAGGCACGCGTTTGACCGCTATCTCACCTAATGGTAAGCGAGGATGTGGTCGAAGATGGAGCACGCTTGCCTAGAAATAACCTATTCACTCTTGATTTAAAGACTCCCAGTTGTACGGTTGTATTCCAGTTCAAACATATCAACCCTGTGACAGTCATAAAAGCTTTCCGGCAAATCAAAATCAAATTGACCGAAGACATATGGGGAATGTCTATTAAAGTGTGCACGTCCATAATTGAAACTACAGCACCATACTTGGCTTTAATATTTAATTTATGTGTGGACCAAGGAGTCTTTCCGGATATAATGAAATATAGTAAGGTTATACCACTATTTAAGTCGGGCGACAGCAAAGACACCAATAATTATAGACCTGTATCTGTTTTGCCGGTTTTTAGCAAAGTGTTTGAAAAAGTAATGCTCAATCAGATGCTCAATCATTTTAACATCAATAAAATTTTACACGATCAACAGTATGGTTTTACCAGGGGTCGTTGTACGACTGACGCTGGTGCCACGTTGTTAAAACACATATACTCAGCGTGGGAAGAGGCACAAGATGCCATAGGAATCTTTTGTGACCTCTCCAAGGCATTTGATTGTGTAAATCACGAAACCTTGCTCCTAAAGCTAGGACATTACGGACTAAGTAAACTTGCACTCAGTCTAATAAAATCTTACTTAATACTCATTTATTTGAACTTGCTGCTGTCTAGCAGCAAGTTCAAATAAATGGTGTCAATTCACGGGGTTTAAAAGTCAAAATGGGGGTACCTCAAGGCTCTATTTTGGGTCCTTTCCTCTTTCTAGTATATATTAATGATCTACCCCATCTTTTAAAAAATCACCCTCATATGGTATTATTTGCTGACGATACGTCCTTAATTTTTAAGATAGATAGACGTTCCATAAATCTTGACGACGTAAATAACGCCCTACAGCAGGTCCAAAATTGGTTTACTGCTAATAATTTAGTATTAAATGGGAAAAAAACTAAATGCATCAGATTTGCCTTACCGAACGTTAAAAGAAATGATTGCGACATAGTATTGAACAAGGAGAAACTTGAATTCGTCGAAAACACGGTTTTCCTGGGGATTACGCTTGACTCAAGGCTACAATGGGGTCCTCATTTAACATCTCTTGCGGGACGGCTAAGTTCAGCAGCATACGCTGTCAGAAAAATCCGTCAATTTACCGATATAGATACCGCGAGGCTGGTCTATTTTAGTTACATTCATTGTATCATGTCTTACGGTATCTTATTATGGGGACGTGCTGCAGACATCGAGTCTATATTTATCCTGCAGAAAAGAGCCATCAGAGCCATTTACAATCTCCGTCGGCGTGATTCCCTAAGAGAACTGTTTAAGGATATCAACATCATGACGGTACCTTGTCAATACATTTACGAAAATATTATGTATGTTCGGAAAACATCTCTTTAGCAAGATTAGTGACAGGCATAATTTTAATACTAGAAATAGGAATAAATTAGATCAACCCCGATTCAGATTGGCCAAAGTACACACTTCTTTTATGGGGTACTGTATTAAATTTTATAATAAAATACCAGTTGATATTCTCGAACTGAATGAGAGAAAATTTAAAGCATGCATAAAACGCACACTATGTAGGCAAGCGTATTATAAACTGGAAGATTATATCCTCGATAAAAACGCTTGGCTAAATGCTGGTCCTGCTCCACAGTCACAGCTGCTTAGGTCCACTTTTTAGGTTTTTATGTTTTCATATTTGGAAGAGATGCTCGCTCCTTTTAGAGGTTCTTACATTATTTCGTTTATTTATTCTTATATACATACAAATTATATTATTATATTAATTACTTATTTATTCTTTTTGATGTAAGAACTTAATCGTTCTCTTTATTAATTTATTTTTCATTATTTGGTCATTGACAACCATAGTTTTGTGTAAAGTAGAAGCATATTTTTCAAATTTTGTAAATGTGAGTACCATGAAACCATTTACATTTTATGTGAGTAGTTATAGTTTTACTTGTTGGACTTGAACGAGCATGGTGGTTGAGAGCATGTCATGCTCACTCAAATGTCTCGCTGATGGCGGCGCGTGGGTTTGATCATTCGGTTCCCTTCGAAATTGTTGAGCTGAAGGGTGCCGATACACGCGTCATGTTCGTGAACAGGCGCCGTCGGTTGAGACTGGTCATCTCTTAACTGCCATTGGCTTATTTTAATCTTTATATTTAAAATTCTTATAATAAGCCCTTTTTTTTTTCTTTGCATTGTCCTCACATGCAGAAGCAACAAGTATATGTAACTTGGAATTTTGTAAAACAGAACATGATTTAAAAGAGTGTCCGTGGAGTTTCTTGCACGTTCTTCTCCATAGAGATCTACGCTTTGGAACGTGCAAATAGCTTCCATGCTTTTGACTGACCGACCGTTTCAAAAGTGCCTGTGAATGGTTTATTTGAAATAAAATGCTTTGAATTTGAATTTGAATTTGAATTAGCTATCAGGAATCACAGACTCCGGCAGGGAATTCCACTCCTTAGCTGTACGCACTATGAATGTGTTCCCAAAACGTTTTGTGCGTATGGGTGGGATGTCCACCATGTACCGGTGGCGCATCGCCGTTCGTCTTGTGGTCCGATGATGGAACGGGCTTGGCGGAATTAGATTATGCAATTCCGTCGCACATTCCCCAAAATGCAACCGGTAAAAAACCGACAGGCTAGCAACTCGTCGTCGATGTTCAAGACTTTGGAGCTTCGACGCGACGAGCCTCTCATTGCCGATGATCCTCTTGGCTCGTTTCTCAATTGACTCAAGGGCATCAAGCTGGTATCTGGCAGATCCATCCCAAAGAAGTAATATTTTTTTGATTTTAACACTATTAAAACAACGTTTGTCGCTTATCAATATGGCGGCGCGGGTTAGACAAGCTAAGCGTCAAATTTTGTCTATGTATGAGTCAGTGTGACAACACGTGACAGAACGAGACACGCTTATGTCTTGTCACTTAGAAAAAAAAGGATAAAGAATCATACCATATAAATAAATATACCTACGTATTAATGTTTGGTCTGCTACTATTTATATGTCTGTGGATTAGACATAGAATAAAGTAAAATATTAAAGGCAGACAAATAATCATTTATTTTAAGACTTTTTTTTTTCAGTCGTTAGTAAATTATATCATGTTTTGTATGTCCCCAAATTATTTAGAAAACTACTTATTCAGTAGATTTTTTAAACACATGGCTACAATTTTATTGTGCGATAGAGATAGCACTAGAGAATTTTCAGTACTCGGAAGCTATGAAGTAGATCAGTTGTAAAAAAAAATTGACTTTGTCAAAAAACTCGACCGCAAAAAATTACTAAAAAGTTCAAAACATGTCGCTTTTCAAGCAATCTGGTGCAGTTGATGGCATTGGATCAGTGATTGAACTACATCAGACTGCTTGAAAAGCAATTTTTTTGTGTCACTCTCTCAATAAATACGAATCTAACATTACCTCTCAAACTGAAATCCATCGAGCCGTTTAGGCTCTAGGCTGTGCCAAAGAAATATACATACATACACTCGAAAAACATAACCCTTCTTCTTTTTAGTGGTACCTGCGTAGGTACCCATTCACAGTGTACCGGCATGATGTTATGTTACAAACTGGTGTAAACAATAAAAAGACATGCGATTTCAGGAATCTCGATCCATTTGCTATCATTTTTTGAAGAGTTCCGTTGCCTACCTCCGAAGATCTTCTCAAAATTGAAATGAGACCGTTCGTTTGGATATGAACGATTTTGATAATGATGTTGTTCGAAGAATGATGTATGATTTTCAGTTACGATTTCATGAATTGCTGATCTCTTGAATTTTACAATCTCTGAGTTTCTTAAACTTCCCTGTATGAGGCAGAAAAATACTTCTATTTGAATATTCATGGCACTAAGTTAAACCTATCCGATAAAGGGCACAAAAAAATTTCGAGCTCGCTTCGCTCGCTCTGCATTCTACACTGTCTGATTTCTTGAGGTTTGCTGCATCAGTCAACTAAGTTGCTTATATTGTCTCGGGGCCCAGGACAATATGAACATCTCTTAAAATCTATACTTTTCTTTTTTTTACAATTGATAGCCAGGCGTTTGACCACTATCTCACCTGATGGTAACCGATGATGTAGTCGAAGATGGAGCACGCTTGCCTAGAAGTAACCTATTCCATCTTGACTTAAAGACTGCCAGGTTGTAGTTATCAGGAAACACAGACTCCGGCAGGAAATTCCACTCCTTAGCTGTACGCATTATGGATATGTTCCCAAAACGTTTTGTGGGTATGGGTGGGATCTCCACCATGTACCGGTGGCGCATCGCCGTTCGTCTTGCGGTTCGATGATGGAACGGGCTTGGCGGAATTAAATTACGCAATTCCGTCGTACATTCCCCAAAATGCAACCGGTAGAAAACGGACAGGCTAGCAACTCGTCGTCGATGTTTAAGACTTAAGAGCTTCGTCGCGACGAGCCTCTCATTGCCGATAAACCTCTTGGCTCGTTTCTCAATTGACTCAAGGGCATCAAGCTGGTATCTGGCAGATCCAGCCCAAAGATGAGAGCAGTAATCCATACACGATCGAACTTCCGCTTGATAGAGTTTGAGCAGCTGTTCCGGCGTGAAGTACCGTCTCACCTTTGCTAGAATCCCCAACTTCTTTGCAGCCACTTGAGCTTTTGCCTCTATGAAAGGGCTAAAATTGAGAGTAGATGTTAATGTAACCCCAAGAAGCTCAAGTTGGTCGGTTATCGGCACGGTTTCACCTCGGAAGATGGAGCTGGGCGGAATTGGCTCCTTTTGGCGGAAAAAAGACACGCTTGGGTCTTAGCAGCATTGAACTTGACCAGATTGGCATCGCTCCATTCAGAGACAGCCTGTAAGGACACGATCAAGCGCTCAACCATAGCGTTCCGGAGAGACCGGACCTGCGACCCACCAGCTCGTGCGTCAGACACGTATCTCTCAGCAACAGTGCTGTCGTCTGCATACCCAAAAGTACCGGGTTTAAGCAGATCATTAATATGCAGCAAGAACAGTGTTGCCAAAAGCACCGATCCCTGAGGAATCCCGGCATTAATATCCAGCAGTCCAGACGAGCAGCCATCTATGACCATTCGGATAGACCGATCACTCAGGAAATCTGCGATTCAATCACACAGACCGGCGGGCAGACCGAAGGAAGGAAGCTCACTAATAAGACCATCGTGCCAGATCATGTCAAAGGTCTTCGAGATGTCAAGGGAGACCGCTAGTGCCTCCCCGTGCTTCTCTATGACCTCACTCCAGATGTGAATGGCATAACGCTATAAGATCCCCAATTGACCGATTTCGGCGGAACCCGTATTGTCGGTCACTAGGGATATCATTCGCTTCTAGGTACGTCAGAAGCTTATGATTCAGCACGCGTTCCATAGTCTTACAGAGTATGGACGTTACCGAGATGGGTCTATAATTCGACGGGTCAGCTCGACTACCCCTTTGGGCACGGGCTGCACGTTAGCTTGCTTCCAAGCCTTCGGCACTTTTCCAGTCTCAAACGAAATAGGCGTGTCAAGATCGGAGACAACTCAGGCGCACAATTCTTCAGGACAATTGCTGATTGCAAAGTCGGGACCACTACTCTTGTTCAGGTCTAGGTTACGCAGTACCCTACGGACGTCCTTCTGGTAAATGCGAATGTTCGACATACTCGAATTGCATCCACCAGGAGAAGCAGGGGGCGTCGCGCCACCCGGATCCAGACGTGAAGATTCCGCAAACAAAGAGGCAAACAAGATCGCTTTCTCCTCAGCAGAGTGGGACAGCGTCCCATCGGGTCTGAGCAGTGATGGTAGTGAGGGGTAGCAGAAGTTCGATTCGACCGACTTAACCAGGGACCAAAATGCCTTACCCTTACTTACTTAAGCCTACCTGCTGGGTATGAAGCAAGTTTGTTCCCTATTCGGCTAATGTGATCTAACCGAGTCCTCCGCAACACCTTCTTGCAGGATTTGGCAGCCCTGTTGAAGGCTCTCTTCTTCTGACTCACGTCATTAGCTTTGCGCGTACGAGCGTCGACCCATGCTAGGTACGCCGCGTGTTTAAGCGCATCAGCGCGGTTCCACTCGGCACCAAACCATGGACGAGCTTTGCCATACATTGTTATGTCAGAAAACGGAATGTAGTACTTCATTCCCCTCCGCAACATATCCGTCACGGCGTCCGCGCATGACGAAGCGTTAATCGAAGAAAAGCAAGTAGGCTGCCAAGGGTAACATGCAAAGAAAGATCGCATGCCATCCCAATCTGCTGACCTGTATCGCCATACCAGCCGTGTGCCACTTGGGCCAGGATCGGGCGGAAAGTAGACTGACACAGACTTCACCAGACAGTGGCCGGAACTACCTAGTGGTGAAGAAATCGACACCGAATAGCGGTCTGGATCTGCTGTCAGCAAAAGGTCCAAGCAACTGGCAGTGTCCGAATTAAAATCCGGCACCCTCGTTGCCCCCTGCCCAGCTGGATAAGATTTAACGCAAGCGCTAGCTTGCGTCTCTCGTCCAGCATGATCTTGCACTGGTATGGGAAGAGCCACTCCTGATGGTGGGCATTGAAGTCCCCCAGTAACACCAATTGGGCAGAAGGGCTGCTGAGTCGCATCCGCCGCCTCACTCAGGTGCTGTGTGAGCCCAGTGGCCTCCAAATCGCCGCTGTGCGAACGGTAGACGCAGGCGTAGATAATTTTGTCCAGGTCTGTGTCCACTATAGCCCACAGCGTTGAGAACCTGGAGTCTTTAAGGTTACGAAGACGCCGATAACATATGTCGTCCCTCGGGCCCTTTCATCTGGTCACCAACCAGCACGATGGTGCATTCCGGGATATTTCGATAGTTGGCGGGGCAGCCTTTCATGTGTGGCTAGCACACTACTTGGGCCCCGAACTACCTGCGGTCGGCCAGCGGCGCACTGTGCCTCGGATCCCGCTACTCTCCGCAAGTAGTCTCCCAATACGTCCTTATCAGGGCAAGCCCGGCTGATCTGCCTGCATTAGAACAACTTACGTTCTTGCTGCGACAGTCGTTTTCTCACTATCACCATAAGATCCTTCTGGAGCTCCGAACGCGGCGCTGCGATTTGCCGTGGCAGCAAAGTTTCGTCCCGGCGCCGCATAGCGCCTCCACGTGCCACGCGTAAACGCTCGCGATGGATCTTGTCTCGAAATCTCACTAGCACTTCGCCCGCGACTTCGTCCGCGCTGCAATTTTCTTGAGGATCAATATTTTTTTCTACACAAATCAGTGCAGAGTATTTTGAGTTTATCGCGAACAGACATACAGACAGACAGACAAGGTGGAGGACTTTGTTTTATAATATGTAGTGGTTGGGCTTGCCGCTTCGCCGGAAACCGTGTGGTATGCCCGGGCCAGCCGGTTGGTCATTACAAGCCGCGCTGTTTAGAGCTCTGTCCTGTCTATAGTCAATGCGACTAGATTCGTATCCTCGAACTAGCATATCCCGCCAGAACGCCACGATCGAGAATATTTAGCTACAGTAGTGCTCTCGATCTAACTCGTAATACATATTAATTTGTTTTTCTCTATCATATTTATTTTACTTCATCAGGTTCGGAACCTGATGAAGAAAAATAAATAGCTGTTCACAATTATCACAAATATTACTTTATTCACTCTTTATCTACGAGTATGTAGTTTATAATGCCAATGATGTTGTTACAGCATATTTCTTGTACGTTGCTTTAGCAACTAGCGTCACCGTTGGAGCCCACAGACGATGGTCACATAAAGCGTACAAAGCCAAGGTGCCCCTTTTTTTTCAGGACGGGAAATCATCCAAAGACTCCTCCCGCTTTGGGTGAAGCAGAAGGGAGTGTCAGACTCTTACTGACTAAAACCCATCCGCGTTCCTCCTAGTGCCCTTTGCGGGTTAGGTGCCTCTTATGAACGAAGCCCGCAGCCCCAGCAGGCACTAGCCCTAGCGGGCCCCGTCTTTTACGCTGACAGCTCTTTGAGGCGGGCCTGGACCTGATCAGACGGCGAGCCACCCAATGCTCGCCGTCCGCAGGCTCGCGCCTACGGTGGCCGAGAATCGCCCTGCGACTCCCGACGCCCGGGGCGTCTTCTTCTGTTGCGGCGGCTGGGGCGTGAGGTTTCCTTCTCTCTCACATGTTCGGCTTCGTCCTTTGCTTGTATTACTGCTTTGCACCGACCGCTTCCCATGTCTCCTCGCTCCAGACCATACCTTGAACCAGGGCCGGACGCGAGAGATCGCCGCCGCCGATCGCCTCAACGAGGACATGGCGGTGCTCCGCCTGAGCAGGGCAGACCTCAACCGTATACTCCACCGTGTCCTCCGGGCGATCCTCGCAGTGTTGACACCCGGGCGTATCCTCCCGCCGTATTTAAAACAGGTACCTCCCGAAACGACCGTGTTCGGTGAGTACCTGCGCCAAGCGGAAGGTAAGGACGCCGTGGCGCCGCTCTAGCCACTCCTCAAAGAGGGGACTTATCGCCGCAATTGTGGCGTGCCCAGCGCTGGGTTGCGACAGTCTCCAGTCTCTCTTTGTCTCCATACTGCCATGAGATCCTGCCGGAGCTCCGTTCACCGTGCTGCAATTTGCCGCGGCAGAGGAGTCTCGCCTCGGCGTAGCACCTCCAGGCGCCATTCGTAAATGAGCGCGAGGGCTCTCGTCTCTAGATCCCATGGTGGCAGTCCGGCAAGGAGGCTCGCCGCCTCGCCAGAGACCGTGCGGTATCCCCGGGCCAGCCGGATGGTCATGACCCTCTGGGACGAGTTGAGGTAGCGGGCAGGTCGCTTCCTCAAAGTAGGCGCCCACACCGGCGCCCCATAAAGGGCCATGGACCGCACGACCCCAGCGTCGCCGCCGCCTGGTGCGACCCCCTGCGCCAGGATCAGCGTGTCGTCAGCATAGCACACAACGCTGACGCCAAGCTGCCCCTGCGCATCATACTGCTGACGTTCTATGCCACGGCGTTCCAGGTTTGTACTCTTTCTCTGAAATTTTATTTTGTATTATGTCCCATTTCAACTACTGCTGTAAGATTACATTAAACTATCGGACGTCACGCGGTTTCACTCGCGGCGTAGCAATAGCGTTGCGAGGGGGCCGGGGGGAGTGTTCGCGGCACGCACCGGATGACACCCGTTTAGGGGTGACACCCGACCGCTCGTTGACTAGTTTTTGTCACTATCGGGTGGCACCCCTCATCGTTTGACGCAATTAAACCTGTCAGAAGTAGGGTGCTATAATTTTTGACCTCGCTTCGCTAGCTCTTGCATTTTACACTCTCTGTCTTCCTGAGCTTTTCTGTATAGATCAATAAAAAGCTTCCCTCCTGAGATAGGTGAAAAATTTCTTTAGTTCTTCAGGTTTTCGCATTTGGGAGTGACTCGTTAGTTGACTTCTTGTCACGGTCGGGTGTCACCCCTTAACGGGCGACGTAATGAAACCCGTCCGTAGTAGGGTCTAAAAATATCGAGCTCGCTTCGCTTGCTCTTATATTATTGTACAACTCAACGAAATAACTATGTTTATGTATGAAATTATCAAAACAAATAAAACCTTTCTGGTTTGGGGTGCATGAATTTTCGAGCTCTCTTCTTGTGTTCTGCCCTCTCTCAGTTAATGTGCTTTCTTGCGTCAGCCCATTAGGTTTCTTCTATTTAATTACGATATGAATGATTAAAATATACTTTCCGGTGTCCATGAATTTTCGAACTCGCTTCGCTCGTCGTTATGGTCTGCCCTCTCTCAATTAATTAGCTTTCTTGTATCAGTTCATAAAGTAACTTCTTTTTAAGACTGATAAAAAAAAAACAAAACCTATACGAGGTGGGATGTAAACATTTTTGAGCTTGCTTTGCTCGCTCTTGTGTTCTGCTCTCTTTCAATTAATGAGCATCAGTCTATAAAGTTACTATCCGAGGTGGGGTGTAAAAAATTTCGAGCTCGCTTCGCTCGCTCTATTGTTCTGCCCTCTCTCAGTGAATGAGCTTTCTTGCATCACTCCATAAAGTAGTTCTATTTAAGTATGAATGATCAATAAAAAATAAAACATATCCTAGGTGGGATGCAAAATTTTCGAGCTCGCTTTGCTCGCTCTTGTGTTCTATTCTCTTCTGCTTCTTAAGCTTACTTGTGTTACATACTTAACAAAATTGAGTTTAGATAATGATGAAAAGTGTAAGAACACTCCTGAAAATAAAATCCTGAAGCACAAATGACACATCTTCCCCCCTCCCCTTCCCAAAAATAGTTTGCGATTACCGTCACAAGAATAAAAGGCCAAAGGCGCAACTCATAATTATTTGGGAGGGGGGGGGTTATTTGTGGGGTGACACCACATTATCCGCCCCGGGTGTCACCCATGCTAGCTACGCTTCTGCCGCGTAGTTCCCGTTCCCGAGGAAGTTCGGGAATAAAATATCCCTGATAATGTAGCTAGCCATTGCTGAAAGAATTTTTCAAATCGGTCCAGTAGTTTTTGAGTTTGTTCATTACTAACGTATACACAAAAAAAAAACTTTTTACAAAAAATAAAACCGACTTCCAAAAACAGAGATCCAGGATGATAGGAAGATTCCAGGTGAGATAGTGGTCAAAACAAAACACGACAAAGTAAAAAATAACTTTAATTTTGGAAGTCGATATATATATATATATATAGAATATTTTTTTATTCGAAAGCCTATACTCCTGAGGTGGTCCTCAGGATATAGGCTTTCGAATAAAAAATATTTTTTTAAATCGGTCCAGAATTGGCGGATATATCGGTGAACATACATTAAAAAATATACAACGTTGATACGACAGAGGGGCTTTCCTTTAAACTGCCTATACTAGGTACCATTTTCAAGCTTTGTACCAAAAATAAATTAATTAGGAGCAGTAGTTTAGTCGCAAATGATTTTTAAAGTTTTTACACGGTTTGAACACGATGTATCTTTTCTAACAGCTGATTATCGTCTAAGCATAGGTCATGCACCTTACAACGATAAATCTACGATGCGTTGTTGCCGCTCTGACGCATGTCGAAGGACATTCACTAAAAATTGGCAATGCAAACAAGGAAGCAATCAATACACACACACTTGCACTTTCACTACGAAAGCGACTAACATAAAGCGAGCGAAAGAAATAGAGATAGGTCAGTTTGTTGCATCCTTGTTTTTTGCGATCGGTAAGTCCCTCAGTGCGCCGACGCTTGTTTTTCGGAACGTACGGTTTGTGAAATTCGCGTGCAAACAATTGTAATTTTATTTTGTTATTGTGAGAGGACACGTAACTTGGGATTATTATTATTTAGTATTAGTGTTTTTTTTTTTGTGATTGACTGTTTTTTATGGTGATAGGACACGTAACTTGGGATTATTATTATTTAATATTAGTATCTCCGGACCTCACTCCCATGGATTTCTTTTTGTGGGGTTACATTAAGGGTGACGTGTATGCCTCAGAGGTAAATACAATTGATGAGTTAAAAAATAGGATTATTTTAGCATTTCACAAATGAAAGTGCTTAGCGACGGACAGTGATCTAATTATAAAAATAAATAACAATATACTCCGTCGGTATAATTTGTGCATCAATGTGAATGGAGGACACATCAAAAATTTGAAAATTTAGTGTGTTTGTTTTTGTGCGCGTACTTCGAAACGTTACCTTACATAAAAGCCAGTGCGAGCGGAGGCCTAAGTCGCCGGCCGCCACCCGGCCCGGCCCCCGCTGAGCACACGAGATACCGCACACCGGCACACCGCGCTCCAAGGCGCGCGCGACGTTGCCGCTTTGTTACCTAGCGGTATCTAAGGTCAGTGTCATTTTTTTACAAAGGGTGGTTGCGTTTTATTCGGATTTGCAAGCTATTTAGTTTGTTTGAAAAAAATATTTTCTCATTTATGGCGCTTTTTGTTTTTGTACCGTATCGAATTAATACTGAACACGTATAGTATACGTAGTTTAATTTAATGCCCCTCTGTCGTATCAACTCTGTATATACATACAGCCGAACATAGAACCTCCTCCTTTTTGAAGAAGTCGGTTAAAAATATAAATTTTTCCTCTTTTATTAGTGTAGATGTAGGTTCATGAGGAATAGTCGCCCAGGATGCCATGGCTCTACAAAAGTGGCATTCTGTTAGCGCTAGCGAGGCGAAGGCAATTGTTATAAAACGACAAAAGTGTTTGGGATTCACAAACATCGAAATGCCACGGGATCAATCTCTCTTATCTTGACCTGTCGCCAATCACATTTGCTGATAGAATCTCACTTGTCTAGAGCCTCAAGATGAAGATCATCATTCGTCATCACCTTCCTTATCCTGCAAAACCAGGCAACTCGACTCAAATTGTCCAAATACTCAATCTTTCAGAATTTCGTAATAGACTGGGTTCGTGACCACCGCAAGCAACACAAGTACTGCGACCCGGATGCTGACCCTCAGAATGCTGAGAGGGGTCTTCTCTCACATGGGGTGATAAAGCACAGCTCTGATGGTCAGGAAGCACCCTGATGTCAGAACTAAAGGACACAGTGTTGATATGAGCGATTTATGGAATGATCAGTTACTGCAGTTCCAGCATAAGTAAGGTTTTTTGATATAAACATATTCGATCAGTAGAAACGAAGATCGTTTTGTTTTTAACAGTTGAAGAAGGCTTCCACAACTACCATCACACTTTCCCCTGGGACTATAGAACAGCTGAGCTTCGTAGATATTTTCTTAACTTTACGAAGCTATTCATCGACATCATGGCATACTACTCTGTCAAGAAAGTACCGGGAAAAGATCAATAATACACAAAATGTCTGTTATTCATCCAAATTTATTTTATCACCTTCAAAGTATGCTCCTTTAGAAACGATACACTTGCGCCAACGAATAATCCATTCATCAAAACATTTTTTATACGCTGCTTCCGGAATTGAGTTAAGTTCTCGCCGCGACTTCTCCTTTATGTCTTCTATCGATTGAAAACAGATGCCACGAAGTGGTAATTTGAGTTTAGGAAAGTAGAGTAAAATTGGGGGACCTGGATCAAGGAGATCCAGGTCACCCCAATTTTATCATTCATTTCATCAACATTCAAACATTCAACTTTCTATTCTAATTGATTATTTTTATATTCATTAAACTTATTTACACAGTCACACGTGCTTAGTTTCGAGTACCTATACGATTTTATTTTAGTAAGCAAAAATGAGATACTTGATCTGTTCAATGCAACTATGATCTCGCGAATGGACGAGCATTGTTGCTACGTGATATTTATAACACAATGTTTGCTTTATTGACTAACAGATTTTTTTTCAATGAACTTTATTTGCTAAATGACATTAAAATAATGGGAATATACTTAGTTTCTTATGGGTGATTTAATTTTAAAGCTTCTGTAATGAAACTACATTATTGTAATGAATAAGCAAGTATTTATTAGTTCATATAATTACAACTTAAATAAACAAATTAATTGCAATTAATTAGACAAAATGAACTAACAAAAGAACACTGAACCGAAGGACTGAAGGAATTAACAGATGCAGTAGGTGATCCGGGTGCTCGTAGGACCTATCCGTTTTTCTTCTTACAAGGATTGATAAAAAGTATTGTTTAAATATGGTAGCATGTCTTTGACACGTAAGTAGATGTTATCGGTGTAAATGCTCTTTACAATATGCTGAACACATATTTCAGCACTGCACTGGCACATAGAATTACTTTCAACTTGGTTTGCATCGTAAATTTCGATCCGTATAACTTTAGTGCCACCGGTGGAAACCGTTTTGTAAAAACTTATCAACTCCTTATTATTAGTTGTATTTGTATTTTGAACACATGGGGTTCGTTGTCGTTCATCCTCATCCAAATAATTTACGACTTTATCAATCACATCAGGTTCTATCATTAACGGAGGTGAAGTTGGTGAATAAACCCAACTCGGTATCTGAAACAAAATACATTATTATTATTATTATTATTATTATTATTATTATTTATTTTCACAGGTATAATAAATTATATATTATTATTATTATTATTATTTTATAATTAAAAGTAAAATATTTTCTAAAATTAGGTACTTACAGACATTGTAGAGTATCAGTAGCGCACTAAAAGAATGGAAGAACTGAATTGAATTTGTATCTTATTTTATCCTGATTTATATATAAAATATGTGTTGCTGATAGAGTTCAAAATAACGTAATGCTGAGTTGAATATATTTATGACTAGGAATAACCCGCGCCTATGCTCACGTAAATGTTGTTTTTAGCAGTAAAAAGTAATAGTAAACACATAAAAACATCTAATCTGCTGTACTGTGGAAGTAAACCATGGGGGATTTAGTAGTATGTATCACTTAAATTTAGGGTGTATTTACACGGGTCAGCCGTACTTTATACACATATAATGAAATACAGAAAAATAAAATGTAGACAACAATGTGTACCCTTACCCTAATGAATCTATATTTGGATAAAATGCTGACAGAGTTCTACTATTACTTGATGCTAAATGTAAGTCACTATATTGATTATGGTATCGGTTGATTTGTTTGTTTGTTGAAGTTTATATTGTATGAAAAGAAATGCAGGTACGATACGTTATTAGAATGAGAGAAACCAAGGTACTAGCATAGTACAACATAATCAATAACTCATATATATATATTTTTTGGATTGGTTAATATGATATCTTGTTTTGCAATGTAAGCATACATCTTCTCGATGACATATTTGGTAGTACATCGTCATAATTTGGCTGTATATAAAGTGCATCGATGCCAGACAAAATCACAAACTGCTCTCCCGAGGGAAACAATCATCACCTTCAGCCTTATCACATCTGAGCTTCAACCAGAATCAAAAATCTTCAAAATGTAAGTAGATCATAATTAATATTTTATTAGATGTGTTTAAATGTGTCATCACAAGGTCTATTCTATGAATGATCGAATGTACATATGTATGAATGAATGATTGAATGAATGCATATAGGTATAAATGAATGAATGAATACACAAATGATGGAATGATTGAATAAATAATTGAATTAACATGAATGAATTATTGAATGTATGGATGCATAAATGAATAAATGATGCTATTCTTATTCCTATCCGGCTTTTCAGTGGAATCTCGTAATCTATAAATAAGATGCTCCCTATGTTTTTAATGCAAATTTTATATTTTTAATTCCGAGTTTAACGGAGTCCTCCACTCATTTATTTTTTCTATCAGGTTAATATAATATTTCAAATTATATTGTTTCAGGTCCAAGTCATATTCATCTACATTGCCTCAACTGTGTTCATCGGATGAAGAGTCAGAGATCGAGACGCAGTCAGTGCAGCAGAAATCGACTTCTTCTTCTTCTTCTTCGAATCGACTCAAAAAATCGACTACTAACAAGCGGTTCAAAACCGATCGAGTCGATGGGTCTAAGACGCACGGACCCAAGAAACCTAAAATACAACCGGTGCCGTTAACCAGCAACAAGCTGACTGCACGGGATCTATTCGGTAGTGAGAGCGATGAAGAGGATTCGTCTGCGAAGCCGTCCACATCGACTGGTAAAAAACCGACTCCTCTTTATTCTTATTTCACTAAGAGGATTAGCAAAGGCTATGCCAGAAAAATAAGTGAGACAAAGCAGGGGCCTTATTACGTAGAGGTAAAGGTGTATAATTGTGATGAAATCACAGACGTACCACCAGTAAATAGATGGCGCCATTCAATAGTTACTATCAAAACAAAAGTTGATGCGGACACGGAGATGTGGCGCCATCTAAAAGGATTTACGTCTTCAGTTGAACAAGATTTTAGTAATTGTCCAGCTACCCTTATAAATTCTTATTATTAGCACATACTATGTACTTACTCTTACTAGTTTTTACACAACATATGTAAAAACACTTAATAATTACAAAATAATACCTAAGTATACATACATACATATGTACTTTATATTATAAGTAATCTTTATAATATCTAAATACTTGTACCTAAATAATCAATTAATAAATAAATAAAATATTATGTTATTTAAATCCAATGTTTTATTTCACAGTTGTACAGTCCAGAGATGGCAGAACACCTTTAACAAGACCATTTAGTAAAATTGTGAATTGTACCAAATGTGGAACTGAAATACCACGAAACCAGTTTGCATATCATAAGAGAACTAATATACACAAGACAAATAGCTTATTGAGTACTGAATTTAAAAATATTTTTATTGTAGCAACAGCATTTAAAAATAGAATTGTAACTTTTCGTCTGAACTTAGCTCAGGATGGCGAGCACCTCACTCGTGAGGCGATCCCGAGTAATAGTCAGACATGTATACCTCAGGATGACGAGCACCTCACTCGTGAGGCGATCCCGAGTAATAGTCAGACATATATACCTCAGGATGACGAGCACCTCACTCGTGAGGCGATCCCGAGTAATAGTCAGACATATATACCTCAGGATGACGAGCACCTCACTCGTGAGGCGATCCCGAGTAATAGTCAGACATATATACCTCAGGATGACGAGCACCTCACTCGTGAGGCGATCCCGAGTCATACTCAGATATGTACAGGTCAGAATGACGAGCACCTCACTCCTGAGGCGATGCTGAATTCTGTACATCCAGATATTGATAAATTAATAACTATGATATTGAAGAAGTATGATTGCATAAAAGTAAATTTTGAGCTTTTTGCAAAGTTTCTTCTGCTAAAATCTGACGACGAACAGATAGAACTGAAATCTTTTAACACTAAGTATGATATTATCTATAAAAATACTGATATACACGAGTTCTTTTTGAATAAAATACATGTATTTATGCGCAAAATGTCTGAATTTGAACATGTACAGTCAGGTTGGACATATCTTTCGCTAAGTCATATTGAGATTAATATATGTAAATATTGTCCCATGAGAGGCGGCACGTACGTAGAGTTGCCCTCACTAATAAAAAAAACTAAAAGTTGTTTGAATTTACGTAATAATGACGAGTATTGTTTCTTATGGTCTGTCGTAGCTGCATTATTTCCTCGTACAAATAATGTGTGCAGAACGACATCCTATCCTCATTATAGCCAAGTTCTCAATATTCAAGGAATGTCATTTCCTCCTTCACAGAATGACATCCAACTTTTTGAGCGCTTAAATCCTACAATAAGCGTTACCATTTATGGGCTAGATAACAAATACGTTGTTACTGGCCCGTTATACATGACGAATAAGAAAAAAGAAAAACATGTTCATTTATTATACTTTGAACGGAATGGTAAAGGACATTACTGTTTAATAAAAGATCTTATACGATTAGTTCGACGCCAGGTTACTCAGCACCATGGCAAAGTTTTTTTATGCGATTCATGTTTACAATTTTTTACAAATGAAAAGAAATATGTTTCTCATACTTGTTCTAAAATACTAACTATACTACCGGAAAAAGATACCATATTGAAATTCAAACATTATGAAAGAAAACTTAAAATTAATTTTATTATTTATGCTGATTTTGAGAGTTTGCTAATAAATTGCAATGAAAATAGTTCTAAAAATACTAAGACACTAAAAAAGCATCAACCTTCAAGTTTTGCATATTATATATGTTGTTGTCATGACAAAAAACTTAACAAGTTTGTCACGTACAGAGGCATAGATTGCGTCGAAGTCTTTATTAAACGTTTAGTAAAAGATGTAAAGCGGATAAATAAAGTTTTGTTTACTCATTTATCAATGAAACCTTTAACTTATAAACAAGAACGAGAATATCGAAATGCAACTAAGTGTCATATATGTAATCAGTCATTGTCTGGAGATAAAGTTCGAGATCATGATCATATTACTTCCGAGTATAGAGGGGCAGCGCACTCACATTGTAATTTGATGTATAAAGTGTGTCCATTCATACCGGTAGTATTTCATAATCTAAGTGGTTATGACTCGCATATATTTATAAGAGAGTTGGCTAAATATGAGGGCTCAATTAAAATAATCCCAAAAACTAAAGAAAAATATCTTACAATAACTAAGCTAATTAAGACAAAAAAAGGTGCTCGTTCAGTACAGATTAAGTTTATTGATTCATTTCATTTTCTTAGCTCAAGCTTAGATTCTTTAAGTAAAAGCTTGTCAGATAAAGATTTTGTTTATTTGTCAAGAGAATTTAAGGATAAAACCAAACTTAAGTTATTACGTAAGAAAGGTATTTATCCATATGATTATATGGACGACTGGTCAAAATTTGATGAAAATCAACTACCCCCAAAGTCTAGTTTTTATAATAGTTTAACTATGGAATTTCTATCAGATGACGAATATGCTCACGCCCAAGATATTTGGAACAATTTTAACATAACAACGCTTGGTGAATACAGTGATCTGTATTTGAAATGCGATGTTTTGTTGTTATGCGACATATTTGAAAAATTCAGAGATACAAGTTTATTTTTTTACAAACTGGATCCTGCTCATTATGTAACTTCACCTAGTTTGAGCTGGGACGCTATGCTTCTGTACACTAACATTGAATTAGAGCTCATTAGTGACTTAGAAATTTATACATTTATTGAAAAAGGTATACGAGGAGGCTTGGCACAATGTTTCCTCCGTCATGCTAAGGCAAATAATAAGTATTTACCTCATTATAATGATTTAGAACCCTTGAGTTATTTAATATATCTAGATTGCAATAATCTATACGGTTATGCAATGACTAAAAAGTTACCGGTTTCAGAGTTCAGATTTTTAACTCGACATGAAATCGCCAACTTTAATGTATTGTGTGTATCAGATGACAGTTTGTATGGTTTTATTTTAGAAGTAGATTTATATTACCCGGATTGTATTCACGATCAGCATAAAGACTTGCCATTTGCTGCAGAGAAATTTGTACCCCCAGGAGGGAAATCAGCTAAGTTAATTGCTAATCTGTATGATAAAGTAAATTATGTTATTCATTACATACATTTAAAACAATGCATAAAAAATGGTTTGATTTTAAAAAAGATTCATCGCATACTAACTTTTAAACAAGATGATTTCTTAAAGAAATATATAGATCTTAATACCAATCGGCGTATGGCATCAAAAACTTCTTTTGAAAAAGATTTTTTTAAACTTCTAAATAATGCGATATTTGGTAAAACTATAGAAAATAAAAGGAAACAAGTTGACATAAAACTGGTAACCAAATGGGATGATAAGAAAAACTTCACGAATAAGAAACTTTGTGCACAGAAATTGATTTCAAAACCTAATTTTACAAGTGTGTCAATATTTGCAGAGGATTTTGTAGCTATACAATTGAATCGTGATAAAATAATATTAGACCGACCAATTTACATCGGATTTACAGTTCTGGAGTACGCCAAACAACATCTATATCAGTTTCATTATGATTTTATAAAAAAGAAATATGGAGATAATGTTGAATTATGTTATACAGATACCGATAGCTTACTTTACTTAATTTATACAGATGACTTTTATCATGATATGTACGATAATTTAACATATTTTGATACTAGCAATTTTCCAATAGATAATCAATTTAACATACCAAGAATTAACTCAAAAATCCCGGGCCTATTTAAGGACGAAATGGGGGGTGATGTAATTACTGAATTTACAGGTTTACGAGCAAAACTATATTGCATTAGCAGTTTAAACACACAGATAACAAAAGCGAAAGGTATGTCTAAATCTGTTACTAAACATTTAAAACAAAGTAATTACAATGATTCTTTGTTATTAGATAAAAGTCAGTCTTTAAAAATGAATATTATAAGATCTATCAAACATATATTGTACTCACAACAAGTTAGTAAGCAAGTATTAAACAGAAACGATGACAAAGTTCAGATACTTTCAGATCAAATTCACACTTTGCCCTGGGGATTTTATGATGCGATGATCTAAACCAATGTCCTTCAAACTTTTTATTCAATTTATTATCAATTATAATGTAATCCACATCTTGAGAACCACTGTTCTAAATTTTATTCATATGAAATACATAATTTAAAAATAATAAAATAAGAATAAATTAATGTACCTATTGTGTAGAAATGGTGTATGTTAATTATTTTAGAATAAGGTTTGTACTATTAATAAATATATTACGCTACTATTATGATGAACTTATAATAAAGTAATATGTTTCAAACCATGGGCTTTTATTCAAACGTATTCAACTTTCTAAACATCCATCATTAAATTTAAGTTAATGCTTGTTCCATGATAAGGTTCATATAGTAACGAGTATATAAGTGTACGTTAGGCGGTAATTAGATCAATATGCACTATGAAGTTGATCAAACAACCCATATCTCTAAACGTTAATAATATAAGATTAAGTGACTCTGTTCACCACATAAGACATAGTGCTTTATTGCCAAATACCATTCGCTGTATAATATGCGGTCCATCAAGTTGTGGTAAAACGAACGTTATGATTAGTTTACTGCTTCATGAAAATGGGCTCAAATTTAAAAATCTTTATCTTTACTCTAAAACTTCTTTTCAACCAAAATACCGTTTCTTGACCGAAGTATTAAAAAGAGTGCCGCAGATTAACTTTTATGAGTTCAACGATGATAAAGATGTCATTTCTCCGAGTGAAGCTTTAGCAAATTCTGTATTTATTTTTGATGATGTTGCATGTGAAAATCAAGTAAATATCCGCAATTATTTCTGTATGGGTAGGCATAAACAAATAGATTGTTTCTATTTATCTCAAACCTATTCTAAAATCCCGAAGCAATTGTTACGTGATAATGTTAATTTCCTTATTATATTCAAACAAGATGATGTGAATTTAAAACATATTTATGAAGAGCATGTTAGTTCTGATTTAAAATGGAAAGAGTTCAGAAATATTTGCCAAACTGTTTGGAGTAAACCTTATAATTTTCTACTTATTAATAAAGAATCGTCATTAAATAACGGAAGGTACAGACAGAATTTTGATATGTTTTTTAAATTTGACTGACTGTTTACATGCACATATAAGTAATTAACTCGCAAAATCAAACTCAGTATAATTTGTACTTTAGCTGAACGCAGTTGGTGTAATATACCATGGAGAAAAATATTAAAATAGAATTAATGAAGTCTGTAAACTCCATAAAGAATAAAATAAAACAAATGAAGGACCAAGAATACTCAATAAACTTGTCACTCGATCAAATGCTAAAACCTGTCACAGGCCCTCTTAAAACTCTAGTTGATTCGAATATAACTATGGAAAAACTTAAACATTTGGAAAATACAACACTTACTAAATCTGAAGACATCGAATTGGATGAAATAAATACTAGCTCTTCTACAAATTTTTTGGACTGTTACGAACCAAAACCTAATTCTACACAATTGGTTAAAGAGACTTCTGAAATGGTATTACCAGATGATTTAGAAATCTCATTAGAGGATCAGGATATCTGTAATATTTGTGATGGTGTAAATATACCGTTTGGAATAAGAAGTGACAACAAAACTTTATTGATAGGAAATTCAGTAGTATCGTTTTCCAAAATTGACAGTTTGAATAATGAAAATGTAATTTTGATTAAAATCGGTGATAAATCCTACAATTTAACTCCTGGTCTGAAAGAACTTTTACTTCGAAAAAAACCTGATTTAAAATTAATATCCAACAAAGATAAACTTATCTACAAGGATATATTGTATTATACAAATGTTCATAAGAGAGACTTCAATCCAAAAGGTCAAATAAAAGGAGATAAAGGAATAAAATATCGTGAAATAATCAGACCTTTGTTTTCTGAAACGTCTAACGATAATATTCATACTAAACTTGGGGGATACTTGCCAATGTTAAAGAAATATAAAAGAAATACTGACCTAGTATATTGGGATGACCCCAACGAATTAGTTGAGAGATTGAAACTATTAATTGCTTCAAAAGATGCTGGCAATACAAACCATGATAATGAAATACTATCGATAATTGAAGAATTAAAAGAAGCTGACATAATAAAAGAATAAATAGTAGCAATAACATGGTTTTCATTCAGTATCATTGCTGGATTCACTACAAATGTTTATATACTGAGTTTTGAATATGAGTAAAGCCGACGTGGTAAACGAAATTCATAAAAATGCGAGGGTAAACTTTCCACGAAGACATGTTATTATGAAAGATATAGATGACCTTTGGCAAGCAGACTTAATTGATATGCAATCGATTTCCAAAGAAAATAAAAATTACAGATTTATTCTTACCGTTATTGATACATTTTCGAAATATGCTTGGGCCTTTCCTTTGAAAAGTAAGACCAAAGATGTTGTATGCAACTCTTTCAAGATTTTGTTGAATAAAGGGCGTATCCCCAAAAATCTGCAAACGGATAATGGAACAGAATTTTATAATAATAAATTTCAAAAACTTATGAAATCTTTTTGTATAAACCATTATTCAACCTTCTCAACAAAAAAGGCATCAATAGTTGAGCGTTTTATCAGAACATTAAAATCCAAACTGTATAAGGAATTCAGTTTAAAAGGTGACTATAACTGGATAGATAATACCCTAATTAATGTTATCTATAAATACAATCACACCTATCATCGGACAATTGATGAAATCCCGGCAAACGTGGACAGTACTAATAAAACATGCATATTAGGGAGATATTTCAGGTTGGTAAAAACCGATAATATAAAAAGCAAGTTTAAAGTGGGTGATTTTGTACGTATCAGTAAATACAAAGGAACATTTGAAAAGGGGTATACTCCCAACTGGTCGACAGAAATATTTAAAATTCGAAAAATACAAAATACAACTCCTATTACCTACTTAATTGAAGATGCTATCAGAGGCCAACCCATTTTAGGTGCATTTTATGTGCAAGAGCTGCAAAAGACAAAACATCCTAATTTATATCTAGTCGAGAAAGTTCTTAGAAGTAAAGGAAATAGGGTTTTAGTAAAATGGTTAGGTTTGTCTTCATCTGAAAACAGTTGGATTGATAAATCGAATATTTATTAAGTGTTCAACTCATGATGCATCAGTCTAATGATGGGTATTGGAGAGAGCAGTCTTCTCAATTGGCTTATAAATAATTTACCAATTGAATTACATTTACCAGGATACAATTATTGCGGTCCAGGCACTAAGTTAATAAAAAGGCTTACACGCGGGGATGAAGGTGTTAATAAATTAGACGAATATTGCAAACAACACGACATTGCCTACCACAAGTCTTCAAACTTAAAGGAACGCCACAAGGCAGATTTAGTTTTGTTAAATATGGCTAAACAGCGAGCACTTGCCCCAGATGCTAGTGTAGGGGAAAAACTGGCAGCGCGCTTAGTAAGCAGCGCTATGTCAACAAAAATAAAAACTGGTTTTGGTTTAAAGAAAGATAGCAATAAGTGTTCTCGTAAAATTGAAGCTGGAAAAGGGTTGAAAAATAAATTTAAAAATGTTATTAACAAAACGAAGAGACATATGAAAAAGTTAAAACCGAAATGCAAGAAAGTGGCAATAGAATTAGCTATGGCTGCTGTCAGAGAATTAGCTAATGATTCATCTATAAAACTTCCTCGTGTTATTCCTATACCAAAAACTGGTGGAGTATTGCCTTTGATTCCGATTTTTGCGGGATTATCGGCTGCAGGAGCATTAGCAGGCGGTGCAGCTGGTATTGCTAAAACCATAAATGAATTCAAGATGGCTAAAAAGTTATTGATTGAATCGAAGAGACACAATGAAAAGATGGAAGCTTTATGTATCGGAAAAGGACTACACCTTAAACCACATAAAGCTGGGTTCGGAATTTTTGTATCGAAAGAAAAAAACTAAGATATCGGCTACCCAAACGAGCCTTGAGTAATTTAGACATTCTGAAATATGGAAATAATATTCCCTATTTCAGAGGTGTCTTTATGAGAGATAAACTCCCTAAACACCCTTTTAAAAAAGAATGTGGGGTTATAAATTTAGATAGCTCTAAAAATCCTGGTTCTCATTGGGTAGCCTATGCAAAATACAATGATTATATCGAGTATTTCGATAGTTACGGAAATCTTAAGCCTCCAAAGGAATTCATAAAATACCTAGGATACAAAATTCACTATAATTATGATAATATTCAGCGTGATCACCCTTATAATTGTGGACATCTTTGTTTAAACTTTTTGAAGAATTTTTGGTGTAGTGAAGGAATAAAATAAACAGATTCTTCCAAAAGAGGTCAGTATTAAAGCATGTCTACTACAGTTACCATCTCTGGAAGTAAATCGGAATTGGTTTCATACTTTCAACCACCACTACATTTGTCAGATCAATATGAGTGTGGTTTGGTATACTTTTCAGTATTAAAATCAAGACCGAATATTCCTATTACTAACAAAGGTCTGTCTGTAATCAGAATCGAATGTGATCTGGTTCATGGTTCGTACTGCAACGGATTACCAACTCATTTTATTCATGAATTTGTGTCTGATACTACTCCAGGTCATCAGTGCATGGAAATACCACAAAATGTTATTTACTTTCCAGTAAACAAAAATATAATTTCATCAATATCTGTTAAGATTGTGGATCAGTTTGGTCACTGTATTAACTTTGGAGAGGAACAAGTTCAGTTACGTCTTCATTTAAGAAAAACAAAATGATAGTATATTATAAAAACATCCAAGCGAATAAAAAACGTCTTAGTTCTTCTGCGATTGCTAAGGTGCAAAGACGTAAGAAAAAAGTTAAGAAATTGTCTAGAGAAAATAAAGATTTCCTTAAAGCCCTGGGGTTTAAAGTATGAATATACTACAGATTACTGAATCACCGCACTTCGACACTTCGATCGAAAGTTATGAAGTCCATTCATACAATCCCTACAATAACAGCTTTAGAGAAAACGATGAAATCAGAATTCCCATCCACCAGCAAGACATATACGTGCTACCATCAGCCAGTTCAATTTACGTCGAAGGACAGGCGAAGCTCTTCGGTAAAGATGGGAATCCAATCAAGAAAACTGTTACGTTCAGTAATAACCCTGTTATGTCTTTGTTTCAAGACATCAGATATGAAATGAATGGTATTGAAATAGACCGCATCAAAAATTCTGGAATAACGACAGCAATAAAATCATACATCTCATTAAATGAAGCAGAAAATAAAGTTGCTGCCCTATGGGGTTGGAGTTTAGACGGATTTCAAAGTGATGGATATTTCAGTGCTGTGATACCATTAAATAAGGTTTTAGGGTTTGCTGAGGATTACAATAAAATAGTGATAAATTGCAAACACGAACTTATATTGAACAGAAGTAACACTAATTTAAATAGTGTTATTTTGAATGATGATATTGCTCATTTTCAAATAGACATACAAAGAGTTCAGTGGAGGGTGCCGCACGTAAAAGTATCAGATCGAGAACGACTGACACTTTTAAAACATTTAGAAAGAGATAAACCTATTCAGATGGCGTTTAGAAATTGGGATTTATATGAGTATCCGTTACTACCTAAAACTACAAAGCATTCTTGGTCAGTTAAAACTGCTTCACAATTGGAAAAACCCAGATATGTAATTTTTTGTTTACAAACTAATCGAAAAAATAATAAAACTAAAGACAGTTCAGTATTTGATCATTGTGAAGTAACAAACGTAACGCTCTTTTTGAATTCACAATATTATCCATATGAACCTTTAGGGTTAAAGTTTTCTGAGAACAAATATAGTATATTATACGAAATGTTTGTGAAATTTCGTCAGTCGTATTACAACTGTCCTGTAGACCCGTTACTTGACCTGAAGCAGTTCAAAGAAAAAGCCCCTCTCTTTATCTTAGACTGCTCAAGACAAAACGATAGCCTGAAAACAGGTCCTGTGGATGTGAGGTTGGAAATTGAATGTTCTACAGCAATCCCAGATAAGACGACTGCATATTGTTTGATTATAAACGACCGACTTGTGGAATATAAACCTTTGAGTAACATAGTGCGCAGGTTATCATGACTGTTATTGTAGATGTTCAAGGGTTTAAAACAGAAACAAATGAATTTATTATTAAAGAAATTGCCATATTATGTGATAAAAAAGTTGCAGTATTTTTAATTAAGCCACCATTTACATTTCACCATTTAACGAAGCCAGAAAAAAGACAAGTCAGTTGGATTGAACGTAATAGAAAGATATACTGGAGTGAAGGATTTGTGTCTTACTCAAATCACCAGAATTTGATTGTAGATATTTTAAGAGATAAATGTGTTTACACTAAAGGTTTCGAAAAAGTGTTGTGGTTAAAAAATATTTCGAAAAATAATAACATAAATAATTTAGAAGATGAAGGTTGTCCTAATTTATTAAGCTTGTACAATAAATATGAACATTCTCATGATGTGTATAGTTGTATTTATCATGATGAAGTATGTGCTTTAAAAAATGTAATATGTTTAAATAAATGGTGGATAGATAATAAATTTTTGTAATAAATATTTTCTTGTTTAATTTTTCAAAATGTTACCCAATTTTAAGTATCAGTTTCCTATCCCCACCAATCCCGAAACGTATAAGTTGTTAACAACTGCTGTGCGATGTCATTATAGTATTACACTTATTATCTGTATCAAGAACTAGAAAGCGAGTAAGCAGACCATGTGTCAAAATAAATACAATCCTCGATATGACATGTATAATACATATAAAATGCGTGAATTTTCATTTGGTTATTATTGGGCAATGGCTGATTCAGGGAGAAGATCGGTGATGGAAATGGCTGACGCTGGATTTTTTTATTGTGGAAATGGTGCAAATGATAAAGCAGCATGTTTCTCATGTGGAGGTGTTATAGAAGATTGGGAGATTTATGATGATCCTTGGATGCAACATGCTATACATTTTCCTCAATGTTTTTATTTGAACGCTGTGAAAGGAAAATATTATATTAATAATTGTCTGAAACAGTTTGCGCCATTGTATCGTGCTCCAAAATGAGTCGATTAATATGTACCCTATTAGAATGTTTGTGTACCTACATGATGCCATATTGCACTCAAAATGAAGCAAATTTGTGTATATATTATAAAAGCGTCGTGCATCACAGCAGTTCAACTCTGAACATTGCAGTGGAAAGACTCAATTTTAAATTTATCTCCTAAATAAATAACTAAATTTATTTATATTAATGTTTCCCTCAATGAAATCTGATTTAGATGGAATTCGTAAAATTATTTGCAAGAATGCTAGGGGTGACATAATTTATATTCAAGATATGCACCCTAGAAAAATAAAAATATCGAAGACATGTGAATTAAAACATCAGGATAATGATATAACCCAAACAGAAGATTTATTTTACCAGAAGTTGGAAGATTCAGTGAAATCTAACTTGAAAAATACTCACCACCTTATACTCAAAAGCGAATCTGGTGAGAATCTTCGCAAATTCATTAAAGTTGACAACAAACAAGCTGATCACCGAAAATCGATTGTGACTTCGTCAAAGAATAGTGAGAGTAATATATTGACAACAACAGCAGATTTATTCCATCAGGAAAGTGATACAGCACATGAATTAGTTTTACCTGCATTAGAAGATATTGATTGCTACCAGATACAGCCAGGAAATGAAATTTGTTTCATATAAATTGTGTCCCCATCACTAAAGCGAGAGAAAGTAATCAAATAAATTTATCAAAGAAACAAAAATATATGTATAATGGTTTTTTTCTTATCCCATCCCAATGTTTCCCTTGGATTATTATCTATTTAGAGTCTTGCATATCTGAATCTATTTGAATAGATATTTCCGATGCAATAAACAGCATAATTATTCTAAATTCTAATAGTAGACCATCAATGCAACAAACAAGATTTCGTATATTTTTGAAATGATGATGATGATGATGATGTAAATTAAATTGGGTGTTTCTGGATCGAAGAATGTTGATGAAATGAATGATAAAATTGGGGTGACCTGGATCTCCTTGATCCAGGTCCCCCAATTTTACTCTACTTAGGAAAAAGAAAAAAGTCAACAGGAGCCATATCTGGTGAATATGGCGGTTGCTGGATGGTACTTGTTGAGTGTTTGGTTAAAAATTCGTTCACAATGATAGCCTTGTGCGAAGGCGCATTGTCGTGGTGCAAAATCCAAGAATTTTCTTTCCACAAATCTGGCCTTTTTCGTCGAATTTGCTCTCTTAAACGCCGCATAACGCTCAAATAATATTTTTTATTTACCGTTAGACCTTCCGGTAAGAATTCAGAGTGCACAACACCGCGATAGTCAAAGAAAACAGTCAACATGACTTTGACTTTTGATCGACTTTGGCGTGGTTTTTTCGGTTTCGGTTCAGTTGGAAGGCGCCACTCCGAAGCTTGTTGACTAGTTTGCATGTCAAACTCGTAAACCCACGTCTCGTCACCAGTAACAATGCGTTTCATGAATGTTGGGTCCGAACTGACTCGTTCTAGCATGTCCTCAGCGACTTTCATGCGATTGAGTTTTTGGAGAAAATTCAGATCTTTTGGGACTAGCCGAGCAGCAACATGTTTCATACCCAAATGATTAGTTAAAATGGTACGCATCGACTCGTGAGATACAGAAAGTTCGGCGGCTATCTCTCTCAGAGTTGAATGGGGATTTTCAGTCACTATTTCCTTCACTTTTGCGATGTTAACTTCAGTTGCAGACGTTGACGGCCTACCAGAGCGAGGCAAATCTTCCATCACATCTCGACCGCTTTTGAACGCTTTGAACCACTCATAAGCACGAGTTTTTGATAAAGTCGATTCACCGTAAGCCTTCTGTAACATTTTCAGTGACTCCGAACACGAAATTCCATTGGCGATGCAAAATTTAAGACAAACTCTTTGTTTGATATTTTTGTCCATTATGAAATTCGCAATACACACTATATATGATATTACAAAAACCAGCACTGTATTTAATATAAATAACAGATGCAACTCAAACTCCGCGCCAAAATGGAAAACAGTTGTGCCAATCTAACAACTACAAAAAAAACAAAAATTTGAATTTGGAACCATAAACAAATCATCCATTCCCGATACTTTTTTGACTGAATGTACATCGGATGGGCTTATGATTTGAAGATAGTACCAGATGACGGATAGTATGAGAGACGGGTGAAGAGAACTGAGGATGAAACCCATACGGTGTGGGGAAAGGATGACCTTGACTTACCAGAGGAAGAGGCCACAAATTTACTTTTGAGGTTTGAAATAGTTACTAAAATCTGAAAGTAGCTATAATGTCCTACCGAAAAATAACTGTTCAGCAGTACAAGTAGGTAGTAACTGAACAGGTGAAATGATGATGTAGTTAATATACTTACATTATAATATACGTTGGATTATTTTATATTTTTACAACGTTGATTTCGTAGGTAGGTAGATGGGTACTATTAAGTATTTTATCTATCTTGTAATTTTTTTCGGCTTTTTGTTAGAAAGATTAAAACTTGGCAAAACTTCTATTGAGTAGGAGTTGGGGGAGGCCATTGCCCTGGGGGGGCCCGTATCGCTGTCGAGTCTACCATGAAGTACCTGGGATTGGTGCTCGAATGCCGGTGGGATTTTAGCCCCCACTTCCGGCGGCTGGCGCCCAAGTTGTTGGGCGCGGCTAGGGCGCTGTCAACGCTGCTTCCCAATCTGGGGGACCCGAGCACCGCCTGCAGGCGGTTGTACGTGGGGATCGTGCGAGCGATGGCTCTGTATGAGGCCCCAATCTGGGCAGCTGACCTGACGGCCAGCACCATCACTGATCTGCGGAAGCCGCAGAGGGTGATGGCCGTCAGAGTCATCAGGCGGTATCACACGATCTCTTACGAGGCGGCTTGCGTACTGGCCGGATCTCCGACCTGGGATCTGGAGGCAAAAGTCCTCGCGTCACTGCACTGGTGGCGTAAGGACGCGCGGGCGCGCGGAGGGCATACACTGCCCTCTTCCGGCCTCCCTAACTGGGTCCAGAGGCGGCGGTCCTTGGTATGGTCGTGGCCCCCCATTCATACGGACCCAAGGTGGCGGCGCGTAGTGTACCTGTGCACCCCTCTTTGACTTCGCAGGGGGAGTCAAATTGGTGAGAGATGGAACACCGGGGTGATTTTATTCAGTAAGAGTCTGACTGACCCCTCCGCCCGCCCGAGGGCGGAGGACATCCATGAGGATTTCCTCTCGTTAAAAAAATAGGCCTTTGCCCAGCGGTGGGACAAGATAGGATGATAAAAAAAGTTAAAATCGTTGTGATGAATTTTCCAAAACTACCCTTTAAGGCTCGAGCAGACTGGATGCGTATGCGTAGACGTAAGCGTAGACACGCATGTACCATTGAGTTGTAATGTATGGAACTGTATGAGTGAGGACACACTACGCAATGCAGCTCCCAAGACACAAACAGGCTGCGTGTCTTACGCCGTACCTAACGCAGAGCAGAACGGCAACATCGCGTTGATGACGTTGTATTCAATGGCGCGCCATATTGGACGTCACACCGAACACGCACGTACGTTTGCAGTGCACTGCCGTACGCGTGTAACTGCAGTCAGTTGTATTTTATTACAAACCGGCACCAAGTTTTGTTTGGTTTTCAAAATGAACAAAGAAAAACTTATTGAAATGGTGCGTAAATATGAATGTATTTACAATCCAAAAAATAAAGATTATAAAAATATATCGTATATAAAGGTTTATTATGGGAAAAATTGGAGCTACACTTGAAATACAAGGTATGTACTTATTTAGCTATTAAAATATGTAGGTAACAAACTTTTCTCTAACAGTAATTGCATCATTAGGTGATCTTGTGTTAGTGCGTCTTAGAGGTATTAATGCACTTTCTTCCAAGTTTGTTTGACTTGTTTCAGTTTGAATCTCGTGCATCACAATATCACCGTGTTTTATTCTTACATAATTATGCAAACAACATGCTGCCTTCGTAACGAGAATAGCCTTTTCGACATGGCATTCAATAGGTCTATGAAAAATCCTCCATTTTTCCGCTAAAATACCAAAAGTATTTTCAATGATACGACGGGCACGGCACAACCTGTAGTTATAATTTCGTTTTCTCGTATCATGTAAAGTTGTGGCTCTGGGAAATGGTCGCATTAAGAAGGTTTGTAATGCAAAACCTTCATCGCCGATTAGTACATGTGGTATAGGTACGGTAGTACCGGGCAGAGGTTTCGATGTTAATATTGTTTTTCCCAGTAAATAGTGACGATAAAAGTCAGAATTTTCAAATATATTGCTGTCACTGTGTTGACCGTAGCTCCCAACGTCTATCATCATCTGCCTAGCCTTTTCCCAACTATATTGGGGTCGGCTTCCAGTCAAACCGGATTCAGCTGAATACCAGTGTTTTACGTGGAGCGGCTGCCTACCAGACCTCCACAACCCATTAACTGGGTAACACGGTACTTCTTGGCAAGACTGGAGTCAGATTTATGGCTTCTGACAATCCGTAACGACTGCCAAAGATCTACATCTATCATCGTAAATTTATAAAATGGGTCGGCAATAGCAAGTAAAACAATTGAGAAATGATTTTTATAACAATAATAGTTGGATCCACTACTGGGTGGGCATTTTATATTAACATGTTTCCCATCGACGCTGCCGACACAGTTTGGAAAATTCCAAGTTTCTCTGTAACCCAATTCCGACTGTTTCCATATGTTATCGTCAGGGTTAGGCATGTATATAGGTTTTAAAGTTTCCCAAATGGCTTTTGCTACCTCTTCAATGATTTTAGAATCCGTGCTTCGTCCAATGCGGAACGAAAACGAGATGGTAATAAAGGAGTCGCCTGTTCTGATGTACCTATCACCTGCTTATTCTGTATTATCTGATGGATCTACTGAAACCATTTTAATAACAGAAGAGCATATACAACAACCGTTGCAACCTGTGTTGATAACGGAAGAAACTTCTCAAGAACCACCTCAAGACGAGGACGTCGTCGTCGCTCTGGCCATAGATCTAACGAATCATAATTCGAATGAGTCGCATGAAGGTTGAGCAAATGATCATATTATTTTGTATCTTATTTGGTTTTATTTCACAATTTGTTATTAGATTTTAAAATGAAAAAGTAAATTTACCTTTAAAAAATTGCTAGTCTTTCTCTTGTTGCAACCGCCTTTCTGTAGTTGGTGTCCAGTTTATATATATGTGATTTCACTAAATCATGCAATTCTTCAAAAGAACTTCTTGACATGTGGAAATATAAGTAAAAGCGATCATGCACCCATTTTCTTTTTGCACACACAGAAGGATTCTGGCAGAATAGTAGTAATATTGCTTCTTCCTCGTCAGATGAACTACTAGGTCCATATACCCAATCTTCGTCAGACATCGCGCACAACATAAGCGTTGAAAACAATCAAATAAAATATGGTGCCGCAGCCGGGCATGCATTGCGTACTCAGCTCGATGGTGTAAGCGTAAGCGTAGACGTATACGTAACCCGGTGTGACATCGGATTACGCCGTAACCACGCGCATGACTACGACGTGGTTACGTCGTAGTCACGCATACGCATCCGGTCTGCCCGAGCCTTTAAAGGGGTAGAAGGGGCGTTGGCGTCCTTGGAGTACTTACCTAATAAATCCGCGCGGACGAAGTCGCGGGCTATGTCCTAGAATAATAATTTTGTTTATATTATATGTAGATGTAGTCTTCTGACCCAGTTAACCCGGGAAGCGTGACACACTAACCTATTAAATATAATTCCTTGTTTAGCTAGAGTAATTTTATAACATAATTCGAGAAAACAATTGAATGACAAAAAATTATGCATAACGATTGAATTGGAAATCAAATTTACATTGTATTTAAATTAATTTTATTTTGCATTGAAAGCGTCAAAATTATACGAAAACGTTCGTGAATAGAAGGTTTTTTTTTATATCAAGGTAACAGTATCTTTAAGCCAGTCTTGCCAAGGGGTAGCGGGATTGTGGTAATCGCTGCATGTAAACCGGTGTTCAGGTTAAGTCCAGAATCTCAGGTATGTTTTTATTTAAAGCACTAGGGCCCACTTGCAGAAGGCCGATTCTACAATTTTTTAAGCAACGTTTGCATTGTCATCTGCCAGAGCGATTGTTGCTTAAAAATTTATAAAATTGGCCCTCTGATAAATTTTCCTCCAAGTTAGTGAAAAAGTTGCTAGCCTGTGACCATTATTTCATACTACTACTATTATTTTAATGGTAAATTTCGGTATTTTAGTTATTATATGAAGAAATTACCTATCTCAAATCACCCCACCGGTCACCACTCCTTGTGCTTTAGCTGGGAAGAAGTGGCGAAAAACTCCCCAGCAACACATCTGTCTGTTAACTTGATTTATATGAAACTAGCTTCTGCCCGCGACTTCAGACGCGCATATCTATACCGTTCCAGTAAGAATTTCGGGAAATCCTCTTAGTACTCTCCTACACTCCCCAAGAAATCTAGATGCCAAACTTCAGCTTTCTACTACTAGAAGTTTTGTCTGTGCTTTATCTGTTAGTCACTCACTCACTAAGTAACGTACAAATTTTATATAGGTATATTGATTAATATGATGGTAACCTAATATTTTATTAGTTCAGGTATCTAATGGTAATAAAGTATCGCCCACATAATAGGTACAATTAAGCTTAGTGTATACGTTTCTTAAGGGGATAAGTGAATAATAAGGCCGTTTTGAGAAATGTTTTTTCTCTTAAAGTACCTGTAATACTGACTTAATATTTTCTTTTATGTTTCTTGACTATGTACTCTTATGTATGTAAATCGGGCTGGTTTCCGCAACTCCACGACTAAGCGCGTATTTTGCGTGCAGGTGGGACAAATGCGTCATTCGATCTACCCCAGCTTCCCAAAGAAGGCCAGCAAAGCCTTGGTGTTACCAACTATCTCGCAGAGGGTACCTGGGTTTCCGAAGTACTTTGCCCTATAATTCGCGACTACCGGGCAGCTTAGAAGCAGGTGTGCTGCTGTCTCATTCTCCTCCATGCAGGCTCTGCATAGCGGGCTGTCAGTGACTCCTATAGCATAGAGGTGTTTATTAAAAGACCCGTGGCCAGTTGTTACGGCTGTGACTGTACGCAACTGTTGTTTAGTCAGTCTTAGGGCTTGTTTCGTGAATCGGCCATCTATAGAGGGAAGTGACTCTTTGGCCTGCCTACACTCACTATGGTCAACCCATAGCTTGTGATGTTTATCTCCGGTGCGTTTCCTTACCAGATTGGTTTCTTGACTATATGATCTACCTAAATTCTAAAGGAATACATGCTGCAAAGAAATTTTCTCGATAGAAAAAACTACAAAGTTCGATCTGTCTTTTTGCCATTTTCATTTTTATGACGTAATGCATTAGATTGATGTTATGAAAAGCTTTTAAACATAGAAAATAACCTTATCTAGCTAAATTCATAACAGGGTATGATTCAATAATACTTTTATGTATTATTGACTATAATATCCGTCATACGCGACGGAGTATGACGTAAACATGACATTTGAAATTTGAGTATCGAGAGGTCCGAAATTGACTTTTGGCACTTACGTCATTTATTCCGAGCCGCCCTTATTCTATCGCCATCTTTTCGTTTGCCTTTTAAAAGTATTTGCATCACTGTCTATTCAGATCAATTCAGATGGTCTGTGGGCCTTGCCGAGGTAATACCTATGTCACTTTTTTTGCAGATCAAAGCTGTCAGATTTTCGTTTTTTTTAACAATATTTTACATAGATGAGCAGTTTATAGTTGTTATTTGTAAAAATTTGTGATTTACAATTATTTCCTCCGTGTGAGTGTGTATTTTTGTGACCTTGGATAGTATATAATCGTAGTTATTTTTTATTCGTACCAACATTGAAATTATTTATAAGTATGTAATGAAATTAAAGACTAAAAGTGCCTAAAGAACAACATGTGTGAACATACCATAACGCAACAAAGTATTCATATCACAGGAAATTAATAGTGACTAATAGCAACAGCAAATCATGATAAAATCATCACTTTCACTTCTGTGTGTGAAATGTCCACAAACATTATTTTTCTCTCACGTAAAGTAATTAAGTTTTTTTTTTTTCTAGACTGGCCTGTCTGTTTATTATAGCTTTTATCTCACATTGTATCTCAAGAATAAGCTAAAATATATTTATTTATTTCATGCTTTACGTAAAACATCAATTTGTCACGTAATCAAACTTGCCAGATTACGAAAAAAATGAGTTTAGAAACTGCTTTCTGCCCGCGACTTCATCTGCGTGAATTTTAGAACTGGGTTAAAAGAGAAGTAAGAATAATTAAAAAAACACATAGTCATAAAGAGGGAAATGAGGTCAGTGGCTTCAAAACCTACTTAAAAAGAAACGAAGAGAAAATTAATAGTTATTGGTCCCGAAAATTCCCCAAACATACTTATTTGTGATTCTATTAGATAATGAAACATTTATATAGATGGTTTGATGTATACCTATTTTTTGATAAAATGTTATTGCGGTACAGAATTAAAATATTAATTTTTAAAACCAAACAATAGGTAAAAGGAGTCCGGTTAAATTAGACCAAAAATAATGTGTGAAGTTACAATAATTCGCACCTAGCTCAAAATTGGTAGGATTGTTTAAAACACTGTCATAGATGAAATCTAAAAAGTTCTTAACGACCCAATACCTGAAACAAAAATAACTTGGGTCAAAGGTCACAAAAACGTGATTTTCGGGATTTACAGCTAAACGGTAGCCCTGATGTTGGACCATTGTGCATGAGCCATGGCGGCCGTTACTCTAACCAGCGGCTCGTGCTTGTCTCGTGTGCACGCTCGCACTAGTTATCTCTCGTTCCTACCCAACTCTGAGTAATGATTTCAAGAGTCGTTATAAAATTGTCGATAAAATGTGCGTTAGTGATACCTCTTGGTAATAATGGAAAAATACCTGCAACGATCGGACTCATGTGGTAGTCTTAACTCAAAGAGACCAGCAACGGAAAATGTGGATAACTGGCGTATGCCAAAGCGGCCAATTGTTGCCAAACACACAAAGTTCGATAGGTCTCGTGACATTCCAACGCAGAATAAATATCAAGCCCTACCAGTAGACGGAGTTGCCAAAACTGTTGGCAATGAATTCTTTCTGAAAGCCACTACCAAAGTGAAGAAGACCGGTCATATTCCACCCATTATTCTGGGTATGAAGACTGACTGGACTCATGCGGCGTTAAGGGATAAAATTGCGCAGTTGACCAAACATTATCACCTTCAGTACAGAAATGGAGGCAAGGTAGCCATTTTATGTCACACACCTGACGGTCACCAAGCAGTTAAAGATGGCCTACGCCTATAAAATGCTTCCTTTGTTACCTTCACCCGTAAGGACGAAAAGGTGCCCAAATCAGTAATTCGCGGCCTCCCGGCTTATGTTGAAGAAAGCCTACCAGAGGAGCTGGAAATAATGGCTTCGCCGGAGCTTCAGTGAAAAGTTCTAAAAAAACAAGTAAAAAAACTCCTCAAGTCACGCACTGGCTAGGTTAATCCTTGCCCTCTCTTTCTAGTACAGCTACAAGCAGGAGCTGATATCATGAAGTTTCGGCAAATAAAGTACTTATGTAGCTGTGTGGTGACTATTAGTAAATTCAAGCCAAACCGTTCGCTTGGCACTCAATGCTTTCGCTGCCAAGAATTCGGCCATGCTTCCAAAAACTGCAATAAGCCCCCTCGCTGTGTGACGTGTGTTGCTCCTCATGAAACTGCTACTTGTACAAAGACTGACCGCGCCGAACCTGCTCATTGCTGTAACTGTAATGAAGCTCACCCCGCTAACTACAGGAAGTGTAGTGTACGAATGGCCTATCTTGAAAGCATCGAGAAGAAGAAGGCTCTAGAGCGAAAGCCCGTGCCTGCAATGCAACCACCTAATTTAATACCTTCGATGATTTCTCCAAATTCAATTTTTCGTCCAACACCTACGTGGCCTTCTGTAAAAACCAGCAACGTAGCACCTTCGATTAATCAAACTTCGACTGATTACCCTACGACTGACCTCAATGATGAGACAACAAAGGATATGTTCGAAATTTTATTAGTATTAAGAAATATTAAGTCTCAATTTGCTGCTTGCACATCCTGGCTGGACAAGGTCATGCTCGTACTCACTCATCTTGGTAAATATGTTTGAATCCACTGAACTCCGCCTACTATCTTGGAACTCCGATGAAGTACGATTAAAGATGAACGAACTGCTCGATTTGGCGGTAAGCGTTTTGTCTGTCGACATTATTGGTATTTGTGAAACTAGACTAATCTCAAATTTATCTTTAAATACACCTGGTTTTTTATGTTACCGCCAAGATAAGCATCATTCTGGCGTTGGGCAGGGTATTGCCATCCTTGTGAGAAATGATTTAGATCATTCGGTACTAACTATTCCTAAAACGACAAATATTGAAGTTGTCGGAATTGAACATATTGTGCTATCCGTTTATCAGTCGCCTAACCTACCAATGCTTCGTAGTGACCTTGAGTTACTTTTTGGCTTGGGTTCCTATGTTGTCATCATGGGATACTTTAATGCCAACCACTCACACTGGCATAGTAGCTACACAAACACGCGTAGCAGAATTCTTTTTAACCACATGCTTGACTCTGACTACATTATACACAACCCTAGTTTACCCATTCAAGTGAACTATTGCCCCAATCGCAGACCAACGAGTCCCGATTTGGTGCTGTCTCTAAATGTAAGCTGCATAAGTAAAGTCGAAACAATTATTGCTTTGTCGTCAAACCATTACCCTCTGTTCTTTATCATCGGAGGTACATTATGTCGCAAGGCAAAAACTCGATACTTCAAATTTAACTGCGCTAATTGGAATAAGTATCGATCTCAACTTAATAAAAACATTATACTTAGTTCTAAGACATTTCAGACTGAAAAAGAAATTGATACAGCCATTGCTCATTTACAGAAAAGTATAATTGATGCTAGAGACGCCTCCATACCGTCTACAACTGCTGTATATAGCAATTCCCCTACTAAACTTCCCCGGTACGTTAAAGGCTTGATCCGGTATAAAAACTATCTAAGACGTATTGAGCAGAATCTGCCTATTGGTTATCCTAAAAGGCTCAACCTTAGTAATATAAACGCTTTACAAACATACATAAATAAAAACATTCAAAATTATCTAGATAACGTTTGGAATGATAAACTGGCAAAATTTGATAACCCCAGTCAAGACATCTGGCGTCTAACTAAATCCCTCAAGCCTAGATCTTTTAATATACCCCCACTTAAATTTCCGGACGGGTCCCTAACGGCTAGTCCGACTGAGCAATGCAACGCTTTAGCAAATGCGTTTTGCGAGAATATGAGCCTTACCACAAACTGGGTTTGTGACCCTGAGCTCAGTGACAAGGTATCTAACTCCGTATCAATAATCAATGAATATAATCTTACTTCTGAATATATAAAGCCAATGAGGCCTTTTGAGATTAAATCTCCTAGTCACGTCGGTATCCACAACTTGCTCCTGAAGAACTGGCCACAGAAAGCGATAGTTTACATTACCAAAATTTTCAATGGTTGTTTTGGCATAGGCTATTTCCCTAACATTTGGAAAAAAGCTAAAATAATGCCCCTAAAAAAAACCCGGGAAGACAGTACCTTACCTGTAAATTATCGTCCGATTAGCCTGCTACCCTCTGTTGGCAAACTTTTTGAGTCTGTTGTTTATGCTCGACTATTAGATGCCACGAGGCAGTTTCTTATCCCGGAGCAGTTTGGTTTTCGCTCCACTCACACAACCACTCAACCGCTAGCTAGGGTAGCTGAACACATATCCCATCACCTAAATTTAAAACAATCCACAGGTATGTTTCTGCTGGCTATCGAGAAGGCATTTAATACGGTTTGGCACGATGGCCTACTGCACAAGTTACTCACTCTGAAGGTACCCATGCCGCTCATAAAGCTCATCCAGTTGTACCTTGCGGATCGTAAATTCTTGGTTTATATTGGAGAAACCACTTCATAACCCCAAACCCAGCTGGCATTCCGCAGGGATCGATAGTTGGACCCTTTTTATTTATATTGTTTTTAAACGATATACCTATCCAACCGCGGACTAAATTGGCTTGCTTTGCTGATGATACTGCCTCGTTTACCTCTTAGGATGATCTAGACTTGATCATAGGTCGCCTACAAAATTCTATTGACTTACTTCTTGACTATTTCAGGCAATGGAAACTTTAAATAAATGAGGATAAGACGGAGGCAATATTTTTCTTACGTGCTAGGCAACACCCTTTAAGAACTTTAAAAATTGCAGGCCTTACAGTACCATGGAAAACCAGTGTGCGTTATCTTGGGATCGATATGGATAGTCGACTAAATTGGTCTAAACATATTTCTCACTTACGTGTGAAGGGTGCCCAAGCACTTGGTGCCTTAAACCCTTTACCTAATCGTAAATCCAAATTAAGTAGCAGCACTAAACTAAGAATTTACACCACACTTGTACGTCCATGTATAACCTACGCCTGTCCTGTTTGGAGTAGCACATGTCTTGCTAACCATCAGTTACTGCAAGTCATTTAAAATAAAGCAGTTAAATTATCCTACAAAACAAAATTCAAAACAAATCTACTACTACTTACTACTGCTACTTAATCACATAATTAAAATATCATCCATTTTTTTTAATAAGAATAAAATTAATACTAATAACCCCTTAATCACAAATCTATGTTCATCAACGTTAGATAAATTACCATATGTCGATAGATACGGCACTTACCGCCTACCGCATCACTATTTATTGTTCCCACCAACTGAAGTGCGCGCGACCAGTGGCATGATCCCTGCAAGTCTCGTTGCCGCCCCGCCTTGATCGCTGTTCAGTACCGGCCTGCGGGCGGCAGGGAGGCTCCGTCCGCTGATCAATGGCTGGTCGCAAGCTTACTACTATTATGGTACACCGTGCGATCAGCTAACAACTTTGTATTTGTTACTTTATTTTATTTTTTTGCATACCCACAAGAAAACAACAAAATTATAACCACTAAATAATTTGTATTAATAACATTGTTTTCTTAAAGTTGAGTGTTCAGTTTATGTTGTGATCAGTTCTAAGCAATCTATTGCAAACTTTGAAAGGCGATCTGTTAGCCTCATAAAATGTTAGTTGTTATTCTGTTTTTAATGTATCTTAGGGTAAGTGCATTTTTGTTTATTTTTTATGGAAAATAAAGATATTTGAAAATTGAAATAGTAATTGACTCTAACTAGCCAACCTCCCTCCAGAATAAGATTAGTTTTCCCGGTGTTTTCAGAACATCTGCAAGCAAGTTCTCTGACCCTACTGTTTGACTCCGTGTTTCGGTAACGCCTGGTGCACTCAAGGAGTACGTACGATACCGTTTTCTCCTCCTCCATGCATGCTCTGCATAAAGGACTGTCTGTAATACGTATCGTGTGTAAGTGTTTGTTCAATGAGCAGTACCCGGTGATGGTCCCCGTCACCATCCACAGGATGCTCCTGTCCAATCGCAAAAGGTGCCTGGTCAATTTCCTGTTTAGAGATGGCATAGCCTCTCTGAACTGCCTGCAGCCTGGTGCCAAGGCTCACTAGCGCTCTGCTTGTTTGTGGATGTGTGTTCTTGTAGCCATGCCCGGACGAAGGGATGGATGAGTTCAGGTTCAACACCCTCAGTATCAGATCCCCCCCAGACCAGCTCATCCGCCGCGTCATTTCCTAGTGGTTTGCTGTGTCCTTTAATCCACTGCACCATCACAGTGTTGCGGTTGGTCACCATGATGCGTTCTATTGCATTGTGGCATTCTTGGATGACTTTCGAGGTGGTGTGATGCTTCCTTAGGGATTGAAGGACTGAGGCGCTGTTGGAGAGTATACCAATGTATCTTGGCTTCTACGGCAGGATAAAGCCCACGCATTCCGCCAGGTAGACGGTGTTGAGTTTACCTAGCGGTCTGGATATTCTGATGTTAAGGTCATTGGAGTAAACTCCAACTCCGGTTCCGGTACATGTCTTTGGTCCGTCAGTGTAGATCCTCAGCTCTTTGGGATCTGAGTGGTCGTTCAAGGTGGCGTAGAACGTGTGCATATTATGAAGATTACAACTCTTCCAACTTTTTTAATCGATAATCTCAGAAACGATGGCTCTTAGGAAAAAGTATTTATCCACTTATTTTACATAATTATCAGATCTTTAATTTTTATATGAACTAATTTTATGATTAAACTTACAGTTTTGCTGAAAGAAAAACCCGATTTGTAACCTTTGACTTCAAATAAAAAAAATTCTAGGTATCGAATCGATGAAGACTTTTTAGGTTTCATTTATGATTATGATTTATTTTTTTACTATTGATAGGCACGCGTTTGCCCTCTATCTCACCTGATGGTAACCGATGATGTGGTCAAAGATGGAGCACGCTTGCCTAGAAATAACCTATTCACTCTGGATTTAAAGACTGTCAGTTTGTAGCTATCAGGAAACAGACTCCGGCAGGGAATTCCACTCCTTAGCTGTACGCATTATGAATGTGTTCCCAAAACATTTTGTGCATACGAGTATAGGTGGGATGTCTACCATGTACCGGTGGCGCATCGCCGTTCGTCTTGTGGTCCGATGATGGAACGGGCTTGGCGAAATTAAATTATGCAATTCCGTCGCACATTCCCCAAAATGCAAACGGTAAAAAACCGACAGGCTAGCATATTGTCGTCGATGTTCAAGACTTGGATCTTCGTCGCGACGAGCCTCTCATGGCCGATGATCCTCTTGGCTCGTTTCTCAATCGACTCAAGGGCATCAAGCTGGTATCTGGCAGATCCATCCCAAAGATGAAAGCAGTATTCCATACACGATTGTACTTGCGCTTGATAGAGTTTGAGCAACAGTTCCGTCTCACCTTTGCTAGAGTCCCCAACTTCTTGGCAGCCACTTGAGCTTTTGCTTCTATGTACGGGCCAAAATTGAGAGTAGATGTTAATGTAACCCCAAAAAGCTCAAGTTGGTCGGTTATCGGCACGGTTTCACCGCGGAAAGATGGAGCTGGGAGGAATTGGCTCCTTTTGGCGGAAAATAGATACGCTTGGGTCTTAGCAGCATTGAACTTGACCAGATTGGCATCGCCCCATTGCCCCCAGAGACAGCTTGTAAGGGCACGATCAAGCGCTCAACCATAGTGTCCCGGAGAGACCGGATCTGCGACCCACCAGCTCGTGCGTCGGACACGTGTATCTCTCAGCAACAGTGCTGTCGTCTGCATACTCAAAAGTACCGGGTTTAAGCAGATCGTTAATATGCAGCAATAACAGTGTTGCCGAAAGAACCGACCCCTGAGGAACCCCGGCATTAATATCCAGCAGTCCAGACGAGCAGCCATCTATGATCACACGGATAGACCGATCCCTCAGGAGATCTGCGATCCAATCACACAAAACGTCGGGCAGACCGAAGGAAGGAAGCTTACCAATAAGGCTATCGTGCCAGACCCTGTCGAAGGCCTTCGAGATGTCAAGGGAGACCGCTAGTGCCTCCCCGTGCTTCTCTATGGCCTCACTCCGGTTGTGTGATGTTCCAGATGTGAATGGCATACGCTAGAAGATCCCCAGTTGACCGATTTCGGCGGAACCAGTATTGACGGTCACTAAGGATATCATTCGCTTCTAGGTACGCCAGAATCTTATGATTCAGCACGCGTTCCATAGTCTTACAGAATATGGACGTTACCGAGATGGGTCTATAATTCGACGGGTCAGCTCGACTACCTTTCTTGGGCACGGGCTGCACGTTAGCTTGCTTCCAAGCTTTTGGCACATTTCCAGTCTCAAACGAAAGGCGAAATAGGCGTGTCAAGATCGGAGGCAGCTCAGGCGCACAAGTCTTCAGAACAATTGTCGGCATCCCGTCAGGATCACTAGCCTTATTCACGTCTAGGTTACGCAGTACCCTACGGACGTCCTTCTGATGAAAGCGAATGTTCGACATACTCGACTCGCATCCACCAGGAGAGGTGGGGGGCGTCGCGCCACCAGGATCCAAACGTGAAGTTTCCGCAAACCCCAGTAACACCAATTGGGCAGAAGGGTACTGCTGCTGAACCGCATCCGCCGCCTCACTCAGGTGCTGTGTAAGCCCAGCTGTCTCCAAATCACCGCAGTGCGAACGATAGACGCATGCATAGACAATTTTGTCTAGGCCTGTGTCCACTATAGCCCACAGCATTGAGAACCTGAAGTCTTCAAGGTATCGGAGACGCCTATATCGTCCCGGGCGTACATGCATACGCCCGCGCGTGGCCTGAAGTGGTGCTCCATGGTAAACCCCGGGTAAGACAGGTATGACACGTCCGTTGGACATCCGATCTGCGTCTCCGACAGGAACAAGAGCGCTGGTTTCTCGGTCTCAAGGTGGTGATGGACTGCGGCGAGATTTATGTGCAGACCTCGTATATTAGAGAAGTGCACTTTATGCGAAAGGACGTGCTGCCGCTGTACAGCTTTTCTCTTTTTATTCCTGTTCATAAAAAAGTGATGGAGGTTGAGGAGAAGGAAGTGAAATGCGGTTACATGCTGCTAACCCTCAGGCACGCCCTAACAGGACGACATCTTTGGGGGACTAGTCTGGAGACTGCGGGGACGCAAGTACAAAAATTTAGTGGCGCTGTAATCGTAGACCTAAGTATATCGATACAAAGTCGCACGTATGTATTTTTATACAGAAATCTCTATGTTTTCACCAGACTCCTGAACAGTAGTAAAATGGAGTCTGACGAGACAGCACTGCTTACGCAGACTTTATTACTGATAGTATAAAAAAATAAGCGACATTATTAGATAAACCCATTCACGAGCGAAAGAAGATTGAATGATGATTATTTGTATACATCTTTTAAAACATTGCTCAGACAAAAATGATGGGATAAAAATTCGAACTACTATCGGATGTCGTGTGAGTGACAAGTGAACTATGCAGTACCCCTCCCCACACCTTTCTGCGACAGATAATAAACAAACTAACATGGCCGGAATTAGTATAGAGCCGTGCCCTAAAAAAAAATATTCATGTACATTGATATACAATACGTCATATTAAAGCTTACATGTATGTCTTTGCAATAATTTAAGTTCTATGATTAGAGAAGAAGCGAGAGACGCGATAAATAGGATACAACATTTCGATTTTTGTAGACGAAACAATGCAGGAATACTGTTGACAATGGATATGAAGACAGTTTCTTCACTAACCCGATACGACATTCATTTACATCGATATCAGGGAACGTCTAATTATAAGAAAATGTATGGAACACTCTCAATGTCAGTGTTCCATGCATTTTCGGTGAGGTCAACCCGCCCTGTCTTACCCCACACTCCAACCCGTACATGTCTGATTTACTATCCGCCCACCTTACAGTATTTTGCTGATTATTATACCAGAACTCAAATATAGATATAATCTCAGGGGGCAGACTAGTGTCTTGACGCATTTTCGTCCACAGCAGATTGTATGACACCATATCGAAAGCCCGGGAGAGGTCCAGGAAACACGCGTATACTGGCGTCTTACGCGCGGTGTAGTAATGCACAGTCTGCTTGAGGCACAGGATTGCAGGAGCCCGAAAGCCGAACTGACCGTCGTGCAGTTTTATATTTTTTGCTAAGTGGCCCTCAAGCAAACTGTCCATTACCTTGGCTATAACCGTGGCTAAGGAGATAGGCCTATAGTTAGTTTTTTACAATGGGGACAACAATAGTGTACATGAGATCGTCCGGCAAGTAGGAGTGGCTAACACACAGATTAAAGAGCAAAGCGAGGACCCTAGGCAAGTGTACCCCAGCATACCGCAGGTGCTCAATGCTGAGGCTATCATATCCTGGAGACTTTCCTCTTTTCATTGATTTGATAACCAAAGCTACATCCTCTGCAGTGAACCTAACTGAGGCATGCCTAGGTGCAGCTCCATCACCAGACACCGACAGCAGCTCAGACGGAGCAGGCTTCATAAACGGCTCAACCCTAAAATGCTGCTGAAATAATTTCGCGATATCACCTAACTCGTGCACACCATCGACACTCACGGGTCGGCTCGGCTTCATATTCAACTTATTTATTGATTTCCAAAATTTTGAAAAATTATTATTGCTATGGTGTCGCGCTACAATATCCATCTTAATTTGTTGTTGATTACTTTGACACCATTTTAACTTTAATTTAAATAGTCGCCTCGACTCGGCCATTTCATTGTATAACTGACCAGAGCTAGGTCTTCCATACCAAATCCAAGTCTGAAAACATTGCCGAGCCTTACCGTGAGCCTCCCTCACGTGTCTGTTCCAGCCTATTATGTGTTTGCCCCTTCTGTTATTTGAAATCACACCACAAGAATACTCCGCGCCCTCAGACAGAATACGCACTATGCTTTTATACATGTCATTAATTTTATTAATGATTTATGAATTGCACAGTTACATATTTTATCAGCACAAATAGCAAATTCCGCCGGAAAGTCAATATCCCTTAACTTATTATGACAAAAAGTATGATATGTTTCAATTTGACTGGTCTGCCTTTCTCCCCATATCACTTTATTCTTACACACGCTAGACATCACAACTTTTGGTTTTATTAAATCTATATTACAAGTAATCTGCATCGGATAGTCATCCGACCAGTAGGTATCGTACAATATAGTTACGTTATCGCCCAACTAACATTTTGGTGTCAGTTACAGGCTTTTTTATGACTTTAAGTAATATAAAAGGGTTATAATTATCTCAGTTATTACTAAAGACGATATAGAGGAGTTAACAAACAAGTTTTAGCCCCAATCGCAGCACTATAGCGTTAATGGATGATGTAATACAGCTTTGAGAGTTATAATGGCGCTAGTAGCAGCAAGTATACTTAATACGTTATAGCTTTAACCTTTTTGTGACACCCAAGTCTTTATAAAAGTGTTCGCCGACACTTCTTAACACTCATTGTTGTATAGTTATTGCAATGAACTGTTTTATACCACTTAAGGTGCTATATTGACTATTATTGCAGTCATAAGCTATAAAATAGAGTTTATCGAGAGTTTAGTAACACGAGAAACTAAAGGTGTCAAACAACTCCTCTATCTAGGTTTAACCTGTAATAAAGGGTTTAACTAAAGCTTATTGTGTTAGGCAGTCCTCTTTTACAGACGTTCTAAAGGTATTGGTGTCAAACAACGCAAGTGTGGGTCGTTATTAACACTAAACTCACTTTTGTAAAGTTCGCCATTGTTTTGGTAACCTAACAATTAATATTATTTCGAGTTATTAAACATTTGACTACAATAAACAAAATTTCTTACATTATTTGAAGCATTCCATGAATGCCACTTAATTTTACATACCACTGCTCAAGAAGCAGGAATGAATAGTAATGTTTAGCTTGAGGTACCTATTTTGTTATCATAATTTTTCTTTTAAATCTTTAATAAATCCTAGGCGCGTTAAAATTGAGATGAGAAACATGGTATACATTTACTGTGAAATCATAAGGGCAGTCATTTTTCACTTCACATACTTAAATAACATAATATTCCATAATATTATTCTGCTGTGTTGAATAATGGATGACATAATGCTTCCATTACGAACAGATTTAATTTTAGTAAGGTTACAGGCTTTTTTATCTTGACGTGCGCTTTTTACCACCTGTAGTGCTCACTATCGCGGTAATACCGGTTAAAGTAGTAGCTGACGATGAATAAGCGCTCTTGTGGAGCTTTAAGATCTTTTTGACACCTTACTATAGGATTTATAGCACCTGTAGCGTTTACCAACTCTATTTTACAACGGTAATACAGATTAAAGTAGTAGCTGACGATGAATAAGCGCTCTTGTGCAGCTTTAATATCTTTGTGACACCGTACTATAGGCTTTCTAAAACTTTTACCTGTAAAACTGTGGGCCTCTTTCGTGGTTATACGTGTGGTATGTGGTGTACAGTTGCACAGGTATGCGTTAACACTTTTATACTCAAATGGAACTGATATACGAGTCTTATATAGGTTTTTTTAACGCTTTGGTGCTAGTTGGGCGATAGTCGAGCGCGCCTCGCTCGTGACCACACAGTGATCGAGCCACCGACGGCATCCGTGTGCCTCACTAACAAATGTGTACGAATCGCTCGGTAATAAATCAAGATCAACACAAGTCCACGACTGATCCGCACAAAAGTCTAAGAGTTGATTTGCAAATAACTCACCCGGGTGCGCGTTGAAGTCTCCCAACACATACACAGATTGCACATCACTATTTTCAATAATAGAATTAATTTCGCCTAAACACTCTGTAAACTCAATCAAATTCTCCTTTGAGTCTGTAGGCATGTACAGAGATATAATCAAACGCTCACGTATCTAAACCTTAATCGCTGCTATACGATCACTAGCACACTGCAACACTGACACTGACGGAAACAAAGACTTCCTCCACAGCAGTGCCACGCCTCCGTATGGTCGGCCACGAAGCACACCGGCCGACGTGTCCACGGCAGACTTGCCAGTGAACGCGAACTTGTCGCTGATGCTGCTCAGGAATGGAATGTCATGCGGCAATAGCCACGTTTCTTAGAGTGCAACAAAATCAGCTGTTTCACATATTTTTCTTACACATTCCACTGATCTTACAATATTTTTGCAGTTAAATGTGACTTTAATCTCAAAGACTTTATAATCATTCTGGTTACAAACTGGACCCCACACTAGGATACCCTATGTCGTGAGGTCCAGTCTCTTTCATCACAAGGTTTGTATTAAATATATAAACAGATTGGTACATTTATGTAATTTCACTTATGTTAAAAGTTGAGTGCGTGCTATAGAAAAAAATAAATAAAGGGGGCTAATATTAAGTATAGTGTGTATGTAGTTTATGAGTGTAGTGCACTGTTTAAGTGTAATGTGTGTGTTGTGAGAGAGTGAGTGTTATGGTGTGTTTGAGTGTGTTTTGATTCAGCCAATAGTGATTTTACTTTCAGTTTTAAAGTAATCCAAATCTAGCAGCCAATTAGTAACAACTTTCTTACAAACATGTCTAGACAAGTTTAAGATATTCACTTCTTTATTAATTTTTGGATAAAGGTGAGGGCGCATAAAAGCAAAAGCTTTTTTGCCAAAACTCAGCTTGCAAGTTGGTCTTTTCCATTTGCATCTTCTTTGTGAGCGCTTATCATCGAGTATAGTCCGGTGCGCAGTTTTGTGAAATTTAAGTACAACAGCCAGTATGTATAGTTGGCGCACCGTTAGTACTCTAGACTCTTGGTAAAGTAAGTTTGTTGGGTAGCGAGTTCTCTTCTTATAGATTACCTTTGAAATTGCTCTTTGTGCACGCTCTGCAGTAATAAGATGACTTTTACTTGCTGATCCCCAGGCCAAGATACAGTATCCTAGGATCGACTGGCAGAGAGCATAGTAGATCATCTTAAGCGTCGAGATATCTGCCAATGATCTAAGTCTCTTAAATATATAAAGCAGCTTTCTGACTCGAGTACTTAGCGTTTCGAATTGTTCCTGCCATTTCAGATGCTGGTCAATATGTACGCCAAGATATTTAATATCTTTCACCCGTTCAAAGGCTGTGCAGTTGCAACTGTTACCCGAAACGTAGTTGCAAGTGTGTAGTTTAACTGTGAATTGTGATGGAGCCAATGTTTTTATTGATACGCTGAAGTTACTGACTTTTGTTTTTTACACGTTCAATGTCAGTAGATTGTGCTGTAGCTAGTCAAAAACTGTCCGCATTCCGGATTCCGCAGCGTTATAGGTTTTCTCCCATGGCCTTCCATGAAAAATGATGGCAGTATCGTCTGCATACGCAAAGATCTGCACCCTATTTAACTGGAGTGAACAGAGACCGTTTATATAAATAAGAAAAGTGTGGGACCAAGAACACTGCCCTGGGGCACCCCGTATCTAACGTGCACAAAGGAACTCTGGTAATCACCTAAGCAAACCCTTTGTTTGCGGTCAGTGAAGTACGAGTCGAACCAGTCCAGCGCAGTGCCCCTGATACCCGCACATTCAAGTTTAGATAACCATTCAGTCAATGTATTTTGTAATCGCGGTGTTAAAATTGTTACATATGTCTTCGCATTCGATTAGTGGCAACACTATAATTTAAGCACCTTGACATCGTATTCTGGATGGATTAAGGGCAGAATTAGGCCATGTATCTTGGCGGGCACGTTTGCATCGCTTTGTACGCGCCCGATATAAATGCGACAATCTGTTTTTTGGCCTATTTAGGTTTCCGTATCTAAAGGGTAACCAACGGAACCCTATTACTAAGCGTGCACTGTCTGTCCGTCCGCCCGTCCACCTGTTTGTTAGCAGGCTGTATCTCTAGAACCGTAACAGGTAGTCACTTGAAATTTTCACAGATTGTGTATTTCTATTGCCGCTATAAAAATTAAGGTTTTTGGTACGGAACCCTTTGTGTGCGAGTCTGACTCGCAGTTGGCCGGTATCTATAGTGGCAAAACGTGGGTCGTCGGCGCGGTAAAAATACGCCGTGTGCATAGGGTCTTACATTATTACATACCATCAGCGATGAATATGATTTGGAAGTTGTTCAATTGTATTAGAACTACAAATTAAGTTTTAATGCAATCGTGCTTCAAGATCAAGGTCTATCTTCAACGCTTGCCAAAGTTGGTCCGTGATTGGGTAACCATCTTAACACACCGAGTTTTCACCATGCCTCGGAAAGCACGTTAACTCTTTGGTCCCGGCTGTCATTTGTAGATCTTTGGCAGTTTATTGGCTTCCCAATAAACTTTACCCCTGGCTTGCCAAGAAGTTCCGTGTACCCAGTTATTGAGTTGTGGACGTGAAGGTCTGGTAGGCAGCCACTCTTCGAAAATTACGTATTCAGCTTAATCAGGTTTGACTGGAAGCCGACCAGAATGTAGTTGGGATAGTGCTAGGGAGATGATGATGTAACACGAATAACTTTATTTGTCTACTTTGAATGTTCATTTTATTCTATCTTTAAAAAGGTTGTTAATAAGAGTATCAATATGTGCTAATACAATTTGCTTGCGAGCAACCCTGAATCATTTGGCGGTTAGAATTAGTTGACGGGGTGTCGCTATATTCGATTTTTGAACTTTCAATGCGGGAATACGAGGAGAGTGTACGGTGCGCTCGGGGAGAGGGATGCTAAATCACGCCTTTCGAGCTGGTAGAAATTATTAACTTATGCTCTTAAGGTGAATGCTCCAGGGTAGCCCGCGAAATTCAAATATTTTTATGTTTTTTGCAATTTGCCAGTCAGTGTGAAGCTGTATGTGGACCAAATGCGATCCGCGACCGTAACGCGTATTTATCTAAAGAATTATAACCATTTTAATCACCAATATAGCCCTCTAAGTTCATGTAGTTCGAAAGAATGAATATTTCAGAAATAATCATTCTTTTGGTTTTTTCATTTGGTCCACATACAGCTTCACACTGACTGGCAAATTGCAAAAAACATAAAAATATTTGAATTTCGCGGGCTACCCTGGAGCATTCACCTTAACGTCGTAGTTTGGTGTTTAGCACCATTCGAAACTGGGGAACTGAAGCTTTTTGGATATTCCAACGAACTGTTTGAACCCAACGACTAAGCAGCAACCATCAATACTAGAAGGCATAATAATGACAAATGTTTCTGATTTTCATGAACATGGCTATGAAAGAAAATTATACTTACACTTATTCAGTCTAATTTTATGTTTTCTATGCAGATGTTTTCATCATCTGCCTAGCCTTTTCCCAACTATATTGGGGTCGGTTCCAGTCAAACCGGATTCAGCTGAATACCAGTATTTTATGTGGAGCGACTGCCTAACAGACCTCCACAACCCATTAAATGAGTAACACGGCATTTCTTGGCAAGTCTGGAGTCAGATTTACTGGGTTCTGACAATCCGTAACAACTGCCAAAGTTCTACAAATGGCAGCCGGGACCAATAGCTTAACGTGCTTTCCGAGTCACGGAGAAAAGTCGGTAGGTATGTTATGATGGTCACCCATCCACAGACCAACCTTGGCAAGCGTTGCTTAACCTTGAAGATCGATCTGTGCGGCTGTTTTTCTTTAGCAACGAACTACTCTATTCAGATGTTTTATCCCCCTAAAACCTTGCAATAGCACTCGTCTAAAAGTCACAAATCTCCAACAAACTAAGTAGTAATTAAGTTCGTCTAGGTGGATTCTAACATAATCAAGTGTTAAATACAGGTCTTTCGCGCCCAACATCATTTCAAAGTCTGTTTAGGCGCTTAGTTTATGCCAATGAAGAATTAATTTAAAAAATTGTTCAGATCGTAATTAGCTCAACATTCTCGTCTTCAAAAATGGCTGATTAGTTTTTTCTAACTGTCTTTCATTTTCTTATTTCAGTCACAACTTCATCAAAATTTTCTGTTTTCATCTCTCAATGAACAGTTTGTTTCATAATATCTATGCATCGTATGTATGTTATAATTAGATTATTTTAATGCCAAGAGAATAAGCCAAGCAAATACTAAAAAAATAGCACCTAATTTACCAAAAACTAGCAATAATAATAATCTCAAAAGACTTATAAAAGGGACTATATAAACAAGAATTGACAGAAAAATTTTATGGTGTCATTATTTGTATTTAATTGACGGTGTTGCCATCTGCTACTTTATCCCCTGAACTAATTCCAAGAAGATAGAAATAAAAAATAAATGAATATTTCAAAGAGTTTTATTTTATAAACAAGAATATTTCCACTTCATTTTTTAAATACCATTCAACATGAAAATATACATACCACGCAAAAACAGTGATGGAACTGCTAGAGCATTCAAGCGGTTATGAATAATTGCCGAACTGTTAGTACTTCACAAGATTTATAGAGCAGGTTAGTGGAAAGAGGAAGGGCGGCAAGTAGACACCTTTAGAATCGCTCTTTGAGCTCTTTCAATGGGCAGTAATAAAGTTTTACCTGCTCCACCCCACGAGGTAATGCAGTACGTCAAAATTGACTGACATAGAGCAAAGTAAACTTGTCTTATTAGTATTGGGTCTGTAAGGTAACGTAGCTTTTTGAATACGAATATCAGCTTACGAATTCTGTTACTTAATGCTTCCATATGATGTTTGAAGGTTAGGGTTTCATCAATTATAACACCCAATTATTTAGTTTGTTGGTCCTATTAATACTGGGACACACAAACGGGCAATCTACAAGGACTGTACAACAATGGGCATACAACGTTGAAGGAATATAAGAAGTAAGCTTGCGCATTGAAAACTTAATGTAATGTGTCTTAAGTGCATTTAGAGTAAGTGAGTTATATTGAAGCCATTTATTTACCATACTGAAGCCGTCTTGCGCGAGCTTGTAGACAGCATAATATGTTCCGATTTAGCCGAAAAAAGAAGAGCAGTGTCATCCGCGTAAGATATAGTTGTTATTAAATTTCTTTAGCAATTTTATAAATATAAGAATTTTTATTAAGTAAATTTGTATTAAAGCAAGTAATGTACTTACTCGTGATCTGTCAGCTACGAATAAAACCACCGTTGCTATTGGATGCTAGTTTATTACTGAAGTGACACGACATAGTGGTGCAGGCACGCACACATATATACACATACATATCACTCCTCCGACACTATTTTCAAAAGTAATAAGCAGTTAAAGTAATAAGCACTAGACATTAAGCAGGTAGTTGCAACAATAATTTTACTTAAGTACCTACAACAACATATAACAAAAAGGCCGAAGCTTTCGGCTGGTCGCACACTACGCACCTTAATGACTACATAACTTTCTTGGCATAAATCTAATGTGCGTAGTGTTCGATATATTTACAAATTAAACCTTATAATTAATCTTACGTCTACAACTACGAGTCGGTCTTGTAGGCTGTGGTTCAAAAGAACGATCGCCACGATCTTGGGCTACTTCTTGATTAGTCTCAGCATAATTGTGATCGTTAGCACCGACTTCACTTTGAGCCTCAGCCCACTCATCCTTCTCCGCATTATCATTTTCCTCGCGTTCTGTAACTTGCGATTCAAAAGCAGAAGCAGATGGCAATGTTTGTGGCGACTGCGCGGGCACCGGCGGGGAGCTCGGGCGCGGCGGCGGCGCTGAGTACGTGGGGCTCATGACATCAGCACGTACGCCGTTCGTCTCGCTTCTAGTAACGGTTGCACCTGTATATTTTCTTATTTGGTCAATATGCCTTCTGCAGTTTACAATGTAATCCTTAACTAATATTTCATACATGCGTTTTCCAATTATTTTAATTATTTAACCTAAAATCCATATCTCTTTCCTAGCTATGTACCATTTTAACCTTACCCTATCGCCTATGTTTAACTTTCTTTTTGTTTGTAAATTATCATTATTCGTTTCATCGTTATGCGTATCTGCTAGTAACAGGTCCAGCCTAGATTTTATATTTCGGCCAAACATAAGCTTTGCTGGGCATTCGCCCGTTGCACAATGTGGCGTGTTGCGATAATGAAATAAAAATCCTAACAGTTTTTCATTAATTACATTTTGCTGACTGTTTTCGCTTATTATACATTTTATCATTTTCTTGCATGTTTTTACTGAATTTTCTGCCTGTCCGTTACTAGAAGGGTGACAGATTGGGGACGTTATACTACTCTGTCAAGAAAGTACCGGGAAAAGATCAATAATACACAAAATGTCTGTTATTCATCCAAATTTATTTTATCACCTTCAAAGTATGCTCCTTTAGAAACGATACACTTGCGCCAACGAATAATCCATTCATCAAAACATTTTTTAAACGCTGCTTCCGGAATTGAGTTCAGTTCTCGCCGCGAATTCTCCTTTATGTCTTCTATCGATTGAAAACGGGTGCCACGAAGTGGTAATTTGAAAAAAGTCAGCAGGAGCCATATCTGGTGAATATAGTGGTTGCTGGATGGTATTTGTTGAGTGTTTGGTTAAAAATTTGTTCACAATGATAGCCTTGTGCGAAGGCGCATTGTCGTGGTGCAAAATCCAAGAATTTTCTTTCCACAAATCTGGCCTTTTTCGTCGAATTTGCTCTCTTAAACGCCGCATAACGCTCAAATAATATTCTTTATTTACCGTTAGACCTTCCGGTAAGAATTCAGAGTGCACAACACCGCGATAGTCAAAGAAAACAGTCAACATGACTTTGACTTTTGATCGACTTTGGCGTGGTTTTTTCGGTTTCGGTTCAGTTGGAAGGCGCCACTCCGAAGCTTGTTGACTAGTTTGCATGTCAAACTCGTAAACCCACGTCTCATCACCAGTAACAATGCGTTTCATGAATGTTGGGTCCGAACTGACTCGTTCTAGCATGTCCTCAGCGACTTTCATGCGATTGAGTTTTTGGAGAAAATTCAGATCTTTTGGGACTAGCCGAGCAGCAACATGTTTCATACCCAAATGATTAGTTAAAATGGTACGGATCGACTCGTGAGATACAGAAAGTTCGGCGGCTATCTCTCTCAGAGTTGAATGGGGATTTTCAGTCACTATTTCCTTCACTTTTGCGATGTTAACTTCAGTTGCAGACTTTGACGGCCTACCAGAGCGAGGCAAATCTTCTATCACATCTCGACCGCTTTTGAACGCTTTGAACCACTCATAAGCACGAGTTTTTGATAATGTCGATTCACCGTAAGTCTTCTGTAACATTTTCAGTGACTCCGAACACGAAATTCCATTGGCGATGCAAAATTTAAGACAAACTCTTTGTTCGATATTTTTGTCCATTATGAAATTCGCAATACACACTATATATGATATTACTAAAACCAGCACTGTATTTAATATAAATAACAGATGCAACTCAAACTCTGCGCCAAAATGGAAAACAGTTGTGCCAATCTAACAACTACAAAAAAACAAAAATTTGAATTTGGAACCATAAACAAATCATCCATTCCCGATACTTTTTTGACTGAATGTATATCGGATACCGGTCATTTCACAGAAATATTTAAATTCATTTGACTTTATTTTTGCACCATTATCGGAAACTATGACTTTCGGTATACCGAACCTTGAAAATAATTCCTTTAATTTAGTTATAAGCGACCGACTTGAAGTGCCGCAGCTCATATGTAAACACTCCAACCATTTGCTACATAAATCTACGACGATTAAATAAACATGTGTAATCAATGTGCAAGCGTCGCCACGGAGTCGCGCGGCCAGTGCGCGGGGGGAGCGCGCGGCGGGGCGGCGCGAGTGCCGGCGCACGTGTGGCACGCGCCTACCCATTCTTCTATGTCCTTATCGATCGATGGCCACCAAAATCTACTACGAGCTGCACTCTTTGTTTTTACCACGCCGAAATGACCTGAATGAAGTTCTTGTAATAACCTTTTCCGGTACACTGCTGGTATCACAACTCTGTGGCCTCGAAAAATACAACCGTTTTCAATTTCTAAATCTGTTTTGCAGTTAAAATAGGGCAGAACCAGTTTACAATTAATTTTACGCGGCCAACCGATCTGCACGTATCTATTTAATTACTGTTTGTAAAATTTTGTCCTTATAAGTTTCCGTTTAATTATCGCTAAACGTTATCGGGGCGATGTTAGCATCTAAGAAATTGAGAAATGACAGATCATCATCTTGTCCTTCCGTTCTACAGTCAGGTGCAGGTAGGGGCGAGCGCGATAAATAGTCCGCCGCGACATTATTTTCGCTTTTAATATATTGGACGTTATAATTATATGCAGACAATATTATCGCATACCGTTGTAACCTCGACGCTGCCATAACTGAAATACCTGTTTTCTTTCCGAATATCGAAAGTAAAGGACGATGATCAGTTTTAAGGACAAACGGTTCCTGACGTCCATATAGATATCGATGGATATGCTTTACAGCGAAAATAATGGCAGTCGCCTCTTTCTGAATCTGACTGTAGATTTTTTCACTTGTGGACAATGACCTTGAGGCGAACGCCAGCGGTCGCTCGAGATGCGGGCGATCGCTGTCGCGCTGCGCCAGCACCGCGCCCAGCCCGGCCGGGCCCGCATCTACCGTCAACACCAACTGTGCAGCGGGATTATAGTGTGCTAGCACTCTTTCTGAAGATAGCTCGACCTTTACACTGTTAAATGCACGTTCGTGACATTCGCTCCACTCCCACCGCGCTCCTTTACGCAATAAATCGTGCAGTGGATGCAACTTGGCTGATGCATTCGGTATAAAGTTACGGTAATAGTTAATTAATCCTATAAATCGCTTAACTTCAGTGACATTTGGGTTGGAGTGTACGTAACGGGGCACTGAGGAAAAAACAGAAAAAATTTGATTTTCAAACATAATAATACTTACTCTTTATGGTTTTATCGTATGGAGAACATCAAAAGAAACAACTTTTTCCCGGGATTTTTTTTTGTGAGGTCAATGACCGCTGAGCTAGGAGGCAAAATTTAACTCTCATTGTGAAGGCATCTGGAACTTAGAAAATTTTGAGGAAAAAGCAATGAAAAAGACTTGCAAAAAGCAATGAAATTTTGAGGAAAAAGCAATGAAAAACAACACCTAATCAAGCCTTCGGGATCCGGTGGGATGTGGGAGTACTAGGGTGGGGAAACACCGGGGACGACCTTAAGGTCAATGACCTTGACCCCAAGGTCAAGGTCAAATTAAAAAAAGACGCGGGCACAGGGTACGGTCGAGGTCAGTAACCTTGACGCCGTTTTTCTGGTGGTCGCCACTGTTGATTCTGGCTTTCAGGAGTTGCAGTGGTTGGGAATGTGTGGCGGGCTTGTCCCAAAAAAAAAAAAAAAAAACCTTGACGCCAAGGTCAGTGACCTTGACCCCAAGGTCAATTTAACAAAGACGCAGACACGGGGTACGCTCGTGGTCAGTGACCTTGACCTCAAGGTCAGATTCATAAAAACACCCCTTTTAACCTAACCTGTCCAAGTCGGAGTGCCCCAAGTCTCGAGCTCGCAAAATTTAAGTCTCATTATGAAGGCGTCTGGGACTTATAAAATTTTGAGGAAAAAGCACAAAAAAAAATTGATGAAATTTTCAAACTTAATAATACTTTCTTTTTATGGTTTCATCGTATGGAGAAACCATAAAAAGAGAACCATAAAAGTTGTTTCAAAACAAACAACTTTTTTCCGGGTTTTTTTTTTTGTGAGGTCAATGACCGCTGAGATTGGAGGCAAAATTTAGAAAAATTAAAATAGGACTTAGAAAAATTTTCTTGACGAACAAAACAATGGCGGGCAGCTAACGGCATGACCTGCATCTACAATTAGTCGCTCTGATATCCCGTCTCCCTATTCTCGGGTATAAGCGGCAAATATCTTTTAAAAGACGCCTAAATCGGGCGGCCTCTGATGGCAATTCTTTTAAAATATTGTGACGGTACAATATGTACTCGCCCATGTACCACTTCAATTTGTTCTGGCTCCTGCAGGTGCGGCAATGCCGTTTTAGTTCTAGCCATTGCCGCTCTATGGCAAGGCCCTAGTCCACTACGCTGGCCAGGTGCATGATGGCGTACTACATACCAACGAGAACTTTATGAGGCCCTCTCAAATGATGATTTCGCTAATATCAAGTAAAAATCACAAATAACAACTATTCAATCTTAAACAAACGAGAAAATAGCAACTTTGACAATGAAAAGTGAAATGACAACTGACAAGTGTGACAACATAACTGACAGAGGCAATGTTTTCATAGATTCCATTAAAAGGCAAAGGAATCAATACCATACATTCCAATCCTACTTAACAGAAAGAATTCATTGGTTTTATTTGTTTATTATATTTTGCCATTATTTTAAAATAGTTTTTCTTACATTAAGGTTCACAGTATGCTTTAAAAAACAATATTTAACCATTGTTTCTTTGTGCAGAAATAATATAACGATGAAAAAAAAACCGGATGTAATATTCAGTTATTAAATAAATGGCCTGTCTAATAATATTTTTGATTTTGTAAGGCTTTATCGGATATTTTTTTCTACCAGAAAATTGGAAAATGATAGTTGTTCAGAAACAAAATTATTTTAAGCCCATTCCATAACATGTCCTTTATTCAAAGTAAGTATTCTGCGTATTGTTTTTTTTTTACTATAGATAGGCACGTGTTTGACCACTATCTCACCTGATGGTAAGTGATGATGTGGTCGAAGATGGAGCACGCTTGCCTAGAAATAACCTATTCACTCTTGACTTAAAGACTCCCAGGTTGTAGCTATCAGGAAACACAGACTCCGGCAGGGAATTCCACTCCTTAGCTGTACGCATTATGAATGTGTTACCAAAACGTTTTGTGCGTATGGGTGGGATATCCACCGTGTACCGGTGGCGCACCGCCGTTCGTCTTGTGGTCCGATGATGGAACGGGCTTGGCGGAATTAAATTTTACAATTCCGTCGCACATTCCCCAAAATGCAACCGGTAAAAAACCGACAGGCTAGCAACTCGTCGTCGATGTTCAAGACTTAGGAGCTTCATCGCGACAAGCCTCTCATTGCCGATGATCCTCTTGGCTCGTTTCTCAATTGACTCAAGGGCATCAAGTTGGTATCTGGCAGATCCATCCCAAAGATGAGAGCAGTACTCCATACACGATCGAACTTGCGCATGATAGAGTTTAAGCAGCTGTTCCGGCGTGAAGTATCGTCTCACCTTTGCCAGAATCCCCAACTTCTTTGCAGCCACTTGAGCCTTTGCCTCTATGTAAGGGCCAAAATTGAGAGTAGATGTTAATGTAACCCCAAGAAGGTTAAGTGGTCGGTTATCGGCACGGTTAAACCTCGGAAAGATGGAGCTGGGTGGAATTCATTTCTTTATTTATTTTATTCAGATTAACGAACAACTGTTTACACCAGTACATAAACAGCTTATAATATAATAAGATACAATTGCGGGTGCAACAACTAATAACAGGTTAACACCGCTAGCACAGAAAACATTGGTAAAAATTTAATTATTAAATTATGACAAATTCATAAAAATACAAGTGAATTAAAATCGGGAAATTAAATTATATTGAAAAATTAGATGTTAAATTAAAATAAAATAAATTGACTATTTATCTGATTAAAACAAAAACATTTAAAAGTACTGACTTGGCAAGGCATAAAATATTCATTATAAAAACTAACAGTAGCATTAATATTTGAGTATCTGTTAAAGATAATTACTGTGTAAAATAAAAATAAAAACAAAATAAAAATGTAAAAATACAAAAATAAAATAAAATGTAAACAGCAATATCCCTACAAATGTGTTGTTTGACTGTTTAATAAAACTACTTTATGAACTGCACCTACACTGTCGTGGTGAATATCTAACAAGTCACTACATAGCTGTAGCTGTGCTGTGTAGCTGTGTGCTGTGTGTGTGCTGTGTTGACTTGTTGTCTTGTTTGTTGTTTGTGATCTTGCAAAACCTAGGAATTGGAGAGTTTGCACCAAGTATAGATCTTCGATATGGTGGGTACAGAGGCGTTATGCTTTTCCTAGGATATCTAGAAGGTGCTCGAAATCTAATTAAGTTAAGTAAATCGGGACAGTCAATTTTACTACGTAACAGTATAAATAAAAATAAAACATCTGCGACATATCTGCGTGCTGATAAGGGTTGCACTTTGAAATGTTGCAGACGGGAGTTGTATAGTTGTATGAGGGTAATGACTTGTGTTTCCTTTCATAAAAAGCTAGATGCCACATAAAACGCTTCTGTACACGCTCGATCCTCAGAATATGGGTGGCAAAGTGAGGCCTCCATACAACGCTGCAGTACTCCAAAATACTTCGCGCGAAACTGTTGTATAACATTATTTTCGTGCCAGTTTTGCGAAAACCTTTAGTGGTACGAATTATGAACCCTACCATTTTGGATGCTCTCTTAATTATACTTTCGACGTGGCGTACAAAGCTTACTTTCCTGTCGAAGAGTACTCCCAAGTCCCTTATGACTTCTACTTGCTGGACCTTCTCTTGGTTTATGAAGTACCCAGTTTCGATGTAGTTAATGTTACGTGCATATTTTGTATGATAGCATTTTTTCGAGTTCAGTTGCATTTTATTATTGCGACACCATTCGATAACTTGGTTAACGTCGCGTTGCAAGAGCTCACTGTCTTTTGATGATTAAATTTTACGTGCCAATTTTAAGTCATCGGCGTACATAAAAGGCTCGGAAAATTGCAGAAATAAGGGAAGGTCGTTTATAAATACAATAAAAAGTATTGGAGCCAAAAGTGATCCCTGCGGAGCGCCAGAGGTGATAATTCGTGTTGTAGATTGATAACCGTTAACAACGACATAGAACTCGCGCCCAGAAAGATACGATTTGAACCACTTTAACAAAGGTCCAGCTATACCGTATGCCTCAAGCTTTTTTATTAGGATGGAATGGGGCATTTTGTCAAAAGCTTTACTAAAGTCTGTGTAAACAACATCTAGTTGTTTGCCTTCGTCAATAGTCTGAATTAGGGACTCAGTAAAAGCCACTAAATTCGTAGCACTAAATCTTGAAGCCGAACCCGTGCTGACAGTTGCTCACGTACATTTTAAAATGTTGCTGGATATGAGGGCAAATAAAAGATTAAAAGATCTTAGCGAATGTAGAAAGTATTGAAATGGGTCTGTAATTATTAATAGCGTCTTTATTATCCGACTTGTATACGGGAACTACCTTAGCCTTTTTCCATTCTGACGGAAATGTTCCTGTGGCCATGGACGCATTGTAGATGATTAATAAAGGGGACACCAGAACTAAGCACAATTATGAAATAAATAAAAACCGGGGGAATGCCATCGGGACCAGATCCTTTTCTGATGTCAACTGATTTCAATTTCTTAAGTAGACATTCCCGTTCTATTTCTATGGAAGTCAAGCCCTGACTATTATTATAAATTGCTTGAAGAGAACTTTAATAATCATTATTTTCTGTAGCAGTGTCAGATATGTACACGCTTGAAAAGTGGTTAGCGAAGAGATCACAGATTTCAGAGCCATCAGAAGTTACGACCTGACCATCAGTCATAGTGAGCGGGTAGGCACTAGATCCTCCACGTTTGGCTTTAATATAACTCCATAAACGTTTGGGGTCAGTCTATCATTTTCGAGTTTCCTTACATAATCGTTATACAATTGCATGGCAAAAAATTGGCTCCTTTTGGCGGAAAATGGTCACGCTTGGGTCTTAGCAGCATTGACCTTGACCAGATTGGCATCGCCCCATTCAGAGACTGCCTGTAAGGACACGTTCAAGCGCTCAACCATTGCCTCCCGGAGAGACCGGATCTGCGACCCACCAGCTCGTGCGTCAGACACGTATCTCTCAGCAACAGTGCTGTCTGCAAACCCAAAGGTACCGGGTTTAAGCAGATCATTAATATGCAGCAAGAACAGTGTTGCCGAAAGCACAGAACCCTGAGGAACCCCGGCATTAATATCCAGCAGTCCAGACGAGCAGCCATCTATGACCACTCGGATAGACCGATCCCTCAGGAAGTCTGCGATCCAATCACACAAACCGGCGGGCAGACCGAAGGAAGGAAGCTTACTAATAAGGCTATCGTGCCAGACCCTTGATTGATTATTCTATGAAATGATAATTCGAGAAAAAATTTATGTGAAACGAAATTCTATGAAACTATCTTCTGTAAAACAACGTACAACCATTTTAAATCCATTAAAATATACTAAATCAGAATTCTGAATGAGCGTAAACTAGGACTGAAAGCCTTTTTATACGGAAAAACAATTGAACTGTTTTATCGTTTTATATTCTAATTCTATATACCTATTTTAAATAAAGAATCTAAAAAGAATACACCATTTTTTTTTATAAGTGATGCCTTTAGGTCGGTGTAAAATAAAAAAAACGTATTTACATTATGTTTATGTATTTAATTATTTTGGAAAATTACAGCTGTAGTGTACATAATAAACACCATTATACCTATTGTTAGAATGAGACATTGTAATAAAAATAATAATAATTCTCAATTACTTCCATTTCACTATCTGTGCTCTCAAAGAGGTCAATATCACTGTCACTGTCAGCCGTATTTATCACTAATCTTCAGTCCCGATCATGTTTACTTTTTCAGTAAATAATGTTTTTACTGTAGTTAAATTCATGCCCACATTTCTAGAGGCTACATAGCCTTTTAGTTGAGACCATATATTTTCAAATGGATTCAAATCCGGATGATATGGTGGCAATCGCAACACAGTGTGCCCATGCTCGGCAAGTACTTTGTCCACGGAAAACTCTGTATACCTCTCCTTTTGCTGACATCTAGTAGCGTAAATCTGGGTTTTTGTTAATTTTGGATCAACTGGAATTTCGTGTCTGTTTAACCAGTTGATCATTTCCTGTTTAATGGTGTTTGAGTTGGACCCCCAACTCAAACACCATTAAACAGGAACCATTAAAAATTAAGCTTTCAACATATTTGTTATGATAGGGTGCGTTGTCGATAACTAGAACAGAATCACTGGGTATATTTGAGATTAATTGATTAACCAGCCATTTTTCGTAGTTATCGTTATTCATTTCATTGTGATAGTCACCTTTAGTGTCCGTGGATTTATACGTTAAAAAGGCACCGGGTACAAAGCCTTTTTCATTTCCCACATGAACTATTATCAAACGTTGACCGTAACTTTAACGTTGAGTTGTAACTTTTTAAATTGGCTTTTTTACTCGTTTTTTCTTATCATCACTCCAAGATTTCCCTTCAGTGTGGGATGTAGGTATGTATGTAAGACTCATCCATGTCGACGACATTTTTTCCTGATTTGCGTTTGCATATTATATCGAGGTATTCCATTCGTTTGAGACTTACATCGTGCTTTTCCATTAGAACTTTTCGATTATATTACATTTTAGTGAACCGAAATCCCATCTCGTAAAGTATTTTTCTCAACGTATTTTCAGACCCATTGTTATTAATAGCTTCAGATAATTTAGCTTTTTATGATTTTATTGTTGGCAGTTCATTGAATCGTAAGTGAAAATCATACACCATTCTTCGAACAACATCATAATCAAAATCGTCCATATCCAAACGAAATTGCTTTTTTGGTCTATTTAAATTTAGGGGTGTTAACAACTCTAAATATATATTTTGAACTGGACGCGACCGCACTCTATCGCACTTGAACAACGACTGACAAAATGTCACATAGGTAGTGTGCGACAGAGATAACGCTCTACGAAGCCACAATTAGCCGATTGTCTCCTTCCAAAGGTCGATGTGCAATATTTATCACCGGGTACATCGATTGGAAGGCATTCAGAGATAATTTTTGAGGTATATTCAGTTCCGGTCTAAAACTTATTCACCCAATTATCTCCTACGCTGTAAAAGGTTCCATCTACTTCCTCTTTCTGAACGTAGAAGAATTGCAGACGGCGTTTTTATTTAGAATCGCAAATGGTTCATCAGAGCTTCCCGAATTGCTGAGCAAAATTGGACTGCGGATTCCTTCAACTTTTCGGCGCAATCACTGTCTATTGCATTCTCCAGTGGTAGGAACGATTTACAGACGAAATTCTACTTAATAAGAGCGAGTCATACATATAATGCGGTCTGCCGGGGCGTCGACAACGATATTTTCAATACTGGTATAATAAATTAAAAAGGATTTTTTTTAATTTATTTTTTGTTAGCGTATACTAATTAATTAACTCATATCTACGCTGTTTGAGTCACATTTTTAACCGACTTCAAAAACGGAGGAGGTTCTCAATTCAGTTGTATTTTTGTTTTTTTTTTTACTTTAGTTACTGTTTTTACTTAGAACACTGTATACCTTCTCACATATTTTTGTATGTAAGCTCTCTCCTATGTGTGAAAACTTTGAATTGGCCTTATTTCTGTTACTCTCTTATGTATGAAAATGTTTAGCTGTAAGTTTTCCTAAAACTGTAAAATGAAATGAAATAAAAACAATATTAATTTTACATTGCAGGTGTAGTAACGTCAATCAATTAAACATTATCAAGAAACATATTTTGTGTTGGTCTTCCAAAAAATAAATAATTACATCAAAGTCTTTACAGCCAATACGAATGACAATGAAGAGGTAAAAAAACAATTATTTACTAATATTATGATTTATCTATCTATGGGTGTGTTAATACTCCGGGACTTCCTTTTTCTTCTAATGCCTGTTTTGCATTCCAATCCAAATTAGCATACTAAAAAAATCCCACTTACGTTCATTGGCACATTTTGAACTATAAGGTATAACTTAGGTTAAAACTATATTTGAAACTAGCGGACGTCACGCGGTTTCACCCGCGTAGTTTCCGTTCCCGTGGAAGTTCGGGAATAAAATATAGCCTACGTTACTCCCTGATAATGTAGCTATCCATTGTTGAAAAAATATTTCAAATAGGTTCAGTAGTTTTTGAGTTTATTCATTACAAACATGAAAACAAAAATACAAATTTTTCTTCTTTATAATATTAGTGTAGAAGTGTAGATAAACGTTGTATTTAAAACCAGTCTTTCCTTTTTCGAAATCAGTTTAATTTATTTCTTTATGTTGCCTTGTTTTCTGAAATTACCCCATATTTGTAGTCCTTTTTGTATGAAAAGGAAAAATCGTGATATTTTTAAATTGGTATTTACGTGGAAAATATTGTGCTTTTATTCAATAGGAACTTAAGACCGCTAACGAATGCACGATATAAAATTTTTTAGACAAAAGCGATTGAACTAGGGATCATGCAAGATTTTCATCTTGCTTTCTTTTTAAAAATTCCATGTAAAATAGAGCACACCTACATAAATTAAAATATTAAAACGCTTTAATTTATTCCCAAAATTACGGTTTTAAGCTGACGGTTTAAAGGGGTTCTAAATCTACCTAAATTCCAATTTCAACCGAAGTTACTCGTACTGTTATTCAAAGTTACCCAACAAAAAACACCAACTTCACTAGTTAATACTTAATATAAACTTGCATTTGCAATTTTTCGCTTTTATTAAGGTTTTGTCTATTTATTGGTTAAAAATGGACATTCGATTCTAAACATCCTAACGAAATACATTTTGAATAACATTAGGAGATGTCAACTCCTGGGCGGGAGTTCTCAAGGCGTGGCGTTATTTGGAAAAGGTCGAATTTTAACCTTTTCTTTTTAAATTTCAGTGAACAGAGCATTACTGAAGGTTCAAAATATCCAATGAAATGGGATATAGTGTGGCTAGAAGTGACAGTCTTGTTCATTGCGCATGTCGGGGCTATTTACGGCGCTTATCTATTCCTGGTGGCAGCGAAGTGGCAGACTTGTCTATTTGGTAACACCTAATAAAATTGTAATGTTTGTTAAGTATGATAAAATATCCTCTTCAAATAAATATACCAGAGGCTTTTAAGACAAGAGAAATTCTGTGGTAGCGTGGCGAAGACGATTGTCAAAACGTGAAACGTCGACCAACGCTGTCGAAATGTCACGTCCCTTATATTTTGACATTTCAACAATTGCCTTCGCTAATAGAATTATTATTTTAATTTTAATTTAATTTATAGAATGATGTGATGATGATGTCTTGAGCCTCAAAATAGCTATAACATACCAGGATTGAGAATAAGGGACTACTCACACTTTTCAGCTCTATTCAGCTTATGCCTATAATATAGAAAACAACAATTTTAGATGCGTACGCATCCGTTCAGTCTTCCGCGAATATTCAACTTTCGCAGCAAACAAGTATAAAATGAGGACAAAATGTGTTATTATCATGCGATTATGATAGATAGAGTTCAGCGCTATTCTGCCGCGTTCAACGATGTTCCGCCGCATTTAGCGTCGAACGTGGCGAAACAGCGCTGTACACGGATGGTTCTCGACTCCTTGTGTGACTGACACTAGCATGACCACCATCAGAGATTTTAATTTTGATAACATAAAAACATGTCGCTAATGAGTCGAAATTAGTCGACGTCAGAATTAGTAGGTCACTGGTTCAAAAGTTATAAGGGGTTGTAGGTAGCCGATCTGGGGTGCGCCTTTCCCGCTTGGTCCATTTGAATCTCAAAAGCTAGGGCACTTCGCGTGGATCGGTTTTCTCCTAAATTTAGTCTCTAATTAGTCGCAATTTTTCGCACAGCACAGTTTTAATCGGGTTTTAGTTTAGAAGATATAATGAGTTCAATTTTTAAGGTATAGTCCAAGAGCTAGATCGAAGCAAACAACAAATTGCCAAGAAAAAATATTTCTATTAATATGTGAATTATACTTCTAGTTTTATCGGTCTAACTACCGCCAGACCACTTTCAAAGTCCATTTTCTCGAAAACTACGAAGGTACCAATTTTTTTTTGTTCGTACTAATTAATACCAATTGAGTAATAATTATTTACTAAATATGGAAGCGATTGGCGTCGGTGGCCCTGCAGTAGTTACGGACATTTTACCATCTTTGCAGCGTATTCAGCGCCGTACACAGTAGATAGTAGCGTTTTAACGGTGATAACAAATGCTATGACAGCTTTTCTCATTGTTACGACGCTGTACGCGGCTGATAGAAGCAGAACTGTATAAGTGTGACCGAAATCGTTCAGCGAAACGCGAATGTAGTTAAATAAGTGTGAGTAGTCCCTAAAGTTTAATTCCCAGAAAATTCAAAGGGTGGTGATGCCCTCCGTGATAATCCCAACATTTTTATTCCACATGACGACAAATAGGTTGGTACATTATTAGTTTTTTTTTCTGTTCTTGCAGCATTATTGTTGCACATGGCTATATTAGTTAGTGTTACGGCTGGTGCCCACAGACTATGGACACACAAAGCATACAAAGCCAAGCTGCCTCTACGCATCCTACTTTTGTCACTCTTCACTATGGCGTTTCAGGTGTGTCTATCAACGTATATTTTAACTAGTTTTCATTACACACATCGATAAAACATTGACTAATCCTCACCGGCACAACAATAGGAGAATCAAATTATATCCTTCGAGCTGTCAAAACTATGACCGTCCAGCTTTTACTGTGGACTGAGATCCCAGAGTCACCAGAGCTGTCTTATTTTCTCACTACCAAAATGTTCGGTATACCTAGAGTAGGTCGTGTTGATATGTATTTTTAACTTACATATTCAGCAGCTTGGGCCGAAATTCAAAATTGTTTCACTGCATGATAGATTCATTAAATTCCTCACTCAAAGTAGTACATTTACATCTTATTTATATTTTTCTAATAGTATTCCTGTATCACCTGGGTACGAATCCATCGTATGCACCATAAGTATGCCGACACGGATGCTGACCCTCACAACGCGAAGAGGGGCTTCTTCTTCTCACACATGGGGTGGGCGTTGATCAGAAAACATCCTCAAGTCAGAGCTCACACTGTTGATCTGAGCGATGTTAAGGAGGATCCGTTACTGCGCTTCCAACACAAGTAAGTTTTAAAAGAGATTTTTGAAAGCGAATCTTGTATCAGGAGAAATATAAACATACCTATGTATTTTCTTTTTTTTTCAGATATTATTGGTATCTACTAATAATTGCGTTTTTCATAGTACCGACTTATATCCCTACTCTTTGGGGGGAAGAAGTATGGAACGCAATCTTTGTCTGCGTGTTCTTCCGATTCATAATCACTACTCACGTGACTGCACTGGTGAATTCTGTAGCGCATACATGGGGCAACAGGCCCTACGATAAACACATTGGACCAGTAGAATCGAAGATCGTCACGTTTTTAGCAATTGGAGAAGGCTTCCACAACTACCATCACACTTTCCCCTGGGATTACAGAACAGCTGAACTTGGTGGTTATTCTCTCAATTTAACGAAATTATTCATCGACCTCATGGCCAAAATCGGATGGGCATATGATTTAAAAATAGTTCCGGATAAAGTGATAGAGGCACGGGTGAAGAGAACTGGGGACGGAACTCACCCGGTGTGGAGCTGGGATGACTCAGACTTGTCGGCTGAAGACAAAAAATCATACCTAAACAAAAAATAATTTTAAGAAATGTACGGATGGTATACAAAAGTATTGAACTTTTTTTTTAGCTTTGGTACTTTGTTACAATGTTGAGTTTTTCAAATTGTTATTAAATAAATACTGTTTTTTTATTTATTTATTTACTTAATCGATCAGAAACCTCTTTTTTCCATAAAAAAATCATCAATTTCAACGGTCTTTGTGGCCTGAGTTTGGCAACATTAGATCCTTGCACCTCAAAAAGTAGGCATATATCCTTTTGGCGGCATGCTGGCCGCGGATGAAGTCGCGGGCAACAACTACAAAATATAAGAAGAAAAAAGTTGAAATTTATCATAATTATGTCTGACTTTCAAAAAGTGGTAAAGTTTACTTAATTAAAAATATGGAGGCCTTGGTCCCACAGTGGAAAAATCCATGGAACCAATTCCAACAAATTAAAAAACCCGGCCAAGTGCAATCCGGAATCGCCCATCGAGGGTTCCGTACGTAGCTACAAATTACTTGAAATAAATACCAGGTATATTTTTTATGATTTAATAACAAAAGTATAATTTTCAGACTTTTCCCTATACTTGAATTATAAGACGGTATTACTTGCCAAATTTCATAGTTCTAGATCAACGGGAAAAATATTTGTTCGCGATGAAACATCACAATAGTGTTATATAAGTCGCGTACATAAGAGCCTATGTAATGAAATGTATATTTAAGAGCTTATGTATTTGGTATAGTTATAGTTCGATAGCTATGTAATAGTATGAATAAGAATGTGAAACTATTGATTTCGTATAAAAATTGTATAAATCAGATTGTTTTGAAATATGTGGAGTTAGAGATCTCGAAACTGGGCTATATTTATGTTGTTGCTACAGAAGCCCTTATGACAAAAATTTTGAGTTTTATATCTAGTTTATAAAAATTGTTGGAACATTGTATCAACAAGAAGTGTATCATATGTGGTGATTATAATATTGACGTACTTGTTAAGAGTAAGAAATCTAATTAATTTTTAAGTGTTTTGACATGTTATAATTTTCGTTATCGAATAAATACTCCTACTTTTGTTCGAAACAATGCACAATCATGTTTAGACAACATAATTACAAATATTGCTGATGATGAAATAGGTCAGTGTTTTGTTGATCACAATGGCTTAGCAGACGGTCATGGTGGACTATTCTGTAATGCAGTACTTGACAATATCAATAGGAAATCTACAAACTCTGAGCAAACCATAATAATAAGAAAAAGGATTTTTAATAATAAAAATAATGTCGCATTCAAGAATTATATTCGTAATAAAAATTGGACCGATATAGGAATTAATAGTTTCATAAATTGCCTTAGTGAAGCATTCCGGGATTGCTATCGAAAGAAGTCAATCGGAATAAAACCATTTAAAAACACAACAATAAAGTGGATTACTAGAGGGGTTAAAGTTTCAAGTAAGATGAAAAGAATACTATGTTCAGGTACGTTAAATAATACCAGCCTTATAAATTATAAAAACAACTATATTAGAATTTATAGAAGAGTTATTCAGCAAGCAAAAAAAAGAGGCCATAATAAGTAAATTAAATAATGCTAAAAACATAACTAAACAGACGTGGAAACTAGTAAACGAAAGCACAAAGAAGAAAACAAATAGACAATGTAGGACTTTAAACTTAAAAGTTAACAATAAATTGATAACTGATCCCCAGCAGGTCGCTGACCATTTCATTGATATCTTTGTGTTCAAATTGTCACTAGGTAGCAATGAAAAGGAAAGAGCAATGTTTTTTCTATCGGAGACGACAAACAGAGTAGAAAGTGATTTAACTTTCCATCCGACAACATCGTCTGAAATCGCAAAGATTGTTAGTAAGATGTCCAATAAAAAATCCTGCGGTTTTGACGACTTACCAATTTCGATTATGAAGGAGAATGTAGACTTTTTTGCATTACCTCTATCCGAGTTACAAATGTCTTGAAGAGTCTGTCTTTCCAGACCAGTTCAAATTAGCCAAAGTAATTCCAATATTCAAAAAAGGCACAAAGTCTAATCCAAAAAATTACCGACCTATATCCCTTTTGCCAACCTTATCAAAAGTATTTGAAAAAGTTATTAAACATAGATTGATGATACATTTAAATGTAAATAAAATAATTAATATAAGACAATTTGGTTACCAGAAAGGCGTGGGTTGCTCAGATGCAATAAACACTCTCATAAATGACATAAGTAATTTATAAATTAAATAACAAAATGAAAGTGGCAGGGCTATTCATCGACCTCAGCTCCGCTTTTGACACGATAGATTATGAGCTATTACTATCAAAACTTGAATATTATGGTATCAGAGGCGTCTCTATTACTTTTAAAATCCTACTTAAAAAATAGACGAATCACAAGTCTAGGATTAAAAATATACAACGTGGTGTACCCTAACAAATGACTTACTAAACTTTATGCATAGCATTCAGCCCGACGCAAGACTTGTTGTCTTTGCGGATGACACAAATATAATAATTGGAGCTAATGACTTAAAAGATCTGACCCGAACTGTAAATAAGTGCCTTGAAAATCTCTGCAATTGGTTTTCAGCCAATAGCCTTTTATTAAATACTAGTAAGACTAACATTATGTTATTTAAGACTACAACTCGCAATAATGACAATTTAGATGTACAAATTAAAGAAGACAAGATTGAATTAGTAGACAAAGTCAAACTCTTAGGAATTATCATAGATTAGAATTTAAATTGGAAACAGGAGCTAGCTGCTGTTGACTCTTCTATATCATCAGCATGCTATGCACTTAGAAGCCTTAAGAGATATTTTGGATGTTAAGCAACTAAAGGCTATATACTATGCACTGGTAGAATCTAGATTAAGATATAGCATCATGCTTTGGGGTAACAGCTACAGTTATAACTGTCAGAAGGCGTTTATCTTACAGAAACGTGCCATTAGGACTATTGTAAGGATCTCACAAAGAGACTCATGCAGAGAGCATTTTAAAGAATTAGAAATATTAACAGTACCTTGTTTATACATATTAGTATTACAAGCTTGGGGTTCGTTACAATAAAAACATCCGATTAAACCACCAAAAATAACACTTTAATTTACAACAGTAATTAATACTTTAAAAACACTAATTACAACACACAATTGCACTACTGAATATTTCACTTCACTTAATTTGCAGTTGAAGATCGCTTCCGAAGTTATCGCTTGTATCGCCAATTCAATACTGAGTCAGTCACTTTTTTAATGTGTGGCCTCTCGCAGGTCAACCTAGGAGGTTGTCGACTGCTTAACCGGACTTTCCTGTGGTGGCCTTAATATAAATATTAAAGCCTCCAGCTTATTTAAAAAAAAAACTTTCAAACTAAGCGACTACACGCTAAGGGCACCCCCTGTGGGGTACGGACCTCGGCTTAGGGCGTCGCTGGGGGAGGACAGCTAGGGACGGGCTGGATCGAACATTGATTATTTAGGGGCGAATTTAAAACTACAGGCTCAGGGGCGCGGGCTGGCTCGAGCAAGGGTCGGGGTGGACAATGTAGAGAAAATCGCGACAGGCCTCGGCAACGAGGGCGGAAGGACGGCGGTTGTGTTTTAATGGTACTTGTTGCTTTACGACTTTCCTGTAAGAGAGTGGTAGAGTCATCTGGGGTGGTTAAGGCGTGCCTCGGACGGTTCGTATCGGGCGGCCAATGCGATAAGAGGGTTGCGGTGTTTGACAGCAGTATCGAAGAAACGCTTTGTAATGCGTTTCATGAACTGCTGTATGGTGGGCAGTTTGAGATCTACGTGGAGAGTCTCATTGCGGACATAGTAGGGAGCTCCCGTGATCTTGCGGAGGAAACGGTTTTGGAGCGTCTGCATTCTATGGAGGTGACGAGGCTTTGCGTGTGCGAAGACAGCGAAAGCGTACGTCATGTTGGGACGGATGACCGCGGTGTACAGTCGCAATTTGCACTTGAGTGACAATTTGCTGCGGGCAGTCGTGATAAAGTGAAGCCTACCCTGGGCGAAGGCGGCGCGTTTAGGCCTGCCTTATGTGCTCAGCGAAGGTGAGGTGTCTGTCTAGGATGACCCCCAAGTATTTGGCTTGCTTTTCCCAAGGGATCGGCTTGCCATACATGGTGATTGGACGGGGTGGAGGGGGCTTATGCCGCGGTTTCGAAAACAAAACCGCTTGACTCTTATCGGGGTTTACCTCTATTCTCCACTTTCTGAACCATCTACCCAAGATGTTTGCGTAAGTTTGGAGAGTGCGAGTGATAGAGTCAGGGTCGCGACCGGTATAGTACATGGCCGTGTCGTCAGCGAAAAGGGCCAACTGGGCCTTGTTACTCTTGGGGATATCGCTGGTAAACAGCGTAAAGATTAGGGGGGATAGCACTGAGCCCTGGGGGACTCCTGCTCGGATGGGGTAAGGGGACGAGAGTGTACCCTCGATTCGATAGCGAAAGGTGCGGTTTGACAAAAAGTCTCGCAAGATAAGCACGAGGCGGTCAGGCACGCCGAGTTGGTATAGCTTGTAAATTAAGCCATTGTGCCAGACTTTGTCAAACGCTTTCGCTATGTCAAAGAACAAGGCACCTGTCATCGAACCGCGCTGGAAGCCAGCGCTTAGGTGTTCGACGATGCGGTGGACTTGTTGGATGCACGAGTGTTCGGTTCGAAAACCAAACTGCTCGTCAGGAATAAGACTCTTTGTTTCGGCAAAATCTTTAACCCGCTTGTAAATAAGCCTCTCGTAGATCTTACCGAGAACGTTGAGTAGACTGATGGGACGGTAACTGGCGGGATCAGACTTGGGCTTGCCTGGTTTGGGGATACCGATAACAGTGGCCTGTTTCCATGCTTGGGGGAACATATTATTGCTTAATGCGTCATTGAAGATGGCAGTCATTAGCACTATGAGTTGAGCGGGGAAGAGTTTGAACACCTTGTTGGTGATGCCGTCGGAACCAGGGGCTTTCCTAGGCTGATGCCTTTTGATGATATCCTCCACCTCTTCGGGAGTGCAAGGAAAAGAATTGTCGCACGGATGGCTGCGTTCTTCTCGGTTATCAGACTCCGTACATCGTCCGGGAGCTTCCAGCGGTGATCTTCCACCACTGGAATTTCCCTTGAACATTCGTACAGGACGGATTGTACGTGATCCGTAAGCAAGTCGATCGCCGCCGTCGTGTCAGTGACTGAGACAATATGATCGGGGATAGCGTTTAGGTGAGGCGACGTGGTGGATTTCAGTCTTTCGCTTACTTTCCTCCAGTCGGTGATCACTTGAGACGGGGGAGGCTGGTCGGGGTCGAGCTGACCCGAGCGGGAGCCTAGGTGCATGATGACTGGACGGTGGTCGGAATTGAGTTCATGTAGCGTTTCTATAGATTGCAAACGGAGGTTTACATTCTTCAGCAACGCCACATCGAGGACATCGGGATTCTGGATGGGATCGTGAGGAAAGTGAGTGGGAGTCATCGGAGCGATGACGTCATAGTTTAGGGTTTCCCCTAGGTTGTACACTACCCTGCCTCTGGCATTTGCAGTGTTGCAATTCCACGCGGGATGTTTGGCATTGAGGTCACCCACTAAAATAACGGAGTCACTCAAGCCAAAGAGGGTGGTGAAGTCGCTAGCGAACGCGATGGGGTCGTCAGGCGTGAGAGACGAGGTCGAGGGCGGTGGGTAGTAGGCGGAGATGATGGTGATCGGTTGATGACCAGTCATGCCTAGCCGACAGGCTGAGTATTCGAGCAGTGAGCGAGGTGTGGGAGGGATCAAGGGGATGCAGTACAGCTCCTTTTTATTATATATGAGAGTGCCACCGCCGTGACAACGCGTCCTATCGTTGCGAACTATGCGGTAGTTGGCAATTTTAGGGTCGTTGCGGTGGGGTTTTAGGAATGTTTCCTGTATGAGGAGGATATCTAGCTGATGATCGCGGAGGAATTTGGCGATCTCATCGCGCTGGTTACTAATGCCATTGGCATTGCAAAACCCTAGTTTGAGTGATCTGGGCCTGGTGGTGTTGATGCGTGACTTATCCATTGATTAGTCATCAATTGCATCCATGGCGTCCAGAGCGTCCGTAATGGACTTATAGGCGGTGAAGATCTCATGCGCCTTTCTGGTGGAGAGTTTTAATTGACCATCGTTTCCTCTGGTCGCATTCAACTCGTCGGACATGGCCCTTGCATCACGGGTCAACAAGCTGTAGGCTTCCAGGATTGTGGGGCCTACACCAGGGTTCTTGACCGTACTGGTTGGGGGGATGGGACGTGCTTGCACTGTCGCGGGAGCAACCCTGCACTGAGGCGCAGGCTGGGAAGCAGCAGTGCGCTGTGGCGCAGACTGGGGAACAGCTGGGAAAACTGAGGTCGCAGGTGCGGGGGAGGAGGCCACCAAAGCTGGGAAAGCCCTTTGGTGGTTGAGCTGGTTCCACGGGGAGGGCCTCTGTGGAGCTAGCCGGTCGGGCAACTGAGAGGAAGGTATTCTCTCTGGGCCTCATTCGCGTAGCTGGCGGGCGTTGGAACGCTTTGCCAGTTTGGGGGAGATCTTTGGGGCTTTGTGGCACCCACGGTAATTTGCCGGGTGACCGGACTGACCGCAAAGTACGCAGCTGGGAGGCTCTGCGCACTGTGAGCGGTCTTTGGGGCGGGGGCACTCGCTGGTACTGTGCTCATCCAGACACTTGACGCATCTGGGTTTCCCGTAACAGTTACGCTGTGAGTGCCCATATAGTTAGCAGCGGTGACACTGGCCAACTACTGTCGGGCGGAAAGGCTTCTCAATTTGGATGCCAGATAGGTTGCAGACCGATTTTATTTTAAAAATCGGGTGGTGTCCCTCGGTGGGGTCGCATACAACCAGCACCATGTCGTAGAGGTCGCCTCCCCTTGCTTTGTGCAAGCGGTGGACGGCGGACACTGGGACAGACTGTGCAAGGAGATCCCCTTTGACGTCGTCAGTAGAGATCTCCTTTGGGATTCGTCTTATCACTACTCGGGTGAGCGTATCCTCTGGGAGGGTATACGTGTGAAAGGAAATATTCCTTTCACGCAGGGCGCGAGTTAGGTCCCGGTAATCATTAGCTGTCGGGACAACAACTTTGATACCATTTTGGCAGGCTTTTGCGTTTGTGTAGTTGATCTTGCGATCGACACACATCTTCGAAACGCCGGTCCATTTTTCCTTGTCCTGAATGTACACAGGCGGTGGGGGGCGTTGCTTCTTTTAGGAAACAGAGACGGAGGCATTGGGATTGGTCGGTTGTCTTGCCTGCGCTGCTGGGGCAGTGGAAGTAGTGGGGGTGGGGGTCTTTGAAGACGCCACAGACTTCATTGCCTTGTTGGCTTGAGAAATTTTGGCTTTCTTCTTCCTCTTTCCTCCTGAGGTGACTAGCTGAAAGTCATCTTCAGAGAAAGAAGCATCGGAAGAGCTGCTTTCTGATTCAGTTGGCGGGTTCGAGCATGGCACGGATGTATCCATGTCTATCGGGTCATTAGGTGACTCTTTTGTCGACTGAACAATAGAGTTAGTGGGAATGGGGGCGGATGCCGAGGTGTCTATTATCTTTGGGACAATAGAGGGTTTAGCGGCGGCGGCAGCAAAGGAAGGTTTCTTGGAAGGGACGGGGGCGGGAGCTACGTTGTCTATTGTTTTTGAGACAATAGAAGACTTGGCAACGGCACCGACAAAAGTCGGTTTCTTGGAAGAGATAGGGGTGGGAGCCGCGGTGTCCATTGTCTTTGAGACAATAGAGGACTTGGCGGCGGCAGCGGAAACAAGGGCCGGTTTCTTGGTAGGGACAGTGGCGATAAGCGGTACCGGTTTCGGTACCCAACTTGGAGCGGCTTGTCTTTCTACAAGCGAGGGAGATAAGGGACTTTCTAAAGCGTCGCTAAAATCAGCGACACTCGACTCGATGTTTGAAAATGCATGTTGCATCTCTGTAAATTTCTTGCCATATTTAGCAAGAAATTCAGGGTCCTTCAAGAGGATTTCTTTGACGAACGCTAGAATAACGGCGTCCGTCATTATGAAGGGGGAACTTTTATAGAAATACTGGATTTCCCCCGAAGGGGATCTATTCTTAGTTCCTATGCCTAGCTCCCCGGGTGGATGGGCCCGGGGATGTGTAACCCTCCCAGTCGGGTATAGACTTAGAGGTGAGTACTTATTGGTGAGCCCTAAGCTTGTAACCGGTCGCCAATCTTATTGTGCGAACCGAGCCTTAACTGAGTCTAGAGTGAAGGAGTAGACACACCCAACCAGCTCTAGGTGTGTAGTTGAAAGAGATGGAAGAAGGGTTAAGCGGTTGGTCGCGACTAGGAGGCCCCCCAAGGCCGCGGGTCCAACGCACTTCCGACTATACCTAAGTCCTGAAGGGGCTAGGTAGGTGTGTCGGGTCCACACCACTTGGCTTCGTTGGCACCGTGAGGTTTCCCACCAAGTACCACGAAACTGTGGATTTTCCCTGAAGGGGCACTACGTTTTTCGAACTATTTGAAAAAGAAACAGATGTCGTCCGCTGCCTTGAAAAAGGCGGCTTCGGATCGGGTGTAGTGGTCAGCGACCACTGATGACGTCACGGCGAGGGCGGGACGGAGCGAACACACACTGATAGCGGACGAGCGGCGGGGCGTCCGTCACGGGCAGGCGTCGGGCGCGGAATGATGACTCAGTCGCTTTTTTTTTTATATTGGCCACTCGCAGTTCACCTCTAGAAGGGTGGTGACTGCTTAACCGGGCTAGCCCGTGGCGGCCTTAAATGACTCTAAGGCCCCCAGTCAAGGCAACAAAAATTAAACCTACAACTCCGCTCGCTGAGGGCATCCCCTGTGGGGTACGGACCTCGGCTCAGGAGCATCGTTCTCGGGGGGACAGCTAGGAACAAGCTGGGTCATGATTATATTATTTAGAGAGTTTAAAGCTAAGGGCTCAGCGACGCGGGCTGGCTCGTTAGGCAAAAGACGGGGAGTGTTTACGTTACTGGGACGTCGCGGAGGGCCTCGTCGGCGAGGCCGGAAAGCGGCGGGTTGCGGTCTGTGTATATGTGTCCTAAGTGTGCTTGTTTCCCTACAGCTTTCTTGGACAAGGGTAATAGGATCATCAGGTTCGACTAGGGTATGACGGGGACGTCGAATCCTACTGATCCGACTGCTGATTGGCGGCTGCCGCGGCGGAATGAATGCTCTCGCGCTTCGTGTGGTGGGTGAAAGGAAGGGATTTTAGAATATATATAATACCGCGCGCTGCAAGAAGTTGCCGTGTCCGTTTGTTCATAATTTAATTTTATTTGCATCAAAGATAATAGATTATTTAACAGTTTTAAATATTTAGAAATTAAGTAGGTAAGTAAATCGTGACGTGAGTACCCCCCTTCCGACCAGTCATATCCTCTAATATATAGTATATACTAAGGGCGAGCGCTTGTCCTTTATTCGGCATTTTACAAACTTTGGAGCGAGCTTTTTACTGAAATACGCATCCTTATCACTTTGAAAGTAACACCTTTTCCAAACGATGTCTCCTATTTGAAACTCGGCTTCCTTACGTCGCAAATTATAACGCTGTGTATTTTGTAGATGACTTTGCCATAAGGCAGTTTGCACATCATCGAAGATTTTACGGAGGTGTCCCAAATTAGCAGCATATTTATCACGGGGTGAAAAAATTAAATTCTTAGGTACAGTATTCTCCAAATAGTGTGAGCCACAAGTTACGAGTTCCCTGCCATGTACTAAAAATGCGGGTGTAAAACCAGTAGTTTCGTTGACCGAGTTATTCATCGCGAACTGGATCTTTGCTAAATTGAGGTCCCATGTTCTGTGATCCTCTTCGACAAAGGCAGAAATTGCTGTAACAACAGTCTTATTATATCTTTCCACGGTGTTAATTTGTGGTGTGTACTTTGGCGTAAAATGAACGCATGGGACCTTGTATTTAGAGAAAAGTCTGTCCAATTCGCGACTTATGAATTGGCATCCGTTGTCAAGTATAACTGCTTGCGGAATGCCATGTACGAGAAAAACGTTGTCTTCTAAATTTTTAGAGACCAAGTCTGCTGTAGACCGACGAAAGGGAAATAGAAGGCAATATTTGGTGAAACAACATGTTACAACAAATATATAAGAATTTTGTTTCCTACTGTTTAGTAAAGGTCCCACCAAATCTATAGACATTACTTGGAATGGTGTAGAACAGTCTTTGGGTCTACCCATTTTCCCTAAGGTACCATGTGTTGGAAGTTTGTATGCCAAACAAGTTTCGCAATTGGCAATGAAGTTGATAACGTCTCGACGCATACCCGGCCAATAATAACGAAGTGCAAGTCTTTTATACGTCTTGAACACGCCGAAGTTACCGGATACTGGTTCATCATGGTTTTTAGATATAACTTCATTATGCGTCTCGCATGGAATTACCGTTTTCCAATAAAATTCTGATAAAAGCGCATTACTACTTTTCATAAATCTGTATAATGTGTTGTTCTCTACGCGATAATTTGGAAAACTACTTGGGTTTTCAAGGCAACCCTTGTAAATTTTTAAGTACCATTCATCTTTTGTGTTAGATGTGGGAGATGAGGCTGACGTAATTTGCGCCACTGGTATCGTTCTTGATAATATATTATCTTTTCCCCGTCTATGCTTTATAACAAAGTTGAATGAAGAAAGCCTCACACCCCATCTAGCGAGACGACCTGTTGGGTTTGTAAGAGACAGGAACCACTTCAGTGCAGAATGATCTGTATATACAGTTATGGTTTGACCATTCTCCACATAACAACGCCAGTGGTCAAGGACTGCAAGAACTGCTAGTGCCTCTCTTTCGGTGACACTGTAGTTTCTTTCGGGACCAGTGAGTGACCTGCTCATAATGCAATAGGGTGCTCCTCACCATTTATCTGTTGAGCAAGCATAGCACCTACGCCATAGTTGCTTGCGTCTGTATGAACTTCAAAGGGTATACTATAATTAAGACAAGCTAACACAGGCGTTGACAAGACAACCCTTCAACTGCTGGAAGGCATCGTCAGCTTCCGGGGACCAAAGAAAAGGCGGTGCGTTTTTTTTAGTCGATGTTAATTTGTTTAGAGGTCCAGCTATTGTACTAAAATTTTGTATAAACCTTCTATACCAAGAAGCTGTCCCAAGGAATCTTTTTACTTCTTTCCTAGTAGTAGGCGTGGGATAGTTTACTATTGACTCAGTTTTTGCTGGGTCAGTACGCAGACCATGAGCATCCACGACGTAACCGAGGTAACAAAGTTCATGTCTAAAGAATTTGCTTTTTTCTAAGTTTATTGTTAGGTTTGCACCTTTTAATTTTTCTAGAACCCTAGTAAGGAGCTGCACATGCTCTGAGAAAGAATTACTAATGATGATTATGTCATCCAGATAAGCAAAGACCTTTAGTTCGAACTCTGGACCAAACAATGCATCAACTAGGCGCTGTTGAGTTGCAGGTGCATTAGTCAGTCCAAAAGCAGTAACCTTGAATCTAAATGTGCCCCTTCCAGGAACGTAAAAGGCTGTCTTGTCCCTATCTTGTTTATTTATAGGTATCTGCCAAAATGCTTTAGGTAGGTCAATGCTAGACAGAAACTTAGCGTCTCTTAGGTTATCTAAGATTTCTGAGACATATGGCAGGCTGTAGGCATCCTTTCGCGTAACGGAGTTTAGCTTTCGGCTATCGAGACAGAACCGAGCTTTGCCGTCTTTCTTGCCTACCACTAGTACTGGAGAAGACCAGGGACTCTCACATGGTTCGACTACATCTAGCGATATTATTTCATCTAACTGTTCAGAGATTATTCTTTGTTTTTCTGGTGAAAGTCGGTAACAACGCTGTTTAATTGGTTCAGCATCACCAGTATTGATCCTGTGCTCAATAAGAGAAGTTCTACCTAGTCCTTTATGTTCAAAGGAAATATCTGTGAACTGACTTACCAATTCATCTGCTTTAATTTTCTGAGTGTCTGACAGTAAGTTGTATGAATTTAGGTAGTTATTAGTTAATAATGACGAACTAACTAACGATGAATTATTATCATTATTAAACATGAGCACGCTTGTTAAGTGTTTTGAACAAATTTTAAACTTACTCCAAAAATCTATTCCTAATATTAAAGTAGAATCTATTTCGGGAATTACATGAGCCATAGCTCATGTAATTCATAATAGAACCCTGCACATTTTCAAAAGTGATTGGTAACTGAATATACCCAATCGAGGTTAATTTTTGGCCACCTGCGGCAGTAACTGTGATTATGTTATCGGTGTTGAGAGCAAGTTCCGACTCCATTAAGGGTAGGTATATGCGAATTACTACCAAGGATACTCACAACAGAACCGGAATCTAGTAAACCATACATATTTATATCCTTCTTTGTATTTATACCAATATTTACATAAGGACGTGGGTCATTACGCGTCTTAGAATTAAAAATCGAAGCAACCTTATAAGAGTTGAAAAAATTCTTTACAGTCAATAACCATTTATTCCAATCCGAGTTGTCGAATCGGTTAACTGTTTGATTTCTTCGATTTTCATAAATTAGTTTTTTGGCTTGTCTGATTGGTTCGGGTTACATTTTGGACACTCAGGTATGCGGACGTCTTTCATTCCACACTTAAAACAGAATATAGTACGCTCCGCCGTACATTCTTTCATAGAATGCGTATCCACACGACAGCGATGACAATATTTTTGGCTTTGAGAACTTATATCGTAAGTTCTGTTGAGTTCTCATTTGATGTACTATCGTTTTTGGCACTAGGATAATAAGAATTTCTGGTATTGTTTTTGACTTCCTTTGAATTTTGGTATGCAAATTCTGGTGCCAACGAACTATAACTTGCGTTTGGAGGCACCTTAAAATTATCGCATCGAACCTTTACACGTTCAAAGTTTCGACAAAGTGTACATAAATGATTTACAGAGGTGATGTCAGGGCAAGTAGCTAGTATATTTGCGTAACACGGTCTTATGTTGTGCAAAATTATGTCGAGTTTATCTGTTTCACTCATAGGTGTGCTAAGGCGTGAGAACATACCCTCCATAATTGCTAGATAAATAGTTATGTTTTCGGCATTGTCTTGCGATCGATTACGAATTTCCAACAGCATGCGATAATCGTGATCGACAACATCAAAGTCGTCTTTAAGTAACACTAACAATTCATCCCAAGAGTTAACATGTGATCTGACACTACGAAACCAATGTAGAGCGTCTCCAGTAAAAATCTCTGGTGCCGCATTCATAATTTTAGTATCACTGACTTTTTTCGCTGTTCGGAATTCATTCAAACGCTGAATAAAGGCACGCACGCACGTTTTTCCGTCATACTTTAATTTAGAAATATCAGAAGATATGCCACGGTCACAAGTGACGGAGATTTTAGTTAAGCCCTCAGCCGAACTGTCTACTTTAGAAGCTGGAACGCTTTCGACTGCAGGACAAGATGATTTTATTATTTCTGCAACTTGTGATGATACAACACTATACGTTGATTTTAAATTATTTAATAATTTATTTTGATCCGGAGTTAGTGGAGTAACAATACGCTGTAATCTAAAATGTAAATGATTTAATAAATTTTGAGTTCTACCAATGATTTTTGTGGTTCAGATTAAGTGACGTAATGTTATTTTTATTTTTTTCTAAGGTTTCAGTAAATCCATTATAATCTTCCACAAACTCTAAACAAGATTCATAAATATCTTCAGATGGATATTTTTGTGTCAATCTAGTAATTTGACGACGAAGTTCTGTAACATTATCCACTGGTACCTCACCTCGAATTGTAACTTCATATTGAAGCTCTGATTTTTGTAAAAGTAAAAACATAATTGGGAATGCCATTCTACTGGATGCTGGGTATGTTGTACAATAAAATAATACAAAAGTACACGCCTATGACTATCTGGTGAAGCAAAAAAACATTCAAAATCAACTCAAAGACAGGTTTTACAATTTACTAGAACTACAAATTGAATTGAACACAAAAGAACAACATATAAAGTTACTTGATTTATAACAATAAAAACAGACAAAAAGCAAGGACAATCACAAACACCAACCACTACCACACCAAAGAATGCTCAATAGCTACAAGCCAAACAAGTTAGACCGACCTTTGACCTTTAAAAAAAAACACGTTTCTGGGCGCCACTGTCACGTTCCTTTTTCCCTAGCAGACAGGATTTAAAAAGAAACGCTAAAGCTTAGGATAACTACTATATTTTAAAAGTTAAAAAAAAAAAACCGAGATGAGAGGGTAGGTGGTAAGGCCGGTCAAAGGTCGGACCACGTAGAAGGCCGTGAATACCGCAGTCTCCTGCTTGGTTCCAGTCGGTGACGTCGGTGTTGGCTTCGGAGTCCGTCTAGCGGTGAGGTTCAGTGCCGTCCAGTCAGCCAGTAGTGCAGGGTGCCGATTCAAGGGTTCCGTCCAGTCAGCCAGCTACGCTGATCTTCAGCCGTGTAGAAGTTCCTGGAACCCCGTTCCAAAATGGCATTAGCAGCTTCTCTCGTTAAGCCTCAATTGCAAGCCCTCACAGAAAGAGATTGGCATCCACTAGAAGGCTAGTCTAGGTTCAGTAGGCAATAAGAAGAAAATACTATTTAAGCGACTAATTACTAATGAGCACTAATAGTAAGCACTGAGAAAGGAAAAGTAGAATTAAGGCCAAAGAATTGGTGTTAGCGATAGTGTACATCATCAGTTACTATTTTTACAAATGTAGGTATCCTAAGGATATCATTTAAAAATTTACCGTTACAAACGGCCCAGATAAAAGGAGCTTACAAGGACAGCAACGAAGTTAAATCAGATAGTTTGTCCTTTTAAACATAAAGCACAGAAAGCAGCGGCGGCTATACACATATCTAACAGATTAACAAAACAAAACAATGATTCAAATTGAACAACTTACCCAGTACGGGAAGAACACTAGGCACTTACTAATTACTTCAATAACCAAGTATATTTATATTTAGCTGAGGTTACTAGGTGGTTTCTAGTAAAACTTAAACTTAAATTGTAAGCACCCAGCGTGGAATGCGCAAACAACGAATACCGGGGGGAGACAACTCTTCGCCGAGGCCGAAGCCTTCGGCTTGACGGTGTCCGGCCCTGAAACTCCAACCCATTACCCGGATAATGACCGCCACATACCCGACGTGCTGGACATCGTCGTCCATCGAGGGCTAAACTGCCAGATCACGCAGGAAGTGATCGACGACGAGTTACAATCCGACCATCAGCCTGTACTCGTCGTCTTATCGGGGATGCCGACCCGATTGAAGCTGTTAGCGCCACGCCGACGAACGGACTGGACAAAATTCACAGGAAAGATTGAGGCCACTACACCGACTCGGCCCATCAATACCGCCGCGGACGTTGACCTACTTGCCAATGACGTCACTGCTTGCGTGCAAAGCGCCGTAGAGGAGGCGACTACCACCTCGCCTACGGAGGGGAGAGGGCTACAGCCACCCCTACCGCCCAGGCTGCGCGCAATGGTCGCCGAGAAGAGGCGCCTGCGCAAGCAGTGGCAGCAATCTCGCTGCCCCACAAAAAAGCGTCACTCAACCGTCTCGCGGAGAGGGTAAAGGCCGAGTTCCGAGCTCAGGCCGCCGCGAGCTGGGAGGAGCGCATTGACGCCGCAGTGGGCGACTGGCCGTCCGTGCACCAGCTGTGCCGCCAAATTACACATTCCCCAGCTCCGGCGCGCCCTCTTCAAGACAGCGACGGGGCGCTCAAATACGTTGCAGAGGAAAGGGCGGAGGTCTTCGCCGCCCACCTGGAGCGTCAGTTCTGCCCGAACCCGACCGCCGAGCACGCACATATCGCGGCAGTCGAGCAACACCTTGAGGACTACTTTGCCACGCCGATAGCTCCCGATGAGGACGCCATTTTCTTCTCGCCGGGCGCAGTTAGACGCGCCCTACTACGCACGAAGCCACGAAAGGCCCCAGGTGCCGACGGTATCACCAACACAGCGCTGCGCCACCTGCCGCACCGTATGGTCGCGGCCTTGGCGCGCCTGTTTACGGGGATACTGCGCACCGGGGCCTTCCCCACACAATGGAAGGAAGGGCGCGTCATCATGCTGCCCAAGGCCGGGAAGAACATCCTGAAGCCGGCGAGCTATCGGCCCATTACTCTGCTGCCCACCATCTCCAAGGTGTTCGAGTCACTCCTGCTGCGACATCTCCAGCAACACATCATACCACGACCCGAACAATTCGGATTTCGGGCAGACCACAGCACGACGCTCCAACTGTCGAGGGTACTGCACCTGCTGTCTTCGACGATGAACAAGAAGGAATACGCGGTAGCAGTATTCCTCGACATGGAGAAGGCCTTCGACCGAGTTTGGCATGAGGGGCTAGTCTACAAACTAGCCACCTCCCCCGCGCCCCGTCGCATTGTCAAAGTGGTCCAATCTTTCCTCTCAAACAGGAGTTTCCGAGTGGTGGTCGACGGCGCGCTGTCCACCCCGAGCCCCGTCCGGGCGGGCGTGCCGCAGGGCAGCTGCGTGTCGCCGGCGTGTTACTCACGTTACACCGACGACATCCCCGCCACCTCTCTCGCTACGCTCGCGCTGTTCGCTGACGACGCCGCGTACATTGCAACATCACTGAACACTAGCCACGCGGCGTCTAAGATGCAGCGCGCGCTAGACGAACTTCCCGCCTGGCTCGCCAAGTGGCGACTGTCGGTTAACGTGGGTAAGACGCAAGCGATAGCCACAGGCTCAGCGCGCCTCCCACCCCCCCTGAAGCTGCAAGGAGTCGACGTCGAGTGGTCCCCCCAGGCGAAGTACCTCGGTGTGACCATCGACCGTCGGCTCACGATGGGGCCGCACGTCCGCCGGGTCGCCGCCCAGGTGAAGGTCGCCCGCGCACATTTCCGTCCGGTGCTCTCGTCCCAGCTGCCGGCGCGCGTCAAGTTGGGTGTGTACAAGACGTACATACGCCCGATTCTGACGTACGCCGCCCCCGCTTGGTTCGCCCTCACATGTGAGGGGAATCGCGCGAAGCTCCGCGCGCAACAGTACCTTGCGCTGCGGACCATAGTGCATTACATGGTGAGGAATGATGTAATCCAGCGGGACCTCGGGATTGAGGGCCTGGATGAGTTTGTGCAGCGCCTCGCGAAAGGCATGTTCGCGCGCGCCGACGCATCCGCTTGGCCCCACGTCAAGCAAATTGCGCCCTGGCGCGCGCGCCCGCCTGACGCGAAGCGCCTACCCCGCGACCTGGTCGGGGACGTTGACGGCCCCGTCGCACCTCACCGGACTGACGCCGAGTAGGCCGCTTCCCGCTACTCGCGGCCTACTCAAACAGTGACACTCGACTCACAACTCGCATCCCGGCGCGCGACCTGTGCTAAGTTAATATAGGCAGGCCGCGTTCCGATATCCACACAATCACCACTAGACAAGCGCTAGTACTCACGCACCGAATATGTATCCTAGGTTAATATAGGCTTATTCGGTGCATTAGCATTGGGCGGCAGTACTCACAACACACTCGGCTCTGCAGTCCGGGCCGCAATCGGCTAGATCTGAGAACCGGTGCGGACCAGAGCCACTCACTCCTTGCTGCAGGTGCGTCACCAAAGTCGACACCTTCGTCGCTGGTCGTTCTCGCTGGGCCCCAGGTCACTGGGGGTCACTCGGCGGGAACTGACCGCCGAAGGTGCCGTGAAGAAGCGACAAACAGTCGCGACGCGCCTGTAGCAAAACACTTCAGCGACCCAACCACAGGCGTGCGACTGTTGGCTATGAAAATAGTGGCAGGCGCACGCCAACTTTCTATGGCACTTTGTTGCCAACCAAATGACCGGCCCGTGTTGACGGGCCGAGGTGTGGCCACTGCGGTCGGGGGGCTTCGCCCCGACACCGCCTGCCGCGCCCCCTTGCGGGGGCGCAGCGACATCTACCGAGTATCCAAGAAGTTGCCGTGTCCGTTTGTTCATAATTTAATTTTATTTGCATCAAAGATAATAGATTATTTAACAGTTTTAAATATTTAGAAATTAAGTAGGCAAGTAAATCGTGACACCAACCCCCACAGTGGATGATTGCGTTTGCGTCGGTCCCAATGATAATCTCATCTCTGCTGCTTTCACAGTGTGTGATGAGGCGGACCAGGTCGTGTGGGGGCGGTACCTCCGCCTCAGGCATATATACCGAGGCGAAGACGATCGCCAACTTTGTGGCACCCCGCTGTATATTCAGCCTAGCTGCAGAGACATCTCTGCAACAGAAGTCGTTTAATAGCTGAACCTCCAGCCACTTGCGGAGTTGAGCCGTCGCGGTCTGGCTGTGGTGAAGGTTAGCCTGCACGACTTTACAGGCCGACAAAAGGGACGCCATCGCCGGCGAGACCCTCCTCGTCACTCTCAAGTCGCAGCCCGGCAAACAGGTCGCCCTCGTCGAAACCGTCCCCTTCCGGGTCTGAAGCCGGGGACAACATTACATCGCCCGGCTCCCCCCCCCCCCGATGAAGGGACAGCACCCACGGTGGCGGCAGGGGCGGCTGAGACTGCTGCTACAGCAGGTTCGGCCGCAGTTGCTTCCGGGTTGTTTGGCGGAGAATCGGTGTCCTCTGCGTCTACCAGCGGCTGCTTCGTGATCGGGTCCCAACCCCGAGAGACGTCGACGAACCTGCCGTTCGGACCCTGAAACTTTACGTACACCGCTCCCAAACCAATTGAGAGACGGCGCTCGGCGCTCATCAGGGTCGGAACTTGGTCCTCGGGGATACCCAGCACCACGAACCAGCAAGCCTCTGCTTCTCGGCGTGCAGCACTACCCACCTCCTTACGTCGATCCAGCAATTCTGGTACCAGAGGGCTCGTCCAATAAAGGTCGAGTCCTCGTAGACTCTCTGGTCGTCGGGGATGGCGATGCCGCAGCGCACCCGCTTCTGGATCTCTGTCTGGTGCAGGCAGCCGTAATTCTCTACCAAAGTTTGCGAAAGCTGGTATCACTGATGTGCTTTCGTGAACAGTACTTCGGTATGACAACAAAAATGGTTGTATATGCTTGTCCCAATCGCGTTGCCGATTTTCCACAACTTTTGCCAGGTACCTCTCCAATGTCTGGTTAAATCGTTCCATCATTCCATCCGATTGTGGGTGGTAAGAAGTTGTTCTCGTTTTATAGGTACCCATAACTCGGCAAGTTTCCTGGAATATTTGTGACTCAAAATTCCTTCCTTGATCGCTGTGAATCTCCAAGGGTACTCCAAAACGACAGAAGACATCATGAACCAGTTTATCCGCAACTGTTGAAGCTTCTTGATTTGGAATGGCAAAGACTTCCGGCCACTTAGTGAAGTAATCCATTACAACCATGAAATACTTGTTGCCACTTTCACTTTCCGGAAACGGTCCCGCAACATCCAGGGCTATCCTTTCCCATGGTGCACCAACATTGTACAACTTCAATGCACCTCTGCTACGAGTCTGAGGACCTTTAACAGCCGCACTACTAGTACATTTGCGACACCAGTCTTCAACATCATCACGACAATGAACCCAGTAAAACCGTTCCCGTATCTTTAGTAGAGTCCGTTTAACTCCCATATGGCCTCCTGAACAACCATCGTGGTACAGCTGTAGAACATCCGGTACTTTAGCCCTAGGGACGACCATTTGCAAATGATAACTGTCTCCCCGAGCATTTCCCCATTTACGGCAAAGGACCCCATCCTGAATCACTAAGCTGTCCCATTTGGCCCAATAGCTTTTCGTGATCGAACTCATCGCTGAGACGTCGCTCCACGTGGGCTTAGGAGCACTGGCCTTTATCCACTCCAGAATCGACCGGATGTCCGAATCTTCCAGCTGAGCATATTGTAGGCTTTCCTTCCACTCGTTGCTGAGATCTGTTTTGAGCATCCTCACAGGTACGACTTCTTTACTCTCCTGCCGAGTACAATGTTTGCAGTCTTCAGGGCAAGGTCTTCTTGACAATGCATCTGCGTTGCCATGAGATTTCCCACTGCGATGTTCGACCACAAAGTCGTATTCCTGCAGCCGCTGGGCGCTGTTGTTAGCTGCCCTACCTTCTAGAGATCGGCTATCTTGCCTTCCTGCAGTTTGCTTAGGGCAACTGGATCGAAGGTGGCCCCTTTCACCACAGCCATAGCACCTAGGGCTGTAGCCTTTCAAACGGTCACGAACTGCCACTGTTGCTACCTCCTTGTCATGATGAGTACGATAATCCTCCCGCAAAGCTTCCCATTCTGTAGTTCTCTTAGGGCAACCAGGTCGAAGGTAATCTCTTTCACCACAGCTATAGTACCTCGGGCTATATCTTATAAACCCTGACCCTTGTCCTTAAGCATCCCGTGGTGCCCGAGTCTCACAGCAGCTCTAACCTCAAGGTCACGGATGCCGTCGATGAATGTCTGCACCAAGTTCCCTTCAATGAGCGCAGGTACAGACTTGTACGCTTTTCGTACCAGCTTCTCCATTTCAAGGGCCCACTGCTGCAGGTTCTCACTATTCCGTTGCACGCGATCCCTTAGCTGTGCACGAAAAACGTGTTCCAGGTGAGCGTCACCATACCTAGCTTCCAACGCCACAAGGAGCTGCTCGTAAGTCACCTCCTTACCGAGAGCTTCTAGGACAGTTAAGGCCTGGTCACGCAGGCCTAGGGTGAGGGCAGTCATGGCCTGGTCTTCACTCCACCTGTTTGCCTTCATTACAGCTTCAAACTGTTGTACGCCGACCAAGAAGACGTGCCATCGAACGGCGGCACTTTGAACCCACGTAGCGAAGGTGTAGTAGCTGCGGAAGTAACAATCCCGTCTCCAAGTTTAAGGTTGCCCAACTCCTTTTTCACATCAGAAATGACGTCATCAAACTTGCTGATCCTGGTTTCAGCAACTGACAAGCGATTGTCATGCTGAGCAACCTTATCCTTCACCTCCTTCATGTCTTTCCCGAAGGACGCGTGAAGTTCCTTCATGAAAAACATCTGTTCTTCCTGTCGGCGGGCCTGCTCCTCCTTGTCGCGCTGCAGCTGTTCTTCCAAGCGTCGGGCCTGCTCCTCCTGTCAGCGGGCCTGCTCCTCCTGTCAGCGGGCCTGCTCCTCCTGTCGGCGGGTCTGCTCCTGCAGCATCATCATCAGAGCAGCAAAGTCTGGTGCTGATGATGCCGTAGCTGCTGTGGACGGGCGCCGCGTCCATAGTCGGTACCTGGTCTTCCGACGTCTGCGACGTTGCTCCACCAAAACGTCTCTGGTCCGTCTCCTGCTGGCGTTGACTACGGGTACGGATACCCTCCGTGTCGTTCTTTGGCAGAATCGGCATGATTATCCCACTTCTGACACCAATTGTTACGAGCTTGGGGTTCGTTACAATAAAAACAACCGATTAAACCACCAAAAATAACACTTTAATTTACAACAGTAATTAACACTTTAAAAACACTAATTACAACACACAATTGCACTACTGAATATTTCACTTCACTTAATTCGCAGTTAAAGATCGCTTCCAAAGTTATCGCTTGTATCGCCAATTCATTACGCCGGATGTCCGCCCTTTATATATCGGCGACAGTTATTTCTAGAACCTTCTAGTATAGAAACTTTTGGAAAGTTCGGGTACATACCGGTCCCGATTGACCTGGTGTCGAAACATCGAGAATGTTCTAGCATAGAAAATTCTAGAAACATCTTGACCTCAGTAATTCCGCTATTCGATACTAGATGAGGGTAGGTACATGTACGTAAATGTCGTTATGTACCAAGCTTTAATTCTGGCGCGTAACATTAGTAATACTAAATCACTTTGCTAAGTATATTCGCCAGTATGAATCACAAGAGGAACGTAAGATAAGAGAAAGTACAAAAAGGAAGGAGTTTAAACACAAGATGGTACCTAATTTTAATGTAGCTAAGCATTGTTCCGGGTACCAAGCAGTCGAATAGTTTAATAGGTTACCAGCTGATTTAAAGTTATTAATTTATAGCCATCACTTATTTAAACACAAATTAAAAGTCTTCTTGTTAGAAAAATGTTTCTACTCAGTATCAGATTTTATGTCAAATGATAAAAAATAATTGAATATAATAATAACAAACTTTTGAATTGCGTTGATTTTTGACTCATACTTTGGCTTTGGCTAATCATCTGACATAACGTATATCTGACATTCTTTAGGACATTCATTTTTCTTTAGGACATCTTTTTGAATTTAATGACTTGACGTTGACATATTAATTTATTTTCTTTCAAATTGTTATATTGCATGTAATAACTTTTTTATGACTTTAATTTCTATTATGTACCTAAAATTCTACACAATGTATATTGTTTGAAATAAATAAATGAAATGTAATGTATTAAAATCATATTTGTTGTCGTTTTCCCCCGGACACATAAGATGTTCTTGGGGAACTTATTTCTTTGAATAAATAGATAGGAAGGGCTACACATTTACCCTACACATTCCTGGTAAACCCTTAAAAGGTATGGTTCTGATGGCTGGTAAAAGTCAAAGGTAAAGAAGGTACACAGGTATTGAACATTTCACACATACCGACACAGGACAGTTACTCAAAGGCAATGGGGTGAATAGCAAAAATCCACCATTTACAGACACCTTCATTTACGAAACATACAGAAAATCTAGGTATTTAGACTTCAAATAGTAGGCACTAGAAGCCGGGCACTGAGCTCTTTGCAAATATGTACACATCTTTATGGTCATAAAGCCACAATGCATAAAGGCATAAAGCCACAATTTACGAAAATATAAAAACACAGATTTTTTCCCCTTCCGGGTTCCTGACCTTATACTAGTACTTCCACCAAAAAAGTCAAAGTTAAGTATCTGAATAGAGGGATGATGGACCTACCTTATGATATATAATACACTAGCCCATGGCGCACAGTTTTTCGGGAAGTCAACCCTTAATAGTAGACAAGTTCACACTAATTGTAGATAGTTTCGATAATTAAATGCAACAAGCCCACCAGTGGGCAGGGTTGAAGGGTTGATTTTCATCCCATTCGACGGGTAATTTTGAAGAATTTACAGAGAGGTGCATCAACTCCTATCCAGCCCTAGAATAGACCTAGACATAGCCGAAAATGTACTACAGTAGTATTTAAAATTAAAGTTAAAAATAAACTCAAACAGTTAGTGGTTTTTGGGCCTCGTTACGGTAAAGTAACATAGTATGATAGTAAACACATAGAAAATAGAAATTCGTAGTCACCGGCAGAAGAAATATAGAATTTTTAACTAGAAGCAAAATAGTCGCAAATTTTCCCTTAAACCGATAGCTGCAGTGTTATCAGAATTCCTGCATCTTATTTATCCCTGGTAAGCATACATCCCTCACCTCAATCTTCGGGGTAGATTGGGACAGCAAGTAAATAGCAAAAATGAAGAACATTGCACGCGTGGTACGAAGAACCTCAGTATCCCGGTACAGGACGTCAGCGCGGCTGGACGTAGTCAGGTGGTCACAGTTCACGTCGAAGGATTAGAAGAAGGATAAACTTACCCCATCACACCCCCATTCCAGTCAATCACGCCTGTCTGGTACAATATTATAAACATTTTGATTCCCTTGAGAGTGTCAAAATTGGTCGAAATATAATTTTTTGCGGCGTAAACGACCGTATCTTTTTTTACGTTAGCCTAGAAGTTTATTGAGCACACAGCTGTAAGAGGCCATAAACTTAAGTTTATAGTTAAATTCAAATAGAAAAAATCGGATTAAGATAATTGTTTTTTTTAGAAGATTTAGATACCTATATGTTGAGCTGTCATCATAAAAAAATTAACTTGCGTATAACGTAAAGATGATCAGATAAACTAAATTTGTGATAACATGTACCTACCTTTGTGAAAACTGGCTACGTCGAATCTCGAGCCTTAGAAAATTAGTAACTTATTTCAGGATTATCTAAAGAACTTAGCACCCATTAAGATCTCAATTGTTTTGTCACTGAAGTCAACAGTCACACATATTATTAACACTGATTTTGTTTCCCATTTTCAAATTTATGTTTTTGACGGGATACGGAATATATATAATTTACAAAGAAAAGCAAACATATATCTTATACTGTATCTACATCTAGTGTTGATTTTCCAAACAACTGAGCCTTAGCTGAAAACGACCAAAACACAATTCGCGCGGGACATTTGCGAAGAATCTGAATACTTAGTTCAGTTCACTGCAGTACGATGGCGCTGTACTCAAAGTTTCATAAATAAGATCCACGCCACATATTTTCCTCGCTGTGGTATATCCCAAAACGTAACCCCACTTTTATGCCACAAAACATTGAGGAATGGTGATGTAGCCGCAACTGCTCGAGTGTACTGACTGGGCCCATCCTAAGGTTGGAGCCAAGTATTGTAAAGCCTTTAGTCTTCAACCCAATATCAGCTTACTATATTTGATGTGGCAAGACCAAGAAAACATCATCATTTTCCTCAACATTTAAGCCGAAAGACGTCCAATGCTGGACACAATATCACCCAATTCAGTGCGTCTGACATTCAGCAAATTTCGCACACGTAGTGTGAATCCTTCCAGCGCTGCGTTTTCTGGTAAGCGGTCGCCACTCCAGAACCTTTCGGCTCCATTGACCATCTGTTCTGCAAGCAATGTCCCACTCACATCCACTACAGTTTGCCGGTTCTCAAGCTTCGACTTTTGAACACAATGTCTGTCAAATACCTATTAGACTCTTTCTTCTCGAGGGGGTATCTTCTTACCTACTTGCTTTTGCTTGTTTCAACCAACAAACAATGCAATCAACTTTTCCTTTCTACAGTTGCCCAATCTTTAATCAAAAAGGGGTTATAAAACATTGTAATTAAAAAAATATATCAGCAAGTTATAATTACGTAGAAGTATCAAGTTTTTTTTTTATTTTATTTCATATAATAAACATGCATAAAGATTACTTTCTCTCGATGGTCTACCAACAAAGATTCGTTTTAGAATACAGAATTAGCATGATCTCGAGTTTGTGATTGCTAAACGCCGTAAGCACTGAACGACATCGCAATAAGGACCACACTATAAGGATAAAGAAATTAATGTCCACCGTGTTACGGTTCTGCTTCTGTCAAATGACTCTTTTAAATATTCATTACCTGTGATATATGCCAGTTACCTCGTTTGCATGGAAATTATACAACACTATTTACGTCATCATTGGTCTATCGTACTCCATTGCCCGAGACTCACTCGTCTGAAACAGAGGGTGTATGTAATAAAAATACACTATTCTGACGCAGAACATAGAAAATTACAGATCCTATAGACTCTCTTTTGTGTATCATGACTTGGAGTGGGCAATTAATAAGTATTAATTTATATTTTTTTCGTTTTAATAGGGCATCAGGGGCCATCTATTGATCTGAAAGCCGATATTACGTAGTTATTTATTATTTCTCGGGTTCATACGAAGGAATATACCTATTAATTAATTTTATTAAAGATGGGCAATAAATGTCAGCCTGAATTGAAACAACTTTACCTACTTTTATTTTCATAATTTTAATAGCCCGCGCTTCATGTAGATACACAGAATCCATTACAGATTTTGAACCTTCTTACGGATACGAAGATTCTTAAAAAATATTCTAGCTATTAGATGAAAAGGATATTATGTAGGGTTGAGCACTAATAGACGGGGCCCGCCAGGGCCAGTGCCTGCCAGGGTTGCGGAGTTTGTTCGAAAAAGTCACCGCGACTCTGGAACACAAAGGGCATTTGGAGGCACACGGATGGGTTTCATTCAGTAAGAGTCTGATACTTCATTCCTCTCCGACTGGTGCCTAAGGAGTCATTTGATGATTTCCCATCCTTAAAAAAACAAGTGCGAGTTAGACTCGCCCACCAAGGGTCTAGGTAGGTTTACATTAAATAAATTCATTTTTTTAAGATTTTGTCTTCTCTTCTCATCTGTATCTTTTTTTTTACGTTAACTTAAAATATTGGTTTTCAGAGCTTCAAGGTACTGAAGACCTGAGTATATGGTTTTAAATTCAACACGATACCTCCACGCGTTCCCGAGGTCTTGACAGACACATAGACGGACCGAGAACAAAGTGATCCTATAAGGGTGCCTGTCCAATACAGCGGAGCCAGGCAACGGAGCGGAGAAACAGAGAAATATTATATCAGTCGAACTGTCAGTGACTCACGTGGTGTGGAGATTTTATGCAATTCCATTAGTTGTTTTTTTTTCGTTTCTCCGCTCCGCTGCCTCGCGCCGCTGTAATGGACAGGTGGGAGACTGTCCATTATAGCGTTCCGTTTTTCCTTTTGAGATACAAAACCCTCAAAACAGGCTGAGAACAGAACCCCGATGGGTGCGTTTAATTTTCTAATTTTCTTTACTCCGGATTCCGCAACTAGGAGATCGTCTCAGAGTAATAAGGGCGAAGAAAACAAGAGCCTTTGGAATCCTCCTTTGCGTATTTTTAATAAATTGAACGAGAAGTCTTATAATATAGTAAGTATTAGTTTAATTAGTCCTCGAACTTGAAAGAGCAAAATTAGATGACCATCAAAGGTACCTATGCCTTTTTTTTTCAAATGTATGCCTGCTGTCTGGTAAAACAAGAAAATCGTCGGTAAGTACTGCATTCCGTTCCCGAAGGTTAACCGACAGATCCCTATTACTAAACCTATCTGTCCGTCCGTCCGTCTGGAAAAGCCATTGCATCGATAATACTATTCATCGAATGTCAATTGACAGATTTTTGGGCAATAGTGTCGTGCCCGTCGGTAACAATGAAAACACCAGTCTGTAACTGGACTGCAGGCTAAAGCCTCTTATTCATCTTCATAAGGCAAAGTTCTCGAGCATTTTAACTGTAATTGACACGCTTGCTCGACGGCTTGGTGTTCTCACTTACTATATCATGGTGTCTCACGATGCTTTCCATCACAGATGTCAGTAACCGACTTCTTCAAAAAGGAGGAGGTTTTATGTTCGGCTGTATTTATTTTTTTATGTAGGTACCTATGTTCACCGATTTCTCCGCCAATTGTGGACTGATTTTAAAAATTCTTTCTTTATTCGAAAGCCTATACTTCTGAAATAGTCCCGTTGTCTCCAAGTCAGAATCTGATGATGGGATCCCATGAAAATCGACCCTCAAATTTTATAAGCACACACAATGTTTTTCAGGACAATTCTAACGCAATTTAGATTTTTGTGCCTGGTAATCATCATCGCATGTTGCTGCGCTGATGATGGAAGGTATAAGTCAGTATCTGATGATGGGATATTTTTGCCAATTGTTAAAAGATTTGGATGATTCTTTTTTGTTTGGAAGAGTATTTTCTGGACTGGTCCCATTTGAATTTGGTGAAGAACTTCGGAGGTAGGCAACGGAACTCTTCAATCAATGATAGCAAATGGATCGAGATTTCTGAAATCGCTGTTTGTGGTTTAAAATAAAAAACTTTAATATCGGAAGTCGGTGTCAAAAAACCGAAAAAAAAAACAAAAACACCGACTTTCTAAATAAAAGTTATTTTATAGTTTGTAGTGTTTTGTTTTTGGAAGTCGTTTTCTGTCTTCTGGTTTTCAACAGATTTAAACATATGAAACCAACACAGGTACTTAAGACTTGTCGGAAATCGGAATACAACGACTGACGGATCCGCAATTACTGAGATCTAGAACTCTGTGTTGTATTATTATAAGTTATCACCTCGGCTCTGACTGTTTGTGTATGTTTGTTAAAGGACCCATGAAACAGGAGAAATTCTAAGTATGGGCACGTTATTGTATAAGTTTATGTTTTAATGTGTAGATATATTTCTAAATTTTTTTGATGATTTTTTTTTTATAAAGTATTATACCTATTTTCATTTGTAACTTTTTCATGTCAATGAAATCTTATCTAGCCACGGCTAATATAATAAATGCATAATTAACATAGCAAAGCCAAAAAAAACCTCTTTTATTCAAGCGCATAAGTTTGGATGTCAAAGGACTAACGAGTTAAAAGTAAAAAATTACATTAAAAAAGATGAACATCTAAGCACTTTACGCTAACACTTTACCACTTTTTTTTAATAAAAAACTTACTTACTTACTACTAAGGCTTAAAATTAATCTTAGAAACTAAAATACATTATTAATGAGACCTGTAGATCGGATCACAGTTTTCGTGAAAAAACAAATCTCATCCTAAGCACGCCCACACCCACTCCTCTGCCGCGGCAAATCGCAGCACGGCGAATGGAGCTCTGGCAGGATCTCATGGCAGCCTGGAGACAACGACTGTCGCAACCCAGCGCTGGGCGCGCCATAATTGCAGCGATAAGTCCCCTATGAGGAGTGGCTAGAGCGGCGCCACGGAGTCCTCACCTTCCGCTTGACGTAGGTACTCACCGGGCACGGTTGTTTTGGGAGGTACCTGTTTCGGATTCGGCGGGAGATTGCGCTATTATAATGTATAATCTATGATTGCACCCGGGTATCAACACTGCGAGGATCACCCAGAGGACACGGTAGAGCATACGGTGGAGGTCTGCCCTCCTTGGGCGGAGCACTACGAGGAGTAGGGCACTAGGAGGAACACGGGTGGGTTTTAGTCAGTAAGAGTCTGACACTCCCTTCTGCTTTACCCAAAGCAGAAGGAGTCATTTGATGATTTCCCATCCTTAAAAAAAAGGCACGCCTTCCAAATTTCCGAAACCTGCAGTCTCGAGTTATGTAAAAACATCTACTATGTAAGTATATAGGCATGCGTTGAGATGACAAGAAGATACTATGGCTGCAACAAACCGATAGGCGATACATAAAACAATGTGCGTTATATTTTTGCGAATGTCAACGTATAGATATCGGCTAATAAAAGTGCGTTACACGGAAAACCATTTAAGCATATATTGCTCGGCAACACCTATAGATCAATCCGGAGCAGTGGAGCAATCTGCAGCAACTTCAATACATTGCGACAATTTTTCCGACAAGATAGTTTATAATTGCTTTAGTTTATACTACTCTGTCAAGAAAGTACCGGGAAAAGATCAATAATACACAAAATGTCTGTTATTCATCCAAATTTATTTTATCACCTTCAAAGTATGCTCCTTTAGAAACGATACACTTGCGCCAACGAATAATCCATTCATCAAAACATTTTTTAAACGCTGCTTCCGGAATTGAGTTGAGTTCTCGCCGCGAATTCTCCTTTATGTCTTCTATCGATTGAAAACGGTTCAGTTGGAAGGCGCCACTCCGAAGCTTGTTGACTAGTTTGCATGTCAAACTCGTAAACCCACGTCTCGTCATCAGTAACAATGCGTTTCATGAATGTTGGGTCCGAACTGACTCGTTCTAGCATGTCCTCAGCGACTTTCATGCGATTGAGTTTTTGGAGAAAATTCAGATCTTTTAGGACTAGCCGAGCAGCAACATGTTTCATACCCAAATGATTAGTTAAAATGGTACGGATCCCAGAGTTGAATGGGGATTTTCGGTCACTATTTCCTTCACTTTTGCGATGTTAACTTCAGTTGCAGACGTTGACGGCCTACCAGAGCGAGGCAAATCTTCCATCACATCTCGACCGCTTTTGAACGCTTTGAACCACTCATAAGCACGAGTTTTTGATAAAGTCGATTCACCGTAAGCCTTCTGTAACATTTTCAGTGACTCCGAACACGAAATTCCATTGGCGATGCAAAATTTAAGACAAACTCTTTGTTCGATATTTTTGTCCATTATGAAATTCGCAATACACACTATATATGATATTACTAAAACCAGCACTGTATTTAATATAAATAACAGATGCAACTCAAACTCCGCGCCAAAATGGAAAACAGTTGTGCCAATCTAACAACTACAAAAAAACAAAAATTTGGATTTTGGTTTCTTGGAGTTTCTCCATATCGCTCAATATCGTCAATGCAAAACATTTAATTGCTTGATATTTTTTGACGTCACAATCGAGCAGTATTGCTTATAATTGATCAATTTTCAGTGCTCGTTTAAAGAAGAGTCTACCATAGTCTAAAGATGTGTTTATCTTTAGGCTGTATGGTAGACTCTTCTTAAATTACTTTTGTTTTTATAGTGTAAGAAGCTTTGGTTTGTCCATAGCATTTTAGAACTACTACAGACAGTTTGAATTGCCCATTGACAAAATTATATTCTAAAGATAAATAGAGTAGGTACTACTTTTGTATTGAAACGAACTAAACCACAGTTTATAAATAAATGCTTGAAAAAGTCAGATATTTTTAAATTTCTGCCATAATATTATGTTTAGGTTTGTATCGTGTTTAATTGACATAATAAATTAATTGTAGTCAAGATAATGATCTCCACGTACGCATTATAATATGACGGTAACGCATGACCGATCACCTTTGGAGAAATAACATCAACATTATTCCTTCTACTTATAGTTATAAACATCCACATTAAGTATATCTACTTATATCCAAGTCTTTCGTTGATCTTGAGGTGTTTAGCGTGGGGTTCTGGGCTCGATTCTCAGGTCGGGTAAGAAGTCTTATTGAGTTTTTCCATAAGAAATTTCTTTGTGAAAGCCCGGACTTAGGAAGTTGGTGGAAAGCATGTTGAGTCGTCGGTCCTACGCGATCTCTCTCCGATCGTGTCGGATTGCCGTTCCATTGGATTATGAGAGTAATGGAAGAGGGAGTGCATTTTTGTGTTTGCGCACACACTTCTTGTGCACTATAATCCCTCGCTGATGGGTAGCGTTATGATTGGCTGCCATGGTCAAACTCGTCCAGAGGGCTGGAATAAAAACTTTTTCAATTGATATGAAGCTAAACTAAACTGCGTTAATTGTTAACCAATATAGTGAAGTCCAAACATAATGAAAACATAAAATAACCTACCGCCCTCGTTGGTGTTTGCAAGCTACAACTGAGCAGTGAGCATGAGGTCCTATCGTCAAAGGCTCGATTCATATTCCTATGGATTTTTCATCTAGATTTTTTTAGTAGCAGCACGGCGCCCGTCTCGTGACCTGTCGATCGCAAATCCCCTATAACATGAGAATTAAATACAACTGGCAAAATTTGGATGTACTGTATCTACACCTCTGCCCAATCCTTCGGGAATAGATACTTACTGGCGCCGTTATGTTATTAGTGCAACAAACATTTAATTGAAATGAGAATATTATATATTTGACAATATTATAAGTGTTTTCTTCTAGCGCACACTGAAATGGGAATCAGCAAAAAATTCTGATAGTAACTTGAAATAATTTTGCGTAAAACAACAAGAAGCTTAATATTTCCGTGGTAAATAGCTAGAATAATATAATATAATAGGTCTCCAAGGTAAATATAAACTAAAAGAGTCAGAAAGATGCTTGATGTTCTCGTGTCACCACGCTTGCTTTTAGCCAATTAGGCAATTGACAACGTGTTGCGAATCGGAGCCGTGCATCAATTTAGCAATTTGTGTACAATACGGACCTACGTATCCTTACGAGGTATCAAATTGGCTAAAATAAGATATGAGAGACTAACCCCCGTAAACAAAGTCGTTCGAGAAAATTATAGAATGTTTTTGATGAGTAAACAAAAAACCGTGAAAAATCGTGAAAAATTTATCATTTTATGTTGAAATAAAAAAATATTATTAGAACTGAATTTTCCAGTAAGCAATTTGTTTTTTTTTTATTTTTTATTAAGGTTACTCATTTGACAGTGCATATTTCTCGCGTGACTTTCAGCAAGTAAAACTGCTGATTTTCTATGGAAACTGCCTTCCGTCATATTTATTTTCTCTTATGAAATTCATATGAAACTCAGAACACGCGCAGCAAAACGTGACAGTTCACATCAAAGATGGAAAGGTCGTGATCTCGAATCATATCACTTTCCTTGAACTTGACTGATAGACTATGTTTATGATTTGAGAAAGTCTTTCTAACATTTTCATCAGCATTATGACTTTTCTATTAGTATTCGCGTCACGTTATAGGCTGGACAGATTCCAATTGGAGTTTTATTGAACTTTATAGCCTAACCTTAAATCTTAATCTGAATGGGTTACGTCGAGCTGGTACCTAAATTCTTATTACTCGGTAGTGTTTTACAAAGATGTGGAAAATATTTTTAACCGAAAACATGACCATTTTTAAAAGTTACTATTTATTTTGCAATGTGTGTATGTTTGTTCGGGTGGAATCTTGCAACCCAATTTTGAAGCAGATATCTTCAACCGATTGAGCTGTATTGTATATACATATATATCTACATTGTATATGCATATATATCTACATTGTATATTATTATATATTTAGTTTGGATGACATTACACAATAAGCAGTGTGACGTCATTCTAAATCCAAAATGGTGGACCATCCAAGATCGTACAGTGCCCTTCGCGTTCAGTATAATAATGCATTCAGGGTGTTGATGGGGCTGCCTCGCTTCTGTAGCGCATCAAAGATGTGCGTCCTTATGGTGTGCAGGGTGCGAGCCAGTTCCAACAGCATCCTGGGTATGATTGCTGACAGGCTGGACTGCAGTACTATTAATCATTGCTCCAGTATCTCAGCTGGGATTCTGAAGCGGTGATAGTTATGTTGTGTGTGTTCATGTAGTTGTTGTTGTATTGTGTCACTAACATAGTTGTAAGTTTATTTATTGTACCTACTAACACTATGAGTCTTTGTTGCTCGTAATAAATAATTTGATTGATTGATTGATTGATAAATCCAATATGGCGGAACATACAAGATGGCGAAATAGAACAGACTCAGAAACCTAGCCAGCGATAACTAAAAAGTGCGACGAGAATAGAGGTTAGCACGAGGTTTGCGTAAGTACTTAAAAGTATTTAATTAATCGCGAAAAGCTTTTATGATCAATTTTAAAGGAAAATTTTATTTTTTTCTTTGTAGAGCATTTAAATAAAAGCTTTTTTTTTAGTTTTCTTTCTTTTAGTTCATTATACGTGGCTCTAGATAAATGGCAATTGCCTTTTATTTATAACAAGATCTTCGCCCTAGACACCCAAGAGAATTGCGCTAAACTTAATGTATGAACATGCCGTTTAGTCAGTTCAGCACACTTGGAACACTTAAAATCAATGCACAAGCACGCCCCTTCAGCGCACTTCACACATGTTGGCGATAAATCAAGAGGAGCGATAGGGAGCCATAATGTATTGATAATGCACTGTTTACGAACCTCCTTATGCGTTTTCAGAACATTTAGTTATAAAAATATTGAACACCTGATTCGTAAAAGAGCCCCAAGGACAAAAATAACTTTATCCTTTTTTATGGATGGGAAATCGTCAAATGACTATAACCTAACCGTGTTTTAGTCAGAAAGGGTCTAATACTATGTTCAGATGCCTTTTGAGTTCCACGGCCGTGATAACTCTTTCGAACGATCGCCTGGAATAGCTCTAAGCTTAGATGGCCGCTGCGGCAGAAAGTTCTGAAGTGGTGATCGCGTACCGAAAGTCACGGCATGGATGGTTACTAGATGAGCTCACGGCTCTGTGAAGGCCGCATAGTCCGCTCAATGTGGGCAAACAGGGACAAACAGAATGACGGTTGTGATGCTTATCGGAAGTCATTGTTCAGCGACAAATACAAGAAATTCAGATATTTGTTTCTAGCCAGTCATTCAACGCCGATGCGGAAACCAGCGGACAAAGTGTAGTAAGGTAGCTGTTAAATGCATGACATTGTTATCATTAAGTGCAGCCCCGAACAGGTTATCAAATTCAGGTATTTTTAGACAGCAAGTTCAGTTCAGGAGTTATCGTTATCACGTAAGTTTCGCAACAAAACGTGATCTACGTGGAAAATAACGAGAACATGGTAGAGACGCTAAAGCCATCACGTAGATACTGCAAACTTATCTGTCCGTCTATGTTTCTAGTTGCACTTAATAAATTAGTAATAGGTTATCGTTTGATAGTGATTCACACATAATGCGCAAAACGTGTTTGCATAAACTTGCACAATATTGTAATTTAAACGTGACAGCTTATAAACTCGTGAATAAATCATTAATTCATGATTTATTTATGATTGCGGCTTTTTTCGCGTTTTCCGGAATGGAAAATCATCTAGAAAGTATCAAGCGATATGGAGCGGTAAAAATAATTGTTATTATAATTGCCAATGGAAAGATAAATGATGAATAAAGATTTATTTCTCTCAAAAAAGGTACAGACATTGGTTCGTGACATATTATTTCAATCAAATTTGTAACCTTTGTGAGAGCTGGAGTCTGCAGTGGGTTCGGGACCTGTATGACAGATCTCCAGTCTCTCACCCTCTTAAAACAATACTATTAAGCACTAATTTGTAAACATCAAAGCCTTCACGTACAGAGAGGAATATTTAAAAACTAAAATAGGAAAATGTTAAAACTAAAGATGGTGTGTCTGTGGGTGTGTAGTGTATGGTGCGTATTGAGTGTGTGTTGCGTGTTGTGTGTGTGTGTGTGTGTGTGTGTGTGTGTGAAAGTATATTTGTTAGAGTGAGTGTAGGTGTGGGTATTAAAATGTGGTCTACAAATTTACTATCTAATTTATTTTAAAACAGCTAAAATATTTTCTGTCTCAGAATAATCCAAATCAAGAAGCCAATTTATTATTTTTGCTTTACATTTGGATTTGCACAAGGGGTATATGTTTAAAGTTTTGTTAGTTTTATTGTACACATGACTGCTAAGGAAGCGGAAGAAGCGTTGGGTCGAAACACAATTTGTACGAATCGAGGGACAGACCGAATGCTTACGCCGTTGGGAGATCAAAGAAGGATCGTAGGGAGTGTGGCCGTGAGTTGTCATTAAAAGATTGAGTATATATAATTTACGAACAGTTAGAACCTTACAAGTTTTGTAAAGGTCTGTGGTCGGAAAGCGATAGGGTAACTGCCAACCAACTTTCAACAGTGCCCTTTGGGCGCGTTCTACTTTCAACATGTGGGACCTTCCTGAACCACCCCAAGTAACAATACAATATTGGATGAGGGATTGGCAGAGTGCTAGATACACAAGTTTAATTACCTTTGAGTCAGCAACGTAGCGGAGGTTCTTAAAAACATAGATTAACCTGCGCAATCGTGAAGTAAGTGTTTCAATGTGAGTACTAAAGGTTAAACAGTCGTCGATCTGCACTCCTAGATACTTAATGTAACTTACCCGATTTAGGTGGGGGCAAAAGCAGCCCATATGGTGAGTTGAAATACAGGAGTGAGCGATTAAAGCAAGAGAAGAGGAAGGAGGCTTTCCAGCGGCTGAAAGTGAGAAGGTGAGGTAATTTGTTTTATCAACGTTCAGAGTGAGCAGGTTCTGCGCCAACCAGCTGGTCACAATGCCAAGTCCAGACTGTGCGTATTGAAACACCAGATCCCATGTATCCCCGGAGAAAATTAGAGCAGTATCATCGGCATATGTAAAGATGGAAGCATTAGGAAGCTTTAGCTGGCAAAGGTCATTTATATAAATGAGAAAAAGAGTGGGACCGATAATACTGCCCTGGGGAACTCCGTATGTTATTGGGAGTTCATCACTGGTCCAATCTCCTATCCTGAGACATTGTCTTCTGCCAGTGAGGTAACTACTGAAAAGGGATAGTTGAGTGCCTCTTATACCAATTTTTTCCAGCTTGGCAATGAGGGTGGGGACAGAAATAGTGTCGAAGGCTTTCGCTAAATCTAGAAAAACGCCTATGACCTTCTGTTTTTCATCAAGTTTGGTGACAATAGTATTTGTTAGGTCTAATACAGCATTATTAGTAGAAATTCCTGAGCGAAAACCATATTGAGAAGATGAGAGAATGTGATTTTGATTTAAGAATTTGACTAATCTGTTGTTCATAAGCCTCTCAAGTAATTTCGATAGTGTAGGCAAAATTGAGATAGGTCTGTAATTGTTCAAACGATCTCTGTCCCCTTCTTTATGAATTGGGTGCACTACTGCCAGCTTGAAAGCGTTTGGAAAAGTGCCTGAACTAAAAGCAAGGTTGCATATGTAGGCTAAGTGGGGAATGAGTATATTTTTGTTATTTTTAAGAAGAGCGGCTGATATATCATCGGAACCTATCGCACAATCGCTCCTTAGAGACGTAATTAAACTATCCAATTCAGCCTCATCTGCATCTAGAAGGACAAAGGAATTATTAAACTATCCAATTCAGCCTCATCTGCATCTAGAAGGACAATGGAATTATTGCACGCTTGGAGAACATCGGATTGTGGAGGAATGGTTGTAACGGTAGGTATGTTTTCAGCGAAAGTACGACCAATATTAGCAAAATAAGAGTTCACTTCATTTACGGAGTTCTCTGGATCGGAGGATGACAAAAGAGCGTCGGCGTGTGTCTTGACCTTTGCAGTGTGAGTAACTGATTTTATAGCCTCCCAGAGCTTTTTATTGTTATTTTGTGCATTATTTATTTGAGCCTTATTATAGTTAGATTTGGAAGTTTTAAGTATCATCGAACAGTAATTTCTGTACCTTTTAAAAGTGATTTGTAGAAATTCGTTATCGGGATTTTTTTTAGATTTCAACTGCAAATTGTCGCGGTTTCGCAAGCATCTAAGAAGCCCCGGGGTCATCCAGGGTTTGCTCAATCTTTTACGGTTGGAAACCACTTTAAATGTAGAATTTTGAAGTAAAATTTGTTTGAGAGTAGAGATAAAAAATTCGGTGGCTTCATTGACATCTCGAGAGGAATACAAGGGGCTAAAATCTGCCTCGAGAAGGTCCAATTTAATTTTTTCGTAGTCCAATACGCGAGTAGTTCTAGTTTTTTGCCGAGAAAAACTGGAAGTGGTATAATTCTCCAAAAACAACAGAACTGTGTCATGATCCGTAATTGAAGTATTAGCGACGAAACAGAAGGCAGGATGCCGCGTTTTTAGGATTAGGTGGTCCAAACAAGAGTTGAAATGTCGTGTAGGAAGGGTGTGTGCCGGAAGCATGCCGTGATAAGCTAAAATAGTCAAATACTCAGTTGCCCGAGAATCGTCGCTGGTTTCATGTATATTAATATTTATGTCGCCGGTTAAAATAATATTTTTATAGTTGGAGACAGATTTCAGGAGTTCATTTAGTGAATCCAGGAACGCGGTGACATTCCGAACAGCAGGCGAGCGGTAAATTGCAATTACAACGGTATCATTATTTAGTTTTAGCAATAAGCAGTTAGCATCCTGGATCAGGGGCTCAGAGACAGAAGCCTGAAGGTGGGAACGGTAAAATATCACTACGCCCTCATTTTGTGACCTATGCAAGTTAGTGGCAGCGGAAGTATACCCATGCATTGAGGGAAGAGGGGGGGAGTTGTATAGCCAACATTCGGTGAGTATAATTAAATCCCAGCATGTCCTACTTCTTTCGAGGAGTGTTGTCAGACTGTCAAAGTTCTTATTTATACTTCGTATGTTTTGACAGAGCAGGGAAATAGATTTTTTGTGTAAGCTAGCAATCCGTCTACAATCCTCAATCATACAGGTGGCAGATTGAGCTACTGAAATATTATCCAAATCTATTTGAATATCTTCTAAATTATCGAATGATATAATGAAGGTTAAGTAACGGTAGGCAAGGCGGTAAGGTTAAGTAAGTTGGGACTTGATTAAGGCGTTTCCCTGTGCATCATGCATTGGAGGGACAAAACTTTTGTTTTGGTGGGACAATATCATATTAAAAAATCTGTGAAAATAGTAGTCATTTAGTGAGTGTGACCGATGTCTATGAGAAGGAATAACGATATGAAAGCGTATTTTCAACATCATCATTCTGTAATACAGCTTGATGAAGTAATTGTAAACATAAATACTAGCTTGAGTGAGACTGTGTATGTGTGTAAGATGTGTTTCTTGTGGTTTTAGTATAAGTGTAACGTACATTGACAAATAATTGAAATAGTTAACAATATAGAAGTTAAACAGATTTATAAGATACATCGAATACATGCATAAATGCGAACAATTTTAAGCGAAAATGAAAATAGTCATGGTTTAACTCGTGATGGGGCTGGTACTGGCACTGGAATTGCTAACATGGTAAGGCATTTCTCAGATTTAATTTCAACGGGTTTTTCTGCAGGGTCTTTCTTCATAAGAATTCTTCCGTTGGAATACCAGCTGGTATAGCTCTTTGCCTTAGCAAACTGACGAGCTTCATACAGCAGTTTTTTGGTTGCGGGAGGTAAATGTTCGTCGATGTAAACTGGTTTCTTTTCACCGGCCATTCCGAGTAATTGTGTGTTTAGCTTGTTATTGACGGGGCGTTCTTTATTAAACTGCTTCACTTTAGCAAGGAATCCATTTCTCATATTAACAGAGCTAAATTCAGCAACAATTGGTCTGCATAAACCTGCTTTTCCGGGTATACGATAAACATCCCGGAAAGCAGATTGCTGGACGTCCATGTTAACAGTCTTCCCTACGCTTGAAACTACAGAAATGAGATCTGCAGGCGTTTCTTTATCTTTAGCTGGGATGTTGCGCAGCTCGATAGTAGCTTGTCGAGACAGGAAGTTCAGATCTTGTACCTGCTTGTTTAGGCGGTTAATATGGTCTTCGTTGTCAGTTCCCTTATTTTCCAGTAACGAAACTTTAGAATTTAGGCTTTCAAATTTATCGTTAATAAAAGACATGCTGTTGTCGAATTCGACGTTGGACTTTTCAAGAGAGAGACATTTTTGTTTGAGTTCGGCAACTTCCTTGACTAGCTTGGATAAAATGGCAGCTTGTTCGTCTTTCCATGACGTGAGCAACTTTTCCTGTTCGGACTTCCAAGTTGTTAGCATGTCCATTAATTCCAACTTAAAAGCAGAGAATGCACCGGATCGTTCGGTATGCTCTACACAATTTGGGGAGTCGGCAAGGCGCTGTCGTTTGTTTCGCACGGTGATGTTACCCGCGTTTGCTTTTCCGGCTGTAGCAGCCGGGATGTCGGGCTCGGAAAGAGATTGTCCCTGACACAAACCGGTTTTAGGCGGAGTTCTTTGCATGTTGTTGCAGAGTTTTTAATTAGGATGGGGGGAAAGAAAAATAATATAAAAAAAAATATAAAAATAAATTTCAAAAGGTAAAAGAAGTTTGCGCAATGCCGGATTCGAACTTGCGACCTCTTGGCTCCGACAACGTGTTGCCCCACTGCGCCAACTATGCAGTTACACTATGGTTTGAAATACGTGTATGCTTTGCTGTGCGTTGCTTTAGTGGTCAGGATAGGTGTACGTGACTCCTTTGTTTAACTAATGAGTGCAAAGTCCAAAAAACGAACACGTTTAAAAATTTTTTAGTTCGTTGTGATATTAAAACTGTTCACACACTGAGTTTGAGACGTAATTTCACTGATGTTTTGCACTTAATTTGTCACTGATTTACTGTAAGATATAATTATATAGTTATGTCTCTGATTTATGTACTTTTTACTTAGTTTTTGAATTTATAACACGGAGGTAAATACAAGTAAGTACGTGAGTGCGCGGCGGCGTCGCAGAGGGGAGGGGATAAATAATGGAAAGAGGCCAGATGGGATGACCATTATGCCTTGTAAGGTTGGTGAGTAGGCAGGTCTTTTGGTTTGGGATGCAACATGACGTGTCGATACCCTTGCGCAATCTCAAACAGCGCAATTATAACTACCTAATTGAGAGTTATAATTATAGAAGCCATTCAGGGTTGAAACATTAGGCCTATGGGGTCCGAGTGCTACTTTCTTCAAGCCGTTGCTATTAATATCCTGGAAAACGAGTCCATTGTCGCCTTCAGGTAGGAACTCCTATGGCTGGAGCGGTGCCACGGCGTCCTTACCTTCCGCTTGACGCAGGTACTCACCGGACGCGGTTGTTTCGGGAGATACCTGTTTCGGAATTGGCGGGAGGATACGCCCGGGTGTCAACACTACGAGAATAATTCGGAGTACACGGTGGAGCATACGGTGGAGGACTGCCCTTCTTGGGAGGAGCACCCCGCCGTATCCTCGTCAAGGCGATCGGCGGCAGCGACCTCTCGCGACCGGCCTTGGATCAAGCCATGGTCCGGAGTTAGGAGACATGGGAAGCGGTCACCTCCTTCTGCGAAGCAGTAATGCTAGCTAAAGAGGAAGTCGAACGCGTGAGAGAGAGGGAAACCCCATGCCTCAGCCACCGCAACAGAAGAAGATGCCCCGGGTGTCGGGGGTCGCATGGCGATTCTCGGCCACCGTAGGCGCGGGCCTGTGAACGACAAGCATTGGGTGGCTCGCCGTCTGATCAGAACCAGGCCCAGTTCGACGGCGCACCGTGTTCCACGCGCTCTTAAAGAGCTACCAGCATAGAAGACGGGACCTGCTAGGGCAAGTGCCTGCTGGGGCTGCAGACTTTGTTCGAATGAGGCACCGTACCCTGAAACGCAAAGAGCACTAGGTGAAACACGGATGGGTTTTAGTCAGTAAGAGTCTGGCACTCCCTTCTGCCTCACCCAAAGTGGGAGGAGTCATTTGATGATTTCTCATCCTTAAAAAAAAGGCAGGAACTCCCAACGACGTTGTACTTAATTTAATTTGCTCTTTTATTTCATACCAATTTCAAAAGTTAGCGCGGATGGAGAAATATTGCGTTTTATATTGTAACACTAAATTTATCTTTAAACGGCTAAGCTATTAGAATTTACTATTAAAAAAAAAAAAATACGAAAATCTGACCGCTCCGATTTACAAAAAAGTGAAACAGGTCCTGCCTTTTTTAACAGTTTCAATACCGTAAACTTGAATATAATGTTTTTAATTTCAGTTCGATACCTCCACGCGTTGCCAAGAAAAAGGGACGGACAGCAAAGTGATCTTATAAGGGTTCCGTTTTTTCCTTTTGAGGTACGGAACCTTTAAAATACTAAAAATGAGAATCGGTTTTGAGAAAAAAGTATTTCGCAAAACCGGAAGAAAAGACAAGACTCAGAAAAATAATAGTTTAAAAAACTCGATAAATGTTAATTGCGTGTGACGTCAATCACAAGAATCGCCATAGTGATTTTGCGCTAAATTGTGTAACTCTGTTTTCCATCGTAAAAAAAAAAAAACAATAATATAATTATGTAGGTAAGTTACATCTTTCTGTTATTCACAAGTAGTTTACATGATATTCGAAGGGGAACCTGGGGTTAGGTCAAATATGTTTATCAACCTGTAATAACTATGTAAAAGACATTAAAATTACTGTCTGATTACTGCCTAGCATCACATAGTTTCATGCACTAGACATGACTGAGTTTCGGCACCCATTAATATTGCACTTTGCCCCGGTGACAATCAGTTAAATGTAGCTGACTATTTTGTTATCATCATAATATACTTACTGTAGTCCTAATTATATGGAGCATGCCTTTTAATTAAGATATTTGCCCGTAGGTATCAACACAGTCGATCTAAAAATCAGCATTGACCAAACTCTAATCTACTCATGACCTATTTACCTAGATAGCAACTATGGGACGACTAGATTTTGCCTTCAGCTTCGGGGGCCGAGTCACCCGCGTCCGTACGAGAATACCCAATGTTAGACCCTACACGTGGTCCCCGGGTGATGCTAATCAGGATTCAATCTGTAGAGTTATTTTACAATCTAAAACAATCTCTAGAGTTATTTTATAATCTTACGGAGTTTACTGGTGGTAGGCTTCGGCCGATAGCTTATGACCACCCGCTGGCTAAAGACGTACCTCCAAGCGGCCAAGCTGCGTTCCGGTACGATGCTCAGTGTAGCCAATTCAGAGGAGTTGGGTCGAAATAGTTGTTCCGATGCAGGCAGACCAACCAAGCTTGCCCTGGCATGTGCGTATCGGGAGACTAGTCGCGGAGGGTAGCGGGATCCGAGGCACGGTGCGCCGCTGGCCGACCGCAGGTAGTTGGGGGCCCAAGTAGTGTGCTAGCCACACATGAAAGGCTAACTGCCAACTGGCAAGGCCAACTGTCAAAAAATCCCGGAATGCACCATCGTGCTGGTTGGCGACCAGATGAAAGGGCCCTATGGACATTCCCGGGCGGGCTCGGGCGTCCCCGCAGTCTCTAGACTAGTCCCCCAAAGATGTCGTCCTATCAGGCCGTGCCTGAAGGTTAGCAGCATGGAACCTCATTTCACCTCCTTCTCCTCAACCTCCGTCACTCAAAGTTTTGTTTTATGAACAGGAATAAAAAGAAAAAAGCTGTACAGCGGCAGCACGTCCTTTCGCATAAAGTGCACATCTATAATATGTCTGCACTCAAATCTCGCCACAGACCATCACCACCTAGAGACCGAGAAACCAGCGCTCTTGTTTCTGTCGGAGACGCAGATCGGATGTCCGTCGGACGTGTCATACCTGTCTTACCCAGTGTTTACCCTGGAGCACCACTTCAGACCACGCGTGGGCGTATGTATGTACGCCCGGGACGACATCTGCTGTTGTTGTCTCCGTAACGTTGAAGACTCCAGGTTCTCAACGCTGTGGGCTATAGTGGACACAGGCCTGGACAAAGTTGTCTACGCCTGCGTCAACCATTCGCACAGCGGTGATTTGGAGACAACTGGGCTCACACAGCACCTGAGTGAGGCGGCGGATGCGGCACAGCAGCGGTACCCTTCTGCCCAATTGGTGTTACTGGGGGACTTCAACGCCCACCATCAGGAGTGGCTCTTCCCATACCAGTGCACAGACCATGCTGGACGAGGGACGTGAAAGCTAGCGCTTGCGTTAAATCTTACCCAGCTGGTCCAGGGGGCAACGAGGGTGCCCGATGTTGATTCGCACACTGCCAATTGCTTGGACCTTTTGCTGACAACAGATCCAGACCGCTATTTGGTTTCGATTTCTTCACCACTGGGTAGTTCCGACCACTGTCTAGTGAAGTTTGTGTCCGTCTACTCCCCGCCCGATCCTAGCCCAAGAGGCACCCGGCGGGTATGGCGATACAGGTCAGCAGATTGGGATGGTATGCGATCTTTCTTCCCTTGGCAGCCTACTTGCTTTTCTTCGACTGATGCTTCGGCGTGCGCGGACGCCGTGACGGATGTGTTGCGGAGGGGAATGGAGTACTACATTTCGTTTTCTGACATAACAATGTATGGAAAAGCTCGTCCATGGTTTAGTGCCGAGTGCAATCGCGCTGATGCGCTTAAGCACGCGGTGTACCTAGCATGTGTCGACACTCGTACGCGCAAAGCAATTGACGTAAGTCAGAAGAAGAAAGCCTTCAACAGGGCTGCCAAGACCTGCAAGGCGTTGCGGAGTGTTCGGTTTGACCACATTAGCCGAATAGGGATTAAAGTTGCTTCATACTCTCAGCAGATAGTAAGGCTTTTTGGTTCCTGGCTAAGTCGGTCGAATCGAACTTCTGCTACCCCTCACTACCACCACTGCTGAGACCTGACGAGACGCTGGCCCACGCCGCTGAGGAGAAAGCAAACATGTTTGCGGAATCTTCACGTCTGGATCCTGGTGGCGTGACGCCCATTGCTTCTCCTGGTGGATGCGAGTCGAGTATGTCGACGTCCGTAGGGTAGGTACTGCGTAACCTAGACAAGACTTGTGCGCTTAAGTTGTCTCCGATCTTGACACGCCTGTTTAGCCTATCGTTTGAGACTGGAAAAGTGCCGAAGGCTTGGAAGCAAGAAGGGTAGGTAGTCGAGCTGACCCATCGAATTATAGACCCATCTCGGTAACGTCCATACTCTGGAAGACTATGGAACGCGTGCTGAATCATAAGCTCTTGGCGTACCTCGAAGCGAATGATGACCGACAACACGGGTTCCGCCGAAATCGGTCAGCTGGGGATCTTCTAGCGTATGCCATTCACATCTGGAGTGAGGCCATAGAGAAGCACGGGGAGGCGCACTAGCGGTCTCCCTTGACATCTCGAAGGCCTTCGTTAGCGTCTGGCACGATATTCTTATTAGTAAACTTCCTTCCTTCGGTCTGCCCGCCGTTCTGTGTGATTGGATCGCAGATTTCCTGAGGGATCGTTCTATCCGAGTGGTCATAGATGGCTGCTCATCTGGACTGCTGGATATTAATGCCGGCGTTTCTCAGGGGCCGGTGCTTTCGACAACACTGTTCTTTCTGCGTATTAATGATCTGCTTAAACCCGGTACCTTCGGGTACGCAGACGACAGCACTGTTGCTGAGAGATACGTGCCCGACGGACGAGCTGGTGGGTCGCAAATCCGGTCTCTCCGGGAGGCTATGGTTGAGCACTTGAACGCGTCTTTACAGGCTGTCTCTGAATGGGGCGATACCAATCTGGTCAAGTTCAATGCTGCTAAGACCCAAGCGGTTCTATTTTCCGTCAAAAGGAGCCAATTCTTCCCAGCCACCTCGGAAAGATGGAGATCTTTCCGAGGTGAAACCGTGCCGATAACCGACCAACTTAAGCTTCTTGTATTTTATATACATCTACTCTCAATTTTGGCCCTGTCATAGAGGCAAAAGCTCAAGTGGCTGCAAAGAAGTTGGGGATTATAGCAAAGGTGAGAACTTGCCGGAACAGCAACTCAAACTCTATCAAGCGTAAGTTCGATCGTGTATGGAATACTGCTCTCATCTGTGGGATGAATCTGCCAGATACAAGCTTGATGCCCTTGAGTCAATTGAGACAAATGAGCATTGCCAATGATCCTCTTGGCTCGCCAAGAGGATCATTGGCAATGCTCATCGCAACGAAGTCTTGAACATCGACGACGAGTTGCTAGCTTGTCGGTTTTATACCGGTTGCATTTTGGGGAATGTGCGACGAAATTGCATAATTTAATTCCGCCAAGCCCGTTCCAACATCGGGCCACAAGACGAACGGCGATGCGCCACCGGTACATGGTGGACATCCCACCTATACGCACAAAACGTTTTGGGAACACATTCATAATGTGTACAGCTAAGTAGTGGAATTCCCTGCCGGAGTCTGTGTTTCCTGATAGCTACAACCTGGGAGTCTTTAAATCAAGAGAGAATAGGTTACTTCTAAGCAAGTGTGCTCCATCTTCGGCCACATCATCGCTTACCATCAGCTGAGATAGTGGTCAAAAGCGTGCCTACTAATAGTAAAAAAGAAACCGGCCTCACCCGCGTGACTGTCGAAAATAATTTCACGAGAACACGAATCTAATACAACTTAAGGTGGAAGCGCCAGGGTAGCCCGCGAAATTCAAATATTTTATGTTTTTTTTGCAATTTGCCGGTCAGTGTGAAGTGTTTGTTGAACAAAATACGATTCGCGATCGTAACGCGTATTTGTCTAAAGAATTATAACCATTTTAATCATCAATATAGCCCTCTAAGTTCATGAAACCCTATTGAATGGTCATTCTACTATCTATTATACTACTATCGAATGGTCCCTATTATAATAAAACATTTTCATTTTTATTTTATAATAAAACCCTATTGAATGGTCATTCAATAGGGCTTCATGAACTTAGAGGCACTGACCGGCAAATTGCAAAAAAAACATAAAATATTTGAATTTCGCGGGCTACCCTGGCGCTTCCACCTTAAGGGCTTCTAACTCATATTCATTGCTGATGGTATGTAAGAATCTATGCACACAGCGTATTTTTACCGCGCCGACGACACACGTCTCACGAACGCACACTCACGGTACTCTAGATGACCAAAAAGTAGATGGTCGCATTTGCGCGGGAAGCGCGTTCAAAATGAATGAATTGTCGGAGAAAGGAAATGGGTGATGTGGGAGAGGGGCACTGCTTGGTTCATTTAATGACTTGAAACTCGCATGACATCCGATAGTAGTTTTTTTTTTAAGGATGGGAAATCATCAAATGATTCCTCCCGCTCTGGGTGAAGCAGGAGGGAGTATCAGACTGTTACTGATTAAAACCCAACCGTGTTCCTTTTAGTACCCTTTGCGTTCCAGAGCTACGATACCTCTTTCCAACAGATTCCGCAACCCCAGCAGGCACCTGTCCTAGCGGGCCCCGTCTTTCGTGCTGACATTTCTTTGAGGCGCATGGGCATCGCAGTGCGCCGCCGACCCGGGTCTGGTTCTGATCAGACGGCGAGCTACCCAATGCTCGCCGTCCGCAGGCCCGCGCCTACGGTGGCCTGCGACTCCCAACGCCTGGGGCGTCTTCTTCTGATTCACACCACCCTAACGGATTTATAAAACATAAAAATACAGAACTACATCGTTCTTTGTGATTTTAATTTTAAATTTCACTGGTTAAAATACGAGGATTGGCCTTCTAATGTAAATAACTATTGATGTCCGTTTGATGGCAAAGAGCTCACTCTCGTATGACAGGGGGCTTAAACAAAATATCATACCTGTTGAATTTTGGGTGTGCTGCTGTCTCTGTTCAGGTTACCTCTGCCTTACCAATTTCGGCTTACGGGTATGATGTTATGTTACGAGTATGTTAAAAGCATAACAAAAGTATCTCATTATTAACGGTATATTTTATAAACATAAGAGCGATTTTTAGTCAAATCATCTGACGTTTGTTGACTCAAAAGAAGTAAACATAACCTGCATTAAACTTTAAAATGTAGTTAATGTTTTGACATTAAATAATTATAAAACTATGTTTTGACAGTCAAACTTGTCGAAATAAAACAGAAACTGGTTGAGGATAAATAGATACTGGTGATGTAAATTCAAAATTACTAAGCGGAAACTACGTACATAACATATAACATTCGACAAGAGTTCAACAACAAAACAAAAACTAAGTGAGAGGAGTAAAAGTGATAATATTGGTAGTATTAACTGAATAATGCAACGGTGAATAAAACTAAACTGACTGATTTATGCAAAAGTATTTTTTTTTTCTATTGATAGGCACGCGTTTGACCACTATTTCACCTGATGGTAAGCGAGGATGTGGTCGAAGATGGAGCACGCTTGCCTAGAAATAACCTATTCACTCTTGATTTAAAGACTCCCAGGTTGTAGCTATCAGGAAACACAGACTCCGGCAGGGAGTTCCACTCCTTAGCTGTACGCACTATGAATGTGTTCCCAAAACGTTTTGTGCGTATGGGTGGGATGTCCACCATGTACCGGTGGCGCATCGCCGTTCGTCTTGTGGTCCGATGATGGAACGGGCTTGGCGGAATTAAATTATGCAATTCCGTCGCACATTCCCCAAAATGCAACCGGTAAAAAACCGACAAGCTAGCAACTCGTCGTCGATGTTCAAGACTTTGTGGAGCTTCGACGTGACGAGCCTCTCATTGCCGATGATCCTCTCGGCTCGTTTCTCAATTGACTCAAGGGCGGCATCAAGCTGGTATCCGGCAGATCCATCCCAAAGATGAGAGCAGTATTCCATACACGACCGAACTTGCGCTTGATAGTTTGAGCAGCTGTTCCTTTTTTTTTTTTTTAAGGATGGGAAATCATCAAATGACTCCTCCCGCTCTGAGTGAAGCAAGAGGGAGTGTCAGACTCTTACTGACTAAAACCCATCCGTGTTCCTCCTGGTGCCCTTTGCGTTCTAAGGCTACGGCACCTCTTTCGAACAGATTCCGCAGCCCCAGCAGGCACCTGCCCTAGCGGGCCCCGTCGTCCACGCTGACATCTCTTTGAGGCGTGCTGGAATCGCAGCGCGCCGCCGACCCGGGCCTAGTTCTGATCAGACGGCGAGCCACCCACTGCTCGCCGTCCGCAGGCCCGCGCCTACGGCGGCCGGGAATCGTCCTGCGACTCCCGACGCCTGGGGCGTCTTCTTCTGTTGCGGCGACTGGGACGTGAGGTTTCCCTCTCTCTCACACGTTCGGCCTCCTCCTTTGCTAGCATTACTGCTTCGCAGAAGGAGGTGATCGCTTCCCATGCCTCCTTATCGCCTGGATTGTTGCGTGCCCAGCGCTGGGTTGCGACAGTCGCTGTCTCCATATCGCCATGAGATCTTGCCGGTGCTCCGTCCGCCTTGCTGCGATTTGCCGCGGCAGAGGTGTCTCGCCCCGGCGTTGCGCCCTCACGTGCCACTCGTAAATGTGCACGAGGGCTCTCGCCTCCAGATACCATGGCGGCAGTCCGGCAAGGAGGCTCGCCGCCTCGCCAGAGACCGTGCGGTATCCCCGGGCCAGCCGGATGGCCATGACCCTCTGAGACGCGTGACCGGCCTACGGCGGCCGGGAATCGTCCTGCGACTCCCGACGCCTGGGGCGTCTTCTTCTGTTGCGGCGACTGGGACGTGAGGTTTCCCTCTCTCTCACACGTTCGGCCTCCTCCTTTGCTAGCATTACTGCTTCGCAGAAGGAGGTGATCGCTTCCCATGCCTCCTCGCTCCGGGCCAAAGATTGAACCAAGGCCGGTCACGAGAGGTCGCCGCCACCGATCGCCTCGACGAGGACCCGGCGGTGCTCAGCCCAAGCAGGGCAGACCTCCACCGTATGCTCCACCGTGTCCTCCGGGTGATCCTCGCAGTGATGACACCCGGGCGCGTCCTCCCTCCGAATCCGAAACAGGTATCTCCCAAAACAACCGTGTCCGGTGAGTACCTGTGTCAGACGGAAGGTGAGGACGCCGTGGCGCCGCTCCAGCCACTCCTCAAAGAGGGGACTTATCGCCTAGATTGTTGCGTTTCCAGCGCTGGGTTGCGACAGTCGCTGTCTCCATATCGCCATGAGATCTTGCCGGTGCTCCGTCCGCCTTGCTGCGATTTGCCGCGGCAGAGGTGTCTCGCCCCGGCGTTGCGCCTCCACGCGCCACTCGTAAATGTGCACGAGGGCTCTCGCCTCCAGACCCCATGGCGGCAGTCCGGCAAGGAGGCTCGCCGCCTCGCCAGAGACCGTGCGGTATCCCCGGGCCAGCCGGATGGCCATGACCCTCTGAGACGCGTTGAGGTAACGGGCAGGTCGCTTCCTCAAAGTAGGCGCCCATACCAGCGCCCCATAAAGGGCCACGGACCGCACGACCCCCGCGTAAAGCTTCCGGCAGGAGGCATTTGGACCCCCTAGATTGGGCAGAAGCCGCTTGAAGGCAGCCCCGGCTCGTCCCAGTCTGGGAGCCAAACGTCGGAAGTGTTCGACGAAGTTCTATCGGCTGTCAAGGACGAGACCTAGATACGTCATCGTCGACCCCACGCCGATGTGAACCCCTCCCACCGTTATTTGAGATCCCGATGGTGGCCTGTTCCGAGAACCATGGAAGCACATGGCTTCGGATTTGTGAAGGGCCACCTCGAGACCCAACTGCCGGATCCTCTCAACGACTATCGCAACCCCGCGTGTCATAGCGTCGGTCGCCGCCTGGTGCGACCTCCCCTGCGCCAGGACCAGCGTATCATCAGCATAGCAGACAACGTTGACGCCGCCAGGGAGGTCGGCGCGCAGCACCCAATCGTAGCCGACGTCCCACAGAAACGGCCCCAGAACGGAACCCTGTGGAACACCGCACGACATCTCTCGCCGGTTCCACTCTCCCAGATGACCGGGGTAGATGACGGCTCTGTCCGTCAAGTAAGCCTCGACTACGCGACGGAGGTAGTTCGGCACCCGGTGATACCGAAGTGCCTCCCTGATGCAACTCCAAGGCAGGGTGTTAAAGGCATTGGCGATGTCTAGAGACACTGCCAAGACGACCCCGCCCCGGGAAACCGCGTCCCTCGTCGAGAGGGCTCTCACGCGCATGATGGCGTCCACCGTCGAGCGGCCCGTGCGGAAACTGAACTGGTTTTCCGCCAGATCCGGCCCCACCCTCACTAGGTGCTCGACGAGGCGGTTTGCAATTACTCTTTCAAAGAGCTTGCCCACCTCATCAAGCAGCACGATGGGCCGGTATGTGGACGGAGAGTCCGCAGGGCGCCCCGGCTTCTTAATGAGGACCAGTTTCCCCGTCTTCCAACGAAGTGGGAACTGGCCCCTCTCCAAGCATGCGCTTAGGAACCCTCTTAGTCGAGGCCCGAGAGCCTCCAAGGCCAGGACCCAGGCTTTTCCAGGTAAGCCGTCGGGTCCTGGGGTGGTATTTTTGGCCTTCAGCCTATTAACCGCCACTCTCAGGTCTACCTCAGTCACCTCAGGGGCATCGTCATCGTCATCACGGTTCAGTCCGCATCGGGCACCGCAGGTGGCGGAGCCATAGGCGGGGGAGTATGCTCCCCTCGCGAGGGGAACAGAGCGCTCACCATGTCCTCCACCAGCTGGGGCCGGAGACTCTGCGTCAACGGGGGGGCCCAGGTGCGGAGCCTATTCCGCACCATTTTGTAGGGTCTACCCCACGGGTCCCCGTTCAGAGACTCCAGCATCTCCTTGCGAGCCAGATCTTTGGCCTGCTGGATCCCCGCTCGGAGGGCGGCCTTCGCCACTTTGTACTCCTCGTACAGCTCCGCCTCTCTGACCTGCGCATCTGGAGGGCGGATGCAGAGCCTGCGGTGCCTGGTGTACCGGCGCCGTGCAGCAACGCATGCCTGACGCAGCATCGCCAGCTCTTGCGTTCACCAGTATACCTGGCGGCGGGCGCGTCCTGGCTTAACCCGGGGCATTGCCACATCGCAAATCTCGGACATGGCCTCCCGGAACCACTCCGCTTCGTCGTTGATGTCAGCAGGCCTGTCCGGAGGTGACATCCAGGCCTGCACGATCGAAGCTTCCAGGAGGAGCTCCCGGTCCAGATGCTTCAGCGCCCACCGCGGACCACATGGGGCCTGCCGGACTGGCGCGGTTGAGGTCTGGGTGGAGACGTCAAACCGGATATACCGGTGATCGGAATAGGTCTCCACCTCCTCTAATACGCGCCAGTCAATTACACGCGGTGACAGAGCAGGGCTGGCGAACGAAATGTCCACTACGGACTCCCCCTGCATCCGCACACACGTGGGGACAGAACCCCGGTTTAGGACGACCAGGCCTGTCTCCAGAGCCCAGTCCTCCACCATCCTGCCCCGCGTATCCGTATAACGGGAACCCCAAGCCAAGTGCTTGGCGTTGAAGTCCCCGAGAACAAGTACGGGGAGGGAACGACACCCGACGACGACGAGCAGCTGTTCCTGCGTGAAGTACCGTCTCACCTTAGCCAGAATCCCCAACTTCTTTGCAGCCACTTGAGCTTTTGCCTCTATGTAAGGGCCAAAATTAAGAGTAGATGTTAATGTAATCCCAAGAAGCTCAAGATGGTCGGTTATCGGGACGGTTTCACCGCGGAAAGATGGAGCTGGGCGGAATTGGCTTCTTTTGGCGGAATATAGACACGCTTGGGTCTTAGCAGCATTGAACTTGACCAGATTGGCATCGCCCCATTCAGAGACCGCCTGCAAGGACACGTTCAAGCGCTCAACCATTGCCTTCCGGAGAGACCGGATCTGCGACCCACCAGCTCGTGCGTCGGACACGTATCTCTCAGCAACAGTGCTGTCGTCTGCATACCCAAAGGTACCGGGTTTAAGCAGATCATTAATATGCAGCAAGAACAGTGTTGCCGAAAGCACCGACCCCTGAGGAACCCCGGCATTAATATCCAGCAGTCCAGACGAGCAGCCCTCTATGACCACTCGGATAGACCGATCCCTCAGGAAATCTGCGATCCAATCACACAAACCGGCGGGCAGACCGAAGGAAGGAAGCTTACTAATAAGGCTATCGTGCCAGACCCTGTCGAAGGCCTTCGAGATGTCAAGGGAGACCGCCAGTGCCTCCCCGTGCTTCTCTATGGCCTCACTCCAGATGTGAATGGCATACGCTAGTAGATCCCCAGTTGACCGATTTCGGCGAAACCCGTATTCTCGGTCACTAAGGATATCATTCGCTTCTAGGTACGCCAGGAGCTTATGATTCAGCACGCGTTCCATAGTCTTACAGAGTATGGACGTTACCGAGATGGGTCTATAATTCGACGGGTCAGCTCGACTACCCTTCTTGGGCACGGGCTGCACGTTAGCTTGTTTCCAAGCCTTCGGCACTTTTCCAGTCTCGAACGAAAGGCGAAATAGGCGTGTCAAGATCGGAGACAGCTCAGGCGCACAAGTCTTCAGAACAATTGCCGGTATCCCGTCGGGACCACTAGCCTTGTTCACGTCTAGGTTACGCAGTACCCTACGGACGTCCTTCCGATGAATGCGAATGTTCGACATACTCGACTCGCATTCACCAGGAGAGGCGGAGGGCGTCGCGCCACCAGGATCCAGACGTGAAGATTCCGCAAAGAAAGAAGCAAACAAGTTCGCTTTCTCCTCAGTGGACTGGACCAGCGTCCCGTCGGGTCTCAGCAGTAGTGGTAGTGAGGGGCGGCAGAAGTTCGATTCGACCGACTTAGCCAGAGACCAAAAAGCCTTACTACCTGCTGGGTATGAAGCAAGTTTGTTCCCTAATCGGCTAATGTGGTCAAATCGAGCCCTCCGAACACCTTCTTGCAGGATTTAGCAGCCCTGTTGAAGGCTCTCTTCTTCTGACTCACGTCATTTGCTTTGCACGTACGAGTGTCGACCCATGCTAGGTACGCCGCGTGCTTATGCGCATCAGCGCGATTGCACTCGGCACCAAACCAAGGACGAGCTTTGTAATTGTAAGAAGACAAAAGAAAACGCGTCTTCTTTTGCAGGCCTCCCTGGACCTTCGGATACTTCGCCAGCAGTGGACTGAGTTCGTCGAATGATGATATTCTGTGTTTACTCCCTTCGGGCGGCTTGACCACAATAACACCATCCTGAGTCCAACAAGACCGCATTCCGAAGTGAAGCCGCGCCTTCCCAAAGATGGATTGCCGGGTCCGACACTGACCGACATGGAAGAACCCTTTAAGCGCCGGCCTTAGCTCTTCAGACCGCAGATTTGACGTCATACGATGAAAATCTCACCAAGATGGGCCTCTGGTGCTAATCAGTAACCCTTGCCACAGTGTCCTTCGTTGGTCCCATCTTCCTGATGAAGCTGTCCTCTAGGCTTTTCTGTGCTAACATAATCTCCTCTAGTTGCGACATAGTGATCCACTAGTGCCCGGTATTTGTGTTAATAGTGACAGTGCAGATGATAAGCTGGCAGGTGTTGCAAAATTTTGCGGGAGTCACACAAATGTACTGCAAACGCGAGTACTGGTTTTGTGGAGTTTTTACACTGATAACCTATTGAAAGTATTACAATATTTTTCTATGTATTTCTAACTAAAATATAAAATTTTGGAGCTACGTCTATCATTTTTGACACCTACCCGCGAAAAAAACCTTGTAAATTATCAGCAAGATGCGAAAAGCACCGGCTATTGTAGAAAGGCTTGGGTCAGCCAGTATACTGCAGTGGACATTTTTTGCTTGAAATGTTGTTGTCTTGCCGATGCTTCAACTAATTGAGTGATTATTATTACCAGCCCGTACTGATCTAAACTCACTGCTAGACAAAAGTCTTCCTTCCAACGGTGACGATTTTGTGCCTCTTCCTTCTAATTCTTAAAGAAGCCATCCAGTTCGTCATCGTCGACAACGCGGTCGTCTCTCTCACAGTCTGCCGCAGCTTCATTTATCTGTTTCAGGACACCAGATCTGGGCGATTACGGTGGTAATTCTTTTAGGTAGATATTATTAGTTTGCCGTCCAGTCCAAAAGTGATGGATGAGCGAATTACTTGGTGGATGTAGTACTTGATTCAATTAAAACCTGCTCACTTGATGTAGATTGACATTAATTTAATCTCTTTATTGGGATAGGTAGTTTATACAAGATAAAGATTATGCTGTCGAGTCGAAATAAGAGTACCTACTAAACCGCTGTATGAAACTTATTGAAAATCAAGTAGCTATGTAAGTTTGTCCATCATAGTCTGGCCAACAAAAAGAGGTGCATGCCAATAATAGAAGAAGCAGAGAGGCAGAAAGTGGTCCAGGTTTTCACTAACATAGACAGAACAATATTGAGTTTCTTGCTCACATCAAAATTTAATCAGCCATTTAGATCATACTTAATAAATAAATAAATACTTCCTGATAAATCAGTAAACTAAAAAAATATGATAGTGCGTCTGAAATACTTAAAAAATAGAAACTTTAATCATAATATGTAATGTAAAAGTATATAGGCTACAAAAACACGCTACAGCAAAAATGTTAAGCGTAGTTGTGTTTTAGAGTTGGTGGTTACGAAAATGGCGTGAGGAATGTTTTTGAGACTTAATGTGGATATAGAAGGAGTCCATGGTCCGACTCGAGGAGGCATTGGAAACAGTCACCTCCTGTGACGCAGTAATGCCAGCAACGGAGGAGGCGGGCCGCGTGAGGGATAGGCAAACCTCACGCTCCAGCCACCGCAACAGGAGAAGACGTCCCGGACGTCAAGAGTCGCAGAGCGATTCCTGTATCTGCTATCGTAGGTAGGTGGGTAGGAAGTTGAGTGGCTCGCCGTCCAATCAAAACCTAGCCCAGATGGACAGCGCGTTGTATTTCAAGCACGCCTCAACAAAGGAATATCAGCATAGTAGCAAGGGCCGCTATCTGTCGATAATGTCTACTAGGGTTGCGGAATTTGTAGGCCCTGGAACGCAAATTAAAAAGAACACCTTTCCAGAAGGAGTTATTTGATGGTTTCCCATCTTTAAAAATAAAGAAAAGAAGATACTACTGGTTCATACTGGGGATGAACAGTGTCTTTGACACAATTCATCCCGAAATAGTGAATAAAAGAGGAATATGGAAGAAGAAGATTTGCGACGACCCTAAGTAAATTGGAAAGGCGCAAGTGAAATATGATGAGTATTACAATGATGGGAAAGGGCTGTTATTTAAAGGCAGAGGAACAGGTGCTCCTTTTCGATAAAAGAAAAAGCCTAAAAAAAAACTGCAGAGCCGGATTCCGACAAAACAACTTCTAATTAAACTACCTACAGTTTGCGACGCTAATCGATTCAGGTTTATCTTTTGGGTATGGTCAGTAATCATAACATTTATGCTAACATGCACCTAATGATTTAACACAAATAAATTATAACTGATCTTATTTCCTTCAAAAATTTAAATCACACATATTGCTATTTTGAAGCATCTTATTTAACGATAACTTCCACTAGGAAAAAAATTCAGAAAGTTGATAGTTGCGATGAACTTGCCACTGCAAAATAAGTTTCATTAGCCTAGGCTCATCTGCCTAGCCTTTTCCCAACTACATTGGGGTCGGCTTCCAGTCAAACCGGATTCAGCTGAATACCAGTGTTTTACGTGGAGCGGCTGCCTACCAGACCTCCACAACCCATTAACTGGGTTACACGGTACATCTTGGCAAGACTGGAGTCAGATTTACTGGCTTCTGACAATCCGTAACGACTGCCAAAGATCTACAAATGACAGCCGGGACCAACAGCTTAACGTGCTTTCCGAGGCACGGAGGAAACTCGTTATGTTAAGATGGTCACCCATCCACAGACCAACCTTGGCAAGCGTTGCTTAACCTTCAAGATCGATCCGTGCGGCTGTTTTTATTTAGCCACGAGCTCCACATAACTAAAAAAAATATTTTGCAAAGCCTAATATTTAAATTCTTCCGTTACTGACTGATTGAGTTACTTAATGAATGACTGACAGACAACGCACAGCCGAAACTTTCATTAGCCTAGGCTAATGTAACTTATTTTGCAGTGGCAAAGTCAGATCTAGATCTGTGTTGGTACCGGTGGACTTTGGCACGTCACAACTACGTTATATCATCACGAGGGATGACTTTGGTCCAAGGGTCACCAAAACAAGCGGCTACGTGCATCACTCCACCCGCTGATCTAATCGCGGGTTTGTGTATTTTGACCCTAAGTCCTTGCGGTGACGTCACGCAACGCGCGCGCGCCGGTCTTCCCGCGATCGCGATCGTGAAATCGCATTTGTATATAATCGGTCGCGAGGAAATTCAGCTGCCAGTCTTCTGCGGTGCGTCTGTCATCAATCACATCTAACGGACTGCAACTAGGCGTGATATTGAGTGGATGATACCCTCTCCCGCTAGTTCTGCTACAACTTCGTTCTAAAAAACTGCACAGGTAAGTTTTTTATTTTTTATTATACGTTTTTAAGGTCAAAGTAACTGCTTGGTTTCCTTTGTTTTTAAAAGCTATGAGTGTTTTTAACTAACAAGTGTTAAAACCTCTTACGAACTTAAAAAAGTGTTATAGATGCTCTAATAATATACATAATAAATTAAAAAGTACATCTGCCTAGCATTTATATAATTTGGGAAACCATAAAATCTTATTTTGTGTGTATAGATACAATTAATAGTGATTAAAACATAAATATCTACAACAATTTAATTTCTCATAAATTAAGCATTTTTTTCATGGAAGTTATTTTTAAATAAATAGAAAATTATCTATTAATTATTAACTACCGATCTAGTAGTTTATTTAATTCGTATGTTAACGCGCGTGCATTTCCATACATATTAAAAGAGTGTACATAACAATCACTAAATGCCGGCTGTTTAGAAGGTTACAAATATAATTAATATGCAACTTCATGGATTTTAAATGGAAAGTGGCATAACGTACCATCCTTGCATTTTTTCTTTATTTGCTGCTCTATTATCATTATTTCATTTCATTGTGATAACTAGGTATTTAAAAGTGCAACAAGTAGGTAGTTTCGGTTTCAAAATGATCTTAAATAACAGCAAAACAAAGTTTTTATCAACTTAATATCGGTAGCTGGTGTGTACTCAAGATGAGATTTTAAGTACTTCCGGAAAATTACTTTGCAGAAAATTGTTGGCATTTATTGAGGTTTGAAACAAAATAGTTGATGTAAGATAAAAATATTAGGTATTATCATCTATAAGTGTAATAATATGATCTGGACCAGGATCATATTATTACACTTATGTTTTGGCTGGCATCTTGTCTTGGCTGTCAGCTCTTTCGGGCAATCTTGTTTTACAGGAAGTTACTGATTAAGGCTGCGTTTCCAATGGAAATATGCGAGGATGCATAGCGAGAAAAGTGTTTGTTCAGAACCAATAGAATCGCTTCACTTACTTGTGATTCTTAGCAAACACATCCCTTGCTACTCATCCTCGTACATCTCTCGTGGAAAATGTAAGCTAATAGTCTGGAAACCTCCTAGGATGCTGCCGTGCGTTGTGTTGTCATTTATTAAAAATTAAATCTATGATGTCACAATTAATTATTTCAATAACGTGTCAATGAGTCCTGCCGCCTCATATATTTAAACGCACAGATAAGCATTCGGCCCTAAAATTTTCTTGGCCTAATAATTTTTTTACTTTTTTTCGCGACTTCTCATACCCCAATACGTATACCACATAATTTCGTATGGCCCATTTGTGCAAATCAGTTATATCTTCGATCAGGAAAATGGAGCGTTCTTAACCCATTTCAAACGCTGTGCAAGTCAGTGCGAAGCTCCATCACAGGACAAGCATCACCATTCTTAATTGCCCGTCGTGCCCCATCACCACCCATCCAAAAATGTAATGAGGTCAATAATAGAGCTATTCTAGTTGCCCAATACTGGTCAGACAATATATAAAATGTGTCAAAAGACACGCAAAGAAGAAGAATCTTCTAACTACGAGCTAACACGAGGTGAAAAAAAGAATATTTCATACATTAACGGGTTAGCAACTAACTTGAAGTTAAACATAACTGTGTTGTGCAAGTGAGCCTTATAAAATTATTTAATTTTTTACGTGACTGCCGTAAAACTCACGCGAGTATCATAACAGGATCACAATAATAGTCTCTAGTGACAATCAGTGAGTTAATTATTGGGATTATTCTCGCCTAACACGTTATTGCGATGACCACTAAGCCTAATTTAGCATCAAATAATTAGTACGATCATCACCCAATCACGGCACCGGACAATGGCCGATATTACATGTTATCTTTTATAGTTTTTTAGTCAAGTATTTCATGTGAAATTTAAAGTTTATATACATTTTTAACTTTATAAATAAAGTGAAAAAAAATAATTAATGAAACAAATTCAAAAATCCTACCTACCTACTCTATTGTTAGTTTCACGAGAAAAGTACAATAAACAAAAATTTCGGTGGGTGGTCCCTAGTACCTAACAAATATTTTCTTTTCAATGCCATTTCGTTTGTGTAATAAATACGCCTGCTTAGATGTTGCCGGCTCACTCAATTAAATGTTATAATTAATGAGGCTCGCTAAATATTTTTAAAGTTTACACCCGGCATTATTTATGAAACAAGTTATAATAGTAATTTATTTCAACGTTTATTATAAAATAGACCTGAAAACCTGTCGAATGCATACAATTTTTATTCGAAACTAGCATATCGCTGCAATTTTCTTAAGGATATCTAATATTGTTTATCTTGTCAAATTATGTATCCTCGAGAAAAACCTTCCTGGAAAATCACGCTATGCATTGGTGAAAACAGAATGAAAATCGGTGCAGTAGTTTTTGAGTTTATCGCGAACAGACGGACAGACGCGGCGAAGGACTTTGTTTTATAATGTAGTGATAAACCTATTTTAATAAGGTAAATGAAAACTATACTTATTTGTTTCCTTCATGATTGAGATTAATTCATTCATAATAACGAAATTATGACAAAGTTTATAGAAATAATTACCAAAGTCAACGGTGTAAAGAATATTCAACAATTTATCTAATTGATTACTAATTAAAACTGGGCATAAATACTACTTATTTAATGCGTTGTCCGATAATAAAAGGTTACTAATATGAAGGACCCGTCTGTGAGACGCGTGAGATCGCGAACTGTCACCTTTCATTGCACACAAAGCGCGGTCTATCTCGCGATCTCGCCCGATTGTGATCGCATCAGCGAGATCACGCCACTCCCGCACACGCGTCACCGCGGTTGAATTACACATCTATTGCTAGACTAGACGCGAATCCGCATAGTTTGCAAAGTTAGACCATGCTTGGAAGAATAGAGTTAGACAAAATTTTAAGGACCATGAATTGTTGATCTAAGAAATAGGTCAAACATAATTGTAATTTGGTAGACTATGTCTTATCAAGTTCTTTTATATGAACTTGTAAGCTTACAATAATTGGAGGCTTACTACTTTAAAAGTACACAGTGTCAAGAGGTGACATTCCACAAGGTGATGTATTATTGGGGTTAACGGCTACATGGGCATTATACAAATGTTTATTCATTGGGAAAATGCGGAGGCCCAAGTAGCTGAAGTAAATAAAACTAAAACCACCAAGCAGGTGGCAATATATTTTATTTTCCTTAGGTTTTTGAGTTGATGAGTAATAAAGCAAAAAGGCCATCACAGCATACATATTAAACACTTGCCATTGCCAATCAGGCAAAGCTTGCTGTTTTATAAGTGTACCTACAATTTAAGCATTATTTTCTTGAATCCTTTTGTTCTGTCACATTATTTATACAAGTGTGGAAATATAGAAAAAAGGAAATTAATGTGTGAACCGAAAGACAAGAAGTTTTAATGTTTAATGTTTTGTAAATATTGTATCCACTGGACCGATTCTGATGAAATTTGGTTTACACATGGATTTTTGTGACACAAACACGAACGTGTTACGTAAATGATTAAATTTTTAGTATGGGGGTCACTTTTGGGGGTCAAACTAGAAAGTTTAAAAAAAGGTTTTTTGAATGTGTGTCTGTGAGGGTTTTAATTATATTTTCTTCTATAAGAAGTCCGGAGTGTAAAAATAACATCTTAAAAAACAAAAATTCGTTCGGAACCCTTTGCACGCGAGTCCGACTCGCACTTGGCCAGTTTTTATTCTAGGGAAAGTGATAGATTTACCAGTAATTAGAAAGAAAAGCATATTGCTATACTCCATGCTCTCTCTGGTCGACTGGTAGAAAATCCGGCTTTGTACAGTGTTTCACTAGTGCATAGTTTTAATAAATAAATTAATTAATTTATGGCATTTCTAACAAGTATTGCTTTCTGTTAGATTTCACAACCTACAGCATGACTTTTGCGCTCCATCGGGACCTTTTTCTAATGCTAAATTATTTTTTGTACCTTTTTAAAGCAAATAAAATAATGGTGGTATTCTTCAACAAATCGATTAAAACTATTTTAGGACCTTTTTTTCTTTATGCAATTTTGTATAAGATATAAGCATACAATAGATAAAAATTTACACAAGTCACATGAATTTATTATCATGTTAATTTACCATATTATTTCACTTTTTTGCATTGCAGATAAAACTAGGTGAACCTCAACTAAAGCCGGCTGACAATACAGTTGGTCAAAAATGGCCTGAATCTTGATTTAAATAAAAGATTAAAAAAAAAACAATAGCAGTGTTCATAAATACGTATAATTAATGTAGGGAAATTCATTTGTTTCAATTAAAAACTAAACTTAGCGCTCGGCATAAAACAATAGCAACGGTATGTATTTATTCAAGGCGACTTTTTCATCTTACAGGGAGTGATACTATGGTACCAACCCATCGGGACAAACACTGAAATCGCGAAAAAAAAACAAGCGTTTGTGTGTCTTACATTATATAGTGTGTTGCGATCATAAATGTACTGAACAGCTGTTGTTTTTTCATATCAAGAAAATATGTAATGATTGCGTGTGTATCATCAGATATCGTCATAACAAGCTCAAATGAAGTACGATTGTTTTCAAGTAATATGCAAAGTGTTATGTTATATCTCACTAAACGGTTATCTACATTTATATTCGGTATTGTTTTTAGTATTAAAAGTTAGTTGAATTTCGTCGTCAGTGTTATAAAGCCACTTTTCAAGTTCCTTTTGGTGCCGCATTTTTCTTCTAAATTAGGTACGCAACGGATTTTGATGCAGTTTTTACTATCATTTACAGAATTTCATTCCCATGGTTTGTGTCCCACTTACATGTCATCATCTTCCTGCCCTTATCCCATGTTACTTAGGGTCGGCACGACAAGTATTTTTCTTCCATTTTGTTCTGTCAGCCGCCACGCTATCACTAACTCCCTTTTATTTCATATCACCATTAAGTTACATAGGCATTCTACAATTACCTAGAATAAATGCCAAATAACGAAAATGATTCAGCGAAAATGCCGTTAGTAAGATCACCTAACGTTAAATTTACCATCACTTCTATGAATTTAAATGACAAGTTGATAGTTATACAACCAAAATAATATCCGTCACGTGTTTGTAAAGTGTTTTAAGTTATAACACACGTAATATTTCATTTCCGACTTGTCCACAAGGTCAGCTGTCTTTCAAGATTGTGACAGTGTAATGTCAAAGCTTCTTACGTCTTAAATTATTTTCGACTTAGCTGTTATTATGTTTTCCTAAACAACATTGTAGCGTAATAAGACTAAAGCTGTAGGCTCATTCATACTGGGTACTTCTAAACTGCCTCTGTACTGACCAGTCGAACTTGCCAACAACGGTCAACAATTATGTACGTAGCACTAAATTAGTAAAATCGACTAAAGTTATGCAATTTATACTTAAACATGTTCAGTCGACTTCAGCTACTATCAAAAGACCAATAACTGTTTTTAATATTTCTATGGTTGATAAACTGGAGCTCTTTCAGGCAATCCCTACCTCGTTCAAGAAGCAATACCACAGCATGTGTATTTCAAATCGATACCTTTTCTTTGAAATTGAGTTGAGTCTTTAGGCGCTCTAGCCTTTTTTTTAAGGATATGAAAACATCAAATGACTCCTCCCGCTCTGGGTGAAACAGAAGGGAATGTCAGACTCTAACTGACAAAACCCAACCGTGTTTCTCCTAATGTACTTTTCGTTCCAGGGTACGGTGCCTATTTCGAACAAAGTCCGCAGCAGGCGCTCTAAGCCTAAACTGCAAAATTGTCAACATTTGCTTGTAAACGGTTTTTCAGATCCACCCACTCGACTAATGTAAACGCTCTTTCACGTGTGATTGGATGTCGAGCTTAAGGCTTAACGGGCTTTCCGAGGGAGGCACAAACGTGATACGTGACAGTTGTCACGTGCTGCAATTTACCTTTAGGTCGTGATTTAAAAATGGGTATAATTTAGACGGTCACCAAAAATAATATTTTTAAGACTCTAAGCCTAGGCACCAAAATGGTCACCAAATTCTATCCAACTCAACTGTGATTGCCATAAAATGTAGGCTTGGGGTTACAAACTGGATAAAATAGGTTAGGTTAGGTTAGAATTGTGACCAACCGCGCGCGAGCCGAGCGAGCGTAGCGAGCGGTGCCGCGGCAGCGGCCGGCGAGCGCTACTTCTCAAATATTATTTGGTGACCATTTATCTGTTTTGGTAACCGTTTAGATCTTTTTTGGTAGTAAAATAGGTACTTTTTTTGGGCGGTGTTTAAATACAAGCCTTTAAAAATTATTCACCACCACCTTACAATGTTTATAATAATCCAGTGTCATGCATATTTAAGAAAAATTAGGAATTTCAATGAGGCGAAGACTGAGTACATGTCCTGTGGCGGCACGGATTCAAATAGGTTCATCCGAATAGGTTCGGACCTGATCAGAAAGTCCGATACGTTCACGTACCTTGGATCCGTGCTGCACGAGTCTGGCAACGTGGACGCCGATGTCCAAGCACGTATAGGCGCGGCTTGGGCGAAGTGGCGCGAGGTAACGGGCTTTGTATGCGACCGCAAAATGCCTCCGAAGCTCAAGGGGCAGATATATAAATGCATCATACGGCCTGTCCTACTGTACGGCGGTGAATGTTGGCCAGCACTAGGCAGACACACCCAGGAGCTTCGCGTCACGGAGATGAAGATGCTGAGGTGGATGAGTGGCGTAACGCGATCCGATCGCATACGCAACTCTTTCATCAGAGGTAGTCTTGGTGTCCGTGACGTGGGGGAAAAACTGCAAGAGTGTCGTCTGCGATGGTATAGCCACATCATGCGCCGCCCTATGGAGTACGTTGGTCGGGGATGCATGAATATGGCTGTTCTTGGGGCTAGGTCCCGTGGTCGCCCTCGCAAGCGCTGGTTGGACGTCGTTAAGTCCGACATGAGAGCCAATGGCCTAACTGAGAAGGATGTTCAAGATCGGGCAAAGTGGAGGAAGCTAAGTAGGAAGGCGGACCCTGGCAATAGCCGGGATTAACGCCAGTTAGAAGAAGAAGAAGAGGAATTTCAATGAGGCTAGTTTTACGAAATGAATATTTCATTATCCATTTCTACAGTTCTTGGCAATCAAAACCTTAAAAGATGAGACGGTCAGACCAAAGTTAGTGTATCGAATAGAATTTTTAAATGAAACATTAAACTGTAAGTCAGAACTAGGTCCGCGGCTCTGCAAACTGTGTAGTAGGAACAAAGCAACAGTACCTACGGAGATTCAGCACTATTCTTTGTTTGTTCCGTTTTAGCGGATATCGAAGACAAAACCTCGTATGTATGCAGCCGTTTATTTCGGTTTTATATTGAAGTTTAGAAAGGCTTCCGTAAATAATGTAACATTCGACACAACACCTCTTTTGCGTAGGTACTCGTACAATCAACACTAACTCCAGATTCATTGCTTAGGTAAAATGAAAAAAAAAAAATTGTTTCACAACGTAAAATACGCAATTAATACGGTTGCAATGTAAAAAAATGATCCGAATGATTTTAATTTACTACGCATTTAGGCTGCTGAAGCCATGAAAGTTTGGTAAAATTGCGCATCTCAAGATAAATTCACAGACATCACAAAAAATATCAGCTGGCGTACTAGCGATAGAAAACATCTCTGAAGAAAACGCAGCTTTATACCTATATACATGCACGTGCGATAATAATTCACTATCATCATGAATCTGTAAAACAGCATCTAATAACAACAATTGTGTTGTTTTAGTCAATCCCTCACAAAATTCATTACAAGGTAAACGAACACACAAAATATTTATCATTGCTTCAGCATTGTAAATTTAAAGAAAATAATAATTAATTTAACTCGTTTACACAAATCACTATACAGGGTGTCCGGGACATCGTAACGCAAACTTCGCGAAAAGGCTACACCTGATGCGACTAATCAAATTGTGGAAGTCATTAATCTCGCTAATGATCGGTTACAGAAATTGTCATTTTCGAGCGCGCAATGTATTGTGAACAACGCGATCCAAACGCGCGAGAGCGTTACCTACAGGTACCGGTACCTACACTTCTTGAACACACTCAAAGCTGCGACGCCGCGCGAGCTTCTGTCGTTAAATGTACTTACCTAAGAATATCGCCTACCTATCGCCGACCACAATATCACATAAAATCATTTTTAATCACTCAGAAATACCTACGGTATCTAATGATGGTAGGAACATGTTTATGCAGAATTCAAGGGAAGAAAAGCATCGACAAGCTATGTCTTTAGTCTCATAAAATCACGATTCCGATAAGGATTGATAAGATAATAAAAAAGAAAACTTGTAAGTAGGTACCTACATTGAGATCCGTTCACGTAGGTATAAACTAATGAACTATCTAAGTCACTTTGATTGTACCTACCAATATCGCCTTTCGCCGACAACAATAATACCTATCTCATAAAATGAATCATTTTTATCACTCAGAAATACTAACCTGCTGATGGTAAGAACTTGTTTTTGAAGAAATAAGAGAAGGGAGCCATAAGATTAATCTCTTAAAATAATGATTCAGATTAGGATTGATTATAAAAAATAAGCTTGAAGTACCTACATTGAGATCCGGTATCGTAGGTAACTACCGAACCGCCTCACTCACTTAGAAAGTACCTAAGTACCGACGAATAACACCCGTAGCCGACAACAACTGACATGTTTACGCAGAAGTTAAGGAGTCATAAGCTTAAGCATGTTCCACAATGATGTACTTACCGAATCCAATGTCCAATCCAAGGTGACCTTGGTTGGAGCTTGGTTTCCATCCGCGAATTTTGTACCTATGAATTCACCCAAACAAGGTCACCTTGGATGGGTCGCTGGAATACATCCTTGTGGAACATGCTCTCTTAAAATCACGAACGCGATTCTGATAAGAATTGATAGCAAAGCCGGCCATGTTCGAGTCGGACTCTCAAACAAAGGGTTCTGTAAGTACCTTAACTCAAAAAACACGCTTCTTGTATGCGAGCCCCCGTAAATTACCTAGTCCTATGGACGGACGGACAGCGGAGGCTTAGTGATAGGGTTTCGTTGGTTACGCTTCGGCCTACCTACATTGAGATCCGATAATGTAAGTACCTACTACTAACTCACCTTAAGGTCGCTCACCCCTGGGTTCGAAGTGGCCGCCGCCAGCACGCTCGCATATCTGAGCACGGCCCAGAGTTTAAACGTGGACACGGAGCAGAAACTTTGGGTCCTGAGCACACTCCTCACGCAACGTCGCAAACACATGCACGACGCGATTCCTCATCTCGGCTGCGGAAGCGCACTCGGACACAAACACTTTGTCCTTGACGTAACCCCAAAGAAATAATCGTATGGGGTCGAGTCTGGTGAGTGAGCTGGCAATGGCTCCGGGCCGAATCTACCGATCCACCGATTCCACAAGTCCTGATGACATTTTTAAATCAGACACACAAACACAGAGAGAAAATTAGTTTTGGGATCAAACTAAAACTTATCTTCTCTAACGTTCCGAAAACAGACTTTCACAAAAAGCACACTCGTTCGCGATCAACGTCAACAAGAAACTGGCAAAAATCCATCACGAAATGTTCTTTTCGAACTCTCTTTTGATTTCGCCGACATACCTACGTGCAGTACAGTGGCGGAACTATCATGGGTGGCTATTTATTTATTAAATGATTTTTTTTTGTTGAAATACTTAACCATGTAGTTACTTGATCGCCTTAAAAAAAGATTAAGATCTAAGAGAAGCTGCAAGAAACCGAACCAATTGAGATAAGCGTAACATTACTTATTTTAATTTAAGCCTTATTATGATTTGTGAAACGTGTGCCTATTAATAGTAAAAACTCCGGGAGTGCCGGCAGAAGTGAAAACTTGAATACATGCTTCTCTCCCTCCGTCTTACGAACTTTCGATCAGGTCACTATCTCACGCATTTCATCAGAGCTTAACATTTTTTTACCCATCACAAAAAAGTGCACAACGTCGCTAAAGAAGCATTCACTTAAAAAAAAAATCTCGGTCAGGTGTCACCATCACCACTAAGCGAGACACTGAACCGCCCCTTACACTCTGTTCAACAGAATACCTAGATCGGCTCGATTGTCGGCATGTCAAAGAGCGCGCTACGTATTGCCGCTATAAGAAAATACGATTTGGCGACACACAACAAAATAACCGATTTGCGTCTTTAAGCAATTATTTTAATGTTGGAAATCGCTTACTTTCTTTTGTTGTGATACGTATTATTTTCTAATGGTGGCAGTCTTTAGACGGTATTTTTGAGCGGTGCCTTTGACATGCTCACTCGCAGGTACCTACTTGGCATGCGTTGACCTTTCGTTTGAACTTTGCACAGCTGATAGCTACCTAATTTGAAGTTTTATTTACATTGCTTTTTTTTGTGAAAATAGTGAATTAATGACTTTTTAATTAAAAATCTTATTGGGTTAGGTCAGAATTACGATTATGAGCAGTCTAAAGTAAAAAAAACTCCTGAAAAAAATGAAAAAATGAGGAAAAAGCCGACGAAAAATTCCAAAGCAGAGGTGTCCAGAATCATGTCCTGGACCCCTGGAAATCGTTTGTGCGTCGATGTCAGATACACGCTATATATTATAAAACAAAGTCCTCCGCCGCGACTGTTTGTCTATCTATTCGCGATAATTTCAAAAACTACTGCACAGATTTTCATGCTGTTTACCAATGAATATAGTGGTTCTCGAGGAAGGTTTAAGTATTTTATTTGACTAGAAAAAAAAATAAGGATCAGGAAGTCGCGAGCGAAATGCTAGTAAAGTTGTAATATGTATATCTTAATCAGAATCTGAAAAAAGAAAATAAACATAAATGACTACAGTAATACAATATAATAGGTACATCGGAAAGGTTACAGTCGGTACCAATAAAGTTTACAAGAGACCCTCTTCAGATGTTTTCAATTCCCCAGTAGATACGAACATTCAATAAGTATCAGCATACGTAGGTGTGCACCCGACCCGACATGTATAAATAGCTTCGTATACTTCTCTTTCAACTAGCTCCCAGTTTCTCGCTAGCCTTGCAATTGTGAGGCTAGGAGGTAGACGCTTCGTCACGAGACTAACTTAAATTTTAGCTGACTTATCTTACCTCTTGTTTGAAAAGCAAATGCATTAAATCTGCGAAAAATATTCGTGTCAAAACGTGACTAAAACTATAACAAGTCGCGTAAGATTTTGTCGTAAATGTTTTATGATCGCTTGACTAATCTTAGCGTTTAGTTAACAGTAGACAGTCCATTAAAACTGATAGTGGTAATTATTTTGCAAATCCTCATCATCTGCCTAGCCTTTTCCCAACTATATTGGGGTCGGCTTCCAGTCAAGTCGGATTTTTTTTACAATTTTTTTTAGTTTAAAAAAAAAAAAAAATGTTGCCCCACACTAGAAATTTCTCCTGTATCTTGGATGCGTTCACAAACATACAAAGTCACTACACTACCAGTATTTTACGAGGAGCGGCTGCCTACCAGACCTCCACAACCCATTAACTGGGTAACACGGTACTTCATGGCAATACTGGAGTCAGATTTACTGGCTTCTATCTATCCGTAACGACTGCCAAAGATCTGCAATTGACAGCCGGGATCAACGGCTTAAAGTGCTTTCCGAGGCACGGAGGAAACTCGGTATGTTAAGATGGTCACCCATCCACAGGCCAACCTTGGCAAGCGTTGCTTAACCTTGAAAACCGACCCGCGCGGCTATCTAGCCACGAGCTCCACATAACTAAAAAAAATATTTTGCAAAGCCTAATATTTAAATTCTTCCGTTACTGACTGATTGAGTTACTTAATGAATGACTGACAGACAACGCACAGCCGAAACTACTGGTTCTAATTTGGCATGTAGCTTCCCTAAACTCTGTTGGCACATAGAGAGGATTTCCCGATTTTTTAACGGGAACGGGAAAAAATAAATAACATTTTAAAAGTCAATTTTGTAAAACGTCAATTTAAACTAGATGAGGCCGGTGTTTCCTAGCTGAAGCCGAAATGAAACGAATTGCTTCAAGAATGAAGCGTATGTACAAACATTTTTTTAACATTGGGCGATTTCGTTCACAAAGTCCAGATTACCTTTATCATGAAAAATAGGTGCTGAATTTGCTACAACTTTACAAAGTGAACGTTAAAAACGTTCAGTAGGACGACGTGTTGAAATAAAACGCATCTGACGCCACCACCGGAGCCATTTCCAGCACTTTTGCATTCTTTGCCATTTTCACATTAAAAATTATGGACGCGGCTATGCAGTCACTTTTGTGGACGAAACTAGTTGTGCACGCAACTTCACGCAAAACCAAAACAGGTATTGATTTTTGGGTATGAAAAGCCTCTTTTTACTACATAATACATAATTATGTTTAAAAATCTTTAGACTTAGGACCTGTTTCACGCTATCTGAGAAAGGTCATGAAAAAATTCGAATCTGTAACTCAATTTGTGTGCAAATTGTCTCCCAAGTAAGTTGATGGGAATTGTCAGAGGCCCTTGAGGCGTTTTAAAAACCCTGACACCAGGGTGTGTCAGGTCGTTAGACCTTACTACTCACATGATAAGAAAAATAATGGGAATTTCGTCAAAGGTGGTGAAACAGCAATAAGATAGCAGAAGAATTCCTACTCGTACTCAAAACGATCTAATTCAAGTCATATTATCTTCTCAGTGTTAATTAATGTCAAAAATGTGGCTAAATTACAGGACTCTTTGACAGGTTCCGACTGAAATAATATACGAAAGTAAATGCGAAGCTTTGCAGTTGCTAATGCAGTTTTCTTAATCGAGAAAAATCAATCCCAATGGAATTAATTTTTTTTATAAAAGTAATAAAATATTTTGAGATTACTGAAAGAGATCACGGAATGCGATAAGGCAGCCGTTTATATGTTTTTATTTAATTTTGTCTATATTTGGATTTGGTATTGGTAAATTAAAAATACAAGGCAAATGTGTCTTGTAAATTGCACGTGATTTATTATTCTTGAATAGAATAATCAAGCTGATCGTAAATTAAAATCCTTTCTAATTAGTGATATTATATCGATATCATGTGTGGATTAGTGATAGTTTTTATTTTGTCTGTTTGTAAGATTACATTACAAGTGCACGTAGCACGTTGCGAATGAACATTGAATAAATAATAATGATTAGCTTTATATAGGAGCATGATTTAAAATCCGAAAATATGAGGAATAGCAAAAGAAATAGTCTTTAAAAATATTAATCATCTGAGAAACGAAATAGTAAAATTGATATTTTTTATAAAACAATACATAAAAGTATCTCTTATTCACGAAGGTAAGTACTTTAGTTTTCCTCTCCGTGTTGAAAAACCGATCGAAGGGTTATCAATAGGGTTTCGTTGTTTTCCCTTCAAGTATGGTACTATGAAAGTAGTGCCATCGCAACTTGTTGATAGATTGCAGGTTGCTAAATATTAATTAATAGTTGACCCGCGCAACTTCGTCTGCGTAACAATTTTCATTACTTCCCCGTTACCCTAACCTAACCTAACGCTGAAATAATTTTTCAAATCGGACCTGAAGTTCCTGAGATTAGCGCGTTCAAGCAAACAATCAAACTCTTCAGCTTTATATATTTATATCATCACGCTAAGACCAATAGGAGCAGAGCAGTAATGAAAATTGTGACGCAGACGAAGTTGTGTGGGTCAACTAGTATTAGTATAAGATTAATAAAACATAAGTATAATTTGCCACACCACCCTTTTTGGTGCAAGTTGCAAATAATGAAAACAAAAACTCCGCGGTGCAAGTATTTTATCAGTCACGTAATTTTTTATTTAATCATTCTTATTACTTAGGTATTGTTTATAATCACATAATCTTTCAAAATATGCAAGACACATCTAGTGACTCACTAGGTGAACCTGGTGCTATTTACAAATAAGGTGGGTTAATGCTTTTGTTGTGGATGCAGTCTTTGCAAACTGGATTTATTTGTATATTTTCTTGTGATGTACAATAGTACAACACAAAGTCAAAAAGACTCTTTTTGTTGGAACGACGTAGTCACAACACTTTGATGCTGCAACAGGGATGAGACGTAATTATTCGAACATTATGGAAAGTTTCAATGTTTTGAAACGTGATAGATAAGTAAGAGTCGCAACTAGTCACGAGACCAATAAATACATCCGAAACTATGCATCCAGTGCACTTGACAAAGTTCCCCCATCGACGCCAGACGTCTTAACTGGTGCTCATACTATATTCTACGTAATCCACATAAACTACGTAAGTTAACCAAAGAACAAAAGCTAAAACTTGTGTAGCCAGCATTATATTACCGACTCGGATTTGGCACAATTTTATCTTGCACGAATCTCTTGAATCCCGGTATCGAATCTTGGCTGTAACTTCCCAGCTTTCGGTTCTGTAAAGTTTCCACATTATCCGTGCACTATTTAAAATATTGTGACAGTCTGAAATTCAAGTACCTATCGAAATCTTATCATAGATAAAGTTTACAGCTATCTCAATTAAAAGATAATGAAATGGCATTTTGGCATAAATATGACGCAGTTTCATTAATAAATTCGAATGTGCTGTGGAAGTACCAATTAACATTTGTTTCTGCGTGTATTTTGTGATGCTGTAAAATTTTGTGGCCTGTGGTCTAGTTAGCAGTTAATTAGCGTTATCGATTCAATGTGTTTTTGTTAAAATGCAAGGTGAGAGCAATGAAGCATAATACTGGCCACGCTAGTTTAATTTTTATTGGTTCCGATTAAAGCATCATGTCAATTAAAACAAAAGAAAATCAACAGTCCGTTTAAATTAACAGTAGGTTTAAATTTGAAACAACTTTGACAATATTTTTTCTTTTTTTTTGCAGATAAAATGCCTCCTCAAGGGCAAACTGGTGGCTCCTGGGTCCTCTATGAAACGGATGCTGGGAATGAGGACACAGATGCCCCAGTCATCGTACCGCCTTCGGCCGAGAAAAGGGTGTGGAAGATAGTATGGAGAAACGTCATCCTCATGGGATTACTCCACATAGGAGGAGTGTATGGTGCCTATCTATTCCTTACAAAAGCAATGTGGACGACGTGTCTATTTGGTAAGTTTCTTTCTTTTTGTAAGCAGTTATAAAATTTTCGTTTTGACAGTGTGACGTCATTTATTTATTTTGTTTGATCCGCTGCCAGTCAAAGACCTCCCTTTCTTTTTAAAATAATTGATCATGAGCTAATTTACAGGCCAATCTGTCATTATTTTGATTGTGTACCTCTTTGTCTCACTTTTATTTCTCGTTTATACTGATACTGCAAAATGCAAGAAGGCCTTATATCGCCGTTCATATTAAGAATGTTAATAAATGTAGGTGTACATGACCACTATTTTCACGTCAAAACGCAATAAATATACATGGCGTTTACGTACTTCTCAATTGGAACAAATACGAACGAGAAAACTTCACCAATTGTCAATACCTAAAACTTCTGCAAGGTTTAGGTAATACAAAACCAAAAACAAAATCTACGTAAAACACTTGTCTGAATTTCATTCCTGAAAACTTGTCGATTTCTATAGAAGTTACGAATTAATGATAAACTCGAACAAATATTACAGTTTCAGAGAAGCAATTACATGAAGTCATAGTTCTCTTTACGTTGTACACCAAAAAAATCCTGTTTAATTAAATACTAAAAGTAATCTACAAAGCGGTCTTAGCTTTTTGATAAAATAAATATAATTAAACATATAGGTAGTAGGTATTTATAATATTGAACATTGTTTAAGTACCTTTAATAAAAATAATGCAGAATGTCTTGTAATTTTGTCCCACTGCTTTTTATTGCATACTAGCGACTCGCCTCGGCTTCACACGGGTGCAAATGATATACTAAAAGCTTTCTCGAGAATCACTCTATTTATTAAAAAAAACCGCATCAAAATCCGTTACGTAGTTTTAAAGATCTAAGCATACGTAGGGACAGACTGACAGCGGAAACGACTTTGTTTTATACTATGTAGTGATGCTCATTTTTCCCCTCAACTCGATCCAGGGCCTACGCTTGCTATAATGTGGTAGTCAAGAAGGCCGTTTCCATTTTTCAACTCCCTATGAAAATTTTCTATCAAGAGCCTGGAAAAGCTAAAAACTTTATTTGTATTTACATTGTTTATTAATTTTATTTGTTTTTTTGTTTCCAGCTGTATTCTTGTACATATGCTCAGGGCTGGGCATCACCGCCGGTGCGCACAGGCTATGGGCTCACAAGTCATACAAAGCGCGTCTGCCACTCAGAATTCTGCTTACTCTCTTCAACACCTTGGCCTTCCAAGTAAGTTTAGAACATCTAACCAAGGGATGGAATTCGATTATAAAACTTAACAGTACGTAATATTGCTCCTATTGGTCATAGCCTTCCTCAGTAAATGGGCTATGCTATACTAAAATCATTTATCCACCAGTATTTTCTGAGAGTAGCGCGTCAACCAAACAAACGAAGAATCTCTTCAGCTTTTTATAATATAAGTACAGATTTACACATGCTATAGTTGATAATGGCGGGGAGATTTTATTCCACGCTGGCGGTAGCTACTAACTCATAAAAACATCTCAAATATTTCTCTCTAAACTTGTTTATCTGTAATCTAACTCTGGTTGTCGTAAATATTTATTTAAACAAGGCTATAAGAAGGTATAGGTTCTGACTACGCAATATTTAATTTCAGTACCTATTCATTTGGACAAATGACAGAGGAAGTCAATATTATACTTATGTGCCAATAAGAAAGATAAAATGCCACTTAATATTGATGAAAGATCAAAGATTAACAAAAACAAAGAAATGTTTACCGAAATTACTTTTCAGAACTGAATTTTAAAAAGGGCATAGTGTGAAAAGGTTTTTGACTTCAAAGATAGAGGGCTAAGGAAGGACATTGGTCCTATGAACAGCCATGTGCGTTGTAATTATCAATCTATATAAAACTGTTCCGTTACCTACTGATGAGTGACTGAGTGACTGAGTGACTGTCGGACAACGCACAGCCGAAACTAACCGGTCGTAAAAAGCTGCGATTTAGCATGTAGGTTCATTGGGAAGTGTAAGGAGCACTGTAAGAGGATTTCCAGAAATTCCAGCAGGAACGGGGAGAAACGGGATATGCGCGTACGAAGTCGTGGACAAATGTTAGTGTACTATATTGAAGCACGTGCATCCAGAACGTACATAGAGGTTAAAGCGCATAGAAAATACGTGCGTAAATGATAACGCCTTACGTAGTTATGACGCCACGTTATATTTTGTAGGAAAACGGGGAAAATCACTTAAATGATATTTAAAGTCACCTTCAGGAATATCGTTTTAGAGCTCGAGATAGATTGACATAAGATATTGAAGTTAGCTTTTCATAGCCCATCTTTCACGATCTGGCAACCAGGATTTATAGGTCAGATCTTAGTAGCTCTTTACCTAAAACGATTTAAAGGGCCATTATCAATCCGAGTATGCGTTGTGATTATCTAATTTCTTCTAGACCATAATCAATTTCAATTGCCAGCTGGCTTAAAAGCCCATATTTAGGGACTTTAAAATTATAATAAAATAGAGACAAGAGTGAAGATTTGTTCACGTGGGTAAGGTATGTCTTCCCCACGTGAACAAAAGCTATCTATCAAGCCATGCATGTGCTTATCACACGTGAGAAACTAGCGTTATCATCATCACCTTTTAACACCAGTATCTGTGAATTACCCTCTGACTTAATTAAGTTATCAGTAGGACGTAATGATCTGCGTGATCGATTGGTACTTTCTATAATAAACAATGTCTTATCTGTAGTAATTTGCCGAACATAACATTAATGGAATATAATTCTTGAACTAAAATAAATATTAAACATGCATGATTGTAATGTGAAACAGACTAATGAAGTAAGTTAATAAATTATGCAGATTGGCCATTGAATTGTGGCTTTAGAATTAAATAAAAATAAACTTCGCTTTAGTTTTGAAATAATGAAATGTCATGATTTATTTATTATGTTAGCTCTTAAATTAAAGAATGCCTTCTAAACAAGAGTTTGCCTTCTACGATGAATTCTCTCCCACGATCTTCAATCAAATCAGAAAGAAATAACTAAGGGAAAAATACCGAAACTATGTAGACCATAGAGATATAACCGCCTAAATCGATTCGTTTTTTTCCTTCGTGATCCTCATCGTAGTTTTGATGCTTAAGAACATAACACTTCGATGAGCCGATACCATTGATAGATAAGTTACCTAATCTTGGTGTTAGATAGATACTATACTTATATATAATTACTTTCAAGTTTTGAATGTCCAAAAAACCCATTTGTTTTCATAAAAATCAGTTAGCAATAGAGACAAAACAGATTATGATAAGAATATAATTAATTGTTATTGAATTGCGTCAAAGTAGACAAACAATGATTAGTTAAATTCATGAAACAGGTGTGAATAACAACACAATAATAATTCGTATCGTATTGACCGATAAGAGATATTGCACTAGATTTGCGAAAAGGTTGACAATGTATTTCTACAAATATTTGCCAATCTGCATAGGTGGTTAGCCTGTTGATGACACACTTTTTAGATAAGGAACAAGGAGATGGCCAAGTAGATGTCAAAAGTGTTTCTACTTTGAGTAAAGGTGCGTTTACACGAGCAATTTTTTGAGCAGTTACTGCTCGGCAAGACGTAAGGATCAATCTGGAGTAATTAGTGGAGCAATGTACAGCACCGTCAAAGAAATGCGGCAATTGTTTATGCAATATTGTTTCTTCACTCTCTCTGTGTTTTGATTTTTATTGGGTTCCGTACCCAAAGGGTAACCAACGGAACCTTAAGCTTCCGCTGTCCGTCCATCCATTCGTCCGTCTATCGGTCAGAGGGCTGTATCTCAAGAACCGTAAAAGATAGACAGTTCAAATTTTCACAGATTGTGTATTTCTACTGCCGCAATAACAACAAATAATAAAAATTTGGTTTATGGTACGGAACCCTTCGTGTGCGAGTCCGACTCGCAGTTGGCCGATTTTATTTTCAACTAATTTACTTATGTATTGCCGACCATTCTTGCTGCTGTTGCCGTAAATTGCTTGCTATTTTGTCGTCACCAGTATTATTGCATTTAGAATAGAATAGAATACTCTTTATTATGTACACCTTATCAATTTACATTGTCCATGTGGGAAAGGGAAAGAGGGGCCTTTGCCCAGCAGTGGGATATGCATAACGAGTTTGATTATATCAGAATAGATGTAAACGCACCTTTAGTTATAATAGACCATTGCAAAAAATACACGTCGGGGCTACGCAGCGCCGTAGTTGCTACGATGGACAAGACCAAAGTACATTTATTGTTTTGAAATACATAAATTAACTAAGTATTAGCAGCCGCACGCTTTGATTGTAATGGATAAGCGACGCTTGCCTTGGTCGGTCTAGGGATGGCCATCCATTATATAGGTATGAGGCTCCTCCGTGCCTCGGAAAGCACGTAAACCTGTTGGTCCGCAATTAGGAGCTAGGTACATCTGCCACCTATCTTGCTATTGTTGTGGAAGTCGTTGCTGCGTTCGGCTAGTTTGATTGACCCTAAATTCTATATCATGAAAGATATCCACTCAACTTTTTTTATTGCTTCCAGGATGCCGTAATCGACTGGGCACGTGACCATCGGATGCATCACAAGTACTCAGAAACGGATGCTGATCCTCATAATGCGACAAGAGGCTTCTTCTTCGCCCACGTGGGCTGGTTGCTGGTCAGAAAACACCCGCAGATCAAGGCTAAGGGACACACCATTGACCTTTCTGACCTCAAAAGTGACCCTATTCTGCGCTTCCAGAAGAAGTAAGATGATGTTTTAATACGAAGGATAAGGCAGAGGCGTGCCTGTAGTTCACCTACATTTCACCGGTGATGTTTAAGTCCCATGTAGGAGGGGGCGAGCTTATTGCCGGGCATAAATCTACTCTGGGCTGCTGCTGACAATTTCAAGATGAAAAAAACTCGATAACACTTTGCCGGATTAAGGAATCGAAACCAGGACCACTTGTTCGGCAGTGGCGCTTACGTCTAGCTAGAACATTGAGGCAATAATCGTAGTATAATATCACAAAACCAAAAGTTGGATATTTGTCAATCATGATCCAACGGCTGCACAGATTCGAATGTTCGGAACACAAGTAGACACAGAGACAATACATTTTATCCCGGTAGTATGTTTCCGTGACATAATTTTCGACAGTCATATTGAGTAAAATGTAGCAGTACTTACCTTGATAAACATGTTTCGATTGATTTGTATTCCCGCGACAGAATACGACGACGGATGTTCGAAACATATTGCTCCCATACACACACAATATAATAATCTCCATTCAGTTTTTTGTAGACGTTTCACTATGCTATAACACCGTTTTCATTTTTACGTGATTCTTGAGCTTGTCTAAAATAGACTAAGCTGTTAAAATACAAAATTACTTACTACTTACGTGTTTTGCTACACATTATGCCATGTAGGTTGTATATCCTTTGAAAAAAATCACAACTTATTTATGTATGTTAATACTAACGTCTTAACTTCATTTGCAGACACTACCTGATCCTGATGCCACTGGTCTGCTTCGTGATGCCGAGCTACATCCCCACGCTGTGGGGCGAGTCGCTGTGGAACGCGTACTTCGTGTGCTCCATTTTCCGCTACGTGTACGTCCTGAACGTGACCTGGCTGGTAAACTCCGCCGCCCACCTGTGGGGCGCTAAGCCTTACGACAAGAACATCAACCCCGTGGAAACCAAACCCGTCTCCCTCGTGGTGCTTGGCGAGGGCTTCCACAACTACCATCACACCTTCCCCTGGGACTACAAGACCGCTGAGCTCGGGGACTACTCCCTCAACCTCACTAAACTTTTCATTGATACCATGGCCGCTATCGGATGGGCATACGACCTCAAGACGGTGTCGACCGACGTCATCCAGAAACGCGTGAAGAGGACCGGCGACGGCAGCCACGCAGTCTGGGGCTGGGATGACAAGGAGGTCCACCAGGAGGACAAGAAATTAGCAGCTATTATTAACCCAGAGAAGACTGAATAATCAAACCGACCTCGTTTGATCAAATTCCATTAGTTTTAAATCGAAGGGTGTACGTGTATTATACTAAATGTGAGGGAAATGTGATCCCAGTAATATTATTTATTTTATTTATAATTCGCAGTGATAATGGTTATCAAGACTTTTAGAATTAATTCTTAGATTTTTAACAAATGATGCCCATCTGTTTCCTGTAGACAGAATACAATAAATAATACCAAAATAATATATTGTTTCTTGTTACACCAGCCGTACTTACTAATAAATCAACTGAATTATAAGCCCTTGATGAATAGTGTTAGGAAAGGCTTCCGATATTAATGAGTACCTAAAACGCTCGAATTTTTCAGTTTTCTGCTACGTTTACCATAGAATCATAACAGAACCTTCGAAGTGACTAACGAAATGTTCACAATTAACTTCCAGAAGCATCACATTCTCCGCTGAAGTGATCGATCGGATACACTACAGACATACTCACACAACACTTTTGTTATCTCGTAATTTTTATTCAATTCTCGACCTTGAAATCACTTTGTCATATTATGTTTTTATTACATTATCACGCGTGTGAATCACGCGTTGTTATTACAATAAGTCTGAGTTTTGCATAGCTACATCGTCTTTATTTTTAATGTATTATCTTTGAATTATCAACTTGAAAAAGAATCACCTGTACTCGCACAAAAACATGTTGTTTTTTAAGAAAACGTTGCCTCACACTAGGAATTTCTCCTTTATTGTTGGTGCACTTACGAACATATTTACTCACATACACAAACAGCCAGACCCGAAAAAACTATCTGTAGGCCATACAAATATATATTCCGTGCGGGAATCGAACCCGCGACACGTAGCGCTGCAGTCAATCGCTCAACCACCAACCGTGCCGTCAAATTTATGTTCTCCTAGTTCCTTCTATAAAACATGAAACCTATTTCTCATTATTTTCTCAGCTAATACAAAAGGTGCTTTTTGTAGCTACCTACTACGGTTTTTTATAAAAACAAAGAGAATAAATAATTGTATTGTCTGAAAGTAATACGTTGGTAGTACTTGTTTCCATCTATAGAAAAAAAATATAAATATTTCCTCAAGATAAAAAGGTACGACAGGTAATCTTCGAGATGATAATGATGTAATTGACCCAATTTTCACAATTGGGTCAATTACGCAATCATTATCAATTTATCGTTTCACACTCCCAAATGAGGGTCAAATTAAGTTCAGCTCCTCAAGATTTACACATCTCGGTGTGATACATAGATATAAGAACAAGAGATTAATGATCTGACTTGGCATTCCACTCTCGATGGCAAATCTAAAGTATGTATAAACTATGAATGTATAGTTTATACATACTTTAGATTTGCATCGAACATTAGAGCGCAGTTTACAAGAGATCCTGTTCAAAACACTACTTTTACTTTACTGGGCTACAAAACCAAGTAGCTGACGTGTCTCTAAAGACTGCTCAATAAAAATTATACTCTTCTATATATTTTTTAAGGATGGGGCATCATCAAATGACTTCTTCCGCTCTGGGCGGAGCGGAAGGAAGTGTGTGAATCTTACTGACTGAAACATATCCGTATTCCTCCTAAAGCTCTTTGCGTTCTAGAACTGCGGTGACTGTTTCGAACAAATTCCGCAAAACTTAAATGATGCCCTCTGGTTAAGGCGCGCCAATGCCTCCAATTGGGCAAGACATGTAAGGTCTATCGCAAGTTGCTACTTACCACGGGGGAGATGGCGGCAAGACCTAGACAGATTTTGGCAAAATTTAATCCTGTTCTCGAAATGTTGATGTGTGAAACAACTGAGGGGGGGGGGTTGTTGTTTGTCCAGGATTGGGACAATAGAAGCTAGCAGTAGAAAAGTTTATAACAGAATTTTCTCCATTTTAATCATTACTTAATAGAATTGTTGTAGACACAGTTTACAAGTAAAATTAATGATACTTTGGCCAAAGTCGTCGAACCTTACCCACGTACGTCTTAAACTATAAATAGACACAAATACGTAACATAGGTAGATTCTCCTGTCATTTGAGAATTAATTATGTTAGTGTGGGCGAGGCAGTATGATGACATGCATTAAGATTATGACAGTCGACACTATGAGGCCCATTTACCATATTAGGCCTACGACATAGTAAGTATTCTACGTGCCTATATGTTATATAGCCCCTTTAAAAGTTAAGAACTTAGGAAATGAGGATAGTCGTAAGATTACATTGCATTAATTTGCTGGCATAGCAATAATTTAGTAATTAACTTCGACAGAAAAATATGTCTCAGATAAGGTGGATGGTGTCGGCCGGTGCCGAATGGTGCCGTAAAATAATAATACTACCCCATCACTTCCCGTGAGTGTCATTATAGGCGACTAAGGGACTCACTAGAGAATGGGAAGCAGCGTTCTCTGTAAAAGGCAACAACAAACACTGCGATAGCCAACCCGCCTGCCAAGTGTGGCGATTATAGCAAACCTCCCCTTCTGGGGGAGACCTATATCCAGCAGTGGACGTCTTTCGGCTTCTATAATTATTATGATGTTGATGAAGGTGGAATTACCAATGGGTAACGTGGTACCCAGTAACGGAGTTGTGTCTTTGGAGGTCAAATAGACAGCTGCTCCATGTGAAAACTGGTATTGAGCAGCACCCAGTTACACTGAAAGCCGACCCCAAAGAACCCTAGAAAAGGCCTTAGCACTAGGCATACTGGGCCAGTGCCTGTCGGGGTTGCGGAATTTGTTCGCCTGGAATGCAAAGAGAATTAGGAGGAACACGGATGAGTTTTAGTCAGTAAGAGTCTGACACTCCCTTCTGCTTTAGCCTAAGCGGGAGGAATCATTTGATGATTTCCCGTTCTTAAAAAAAGCACTAGGCACTTGATTGAAGTCAGTATCACATGCATGCATTTTGCAAACAAGACCCAGAAAAACAAATGGTCAATTATTATTTCATTTCATGAGACAAAAACTAGACAAATATCAACAAAAAAATTAGTTTGTTCCCGTCCGCCCACTATATTATAACGCTGCTCTGTTCAGGCGCTATGTATGTATCTTCAGGCTGTAATTTCAATTAGGGGTGACCGTGTGTCTGCACTGTATGGTTGCCGCAATTTGACCGCTTGTTTAGATCAACGCAATTACTTTTATAGCCAGGGTGTAGCCATTTTGCTCAGTTATTATTTAAGACGTACTTTTTTTGTTTATCCTGAACATCATTGAAACAGATAAAGGTAAACTCTTTTTGATAATTGACTAATATTTTGAAGAGCCCTCTTCATGATAAAATCGATACTCGTCGAACGAATAAAATATATATTGTTTTGTAAAATTAACTCAAATTTTTTCTGTCTGTTTTAAACTGTAATACAGTCAGTCGAATAATTATGCAATGCGTAATACATAATGCATCAGGAAAATTTGCCTTCTCTGAAATATCGCAGAACAGGATTCATAAATTACTCTTTCATTTTACAGAATCCGCTTCCCAAATGTTTACGCTCTCTTAATTCCCTTGTGGAATGACTGTCTCTGGTGTGTCGACGAGAAAATATCCGAACGTCAAAGGCTCCGTAAAAAAGAAAATCGCGAGGTAGGTTACCGATCTTAACTTTCCAAAAATAAATATCCACTTAAATATAATGTAATTTCCCATAAAGTGAAATCTAATTCACTTCCCAGTCTTTTGTACTGAGGTTCTAAAGATCGAAATCGACTGAACGTAATCGTCGAACGTAATAACAATAAAGAAATGTTTTAGGGTTCCGATATATTTCTTTTATCACCTCTCTGCATCGTTGTAAACGTGCCACGTAATACTGGAGGTGACAATTTTAGGAAAAATGTTGGTAATGCTGAGTCAGGTCCGAAAGAAAATGAAATAAATTAGAACCAACTTTTTTAATTTCTGCAATCCCGACATCATGAGCCCTATGTACGAGAAAAATAAACTGTTATTTTCTTGTGCCATCGTACGTAGTGAATGGAGCCAAACTATAGTAAGCTTTAAGGATGAATATGCTGATAAGAGAAAAGTAATTTTACGTCAAAATCTAAAAGTAGATTGGCTTGTAAATATTTTTATGTTTACTAGCCAATCTAGCACAAATACTAAAATAACTTTTTTACTCACAGCTTCAAGTTTTTGTTAGATTATTCTAGATTATTATCTAGTCGCTATGATAGCCACTAGATAAATGTGCAAAAACGGTCATTGACCCACATACATTTTATTGACCTTCTTAAACATAAATAAAGACATAAAGCTGTCCTGAATCGTCTTCTATCGTGATCTTTTACGTTCTCTAACGAAAAATGGTTCATCATTTTTTGTTCGGGTATCTACGAAGGAATATTAGAGATAGGCCAATGTACTTTATTGCAAGTTTATCTGGCACTTACCATAGGTATATATTTTATGGAAAAGTTTACAGCATTCTTATAACGGATTGTCTAGTCATCATTCTCATCTGCCTCGCCTTTTCCCAACTATATTTGGGTCGGCTTCCAGTCAAACCGGATTTAGCTGAATACCAGTATTTTACGCGGAGCGGCTGCCACACCTCCGGGTAACACGGTACTTCATGGCAAGACTGGAGTCAGATTAGCTGGTGTCTGACTACTAGTATCCGTAACGACTGCTAAAGATCTACAAATGACAGCCGGGACCAACGGCTTAACGTGCTTTCCGAGGCATGGAGGAAACTCGGTATGTTAAGACGGTCACCCATCCACAGACCGACCTTGGCAAGCGTTGCTTAACCTTGAAGATCTGAAGATCGACTCGTGCCGCTTTTATTATCTAGCCACGAGTTCCTCCGCGGACTGTCTAGTCTACTGATATAATTCACTAGACTAGCCGAAACATGAGCGTCAGCTTTGCAAAGTACTAGAAATACCTGTAAATGTTAGATAAATTTTAGGGTTCCTTACCCAAGGGCTAACGAGACCAAATAGATTGAGGCAAAAGCTCAAGTGACTGCAAGGAAGTTGGGGATCCTAGCAAAGGTGAGACGGTACTTCACGCCGGAATAGCTGCTCAAACTCTATCAAGCGCAAGTTCGATCGTGTATGGAATACTGCTCTCATCTTTGGGACGGATCTGCCAGATACCAGCTTGATGCCCTTGAGTCAATTGAGAAACGAGCCAAGAGGATCATTGGCAATGAGAAGCTCGTCGCGACGAAGCTCCAAAGTCTTGAGCATCGACGACGAGTTGCTGGCTTGTCGGTTTTCTACCGGTTGCATTTTGGGGAATGTGCGATGGAATTGCATAATTCAATTCCGCCAAGCCCGTTCCATCATCGGACCACAAGACGAACGGCGATGCGCCACCGGTACATCGTGCACATCCCACCCATACGCACAAAATGTTTTGGGAACACATTCATAATGCGTACAGCTAAGGAGTGCAATTCCCTGCCGGAGTCTGTGTTTCCCGATAGCTACAACCTAGGAGTCTTTAAGTCAAGAGTGAATAGGTTACTTCTAGGCAAGCGTGCTCCATCTTCGACCACTGAGATGGTGGTCAAGCGCGTGCTTTTCAATAGTAAAAAAAAGACCCTATTTCTAAGCCTCAGCTGTCCGTCCATTTGTCTGTCGTTGTGTGTGTGTATGTATTTCTGTTGCCGCTATAACGACAGAAAAAAAAACTCGATGTGTCGATGGGTACACGATGGGTCGGAACTGTCAATGCGCGAGTTCGACTCGCACTTAGCCGATTTTCTTATTCCCGTTGCTCTGCTGCCGTGGTCCATCCCACAAGAACCGCACATTTTCCTGGGATAAAGAGTAGCGAGATTAGATAGTAATTGACAACTTTATGTGACCAGTTTTAATATTATTATTGAGAGTAACTGAGAAGGATATCAAATAAAATAAATGACTTGGACATTACAAAAACAACGTTATTAGTGTTAAAAGATATCTTAACCAATCAAAAACAAAAAGTAGGTACACCTTTAAGAAACTTATCCCGTTCTAATTTTCTATTTGGGCCTTTTTCTACTTCACAGAAAAAGGCTCTTATTACTGCTCTTACACCGCTCTTATTACTGCTAACGAGAGTTCACTCATGTTCTCTAAAGAGAGGCTTCCTCTTAATTGCCCTGGCAAAGTTGCTGCATTTAACGTCATACTAGTGACAACGTAGAGACTTGAATACACGCCGTGAACGACATAAAACGTGTCGCTTTTACGATAGGTATAAACCAGACACATTGTAATCCTTGAGACTTGTAGAACTTAGAAGTATTAATTCAACGGCATGTTTTGACTCTATTAAAAGTAATTTTGCGCTCTTTGGTTTATTGTATAAGTTGTACAAGATAAATCGCTCGTGTATTCTGTTAAAGCCACTAACGAGGTACTGGGTTGTACTCCCAGGTCGGCAAAACGGTCGGTCAGCCGAGTAACAAATGAGCTCGGTTTATTCATCTCTGTAAATGGGATTAATTTGTAACAAAAAGAAGAAATAATCGTTTGTGGTAAAACAATTATTGCTTTACATAATGAGAAGCTCATTAATTTTGTAGATTGCATTATGATTAAGCGTAAACAGTATTGAGAATTCAATTTATTCCATCAAATTATTATTTCATATCAAAAGGATACAAAATAAACATCTCCCCTTAACATCATACTGTATAAGGGTGCGTCAAGGCCTGACAAAAATTATTTTTTATCAGTACTTCCCTATCGCTAGCCAGAGCGACACTGTGCACAGTCAATAGGTATATCGAACACAACATTCTGTTCAACGTTAGGGTCGTCAATTTAAAATAAATAAATGAAAGTTTAAAGTAGTTTTAAGATATACAAACCAAACAGAAATGTCGTTTATAAACGACAGCGAATATGGGAACAACTCGTTCTCTTTCTTCGGGCCAGTGGGGATGTTCTTCGACGACAGCAACGTTTTAGAAGACACGTACACAGTGAAGTTAGTCGTGAGCATCATCCTTGGGTTCTTCATGGTGGTGAGCGTGATCGGCAACGTGTGCACGCTGGCGGTGATCGCGCGGGACCCCACCATGCGCACGCCCACCAACTGCTACCTCGCCAACCTCGCTATCACCGACCTACTCACCGCCCTCTTCATCCCGCTCGAAATATACATCATCTTCGTACCAGACTTCTATCCTCTAGGAGAAGTAGGATGTCGAATACATTTCATCCTATGGGACGTGTTCAGTAACTGCAGTCTGCTCATCATTACCGCTTTCACGATCGAACGCTACATCATAGTGACGAAACCCTTTTTTCGACAAAAGTTGACGCTGAACTCTCGCGTCTTCAAAATTGTAGGAGTCATATGGGTCATCTCGCTTAGCTTTTGCATCCCTGACGTATTCTACATAGATCTATTAGAAAGAAAAGAGTACGTGTTCTGTTTCTATACGTTGACAAAAGCTGTGAGCATCGTGGTCGCTATCGAGATTTTCGTTTTCTTCGTAATACCGATGACGACGATATTGGTTTTGTATATCAAAATAACAATCAAATTGAAGTCGGCACAGAAAAAACTACGAAGCAGTCCCGTTGTTGGAAAACAGAACAGAGACAAGGCGGTGAAAATGATTGGTTAGTACCATCTTATTTTGTCATTTTGTTTTACAATATTAGACGTAGAAAGTGAAACGGATCGGCAGAGGACGTTTAAAAACAATTAACGTATGTTTTAAAAATATTGACGTTATTTTCACCTCCTGTTACTTAAAACAGTTTAAATAACAGGGTATTTTACTTCTATGAAAAAATATAGATGAATGAATACTTATACTTGGTGAAAAAATAAATAAAATTGATGGAAAAACAGAAAAGTTAATACCCTTTTAAAGTTATTTTTCTATCCTTGTCACTCAAAATGTCGTTTGTACTGGATGAATGACTTCAATTCAATATGGCGAGACTTGTGAGTGACGTCACACGTAATTAGTGCTGTTTATTTATCACAGAATTTAAAACGCCGACAACACCACCATTTTTTGCTAACTAACTATGGTTTTGAGAAATGTAAAAAAATCCAGTCCAATAGGTACCCTAATACTATCTAAGCAGTCATAAACAAGAATATCTTTTTATATTTCTTTTCTACCGTGCCTACGCCTATGTACCACTATTGTACATGAAATTTAAATAAATAAATATATATCTTGATAATAAGAAAATACAATATTGTAGGTAAGTAAAGCTTTCTCGTCAAGTTCCCAGAACCAGCTCTTTGAAGTTGCTCATAATATTTCAGTCAAGGTTTTTTTATTTGAATAGCAAAATGATAAAGAAAAAGATTATGTTTTCTCCCTTGAGCTTATGGAAACTCTTTGTTTTGATTTTATTTACTAAGTTTTGTGCAAGTGCTTGCACAAAGTGGTGTTAATTACTTTGCTAAACAGTCCGCGCAAGCGTGCACTGTATCTTGTGTACTTAAAGTTGGACTCCTTCTAAGCGAGCTCATTTCCTTGTGAGAAGCAACACGATCTACTAAGTGCGACAATAGAATAAGTAGAAATATTTTTACGTAAAGTAAAACATGAAAATGAAATAAATGAATAGTTCTAGAAACTAACTGGATAAGCTTGAGCTACGTATAAATTGCAAACCAAAAACCGTCCAAAGGTATGGAAGAAAACATGTTTTGCAGTACCTTTGAAATATAATGAAATTCCACTCTATTTGAACAACAAAATCTGTACAAGAAAAGAATTTAAATATCATCTAAAGCAGCTTGACACTGAAACTGTCATTTACGTTTTATTTTCAGCGGCCGTTGCTGCGTCTTTCTTTCTCTCGTGGACGCCATATTGTATTTTCCGCATTATGATGATGTTACCAAAATTTGATTATGAGGATTATTATAATGTAAGTAATGAAGCAGGGACTGTAAGCCCTTCTTAGCAACTAGATTTTCAAAAACAAATCTCATTTCAATAAAATATATACATATACATCTAAAAAATCACCGAGCCTCGTTGCGTTATGAAGTGGTAAAGAACAAGGATAGGTCACGTTGCGTCGTCGCAGCAGCGATGCTGCGTCGGTTTCCATTTATTTAGATTTATTTCTAGGCAGACGGATGGAAATAATGTCCGAGCAAATCGTGTTTGTAAATCGTCGTGAAACATAGACATTAGATCTAGGTATGCCTCATCAGCACACTACATCACATCGCCGCAGCGGTGACGCAACGCAACGCAGCGCAACGCACTAATGAGGCCTCCGTCTTACACTCTTTGCCTTTCAGGTTCGAATTACAATGAAAACCGCTTTATAAAACCATATGTATTACTTTACCTTTAAAAGTCGTTACTGAACTCAAACCGACTCATGAATAACCAGTTTACCTGCAGAGAACAAATTACAGTTTAAACAATCATTGTTGCAGTCTGGTTCACGTCCCTTGAGAACAAAATCATTAAAACTCTTTATTAACATTGTATGCTTAATCTCACTGCACATCACGCCATGCAATAAAAATGTAAATTTTAACAAGAAAAATAGTTATTCAGAAACTTTTGATACCCAAATTGGATATCAAACTTTTATTATTTCTGAAATAGATTTATATTTTTTCAGGTGTGGAAAATTGTGAACTATCTGTGCTATAATGGATACCTGTCGACTGCTGCAAACCCGATACTCTACAGTCTAATGTCCCGGAAATTTCGACAAGCGTTTAAAGTAAGTTTGCGTTTACTCTGAACTTCGTCTGGGAGATGGGATGGCCTGAACTGTAGCGAGGCTAGGTAAGCTGTAGATACATCAATAGGGGACACACATGACCGACCTGTGTGAGGTCATTACACTTTATGTTGCTCTTGAGACTTGCTTAAAAGTTTTAGAAAGGACGGTAGTTACACTCTACCTGAGGGTACGACGACCTGTAAAAAGCTGGGGTTGATAGTATATATCGAAGGATTAACATCCACATCACACACTCAGTTATTTCCTCCACCTGACTGAACCTCGACTCATGCCCGATTTCTGAAGATCTTTATCTGTCCGTTAACTACTAAACAAACGGCGTTTAACAACAACGACAAGTCAACGTCAACGGATAGATAAACGACCGATAAAAACCTCTGAAACTGGGCATTTTCTTTCTTCAAGTTGACAGTTATAGTTTGTATTTTATTGATATAAACGCCTTCAACTCGAAATTTTTTCCTTTGTCATGGCAGACTCGAATGAAATGTAGGAAATTTCCTTTAAGAAGACTAGGAATGTGTACCTCTTTTCTTAAACCTGACTTCTCATTCAGCTTATAGTATTATCCTACCTAAATGACATAATTACATTCCTAGCAGTAATTATAATAGCCAATTAATTGCCTTGTCTAATTCGATCGTCTCCGCATACCTACCGTACCACTATCTATACTACATGTACCTACATGTGTGTACAGTATCGTTATAATGCAATTAATATTAATGATCGTATAAGCTAAGTCACTTCTCAAAGCTAGTCTATTCTGTAAGTTACCATTTCGATATCGAGCTTCACTTGAGTGACAAAGCTCACAAACTTTATTACACACAACATAAAGGTCTTATGTTTATACTCACCTCGGATTCCGCTGTCGAGACACGAAAATGTTGTTACAGAATAGCACTACTGGTTCGTAATCTTCATAATAAAGTTAATCGAATATCTTTGATCCAACAGGTTGTCAGGCTATTAGGCTGCTTAGATATGTACAAACAGTTGGCTTTAGATCTAAGGTAATTAAGGTGGATGCTCCAGGGTAGCCCGCGAAATTCAAATATTTTTATGTTTTTTGCAATTATTTCTGAAATATTCATTCTTTCGAACTACATGAACTTAGAGGGCTATATTGATGATTAAAATGGTTATAATTCTTTAGATAAATACGCGTTACGGTCGCGGATCGCATTTGGTCCACATACAGCTTCAAACTGACCGGCAAATTGCTAAAAACATAAAAATATTTGAATTTCGCGGGCTACCCTGGAGCATTCACCTTAAAATGTTGCCTCAGTTGCGTTTTCTCACAAAAGCTGTAAAATTATGTATCATCATCAGCGCTAAAGTGTTACAAGCGGTGTAAAATTTAAAACCGGACAAGTGCGTGTCTGATTCGCACTCGAAGGGTTCCGTACCATAAACCGACAAAATCAGTTTTCTTGTATGGGGTTTATTTCATGACTTGTTGTTATAGTGCCATTACAAATACATAATCTGTAAAAATTTCAACCGTCTTTTTGTTACGGCTCATGAGACGAAGTACGCGCGGCAAAAACAGCAGATAGACAGACAGATGGATGAACGGACGGACGGACAGTGGAGGCTCAGTAATGGTTTATGATTCCGTTGGTTACTCTATGGGTACTTTACCCTGAAAAAGGAAAACTCGTTTGTTTGTAGTTTTGAAAAAGTGGTTTCAACTGATAGTAGGTACCTACTTTATTGCTGAGTGCAAGAGACTCCTTATTCCGGAAAATGCACAGTTCCTTTGGGACAGGCCGCATTTTGAAGCCGCTGGAGAAAAACTACTTAATCATACGAGTAAATAAATACAATTTTCACAGTTACACATGGCTTGTACAAGGTCGATTTCAGCGATAAGACCTCCCATTGTTACAGCCTTTTATTAGGCTTCCGTACCCAAAGAGTAACCAACGGAACCCTATTAATAAGCCTCCGCTGTCCGTCCGTCTGTCTGTCGTCTGTCTGTCAGCGGGCTATATTTCATGAACCGTAATAGGTAGAACTTTAAACTTTTCACAGAATGTGTATTTCTGTTTGCCACTATAACAAAAAATAAATAAACACACGAAGGTACGGAACTCTTCATGCGCGGGTACGACTCGCACTTGGCCGGTTTTTTTTAACCTCCGACGCAAAAACGACGAAGTTTTACGTGTCTATGTGTGTGCGCGTGAGTTTGTCTGTCTGTGGCATCGTAGCTCCCGAACGGATGAACCGATTTACATGTCGTTTTTTTTTTTTGTTTGATAAGTGAATTAGTCGGGAGTAGGTATACTTAAATGTTGTATCGTATGTTTGATAAAAATCGGTTCAAGATGGCCACCGTCACAAATTGGAGGATTACATATTTCACGACTCCCTCAATATTGGTATCAAATGAAAAGGCTTGACTAGTAAAATACTATACACTATTATATACCTATTTCAAATCCAAGATGGCCGCCACCACAAAATGGCGAAATACAATTTTTTACAACAACTCCCTCAATATGGGTGTAACATGAAAAGGCTTGACTAGTAGAATAATGTACACTATATTAAAGGGGAGGAAAAAAATATTTCTGTTGATCCTTTCAGTTTAAAGTAGGTAAGTACGATTTTTTAGGCCAAGCGTCGCATTACACTTATACTTAGTAAATACATAAGATTTGCGGTCTCCCGAGGCAAAGACGCTTCGCCCAAAGAATTGTACCTATATTAAACTAAAAGGATCAATAGAAATTATTTTTTACTTTTTAAAGTTTTTTAAAATTTAAAATTAAATTTTAAGCTCTTATTGTTTTTTTTATGGTCTACAATAAGGAGTCTATCTATCTCCGAGTCTCTCAAGGCACAGGGATTGGACATACATTTCAGGATGGACAATCATGGAAGCTATTAATGCAGCCCCACGCGCACTCCCAGACACCATAAGCTGAATTCCCAGACACCATCAATTTCTATGCACGCGAAAACCGTGGCTCCACTTGTACACTATCAATCAATTGGTCTAGCCTTCCAGTGCAACTGATTAAGCAATGTACACGGAGCGACAACCTATTTGGATTCCACAACCCAATAACTGGGTAAAGTAAAGCGACACCCCTTGGTATATGGTATCAGTTTTTCTGGCTTCTAACTATCCGTAACGACTGTCACCGAATCTACAATTGGCAGCCAGTACTTACAGCTTAATGTGCTTTCCAAGATACGGAGGAGTCTTGATATATATTGGATGGTCATCCATCCAGGGCCTGTCCTCAGCAAGCATCGTTTAACCTCGAAAATCGATACTCGCTGCTATTATTATTTAGCCAAGTGCTTCATTCCACTTGTAATCTATCGTATCCTCCAAAAGAAATTGCTTGCATAGCGGTCTTTTAAGCAAATATTTTGTCTGCTCACAAGTGCTTGTCGTTGCCACTATCGGACGGTAGTGCAAGTTTACTGCGTCCATAAAACACATCTGCGCTTTATTATATTATCTACGTAGCTATGCAGCATACGGTGCTGAATACCCCTGAAGTCGAACAAACTTTGATGAAAGCTAATTTGTGTCGAGATCAGAATTCTGCTAATTTTTATACAGCAACGTTCACATTCGCATCTCAGTCGCAATCTGTTAAAAAAGCCTCGATTTCCATTAACTTTTGACGGATTGCGACTGACATGCGATTGCAAATGTAACTTAAAAAAATATTAATTGGTTTTCTTTTTTAGAGGGTTTTCTTGTATGTTTGAGGAGGCAGTGCCAACTGTCAAAATCATCTCTAATTTCGCTACATTTTGACAACTTTTTCACATTAATTGTCAAAACGACTGGAAAACTTATAAACGAACACGAGAAATGGCCTTCTAAAACCAATCCCCGTCATTTAAAACGTTCAAAATTTGGAAGCAATATCGTCTTGCGGACAATCAATGACAAAACCTTATCAAAATTATCTGTTTATTAAAGGTTCGGTGCGGTGCTCCTAATGATACGTGTATGGATATAAAGATCGACCTCGAAACCTAGTTTTAGCGAATTGTATAGATCCTGTGTCATAGGTCTTTCTAATTTACTTTTTTATGTACTGGCTGTAAGTATAATGACATTACAAATGACAGTTAAAACAACTAAGTTTCGAGGACTGACAATCGATCGGAATTTTAATTGGAAGGCACACATTTATGTCCTGACTAAAAGGATAAGCAGTAGTACGTACGCCTTGCATATGCTGTCACGAACAGTTAATGTAGATGCCTTATTAACCGCTTACTACGGGCTAAGTGAATTTGTTCTCAGATATGGGGTTATCTTTTGGGGTAACTCAACTAATAAAGAAATTGTATTTAAAGCACAAAAGAGATGCCTCAGGGCCATGTTTAAGTTTAAAATTATCGATAGTTGTAAGCCCCATTTCATACGCTATAGAATATTAACATTGATATCCCTTTATATTCCGGAAACAGTGATGTTTGTCAGAAATAATAAAAACCTATTTCCGCGAATGGCAGATAGATTCCCTAGAAACAGGCGAGATCAAAGTCAGCTCTGTCTGCATAAGAGTAGGACTGCATTTATGCCCAAAAGTGTTTTTTGCATGGCTCCCACTATTTATAATAAGTTGCCGAAAAGTTGGAAGGAGCTTGATAATGTAAAATTGAAGAATCAACTGAAGATGTTTCTAAGCAACAAGGCTTACTATAGTATCAACGAATTTCTTGCAGAATCATTTATTTTGACATAATCCATGTAATTTTTGTTTTGGACTTTTTATTGATATTTATATGTATAGATTTAAAATTGGTAAATTTGACATAGGTTTTAAATTTTTTTTTATTTGATTGACATTTTATATAACTTTTGCATTGATTTTGACATTTGACTAATTCATATAATATATTTTTTTATTTTACAAAGTTTTGGCTTAATTTAAATTTGATTAATATTTTGCAATTAATTCATTATTTACCATTGACTTTTATAATAATTCAAATATAATAATTTGTGATTAATTCTTTATGCATAATATTTGCACGCCATAGTATGTGGCAAACATGTCTGAACTTTTTCTAGTTTAATGTTATCCTGCATGCACGTTTTTTATTCTTGTGTATGAACAAATATTTGGGCAAATAAATTTATCTTTATCTTTGACCTCCTTCTTTCGTTTCACAATAATTGCAGGACTTAAAAACATTTAGAACCAATTTATAATAATAAATTAATCACATCATGACATGACGTATGTATGTATGTCGGTCTAGTTTCCACAACTCCACGACTAAGCGCGTATTTCGCTTGCAGATGGGACAAATGTGTCATTCGATCCACCCTAGTTTCCCAAGGAAGGCCAGCCACGCCTTGGTGTTACAAACTATCTCACAGAGGGTGCCTGGGTTTCCGAAGACTTAGACCTGCAATTCGCGACTATCGGGCAGCTTAGAAGCAGGTGTGCTGCTGTCTCATTCTTCTCCATGCAAGCTCTGCATAGCGGGCTGTCAGTGATTCCTATACCATAGAAGTGTTTATTAAAATACCCGTGGCCAGTTGTTACGGCTGTGACTATACGCTATTGTTGTTTAATCAGTATAAGGGCTTGTTTTGTGAAGCGGCCATCTATTGAAGGAAGTGCCTCTTTTCTTCTCCTCACCATGGTCAACCCATAGCTTGTGATCTTATCTCCGGTGCGTTTCCTTACCAGATCGCGTAGGTACCCGAAAGGCAGCGGCATGATGGGATTACGTCCCATCGCTGACATACTCGCTTACATACATAGCTTATCATGACATGACATTAAGTGACCAATAATTAATCCATGCAAAAAAAAACAATTTGTGGCAATAGAACAGTCAAACGGGTAATCTTCTATTAAAAAGTTACAAAAGTGTTTCGGAAACACGTGTGGAATTAATGATGAAGCTCGAATGTGTGGCAGTTAAAGTTCAGTTGGAAGGCTGCCAAACAGAAGCTTGTAATGAACAGGCGTGTCCACTAAAAATTGCGGCCATTGTTAGTTGTTACAGAGGTTTGAGCGGTTTAATGCTGCCTAAAGCAAGTCACAATTTCCACAGATTTAATGTTTTCATTTGGGTTTCGAAGTGCGACTGGAAAAATGGAACCATAATTGGTCCTATCTGTCCGTTTTCCCCAGCTAATTTGATCCCAATGCGTTTGAGCCCAAAGGTACTCATATAAAGCCAGACATGGGCCAGTCAAAGTTAATGCCCTACGCATTGTTTTGGTTTTGTTACATAAAAATACAATAATAAATAGTATTCAATAAACAAACAAGATCTATTACACTAACTTTTTCAAAGTAAAATCATCTCTTTGGTAGCATTAAATTCAATACACTGCGTAGAAATGCCGCGTTTCATACAATTTTCATTACTTTCTCAGTTATTCTTTAGCTACTTAATAGAAATAATATTTTTGTATCGTTTCTCTACGTTCTTCGTCGAAAAAACATAATTAACGTACTTCAAATATCTATTCTTTTCATTTGAAAAGATCGGCGAGTATTTAACATGAAACTTTTTATTTTCAGGATCTACTGAAGACTCCACGCGTTCTGAGCCGAAAAAGTATAACACAGAAGACGACATCAACTAACGACTCGGTAGTGTAAATAATGCAATTCATAGTTGACCAGATTTAAAAATTTGAAGCACATAAAGCTGTATTTTCTGAAAAATAAATATGTTTTTGCCGTTGACTTTTAGTAGTTCATTATTTACAAATAAATTGACGAGAACACGAAAGAAAAATAAAAAATAAAATGGCAACAAATATAGTCCTTCCAACTATCCAACTAATATTATAAATGCGAATGTTTTTCAGAATGGACACAGAGGTAGATTATAGTCTGAAATAACACATAGGCTACTTTATATTCCGGGAGTATGTTCCCTAGGCATCACGCGGGCAAAGCCGCTGACGGAAGCTAGAACGAAAATAATAATAGAACTGTTTATTTTATTGAGATTGGGAAAAAATATAAAATCAAACCAAAAAGTTACTAGTTATGGAAACATAAAATACAGGCCACTTTACGTTACAAACGCCGTCAAGAACCATTAAAAAAATTTAAAAAAAAAAAAAAAAAAAACATTAAATGGCATCCTGATTTTTTTTAGATTAATGTTGCCAATAGCTCTTTTAATAAATCCAAAAGAACAAAAAGGTTGCACAAAACTTGTCGACGCACAGGCCAGCCTACGTTGTAAAAATTGATGTAAAGCCTTTTATCGAAATTAAAAATATTATTTAAAAACAAAATTATAGGTCATTATGAATTTTTAAGATGAAATGGCCAGTTGTTTAATTATCAGTGCCTACCTAAACTTATAATTTAATTAAGAAGTTGCGTCATATCATTAATGTTTTGGTAGTTTTTAGAACTCATTTTATTTCCTATGAGATTTTTTTTAGTTTTTGAACAGTTTACAGCAATGAATTTAAACGTTCTTACTAACCTAATAAAGCGTAACAGTTACATTGTCTGTGAATCTCGAGTAGGTATCAAGTCTATGACTACATCTAATAATATTATAACGGAGTTTGTAATTACTTTCGGGGACACATTTAATCCACATTTCACATTTTGGGGATAATTGCTAAAGTACTGGACAGTCTGCTTGTATCATCATCTTCCTGCCCTTATCCCATGTTACTTGGGGTCGGCCGCAACACGTTTTATTCTTCCATTCTGTTCTATCAGTCGTCACTCTATCACTAACTCCCTTTTCCTTCATATCGCTCCTCACACAATCCATCCATCTTTTCTTTGGCCTTCCTCTCCCTCCCCATCCATCCACATTTATGTTCATAACTCTTCTAGTTATATGCGTTTCATCCCTCCTCTTTACATGACCATACCAAGACAAGCGATTCCCTTTCAACTTTTCCGTCACTGGCGCCACTTTTAAAGTACCTCTAATGTACTCATTTCTCACTTTATCCACTCTCGTTACTCCACACATCCATCTCAACATTCTCATCTCCGCTACATGCAATCTATTTTCATCCGTCTTTTTCGCAGCCAAACATTCTGATCCATACATTACGACAGGTCTTATCACGGACTTATATATTTTCCCTTTTAATTTGAGGGGCATCCGAGGGTCACAAGTTGTTCCAGTGACCTGTCGCCATTTTACGTCTCGGTCTATATCGCCATCTCCCTGGACAAGCGACCCGAGATACCGAAAGTCGGAGCAAATCGATATAGGCGTTCCGGTGAGAAATCCGATGCCGAAATCGCAGAACAGGTACTCTGTTTTGGTTCTGCTCAATTTCAGGCCAACACTCTCCAGTCTTTGCCACCACGTCTCCAATTTGCTCTGGACCTCTAGGCCGCTTTCTGCAACCAGCACAATGTCATCAGCAAACAGCATGCTCCAGGGAGCCTCTTCCTGGATGTCCGACGTCAGAGCGTCCATTATCATCAGGAAGAGATAAGGGCTGAGGGCCGAGCCCTGGTGTAAACCGACTGCTACACTGAAGCTGTCAGTGGTGCCCACTGTAGACCGGACTTGAGTACTGCTTCGACTGTACATCGCTCGGATCAACTGCACATACTTCCCAGGCACACCTTTCTCCTTAAGGGCCCACCACAAAACCTCACGAGGCACCCGGTCATATGACCGGTCAAAAAATATCATATGCAGGTTTTTATGCACAGCTATATATTTCTCGCTCAGCTGGCGGATAGCGAAAATGGCATCCGTTGTACCCCGACCAGGCATAAAACCGAACTGGTTCTGTGAGATTTCACTCTCTTCTCTCAACCGCCTTTCAATAACTTTTTCCCAGGCTTTCATACTATGTGAGATAAGCTTTATTCCTCTATAGTTGTTGCACTCCAGCACATCACCTTTGTTCTTGAAGATGGGCACCAACGAACTGTTGCACCATTCATCAGGTATGGCTTCTTCCAGCTACAACTTATTGAAGAATAAAGCTAACCACGTCCTACTCTTAATAACTGCCACACTTCAATTGGAATTCCGTCTGGACCAATTGCCTTACCATTCTTCATTTCATTCACTGCTATTCTCACTTCATCCACACTGATCATTCTCACTAACCCCTCATTCACTTGTTTATTCTTTAAAACACCACTCCAGATATTTTCCTCATTCATCAGTCTTTCAAAATAGCCCTTCCATCTATCCTTAATCTTTTCATCCTCCGATAGTAGCATTCCAGCTTCATCCCTTACACATCTTATCTGACTAACATCCTTCGCCTTTCTCTCTCTGGCTCTAGCAAGCCGATATAGGTCTTTTTGGCCAGCTGAACTGTCCAGTGTGTCGTACAATTGGTCCAGAGCTTTTGCTCTTGCTATTGCCATGGCTTTCTTAGCTTTTTTCTTTAAAGCATCATACTCACTCTTTTTTTTCAGCTTTTAAACTAACGTTTTCCAATCCAAATTCTGCCATTCCTTGAATATCTTCTTTTTTTCTTTCAACACTTTCTGTATTTCTGTCGACCACCACCATGTATCCCTCTCTATTGTGCCTCTTCCTTTTGTCTCTCCCAAAATATCCTTCGCTGCTTGCCTTATACATCCAGCTATCTCATTCCAGCTTTCATTCACACTTCGATCTTTCATGTCTGCCATTTGTATCATTTTTTCTACCACTCGCTCTCTAAATTCTTTCGCGCAATCATTCTTCTCTAGCTTATGCCATTTTATTTTTGGGGGAGGACGCTCTTTGCTTTTCTTGAATTGTGTTTTTATCACCAATACCATAACCAGGAGTCTGCTTGTATGCCAGCTTGATAAACATCTAAAAATAAATGATGCTCAATTCGGGTTTCGGCCCGGTTTATCTACAGAGAGTGCTATCCTTAGCCTTAAGCAGACTGTGCAGTACTATTCAGCAAGAAAGACGCCAGTATTTGCGTGTTACCTGGATCTGTCAAAAGCATTTGACCTTGTGTCATATACAGTGCTATGGGATAAGCTGCAGCATGAGACGGATGTGCCCCGGGAAGTGATAAGTTTATTTAAATTTTGGTACGCTAATCAACGTAACCGTGTCAGATGGGCTAACTCCTTTTCAGCTGAGTACAAGCTTGAGTGTCGGGTGAGGCAGGGAGGGCTGTCCTCGCCCGCGTTGTTTAATCTGTACGTGAATAAACTGATCGATGAACTTAGCAGAACCGGAATCGGCTGTCATATTGATGGCATATGCGTTAATAATATAAGTTATGCAGACGATATGGTTATGTAAGAGATTCTGCAATAAATGTTTATTATTATTATTTCCTTTATTCAACAAAATAACCTACAAATTACATTTTTAAATATTTGAAAAAAAAGAATTATAAAAACATTTAAAAATATAATAAATAGTAGCCCACCGGTATCGGGAACAGGGTCCAAGCTACCGGCGGTCAGGGCTCCAGAGAGAGGAACCTCCTAACAATACGAGCCGTGTCCAGAAGTACCGCTTTCTGAATCAAGCCCTTGATCCAGCAGCCTAACGAGAGCCTCTTGAGGTATTGGTCGAGGCTCGTGGCTATTAAGCCATTGGCTTATACGACTATCGGTACAATGATTGCGGAATCCACATCCCACATGTCGACAACCTCGCGAGCCAAGTCAATATACTTGATTTGTTTATCTTTCTCGGCTTTCACGAGGTTCTCGTCATGTGGGACGGTTATGTCTACAATCATTGCACGCCTCTCGATTCGGTCCAACACCACTATATCAGGCTTATTGGCAACAATAGTCCTGTCAGTGATGATGGACCGATCCCAGTACAATGTAATATTGCCATTATCGAGAACTGGGTCGGGCGCATACCTGTAGTACGGCACCTCCGACTCCACAAGAGAGTATTTCAGAGCAAGTTGCTGATGGATAATCCTGGCTACAAGGTTGTGCCTATGCAAATATTCTCCGTTAGCTAGACGAGAACAACCAGAAATAATGTGGCGAATTGATTCTCCCGGACAGTGACATGCCCGACATATGTCAACCGTGCCGTCCTTCACAATAAATTTCCGGTAGTTCCTTGTCATGATAACTTCGTCCATATTTGCATAGACAAAACCTTCGGTTTCTCCAAAAAGATCACCGAAACGCAGCCAGGCTACGGACGCTAGTTGATCAACGTCAGGCCCATGTAGGGCCCGGAAAAAGCGTCCGTGAAGCTCCTTGCTCTGCCATACCGCCCTGCGATCGTTGGTGTCAAGTACTGCAGGTTTGCGCCAGTTCTCATTTGCCAAGGAGAGCGGGGTGAGTCCCTTGTCCACCGCCACTACATCTCGATGCATACCCACGTCGACAGCTAGGAAGTATTCCCTGAGACTGCATATCTCGCGATTGTGGAGAGTCTTAGCATTTAAAAAGCCTCGACCTCCACACTTTCGCGGGATATACAGTCTCATTACCGATGACCGTGGGTGATGCATTCGATATGCAGTAAGCAGTGTACGGACCCGTCTATCCAAGGCGTCAAGTTCCGTTTGAGTCCATTTGAGTACGCCGAAAGAGTACATCAATACCGGCATGACCCAACCGTTGAAGGCGCGCACCTTGTTCCCGCCCGATAGAAAGCTATTGAATACCTTCTTCAGGCGGCCAAAGAAGCGCTCTTTCAACGATTGTTTCATTAATATATTAATATTGATACCTAACGCTTCCGACATACCCAAATACTTGTAAGTTTCAGTTGGAGAGAGGGATCTCAGGTTTATAGAATCCGAGAGTTGAGTTCCCACGGATTCCATAATCTCTCCACGTTTTACATGCATGACTGCACATTTGTCCACACCAAACTCCATCCTGATGGCACTACTGAAAGTTTCAGTTACCTTCAGTAGCTCCATCAGTTGCAGATTAGTGGTGACAAAGAGTTTCAGATCATCCATGTAAAAGAGGTGAGATATAACCTGACCACCTCTCTTCAACCGATATCCTAGCCCTGAATTCTCCAGCAGTGTGCTTAGAGGATTCAAGGCTAGACAAAACCAAAGCGGACTCAAACTGTCGCCCTGAAATATTCCCCGCTCAATCCTTATCGGTTCGCTAGTTCTCTGGATATTTCGACATCCTGGATAGCGAAGGACTGTTCTCCATTGCCTCATACACGACATCAGGAAGGTGCGTAGCGTTGTGTCAATTTTATACAATTCTAGCACCCTCATGAGCCATGTATGAGGCACCGAGTCATAGGCCTTCTTATAGTCTATCCAGCATGTCGACAGATCCTTTCGGGAACGCCGAACCTGTTGGCTAATGGCCATATTATCTATGAGGAGCAGCTCCTTAGTACCGCGGGACCCATTCCTACATCCATTCTGAGAGGCAGACATAATCGAGTTGCTGTCTATATGAGTGTTAATTTTAGCTCTTAAAATGGATGTAAGAACCTTATAGACCGTCGGTAGGCACGTGATCGGTCTATAATTTTTGGGTTCCGCGGTGCTACCATATTTGTGAAGCAGGTGGGTAACTCCTGTTGTAAGAAACTCGGATAGTGAGCCGGTATCCAAGGCAGTCTGGTACTGAAATGCCAACCGAACGTGCGACTTTTGAAGCCACTTAATCCAAAAATTGTGCAGTCCGTCTGGTCCTGGAGATTTCCAATTAGGCAACGGACGGACTGCACGAGCTACATCTTGGGGGCTGATTGTGATTGCCCCCATTTCTGGTATTGAATCGCACGCTCGTTCGACCTCTCTAGTCCAACCACCTTCGGTGTGACTGACAGGCACCGACCAGATGCTGCGCCAGAACGAACACATGGCATCATCATCCGGCAAGGACGTGTCAGTCACACCTTGGTCCGGTCGCTCCCAAGCTCTGTATACCCACCTTTCATTACTCTGGAATGTGCGATTCTGGGTGTATCGCTCCACGCGCCGCTTATACCTCCGAATACGGTTTGCCCATGCATACACCTTCTGCTTCAGGAAGTCGATGCGCTCTGTGACCCGGGACAAATACTCTCGGGGACTAATATCAGTCCCCGAAAACGCCCGTCTCACAAAGCGCATCACTCTTGGGCGAGTGTTGCCCTCCCTGAAGCAAACTAGTTTGCCGATGAGTGCTCTGGCCCCACCAATACGACGCTCGATCCTGCACTGCCAAGCCGGCACGGCTTTTTTTGGTCGTGTAGCTCTGTGATCAGCAAATTTGACGTGAGCTACACAACAAGCCGCCACAGCCGCGCAGTATATGATCGCATGTGTATCGGTGAGGCTATCACAGTTATCAAAATAGCTTGACAACTGCGAATCTAGAGCAGCCACCAGCGCCCTATTCTTGTTATGCATGGGCAAACGAGGTAAGCGTGGCCTAAGTTCAGGCAGCATGTAACGATACTCCCGAATAGCACACTCCAAAGCACTCCTCAATTCGTCACTGCACTGGGTACTTACATTTGTAACCCTGTCAATACTCTCCTCGTCAACATGGCTGGGAATTTGGTGAGACTGTGGTAGTACCACAGTCTAAGACGAGGGGGCAATGGCACGGCTACTCAGTTCAGCTCGGAGGCGATCAAGTGCAGCATCATCCAACATATGGTTACGCAGGATGACCCGCACCTGATCCGATAGACGTTGGGCCGATACGTTGACTGCTGGCTCAAGCACCTGAAACAAAGAGAGCATCCGAACACGGTACGCGGTCAGGTTGTTTCCTCCCTCTGTAGCTCCAAAGTATGCGCGTATCACATTTTCATTTATGGAACGTGTCCATCGCATACGCTGCACACTTCCGCCGGGAGCTGGGACCCTGTCAGAGGCCGGTGGGCCTCGAGGTCCTAAGCCGTCCGGCGGCCGGCGTCCTCTTCGCCGACGAGCAGGTGGTGGCGTCGTGGGCGGCGAGAAGTACTCGTCGCTGGAGCTCGACGCGACTGCCACGGCCGGTGTCACAGCACTCACGGTGGGGCTGGTTTCCGGCGGCGGCGAGGCGGAGCTGAGCGACGAGGCCGGAGATGGTGGGCGTGCTCGACGAGCTGCGGCTCTTTTCAACATATTTCTTTTCGACTTATTGTGGTGGAGATGGTCATAATTTTATTGCATATTTTTGTATTTTGATATCTTTACTATTTCAATTTGTTTGTCGCTATTGAATTTATCTTGTTTTCGTTTCATTTTGTTTTATTTCTATAAATTTTTCGTAAAATATTCGTAGAATTTTTTTCCGTCACTTTAGTTGACAGTCGAGCCACAGATTATTATTACATTTTCATGGTATCTTACGCAGCCGGATAATGGAATAATAACATTAAAATTGGAATAACCCGTGCATTGACTGAGATTAGGATTATCACTTTGTTAATAACCTTTTATATAATTCTGTCGCTAATGTATTAAGTTAACAATTTTAAACTCATCACCAAAGACTTAAAATTTACATTTCCTTTGATGTATATTGACATACACCCTAATACCAGGCAAACGATTATGTGTATGAAATAGAATTGGTTTTCTAAGGACCAGTTCTTTGATGTTTGAGGAGGCAATGCCAACCGTCAAAATTCGCTACATTTTGACAACTTTTTGACATTAATTGTCAAAACGACTTTAATGGAAAATTTATTAACGAACACGGGAAATGGGCTTTTAAAACCAATCCCCGTCATTTAAAACGTTCAAAATTTGGACGCAATATCGTTTTGCGGACAATCAATGACAAAACCTTATCAAAATTATCTGTTTATTAAAGGTTTGGTGTGGTGCTCCTAATGATACGGGTAGTGATATAAAGATAGACCTCAAAACCTAGTTTTAGCGAATTGACTAGATCCTGTATCAATTTTAAATCGAGTAGGTGCAGTACCTGCTAAAACTGCTTGTCTTTCTATTTAATCCTCATTCATATAAAAATGAATCCCCTTGGTCACGGCATCACGCGAGATCACACGGCTGAGCTGATTTCGCTAATTTCATAGATCTTTCTAATTTACTTTTATATGTACTGACCTTCTTCTTTCGTTTCACAATATTTGCAGGACTTAAAAACATTTAGAACCAATGTTTAATAATAAATTAATTACATCATGTCATGATGTATGTTTATATAAATCGGGCTAGTTTCCGCAACTCCACGACTAAGCGCGATTTTGTATGCAGATGTGTCATTCGATCCACCCCAGTTTTCCAAGGAGGTGAGCAACGCCTTGGTGTAACCTATTATCTCACAGAGGGTGCCTGGGTTTCCGAAGACTTAGCCCTGCAATCTGCGACTACCGGGCAGCTTAGAAGCAGGTGTGCTGCTGTCTCATTCTCCTCTATGCAAGCTCTGCATAGCGGGCTGTCAGTGACTCCTATAGCATAGAGGTGTATATTAAAAGACCCGTGGCAAATTGTTACGGCTGTAACTGTACGCAACAGTTGTTTAATCAGTCTAAGGGCTTGTTTTGTGAATCGGCCATCTATAGAGGGAACACATCTTTGGCCTGCCTACACTCACCATGGTCAACCCATAGCTTGTGATGTTTATCGCCGGTGCGTTTCCTTACCAGATTGCGTAGGTACCCAAAAGGCAGCGGCACGATGGGTTCAGGTCCCATCGCTGACATACTCGCTGACACACATCGCTTATGACATGATCAATAATTAAACCAAGCAAAAAAAAAATCAAATTTGTGGCAATAGAACAGTCAAACGGGTAATCTTCTATTAAAAAGTTACAAAAGTGTTTCGGAAACACGTGTGGAATTAATGATGAAGCTCGAATGTGTGGCAGTTAAAGTTCAGTTGGAAGGCTGCCAAACAGAAGCTTGTAATAAACAGGCGTGTCCACTGGAAATGGCGGCCATTGTTAGTTGTTACAGAGGTTTGAGCGGTTTAATGCTGTCTAAAACAAGTCACAATTTCCACAGATTTCATGTATTAATTAGGATTTCGAAGTACGACTAGAAAAATGGAACCCTACATGGACCTATCTATCCGTTTTCCACGGCCAATTTGATCCCAATGCGTTTGAGCCCAAAGGTACTCATATAAAGCTCTTTGACCTGAACAAGGACGTGGAACGGAAAAAAATTATAATATCATTGATAGGAAGAAATTTAAAAAAGAAGTTTTAAGTACTGTGCCGTGTACCTTTTTTTTTTTTTTTTTTTTTTTTTTTAATTGGGACAAGCCCGCCACACATTCCCAACCACTGCAACTCCTGAAAGCCAGAATCAACAGTGGCGACCACCAGAAAAACGCCGAGCCAATGAAACCCGACGAGTCCCGGAGAAACGATTCAACTGTCTTGGATCCTGCAACGAAATTAATCAGAAAAGTACAGCGGAGGAGTAGGAAAAAAAAATATATATAATTTCCACTTCCCTCCGTATCAAGCAGGAGACAGAATAGAACTAGGCCAATAGGCACCAAGGGACAAATACAACTGGGTTAAGCCCAGTTGCCAAGCACCACGGATTATATTTTACCACTTAAACTAATGGGTCCTAAATTGTGAGCTACTTTTGATTCCAGTAATAGGTATGGCAAAATCGCTTGAACGCACGGAAATTTGTTCTGGTTTCAACAAGGTCCGTATAGTAAACTACCCCAGATGTAACCTTAATACTATCTAACATAATATTGCGTTCATTTTGCCAAAGACTACACTCCCATAAGATGTGATGTGCGGATTGTTCGTATTCATGGTCAGCTGTAGAACATTGACATAAAGGCGAGGCCACAAGCTTAAAGGAGAATAATTTACTCTTAAAATTGCCATGACCTGTGAGAAATTGGGCAACACAGTGATCCACCTCCAGCCATGTCCTGTCCAGCCGCTCACGAACAGATGGAAAAAATTTGGTGGAGGTGACGGCCTTTGATGGAATTTTCCCACCTACATTGCCACTCGGATAAAAGTTCCTCCCAGACATCAGTCTGGGGTTTTAGTAATCTAGAGATCTTAGCACGGCCGCGTTGCGGTAAGAACTCTGGGTCCGTAATCTTTCTAGCGTAGTAGTACATTGCAGCACGCCGCTGCACTTCTAGATCGACTGGGAGAACACCCGCCAGCACTGGTAAGGCTTCAGTACTAACCGTCCTATACGCCTTGCATAAGAATATCAAAGCCAAACGCTGGCTTTGAAGCAATTTACGTCGTACCGCACCTATGGTGGCCCTATCGGCCCAGACAGGTGCCCCGTAGCACATACAACCCAAGTAGGTAGCCCCATAAATAGTTTTTAAGGTTTGAAAAGATAGACCCCAAGTAGCTTTGGATATTCTCGTCAAGGCGTAGAAGTTCTTTTTTGCTTTCTCACCTACTGTTTTTATATGATCAATAAATGAAAAGTTATTTTCTAATAGCATACCGAGATAGCACACGGATTCTTTTCTTTTAACGGGTACGTTATTGAATTTAATACTAGGCCAGGATTTAAGGTTTCCTTTTAAAATAAGTTGATAGGTTTTATGCGGTGCAAAGGTCAGACGGTTTCGATCGCCCCACTGAGATATTAATCGTAGGCATGTGTCAGCCAAATTCTCAAGGCCAGCACGAGTACTTGCCTGAATGAGAAGCAAGCCATCGTCCGCGTAACCGGTTAATGAGCAGCCGCATGGGAGCGGAAGCGCGAGGAAATCATCGTAGCCAATATTCCAAACATATGGACCGATAACTGAGCCCTGAGGACATCCCATGGTTAGAGACTTAGTAATGGAATGATGTCCTAGTTTGAGTTTCACGGAACCGTTTAGAAAGTAAGAAAGAATCAGATTATAGATGTTTTTGTAACAACCACGGTTTTTCATTTTAAGTAGTAGCATCGGCCACCATGCGTTATCAAAAGCGCCAGAAATGTCGAGAAAGATTCCAACCACATATTTATGTTCCGATAAGTTAATAATTTTACGAACAGAGAGCACCGCGTCGACGGTGGACTTACCAATAGTGAAACCAAATTGATTATTATGAAATTTAGGTCCATTCGGTAGTAAGCGCGGAACGATTAGTCGCTCTAAGAGTTTTCCCAAAGATGGAAGTAGGGTTATGGGCCGATAGGACTTAGGGTCATCCGGGGGCTTATCGCCACTCTTCGGAATAATGCGTATAAAGCCCTGTCGCCATATTCGAGGAAAAATACCTTCCGCAATGCATCGGTTATATACTGATAAGATCACGTCTCCGGCTGTCTTACACGCTTCTATAATCATTCTATTAGATATTTTATCTTCACCGGATGATTTGTTAAGAGGTAGTTTCTTCACAACGTTTATGAATTCGTCAGTGGATGGAAGATCTGACTCCGGCGATTCAGGTGGCACCGTGGCCCACGCTCTGATCTGTTGGTGGTATTCATTATCATTTACTGATGAATCGTCTGGTATAAGGGATTCAAGCAGAGCATCAGTTGTTTCTTCAATGCCGGTTGTATGTTTATTGTTTACTTTAATGTTTTGAACGTACGCAAGGTCGACAGATCTATTAGCTTTGAACTCGTGGTACAAAGGAGACCACGGACCCTCCCTATCAAGTTTATCAATAATTTTCCGCAATAAATTACCCTTAGATTTTTCAACAGATGCTCTGTAGCGTGACTTGGCAACTCTAAAAGTACTTAAAGCAAGATTAAGGAGGTCCCCGGTAACCTTACGTTTTTTTAGCTTGTTAAGCTGTCTACGAGCTCTACGAAAGCTTCTACGTTGTTCAACAAGGTAGTCACTCCACCAATCACATCTACGAATATTGGTCATGGATGCGCGACCAATAGCAATGTCAGCACAGTAAGTGAAGGCGTCCGACATTATCTCAGCACTTTCCTCAGCTGACAGTCCGTCGCGAGTGAAGTCTTTGACATGACCAGAAAAAAGTGAGCCGAAGAATTCCCAATTCGCGCCCTTACTTTTATATCTAAAATTTCCAATTAAGTGTGACGAACCTTGAGTAAACATAGGAACAAACTCGTACACGATCAGGCGATGATCACTACAAGACGCGTCCGGAAGGACACGCCACCTATCCAAGCGTACGTCTGCACTAGAAAGTGTGACGTCAATACAAGATTCGCCCATTTGGCTACAAAAAGTAGGTGGTGCGTCTGGGGTGTTATGAATTGATAAATTCATCTCAGCAATAAAATCTTCAACCGCACAACGTCGTTCAGAATCAGTGGATCGAACTTTGCCATACCACAGGGAAGAAGATGCATTTACATCAGCACCTATTATAACTTTGCAGCCCGCGAGCGACCGCAAGACGTGACGGAGATTATGTATATGTGGAGTAACTGGGTCTGAGTATTGAAAGTAGCAGCTCACAACGTAAACCTTAAAGGTAGGCGATGATACTTCCGCCACGGCGCAATGAGGCGTCATGAGATTACTTATAGATGTTACAGTAAAGCCCGAAGAACGCGCTACATAAATTCCGGCCCGCGCCCTGCAGTCCAGCTGAACCACCCTGTGACGTAAGCGCGCGTTTTGGTATTGTTCCTGAATAAGCACTATGTCAAGATTATAATCCACAATCAATTTATCCAGCTCGGATGTCGCCACCCTATCGTTATGGAGATTTAATTGTCCTATGGTTAAAATATCCATTATTAGTAGTTAGTGTTTAGGATTAATTGTTCGAGTTTCAGTTTGTAGGTAGTACACTCTTGAGATCCGCAGCGATGATCACACGGTTTTTTAAAGCGTTTGCACGCCACGCAAGTCGGTTTAAAATTTAAGTCGTCCTTATGCGGGCAATCATTTGTTTCGTGTGCCTCCGAACAATTGGCACAGGTCGGTTCCTTACTAGCGCAGTGTTTCTTAACGTGACCGAACTGTTGGCAATGCAAGCACCGAACTACTTCTACATCATCAATAAAACGGCAGGTAGCCCAATCAATAAATAACTTATCCTTGGTAGTCACTAAATGTTTACGTACCGCGGGTTCTATTTCAATGCCAATCCATTTCCGACCGTTATCTAAAGAGCGCCTACGAATAATTTTGGTAGACTTTATAAAGTCATCCTCTTTAATTTGCATCTCATCCTTAATATTTTGGCGGTAAAGCGCGTTTAGAAAAGCGCCATCATCCATTGATGATGGAACATCCTTCACTAACACTCTAGGGCGTCTACCCTTTGGCTTTTCTAGTCGTAAACCAGCGGCCTTGATAGCATCCACAGATTCTAACTTTCTAAGTTGAATTTCATTAGCAACGCGTAGTACGACTCCAGATTTCGCGGTTTTTTTCACGCCTACAATTTGAAAACCGTCGTCACTGGGCTTAATTGCCTTCATGAGCGCTTGTTTTGTCGCGGACGAAGTGTTATAGTCAGCTGACCGGTCCGCGGTAGGGTATGCGACCACACAGGGTAACGGTGGTCGGGACTGCATAATTGCTGGAGCTACTTTTGGCAAACGTAGTTTCAACGAGTCCGCATATGAAATTTTACAGTTGTTATTGACAGGATCGGGATTGACAGCGTTATTCGACTTGATTTTATCTAATTCGCGTTCCGTATTGGCTAACTTCGTCTCGTTGCATGATGATTTTATGGCCAGCATAGAAACAATGGCCGTGACACGCTGTGTCATATCCATGATAGCTGATTTATTTGCAACATTAATTCGAGAGCCCTGATCATTCACTAGGTCGTTAATTTTAGACAGGTATGACGACGCCTCGGAAACTAAGTCACAATAGTCGGTATTGCTCACATCACTGATATTTAAAATCGGCGAGGATTTTTCCACGGTTTCGAATGTTTGATGAAGCCGTTTGGACCTATCATCGGGCGAAATGTATGATGGAGACATTTCGCTGAATAAACGTTTCGAATTAGCGGAGGTCGCCACGGGCGACCTTTGGGTTTTAGTATTTCTACGAAATATTTCTCCGCCGCGATCTGGTGGGTCATCATTTGTTGACATCATCATTGACGGAGAATACGATAAATAAACGTATTAGAACGCGAATGAATGAAATTAAAGAATTAAACAAATAAATATCGATCGATTAAGTTATTTCGCGGTACCCACACACAGAAAAAAATAAATGCACTTACCGAAGGCTGGAGAAATTGACTAATTAGCAATAAAAGAATAGACAGACAGCTTTAAAAACTTACAAAACACGCACTTAAAACACTATGGCACAGCTAGGAACAGTTCACAAGCCTTAGAATAGACACACAATGCAAATTCCGAATTTACAGAACGGAGCGATATAATAAACACCTCACAGCGCACAAGCGGGAAGGGAAGCGATGCCATATCAAGCCTGACATGGGTCAGTCAAAGTTAATGCCCCACGCATTGTTTTGGTTTTGTTACATAAAAATACAAATATACATAGTATTGAATAAACAAATAGGATTTATTACACTAACTTGTTTAAAGTAAAATCATCTCTTCTTCGAAATTAATTTCAGAAGGAGCCTTCACGTTCAGATAGGTAATTTAAAGACCGTCCTTGTACTGTATTTCTATATCTGGTAGCATTAAATGTAATACGCTCCGTAGAAATGCCGCGTTTCATAAAATTTTCATTACTTTCTTAGTTATTCTTTAGCAACTTAACTATGTAGCAATTAATATCGTAAATCGTTTTTCAGAAATAATATTTTTGTATCGTTTCTCTACGTTCTTCGTCGAAAGTACATAATTAACGTACTTCATTTATCTATTTTATTTGAAAAGATCGGCGAGTATTTAACATGAAACGTTTTTATTTTCAGCATCTACTGAAGACTCCACGCGTTCTGAGCCGAAAAAGTATAACACAGAAGACGACATCAACTAATGACTCGGTAGTGTAAATAATGTAATTCAAAGTTGACAAGATTTAAAATAAGGAGCACTTAAAGCTGAATGTTCTGAAAAATAAATATGTTTTTGCCGTTGACTTTTAGTAGTTCATTATTTACAAATAAATTGACGAGAACACGAAAGAAAAATAATAAATAAAATGGCAACCAATATAGTCCTTCCAACTATCCAACTAATATTATAAATGCGAATGTTTGTGAGAATGGATGTTTGTTATTCGTTCACATGAGAACGCCTGAAAGGATCTGAATGAAATTAGGCACAGAGGTAGATTATAGTCTGAAATAACACATAGGCTACTTTATATTCCGTGAGTATGTTCCCTAGGAATCACGCGGGCAAAGCCACTGACAGAAGCTAGTACGAAAATAATAATAGAACTATTTATTGGTTATCCTTTATTGAGATTGGGAAAACCTTAATATAAAATCAAACCAAAAAGGTTACTAGTTATGGAAACATAAAATACAGGCCACTTTACGTTACAAATACTGTCAAGAAACATAAACAAAAAAAAAACATTTAATGGCACCCTGATTTTTTTTAGATTAAAGTTGCCAATAGCTCTTTTAATAAATCGAAAAGAACAAAAAGGTTGCACAAATCTTGTCGACGCACAGGCCAGCCTATGTTGTAAAAATTGATGTAAAGCCTTTTATCGAAATTAAAAATATTATTTAAAAACAAAATTATAGGTCATCCTGGATTTTTAAGATGAAATGGCCTGTTGTTTAATTATCAGTGCCTACCTAAACTTATAATTTAATAAAGAAGTTACGTCATATCAATAATGTTTTGGTAGATTTAGAATTTATTTTAGTACCTATGAGTTTTTTGTAGTTTTCGAACAGTTTACAGCAATTAATTATTATTATAAATGTTCTTACTAACCTAATAAAGCGTAACAGTTACATTGTCTGTGAATCTCGAGTAGGTATCAAGTCTATGACTACATCTAATAATATTATAACGGAGTTTGTAATTAGTTTCGGGGACACATTACATTTTCATAGTATCTTACGCAGCCGGGTAATGGAATAATAACATTAAAATTGGAATAACCCGTGCATTGACTGAGATTAGGATTATCACTTTGTTAATAACCTTTTATATAATTTTGTCGCTAATGTATTAAGTTAACAATTTTAAACTCATCACCAAATACTTAAAATTTACATTTCCTTTGATGTATATACACCCTAATACCAGGCAAACGATTATGTGTATGAAATAGAATTGGTTTTCTAAGGGCCAGTCTTTAATGTTTGAGGAGGCAGTGCCAACCGTCAAAATCATCTCTTATTTCGCTACATTTTGACAACTTTTTGACATTCATTGTCAAAACGACTTTAATGGAAAATTTATTAACGAACACGGGAAATGGGCTTTTAAAACCAATGCCCGTCATTTAAAACGTTCAAAATTTGGACGCAATATCGTCTTGCGGACAATCAATGACAAAACCTTATCAAAATTATCTGTTTATTAAAGGTTCGGTGTGGTGCTCCTAATGATACGGGTAGTTATATAAAGATAGACCTCAGAACCTAGTTTCAGCGAATTGGCTAGATCCTGTATCAATTTTAAATCGAGTAAGTGTAGTACCTGCTAAAACTGCTTGTCTTTCTATTTAATCTTCATTCATATAAAAATGAATCCCCTTGGTCACGGCATCACGCGAGATCACACGGATGAGCTGATTTCGCTAATTTCATAGGTCTTTCTAATTTACTTTTATATGTACTGACCTTCTTCTTTCGTTTCACAATAATTGCAGGACTTAAAAACATTTAGAACCCATGTGTAATAATAAATTAATCACATCATGACATGATGTATGTATATATAAATCGGGCTAGTTTCCGCAACTCCACGACTAAGCGCGTATTTTGCATGCAGATGTGTCATTCGATCCACCCCAGTTTTTCAAGGAGGTGAGCAACGCCTTGGTGTAACCTATTATCTCACAGAGGGTGCCTGGGTTTCCGAAGATTTAGCCCTGCAATCCGCGACTACCGGGCAGCTTAACTGGTTTACATCCGTACACTTCAACATAAGGTGCAGTTGAAAACCAGCGTCAGGCAGCGCCTAGTTGTCTGGCATTTTGCTGAACTGGACCTGTTTGGCGCAGCCGCGGGGCACACGATGTTTTTGTTTTTGTAATTAATTTTGCTGTTCCTTTTGTTGTTGCAAACATTGTGTGATTCCGTGTGTGCCAAATAAATTAGTTTTCTTTCTTTCTTTTAAGAAGCAGGTGTGCTGCTGTCTCATTCTCCTCCATGCAAGCTCTGTATAGCGGGCTGTCAGTGACTCCTAGGGAAGAGCAAGTACAACACAATGATAAAGCTGATTGGATAACAGATGAAGTTACTAGACGGAGTTCATTAGAACAAATGGAATTCGTTGAGTTTACTGAATCTGACATAACTAATATCACAGCAAGACTACACAACTGGAAATCCCCTGGTATTGATTAAATACATAATTACTGGTTTAAAAAGTTAGAAACATTACACAAAATATTAGCTAAAAATTTTACAGACATTATTTTAGGAAAACCAAATATACCCGAATTTATTGCTACAGGAATATCCTACATGTTGCCAAAAAACAATTACTCACCAGAGCCTTCCCAATACAGACCAATTACGTGCCTACCCACAATATACAAAATTCTAACGTCAGCTATTACCTCAAAAATCAATAAACATATAGAAAAACACAGCTTAATAGCAGAAGAGCAAAAAGTGTGCAGACGGGGTCACATGGGGTGTAAGGAACAACTAGTTATTGGCTCAGTAATACACAAACACGCAGCCACGAAAAATAGGAATTTACATTGCACCTATATAGATTATAAAAAAGCCTTTGATAGCATTCCACATTCCTGGTTAATCCATATATTACATATTTATAAAATAAACCCAAAGATAATAGATTTCTTACAAAATATTAAGTCTCGGTGGAAAACTACACTACAGTTAAATTACAGCGATAAAGCCATAAGAACACGACAAATTGCCATAAGAAAAGGCATTTATCAGGGTGATTCCCTGAATCCTTTATGGTTTTGTCTCGCTCTGAATCCCCTGTCTCATCTACTACAATGCAGCTAAGCCGGATATTGCCTTAAATACACAACAGAAGTAGCCACTATCTCTCATCTTATTTATATGGACGACATTAAATTATATGCCAAATCAGAAAAAGAAATGAAAAACCTAATAAAAATCACAACAGAATTTAGTAAGGACATTAACATGCAATTTGGATTAGACAAATGCAAAACAGTACACATAATACGCGGCAAAATTAAGCCTGGTAGCTATACAATTAACAATACAGACACAATTACAGCAATGGAACCAACGGATTTATATAAATATTTAGGATACAGGCAACTCAAAGGACTAAATCACACAGCGATTAAACACACACTAAACACTGAATACAAAAGGAGAGTGATCGCAGTATGTAAAACTCATTTAGCTGGAAAGAATTTAATAAAGGCATTAAACAGCTACGCCACGCCAATATTAACATATTCGTTTAGAGTGATCAAATGGTCAAAAACCGACATCCAACAAATCGAAAGAACCACACGCACCACACTTACTAAACATAATAATTTGCACCCTAAGTCTGCAATAGAACGATTGACTATAAAACGGCAACACGAAGGGAGAGGCTTAATAGACATTCATCACCTTTGGCAGAAACAAACTACTAGATTAAAAGCATTCTTTCACACAAAATCTCACACAAGCAACATTCATAAAGCCATAGCCACAAACGATAAAAACTACACTCCTCTTAACCTAAACGAAGAGAATACAACTTACGATGTAAACAACGACCCTCAGCAACAAATGTTAGAAGAATGGAAAAAGAAAGTGCTGCTCGGACGGCACCCCCACGATCTAGAACAGTCCCACGTAGATGCAGTAGCTTCAAATAAATGGCTCAAGATAGGACATTTATTTCCGGAAACCAAAGGTTTTATTATTGCAATACAAGATCAAATCATTAATACTAAAAACTACAGGAAATTCATAATCAAAGACCCTAAAATAACGAATGATAAATGCCGCAAGTGTCACAGCCAACCAGAGACCATACAACATATTACAGGAGCATGCACAACGCTCACACATACTGGCTATACTCACACAATCAGGTGGCAAACGTCATTCACCAAAAACTAGCTATCAAACATAAACTCATACAAGAATCAAACACTCCTTACTACAAATACGTCCCACAAACTGTTCTAGAAAACACCACACATAAACTTTACTATGACCGTGCCATTCTCACTGACAGGACCGTTCACTACAATAGACCAGATATCACTCTCCAAGACAAAATTAATAAAGTTACTTACCTGATAGATATTGCAGTCCTCAACACGCACAATTTACAAAAGACAATAGGAGAAAAAATAAGTAAATATGCAGAGCTAAAAGAGGAAGTGACAAGAATTTGGAGGCAAAATAAAGTATACGTCGTGCCCATTGTTGTTTCCACTACAGGGGTAATACCAATTGCACCATAGTCTCAAATTAATAGACCTTAAAGACTCACTTTACATAAAACTTCAAAAGGCTGCAATTTTTAATACCTGCAGAATAGTGCGGAAGTTCATGCAAATAGAAGAAAATGAAATTTCTCCTCAAAACCCCTAAGTACTCACCACACGCTACATTGACTTGGCTTGGCAAGTCAATGTAGCGTGTACAGTAGTGTAACAGTACATGTTTTTCCTAAATAATAATAATCGCCACAAATCCGCAAGGCAGTTTTGTGGCGAACTGTTGGGCACTGGCGACCCCACGGACCTGATCTCCAGGGAGAATTCTTGTACCTTATTTTCGGCTTGCCTTTATTGGCTAGCCGGGGTGAACACTGACGAGGAACAGAGCTCCCACCTCTTTCTTGCCTTAATCGGCCGGTCTGAGTGGAGATTCGCAAGAGCAAACGTGCTCGGGAGAAGGATGTATAATCCAGTAAGGTGCTGGTAGGGATCTTGACCGTACTTCCGGGATTGTCCTGATAGCCGTGGTATACCTCTCCACTCCTCTAGCACCTCAGGATATGTTGCCCCCTTGGCGCTACGTTACTTTGTGCTAGCGACCCTTTTCGGGGGGCCCATTTATTGAGTGTGCAAGTCACCCCCTGCCATTTTAAAGCCGTTTTAATTGTCAGTGGTCAGGCAGGGGCCAATAGTTCTTCCATAGTAGTAGTTATTAGTCCACTAAACCAGCCAAACCCATAGCGTTTCATCTTTTGTTTCCATATTTTGCAATAGTTTTGCTCCAACCGAGGATTGTCCTTGGGTATACTTTCACAGTGCATATAGGGATAATCGTCGGTTGGTGTCCCATTCCATTTGAAATGTCTAAAGAGGCCTCTGCGAGTTGGCATCGGCCCCTCGTACGCCTACCAAAGGACCGGTTCTCTAGGGATCCGAGAATGTCGAAAACATAATAATAAAGATTTATTTCTCTCAAAAAGGTACAGACATTGGTTCGTGACATATTATTTCAATCAAATTTGTAACCTTTGTGAGAGCTGGAGTCTGCAGTGGGTTCGGGACCTGTATGACAGATCTCCAGGCTCTCACCCTCTTAAAACAATACTATTAAGCACTAATTTGTAAACATCAAAGCCTTCACGTACAGAGAGGAATATTTAAAAACTAAAATAGGAAAATGTTAAAACTAAAGATGGTGTGTCTGTGGGTGTGTAGTGTATGGTGCGTGTTGAGTGTGTGTTGCGTGTTGTGTGTGTGTGTGTGTGAAAGTATAAGGGGTATATGTTTAAAATTTTGTTAGTTTTATTGTACACATGACTGCTAAGGAAGCGGAAGAAGCGTTGGGTCGAAACACAATTTGTACGAATCGAGGGACAGACCGAATGCTTACGCCGTTGGGAGATCAAAGAAGGATCGTAGGGAGTGTGGCCGTGAGTTGTCATTAAAAGATTGAGTATATATAATTTACGAACAGTTAGAACCTTACAAGTTTTGTAAAGGTCTGTGGTCGGAAAGCGATAGGGTAACTGCCAACCAACTTTCAATAGTGAGCCCTGGGATCGTATTACAGCAAAAACGGCATACATTTCCTTCATGTTCGAATGCCAGGCTTTTTGGTTTGTGGCCCATCTGCCCGCAAGGTACTGACTGTTTAGACTCGCTCCCCAGCCCGCATCCGCTGCGTCTGTGGTCAAGAAATATGTTACTTCTTTCTTGTGTAAGGGTGTTGGGCTGCCTTCTACTGCATCCAACCACCACTGCAAGTCGTCCCTCATTCTGGGACAAAGAGTTTTTTTCTGGCCTTTCAGTGAAAATTTTCTGAGAAAGAGCTGTGCTCTGCGACAGTGAAGGCGGCCTTGAGGGACCGCATAATTGACGAAATTTAGCTTGCCCAGTAAACTCTGGAGCTCTCTTAACGAGCAGCTGCCCTGATTTAACATATTTGTCAGAGAGATTTTTATGCCCCGTATCTTCCGGGTGGGCAAAGCTATTTTCTGGTTCTGAGTATCCCAAACCAGACCCAAATATTCCAGCTTGTGTGTGGGCTCTGGTAATTTACATGCCAACCCAGTGATTCCAAGATGGTCAATGTTTCCGCAACTTGTACCATTAACTTGGATCTGTCCTGACAAGCCAGGAGGAAATCGTCCAGGTAAACTAAAAGGCGTATTTCCCGACTCCGGAGGATTTCGGACACCCAGTTTGAAACAGCTGCAAATGCTCGGGGTGCCGAAGACAGGCCGAATGGTAGTGCTGTTAATTGGAGAATTTCTCCATTGTAAGCAACCCTTTTAAAAACCTTCTGTGGGTCTCCGCGACACACAGATGGAAATAAGCTTGGTGAAGATCTATCTTCACCAACCAGTCGTCTGGTTGGAGAAAATTGACTATGTCTGGTTGTGAAATCAGGTAAAAATGTTTTGTTGCTATATATACATTTAAGGCCTTGAGGTTGAAAATTGGCCGCAACCCACCATCGACTTTCTTTACCAAAAACATTTTTGAATGGAAACCTGGGTCTAACGATGGTGGTTTCTCTAAAATTCCCTGATTTTTCAAATCTTGGACTATTTGAGTCATTTCTGGGGTAATTTTGGTGGCTAGGCATTCTAAAAAGGAGGTTTCTTTTTGAAAGGCAAACGGTAACTTGCTATTGATTTTAAAATGAGCTGGTGTGCTCCTAACTGAGCCCAGTTCTGTGTATAAAGTTTAAAACACCCCCCTCTGAAACTCCTTTGCGAGTCAATCTTCTTTGGACTTAACGGGCCTTTCTGCATTGCCATGACGTTTACGAAAGGGCCGACTTTTATTAACAGTATGTTTAAATTTCTTATCTGATTTTTTAGGTTCGTTTTTAATGTTACTATTTTTATTCTGGAAATGTTGGACATATTCCCCCTGCTCTGAAACTTTCTTCTCTTTCAAATAGGCTGGAGTATTGAGCCACACTTGAGACCCTCCGAGGGACTGAATAATAGGTTGTAAATCCTCTCTACTGAATAAGTATTCTGAGCTGGGTGGAACATTTCTTAAAGTGTTTCTAAGATTTGAGTAAGGAATTTCTTTCAAAATGCGTTCACGCCTAACCTCAATACATTCAGAACGCTTTTCACTTATAAGCTGCATTGTGGTTTCTGAATTTTTATGACATAAAGAACCTGGTCCAAACGTATCAGTAATTTTCTCAAACAAAAATTTTGGATCTAATTTTTGCGGATTAGCACTAGCCCAATCAACAATAGACTGTAACCCTGACCTCATCAGTTGTCTTTGCTCCAATACTGTTTTGGATAAGCCAGCTAAAAGTAACTCCGTTGATGCTAAGTAGTCTTTGTTTTTATTAAAGTGACATAGCTCATCATTTATGCAAAGGCTTGTAAATCCCGGAGTTGCCAAGCAACTCTGTAAAACTTGCTTGTATCTAATACCCTTCCAAGCCTGAGAGTCAAATTGCCGTAACTTATTTATTTCTGCAAATCTATTCTTATCACTAGCTGGAATAACTTTTTTATCATCAATATTGGTAACTAAAGAAGCCCAGTTGAGAGACAGAGATTCAGGTTGAGCAGGTAAAGTAATGAACTGGTCTGATCCACTCTCCTTATTAAAATTCTGTGAACTCGTAATTGTACTGCTAGGCATTACTTTATCGCTATTATAATAATAAACAGGATACTGATTCAAATAATTCGAAACGTACGACATTTGAGACATTAAAGTATCGATACGAGGAACGGTACGAACAGGTTTTGACTTGTACTTACGGGTCCTCGCCGAGGTACGAGAACGTTTATTGGGCAAAGGTGACGCTCCTCAAACTCCGAGGATGAGGAGGAGCTGCTTTCAGATGCCCTCGAGCTCGATGACGACGATTGTTCTCCCTCCGAAGCAACAATGATGTCTTTACTTACCGGCTCCATTTTTTTTATGTATATACACTGCTGTGTTTCCCATAACCACTAAAAACACACCTATTACAACTTAATATGCACTTTCGGCAAGGTAATAGTGGATAAATCACTTCGAAATACTTTTTTTATTGTTGAACAAAAGTTTCGATGCAATACGAAAGAATCACAAGAATGCAATGGCGCCTACAAGCTAAATGTATAAATCGCCCTCTGGTGAAAGAAAAAAGGAAGATATTCTAGATATGGTTACAAAGACAGGATGGTATTCTCGATTTTCTACAGAATCATAGGACTGCTTCTTCATATCATTGCTGTGTTTTCAAAGACATATAATATCATTGATGGGAAGAAATTTAAAAAGAAGTTTTAAGAACTGTGCCGTGTACCGTCAAGTGCCATATCAAGCCTGACATGGGTCAGTCAAAGTTAATGCCCTACGCATTGTTTTGGTTTTGTTACATATAAATACAATAATACATAGTATATTATTATTACTCCAGACTACAATCTAACTCTGTGCCTACAGAGGTAGATTATAGTCTGAAAGAACACATAGGCTACTTTACATTCCGGCAATATGTTCCCTAGGAATCACGCGGGCAAAGCCACTGACAGAAGCTAGTCTGAAAATAATAATAGAACTATTTATTGATTATCCTTTATTGAGATTGGGAAATCCTTAATATAAAATCAAACCAAAAAGGTTACTAGTTATGGAAACATAAAATACAGGCCACTTTACGTTACAAACACTGTCAAGAACCATTAACAAAATTAAAAAATAATAATAATAAAAACATTAAATGGCATCCTGATTTTTTTTAGATTAAAGTTGCCAATAGCTAGCTCTTTTAATAAATCGAAAAGAACAAAAAGGTTGCACAAAACTTGTCGACGCACAGGCCAGGCTACGTTATAAAAATGGATGACTGCCTTTTATCGAAATTAAAAATATTATTTAAAAACAAAATTATAGGTCATCCTGGATTTTTAAGATGAAAATGGCCTGTTGTTTAATTATCATTGCCTACCTAAACTTATAATTTAATAAAGAAGTTACGTCATATCATTAATGTTTTGGTAGGTTTTAGAATTTATTTTAGTACCTATGAGTTTTTTGTAGTTTTTGAACAGTTAACAGCAATTAATTATTATTATAAATGTTCTAACTAACCTAATAAAGCGTAACAGTTACATTGTCTGTGAATCTCGAGTAGGTATCAAGTCTATGACTACAGCTAATAATATTATAACGGAGTTTGTAATTAGTTTCGGGGACACATTACATTTTCATAGTATCTTACGCAGCCGGGTAATGGAATAATAACATTAAAATTGGAATAACCCGTGCATTGACTGAGATTAGGAATATCACTTTGTTAAAAACTTTTTATTTAATTTTGTCGCTAATGTATTAAGTTAACAATTTTAAACTCATCACCAAATACTTAAAATTTACATTTCCTTTGATGTATATTGACATACACCCTAATACGAGGCCAACGATTACGTGTATGAAATAGAATTGGTTTTCTAAGGGCCAGTTCTTTAATGTGTGAGGAGGCAGTGCCAACCGTCAAAATCATCTCTTATTTCGCTACATTTTGACAACTTTTTGACATTAATTGTCAAAACGACTTTAATGGAAAATTTATTAACGAACACGGGATATGGGCTTTTAAAACCAATCCCCGTCATTTAAAACGTTCAAAATTTGGACGCAATATCGTCTTGCGGACAATCAATGACAAAACCTTATCAAAATTATCTGTTTATTAAAGGTTCGGTGCGGTGCTCCTAATGATACGGGTAGTGATATAAAGATAGACCTCAAAACCTAGTTTTAGCGAATTGGCTAGATCCTGTATCAATTTTAAATCGAGTAGGTGCAGTACCTGCTTAAACTGCTTGTCTTTCTTTTTAATCCTCATTCATATAAAAATTAATCCCCTTGGTCACGGCATCACGCGAGATCACACGGCTGAGCTGAATTCGCTAATTTCATAGGTTTTTCTAATTTCCTTTTACATGTACTGACCTTCTTCTTTCGTTTCACAATAATTGCAGAACTTAAAAACATTTAGAACCAATGTATAATAATAAATTAATCACATCATGACATGATCGGGCTAGTTTCCGCAACTCCACGACTAAGCGCGTATTTTGCATGCAGATGTGTCATTCGATCCACCCCAGTTTTTCAAGGAGGTGAGCAACGCCTTGGTGTAACCTATTATCTCACAGAGGGTGCCTGGGTTTCCGAAGACTTAGCCCTGCTATCCGCGACTACTAGGCAGCTTAGAAGCAGGTGTGCTGCTGTCTCATTCTCCTCCATGCAAGCTCTGCATAGCGGGCTGTCAGTGACTCCTATAGCATAGAGGTGTATATTAAAAGGCCGTGGCAAGTTGTTACGGCTGTGATTGTACGCAACTGTTGTTTAATCAGTCTAAGGGCTTGTTTTGTGAATCGGCCACCTATAGAGGGAAGTGCCTCTTTGGCCTGCCTACACTCACCATGGTCAACCCATAGCTTGTGATGTTCATCTCCGGTGCGTTTCCTTACCAGATTGCGTAGGTACCCGAAAGACAGCGGCACGATGGGTTCAGGTCCCATCGCTGCCATGCTCGCTTACATACATCAATAACTACCCAAAGCAAAAAAAACAATTTGTGGCAATAGAACAGTCAAATGGCCAACCTTTTATTAAAAAGTTACAAAAGTGTATCGGAAAAACGTGTGGAATTAATGCCGAAGCTCGAGTGTGAGGCAGATAAAATTCACTTGGAAAGCTGCCAAACTGAAACTTGTAATGAACAGGCGTGTCCACTGGAAAAGACGGCGACGAATTGTTAGTTGTTCCAGAGGTTTGAGCGGTTTAATGCTGCCTAAAACAAGTCACAATGTCCACAGCATGTTTTAATTAGGGTTTCGAAGTACGACTGGAAAAATGGAACCCTACATGGTCCTATCTGTCCGTTATCAACAGCTGATTTGATCCCAATGACTTTGAGCCCAAAGGTACTCATATAAAGTTCTTTGACCTGAACAAGGATGTGAAACGGAAAAAAATAATAATATCATTCATGGGAAGTAATTTAAAAAAGAAGTTTTAAGTACTGTGCTGTGTACTGTCAAGTGCCATATTAAGCGTGACATGGGTCAGTCAAAGTTAATGCCCTACGCATTCTTTTGGTTTTGTTACATAAAAATATGATAATACTTAGTATTGCATAAACAAATAGGATTTATTACACTAACTTGTTCAAAGTAAAATCATCTCTTCTTCGAAATCAATTTCAGAAGGAGCCTTCACGTTCAGATAGGTAATTTAAATACCGTCCTTATACTGTATTTCTATATCTGGTAGCATTAAATTCAATACACTCCGTAGAAATGCCACGTTTCATAAAATTTTCATTACTTTCTTAGTTATTCTTTAGCTACATAACAGAAATAATATTTTTGTATCGTTTCTCTACGTTCTTCGTCGAAAGTACATAATGAACGTACTTCACTTATCTATTTGCATTTGAAACGATCGGCGAGTATTTAAAATGAAACGTTTTTATTTTCAGGATCTACTGAAGACTCCACGCGTTCTGAGCCGAAAAAGTATAACACAGAAGACGACTTCAACTTACGACTCGGTAGTGTAAATAAAGCAATTCATAGTAGACAAGATTTAAAATAAGGACCACTTAAAGCTGAATGTTCTGAAAAATAAATATGTTTTGCCGATGACTTTTAGTAGTTCATTATTTACATATAAATTGACGAGAACACGAAAGAAAAATAATAAATAAAATGGAACAAACATAGTCCTTCCAACTATCCAACTAATATTATATGTCTTCGAAAACACAGCAATGATATGAAGAAGCAGACCGATGATTCTGTAGAAAATCGAGAATACCATCCTTTCTTTGTAACCATACCTAGACTAGAATATCTTCCTTTTTTTTTTCACCAGAGGGCGGTTTATACTTTACCGCCTTTTTAGCCTGTAGGCGCCATTGCATTCTTGTGATTCTTTCGTATTGCATCTAAACTTTTGTTTAACAATAAAAAAAGTATTTCGAAGTGATTTATCTACTATTACCTTGCTGAAAGTGCATATTAAGTTGTAATAGGTGTGTTTTTAGGGTTAGGGGAAACGCAGCAGTGTATATTCATAAAAACAATGGAGCCGGTAAGTAAAGGTACCGAGAATCGTGAGCAAGACGTTATTGTTGCTTCGGAGGGAGGACAATCATCGTCATCGAGCTCGAGGGCATCTGATAGCAGCTCCTCCTCACTCTCGGAGTTTGAGGAGGGCATAGCGTCACCTTTGCCCAATAAACGTTCTCGTACCTCGGCGAGGACCCGTAAGTACAAGTCGAAACCTGTTCGTACCGATCCTCGTATTGATACTTTAATGTCTCAAATGTCGTACGTTTCGAATTATTTGAATCAGTATCCTGTTTATTATTATAATAGCGGCCAATTTTCAACCTCAAGGCCCTAAATGTATCTATATATTGCAACAAAACATTTTTACCTGATTTCACAACCAGACATTGTCAATTTTCTCCAACCAGACGACTGGTTAGTGAAGATAGATCTTCACCAGGCTTATTTCCATCTGAGTGTCGCGGAGACCCACAGAAGGTTTTTAAGGGTTGCTTACAATGGAGAAATTCTCCATTGGACTTGCAGTGGTGGTTGGATGCAGTAAAAGGCAGCCCAACACCCTTACACAAGAAAGAAGTAACATATTTCTTGACCACAGACGCAGCGGATGCGGGCTGGGGAGCGAGTCTAAACAGACAGTACCTTGCGGGCAGATGGGCCACAAACCAAAAAGCCTGGCATTCGAACATGAAGGAAATGTATGCCGTTTTTGCTGTAATACGATCCCAGGGCTCACTATTACGCAATGCCCATATCTTAGTCCAATCCGACAACAGAACTCTATAGTAGCATACATCAGGAAGCAGGGCGGAACTCGCTCTTTAAATCTATTGGGTCTGACATCCCGGTTACTGGAGTTGACATATCAATTCAACATTGTAATGACAGCTCATCACCTACCAGGGAACCTAAATGGCATCGCAGATTGCCTATCAAGAGGAAAGGCAGTCCCCGAGTGGCATCTTCTACCAACAGCCACGGAGGCTGTATTCAAACAGTGGGGTGTTCCCGAAATAGATCTGTTTACCACAAGAGATACCGCGGTAGTCTCAAGATACGCAAGTGTAGACTCGATCTTCACCGATGTATCAAAAACAGGTGCAGGTACTGGTGCGGGAATCTTCTCAGAGGATCTCAATATCCACATAGCCACACCATTGGGGGTCCACAACACAGTGTTCCAGGCTGAATGCATGGGCATTTCTCTGGCGGCATCAGTCATCCTAACCAGGGAAGTTAAGAACCACTCAATACGCATACTCTCGGACAGCATGGCCGTCCTGCAAGCTCTGAACAGCCACACAGTGAACTCTGGGTTGATTCTCGAGTGTCGCCAACGTCTCAACCAGGTTGGTAGACACAACAAAGTAAGCATTCAATGGATCAAGGGACACAGTGCATCTCGAGGCAACGACGCTGCGGATGAACTCGCCCGAAGGGGGTCGAGTTTGGCAGCGATGGGACCTGAACCCATCGTGCCGCTGCCTTTCGGGTACTTACGCAATCTGGTAAGGAAACGCACCGGAGATAAACATCACAAGCTATGGGTTGACCATAATGAGTGTAGGCAGGCCAAAGAGGCACTTCCCTCTATAGATGGCTGATTCACAAAACAAGCCCTTAGACTGACTAAACAACAGTTGCGTTCAGTCACAGCCGTAACAACTGGCCATGGGTCTTTTAATAAACACCTCTATGCTATAGGAGTCACTGACAGCCCGCTATGCAGAGCCTGCATGGAGGAGAATGAGACAGCAGCACGCCTGCTTCTAAGCTGCCTGGTAGTCGCGGATTACAGGGCAAAGTACTTCAGAAACCCAGGTACCCTCTGCGAGATAGTTGGTAACACCAAGGCGTTGCTGGCCTTCCTTGGGGAGCTGGGGTGGATCGATTGACGCATTAGTCTCACCTGCACGCAAAATACGCGCTTAGTCGTGGAGATGCGGAAACCAGCCCAACTTACGTACATACATACATACAAGTCCGAGGGATGGTTCCGCAGAATTCTGCGACGACTTCAGCCGAAAGTGGGAGTTTCAGGTAGCTTGGGTGTTTCCACCTCCAAGCATGATGCCCAGAGTCCTGGCACATTTAAACAAAGCGGTAGGGACATACCTGGTGATACTACCACTGTGGACCCAGTGTTTCTGGTTCCCCGACCTCAAAGCGCGTGCGCTAGCTCCTCCGCTGCTAATAGAGAATCTGAAAACAATCCTGCTAGATGTGACAACGGGGTTAGCCCCACCTCAAGTGGACAGGCTGGTATCATGCCTGGAAAATTGGGGGTGGGAAGATCAAGTGAAAGACTGGAGTAGGGATGAACAACAATTACTAAAAAGTAGTTTGCGTCCTTCCACTAATAGCACTTATAATGCACCCTAAAAAGATGGTTGCACTGGTGCGAATCTCATAGTGTAGATAGCAAGTGTCCAGAGGGTAAGGATGTAGCTAGATTTTTGGCCAGCTTATATCTTAAAAATAAATTTGCATACAGCACAATTCTTCTGCATAAGTCAAAAGGTGAAGACTTAGCAAAAAACTTCTTCATCCATCAAGTTTTAAAAGCTGTGAGTTTGGACAAACCACGCCCAGCTAAGCCCCCAGTATGGGATATAAAAATCTTATTTGGCTGGCTAAAAACGTCGGAATTTCCAGACACCCATCTTTTACCAAAGCAGACGGACTGCATTGATTCTTTTACTTGCATCTGGCCGTAGGCTGTTTGACCTTACCCTCTCAGAACTCAGTGACCAATAATTTGTTGAGACTGAAGACACTGTAACATTTTGGCCCAAGTTTGGCTCAAAAACTGACACAGGTTCTCATAAGCAATCAGGCTGGCTTCTTATGAAGCACCAAGACTCTAAGATTTGCCCAGTTACCAATGTTAAGAACTTGATTATGTTGTCAGAGACCAGACGCTGCCAAGATACAAATGTTATATCTCTTTTTATATCTATTACTGGCCTGTTTCAAAAACCATGATTTCGGGTTTGGTGAGATCAGCTTTCAAGCTGGCAAAAATAGATGGCTACTCTCCAGTTAGTATAAGGTGAGCCGTAGCCTCTAGGGGTTGGCTGGACAATAGGCCTATTCAGGAGATTTTAGAAAGAGGAAACTGGAAGTGTGTGGAGACCTTTTCCAAATATTATTTTAAGGATATAAATAGATCTGCCAGTGAGGAGGTCCCAGCGGGTCTATTATAAAATAATTTCAAGGCAGTTTGATTGCATACCATTATTGGGATAATAGGATTTTGATATCATAGAAGTTTAAGATTATTTTATCATTATTTGTTGATTTATGGGTGTTATCGCAGTACAACTGCATAATTTAATTTTGCAAGAATTTTAAATTTGGGGAAGTAAAGTTTAAATATTTTGAACCTCAGATTATTGTTAAATTCATTTTTATAATAACTAGAGACTATTTAATGAAAGTAATCTTGGGTTGATTTAACAATATACTTTCACATTGCATTCTTGTGTTTTATTATTTCTAAGCACCAGCAGATATCAAACAGGTCTTCATATCATTGCTGTGTTTTCGAAGACATATATAATATGACTGTTTTGCATTAAGACAAAACAGGTATTATACGTTGAAGAAAACACAGCAATGAAACAAGGAGCTTGCTGATGATGAAGACTGCAATGGCGCCTACAGGCTAAAAAGGCGGTAAAGTATAAACCGCCCTCTGCTGAAAGAAAAAAGGAAGATATTCTAGGTATGGTTTAATGGTAAGTATGGTATTCTCGATTTTCAACAGAATCATAGGACTGCTTCTTCATATCATTGCTGTGTTTTCTTCAACATATAATACCTGTTTTGTCTTAATGCAAAACAGTCATATTATAAATGCGAATGTTTGTGAGAATGGATGTTTGTTATTCGTTCACATGAGAACGCCTGAAAGGATCTGAATGAAATTAGGCACAAAGGTAGATTATAGTCTGAAATAACACATAGGCTACTTTATATTCCGTGAGTATGTTCCCTAGGAATCACGCGGGCAAAGCCACTGACAGAAGCTAGTACGAAAATAATAATAGAACTGTTTATTGGTTATCTTTTATTGAGATAGGGAAAAACTTTCATAATAAAATCAAATCAAAAAGGTTACTAGTTATGGAAACAAAAAATACAGGCCACTTTACGTTACAAGCACTGTCAAGAACCTTTAACAAAATTTAAAACAAATATAAAAAAAAAACATTACATGGCATCCAGATTTTTTTTATATTAAAAATGCCAATAGTTGTTTTACTATAATAAATCGAAAAGAACAAAAAGGTTGCACAAATCTTGTCGACGCACAGGCCAGCCTATGTTGTAAAAATTGATGTAAAGCCTTTTATCGAAATTAAAAATATTATTTAAAAACAAAATTATAAGTCATCCTGGATTTTTAAGATGAAATGGCCTGTTGTTTAATTATCCGTACCTACCTAACTTATAATTTAATAAAAAAGTTGCGTCATATCATTAATGTTTTGGTAGTTTTTAGAATTCATTTTAGTACCTATTAGTTTTTTTTAGGTTTTGAACAGTTTACAGCAATTAATTATTATTATAAATGTTCTTACTTACCTAATTAAGCGTATCAGTTACATTGTCTGTGAATCTCGAGTAGGTATCAAGTCTATGACTACATCTAATAATATTATAACGGAGTTTGTAATTAGTTTCGGGGACACATTAAATTTTCATAACATTAAAATTGGAATAACCCGTGCATTGACTGAGATTAGGATTATCACTTTGTTATTTAACCTTTTATATAATTTGGTCGCTAATGTAATAAGTTAACAATTTTAAACTCATCACCAAATACTTAAAATTTACATTTCCTTTGATGTATATCGACATAAACCCTAATAGCAGGCAAAAGATTATGTGTATGAAATAGAATTAGTTTTCTAAGGGCCAGTTCGTTTATGTTTGAGGAGGCAGTGCCAACTGTCAAAATCATCTCTAATTTCGCTACATTTTGACAACTTTTTGACATTAATTGTCAAAACGACTGTAATGGAAAATTTAATAACGAACACGGGAAATGGGCTTTTAAAACCAATCCAGTCATTTCATCGTCTTGCGGACTATCAATGACAAAACCTTATCAAAATTATCTGTTTATGAAAGGTTCGGTGCTCCTAATGCTACGGGTAGTGATATAAAGATAGACCTCAAAACCTAGTTTTAGCGAATTGGCCAGATCCTGTATCAATTTTAAATCGAGTAGGTGTAGTACCTGCTAAAAATGCTTGTCTTTCTATTTAATCTTCATACATATAAAAATGAATCCCCTTGGTCACGGCATCACGCGAGATCACACGGCTGAACTGATTTCGCTAATTTCATTGGTCTTTATATTATTTTTTATGTGTACTGGCCTTCTTCTTTCGTTTCACACTAATTGCAGTACTTAAAAACATTTAGAACCAATGTATAATAATAAATTAATCACATCATGACATGATGTATGTATGTATAAAAATTGGGTTAGTTTCCGCAACTCCACGACTAAGCGCGTATTTTGCATGCAGATGTGTCATTCGATCCACCTCAGTTTTCCAAGAAAGGTGAGCAGGTGAACTTAAAATTTACATTTCAGTTCAGTGAGCAACACCTTGGTGTAACCTATTATCTCACAGAGGGTGCCTGGGTTTTCGAAGACTTAGCCCTAAAATCCGCGACTACCGGGCAGCTTTGAAGCAGGTGTGCTGCTGTCTCATTCTCCCCCATGCAAGCTCTGCATAGCGGGCTGTCAGTGACTCCTACATAGAGGTGTATATTAAAAGACCCGTGGCCAGTTGTTACGGCTGTGACTATTCGAAACTGTTGTTTAATCAGTCTAAGGGCTTGTTTTGTGAATCGGCCATCTATAGAGGGAAGTGTCACTTTGGCCTGACTACACTCACCATGGACAACACATAGCTTGTGTTGTTTATCTCCGGTGCGTTTCCTTACCAGATTGCGTAGGTACCCGAAAGGCAGCGGCACGATGGGTTCAGGTCCCATCGCTGACATACTCGCTTGCATACATCGCTTATCATGACATGATCAATAATTAATCCAAGCAAAAAAAAACAATTTGTGGCAATAGAACAGTCAAATGGGCAACCTTTTATTAAAAAGTTACAAAAGTGTGTCGGAAACACGTGTGGAATTAATGGTGAAGCTCGAATGCGAGGCAGTTAAACTTCACTTGGAAAGCTGCCAAACTGAAGCTTGTAATGAACAGGCGTGTCCACTGGAAATGACGGCCATTGTTAGTTGTTACAGAGGTTTGAGCGGTTTAATGCTGCCTAAATAGTATAGGATCCCGCTATACAACGACCTTCACCGAGATGCTTATTTAATGAGACGTATTTTTTATGTTATTAAATATGCCAATAAATATATCCTATATGGGTTGCCTAACAAATTTGAGTCCAGAGTATTTTTAATTAATATTTTTTTTTTTTTTTTAAACATTGCACCGGTGTGATTATTAAATAAATTTGATACCAATCGAAAGTTTGAAGGCCATAGAATATGCAAACGTTAGGTTGCCTATTTTTTTCCGGTCACAACCACGGGTTGCCAGGTGTAAACAGGTAAATCTATACTAGCATTTTGCAACGGTCTGATTATTGAATGAAACTTAGATAAAATGAAAGATTATTTCATAAGGAACACGGTGGTATAGGGTTGCCTGCGAAAAATCAGTCCCGAATTACGGTTGTCGAATTTTAAATAATAAAATATCGCTGCGAGTGAATGTGTGTGAGAGAGAGGTCCCAGACCAACCATCCCATGCGGTAGAAAAGGACGCAGCGTAGCAGCTGTTTAAAGTCCGCCCATTTAAAGAAGGAGAGTGCGCATGCTATTTGTGCTTGGAAATGAAAAGGATAGCGATAGACTCGTATATGCTGTGCATTATTTTGGAGTAGTTAATTATTAATATACAGAAATAGTTATTTAATTTTTTATTTTTTAATCAATTAAATATTTATCTATGTTTATTGTTTATGTGACACTAAAGTATATACACATCTTTAGTAAAAAAGACAGTTAGAGTAAAACATATATATTACTTATCTGGCAAATTTTATCTTTATTATTGGGAGCCGAAATAAAAAACAACAATTAAAAAGAATACTTCTGTTTATTGAAAAAAATTTAAAATACAAAAATTTTTAAAATTATTCAGGTTCCGAGTCATCGGACATATAACTGTGATCTCCAACTTCTGAATCTTCTTCGTCATCACTCTCCGTTTCAGTTTTTTCGACAATGTCTTCTATTTTTAAAGGTGTATGATCCCCAATGAATCCTACTGGTTTTAAATATTCATCTAAGAACCAACCGCAGTTCTCAGGCTGAAGTTTCACGCATATTGGATCCGTTGCATTAAGCCACATGGAACTTACGAAAATAGTTCGTAAAATTTTCTGAGTTAATGATATCCAGCATGGTGGTATGGAGTTGGAGTCGAAGCCTTTTATTTTTTTTAAAAGTGCTCGCTGTCTTCTTTTGCAGAGTAATTCTTCAAAAAAATGCGATGTCTCGCATCATTCACACTGGTACAGTTCCTGATACCATACATACTAGACGTAAATTCTTGAACAGTCTTCATTTTTTCACCAATGAAAATATCAGCAGCATCTGTTAATGACGCAAAAACTGTTTGATATTTTTCATTTTTTGAAAATTGCTGAAAAGGTTTTACTTTCCCTTTGTTGTAAAATGCTGCCGAGTAATCGCAACCTGTAAATGCATGGAATGCTGGAAGACTTTGGCATAATTTAATTCCTAACTCCAACGCTAAATCGGTGCAATTAATACAATCAACAGTTTGATTATTACTCTTTTTTGTAGCTGAACTGGCAAGCCAAATTTCTGATCCGATAAGTTTGTGCATATTTCCTAACAAAATAATCAAAACGTCAGTATCAGAGGCTTTAATTAAAACTCTTGAGCCTGGTTCCGCTTTAGAAGCATGAAAAATAATCCTTGTATCTGCCTCTTCGTGATGACATTCATAATTAGTTTCTTCAGTTTTTTTTACGGAATTTTCCTGAACTTGATAAGAGTAACAGTGATGGTCGACGGTTAAAAATTTTTTTTTGTTTTGGATTATCGTTACCAAATTGTCGTTTTGCCAATAATCAGCCAGAAACTGCACCAGAGCCTCTTTAAAGCGATAATTTTTAAGGCTTTGCAAAAAATTTTTTGGTCTAGTTTGCTGAGGTCCTGAAATTTTGTACGGAATATCGAATTCTTTTCTGCTTTCACGTTCGGAATCTTTGATTGACGGTGATAAGTAGCGATCAAAAATTAAATGTATTTCTGTCGCGTTTGTTGAACATATTTTTATGAGTATTGACTCGGCAATTTTATCAAAAGTTTGAGCTATAGCAGCTCCGATTATATGCAAGTAATAAAAACCATCTATTATTTCAACGTTGATATGAGTTGGCTCAACCATTTTAGTTTTGGATTTCAAAACCTTTGCTAACGTTGATTTTGAAGTTTTTAACATCTCTCCAGTACATGCAAAAAGAGCAGGGGGCAATGGTGCTAGTGGAAAAGTTGGCAAAATTCGAGATTAATTTTTTTGTTTAGACTTATTGCCAAAAGTCGCCCAAATACATCTCGTTCCATTTTCAACAATACTTTCTTGTTCTTGTCTTTGGTACTCAAGACTTTAGTCATACATTGATAAGCAAAATTGCAGATTTTGTTTCGTTTTATTGATTTATCGAATCTTCCGGGAGTTGAAGAGCATTCCGAGATAAAATTTAATTTTTGTTGAGAGCCTGCTGTTTTTACGTTCAGCAGAAAATCAGTAACTTCTTTCGATGCAGCTTTACCGGTTGAAATGTTGAATAATGTATCTTTGTCAATAGTGTCATCAAATGGATTCATCGTACATTTTATTGCTTCAATGATACTCTGAAGATTTTTCTTGTCTTTCTTAATTTTACTTCGTTGCAATGAGTGCGAAGTATCATCCTCTTTCGTTAATCCGATTTTTTGTTTGATAGATGTTAATATCTTCGTCCTCATGCTATGACTGAGTGCAACAAAAAAAAACAAACAAGTCACAATTTCCACAGATTTCATGTTTTAATTAGGGTTTCGAAGTACGACTGAAAAAATGGAACCCTACATGGTCCTATCTGTCCGTTTTCCGCAGCTGATTTGATCCCAATGACTTTGAGCCCAAAGGTACTCATATAAAGTTCTTTGACCTGAACAAGGACGTGGAACGGAAAAAAATAATAATATCATTAATGGGAAGAAATTTAAAAAGAAGTTTTAAGTACTGTGCCGTGTACCGTCAAGTGCCATATTAAGCCTGCCATGGGTCAGTCAAAGTTAATGCCCTACGCATTTTTTTGGTTTTGTTACTTAAAAAATACAAAAATACATAGTATTGAATAAACAAATAGGATTTATTACACTAACTTGTTCAAAGTAAAATCATCTCTTCTTCGAAATCAATTTCAGAAGGAGCCTTCACGTTCAGATAGGTAATTTAAATGCCGTCCTTGTACTGTATTTCTATATCTAGTAGCATTAAATTCAATACACTCCGTAGAAATGCCGCGTTTCATACAATTTTCATTACTTTCTCAGTTATTGTTTAGCTACTTATTAGAAATAATATTTTTGTATCGTTTCTCTACGTTCTTCGTCGAAAGTACATAATTAACGTACTTCAAATATCTATTCTTTTCATTTGAAAAGATCGGCGAGTATTTAACATGAAACTTTTTATTTTCAGGATCTACTGAAGACTCCACGCGTTCTGAGCCGAAAAAGTATAACACAGAAGACGACATCAACTAACGACTCGGTAGTGTAAATACTGTAATTCATAGTTGACAAGATTTAAAATAAGGAGCACTTAAAGCAGAATGTTCTGAAAATTAAATATGTTTTTGCCGTTGACTTTTATTAGTTCATTATTTACAAATAATTTGACGAGAACACGAAAGAAAAATAATAAATAAAATGGAACAAACATGGTCCTTCTAACTATCCAACTAATATTATAAATGCGAATGTTTGTGAGAATGGATGTTTGTTATTCGTTCACATGAGAACGCCTGAAAGTATCTGAATGAAATTTGGCACAGAGGTAGATTATAGTCTGAAATAACACATAGGCTACTTTATATTCCGTGAGTATGTTCCCTAGGAATCACGCGGGCAAAGCCACTGACAGAAGCTAGTACGAAAATAATAATAGAACTGTTTATTGGTCATCTTTTGTTGAGATTGGGAAAAACTTTAATATAAAATCAAACCAAAAAGATAATAGTTATGGAAACATAAAATACAGGCCACTTTACGTTACAAACACTGTCAAGAGCCATTAACAAAATTTAAAACAAATATAAAAAAAAAAACATTAAATGGCATCCTGATTTTTTTTTAGATTAAAGTTGTCAATAGCTCTTTTAATAAATCGAAAAGAACAAAAAGGTTGCACAAAACTTGTCGACGCACAGGCCAGCCTATGTTGTAAAAATTGATGATTGCCTTTTATCGAAATTAAAAATATTATTTAAAAACAAAATTATATGTCATCCTGGATTTTAAGATGAAATGGCCTGTTGTTTAATTATCAGTACCTACCTAAACTCATAATTTAATAAAGAGGTTGCGTCATATCATTAATGTTTTGGTAGTTTTTAGAACTCATTTTATTTCCTATGAGTTTTTTTTTAGTTTTTGAACAGCTTACAGCAATGAATTATTATTATAAACGTTCTTTCTTACTTAATAAAGTGAAACAGTTACATTGTCTGTGAATCTCGAGTAGGTATCAAGTCTATGACTACATCTAATAATATTACTTATAATGTTGTTTGTAATTAGTTTCAGGGACACATTAAATTTTCATAACATTAAAATTGGAACAACCCGTGCATTGACTGAGATTAGGATTATCACTTTGTTATTTAAGCTTTAATATAGTTTGGTCGCTAATGTAATAAGTTAACAATTTTAAACTCATCACCAAATACTTAAAATTTACTTTTCCTTTGATGTATATCGACATACATCAAAGGAAAAGTATAATAGCAGGCAAACGATTATGTGTATGAAATAGAATTAGTTTTCTAAGGGCCAGTTCGTTTATGTTTGAGGAGGCAGTGCCAACTGTCAAAATCATCTCTAATTTCGCTACATTTTGACAACTTTTTGACATTTATTGTCAAAACGACTATAATGGAAAATTTATTAACGAACACGGGAAATGGGCTTTTAAAACCAATCCCCGTCATTTAAAACTTTCAAAATTTGGACGCAATATCGTCTTGCGGACTATCAATGACAAAACCTTATCAAAATTATCTGTTTATGAAAGGTTCGGTGCGGTGCTCCTAATGATACGGGTAGTGATATAAAGATAGACCTCAAAACCTAGTTTTAGCGAATTGGCTAGATCCTTTAACAATTTTAAATCGAGTAGGTGTAGTACCTGCTAAACATGCTTGTCTTTCTATTTAATCTTCATACATGTAAAAATGAATCCCCTTGGTCACGGAATCACGCGAGATCACACGGCTGAGCTGATTTCGCTAATTTCATAGGTCTTTCTAATTTTTTTTTATATGTACTGGCCTTCTTCTTTTGTTTCACAATAATTGCAGGACTTAAAAACATTTAGAACCAATGTATAATTATAAATTAATCACATCATGACATGATGTATGTATGTATATAAATCGGGCTAGTTTCCGCAACTCCACGACTAAGCGCGTATTTTGCATTCAAGCAGATGTGTTGATTCGATCTACCCCAGTTTTCCAAGAAAGGTGAGCGACGCCTTGGTGTAACCTATTATCTCACAGAGGGTGCCTGGGTTTTCGAAGACTTAGCCCTGAAATCCGCGACTACCGGGCAGCTTAGAAGCAGGTGTGCTGCTGTCTCATTCTCCTCTATGCAAGCTCTGCATAGCGGGCTATCAGTGACTCCTATAGCATAAAGGTGTATATTAAAAGACTCGTGGCAAGTTGTTACGGCTGTGACTGTACGCAACTGTTGTTTAATCAGTCTAAGGGCTTGTTTTGTGAATCGGCCATCTATAGAGGAAACACATCTTTGGCTTGCCTACACTTACCATGGTCAACCCATAGCTTGTGATGTTTATCGCCGGTGCGTTTCCTTACCAGATTGCGTAGGTACCCAAAAGGCAGCGGCACGATGGGTTCAGGTCCCATCGCTGCCATACTCGCTTGCATATGACATGATCAATAATTAATCCAAGCAAAAAAAATACAATTTGTGCAATAGAACAGTCAAACGGGTAATCTTCTGTTAAAAAGTTACAAAAGTGTTTCGGAAACACGTGTGGAATTAATGATGAAGCTCGAATGTGATGCAGTTAAAGTTCACTTGGTAAGCTGCTAAACTGAAGCTTGTAATGAACAGGCGTGTCCACTGGAAATGACGGCCATTGTTAGTTGTTACAGAGGTTTGAGCGGTTTAATGCTGCCTAAAACAAGTCACAATTTCCACAGATTTAATGTTTTAATTTGGGTTTCGTAGTAAGACTGGAAAAATGGAACCCTACATGGTCCTATATGACCGTTTTCCACAGCCGATTTGATCCCAATGCGTTTGAGCCCAAAGGTACTCATATAAAGTTCTTTGACCGGAACAAGGACGTGGAACGGAAAAAAATAATAATATCATTAATGGGCAGAAATTTAAAAAAAGAAGTTTTAAGTACTGTGCCGTGTACCGTCAAGTGCCATATTAAGCCTGACATGGGTCAGTCAAAGTTAATGCCCTACGCATTCTTTTGGTTTTGTTACATAAAAATACAATAATACATAGTATTGGTACCTTGGACTTATTTCCCCTATTTCCCCCGACGAAACCCGCATTGCTCTTTGCCACATGAAGAACCGGAAAGCGGTCGGGCCTGACAATGTGCCAATTGAAGTATGGAAGGCGATGGGCCCACATGGTGTGGACCTTCTGTCGGATCTTTTTAACCGCATCCTGATCACCAAGGAAATGCCGAACCAGTGGCGATTTAGCCTGATTATCCCTGTTTACAAAGGCAAAGGTAGCGTACAGGATTGTAGTAGCTACCGCGGTATCAAGATCATGTGCCACACCATGAAGCTTTTCGAGCGCATCATTGACACACGGCTCCGTAGCGAGTGTGCTGTCTCTGAGTGTCAATATGGTTTCCAGGCGGGTAACAGCACCATGGACGCAGTGTTCGCCTTATAGAATCTGGCTGAGGCTTACAGAGAGAGAAGGAAAGCTTAGCATATTATGGCCTTTTTAGACCTGCAGAAGGCCTTCGACTGTATACCTCGGCAGTCCATCTGGTGGGCACTGCGCTTCAAGGGCGTTCCCGAGGCCTATATTGACATTATCAGAGACATGTACCGCGATTCCGTGTCCTCTGTCCAGACCGCTGTTGGCGAATCGAATGGCTTCCCAATATCTGTTGGCGTTCACCAAGGCTCGGCTCTTAGCCCGTTCTTGTTTAACGTAGTGCTCGATGTAGTTACGGCAAACATCCAAGATCAGCCTCCATGGCTAATGATGTATGCCGATGACATCGCCCTCGTTAATCAGAACAAAGCCTATCTTGAGCGCAAAGTCAACATTTGGAAGGACACGCTTGAAAACGGTGGTCTGAGACTAAATGTGGCGAAGACTGAGTACATGTCCTGTGGCAGCACGGATTAAAACACCATCCGAATAGGTTCGGACCTGATCAGAAAGTCCGATACGTTCAGGTACCTTGGATCCGTGCTGCACGAGTCTGGCAACGTGAACGACGATGTCCAAGCACGTATAGGCGCGGCTTGGGCGAAGTGGCGCGAGGTAACGGGCGTTGTATGTGACCGCAAAATGCCTTCGAAGCTCAAGGGGCAGATATATAAATGCATCCCATTGGCCAGCACTAAGCAGACACACCCAGGAGCTTCGCGTCACGGAGATGAAGATGCTGAGGTGGATATGTGGCGTAACGCGATCCGATCGCATACGCAACTCTTACATCCGAGGTAGTCTTTGTGTCCGTGACGTGGGGGAAAAACTGCAAGAGTGTCGTCTGCGATGGTATGGCCACATCATGCGCCACCCTATGGAGTAAGTTGGTCGGAGATGCATGAATATGGCTGTTCTTGGGGCTAGGTCCCGTGGTCGCCCTCTCAAGCGCTGGCTGGACGTCGTCAAATCCGACATGAGAGCCAATGGCCTGATTGAGAAGGATGTTCAAGATCGGGCAAAGTGGAGGAAGCTAAGTAGGAAAGCGGACCCTGGCAATAGCCTGGATTAACGCTAGGTGGAAAAAGACAATAATACATAGTATTGAATAAACAAATAGGATTTATTACACTAACTTGTTCAAAGTAAAATCATCTCTTCTTCGAAATCAATTTCAGAAGGAGCCTTCACGTTCAGATAGGTAATTTAAATACCGTCCTTGTACTGTATTTCTATATCTGGTAGCATTAAATTCAATACACTCCGTAAAATGCCGCGTTTCATAAAATTTTCATTACTTTCTCAGTTATTCTTTAGCTACTTAACTATGTAGTTAATTAATATCGTAAATAGTCTTTCAGAAATAATATTTTTGTATTTCTCGTTTATCTACGTTCTTCGTCAAAAGTACATAAATTACGTATTTCACTTATCCATTTTCATTTGAAAAGATCGGCGAGTACATACTTAACACGATACGTTTTTATTTTCGGGATCTACTGAAGACTCCATGCGTTCTGAGCCGAAAAAAATTAATACAGAAGACGACATCAACTAACGACTCAGTAGTGTAAATAATGCAATTCATAGTTGACAAGATTTAAAACAAGGAGCACATAAAGCTGAACGTTCTGAAAAATAAATATGTTTTTGCCGTTGACTTTTAGTAGTTCATTATTTACAAATAAATTGACGAGAACACGAAAGAAAAAAATAAATAAAATGAAACAAATATAGTCCTTCCAACTATCCAACTAATATTATAAATGCGAATGTTTGTGAGAATGGATGTTTGTTATTCGTTCACATGAGAACGCCTGAAAGGATCTGAATGAAATTTGGCACAGAGGTAGATTATAGTCTGAAATAACACATAGGCTACTTTATATCCCGGGAGTATGTTCCCTAGGAATCACGCGGGCAAAGCCGCTGACAGAAGTTAGAACGAAAATAATAATAGAACTGTTTATTGGTTATCTTTTATTGAGATTAGGAAAAACTTTCATATAAAATCAAACCAAAAAGTTTACTAGTTATAGAAACATAAAATACAGGCCACTTTAAGTTACAAACGGTGTCAAGAACCATTAACAAAATTTAAAACAAATATATAAAAAAAAAAAACATTAAATGGCATCCTGATTTTTTTAGATTTAAGTTGCCAATAGCTCTTTTAATAAATCGTAAAAAACAAAAAGGTTGCACAAAACTTGTCGACACAGGCCAGCCTGCGTTGTGAAAATTGATGTAAAGCCTTTTATCGAAATTAAAAATATTATTTAAAAACAAAATTTTAAAACCTAATAAAGCGTAACAGTTACATTTTCTGTGAATCTCGAGTAGGTATCAAGTCTATGACTACATCTAATAATATTATAACGGAGTTTGTAATTAGTTTCGGGGACACATTAAATTTTCATGGTATCTTACGCAGCCGGGTAATGGAATAATAACATTAAAATTGGAATAACCCGTGCATTGACTGAGATTAGGATTATCACTTTGTTAATAACCTTTTATATAATTTTGTCGCTAATGTAATAAGTTAACAATTTTAAACTCATCACCAAAAACTTAAAATTTATATTTCCTCTGATGTATATTGACTGATGTATACACCCTAATAGCAGGCAAACGATTATTTGTCGTTGTGTGATCTTGTCATAATAAAATTAAATCCTTCCAATTTATGCCGGTCGTCGTTAAAATAAAAGTAGTATAACTAGGTAGAATAAGCTGAAAGTCATGGTAACCAAACCAGTATAAGCTCGCCTAGTTTCCAATTAAAAGATCCTGCTACGCTAGGCCAACACAGTGTGTATGGTGTTACTACTGATGTGCAGGCCACTGTTCCTACTTACTATGCTAACAAACCAAACTTCAACCGTCAAGATGGATGGAGGATGGACAGATTTGATGACCTGCGACAGTAATGCTCTGATCCGATGAACAGTCACGATTCGACTGGAGTATTAGGCATAATAAACGACGTACCAGTACTATACTGTTGAGAATAATATGCTGCAAATAAATGAGAAGTTCGCTAACTCGCCTACCAAGGGTGGTTATTATGAGAACCCCCCCCCCCCTTTGGGGGAGGGCTGTGTTGAGCAGTGGTCATCTTTTGGCTGTTATGATGAAATGAGAAGTTCATCTTACAGAGCATAATTTTGTAAACATTGATGTTATGTTTATTTTATTGTTTCACAAAGAAAGAAGACCAGACTAGACTAGAAGAAAACTTTACAGAAAGATTCAGATTATCATTCCCTAACAAATAATTTATCCGGTACACGTTTGAATTTACCATATGAAGTGAGGTTTACCTCACCTCATCTGGTAAATGGTATCTTTTAAGATACGATTTATTTTATACTCGTATCAGGTTTTTTATAAATGATCCGACAAATATATATTATCTCCTACGATACAAGATAGAAGCCATACATCTCAAAAAATACATACCAAGTACCAAGCGGCTTCAGTCGTAGCTCGTAGCACGGTGTTACGATGTACCACGATGCGTAGCATAGCTCACCGCTCACACGCGACTAGTGTATAAAAAAAATAAAATCAAAGTCTTTCTAACACAGAAAAGTTAAATACACTCAGTATATTGGTGGTCTCATTAGTGAACTAATAAAATAACCCAGTGTCACTAAACATAAATAACATTTAAATCAGGATTTACGAGACTCTTTGTACACAGTAAACATATCCGATAAATAGCGTATCCAATGCGATATTAAATCCACATTATTGGGAATATTCAGAAAGGGATTATCCTAGGCCCGGTCCAGACATACATACGCGAGCGTCGTTGAACGTTAAACCCTCAGTTAAGTGAACGTCACGACTTTTGATGAATATAGTCAAATCGGCTTTAGACGGGTTTGACGTTTCGCTAATTGAATCTCCTTTGATCTTCGCGAAATTGTCTTTTTGACTGGATTCCCTGAGGCCTCACATTTAAAGTAGGTGTTTTGAAGGTACTCGAAGTAGTTGTGGGCATAAAGTGTATTGACACTGGGTATTAATCTTAAAACTTCTTTGACAGAACTAGCTATAAGGTGCACCAGACGTGAAATGATTTGACGTAGGTACACTTTCTAGAAGCAACATTAAAATGCACCATTTTGTAAATAAACAAAACTACAAAAAAAAATACAAACAAATGTTTTTGACTTTATGAATTGATTTGAGGATAACATTGCCTTACCTAGTTGTATGTAGTTCCTTCATCAATGATGAAGGATAGTCTAAGAGGGTGGCTTGTAAACTTTTACACGGCGTCACACAAAACTTGGGCCATGTGTAGTTCCACACAGGTGTTAGGGAGCAGCCTAATATAACTATAATAATATCTTTTACAATATTAACGTGTTATCAGAGATCGCTATTTGTTTTGTTATCGTCGACTCATCGCTAAACGCGGCCCAAGGGTCCCGCCGTTTGTTATTGTATTCATATTGCGTTACAGGAATATTATTATGCCTAATTTATTGTTTTAATAACATAATAATTCAACCTGTGTACCGTTTCTCAAACAATAGTAACAGTCATATATTAATTTTACTGTGTAATTGTATAAGAAAAGGCCAACCCTATCCGCTAAGGCAAAAAAATAACAAAAAGGCCTTGACGTAACAGTAAAATGTAACTACTTAGCTAATTTGCGTAAATTGTGTAAAATATTATTTTCAGAACGGTTATTCCATTAACCAAATTACTTCATAACTTTGCTACTTTCCACGAAATTATAATTCTCATTTCTACCAACTGTAAAAAAGCATTTTTATTCGTTTAAAATACTTGTATCTACAGTGTTTTCTGATTTTCACAACAACGAATGGAACAGGCGACATTTATTAAAATACGTAAATAAATAAGTTCCGGAGAGGTTGGCGGCTCGCCAGCCGAAAACACCCGTTCGAATGACGCGAAATTACAAAATACACTTGGAAACAAAACTACTACCGACATACCAATATTTGTTATTTGATTTTATTTATTGACCTGGAAGTCCAAGCTCTCGAGGGAAATTATGTAGACCCCAAAACACAGGTTTATAAGAAATCTTGTACCAAGTAATATTTTTCTTAATTCCGAAATTATTGGGAATCTTCCTAAAAACTTGTGGCAATTACAATCTTAATAACTCTGCGGAAACTGTTGCGCCACTTCTTCAGCTCAGCTAAACACTAGGAAGTAGTGACGGGCGCGTGTTTTGAGGGACTGTTGTTATGTAAATTTTGACGTTCAAAAGTGGTGATTATCGGCCTGATTTGAATAAATGCTTATATTTTTGACTCAATTTTTATACACTAACCTGAGTAAAATATTTAGATCACTAAATAAAATGTTATTTCCAGTGTTATTTTTTTGTGTTTTTTTATTGAGAATAGTGATTCTCAATAAAAAAAAGCAAACCATTCACCATTAAGATCAAGGAAAATAACACGGGAAATCCTTGCAGATAGGAACACTCATCGTCACATTGGGCATGAATGCCAGTCCGTAGAACATCGTATGTCAAAGAATTCTCCATGATAATTTACACCCCATTAAATATGACAGACTTCATTTTGCGCAGCGTAATATGAACATAATAACACTTTCTTTTATATGATACTGCTTGTACTTACTGTATTTATTTTGTTTGAATGATAAATGAAAATTTTACTGCAAAATTGAGTAATCAGTAACCTAGTCATCATCTAGGTACCTAGGCATAGGCTTTCCCTAACTTGAACGTTGATGCGCTTTATCTTTATCCATTTGAAAGGGCAATAAATACATGTCCAATATTTTTTGAAAATCTAATGGATGGACTAAATAGAATTATTATTTTTCTATCTAGGAAAAAACTCAATTATAGAAAACTAACTTACGACCTAATATCTATTAAATGTTTTCTATTCTATTCTATTCTATTCTATTCTAAATGTCCTATTCCAGGACGGATAGGGACACGATTTTTTGGATTCCGTGAGAGATAACAAATAAACATTCAGAGTAGCGTTCTCATTTGTAACATGTATGGGAAAATGGATAACTTACAGGTTCATAGATTGATAAGCAACTTCCTCATATTAATATTAATTACTAAGCACTTTCGCAAAGTGCATTTACTTTACTCGTCTAATCAGGTTAAACTGCAATCTTTTATCTACCGCTACCAACACAAGTGTTTTGCAAATACACTACCGTATTTCACCGGGAAATATAGAAAGCACGCCATAAAACGAATTAATAGAATACTAAAAGTTAATTACTGTTACAACAAGTAACGGATTTTTAGAACCCCGTTAAAGGCAAATTGATTTTTTCATGCTGAAAACACGGAACTGGCTTCCTCTGGGAAGCAATTTTATAGTTGAGGAAATATTTTTACAGACTTTGTTTTTTTTTCTCCTGACGATTATTATGTGGGCTGGTGCTCCAGGTCATCGCTCCACCGTGGAGCGATGACCTGGTGAGGGCCGCGGGTAGTCGATGGATGCGAAGCAAACAGGTCTGGTTGTTGTGACGTCGCTTGGGGTGGACATATCCAGCAGTGGACGTGTTTCGGCCGAGATGATGATAAGATGCATAAACTCCACCTATGTAACTACTATTACTACTGTACTGTTTCAGTCAGAAGTCACATTGTTACGAAGTTATAGCATAGCCAGTCGCACTTACAAACTATTCCTATAAACGATCATAAAGTTTAAATACATAATGACATTCCCATACATATTAGTCCTAATATCAGAAGGAGAAATGATCGAGGAATTTTATAAGAAGTCAATCAACATTCTAGAGGAAAAGTTTTTCTCTCTCCCATTTGCATGCAATTAAGGTAAGTGGAGGGTTTCCAACAAATAGTTTTCTACAAGCTGGCACTTTTATGTGAAAGTAATAAAATGTCATTTGTAGGAACTGCAAATGAGGAGCGGAGTAGTGACCGAGAAATTATCATTTTTACCTAAGATAAGAAAACTATCTATGTCCAGCCGTGGACTGCTGTGAGTTAGTGACAATGAACATTTGATGAGATCAAAGTTTTCCCTTACTGGCATTAAACTAAACTCTATTTTATGAAACTTCCCACATTGCCTAATGCAAATTTCACACAAAAAGCTCTTAAAATAAGCACAACAATAAGTAATTTAAATTACCTCACTAATGTTCAAGAGCACAAATAAGGAAGTCACCAAAAGGCTTGTCTAATTAATTATGTGCCGCTCTGTGAAAACCGTGACTTACAGCATTCCGGCTGAAAACGCCTGTGCCAAACATCGCAGTGTCCCATTACACTCGCTTCGAAGAACGATATATTTCTGTAATTGTCTGAATTGTATGCAAACTGCGATTCAAAAATAAATCGCCTGAAAAAGGTAAATAACTCTGTACAGCAGGCATAAGTCACATTACAGTGAAGTTTTCGTTCTATAGGTACTATGCCTCAAGCAAGATCAAGGTTTTCGGCAATCAAGTTAAAGGAAAGAGGTAAAAAACAGTTATACACAATAACAAAAATGGTTTACAGCTTTCAATACTGATTCATATTATTTAAACTAGGAGATTTTCTTACTCAACTGAAAATGCGAGAATCACCTATCCTTTCGATATGATGTTTTATGCCTGTATGATCACCGTTGCTTAAAGACATTTATCCAATACCAGGCACCCCGTACCGCAAGTGTGTTACGAAAGAATATTCTACATTTCCTTAACATTACGAAAATATAATTATATAAACAAAAGAACAATAAATATTTAAACGTATACACACAACACACATACAACAAATTATACTCGTATTACCCTTTAAGTACACTTTAATTTTACTTATGATTAACTCAAGATTAAGAATCACTCATCAACCGGTTAGAAACCCAGTCTAGAAAAACGCAATGTCACTTTAACCGGGACTCGTTGAGCTTCACTGAGAATACGCCGAGTTTTTCTGGTGGTCGCTACTGTTTATTTGGTCTTTCAGGAGTCGCAGTGGTTGGAAATGTGTGGCGGGCTTGCCCCAAAAAATTACTTTTCCCTACATCGGAATCGCACTCTGGACCTCAAGCTCAACGGAAGCGAACACTATGTAGCGGCATCAATGCCGCCACAACTATACCAACAAGACAAAAATGAAACAAATAATACAGTTACCGTAGTTTCTCTAACTTGTCTACCCTCAGTTCAATTTCCGCCTGCCCAAAATATTTGCAAACTGCGAACACCTGGCAAAGGTCACTAACTCGCTCCCTAGATTATGTGGCGACAATAATTGGGTGTCTACGTAACCCGGCGACAAACATCAAATGTACTATTCTAACCACGTCAGGACAAGTTTCGTCGGTGCCAATGTGACTACATTATTATGGAGTAGGTGAAATTTTGTGTGTGTTTTTAGTGGAAGCGTGTAGAGGGATTCGGAAGGTCATAGGTATCTGTTAGATGCATCAGCACCGATGAGTCAGGATCTTCACGCAGTGGGTGACAAATACGGGGGTTATACGAATCTGGCCTTGCTGACCCTGCCTGCTGAGACATGAACATGAAAAAAGTAACAGTTATAATAAACGAAATCTTTGGGACATCGTCGCAGTACAAAAATCGTTACAGAGTCATCATGATTTTTTGTTTTGTTAAATTAAGGACTCTAGTTTTTAAAAGTGGACAACTTCAAATAAAGGGAATGATTAAGTTCTAACCCTACCCAACATCGCCAGATTCGAAGCTTGAGTATAGCACAATACAGGTGTGTCCTTTCAAATGGGGAGTTCTAGAGCTAATTGGTAACATTTTTGACCCCGATAACGTGCTGAACCTGTTATAGAAACTGCAAAGGGGAGTAATCTCCTCCACTCTGGATAGTCAACTGCCATCTCGTTTTACTACTTAGGAAAATATTGTGCGTAGATCAAGATACCTACCCGTGTGTTTATCGTCTCAGCTAATTAATCGAGACAATAGGCGCCTAGTTTCAGAATGATTGGTCGCGTAGCACCTGACGGACATTAGTGATAGATCACAAATTGACCAATTAGTTATGCACTGGCAATTCATTAACTATGCAGGCAAGATTGGCAGTTTTGTTTTGTTACGGAGATTATCATACGTTTTTAAATTAAATTACCCTCTTGCATGTCATATTAAGTATTTAGGTACTTACGGAAATCAAAAAGGTAGTTTGAATTTATCTGAAAAGTTAACAAACTCACTTCACTTTATGGATCTCGTATGGCCCGGTGCTACACAGCACATACATAGATACTTTTACGATTTACAAAAACACAATTTCTAAAAACCGCACCTGTTTGCACTAACATCACACGTATAAAATTGTAGCTACAAAGTATCATGAAACTGAAAACCAAATGCGTAAGTTCTGAAAGGTCAAGCGATGCAGAATACATCAGTTTATTTTATTCTGGGTAATTCTGTGCTAATAGAGAAGGGCTAACGCCTGTTTGCGCTCTGTTACCCGCGCATTATCAGGGGCTGCGTTCTAATGTAGTCTACCTATACTTCGCACTCAAACGGCCCGTGATAACATTGCCGATTTATACAAACGGGTATTCTTACTGCGAGCTCCTGACGACCAAGCCATAATTCTTTATAACTGAAGTATATATTAATATGAATGACATGAGAAGTGGCTCGATTACACGAGTTTTCTATTTTTATAAGACGTTTATTATAAATGGAACTTAGTTCCTGTAAAGTTACGTTATCTGGTCAAGAGTTTGTGGATCTATTATAGTGAAGTTTATATTGAGGTTTATTAGTTTTTTATAAAATAAAGTAAAACCGTATCTGATATTCGTATTAAACGATTTATAAGGCTTACCTGGTGTTTATACGAGTATGGTACCTAAACGGCGAATTAAATGGTAAAATAAAGTAAATGTCTACATACGTAACGAGCTGTTAGACAAATAATAATTAAATATTGTGTACTTCTAAGAGAATGTTCTGGCTCACATTTTGGCACTAAACGGTGCCCAGTTAAAAACAGTAATGTTCGTATCTACTAGAACAGTAACTCGGCACTCAACCGCTTTCTAGCTCCTTATTTCTTGGAAAAAAAAACCAGATAAAGTGTCCTAAAAATACCTACTCCAGTCTTATTTAAGCAGAGCTTCTCCGCCCCTAGAATAACTCTATCAAACAGAAATTTTCAGAGGCATACTATTCTTAGAAGACAGCTATGTTTTAAAAAGTTACTGTATTCAAATTTTTATCTCTCATGCCTTAACTATACAATTTATCCCAAGTGGTCTAAGTTTCTAATACTTTTAGTAAAGTTAAGTTTAAGTAGACTATAGTGTAAAGATGGATATTAACTAGATGGTTGTTACGTTAAAGATTTTAAATAAGGTTTAATGCTGATAGTCAGCAGTTTTTGTTAGGTAAACATTTCAGCGGTAAGTCCTTTTACTGTAGAAAAAAGAAATAGAATTTGAGAGAAAAATAGAATCCTTTTCGATATTTCACCTACGATTACAATAAACTATGTTTTTCAAAACTGTAAATAACAATGTTTCAGATAAAAAAAAATGTTGGCAGTATATTTGATTTCAGTCTATATACAGGTTATCAATACCGTTAATAATGAAAGAAGTGTGTCTTTTTATATTTTTAAAAATATATAAAATGTCTTTTCATACGCAATAATGAAAAAGTCATTTATTCATAAGTCATTTATTCATTTGTTTAACATAGGTAGGTATAATTAGTGGTATATCGTGGAAATAAAAAGTGCGCTATGTTATGCCGGAAGGCGTACAAATGTTTGTTAATAATTAAGCTAAGTCATTATAACAAATTAAAAAATAACAATAACAATTAACCTCGACCATAAAAATCAAAAGTGCAAAAAAATAATAAAAAAGCAACAATAATAAAAAAAAAATGCTACACATTAATTAATAAAAATACCAAAATAAATGAATGTCAATAATAAACAAATGTCAAAACAGTACATGTCAAGGCACAGTCTGAAAACAGATAATAAGATTATGCCAATATACAATTCCAATGTCAATACACAGTTCAAAAGTCAAAATACAATACTAATGTCAAAATACAATACTAATGTCCAAATACAATACTAATGTCAAAATACAATACCAATGTCAATATACAAATTATTGAGGAGGACAATAATTCGCGTATTTTATTAGCATGTCAACATTCTATGATTAGATTTTTAACAATAAATAAATACAGATTAATAACAATAAATACATCAACAATTAAAATTAAAATTTAAATAATATAATTAGGTAAATAGTCAAAATAAAGAAATATAGTCATTACAGCGATTTGTCATTTAAAAATTCAGTGACACTATAATAAGCTTTTTCTACCAGTATGTTTTTTAAAGTATTCTTAAACTGGTCCGTATTTAATTTTTTTACTTGGTTAGGGATATTATTATAAATTATAGGCGCCATGCATACAACGCTTTTACGCAGCAGCGCTGTCTTAGCTGGCTGAACATGTATCTTACTATTATCCCGGCGATTACGTATTATAATTTCCGATAACCGAGGAAACAAATGGGGGTTTTTTCTGACAAACAGGGATATGTCTAAAATATAAATTGAAGGAAGTGTGAGGATTTTATGCTTTGTAAAAAGTGGCTTACAGCTTTCGGTACTGAGGATGCCAAACATGGAACGTATGCATCGTTTTTGCATTTTAACTGCCATATCTTTATTTGTTGAGTTTCCCCAAAAGATAATGCCATATCTGAGGACAGATTCAACAAATCCATAATAAGCTGAGAGTAACACATCAGCGTTGATAGTTGGAGCGAGTTGATACAATGCATATGCTTGACTACTGATTTTTTTACATAGTTCGTCAACGTGTTCTTTCCAATTAAGTTTGCTGTCTATAATTAGGCCTAGAAAACGGGCATTAGTTACTTCATTTATAGTGTAAATGGCATATCTCAAATTTACATTAAATGGATTATGCAATCTTTGTCCAAAGTGCATTATATTTGTTTTTGATAAATTTATTTTTAAATTGTTATTATCAAGCCAAGAAATTATAGATGTCAGTGAATTATTTATGTCAGATTTATAATTTTCAATGTCCTTACATGCAATCGAAACTGTACTGTCGTCAGCAAATAATGTCATAGGTTGAGTCGTTACCTTTGGCAAGTCGTTAATATAAATAATGGTGGCCCCAGCACACTACCTTGAGGAACACCGTATGTGACGTATTTCTTTATAGATCTGAAAGTTTCATCTTTTTTTGTTTTATGATTCACTCTAGTTATTTCTGTTATCTGTTGTCGATTCGTTAAATAGGATCGAATTAAATCTAAAATATTGCCTCTTATGCCATAGGCGTCAAGTTTGCTGATTATTATATTATGATCTACATAATCAAATGCCTGCGACATATCGCAATAAATAGCACAAACTGGAATTGTTTTGTCAACGTGGCAGATAACATTATGAATGGATTCATAAATGGCCATATTTGTCGTTTTATTTTGTCGAAAGCCCTTTTTTCATTGCACAAAATTTTATGTTTTTCAAGATATGAATTAAGTTCGCCATAAATATATTTTTCGAAAATTTTTGAAAATACTGATAATAGTGCAATGGGTCTATAATTCACCATTAATTGCTTACTTCCTTTTTTGAATAAAGGTTTTACAACTGATAATTTAAGATCTTGAGGGAATACTCCGGTTGAAATCGACAGATTCATAATATGACTCAGGTGATGGCATATATCCTCATTTACTGCCTTAACTATTTTAGTAGAGACACCGTCGTATCCTACACTGTTAGTATTATTAAGGTTTTTTATAATTTTATTAATCTGGTAGGGTGAACTTGGTGCAAGGAACATTGAATTTAATCGGTGATTAATTAAAGACGTTACTTTCTTCATCTGGAAGGGGTTTGACTTTTTCAATAAAATAATTATTAAACGAGTTCGCTAGAAAGGAGCGAAGTTTACGTTTTCATTATAAAACTTTAAGATATATTTGCATTATTTAAGTAGTTTGGGTCACGGTGGAGTACCAAGTCATTATAATAAGTAGGTACCTAATACTTTTATGTCAACAAATCTTAAATATGCTTATTTATTGTAATAGTGCTGCGAGTAATTCTAATGAAGAATTCGTATTAAATTGTCAAGTAGGTATGTACCTACCTATATCATGTTTATAATCGATTATACTTATCAAATCAATTGACATGAAAAGGCGACACAACATTTAGGCAACAGATAAAATGGAGAAACCAGGTTCCCAATTGAATGCAGCAGAATATGTTACAATTGTCAAGATTTTACACAAGTAATACTACAATTTGAGTGGGTAGTGAATATTCTAGAGCCACAGTTAAGTGCTGAGCATATGGACACGAGCGCTGGACCTGACGTCAACCGAGTCATGCAACGCACGCTCCGTGTAACTCACGCCGCAGCCCACGCCACAGCTCACACCGCCGCCGGCACAGCACGATAATTCTCCGTAATAAGCTAAGCGATGCGCCCCATCCAGAGAATTTAACTACACTTACGTCCGACACACCCGCTTATATTACGGAAAATTGCGTTCCGTAAGTAATGCTCCTTCTGATCTCACCTGAAGAATATTATTTTTAAAGGGAAGATAGCTAGATCGTTTCTTGCACTCAAAAGTTATCTTAGTTTAAAGAGTAAGAAAAAAAAGCTCCTAAGTGACATTTTATCTTACAGTTTGAACTTTTTAATCCGTAAATTCAAGTGTAAAAGATTGCCCCGGCTTTTATTAAACAATGGTCGCACTTGGCCATACATTTAAACAATAATTTTCCTACGGCTTTGTAGAGCGCAACCCGGGATTTGGTAAAAACGTTTTCAGCTTTACGGTGAGATTGCTTTCATTTTCATTGACATTCCCGACGCCAACAGAATTATACAATACAAAAAACGTGAGTTTACGTAGGAAGATAGTGTAGTTTTTTCTTTTTCATACACATTGTCGCTAAAAGCTTTTTCTCTCGACATCTAACCTAAAAAATAAAGAGCGCAATAAAAGTTCACTATAAGTTGAAATTGAAATGGCAACGCCCAGTGGGAGCAGACTACGACGATAGAATGAGAATAAAATTGATAGTCATTATGCAGTCGGGCATTGCATAGTATTATCGTCTTAATAAGGAAAACATAACTTACCTTATCCTTAAGGGGATTTACACACGTAAGCTTTCAGGCAATTCATTAACCAAATCATCACGCCTTCCCTCGGAGGATTAAGCGAAAGTGAACCTAAAGTAAAATCACATCACGCCAGTTAAGTTCATCGAGTATCAAATTGAATAATTGCATTTTAATAAAACCGAATGTACTAGTAGGAATATAATCAGCCTCAGTCCTTATGTCTCATGGTACCAAAAGCTTCAGCACTACTGATTGTTACAACACACAACAAGTTAGATTCCGACACAGATAATGAGAACATTGTCCCAATTTGGATCAGGATGACTATAGTCAGTTACTGAAACTGTACTGTAAGTAGTTACCTAATTGTATTTCCATGTGTTCATCAAAGTATAATCAACAACTGAAATCAGCCGAAAGTAATGGAAATATAAAAAAAAGAAAAAGTAATATGGAATCCCTTCAAAAGCGGCTGATGTAAAAGCTTGCTGCTTTCCAATTTGCTTGAGAAGCTGACTCACGTTGTTTTTAGAAATAAATATATTTCTTTCAGTTCACATTTTGCATTATCTACGAAAAAAAATTGTTCAGTGATTTATTTTCTAATGTCTGTAACTATGATTATGAATGCAATCGAATATAGTGGCCATCTTAAAATTTTCGTGATACACTTATAAGGGTTGGGGAAGACCAAAGAGCTATGAATGGACTGTGAAAGTTAAAATGGCTAGAAAGAGGGTTAGCACCAAGATGGCGACTAATTGAGTAGTCCGGAAGAATACGTGGTACGCTGCTCTCAAATAAATTGGGTTAAGGGCAGGAGAACAGAAAAAAACCAGACAAGTGCTAGTCGGACTCGCTCACGAAGGGTTCCGTACCATAAACCTTATTTGTTGTTATAGCGGCATTAGAAATACACAATCTGTGAAAATTTCAGCTGTCTACCTATTACGGTTCTTCAGATACAGCCGGCTGATAGAAAGACGGACGGACGGACAGCGGCGGCTTAGTAATAGGGTTCCGTTGGTTACCCTTTAGGTACGACACCCTATAAAGCTACAGGTAATCTTTACGAAACTACTTTTTTTCTCAAATATTATTTTTGTACACCTTTTTTCTAAGGATGGAAAATCATCAAATGACTCCTTCCGCTCTGGGTGAATCGGGAGGAAGTGTCAGACTCTTACTGACTAAAATCCATCCGTGTTCCTCTTAATGCTCTTTGCGTTCCAGTGCCACGGTGACTCTTTCGCAACCCAGACAGGCACTGGCCCTAGTGGGCCCCGTCTTCTACGCTGACAGCTCTTTGAGATGCGTGTCGCGTCGACCCGGCTCTGTAGTGCTATTCTGTAACAACATTTTCGTGTCTCGACAGCGGAATTCGAGGTGAGTATAAACGTAACACCTTTATGTTGTGTGCAATAAAGTTCACTTTGTGAGCTATCTCACTCAGGTGAAGCTCGATATCGAAATGGTTACTTACAGAATAGACTAGCTGGTTCTTATTCGTATCAGACTGCGAGAATTTTTTTAATGTCTTTTTAAATCAAAGGTTGACAGCCTGTGTTCCACCGCTATACATAAAGTTTAAATAAATAAGATAATGATTAGATCTATTATCATTATCTGCCTAGCCTTTTAACAACTATATTGGGGTCGGCTTCCAGTCAAACCGGATTCAGCTGAATACCGCTGAATACCGGTGTTTTAAGTGGAGCGGCTGCCTACCAGACCTCCACAACCCATTGGGTAACACGGTAAGTATTTCTTGGCAAGACTGGAGTCAGATTTACTGGCTTCTGACAATCCGTAACGATTGCCAAAGATTTACAAATGACAGCCGGGACCGACGGCTTAACGTGCTTTCCAAGGCACGGAGGAAACTCGGTATGTTAAGATGGTCACCCATCCACTGACCAACCTTGGCAAGCGTTGCTTAACCTTTGAGATCGACCCGTGCGGCTGTTATTATTTAGCCACGAGCGTCTCAATGATGAGACCTATATTCTAATCGAAAACTGTTTAAAAACCAGCTAGTCTACCCATCACTTTGTCTCATTAGGGACCTACTTACTTTCTTTGTTTAAGTTTTAATAATTTATATTTTAATTTGAATAATAAGTGAGCATTACAACGTTCTAGGTTTTCAGCTCGTATTTGATTACCAGGCGCTTGTCTGTTCGTAAGCTGTGTTTATTAGACTGAGTCGTTTCTAACGCTAGGCTACTTGATTCTTAACATTAAAGTTTTAGTAACAAAATATGTCACTGTAATTTGTTTCTTACACTTTATTACTGTTATACTAAACATCAAGTAAAAAGCAGTGCTCTAGAGTAATAGGTACTATTTAATCATTAGACTACACTAAAATACCTTGTACAATATGTATATAGCAGTCTTTTCTGATTTGATTTCCTTGGAGTGAAACAATACTACAAATTTTCACCTACAATATTATTTCTCTAGAACTTAACACTTTATATCTACTGCTTCAAACTTCGTCTTCAAAAAATCTAAGTTGGGTCAAGGCCAATATTATATCGTGAACCGGGTTTGATACGGTACTGATATGGTTCTGTCAAAGATAGCCGGAAGTGCCTCAAACTATCCGTCAATATTTATGGTCCCGCCGAAATCCGTCCTGCATCCGACTGTTTTTCATTCGCTATTCAAACAGAGTTTTCTCTCACAGCTATTTGCTCGTGGTCTAAGCTCCACAAACTTTTACCTACTAGCTTTGTTTTCTTACCTCAATTCTTTTGGTTTTATTCGCATTGGAAAAATCAATTCCTATTCAAATGTTGGCTAAAACACAAATCGACAGCTCACAGTTAAATTCAGCTTCAATCGTATTTTCATAAAAGAAAATGTTATTTCTTCAATTTTTATCCAAAACTGAAAGGGGTGAAACTCGTAGATAAGATTCTAGGTAAATAAATGTAACAAAAATTATGGCTCTACTACAGCAAATCCTGTTTTCAGTCGTTGTAGACTTTTACACTTTTCTAAAAGATTATCATCCAGGTATACCATGAAATGGAACGTTAAAAGACATTTCAATTTAAAGGAACAAATAAAAGGAATGCTTTATAAGCCATGCTTAGGAATTCTTATAAACTGTAGGAACCTAGGAACTTAGAGGCATGACATTAAACTCTATTCAATGAAAATGACAGCCGCGTAACAGGGACGGAAAGAAACTTGAAACTCGCACAGAATGCGATCCACCTGCAAACTTCTTCAGTCGCTTAGCGAGTTCTATAAAAATGGTTCCGGAGTCGTCTCGAAGCCCCGCTACAGTTCAGCGTCGTGCCCACGCAGCAGCAATGCCTGGTTACTCGTCGAGTACACTTTACCTATTTACTATTTGTATCATGTATCAATTTATGCTATTCACATATTGACTACTTTTTTCACATTTAAGTGTGTTCTACTTGAGACACCATTTTAGACGCAATTTCACTTACAAACATTCGGTAATGAACAAAATTAGACATTTATGTAGAATTTCGGATTCACGGTTCAGGAAAACGTGACTTATCTATCAAGAAACATTTTTCATAGGCTTGTGTTTAAAACCGCCCAAAAAAGTACCTATTTTACTACCAAAAAAGTTCTAAACGGTTACCAAAACAGATAAATGGTCACCAAATAATATTCGAGAAGTAGCGCTCGCCGGCCGCTGCCGCAGCACCGCTCGCTTCGCTCGCTCGGCTCGCGCGCGGTTGGTCACAATTCTAACCTAACCTAACCTATTTTATCCAGTTTGTAACCCCAAGCCTACATTTTATGGCAATCACAGTTGAGTTGGATAGAATTTGGTGACCGTTGAACCATTTTGCCTAGGCTTAGAGTCTTAAAAATATTATTTTTGGTGACCGTCTAAATTACACCCTTTTTCATATAGCTTAATATCCTTCACACAATACTTTAGATGTTTAAACAACAACTTGATGTAATTCCAGTTTTTATAAATATAAATAATTTATTCGTAACCAATAACCGAAGTAAGGAAATAACTAAATGAAATGCGAACTGCGGAGCTAACAGATATAAAAAAGCATAAACAAATACCGCTCTTCGGTAATTTTATACTCTGAAACACGAAACTCTTCGATTAATATTCTGTAACATGGAAATATCGAATCGTTCAATTTGCGAGTTACCTATCTAGCTAAACTAGTTTTTACCTGTGGCTTTGCCAGCGTGAAAAAAGTTTTGTCATAACAAGGGAATGTACCTACTACATAACGGAATAAAACGCATCTTATGACCTAAACAAGAGGGCCAATACTCCTAAAAATATTCTTAAAGCAAATTATTGACACACATTTGCAACTGCGATGCGACTGGCATGGCTTACTTGTGTGTCAAACAATAAAATCTAAATTAGTAGAATTGGTCTTCAAATCATGCTCTGCCCGTGTGTCAAACATCATCTCTCAACTAAACAGCCGAACGGTTTAAACAGGCATGATTGATTAACGTTAAACATCCAAACTTTCTAATGTTTGATACATTCATATTAACGACCCGCCCGCCCCGGCTTCGCACGGGAGCGATTAATAACACCATCATAGTTCAGCCGTTTTGTAAAAAATACACAAAACCTTCCGTGTTTATCGCTTTTTCTATGAATGAAAAACGTTTCATACTCTGTTGTGTGGTTCAGAAGAAGTAACCGACACAGCGTCAGTGAAGTTCTAACAATGCGTAAGTCATCTTTGGCGGGTTTTTGCCATTTGATGAAAATAGTTCACGCGCTTACATTCCACCAATCGGAAAAGAGATAGCTGACCCGACTGATTTTAAATCATTTTTCCAAATATGTGTACATCAATGGTTGCTCACTAATATTTACACCTTTTTGCCCTCTCCTGTAAAATTAGGTTTTTTTGACTTACGCACTGTTGGGTACGGAACCCTAAAAACCGGAAAATTTCCAGTAGATCTGATCGGTATCTAAGAGAAAACGGCCTACTTTTTTAAAGTCGAGACAGTTATCTATAATAAGGTCTATAGGAGGTAGATATCTATAATGATTATATTGTTAAAAGTTATTTCGGGACTGTCGAAAACTTTGACACGCGACCTTCTTGCGTAATGAGGTTCTGAATCAAAACCGAAAACAATTATAAACATTAATTTAATAATTCAAAACATTTCAAAACATTAATTGCCGATTTTAAAGCCGGTTGTAGACCAGTTACCATGTATCATAGTTATAACTTAGTTTAAGATTAGATAGTATAGCCGAGGCGAAGCTAAGCTAAACTAATTCCGCTTAGTTCTTGGTCGGCAACTGGCTTATACACCTCAAAGGTGAACAGGTCCTTCAGAACAAAGCCTTATCTTACTCAAGAGGTTTACAAACACACAATGTCATGGTGTTATCAATTGTCTCTGGGTTCACCATAACAATACCTTTTACGAGGTCATTTGAGGGTAAATGGTCTGTTTAAATACTTTAATCGTAGGTACATATAGAGGCAGATGTTTTCATGATAGATGTCGAGTCAGAATGCTTGTACCCCCGACTACCTCAGCGTGGACTTAATATCGAAATAAAGGTATTGTATCTGTTAATCTACTGAATGGATTTGGATGGCCACACATTTAGTTTATTACCTAAACTATATGTGTGCCATCCAAACCCGCTCAGTAGGTTTTTCGTAAAAGAGCTACAAACATCCATACATTCTCATTTATAATATGAAGTAGCTACTTAGAAATTAAGAGAGAATGTAGGATACGATAGCAACTAAATCGTTTACCTCGATAGTAACAAACAATAATTATGCACATCAATGTCTCTTCTTGACGGGCAGATTGATAAACAGGCCACATTTATGACAGAACATACTGGATGATCATCTATCATCCTAATTTAATCTCATCGGTTACAGCGTGGCTCATTTGCGCGTCCCCAATATGTGTCAGTTCGAATGTAAGTGATAACCTAGCATCAAGCTTATCATAATAATAATTCAGTGATTCGAACTACCGCATTGTAATTTTATTATTATTTATAGATATTTGAGCTGCCTCTTGGGTCTAGTGGTCGCACGTGAACATGAAGACCTGAGTTCGATTTCCAGATTAGACGAAATGGTATTGGGTCCTTCTGGAATTACTCTGTAGTAGATCGGAGACCATCAAATGACTCCTCCCGCTCGGGGTGAAGCAGAAGGGAGTGTCAGACTCTTACTGACTAAAATCCATCCGTGTTCCTCCTAATGCCCTTTACGTACCAGGGCCGCGGTGACTCTTTCGAACAAATTAGAGCGAGGCTCCATTAGTGCGTTGCGTCGTCGCAGCGGTGACGCTGCGTCGATTTCCATATATTTCGATTTATTTCTAGGCAGATGGATGGACAGACTGTCCGACCAAATCGTGTTTGTATCGCGTCGTGAAACATGGACATTAGAGCTCTGCCTCATTGGCACACCACATCGCTTCGCCGCAGCGACGACGCAACGCAACGCAGCGCAACGCACTAATGGGGCCTCGCTCTTAGGCTACAGGATTTTTGCTTGGTTGGGGGTTTTTGTTTGCTACCCATTAAACGGGACACTGGTACCGCTTCTATTAAAAAAGAACAGGACACTTAAAAATACGACATAACATTACATTACAGACGTAACTATGAGCCCACGCTTCCGGATTTGGGTGAATACTAAAATAAAGTAGGCAAATAGAACTATTATGGTATGGTACGGACTATTAAACAAGGGTTATTTATGGACATAGTTACAGTCCTACAGTTAAAATCTCTCCATTTAACTGCAGTAATAACCATCCCAGGATTAAGGCTTATTTAACTTAATTGGAGAGATTAACGCAAATGTTAGTTTACCTAGTTACATTATTACAGTTGTAATATTTAATGTGGGTACTACGAGTACTACGAGTACTACGAGTACTACGAGCACCTGAGGTTGTTCACTTCCTCCTAGTATCGGAGTAGCATCGCTTATAACGTCACCATTTTTAAATATTTGCAGTAAACAACATTGTTAGCAGTAAAAAAAAAATTATAGTAACTTTTTCTTTGTTGGTTCAATGTATAATTTATGTACTATAGTACATAATTTATACATGCTACAGTTTGCATGCTTTAATTGTAAGCAAAACATGCTGTAACAACGTTAAATGCCGTGTTTTTTGCAAATAAATATGTAATTTTATTTATGTTGTTAATAAATAAAGCCACGACTGCCTTTAGTTTTTTTTTGTTGTTAAGAAGTAACAAATACCCACTTTATTTCCCAGTTCCTCCTAGTCTCCAAAAAAGGGAGTACTTAATTTTAAAAAAAATCCCTGAGGAACAACATTTTAGGAGCTGAGAACCTTCTTATCTTAACTTAAAATCTTAGGTTTTGATGCCCCTTCGTATCGCTATCACACACTATAATGGCACAAAAAGGTAAAATATGTGCTTGACATGACTTGAGATACTTAGTTACCCAGTTTCCTAAAGCTGTTATTCTATTTTCGTGGCATGAAGGATAAATTTGACAAATGGCTACAACTTGGCCCGATAAGGGAAGTTTTTTTTATTATCAGAGCGTGACGCTGTTACAATAAGTTTCCTTTACACAGTGAATTTGCCGTTGACCAATAACTGAATGAAAGTTTTTTCTGTAAATATGAAATCGCTGAAGTATAAAAATGTTCGGAACACACAATTTTTATCAGTTTCCGGCGCCGCGCTCCGCAATCATGTTGTTGAACGATTTAAATTTTTGTTTTGTTTTGTGACGCAGTTTTGTGGTTTTATCTTTATTCATTAACAGTTCCCAGGGATAGTTTCAATTAAAAAATGTTGACAAAAATCTATAAGTAGATTTTTTGTAGGAACCGTCAATTACATTTGTGTAATAATAGGTAAAACTGTCTTTTAGGTAGGTATATGTACCACGATTTTTTTTAATTTGTAAGCCATTTGTAAAGTAGGTACCTACTGTGGCAATTTACATTTACAATCAATCAAACATCATAATAAATTAAATACTTAGACATGTAAAATAAAGAAATATCTGAAAAAAAACTTTAGTTGGACCAAGATGTTAAAAACATGCTGGACAAAGTGTCCAACATCACCGTTGTTGGCCTACTAACAAACCAAATACCCAAAACAGAAAAATAATCTAGATCAACTAAATAATAATCTCAGTTATGTATATTACTCTGTAGATGAACAGCTACATTAGAGAACGAATAACCGTTTCAATAACCTACCAACAGTCTAGCGAAAGCCTCGAAAGGAGAATCGGGATCCAAAACGCACAATAACCACATTATAATACAAAAGGAATACCATAAAAATAAATTTATTCTCTCTCCCCATGGAATACATTGACAGTGTTAGGGGAAAATCTCCCAATTCCCTTAAGCCGAGGTTTAATGTCCTACGCATTCGGAATCGCAAATAATAAAATACTAATTTGTGTTTGGTCGCAACAGGAGACTTGAAGCGCATTTCAAGATGTATTTAGGCCAACAGAATATTATAGGAATCCATTATATCTCAACATTTGATTCAAATCGTCTCCTTGGACAAGTAGTCGCAAGCAATACTGCTTAAAATGGTCCTAATCCTGGGACTTTAGGAGAATCATATTAGAATCATAATATTAATCATGCAACAATCTTTTCAATTTCATTTTCATCTTTATCGCTAACGAATTAAGTTCAAGGTTGATTGGGAAAATTTGACAGTGACGGGTAGCGTGATTGGCTTTCTGATTCTGCTAAATTCCCGGGTTGGGCAAAGAGTATTTGGGGTTGTGCTTAATCTTTCAGGGAATACAGGAGTTTTGCAATGTGTATGTCGTAATCATTTCGATCACTTCATGATATGGCCGATTATAGGCCATATCATGAAGTGATCGACCACTTCACATCATGGTTGACCATTTCACAAAATGGCCACCTCAAATGTAATCTAACTATATCTCGGCCAAATCATGAAATGACAATCAATTATGTCAACAACATGTGTATTGATTTCAACATGTTAACACTATTCCCGATTCAAAGAGTTTTTAGTATCATCAGTGAGGTACTAAGCTAAACACATTGCATGTTTAGCTTTTACTCTACCAGCAACATGAATTTAATTTACTGAAAATCTTTAAAACTTTATGGCTTTGCTGAACACCCATAATAGAAGGTCACTGCTGCCCACGCCCTTGATATAATCTCCTGGTAACATTTTATGACACCTACTGATAAGGTGCCGTACATGTTGTATCCTTCGTGAATCACAGATTTATGAAATACTTGTGTAAAGATTTGTAGAAGGTTTTAATATAGTAGCATCGTTTTTTATCATTTAACCCTTGCATACCGCTAATAGCAAAAGCAATAGCATATGTCAAAAAAGAATTGTGAAGAAAACTACTACTAATACTACTAAATTAAAACAGTATTTTAATTATTATAACGCAACGTCATATCGTAAAGTGTTCAATGAGTCGAAACTTCTTATAATCATAGAGAGCTGGTGCTATTGACAGTATTAAAATGGCCATCGTTGGATAATGAAGCATTGTATTGAATGGCCAATATCGCTCAATCATGGTAGGCAGCGGCTGAGTAGTTTTTAATTACTTTCAAATTGAACTGGTATGTTTATTTAGCACATTGAAAGCCAGCGTAGCAGACAAAAGAGAAAATGTATTGTGTGTAAACCGCGTGCGTGACAATCAGTGCATAAAAAATATATTTTTATAACGTCGCCCAACTGTTATCGCGACCATTTACGCGATCCTTTGCTCGTAAAACTGTTTTATAAATACGAAAAATAAAATGATGGGAAAATCTAATAAGTTAGCGTAGACTTAGTTGCGTGCTCGTTCAGTTCAATCTAATCAGTGCTACGGCGTAGGCGCCGTAGACTCTCCGTAGCAGAGAGAGGCACGTAGCTCCCATACTATGAATACATTTATGAAACTACTAGAGACGCCCCGCAGCGCTGCCTGGAATTTCAGTCCTAACTTTCGCAGAGCTGTGATTTATTTTACGATTATGACATTTTCAGAACAAAGAAATGGGTTTGAGTACTGAGAATATTTCCTGGGACGTTATGATTCTGACAAAAACGAGCTGGTTATGCACCATTATAAGCATATAGGTGAGAAAAACAAAAGTGAAGCCAGACTTTCAATTCTTCATCTAAATGATTGAGAGCACCCACGCATCATAATTTATGTAATAGATTCTTATTATTTCAAATAACAATGTTGATGGCTCAGAAAGAAGCGTGGATTCTAGATGTGCAGACGTACTCTGAAATAACAATAATAATATGTTCCGTGCGACAGATATCAAGCTTGTAATCAAATCAGAACTTTCGCCAATTACACGTCTCATTTGCGACGGTACAAACAATATAAGTAGACTACTTTTATTCTAACTCTAGAAATACTTGTGTTGGTAATTTTATAAGATTTACGAAATTATACGACACTATAAATTTGTCCTTATATTTTGGTTAAGATAATCGGTTTATCAAAACATAGCATATTATAGCAATATTTTTAGTGAAATTAATGTCTATTGCTATTTGCGATCAATAAATTACATCATATTGCTTTTACATTACCTACCTACGGGTAAGTTTGTGTGTTTGTGTATAGTTACATAATTTGGATTTCATACAAATACTGTAAAGAAACAAAAATGTCTAATTCTAGCTAGCACACGTTGCGTTTATAATAAATATATAAAAATGCTTTCAATGATGCTAATTATATTTCCTCGTTTGAAATAGGCCATGGTGTAGATAACAAGGGGTCGGTGACATAATAAAATTAGATAAAGTAGGTTGTAGGTACGAGAGACGGCGTAAGGGACGAGTTCAATGTTGTAACGTTATATTTCGCATGTAACATACCCATATAAATTAATAAGAGTCCCCGGTAATAAGCTCACCTTGTTAGTCTTATGATATTTATTTTTCTAGATATATGTGACAATATCAGTCGGAATCTTTCGTAGAATTAATCGGAAGCCGTAAACGCTGTAAGCTGGCAATTTTTTCGAGGATCCAGGTAGAGTCGTATCTTGATGTCTTGTAACGTCGGGCATCCGTGATGGCACTCGAGTTACCAAATCATGACTGGTACTTAGCCGATAAAAGTTTTTGAGACTATTTATTATTATACCTATAACATATTCAGGATTTATTACACAAAAATAGACACGCTAGCTAACAATACTTTTTATATTTAGATATCTTCTTCCGAAAGATGAGCAGGATTTGCAGAATGTTCCCAATCTCAACCATCCACAAAACGGCAGGCCTGTATTTCGTCTGTCGCCTAACAACTCGTAATCCTACAATTTGCTTTGCGTATCTCTACGTACATTTTGTTGGCCACAACGCGTTGCGGAGAAATTTATTGCTAACATACGAACATTTATTTCCTAACTAAGTGATTAATGGTCTTCTGGTTACTTAGTTTAGGTCCAAATGAAATATAGTATGCGCAGTGATAATATAATCTAGCTGAATCACTATCATGTAGCAATTAGGGGGATCTGTGGATAAATACAGATATATTTTACCAACACTGTTTATCGTCTGTCTAGCTAAGTTTGAGACTGGAAAAAGCTAGACCAATTCGTCTAGAAGTGCCTAAGTTTCTCTAGATTCTAAAATCTAACTTAGCTTGGTAAGGGATAAAGCCACTAAATATATTCCCTAAAATATTTGAGAAAATTAAAGTTTCTGGTTTGTTAAATATTCCTCACTGAGGCAGAAAAACCCTTTTATATCAATGTAACTCCACTGGCGCAATGACACTTGGTAGCTAGCTCATAACCGGAGCTCAGAAGACTTCACTCGAATTCGGGCACCCGATAATAGTTATTTATGATATTAGAGCGGTAAGTTGGTTTTACAAACTAGTAGACGAGTGTAAGCTTGAGACGAAGTCGAGGGCTTACCATAGATACTAGTTTGAAAAACAGTACAATAAGAAGACAAACACCTGGTTTTTACATATCAATCAGAAAGACGCAATAAGCTTTGCAGTACAGAAATGGCATGAGTTTGCACATTTAAAATTAGAACTACATCGTCGTCTCATCTTTGTTTCATTTCTAACCGACTTCTTCAAAAAGGAGGAGGTTCTATGTTCGGCTGTATGTTTCTTTTTTTTTTTATGTATGTTCACCGATTTCTCCGCCAATTTTACCGATTTAAAAAACCTTTTTTTATTCGAAAGCCTATACTCCTGACAAGTCATAAAAATCGAGGGAAACCCTCAAATTATATAAGCACATACAATGTTTTTCATTAACTTTCTAACGCAATTCAGATATTTGTGCCTTGTTTCCATCATCTCATGTTGCTGAGCTGATAATGGAAGGTATAAGTCAGGATCTGATGATGGGATCCCGTTAAAATGTTTGTTCAGCGATATTTTTGCCAATTTATATGATTCTTTTTTTGTTTGGAAGAGTATTTTCTCGGACTGGTTCCATTTCAATTTGGTGAAGATCTGATAAAGAACTTTGGAGGTAGACAACAGAACTCTCATGTCGCATGTCTGTTGATTGTTTACACCAGTTCATAACATAACATCACACCGGCACGCTGTGTTTATGGTTTCACTTTTTAATGGTACCTGCGTACCACTAAAATAAAATGTGAAAAATAAAAAAAACTTTTTACAAACAAATACAACCACCTTCCAAAAACAAAACACTACAAAGTAAAAACTAACTTTAATTTCGGAAGTCGGAGTCAAAAAACGAAATATCCAAAAAAAAAAACAAACTTTCGAAAGTATTAAATTGAGATAAAAGTATTGAGGAGAAAGGTATGAAGGAGGTTCGATCATTCAACTCTTACCGTCTTAACTGTTATCTTTTATTATTTTGATGATATTCTATTTTTTTTTAAACTGAACTTCAAAATACTTGAAATGAATAAGCATTTGTTTTCGGATGTTCTATTTTTAATTCAGTTTAATTTAAAGACCTTACGTACTTATAATGAGAGAGCTTTACTTTTATGTGGCGGCTATTTTTAACCTATGGTATTCGCGATTCTACCGCCATGGAAAGTTGAATGCGATTTTGTCAATAAATATAAGAAATGGAGTATTATTGCAAAATATTAGGAAGCAGTAGAAATTTCAAAGAAAAAAACTATGATTTCGGAAGTCGGTGTCAAAAAACGAAAAAATAAGCAAAAACACCGACACCGACTTCCGAAATTAAAGTTTTTTTTCTTTCTTCCGAAGTTATTTTGTACCTTGTAGTGTTTTGTTTTTGGAAGTCGGTTGTATTTTTATTTTAAATAAACCATTTACAGGCACTTTTCAAACGTTAAGGTCAGTCAGACAAAAACATGGAAGCTATTTGCACGTTCCAAAGCCTACGCTTTGGAACGTGCAAATAGCTTCCATGTTTTTCAAATAGCTTCCATCTCTATGGAGAAGAACGTGCAAGAAACTCCACGGATACTCTTTTAAATCATGTTCTGTTTTACAAAATTCTAAGTTACATAATACACTTGTTGTTTCTGCATGTGAGGACAATGCAAAGGAAAAAAAAAGCTTATTATAAGAATTTAAAATATAACGATAAAACAAGCCAATGGCAGTTATGAGATGACTAGTCTCAACTGACGGCGCCCGTTCACGAACATGACGCATGTATCGGTACAATTCAGCTCAACCATTTCGAAAGAAACCGAATGACCCAATCCACGCGCCGCCATCAGTGAGACATTTGAGTGAGCATGACATGCTCTCAACCACCATGCTCGTTCATGTCCAACAAGTAAAACTATAACTAATCACATATAATGTAAATGGATTCATGGTACTCACATTTACAAAATTTGAAAAATATGCTTCTACTGTACATACAACTATGGTTGTCAATGACGAAATAATGAAAAATTAAATTAATAAAAAAACGATTAAGTTCTTACACCGAAAACAATAAATAAATGATTATAACAATTATGTAAGTACCTATTAAAAGAGGGTGAGCATCTCTTCCAAATATAAAAATCTAACAAATGGACCCAAGCAGCTGTGACTGTGAAGCAGGACCGGCATTTAGAAAAGCGTTTTTATCGTGAATATAATCTTCCAGTTTATAATAAATACTCTTGTCTACATAGTGTGCGTTTTATGCATGCTTTATATTTTCTCACATTCAATTCGAGAATATCAACTGATGTTTTATTATAAAATTTGACACAGTACCCAATAAAAGAAGTGTGTACTTTCAATCTGAATCGGGGTTGATCTAATTTTGTTCCTATTTCTAGTATTAAAATTATGCCTGTCACTAATCCAGCTAAAAAGATGAAGATTTTTCCGAACATACATGTTTTCGTAAATATATTGACTGGAATCACGCCGACAAAGATTGTATATGGCTCTGATAGCTCTTTTCTGCAGGATAAATATAGACTCGATGTCTGCAGCACGTCTCCATAATAAGATACCGTAAGACATGATACTATGATAGTAACTAAAATAGACCAGCCTCGCGGTATCTGTATCAGTAAATTGACGGATTTTTCTGACAGCGTATGCTGCTGACTTAGCCGTCCCCCAAGAGATGTTAAATGAGGACCCCATTATAGCCTTGAGTCAAGCGTAATCCCCAGAAAAACTGTGTTTTCGACAAATTCAAGTTTTTCCTTATTCAACACTATGTTGCAATCATTAATTTTAACATTCGGTAAGGCAAATCTGATTCATTTAGTTTTTTTTAAAAATTAAGGACGCATCGTCAGCAAATAATACCATTTGAGGTTAATTTTTTAAAAGATGGGGAAAATCATTAATATTTACTAGAAAGAGGAAAGGACCCAAAATAAAGCCTTGTGGTGGGGTACCACAAGGCTTTATTTTGACTTTGACTTTTAAATCCCTTGAATTGACACCATTTACTAGACTGAGTGCAGGTTTGCCTAGTCCATAATGTCCTAGCTTTAGGAGCAAGGTTTCATGATTTACGCAATTAAATGCCTTGGAGAGGTAAAAAAAAATCCTGTGGCATCTTGCGCTTCTTCCCACGCTGAATATATGTGTTTTAACAACTTGGCACCAGCGTCAGTCGTACAATGACCCCTGGTAAAACCATACTGTTGACGTGTAATATTTGGTTGATGTTAAAATTATTGAGCATTAATTTTTCAAACACTTTGCTAAAAACCGGCAATACAGATACAGGTCTATAATTGGTGTCTTTGTTGTCACCCGATTTAAATAGTGGTATAACCTTACTATATTTCATTATATCCGGAAAGACTCCTTGGTCCACACATAAATTAAATATTAAAACCAAGTAAGGTGCTATGGTTTTAATTATGGACGTGCACACTTTATTAGACATTTCCCATAATTATGTCTTCGGTCATTTTGATTTTGATTTGCCGGAAAGCTTTTATGACGTTCATAGGGTTGATATGTTTGAACTGGAATTCAACCGTACAACCTAGAACTAGCTTTTAATAAATTATATGAGACCTCAGGTGAAGAATTTTAAGATTCCGTAGTTTTTGTTAGTATATTGGTGAATAAATTTACAAATTCTTGAGCTACTTCTAAATTAGAACTTTTGGCACCATGTGCAGTCTCCAGTAAAAAATCAATGTTCCGTACTTTATTTCTATTAGTTTCCCTATTTATAACTTTCTAAACTGACTTTGCTAATAAATAGGGCTTTAGCTACCTTGTAAGTATTTCTAAACACTTTAGAATATTTGTTTACAAACTTTTTAAAAGAATCAGTGTTTATAAAAGGCTTAGGCCATACAGCTCATATAGTCTTTCCCTACTTATCCTAATGCTTTTAATTGCCAAGTTACTAAATACAATACATTCTTAGGAAAAGTATCCCTAGACTTCTTTTCAAAACCTGCATTGAATTTCTTTAGAAACACTGCAAAGAAATGATCATAAAATTTACTAGCATCTTCAATGTTATGGCCTAGAACTGAACTGGTGAAGAACTTATTTTGTAAGGTACCATTGAATTTAGCTAGTTTGCCAGTTGTAATTGGCATATATTGTATATGAGTTTTTTCCAAGGCTGCTTTAAACTAAAATGTTACCAATTGTCCACTATGATTAGACCGAAGGTAATTAACTATGCCTTTATCTAAATATTCACTATCGCAGAATAAATTATCGATACAGGTTGAAGAAGTTGGTGTTATCTTAGTTGGTTCTGTAAACACATTAGACAAATTCAACGATTTAAAAAGGCATATAATCTGTTGCTATTTGAATTGATTTTTAAAATATTAATATTAAAATCCCCACAAATAATCACGGGCTTGTTACCTGCTGCAAGTTTCGCAAGGATATCTTCCATTGTTGATTCAAATAAAGTAAAGTTTTGTGGGTTTGGGGGTCTGTACACGCACACTATGATATGCTTATCTAGCTCAACACAGGACAGTTCAGTGCAATGTTCCACTGATAAGGTAACAATGTTATTACGTTGTTTAAATTTTAAGCTTTTTTATACGATGAGGAAACCACCACGCAACAAAGATTTGCGGTTAAAACTACTGCCCACATTATAATTTTCTGGTAATCGTTCAACCAGTGCTCACTGAAACATACAATGTCAAACATTGTCTTTTTTTTCTAAAAACATTTCAATTTCTAATAATTTGGAAGAGACACCTGGAATATTTGATGAAATAATTTCAAGGCATGCTGCTGACCCCCTTTTTTATATCTAGATACTAAAGAACAAGAAGATACCTTGTTGACGGTAGGAATAACTATTCTGTCGCTGATATCCTCTGTTGTCTTATGAACTAGTTTAAATGATTATTCAGAGTTTGCCCTATGACTTCAACACCATCACTTGGCAGTAAGATGAAACTTGCCCCACGTTAAAAAATAATCTTCTTGCATGGAACCTCCTTCGTACATTTCTTACAAGTATTTATAGTAATAGAGCTACCGTTATTAAGGCTCTCCGCCTGATTCTTATTAAAATTACTAAACATTGTGGATTTAATTATACAAGACTGCGACATAATACTTATGTCTGAGGTAATAAAATAAGCTAAAAGCCTTTCTATTGTGTGTCTAAAACTAATTGGCAAATACACAGTAGGCCCCTATTCGTTTTTAAATTTTGCACAAAAATGTCTGTTTTAAAAACAAGAAACTTGTCACTATAGTGACATTCTAAAAAGTGCACATGTTTATTTAACCTATGAATATAATTATTTTGTCCAATTGACAATTGCTCAAAATAAGGAAATGCACACAATGTTATTTTGTTACAATTTAACTTTAACATCTCAGTTAGATTGTCCACGAAATCTGTTTTTTTTTTACATTTTACAAACGGGAATAGTTTGTAATATTGGTGTATAAACATTGTAATATTGGTATTAGAATTATAATTATTGTTTCTTAATGACGCCATTATATGCCTGTATGATAAACTTGGCATACAGTAATTTTGTGTAGAATAACTCAGGTTGTTACTTAATAATTTATCTAAACCTCTTCCTATACTGTCTGAGAACACTGGTCATCACACTGGAATACGGGCTACTGTGAGTAGTTTGAATGTAGTCGGATAGCTGAAGCTAGACTAGATTGCTCGTACCCATTCATTTACACTTGGTTGTACCGAATTTTATTTGCAATCGAATTCGGGCAAAGCCCTAGTGAAATTTCCCCTTGAGATTCTTTTTTCCGTCGGTTTGTGCTAGCAATGTTTATGGTAAACAAATAGAGGATATCTACTTTGAATTTCATTTGTTAGATATGTTTATCGTACACTTATAGCTATCGCGACGCAAATTCGATTGATTGAATCGAAAATATGCCTATGGTATTTTTATTTCAAATGCGGCAATCACACTATTGGTGCCAGCAATACATAAAACTCAATAAATATTACACGCGAATCGAGTTTTTTCGACTAAAGGGATCATCTAAACAATTGGTTTGTCAAAAGTAAAGAAGCATCAGTACCTACATTAATAATGTATAGTACGGTATAATAAAATTCCAAAGGATGTCCAAATGAAATTAAATATAGCGAGTGGAATTTTCCTCCTACAATTTTCCTCTGAGTATCTGAAAAGCCCGAAATATTGTAGGAAAATATTTTTGGTAAACTACCTAATACGCTTCAATAGGTTTTATGTAGTTTTAATTGTGTTACAAACTGGAGCCTAAAACATTTTTGTCGGCCCTGAGGCTACACCAGCTAACTACCAATAATCGTTTTAAAAATTGTTGAGAACAGCTGACGCCAAGCCCATCAACAATGTTTACTGGCGATGCAAGACTCTTGTGAACTCGACTTTCCTGCTTACTAGTTTTTGTCACCGGCTTGGCTCGCGTTGATAAAGAATTTCTCAACAAAAATAGCTTACAACCGTCTCCAGGGTCCCGGATTTCGTGGACTACCTGTAACGGTGAAGGAAAAACATCGAGAGGAAACCGGTATGTACTAGAACCAAAAATTCGAAGACATGTGAAATCTACCAACCCGCACTGGGCCCGCGTGGTGGATCACGTCCCTCTCACCAAGAGGAGGCCTGTGTCCCAGCAGTGGGAACATTATAGACAGATTATGCTTATGCTGTAACAATAATAATTAAAGTTCAATAATGACAGCCGGGACTAGTCCCGGCTGTCATTTGGTTTAATTTGGTTGTTGCTGCTAGCAGCCCACGTACTACTTACTCAAAATTTCTAAATATCAAAGTTCATGTTTATTTTATCTTACAGTGCATTTGTTCTTTTAAAAATGTGTCACAAATATTTTGTCAAAACATTCCACCACTGCAATACTTAGTAACTCCTCCATGGCTATCAATCAATCCGTATGTCCTCGAATAAGCCGCAGGAACCTCAAATGGCTTATATGGTAATTTCCAATCCACCTTCTATTCTCATGAAATTGAATAATTAATTAAGCATTGCCATTCAACATGGCCATGCCGCCAGTCTCTTGGGCACATTACCAGCTGACAGCGTTGAGGATGAATTTTTGATGCTATATTTTAGTTTAGTGTATTTGTTAATTTTAGTTATTATATAATGAATTTGATAAATGGTTATAAGGAGATTGTGGAATGAGTACTAATCTACGTACCATTGAACCCGTAACATAATATCAAAACTTCCGCGTAGGGCCCGACAGTGATGTACCTGCAGGGTGTAACGGATGGGAAATCATCAAATGATTCCTTCCGCTCTTAGCGGAGCGGAAAAGAGTGTCAGACCCTTACTGACTAAAACCCATCCGTGTTCGTCCTAATGCCCTTTGCGTTCTAGTGGTGATTGTTTCGAACAAATTCCACAAACCAGAATATTTTTTATCAGTGTATGGAAAAGCGTTTTTTTATGCAATAATTTTATATTTCCGTTACACCCTGCATACCTAGTATACCAAAATCTCGCTAGTTATGTATGAGTCCCATCTAAGAGTTGGCAAGCCTATCAATCAAGCGCAAATTCCAAATAGTAAAACCCAAAAGCATGCACAGTGGTATCTGACTGAATGAAACGGATACCTAACGTTACATTGTTGCTGAATAATTTGTTTTGATACGTGGATATCATAGTCCATAGAGTTGCTATTGAAACGCAAGTTCATTAAAAGCCGCGCTAATTAGTGGGTGTTCAGACTAGTATTTTTTCCACGTAATTTAGATGATAATAATACTCACTCCTAGAGGACCTATTCATTACACTCTGCGATTGAGTTCTTCGGCAACGTTCCATTGTGAAGGTACGATTTGTCATGAATGAACATTGAGACTGCTCAATTGCCCAGGAGGGCTGAAAAATATTGGAAACGTAACTGAGTGAAATGTATTTCCTGCTACTGGGTTTACCGTCCATCCGTCCGTTTGACCGTCCATCCGGCTGTCCATTCGTCCATCTGCAAGAACCGCAACAGGTAGAAATTTTGAAATTATAACGGAGTGTGTATTTTACTGTCGATTAACATTAAATAAAACTAAAAAATAAAGGGGTGTCCCATACAATGAAACGTGTTTTTAGACTCCGACTCGGCCGGTTTTTTATAAATGTGTATTGGTAGATCCGACGTTGCGAAGAAACGCAATTCACAACTTGCTAAATTTCTTAAGTTTGTCACCACATTTAAATCTGCACTGATATCAAAAGAGATAATACTCGTAGACTGTAGTCTCTAGAGTTACGAAGTCTTTTCACTAACGGAGAGCTACGATACTATCACAAAGTGGCATAGGCTGCTTTTTATTTCGGAAAAGAGCACTGTTCCTGTGGGACATCCCACGCGAGAGTACTGAAAGAAGCCGCGGGAAATAACTAAAGCGCATAGATGTTTATTTCTGCTGCATTTCAACAATACCTGCGGCTTTTTGTAAAAGGTATTTTTTATGAACATTCATTGCTTGTTTTTTGTGATTTGTTTGAAAGGGGACGCGTGTAGTGGATGTTGGAGATTTTATGACAGAACGGATGTACGATGAGTCACTTAATACACTGTTATTGTTTGGTTAGAAGCAGTTGCGCACAGCCTCCTTGATTGATGCACATCAATTACCTACTAACATTATAAAAGCTGAAGAATTTCATACAAATTCTTCAGCTTGAGCTTGAGCTAATCTCTGGAACTGCTGTTTCAAATTGAAAAAGTTTTTAGCCCATTAATCAAGGAAGGTTATAAATGTGCCGCAGACTAAGTTACGCGGGTCAGTTAGTTCATTTGAACGTACTAATCTCTGGAACTACTAGACGGATATATGGAAAATTCCTCTTTTATATGATAGTCACATTCAACAGGAAGGCTACACAGGAACAAAAAATAGGATATGCACGTACAAAGTCGCGGGCACTAAATTCAAATGCAGGTAGTTTCTCATAGACCAGGCTGAGATGCTACTTAAATCCTTTAAACCAGGAAACAGTAATACGGAAATACGGTTTCCTGTTCTAAAAGCTTTTTACAACTAGTTTTAATTTTTAATCAAAAAACAAGATTTTAACAAGAAAGCATTTTAGCACGCTACTGAAATACTTACATACCCACTTCTTGCTTGTTTGCTCTTAAAATAACGGTACTTTAATAACGATTCGTTATTTTCACGCCGCCGTTGTTAAAATGTCGTTCATCGTGCATGCTTCCCTCTGTGGTTGCGCGCTATAATTCGGCTAAATGTGTTCCACTTCAAAATATTATTTTTGTGCTGTTTTTTACCATTTCTCTTTGAATTAAAATCAGTGTAATTGGTAACATGTACCTGTGAATTAATTTATTTGATTAAATTGCAGTGTTTTTAATGAGCTTTAGTTTAACCGACATTGTTCCAATTTCATGTGGCATTCAAACTTTAAACAAAAAACAGCTTTAAGCAAAGATTTTCCGCCTGCTCTGAAAACATGGTGGATTTGTTGGTAAATCTATTTCACTAAGCTTATCATGTAGGCAATGCATTACATATAAGAAAACCGACGTTTAAAATGCTTTGATTAATTAAATACTTATAGGTACTTACGCAAACCTCGCGAAAAGTTTTTATGATCAATTTTAAAGAAAAAAATCATATTCTTCTTTTTAGAGCATTTAAATAAAAGGTTTTTTTTTTAAAGAGGCTTTTTGCTTTTAATTTATTTTTTACTTTTTAGTAATTTCGAGTGACTCTCAACAAGCCCTTTCATTTGATACCCATATTGACGAAGTGCATTAAAAATAACTATTCTGCCATCTTGGAGGTTCCGCCATAGTGGATTTAGAATAACGTCACATTATTTTTTGAGTAACTCTTAACAAGCCCTTTCACCTTTCATTTGATACCCATATTGTAGAAAGCACTCACAACACAGACTCCTGGTTATGGTATTGGCGATAAAAACACAATTTAAGAAAAGCAAAAAGTGTCTTCCCCCAAAAATAAAATGGCATATGCTAGAGAAGAATGATTGCGCGAATGAATTTAGAGAGCGAGTGGTAGAAAAAATGATACAAATGGCAGACATGAAAGATCGAAGTGTGAATGAAAGCTGGAATGAAATAGCTGGATGTATAAGGCAAGCAGCGAAGGATATTTTGGGAGAAACAAAAGGAAGAGGCACAATAGAGAGGGATACATGGTGTTGGTCGACAGAAATACAGAAAGTGTTGAAAGAAAAAAGAAGATATTCAAGGAATGGCAGAATGTGGGATTGGAAAGCGTTAGTTTAAAAGCAGAAAAAAAGAGTGAGTATGATGCTTTAAAGAAAAAAGCTAAGAAAGCCGTGGCAATAGCAAGAGCAAAAGCTCTGGACCAATTGTACGACACACTGGACAGTCCAGCTGGCCAAAAAGACCTATACCGGCTTGCTAGAGCCAGAGAGAGGAAGGCAAAGGATGTTAGTCAGATAAGATGTGTAAGGGATGAAGCTGGAATGCTTCTATCGGAGGATGAAAAGATTAAAGATAGGTGGAAGGGCTATTTTGAAAGACTGATGAATGAGAAAAATATCTGGCGTGGTGTTTTAAAGAATAAACAAGTGAATGAGGGGTTAGTGAGAATGATCAGTGTGGATGAAGTGAGAATAGCAGTGAATGAAATGAAGAATGGTAAGGCAATTGGTCCAGACGGAATCCCAATTGAAGTGTGGCAGTTATTAAGAGTAGATGGATGGACGTGGTTAGCTTTATTCTTCAATAAGTTGTTGCTGGAAGAAGCCATACCTGATGAATGGTGCAACAGTTCGTTGGTGCCCATCTTCAAGAACAAAGGTGATGTGCTGGAGTGCAACAACTATAGAGGAATAAAGCTTATCTCACATAGTATGAAAACCTGGGAAAAAGTTATTGAAAGGCGGTTGAGAGAAGAGAGTAAAATCTCACAGAACCAGTTCGGTTTTATGCTTGGTCGGGGTACAACGGATGCCATTTTCGCTATCCGCCAGCTGTGCGAGAAATATATAGCTGTGCATAAAAACCTGCATATGGTATTTGTTGACCTCGAAAAGGCATATGACCGGGTGCCTCGTGAGATTTTGTGGTGGGCCCTTAAGGAGAAAGGTGTGCCTGGGAAGTATGTGCAGTTGATCCGAGCGATGTACAGTCGAAGCAGTACTCAAGTCCGGTCTACAGTGGGCACCACTGACAGCTTCAGTGTAGCAGTCGGTTTCCACCAGGGCTCGGCCCTCAGCCCTTATCTCTTCCTGATGATAATGGACGCTCTGACGTCGGACATCTAGGAAGAGGCTCCCTGGTGCATGCTGTTTTCTGATGACATTGTGCTGGTTGCAGAAAGCGGCCTAGAGGTCCAGAGCGAATTGGAGACGGGGTGGCAAAGACTGGAGAGTGTTCGCCTGAAATTGAGCAGAACCAAAACAGAGTACCTGTTCTGCGATTTCGGCGGTCTCTCCAGTCCGATACCTATAGCTCTCACCGGAACGCCTATACCGATTTGCTCCGACTTTCGGTATCTCGGGTCGCTTGTCCAGGGAGATGGCGATATAGACCGAGACGTAACGCACCGGATCTACTCAGGATGGATGAAATGGCGACAGGTCACTGGAAGAACTTGTGATCCTCGGATGCCCCTCAAATTAAAAGGGAAAATATATAAGTCCGTGATAAGACCTGTCGTAATGTATGGATCAGAATGTTGGGCTGCGAAAAAGACGGATGAAAATAGATTGCATGTAGCGGAGATGAGAATGTTGAGATGGATGTGTGGAGTAACGAGAGTGGATAAAGTGAGAAATGAGTATATTAGAGGCACTTTAAAAGTGGCGCCAGTGACGGAAAAGTTAAAAGGGAATCGCTTGTCTTGGTATGGTCATGTGAAGAGGAGGGATGAAACGCATATAACTAGAAGAGTTATGAACATAAATGTGGATGGATGGAGAGGGAGAGGAAGGCCAAAGAAAATATGGATGGATTGTGTGAGGAGCGATATGAAAGAAAAGGGAGTTAGTGATAGAGTGACGACTGATAGAACAGAATGGAAGAATAAAACGTGTTGCGCCGACCCCAAATAACATGGGATAAGGGCAAGAAGATGATGATTGTAGAAAGCTTTTAATAAATAGCTATTACTAACTTAATTAATTAAGAAAACCGACGTCTCAAATGCTAAATATGTTTAAACAGCAGTCCATTTCCATCTGGAATACACAAAACTGCTAATCTAATAATTTACTAGGTATTTTTTTTAGCATTCAAAAGCAATCCTACAGCTATACCGAAACTCCAAGCTGCAATCAGAAACCCACATTAAAGAGAAAGTTGAAAAATAAAATAGTAATTAGAAGGTTTCTCGAAAAGGAAAATAGACCGACACAGAACTTAAAACACGCTCCTACGCTCAGACACAATATTCATTCAAATTAAGTTCGCTTCACCCCCGTAATCGGGTTTGGAACAGGCAGAGATGGACTTGCGCCAATATCTTCTTTGTACTATGATTAATGTGAAACTGACCCGATAACCGGCGACCCTATTTCCATTAATTTGGGCTAAATCAGATACCGGACCTAACTGGCCTTAATTACAGGTTTTATAATCGATACCTAAATCAAATTAGATAGCTTTTCGGCGTGGTAGAGCTGTGGTCGCTCTGATTACAGCTCATAAATGGCCTGGCTCGAGCGGCTAGTATCACACCATCACTGATTACCGGCTTGCATTAAGGAAATTGCTTTGCCGTAGTTTGTAAGCCGTATAGTGACAATCGCCGAACGTAAAGTAGCTAATCTAAGTTCTTTTGAAGGAATCTTTCTCCAATCAAGGAGGTTTCGACTAAACCTTTAATTGGATATATGGCTGTCAGACTGGAGGATATCATTAAGAGTACAGGGGAAAGAAAAAGTGCGTGTGTGAAAGTGAAAGTGTGTGTGTGAAAGTGTGTAGTGTGTCGTGAGGTGTGCAAAGCACCAGCGAATCCTTGGGCTGTAAGAAGAAAACGCCATCCGGAAAATTAGTCGTCTGCCTGCACGGACAGCCTGTAGCATAAAATTCATAAAATGCATAGATTTGTTCATTTATAGCCCGTATTCATGTCTATGCAGACAATGCGTTATGTCAGTTGTGTGTGGGTGAGAAACACATACACCCTCTCCTTCATTGTCAAAACAATATCAGAACGCTATATTGTCAAACTAACACATGCAACTTCGCGCGGTGCATATTTAATTTAGTGAAGTGCAAACTATGCACACGGCGTATTTTTAACGCGCCGATGACGCACGTTTTGCGATTGATCGTTCACAGCGTTGTAGATGACCGAAAAAACAGCATTGCCTGCGTCTGAATTTCGTTTAAAGCGAGTTACCACGCTTCATCAGCGCGTCGTCTGACGGCGCGTTAAAAAAACAAGTGTGCCAAGGCCCTTACCTGCGATGTAACCTCGTTGGTCTATTGACTTCAGTCATGAGGACCTGGCTTCGATTATCGAGTTGGGTAAAGTGTTATTGATTTCTATCCGGCATTCCTCCGTAATAGCCTGGAATCTAGATAAGTATTAGGTTAATGGGTTGAGGAGCTCGTGGCTAGATAATAACAGCCGCGTGGGTCGATCTTCAAGGTTAAGCAACGCTTGCCAAGGTTGGTCTGTAGATGGGGGACCATCTTAACATACCGAGTTTCCTCCGTGCCTCGGAAAGCACGTTAAGCCGTTGGTCCCGACTGTCATTGGTAGATCTTTGGCAGTCGTTACGGATAGTCAGAAGTCAGTAAATCTGACTTCAGTCTTGCCATGAAGTACCGTGTCACCCAGTTAATGAATTTTGGAGGTCTGGTAGGCAGCCGCTCCTCGTAAAATACACCAGTATTTTACGAGGGCTTCCAGTCAAGCCCAATATACTTGGGAAAAGGCTAGGCAGATGATGACTAGGTTGATGGCAATAGGCTAGGCCCGCTTTTACTTAGATCGTAAACATTATGAGGTAAAATATGTTTACATCGCTGTCTAAATCTTCTGGTAACGCAAGCGTTATTGTTTGTTCTATGATAACCTTAGCTGGATATATTTTGGCTCACAACTAGGTACTATAGTGGTAAAACTGGATTTTACACCAACCAAATAAACCCGGAATAAGTATTATCATCCTGCAGACGCGTTATTTGCCCGGATTAACACGTACTCTCTTGCCAAACATCAATGCCGCACTGAACAAGCCTGTTTTATATTTCCCAGCTTTCCTGTGCGTAGGTACGGGTAAATACAGAAGGAGCTCGATATTTAGAGCCGATTAGGTACACTTCGAACCTGTGGGCACCTTTCAAATATATATTTGCCATAAACCACTAAATCCATGCCATTAATTAGAAAATTTGACCTCGGACAAAACCATTGGCTTAGCAACAGTCAACAGTAAAGCACTATTTAGGAGTAATTTATAAGTTATGAAATAAGTACATTAACCACAGATCTTTTGATGTGACTACACAAAATTTGTGTAGCTTTATTTTGAGATACAGCCGAGTAGTTTCAGTAATACATTCAGTTTTTAGCCCCTTTGTTTTGATATCTGAAAGTAATAGTGTACTTTGCAACTCATTTGACAGTTCATCCATTTTAATAGACACGCAAACAAATAAAACGCACACAACAGCATTTAATACAAAGAATTTAAAAAAAAGTCCGAGTCGAACTCGCACACAAGGGGTTCCGTACCATAAACCTTAATTTTGATTATGTGTTGTTATAGCGACAATACAAAAACACAATCTATGAAAATTTAACTGTCTACTTATTGCGGACCTGGAGATACAGCCCGCTGACAGACAGACGGACAGACGGACCCGTTGGTTACCCTTTGGGTACGGTATTCTAATAACAAAAATCAACAAATACACTAAACTAACAAAAAACTAAAATATAGCATCAAAAAATTCGTCCTCAACGCTGTCAGCTGGTAATGTGCCCAAGAGACTGGCGGCATTGCCACGTTGAATGGTAATACTTAATCTCTGCAAAAGTAAAAAGCCACTTCTTGGGTCACAGGAGGTATCAACCAGCCGTTTCGAAATTTATTTGAAAAGGCTGTGACCACAAAGGTTTCAACCACAAACAGCTCGAAAATATAGTTACTAAAAAGGTTACTATATTCACGCCGCTTGAAGTTTACCGCAGCCGCAGCGCCAGAGCCAGCACAACACGAATAATATTATGTATAAGCACACTGATGGTGACAAATTAAAGCATATTTATTTTTTTATACAGACCAAAGTTATTCTTCTTTCAGCAAGTGATAATCTGGAATGGATCACACGATCCATCAAAACCTCGCCAATAGCTCAACGTAGCCAATCAGTCAAACTCGACATTTTCCTCACAAAACAAATAACTTTCAATATTCACAAATAACGAAAACAGCTATTATTTCCTTGGCAAACTTATTAAGTATCGCTAAAACGTGCTATTAAAACTTCTGCGCAGTCATTCTTGGAGATGCAAACCAATGAACCGCTCAAGTAATTTCAACTACATTTTCTTGAGCAAACTAATATCAGCGAAGGAATATAATAGGGCTTGTTCAGTTGAATATTGTTTGTTTGCTGGAAAATGGGGAACTGGGAACTGAGAGCTAAAGTTACCCGTGTCTGATTCCCGCGGGACTGTCTTAGGGACCCGGGTTCCCTTTACCGGTCGAATGGGCACGTTGCTCATTTACTGCACGAAGTGAATACCTGGATAAGTATCTCAGTTGGTGGGCAGTACTTTCATTTCGTACGACGTGTATGAGATTTGGAGTTATTTTATTAAGCTATTTAATTTTGTTGGAATTTGTAGCTGGAGCAAAACAAAGATACTGAAAGGACTATTCTTTGTTTTGGTTCAACTGCTGTCATCATCAAAAAGAAAATCTGAATGAACTTTGGCAATAGGCACCCTCCACTTTAAATTACTTACAAACAGGTGGTTTGATAAGCACTGCTATAAGGCTTTTTATAACAAGCCTGAGTGCCTACGTTACCTATTTATAATGGTGAATCCAATACTAAATTTTATAACCGCAAACTACTCGTAATTTAGGCATAACCAAGAGATCATCACAAAAAGTAACTTCGCAACTAATCCCGCATTTACGGCCTGTGTAGGATAAAAGAGGACGCATTACAAAAGTAGCAGGGGTTGAACAGATCGCAACTTTGTAACAGATGTGACCTTTGACCTTACACGTTCACCCAAAGAGAATATAACCACCGTTCACCGATAGAAGGGACCCTTAGTGGAGCTCTTTTAAAATAAATAATTGGTTTGACGAACGTTGTTTGGGTTAATTAGTAGAACGATATTACAGTTATTTTAGTACCTATTTGCTATTTTAATTGTTATTGCTCTACGTGACTTTTGGCATGGTTAAGAATAGGACACAACCGAAGAGCATGCCACGCCGCGTTGGCAGCCACAATTGCTGATAATATGCATAGCCGCGTAATTTCACTGAATTATACCTACAAGTTTTGGCTATCATACCCAAACGGCCACAAGCAGAGTCGTCGATTTCTAAGAGTTAAAAGGTGAAACTCACTGACACGCTACATTTTTATGGAAAGTTTTGACTAGTTAACCCTCGATCTTTGAATTAGTAGGTAATCTGAAGTTGAGTATTTGTCAAACTCTACTGTTGACTGTCGTCACATTTTGGCCCTCCAGTAGGGACTGACACGTTCTTAACTCGAAATACTCAATTTAAAAGCCGGTCAGGAAACAGTGGCGTCGTTGGAGTCTTGATATTCTGTGGACAATAATACTATTGTTCCATATAATTCACGATTCGTGTAAAGTACACAACAGAAAATTTGAAAAACAAAAAGCAAATGAAAAGGCTCAAGGTATCAGGATAGTAGCAGGTTAGGTTAGTCGATTACCATCAATTGGGCTGTCGGGTGTGTACCCAGTCGTAATAGACTACAGAATCGGCGACCCACAGTGCGAAACGTCCGCCTTTTGTGCGCTGATCTTTATCAAATATTTACACTGGTAAAAAAGTAGCCCGCATTGGATACATTTGTACAACTGAGGAATAAGGATTGTAATCTCTGCTTGTTAGTTTTGTGCGTGCATAGACAAAGTAATAAAAAGGACATACATTAATGTTAGGCTATGAAATGTTAATCCACCGTGTGGTGTATGGTGCTGTAAAAGAATAATACCTACCATCTAACCATCCATCACTTCCTGTGGGTATCGTAAGAGACGACTAAGTGACTCACCAGAGAATGGGCACCATACACTGCGATCGCCTGCCAGGCGAGGCGATTATGGCAACCCCCCCCCCTTCTGGGGGAGGCCTATGTCCAGCAGTAGACGTCTTTCGGCTGTTATGACCTTGATGATGATAAAATGTCATGAATGTTTGTTGCAATCATAAAGGATGCGCCCTATAATCTAGAAAATAGTAGACAGATTAGGCTCAAATACTGTAAACTCTTCTATAAACCTTTTAGTATAAGATTGCAAGCTTACTTGCGACGAGTTAATTACAGCAACTTCCTTGAAAAAATTGACAGCTCAGTGCGTATACACAAAGCCACAAAAATAATGCGTATTTGTATTCAGAATCAGAATACCTCAATACATTCCCCACACCGGGTAATATTTCCATAACATAAGATATTTCTGAACCAAATGAGGCACACGATTCAACCATTTATCATAAGACCTATCATTTTATGAAGACATTTTATTTTATTTTTTGCGGCCCTACGCGTCCCTGAAAACTTAGAGAGCAGAATCTTGTTATAAAGTTCTTTTTTCTCATAAAGTACTACTACCTATCACTATGACTAGAAATTGAAAAACTTTGCGGGAATGTCATTATTATGTAAGAAATTTAGAAACAAACAGCTCACTACCACCACTGCTGAGACCCGACGGGACGCTGGCCCACTCCGCTGAGGAGAAAGCGAACTTGTTTGCTTCTTTGTTTGCGGAATCTTCACGTCTGGATCCTGGTGGCGCGACGCCCTCCGCCTCTCCTGGTGAATGCGAGTCGAGTATGTCGAACATTCGCATTCATCAGAAGGACGTCCGTAGGGTACTGCGTAACCTAGACGTGAACAAGGCTAGTGGTCCCGACGGGATACCGGCAATTGTTCTGAAGACTTGTGCGCCTGAGTTGTCTCCGATCTTGACACGCCTATTTCGCCTTTCGTTTGAGACTGGAAAAGTGCCGAAGGCTTGGAAGCAAGCTAACGTGCAGCCCGTGCCCAAGAAGGGTAGTCGAGCTGACCCGTCGAATTATAGACCCATCTCGGTAACGTCCATACTCTGTAAGACTATGGAACGCGTGCTGAATCATAAGCTCCTGGCGTACCTAGAAGCGAATGATATCCTTAGTGACCGGCAATACGGGTTTCGCCGAAATCGGTCAACTGGGGATCTTCTAGCGTATGCCATTCAGATCTGGAGTGAGGCCATAGAGAAGCACGGGGAGGCACTGGCGGTCTCCCTTGACATCTCGAAGGCCTTCGACAGGGTCTGGCACGATGGCCTTATTAGTAAGCTTCCTTCCTTCGGTCTGCCCGCCGGTTTGTGTGATTGGATCGCAGATTTCCTGAGGGATCGGTCTATCCGAGTGGTCATAGATGGCTGCTCGTCTGGACTGTTGGATATTAATGCCGGGGTTCCTCAGGGGTCGGTGCTTTCGGCAACACTGTTCTTGCTGCATATTAATGATCTGCTTAAACCCGGTACCTTTGGGTATGCAGACGACAGCACTGTTGCTGAAAGATACGTGTCCGACGCACGAGCTGGTGGGTCGCAGATACGGTCTCTCCGGGAGGCAATGGTTGAGCGCTTGAACGTGTCCCTACAGGCGGTCTCTGATTGGGGCGATGCCAATCTGGTCAAGTTCAATGCTGCTAAGACCCAAGCGTGTCTATTTTCCGCCAAAAGGAGCCAATTCCGCCCAGCTCCATCTTTCCGCGGTGAAACCGTGCCGATAACCGACCATCTTGAGCTTCTTGGGGTTACATTAACATCTACTCTCAATTTTGGCCCTTACATAGAGGCAAAAGCTCAAGTGGCTGCAAAGAAGTTGGGGATTCTGGCTAAGGTGAGACGGTACTTCACGCCGGAACAGCTGCTCAAACTCTATCAAGCGCAAGTTCGATCGTGTATGGAATACTGCTCTCATCTTTGGGATGGATCTGCCAGATACCAGCTTGATGCCCTTCAGTCAATTGAGAAACGAGCTAAGAGGATCATCGGCAATGAGAGGCTCGTCGCGTCAAAGCTCCAAAGTCTTGAACATCGACGACGAGTTGCTAGCCTGTCGGTTTTTTACCGGTTGCATTTTGGGGAATGTGCGACGGAATTGCATAATTTAATTCCGCCAAGCCCGTTCCATCATCGGACCACAAGACGAACGGCGATGCGCCACCGGTATATGGTGGACATCCCACCCATACGCACAAAACGTTTTGGGAACACATTCATAGTGCGTACAGCTAAGGAGTGGAATTCCCTGCCGGAGTCTGTGTTTCCTGATAGCTACAACCTGGGAGTCTTTAAATCAAGAGTGAATAGGTTATTTCTAGGCAAGCGTGCTCCATCTTCGACCACATCCTCGCTTACCATCAGGTGAGATAGTGGTCAAACGCGTGCCTATCAATAGTAAAAAAAAAAAAAAAAAAGCTCTAGATAATAGTTTTTATTCTAATTTAGCCAGTTTTGTAGACTTTTTTTTTTCAAGGAAAGTCGAAGCAACAACTAGTTGTGTATTACCAAAACCGAACAGTACTCCAAGCACCATAAAGCATGTAATTTTTACGAGTATGAAGCATGTTGCAATTCATATTGCAATGATTTGTAAAAAACAGAAAAAAATTGAAAAAGTTTTGGTTCGGGTTTTCGCACACCTTTACCTATAGCTAACTATCGACAATGTACCAAAAATCACTTTTGGTTCAAAGATACCTAATTTACAGCAGTTCGACTATTTCATTTTCAACACAATGCCTCAGTTACATTTCAAAATATGTTAAGTAATTACTCGGCAAACCTTTTGCCTATCCTTCACTATTTCTTTACGATGCCAAACCGGAACTTCTGTACTGAATCGCTACTGCGCCTGTACAGAACACAGTTGCAATTAATCAGCGTGCCGAGATGGTGTGTAGTGATAAACGCTGATCGATATGCGCCTAATAAACCGCTCGCCGTCGTCTGCGCACTAAATCTAGCAAAACCGGCGGACTATCTTAATTCTCAGGACATTTATGCAACGATTAATGTAGTTTGCAGCAAATATAGCTTGTCCCGTATGCATAACATACTGGAATCGCCTTTGGGACAGTGTTTCGGTACGCAAAATTTTGCCAATATATCTTGTTTTGGTTGAACATGCGAAAACGAGTTTGGGAGCTAAGTGGACGTGATAAAACAAAGCTTCTTGTGATTTACGCCTTCACCTAATTATTAGCGACTAGGTTTCAGTACATTAACATACCCGCGATTTCTGAAATAGGGTATTTGACTGGTTTTTTTTTTTATTACATTTCTCAAAACCTAGAGAGCAGATAAGACGCAGTTCAAAATATTACACAGCTCAACAAAAATGACGGTGTTGTTAGCGTTTCAAAATCTGTAATAAATATAGACAGCACTAATTGTGTGTCACGTCTCTCACAAGTCTAGCGTAGAAGTACAAATTACTTTTTGTGTGACAAGGATAGAAGAGTTCACAAATGTATAACGTCTCGGTTTTTCGACTACTTTGTTTATTTTTTCATAAATCGTAATGTTTTAATATCACATATCAAATAAGTATTCATTAATTTAAAGAAGAATGGTCATTTCAGACACAGAGTCCGACAGAATTAACACCTATCGTAGTTTTTTATCATAGACTAGAGTCAAGAGCAAACCCATAATAAATAAAATAAATTTGGAGTAGAGCAAGAACATGTATTTTTTACGATTTCGATGGCTAACACATGGATATTACTATAAGAGCTTGAGTACTTCTTTAGAAATAGTATAGAAAAGTAATTCTTTACCAACTCTTACAAGTATGGCTGTGATGTCCGAGCTTATTTGAATTGTACTGTTAGGTACCATTTACTGCAGTTGGTAACAAGGGTCTGATGATGGAAACCATAAAGGTGAGTAGTGGCTCACTTAGTTGACTACTTCTATACCCATCCTGTTTGAATTCATTTGAATCGATCTGATGAGCACTATCTAATGCAGCTAGTTACAACGACCTGATGACGGAAACCATAAACGTGAGTAGTGGCTCACTAAGTAGACTACTCTTATTCTCATCGTATTTGGGCTCATTTGAATCCTTCTTATGAGCATTATCCTTTGCAGCTAGTAACAACGATCTGATGATGAAAATCATAAAGGTGAGTAGTGGCTCTCTTTGTTGACTACTCTTAAACACTTCGTCTTTGGGCACATTTGGTTTTTCCTAACAAGTAATATTTATGTTTGCTGGTAACAAGGTCCTTAACATAGGGAGACCAGAAACGTCAAAAAGGCGAGCCAACTTAGAGATCCAGTTGTATCTTTTACACATCGTAGTTTCTTACACACATCGTGTTTGAGCTCATTTCAAAGGTACATATGGGTACAATTTATTGAAGTTATATCCAGTGTTGGGTCGCATGATACTAAAATTGCATGTTGAAGTAGGTTGCACCTTCACAAAAGTATTCATTTAAACAGTAATTCTAACTGCTCGCGACTTCGTATGCGTGAGTAGTATTTAATTTATCTAGCACGAATCCCTTTTACTATTTGGAAAACAAGTTACTCCTTATGATATCAGTTATCTGCTAGTGGAAGTTCCTGCAATATTGGTCAAGCCATTTCGGAGATCTCGCATATAACTATCCCGCAAAAAAACACGAAAAGGTTAGTTTTAAAGTTATTTGACCACTTTAAGTGTTCTAACAACTTTAAAACTTTGATTTAAAAAAGTATTTAGCTTTTTGACAACTTTTATTTTAACAGGTTTATTAATTACTTTGTTTATTTATTTATTTATTGATAGGAAACTCAACAGCTTTTTTTACAACGTTCAAGATATAGTAACAATGTCATATGGGGTTCTGAAGCCTATTATAGAGTTTCACAGCATGCATTATATAAAACTAGAAAGTAGAAGAAAATTTAGCTTAAATATTGTAGCTAAAAAATTGGTGGTTATAAAACTTTAACTAAAATGTAAGGAAAATATAACAACTGATAAACAATATACGAATATTATTCACTTATTGATGAGTATTTTTACAAGAGATTCACGAAACGCTACCTTGGATAACTGGAATATATCCAGGCTTTCAAATTTGTCTATATATAAGCGAGGCAGTCGAGTCATTACAGCATTTTGCCCATAATTGGAACGGTGTAAAGGTACACTAAATAAGTGGGTGTGTCTTGTGCGAGACCTTTGCGTGCAAAATTCTATGCATGACAAGAGGTCACTGCAGTCAATCTCCCCACGAAGAATATTAAATAAGAGCTGCATATCCAAAATTTTTCGTCTATCATTGAGTAGCAAGCAAGATAAGAAGCATGACGCTTGTTGCCTTTAAAGTTTAAAAATTTTACAAATAGTTTTTGGAGACTTTCTATTCTAGAAATATAAACATTATATTGAGGTGACCAGATTGGACTGCAATACTCTAAAACGCTTCGAACATAGGCACAGTATACAATCTTAAGACTATGGAGGTTTCTGAATGGTTTACAGGTGCGCATTACAAAGCCAAGATTACGGGACGCTTTACTGACTATACTATCTATATGCAGAGAAAACAGTAATTTGGAGTCGAGCATTATACCAAGATCTCTGACTACATTGACTCTTTCAATAATTTTATCATCAAAACTATACATAAAGTTGATTGGTTTTTTGCAACGAGTAAAACTAATGCACTGACATTTGGAGACATTAACGCTGATGTTATTTAATGAGTAGTATTGGTATAATGAATTAAGATCACGTTGTATGAGTTCACAATCTAGTTTCGATCGGACACGCAGATATATCTTCATATCATCTGCGTATAGAAGGTGCTTAGCATATTTAAAACATGTATGGATATCGTGTAAGTACGCACAGTAAAAAAGAGGTCCAAGTAAGGATCCCTGAGGCACACCGGACGGTATGTTAACGAAATCTGATCTATAACCTCCCACAACAACGGCCTGTGAACGCTTAGATAAATAAGAGCTGATCCATCTGAGTAGGTCACCATGGATGCCAAGGTATTTTAGTTTTGAAAGCAGGATAACATGATCCACACGATCGAATGCTTTTTCGAAGTCTGTATAAATCACGTCAACCTGCCCACAAGTTTCCATATTACAGACAACATAGTTACTAAAGGTAGCCAAGTTAGACGTTGTTGAGCGTCGCTTGATGAAACCATGCTGATAAGGGCCAACGCCATTGGCTATCGTCGAGTAAATGCTGCTATGAATGATTTTCTCAAATACTTTACTGAGAGTATTGAGAATAGATATCGGGCGATAGTTTTTAATTTCCGATTTTGAACCTTTCTTATGTACAGGGACAATAAGCGCAGCCTTCCACAAAGAAGGGAAGACACCGTCGGCTAGAGACCTTCTAAACAATAGCGTTATAGGGCGTGCTAGACTATCAGCACATCCTCGCAGAAATACTGCTGGTAAACCATCCGTTCCAGGACCTTTAGTTCTGTCTAACGTTCTTACGACATTTATTTTAAATACTTTTAAACTAAATAGAACAGAATACTAAAACTTTTCTTCTCTTTTGTTCTTTTCTTTTTTTATTATTTTTATATATCTTTATTTAGACTTCACACCAAGTTATTTTTAGAATTAAGCCAGCACTGATTACTAAATGTAGGAACCCATCATCAGATCTTTATTACCAACAGCAATAAACAGTGCTCATCAGTAGGATTTAGATGAGCTCAAACACGATGGCTAAACTAGTATTCAATTAAGAGTTCCACTGTCCACCTTTCTGCTTTCCATCGTCAGATCCTTGTTTCCAACAACATTTAATTAATAGTGCTCATCGGACCGATTCAAATGAGTCCTAACACGATAGTTCTACTAGTATCAACTAAGAGAACCACTATCTACCTTTCTGCTCTCTATCATCAGATCTTTATTACCAACAGGGATGAATAGTGCAGATTTAAACCGTGTCAAGCACGGGCACGGCTAAAGAGGATAGTACCCAAGAAGAAGTTCCGCTTTGCTACCTGGAAACCGGACGTTGCCGAGAACTCGCGGACGTACTTGCGAAGTGTCGGGTCCAGTGCGTCTTCCTTCAGGAGACGCGCTGGTAGGGAAATAGGTCACGTGACATCGGGCAGAGGTACCGGCTAGTGTACACCGGATCACCAACGGGCAGGGGCGGAGTGGCCGTGGTGCTGTCTAAGGACCTTCAGGATGGACTCCTTGAAGTAGACCGATGCAGCGACCGGTTGATGCGAGTTAGGGTTCTGATCGAAGGGTCGGTAACGAACCTAATCAGCGGAAGGAAAAAGAAGGCCTTCTGGGATGAGTTCGAGGACGTATTACGCGCTATTCCGAATTCCGAAGGTGTTTAGGTTGGGGGGACCTCAACGGTCACGTAGGTCAGTTTGCTGGAGAGTACAGACGTGTTCACGGTGGTTTTGGTTATGGCCAGCTAAATGCAGAGTGAGTCAGTATACTCGGCACCTGCGCTTTGTCTGACCTAGCCATCGCGAACACATTCTTTCAGAAGAAGCCCCAGCATCTTATTACGTACCGTGGTGGTGCCTACTCAACCCAAATAGATTACCTGCTGGTGCAACGGTGCCACATTGGCAAGGTTACCAACTGCAAAGTCATCCCAGGCGAAAGCCTAACGGCTCAACACCGCCTCCTTGTCCTGGACTTTGCGGTTGTACCGAAAAAGAAAGTGATCGAGAAACGCAAACCCCACACTAAGTGGTGGTTGCTTGATGGTCCTAGGCAGATGGTCGGATTTCATCGCGGAGGTCGAGCATCTCGAGATCAGTGCTCCGCATGAGTTCGCTCAAGAGATCTGGAGTAGGATCCATTCAGCAATCACCCCTGCGGGTAAGCGCGTCGTTGGCACTTCTCGTGGTGGCCGCACCATAGACAGGGAGACGTGGTTGTGGGATGACGGGGTGCAGGAGGCGACTCGGAAGAAAAAGGTTTTATTTAAACAGTGGCAAGGGTCCAACTCTCCGGATGACAGAGAAGCATATGGAGCGGTTAAGCGCGATTGCAAAAAGCTGTAGCCAGAGCCCGCAGCAAAGGTCTGGCGCCCTTATACAACAAGCTGGAAACTGCGGAGGGGCAAAAGCTTATTTTTAAGCTGGCGCGTGCCCGGGAGAAAGCAAATGTCTCTGTGTAAGGGACGCCCAGGGTAAGCTGCTCTACGATGCCCCCTCTGTTAAGGAGAGATGGTATACATACTTCGCGGAGCTGTCTAACAAACAGCATCCCCATAACCTACCTCCCGAACCGCCTCCTAACCTTGGACTTACATCCCCTATTTCCCCCGACGAAACCCGCATTGCTCTTCGCCACATGAAGAACCGGAAAGCGGTCGGGCCTGACAATGTGCCAATTGAAGTGTGGAAGGCGATGGGCCCACATGGCGTGGACCTTCTGACGGATCTTTTTAACCGCATCCTGATCACCAAGGAAATGCCGAACCAGTGGCGATTTAGCCTGATTATTCCTGTATACAAAGGCAAAGGTAGCGTACAGGATTTTAGTAGCTACCGCGGTATCAAGATCACGTGCCACACCATGAAGCTCTTCGAGCGCATCATTGACACACGGCTCCGTAGCGAGTGTACTGTCTCTGAGTGTCAATATGGCTTCCGGGCGGGTAACAGCACCATGGACGCAGTGTTCGCCTTACGGACTCTGGCTGAGGCTTACAGAGAGAGAAGGAGAGCTTTGCATATGGCCTTTTTAGACCTGCAGAAGGCCTTCGACTGTATACCTCGGCAGTCCATCTGGTGGGCACTGCGCTTCAAGGGCGTTCCCGAGGCCTATATTGACATTATCAGAGACATGTACCGCGATTCCGTGTCCTCTGTCCAGACCGCTGTTGGCGAATCGAATGCTTCCCAATATCTGTTGGCGTTCACCAAGGCTCGGCTCTTAGCCCGTTCTTATTTAACGTAGTGCTCGATGTAGTTACGGCAAACATCCAAGATAAGCCCCCATGGCTAATGATGTATACCGAAGACATAGCCCTCGTGAATCAGAACAAAGCCCATCTTGAGCGCAAAGTCAACATTTGGAAGGACACGCTTGAAAACGGTGGTCTGAGACTAAATGTGGCGAAGACTGAGTACATGTCCTGTGGCAGCACGGATTCAAACACCATCCGAATAGGTTCGGACCTGATCAGAAAGTCCGATACGTTCAGGTACCTTGAATCCGTGCTGCACGAGTCTGGCAACGTGGACGACGATGTCCAAGCACGAGTAGGCGCGGCTTGGGCGAAGAGGCGCGAGGTAACGGGCGTTGTGTGCGACCGCAAAATGCCTCCGAAGCTCAAGGGGCAGATATATAAATGCATCATACGGCCTGTCCTACTGTACGGCGGCGAGTGTTGGCCAGCACTAAGCAGACACACCCAGGAGCTTCGCGTCACGGAGATGAAGATGCTGAGGTGGATGAGTGGCGTAACGCGATCCGATCGCATACGCAACTCTTTCATCCGAGGTAGTCTTGATGTCTGTGACGTGGGAGAAAAACTGCAAGAGTGTCGTCTGCGATGGTATGGCCACATCATGTGCCGCCCTATGGAGAACGTTGGTCGGGGATGCATGAATATGGCTGTTCTTGGGGCTAGGTCCCGTGGTCGCCCTCGCAAGCGCTGGTTGGACGTCGTCAAGTCCGACATGAGAGCCAATGGCCTAACTGAGAAGGACGTTCAAGATCGAGCAAAATGGGGGAAGCTAAGTAGGAAGGCGGACCCTGGCAATAGCCGGGATTAACGCCAGGTGGAAGAAGAAGAAGAAGGATTTAAACGAGCTCAAACACGATGGCTAAACGAGTAGCCAATTAAGATATCCACTTTCCCCTTTTCTGCTCTCCATCATCAGACCCTTCTTCCCGACAATAATGCATAGTGTTCATAAGATGGATTCAAATGAACACAAACACGACGGTTATGCTAGCGAGAGTGTATGAAAAACAGTTTTCTATACTTCGTTTGAACGAACACATATATTTCCACGAAAACACACACAAACATAAATATGTGTATTCGTTCATAACACACATAACATCATATATTTGTCGCAGCAGGAGGCCGTAGATTAAGAAACTTCTAACATCTGTTAAAACAGGGCGGTAGTGAGGTCATTCCATCTGTCTGTCAGTTGTCACTGTTAAGTAGTCATTGTCAAAAGTGTCATTGTGCGACACGTGTAAGTGAGGTGGGGATTGTGACATTCATTCTGGAAGAACGTGCGCGTGGGCGAATGACCTCACAACCTTCATCTGTTTCCATCTTGGATATTCGTGATTATTGAGATCTAAAAGTTTGTGAAGTAATAAAAGGAAGATCAACGCTATCTGTTCGTGGTATTATTTCCTGTTTTTTTGAAGATGTACGAGGAGGAACGCCTGCCCGAAAATAACATTCCTGGTTCCTCTCGCACATCAGAAGTGCGATGCAACTCAAGTGACCCACATGGAGATTCGTGGCAATGTTACTGAAATACGTGGCGGTTAAGTTTTGAAATACGTAGTGACAGTGATAGTAAAAATTGCGGTTCGTTTGTGAAACGCGTGCGAAGCTCGAGACGCTAAAAACTCGAAGTGTGCCGTGAAATCAAGTTTGACGCGCAATCATGGGTATCATTTGTAGAGGACACAGTGTTGTTCAGTGCAGTTTATTTGTGACAATAAGGCACTGAAAAGCTTCCCACTCACATGCCTATATGATAACTTATCTAGGACCAATTTATGGAATTTTCCAAGGTCAATTTCCTATTCGTCGAGTTTTCTGCGGCTACCCTCGTCAACCTGAACAATGAAAAACCAGTCTGGAATGGAGGCAAGTAACTTCACAACAGCTGGCCAGGTTAAGGAAAAGTGTGTGGATATGTGTGTGAGGATATTCACGTCAATCTGGTGAGTTATTTTCATTTTGTAATAGCTGAGGCATTCGTCAGTTAACATTTTTAATTTTGTTAACGAGAGCTTAACATTTTCGATACTGTGGAGACTGACTCACAAAAGGTTTGGAGACAACTCTCATGATTGACGATCATTGATTTTTGATAATTGACCAGTCGCTTTATTGCTCCATGCTAAAGTGAGGCTATTATTCTCGTGTTGATTATAGTTTTGGTGTTGTAGTAGTAATTCAGTCGCTATAGCTTTGGTGTTGCTGGTTATGGCGTTTCAAATAATGCTGATGAAGCGATATTATTCTGCTATCGCTGGTAGAGAAATAGACTGAAGAGCATAGTGTAGAGAGATATGGTCACAATACCAACCTCATCACAATACCCTGCCTTACACTTTATTCTGGAAATTGTGGTAATTGCAAAAGCAATGTAACCAATCACCATCCAAAACTTAACTTTGCCCATTGCTGGGCATAAGGCTCTCTCTTATACCAATGTTCTAATTCGATTTAGATTGACTTTGATACTGGGCTACTATGCTGTCCAGAAACCTTTATTCCCCCCACAACTTTTATTGAACTTGTACTCTCGTAGTGTTTCTCAGTTTCAGATATCGTATCACGGTGGATGAGGCCAGCAGGAGGCTAGCGGTTCGCATGCTGCTACAACTGCTGTGCAGCTGCATCTTCTGAGCAGTTTTGAGCTTGACAGACCGAAGATGGTCAAGCAGTTGACAGGCTGCAGTAGCTGATTATCATGTCAACATCTATGGGGTGAAGAGCGTTCAAGGCAAACTGGAATATTGTGTGAGTCGCTGCCATTTTATTCTGATTAGGAGTTTCAAAGGTTAAAAGACGATCATATCAATTCAGTAGTTAGATTGATAGTAATTTTGAAATTCTAAGTACAAATCGAGTACTAAAAAATGTATTCCATTGGAAGTAATAGTTTCAGCATTCTATTCAGTGCGAAGTTTAGGATGAGATATCACATGGCAAGGTTGCCACAAGATCATGTTCTGACTTAGACGTTATTAGTAAAAAAATAGACCTAGGTTTTTGTATTAACGTATAGGCGTCAGCTTGCCTTACGGAACAATAGTTAGCAAATTCGATAGTATCAAAACTATCATGAATAACAACTTAATTTTAATGATATTGATTAAAGCTTTAAGGGTACAGATAATTCTGAGCTATTACAATTTCCAAATAGACTTTCCATTTTTCACTATCGGGCTACTTACTAGGTACCTATGTGAGTTAATACGACTCCGATTACAATAAGGTTGACTGATTCAAACTGTACAATGCCGCGATGACCGTGATGTTTGTAGATTAACGTAGAGTAAGTCGTGAACGTAACTCCATTATATGAACGTTAGAAGCAAACATTGTTAGACCTCGTTATTCTTCTTTTCGTAAGCACCGATGTATAGGCATAGGTTACCTGTCAGTATGTTTTATAATATGTCGGAAGATGCCTGCGGCCAAGTACCAACTGACGTTTTGAAGTTATAAAGTAGATGATGAGTTAGCATCAATAAATTTAGATTTGAGAACAGATTCTGAGTTCTATGGATCGGTGACTGTGCCAGAGTATCGCAGCAGTATCCCAGAGTGATATAGACGGGGAGTCTTTATCAGGGTGTCGTTGCGGCAGCTCTTGGTGACATAGCTGTTGACTGTGAATAAGATACCTGGTTATTAGTTTTATTTTGATTTTTTTACTGTCAGTATTGCTTGGACTTGGTAATCACGAATACTGTCGAATCGCGAGTCAAACCTATAGCATTAGTTTCAATAAAAACTTTTGCAGCCATTTTGGAACTGTCAAAGGCGAACAGGTTGTTCTCCTGTGTTTAAGTTTGTAGACAATTTGCGCAGAGATTAACGATAGCAAACCCTAGTAAAATGCAATAACTGAAGAACAACTCGCAATATAATGCGTTGAAAAATGGGCTTCATGTTTAGAGCTTCTTATTCGTGAAATTGCGGGATGAAATAATGTGTTAGGAAGATCCCCAATCATCAAGTTCCTCAATAGTTAGGTTAGATGTCATAGTTGATGATAGTGGTAGTCCACCAAACCTAATTCAGAATGGCTTGTATACTCATATTCGAAACACTTGACCCCATCTTGTAAGTAACATGTATTGTAGCACATTTGGCGCTAGATTTCTTCAGAATCGTTGGTGCGATATCTGACTGTGTTGGTGCACATAGCGCTGCGCTAGGTATCTTCTGAATCGTTGATGCGATTTCTGACTGTGTTGGTGCACTGAGCGTTGGTGTGTTGCACTAGACATTTTGAGAATCGTAGGTGCGATTCTGGTTTTTATTGGTGCACAGATTTTAATGAAAGTTTCATGAGTTGAGTATGAGTATGCGTTTGTCTATTTGTGAAATTTATTTTGGTGATTTAGTATTAATTAAGAATGAAGAGAGAAATCAGTGCAAGCTAGACCCTAAATTTAAGGGACCTTTCCGAGTCGTTGAGGTATTAAATGGTGACAGGTATGTGCTTAGAGCACTTAATGGTAATCGGACGTATAAATACGCTCATGACAGGTTGCGTAAAATGCCTAGTAGTGAAATTCCTGAGGGTAATGACTCTGATGACTTAACCTGATATAATTAGATTTTATCGTAATTTGATGTCATTGAGGTAATTCGTGAAGTAAAAAAAAATAAAACAAAAAAACAAGGTGTGCGCGATCTGTAGTTTGCCATGTAATTTGCTAAGGGATGCCGCTGGTTAAGCGATGCCGCTGGTTAAGTGATGCCGCTGGTTAAGCGATGCCGCTGGTTAAGTGATGCCGCTGGTTAAGCGATGCCGCTGGTTAAGTGATGCCGCTGGTTAAGTGATGCCGCTGGTTAAGCGATGCCGCTGGTTAAGTGATGCCGCTGGTTAAGTGATGCCGCTGGTTAAGCGATGCCGCTGGTTAAGTGATGCCGCTGGTTAAGCGATGCCGCTGGTTAAGTGATGCCGCTGGTTAAGCGATGCCGCTGGTTAAGTGATGCCGCTGGGTAAGCGATGTCTTGGTTAAGCTGACCTATCTCGGTCAGGCATGGCCGAAACCGTGTAATGTACACACAGAACTTTCTATTCCAGACACGCCACACGAGGACGTGTGAGGCGCAGGACGGCCGTGTCGCAGCAGGAGGCCGTAGATTAAGAAACTTCTAACATCTGTTAAAACAGGGCGGTAGTGAGGTCATTCCATCTGTCTGTCAGTTGTCACTGTTAAGTAGTCATTGTCAAAAGTGTCATTGTGCGACACGTGTAAGTGAGGTGGGGATTGTGACATTCATTCTGGGAGAACGTGCGCGTGGGCGAATGACCTCACAACCTTCATCTGTTTCCATCTTGGATCTTCGTGATTATTGAGATCTAAAAGTTTGTGAAGTAATAAAAGGAAGATCAACGCTATCTGTTCGTGGTATTATTTCCTGTTTTTTTGAAGATGTACGAGGAGGAACGCCTGCCCGAAAATAACATTCCTGGTTCCTCTCCCACATATTTATGTGTTAGCCAACGAATTCGAAAAAAAAACGTATTTCTCTCATATTTCAGACGACAAACCAACTAGGGTATGTTTACTCAATTCAGAAACTCGTACTTAGGGCAGGGTTACTAATTTTTTTTACTGGAAAAATACCCTGATTTTAGCGATACATCAATCCATTTTTATATTTTATTGTTATTCAAATCACTATACTTTTTAATCCACCTTGCATTTTAGTTTTTATTTACGTTCAAAAACTAAACAGCGACTGGTTTGTGTAGAGACAGCCATTAAATCTTCATTATTTTTTTGTTTTCTTAGGTTTGAGATGTACATAATTTTTGGTTTCGCCCTGAGTCAGCGTTAACTTCAGATACCATTTTGATATCTTCTTATTTTGTGGTCACTGATCCTATATAATATATCGAAACTTTATCAAAGTAATAAAAAGGCATAGGGTACCTACTTAAACAGGTTACTGGATGAATCGAATCCATTGAATCATCTGCCCTATATGATCATGATTATACCACGACAAAGTTTTCATCCAGAAACTTTTAAAACAGTTCCTCGTGGAATCATAAAGTATCCTCATTCACGACACGTCAATCCGACGTCGGTTATGTAGGTAAGGATATTCACAGATCTGTTGGCAGATGACGTCAGATAAAACGAATAACCCGGTTAACCCTTCCCGCCGCTAGAGAGGTACTTCGGCGACATAACCACGGTAATGTCGACCGAAGTTTTTTTTTTTTTTTTTTTTTTTTACTATTGATAGGCACGCGTTTGACCACTATCTCACCTGATGGTAAGCGAGGATGTGGTCGAAGATGGAGCACGCTTGCCTAGAAATAACCTATTCACTCTTGATTTAAAGACTCCCAGGTTGTAGCTATCAGGAAACACAGACTCCGGCAGGGAATTCCACTCCTTAGCTGTACGCACTATGAATGTGTTCCCAAAACGTTTTGTGCGTATGGGTGGGATGTCCACCATATACCGGTGGCGCATCGCCGTTCGTCTTGTGGTCCGATGATGGAACGGGCTTGGCGGAATTAAATTATGCAATTCCGTCGCACATTCCCCAAAATGCAACCGGTAAAAAACCGACAGGCTAGCAACTCGTCGTCGATGTTCAAGACTTTGGAGCTTCGACGCGACGAGCCTCTCATTGCCGATGATCCTCTTGGCTCGTTTCTCAATTGACTCAAGGGCATCAAGCTGGTATCTGGCAGATCCATCCCAAAGATGAGAGCAGTATTCTATACACGATCGAACTTGCGCTTGATAGAGTTTGAGCAGCTGTTCCGGCGTGAAGTACCGTCTCACCTTAGCCAGAATCCCCAACTTCTTTGCAGCCACTTGAGCTTTTGCCTCTATGTAAGGGCCAAAATTGAGAGTAGATGTTAATGTAACCCCAAGAAGCTCAAGATGGTCGGTTATCGGCACGGTTTCACCGCGGAAAGATGGAGCTGGGCGGAATTGGCTCCTTTTGGCGGAAAATAGACACGCTTGGGTCTTAGCAGCATTGAACTTGACCAGATTGGCATCGCCCCAATCAGAGACCGCCTGTAGGGACACGTTCAAGCGCTCAACCATTGCCTCCCGGAGAGACCGGATCTTCGACCCACCAGCTCGTGCGTCGGTCACGTATCTTTCAGCAACAGTGCTGTCGTCTGCATACCCAAAGGTACCGGGTTTAAGCAGATCATTAATATGCAGCAAGAACAGTGTTGCCGAAAGCACCTACCCCTGAGGAACCCCGGCATTAATATCCAGCAGTCCAGACGAGCAGCCATCTATGACCACTCGGATAGACCGATCCCTCAGGAAATCTGCGATCCAATCACACAAACCGGCGGGCAGACCGAAGGAAGGAAGCTTACTAATAAGGCCATCGTGCCAGACCCTGTCGAAGGCCTTCGAGATGTCAAGGGAGACCGCCAGTGCCTCCCCGTGCTTCTCTATGGCCTCACTCCAGATCTGAATGGCATACGCTAGAAGATCCCCAGTTGACCGATTTCGGCGAAACCCGTATTGCCGGTCACTAAGGATATCATTCGCTTCTAGGTACGCCAGGAGCTTATGATTCAGCACGCGTTCCATAGTCTTACAGAGTATGGACGTTACCGAGATGGGTCTATAATTCGACGGGTCAGCTCGACTACCCTTCTTGGGCACGGGCTGCACGTTAGCTTGCCTCCAAGCCTTCGGCACTTTTCCAGTCTCAAACGAAAGGCGAAATAGGCGTGTCAAGATCGGAGACAACTCAGGCGCACAAGTCTTCAGAACAATTGCCGGTATCCCGTCGGGACCACTAGCCTTGTTCACGTCTAGGTTACGCAGTACCCTACGGACGTCCTTCTGATGAATGCGAATGTTCGACATACTCGACTCGCATTCACCAGGAGAGGCGGAGGGCGTCGCGCCACCAGGATCCAGACGTGAAGATTCCGCAAACAAAGAAGCAAACAAGTTCGCTTTCTCCTCAGCGGAGTGGGCCAGCGTCCCGTCGGGTCTTAGCAGTGGTGGTAGTGAAGTGGTGTGATGTGGAACTAGGAGGCAGAATGATGCCGTTTATTTTTTTGGGTTTTTTCGTTATGAGCTTTCCCAACCCTAGTTCTTTTTGAATTTAGAGCTGAAAACTAGAATTGGCAACTTTTTGTTATTCATAGCTTTTCATGAGTTTTTGGAAGTTTGCTTGAAAACATATTTATACGTATTCTAGTTGCCTTTATACTATTCATTTATTATTACTTTTGCTACGGCAGGTCAGAGGCCTTTTTGAAGAGCACGCAATGCTTGCCGAGGTAGGTCCGCGGAAGGATGACCACCCATTACAATTGCCTCTGTACATCGAAAAACACTTTAAGCTGGCTGTCATTTGAACATCTTTAACAGTCGTTACGGGTAGTCAGAAGCTACACCAGCCGTGCCAAAGAGTCAGCAGTCGCTCTATGTAAAGTACTGGTGCTCAGCTGAGCACACACCCGGACAAGCAGGAGACCGAACGCAACATGGTTGGCAAAAGGCTAGGCAGGTTGATCGAAGGTCGTCACGTCACGTCGATCAATGTTTTGCCACACACTGGATAACTGGTATCTACATTTTTGGCTATTTCTGTATCAGTCTCACTACTATGCGGCATATAAATCAGAATATTCACTCGGGCTTGTCGTCCACCACTCAAGGAGTGGAACTCTCTGCCTGCGTCTTTATTTAAACCCCCATTTTTTTTAAAGTTAGAGTAAACAGGCTCCATTTTAGTAAGCTCGCCCATCTTAGACTTTGTCTCTGTTATCTCTGACCTAGACTAGAGTCAAGAGCAAACCCATAACAAATTAAAAAAAAACTCACGCACAGAAGTAAGTCAGTTTAAGTTTAACATATCTAGTTAGCAGTTGTAGGTATTGGGTAGAACTGAACGAAGGACTGGAGGTAGGACTGGATTTCGCTCGGTATTTACTTAATGATCGTAGGTGCACCAACAAACTGTCGCCCTGAACTATTGCAATCGAGGCTCGCTTCAGTGGACCGGCGGGCGGCGGTTAAGAATTGAACTACTACATATTGATATTGACCGACCCATCCGGCGCATAGCGGGAAACTTTTGTTGATTAGTTTCTATCGGACTCTATGAACATTTTGATAATGTATGCACTATAGTAGGCGCCAGATAAACTTGCAATAAAGTACATTGTACTTTCCTTATATCCCTTCGTAATACCCGAACAATAAATAATTAACCGTTTCATTATTCAGAAATAAAAGTCCTTCAAATGTCCCTCCCGTGAAACTGAACGGCTCGTCATTGCAGAGGGTAGCACAATTTAAATATTTGGGCCATATTGTTACGGAGGATCTTAAAAATGACTTGGATATGGAAAGAGAGCGCAGGGCGATGGCTGTGAGGGGAAACATGTTGGCACGCAGGTTTGCTGGTTGTTCAGTACCGGTTAAAATAACACTTTTTAAGGCGTTTTGTCAAATATTTTACACCAGCAGCCTGTGGGCTCATATATCATACCCAAAAATCAGACAGCGCACTGCGCATTCAATACAACAATGCCTTCAGGGCGCTGTTGAGGCTTCCGCCTTACTGTAGTGCGTCAGGGATGTTCGCTGACGCGCACACTGACGATTATTTCGCAATCATGCGCAAAAAAGTGGCATCAGTGGTGCGCAGGGTGAGGGGAAGCAGCAATAGCATTCTGAAGGTATTTGCTGACAGGTTAGAGGGGCCTACATTGGATAGGTTTATCGAGCTACATGTCAGATATGGGACTTGATGAATCTGCCTGTATGTTAGTGGATGCTGTTTTTTTTTGTACTCATGTGTGCATCTGTGTTACTACTAACATAGTTTTTAAGTTTGTTTGGTAATACTAACACGCTATGGGCCTTCGACGCCTGAAAATAAACGATTTTTATTTTTTATTTTTATTTTATTACTAGAGAACGTAAAGGATCACGATAGAAGTCGATACCGGACAGCTTTATGTTTTTGACCATTCAAGGACCGTAGGGCCCGATAGGAGCCAAATGGTATTGTGTTTCGTCTTGCGTGCTCGGCTACCATACTGTTCGAAACGCCTCGTTGGTATAGAAGTTGCAAAAGTCAGGCAGGCAAAGTTTTTTAAGGGTTTGTCGATTAGGAATGGCTCAATATTACATGGGCCTTAAACATCACAGGCTTATTGTGGATCTTTTAAAGTTACACTTCTACCTAACCAGAGAAATACAGGCCTAATATAATTCAGAAAATTTAGGATTTCCTCTAAAAATAATGTCACACACTTATACAAACACCTAGTATTCCGCACTGGGAAGTATTCCGCAGGCCATTCTAAATATTTGTTCTACTAACAGACGAATCGAAAAGGTCCACCAAATGAAAAGCATCCAATCACTCAGCCACAGCGGCATCAAGCCTCGAGACTATGAATGTGGTCTATGAATCCTACACTTTGTTATACAGAACTTTGCAGTTTCGATTCCCTGAAGTAAGTAATATTGGTTTCCTCTGTTTGGAAATTCTCAGAAGCCTTAAATTGGAAATGCAAATACGTGTAACTGTGCTGTCATTGTTCTACCCTACTTCCAAAGAATCCATACTTCTATAATAGAGGAAGTGGAGTTTGGCAGTGGATGGTGTGACACTCCGTACCTCGTAATTTCTCGCAGGCGAACCATCATACCAATATGACCCTCTTTTTAAAAAAAATTATGACGAATAAGCGCAAAAGTAATGGAAACAAAATGATTAACTTAAACAAGTTGGGAACTTGATGTGCTATATCAAAGACACTTTGCGTAGACCTATGATTTTTGTTCCTTTGTAGAATCAGTACCCAAGTACCTACAAGCCGGCCGAACATTGTGACAACTGTCAGTGGCAGGACTGGGCAAGACACTAATTGAAACCGCATTGACTCGTACGTATGTATGCACGTGCTGTAGTTGCATTTAATTGAAATAACGGTGCTATGCGCAAATAAGACGCTTATACCTTTTCAGATAATATACCTACTCCTCCTCAACCCAGTAACTGGCTAACACAGTCTCCTCGGCCTCTTGGTGAAACTGGTGGCAGATTGTATGGCTTTTGATAAAATTTAACGACTGTAAAAAATCTTCAAATCACAGCTGGAATAGGCGAGGAGTGTGTCAGTATGTAATGGATATGCAGACCGACCTCAGCAACCGTTCATAAACTCAAAGAGTTTCTAACGGCAGTTATTACTTGACTCCGGAAGAATTTATCGAAATATAACATCCTTCATTTCTAAGAATGATAAATATAAGTTTTCTCCACATAATCGTTGAAAGGCCCTCCTCTAATGGACTCATTATTCTCTCGTAAAAGCTGCAGTCAGTCAATGGGTTTTAAATGGGTTTAGCAGCACTTATTTATTTTGCGCCCTAAAATTAAAAACGTTAGTACTACAAGCATGAATAAAACATCAAAATCTGAAGAAATCCTCTGGTATTACAGCACAAAAACTTTTCCGTTCAACTATAATTATGTTAGAAGTTGTTCAGCATCGCTTCTGTCCACGTCATTATTCATTATTCTTAACTTCGCAGGTGTTACACCAACTTTAATTTTTGTTCCAGTGTTTAATGAAGAAGCTCGCTTTTGACAAAGTTTCTGCTTTAGATCCATCACCGAAAATTAAACTAGCTCCGATACATACGAACTTCTATGAGAAGAGATCGTGGCTAAATTACCATCGCACGAGTCGCTTTTCATGTTAAGCAACGCTTGTGAGGTTAGTCTGTGGATGGGTGAACATCCACTAGATAGGTACCTACTGAGACTCTTTCTAGAACTGGAAAGAACGTTAATCTTTTGATTCCGGCTGTCTCTAGTATCTTTGGCAGTCGATATAGGTAGTCAGAAGCCAATAATTATGGTATCAGTCTTGGGGTCCCAAGAGGGGTACTACGGATTGCAGACTTGGTTCGAAAGAGTCACCGCGACCCTGGAACGCAAAGGGCATTAGGAGGAACACAGATGGATTTTAGTCAGTAAAAGTCTGACACTCCCTCCCGCTCCTACAGCGGAAGGGAAAAAAGGGAAAAAAAATATTAATAGGTACTGTGTTGCTTGGTTGTGGAGGTCAAGTAGGCAGTCTCTCCATATAAGACACTGGTACTAAGCGGTCTTATCCGTTTAAAGTTAAAGCCGAGTCCAACTTATTTGGGAGAAGGCTTGGCAGCTTGACATAGTCACATACATATTATACAATCTCTATGAAATAGAACCTTGAAAAAAAAAACAAGCAAGGTTTGTTTGTTTATCATCCCGTGTATGTTGTAAAAATAAAGGACAAAAACATGTTCTGTGGTTTATAGACTTACCCCATATCACTATGGCTGTCATCAAACCTCCAACATATTGTTTTCGCCCCGAGCAATATCCATGGGAGTGTATACTAGATGGTATTTTGTTGGTTGGTACTATATTTACACCAAAATATAAACAGAAATATTTACTGTGATATTCTATCTAATTTACTCATTATTTTAAAAATTAATGCGAGTGTTAGTTTGTTTGTTATGATTATGGTCTAATTTAACGCGAGCCCAGCCACGGTTAAAAGCAAGTATATGGATATTTTAGATTTTCTGATTATGGTAATATATTATTTAGATTTAATTTAGAAAAAAATAATATAGATTAGATTTTTTTTTTATTAATAATATTTTAGATTAGGTTTTTTTTTTTTAGATTTATTCACACACCGAATAAACATCCTCTTTGTCAATCATGAAATACGAATTCATCTAACAAAAATAAATGAGCCCTCTATTTTGATCAACCTAAACTGCAAAAGCAAGCCTTGTTTACAAGCTGAAACTATTTTATGGCTTCTGAAGTTGCTACTGAACTTCACAAGCATCATATTATCATGCGAATTAGCATAAAAAATCCCTTGCTTCCTTCAAACTTTATGCACACGGATATGAGAAAAGTTTGTTAAGTGAGAATGGCGGAGGTACTTATTACTACTGCCATTCAAGGGTAATATTGCCTGCTAGTGAAGTTTCTTGTAGAGCCAGCATCGTGTAAGTAGGTGTTTGTTATTCTGAAGCAAGATTACGGATTTTTAACGTGGTGTTGTGTGTGGGTACAGCTTGTAGTAAAAAAATAAAGCTCCTTCTGGTACAGTACATTAACTAACGTTACATTCATTTTTGTTACATAATTAAATCAATACCTATCGATTAATATACGACTGGTAATTTGACATGAGGAATCGCAAGTCGCAACACGAGAAAATTTGACCTTGACCCTTGAGTAGGATTAATTAAAATAAAATAAAAGAGAAAATATTTCTGTTCAACTTAGTTTCGGTAAGTGCATGAAATGTATAGAGTAAAACAAGTACTTTAGTGCTTTGTGTGGGGTATATTTAATAAGTTCTGCTTGAAACAGTTTCCGGTTTTATTTACCAGTTTTTTCACAGAATATTTAAGAAATATAATAATAATAATAATATATATAATAATAAATACTTCCTAGCTGTCGACGTGGGTATGCATCGAGATGTAGTGGCGGTGGACAAGGGACTCACCCCGCTCTCCTTGGCAAATGAGAACTGGCGCAAACCTGCAGTACTTGACACCAACGATCGCAGGGCGGTATGGCAGAGCAAGGAGCTTCACGGACGCTTTTTCCGGGCCCTACATGGGCCTGACGTTGATCAACTAGCGTCCGTAGCCTGGCTGCGTTTCGGTGATCTTTTTGGAGAAACCAAAGGTTTTGTCTGTGCAATTATGGACGAAGTTATCATGACAAGGAACTACCGGAAATATATTGTGAAGGACGGCACGGTTGACATATGTCGGGCATGTCACTGTCCGGGAGAATCAATTCGCCACATTATCTCTGGTTGTTCTCGTCTAGCTAACGGAGAATACTTGCATAGGCACAACCTTGTAGCCAGGATTATCCATCAGCAACTTGCTCTGAAATACTCTCTTGTGGAGTCGGAGGTGCCGTACTACAGGTATGCGCCCGACCCAGTTCTCGATAATGGCAATATTACATTGTACTGGGATCGGTCCATCATCACTGACAGGACTATTGTTGCCAATAAGCCTGATATAGTGGTGTTGGACCGAATCGAGAGGCGTGCAATGATTGTAGACATAACCGTCCCACATGAGAACCTCGTGAAAGCCGAGAAAGATAAACAAATCAAGTATATTGACTTGGCTCGCGAGGTTGTCGACATGTGGGATGTGGATTCCGCAATCATTGTACCGATAGTCGTATCAGCCAATGGCTTAATAGCCACGAGCCTCGACCAATACCTCAAGAGGCTCTCGTTAGGCTGCTGGATCAAGGGCTTGATTCAGAAAGCGGTACTTCTGGACACGGCTCGTATTGTTAGAAGGTTCCTCTCTCTGGAGCCCTGACCGCCGGTAGCTTGGACCCTGTTCCCGATACCGGTGGGCTACTATTTATTATATTTTTAAATGTTTTTATAATTCTTTTTTTCAAATATTTAAAAATGTAATTTGTAGGTGAATATGTTGAATAAAGAAAATAATATATAATAATAAAATCTTTTATTGCTAGAAAAGGTTGTGTAGTAAACACAGATGTATACAAGAAAGAGTGCATAGAAATTTCAAATTGTTGGGTGAGCCGCTGTTCTCCTCGCTAGATTGCTGAGCAACCTGTATTAAGGAGAAACAGTTTGCCTCCCTACATAAGATGTACTATATTACGAGTATATGCAACGTGCAGATTCATTAAAATTTAGTTGTTTACTTTAAAAGTATTAGTAATAAATATTCTTAAAACTAGACAAAAACATGCAATTAGAAACAAAAACAAAAGTTTTAGAGAGTCGTGTCTGTGAGACTGATTACGTGTAGTGAATTTGATTTGATGGTATAAAATTGGGCCAATAGATTAATAGTAATAATAAATAAGCTTTGTCGTGAATGAGAATCATGAGAGAAATTTCAACAGTGCCTCAGTCTCGTCGTAGGTTTTGGAGAGCAGAAACGAGCGAACGGTACTTTTGCATTTTGTGTAGGTTAGACCATATAAAGGCAGGGTTGCATTGAGTCGGTTGTAAAGATATGGGCCGAGATAGTAAAAGAACCTTTTGGTGAAACTGAAAGACGGCCGAGGAATAGTGCATATACTATCCTTACGGCGTTTCAAAATTGTTTTGAATGGGGTCTGCCTGTGTTGTAAGAGAATAGTCTGCAAAATAAACAGCTGCCTGATGTTAAGTACATTCCAATTTTTGTAAAGTGTTGTTGTTGGGTACATAATGGGTTTAAATGTGGTTACTTTCAGTATTGCCCTATGTCCTATTTCCAGTGTGGTTTAAAGTGGTTTTAGTTGCGCCGCCCCTACATTCAATACAATAACCAACAATAGATTGGCACAATGCGAGGAGCTCGTGGCTAGATAATAAGAGCCGCACGGGTCGATCTTCAAGGTTAAGCAACGCTTGACAAGGTTGGTCTGTGGATGGGTGACCATCTTAACATACCGAGTTTCCTCCGTGCCTCGGAAAGCACGTTAAGCCGTTGGTCCCGGCTGTCATTTGTAGATCTTTAGCAGTCGTTACGGATAGTCAGAAGCCAGTAAATCTGACTCTAGTCTTGCCAAGAAGTACTGTGTTACCCAGTTAATGGGTTGAGGAGGTCTGGTAGGCAGCCGCTCCTCGTAAAATACTGGTATTCAGCTAAATCCGGCTTGACTGGAAGCCGACCCCAATATAGTTGGGATAAGGCTAGGCAGATGAGATTGGCACAATGCGTGGTAAACACCTCGCATTATGGTAGAATTCGCGACATGTCGCAGGTTTTTAAAAACATAAATAAGTTTCCTAACCCTACCTGTGAGGAGATTAATGTGCGTTTTATAATTCAGAAACTTATCCAAAGTTATGCCTAAGTATCTTATATTGTCAACTGGAGTAATAAGAGGACAGTGGCAGCGTAGAGATATTTTGGATGATGTATGGCATGAGTGAGCTTTTATGAGAATCGGAATTTCGGGTTGTGATTTAGATGTTAGTGAAAAGGTTATGAGCTTAGTTTTGGATGTATTTAACGTGAGTGTATGAGAAAGAAGCCAGTCATATGCAGAATTAAAGCCGTCCTGCGATAAGTTCTGAAGTTCCATCCAAGAGTCAGCAGAGAAAGTAATTGCAGTGTCATCTGCGAACGACACAATTTTAGCATTCGTGATAGGTAAGTTGCAGAGATCGTTTATAAAAGCGAGAAACAAAGTGGGGCAAATATAAAAATTACGTCAACAATTATGCCGCAATTATTAATTATTTGTTATTATCTGTAGTCGCTATGGATAAAACCGTTACAAACTAAACAGTAGTGATAAATTGCGAGTATTTGAAAAACTAAAAAACATAAACATTTTATTCTAAACTGTGGAAGCTCCATGAATATTTCAGGAAGTTTCTTAATAATTATGTTATCTTGAATCGTTAGTACTTTATCTGGGTGAAGCCTCAGATTTAAGAATTAATCTAATCTTTTAATAGGCCAATTACGTTAATAACCGCGAAAATATGTAAAAACGTGTTTAAAAACAATAAACATTGGGCATTAAGTTCATCCACATCACTGTGAACGGCAAAAGTGCCCCGAACACTGGCAGCATTGCCGCGTTGAATGGAAGAAAAGCCCAGCCTTCTGGTCACGTGAATAGCTGATGTCCCGAAAGTCTCGAAGCGCACTCACTCACTCACCGCAATATGTTAACTTGAAAAGTAAACGTAATAAATTTTACCTATCACCCAGCAGATGCAATATTACCGACAACGTAAATAAGGAAAGTGTTGTTTACCTATCTATTGTGACTTTATCTGTGTATATCATAGTATCATAGCGTATCTCCGGAAATTGTTTCCTTATCGCTCCATATGTATCTACCGATACACAATATATCTTCCCCATTCTGAATAACAAACAAATGGGAAGAATGTACCTGATGTTTTTTTTCCTATGAGCTATATTTAAAAATAAATAGAAGCCTTTTGTAACTCGATGAAACATGAAACTAAATTGCATGTTTCATTGACTTCGTATTGTATTATGCACGACCCAGGGAGTGTCTAATAACTTATTTTTAACCGACTTCAAAAAAAGGAGGAGGTTCTCAATTCGGTTGTATTTTTTTTATGTTTGTTACCTCATAACTCCGTCATTTATGAACCGATTTGAAAAATTTTTGTTTCATCTGAAAAGGTATACTTCTCGATTGGTCCCATTGTCAGGGATCCCACGAAAATCGAGGGCAACCCTCAAATTTTATAGGTACATACAATGTTTTTCATGAACTTTCTAACGCAATTCAGATATTTGTGCCTGGTAATCATCATCTCATGTTGCTGAGCTGATGATGAAAGGTATAAATTAGGATCTGATGATGAGATCCCTTGAAAAATGTTTGTTCAGCGATACTTTAGCCAATTGTCAGCCGATTTGGATGATTCTTTTTTGTTTGAAAGAGTATTTTCCTGGACTGGTCCCGTTTCAATTTGGTGAAGATCTGATGAAGACCTTCGGAGGTAGGCAACGGAACTCTTCAATAAATGATAGCAAAGGGATCGGGATTGCTGAAATCGCATGTTTTTTTAGTGTTTACACCAGTTCTTAACATATCATTGCGCCAGTACGCTGTTAATGGGTACGCAGGTACCTAGGTACCACTAAAAAGTGAAAAATAAAAACCTTATTTACAAAAAATACAACCGACTTCCGAAAACAAAACACTCCAAGGTACAAAATAACTTAGGAAGAAAGAAAAAACCTTTAATTTCGGAAGTCGGTGTCAAAAAACGAAAAAATAACCAAAAACACCGACTTCAGAAATCTTCAGAAATTCGGAAAAGTCCGACGCTCTGGGCATAATTGGAGGGAGTATGAGATAATTTAAATACCCTCGCGTTCCAGGGCTGCTCTTTCGAATTATTTCACAACCCTGACGGGCACCGGCCCAAGCCGGCCCCGTTAAGTTTGCCCGACGAATCGAAAACAAGTACCTCCTGAAATAACCGTGTCTAGTGAGGAACTGCGTCAGTCAGAAGTTGAGAACGCCGTTGTGCCTATCTCACCGCTCCAAGGACATATCTTGCCACACACATGCCGTCGTTACCGTCGTTCGAAATATACTCGTATCATCATCATCATCATATCAGCCGAAAGATGTCCACTGCTGGACACAGGCCTCCCCCAAAGGGGGTATTTGCCATAATCGCCACGCGTACTTGTATAAACCGAGCTAAAATACTTTACAGATACGCAACATATTAGGAAAAGGCTAGGCAGATAGAAAACACATTACGTAATACAAAGAGCTTTAAATTAAGATAGATGTGTCGAAAGCTATATTAACACGTCGGTTCTCGCCTCTACTGAGTAAAGTCAATGTATCTCATAGGGAACGCTCAATTTATTTTAAATTAACTTCAAGCTAAGTTCATTCACACATTAGAAGTACATTCTTTTGTGTTCGACTCTTCTTAAACGTTGCCGCTTTCGTTATATCGCGTTTCCTTAGACTAAACGTACGAGTACGTTGCCTCGAGGCGATAGATTAAACTATTAAGCAAAAAAATAACGATAACACTATTGATTTTTTTAATCAAATTAAGTGGTACTGATCTATTTCTTAAATTGTTATTGTTCATGGTCCACTTTTAAATCATTCAATTATATTGAAACTATTTTATAATCAAATACCCTGTTCCAACAGGGTCTGCAATTTACCTAACTGATTTTAGATAAGTGTCGGTTGATACTTATCTACGAAGAGAAAAACACTAGTCCATGTTTTATTTGAAATTCAATCTAGTCTCGTAGAGCAAGTTTAATAGATTTTAGTTAATTGATACACTTCGGCGTGTTAAAACAAAAAGTAACTTCAAATCAAGTGAACCGAACAGGCTCAAAGATAAATCTAGAATTAATCTGAAATGATTGGCTGTTAGGTAACTTTGGTAACCTTTATTCGCTTTTTACAAGAACTCGTTGACTTTGTCAAAAAAAAACTACTTACCTGAGTAATTTAGTAGTTTTTTTTTGCCGCAAAGCAGTAAGTATATTGATTTAATTTAGCTAGGTATACCCAGTATATCTAGCTAAATTAAATCATTATACTGAACAGATTCTTTAGTCGATGTAGTTTCTTATTTAGCTTTGTGTTTTTGAAGTCAATTTGTTTTGGATATGGTTTTTATTTTAATTTATTTCAGTTGATCTACCACAAAAATACAATCATTAATTGCTTACCATGCAAATTATACCTAACTGTAAGCAAAAGTTGTAGCAAAAACCAGTAGATACAGTCACGATTTTTATTTGTTTTTACCTTCATGGCGCTCAGGCAGTGCATCCACTTAATAAAATGGCAACCATCAAGACGATATGTGTACTGGTCATGACGTCACTAAACAAGTACCAATTTGCAACAATTTCGTTGGAATTCTTTGCGTAGCTCTTATCTTGCAAGTCACGAACTGTTGAAAGTATGCAATGCATTTGGATGCAAACAATTTGCTGATAACAGACATTTGAACATAGGTAACTATTTTCTATTGTTCGCAGTTGGATTTGGAATGCCTCCATGTTGTAAATTGTTGTTTTTATGACTGGTAGACGGAACTTAACGTTTAGAGTGAATTTTTTGCTTATCTTATTTAGTTTGTTTTTGTTAAAGAAACACAGTATGAATTGAATTCTACAACTGTTTCAAGATGAACAATAATACAGACTATATAGTATTGGACACACAAGACCGGTTGTTGCGTCACTTGGGGAGGCTTATGTGTAGCAGTGGACGTCCTTCGACTGATATGATGAGGTATTATTCACCAAATATTCAGAAAATCTGACACAAGTCTTGCCAAGGGGTATCGCGTTACCTGTTATTGTATTGCGGAAGTCAGATAGGCAGTTGCTCCACGTAAAACACTAGTATTTAGCTGCATCTGGTTGGGCAGGAAGCAAATTCCAACAAATTTGAGAAAATGCAACCCAGTTGATGAAAAGTATTGGTCGATACGCTCATTCATCATCAGCCTAAAGCAGTCCACACCTACATACACATAGCCCTCTCCTAGTGCACGCCATTCCACTCTGTTTCCAGCAACTTACTAACTGACTTTGTTCTATAGAGATTCAGTCTCGTCGAATGCAGCAGTACCGATATGTTACTGTTTTAAAAACAAGAGTATAATACTTAACTCATAGAGCGTGATAGGAGTGAAAATTCGTGATTTTCGTACCATGAACAAAGAAAACTGTACCTTCATATTTTCATGTATAACAATTACTTACGTGCTTAGGTATAAGCCCCAGCGTCCACGTCTGAAGTTATTATGACGGCAAGATTGGAGGATTAAGACCCAATTGAGATATAGATAAGACGTGTTCCGCAGACAGTGGATATTCCTCTTGTAGATATGCATCCTGGTGGGTAGTAAATAAGGGAGATTGTGGGTGTTAAAGGTATTTTCGTGTTTCCAGTTTTCAGCTTTCTTAACAATTATTTTTTCTAAGCCGTTACAAACGCTTTGACAGAATTAAATCGAAGTTTTATAGTTTCGAAGTCCTAATAAATAGTGTCAAGGTTGATGGATAGAATATACAATACGTCGACGAATACACTTATCTAGGCCTGCTAGTTTCCGTCCAGAACAGACGGGAGGAAGAAATCGATTGACGAGTTGAAAATGCCTGGAGGAGCTACTGGTCTATGAAGGCGGTCATGAAGGGTGAACTTTCCATATCACTAAAGCAACAAGCTCGTCGACTTGTGTATCCCGCCTATCCTAACTCATGGCGATCAAACATGGTCTTTGACTAAGGCTCAGAAGTCGAAACTTAAGGTTTGTAGCGCGTCGCTAGGAGCTGCGTGAATTAAATCGTAGTTTTTTAGTTACAGTAATCTTACGTTCTTCCTAGCTTGTATAAGCTAATAATATATAGCTATAATTGAAATTTAAATTTTCTGTGAAATATTTTTTCTCCCGTTAGCAGGTCCCCTTGGCTTCAAATTGGCAAAGCCACTACCAAAAGAATCAATCCCGCAATGGCTTAATAAAGGAGACACTTGGGAACAAAAATAAATACTGGCCTGAGACTTCAGACCAAATGCAATTCTATTAGCGATGGTTATTGTCAAAATGCCAAAATATAAGAGATTCACCTCATGGCATTTCGACAGCGTTTGTCAAACTCATACATTTTAGACGTTTTGACAAACGTCTGCGCCACGCTACCGCTGTCAGATGTTAATTGTCTAAGGCCTCTGGATTAAGACAAAGGATAATATTTGTTTAGTTAGTATCTACGTACCTTAAAAATAAAAGTAAGAGCAAGCAATAAATAAAGACAGTTGGGGATCTAAGGTCCACTTGCCGAAAATTATATTTTAATTAACTCACAGTTAGTTGCTAACACGAGGGGTTAGAACTATCGGAGTTAAAAGTTAACTCTGGTTTGAGCAAGTGGGCGTAATTAAACTTATTTTCTTGTTTCCACTTTCCTAGCTTTTTGGTTTTTTGTAGCCGCTACGAGTGCTACAGGGCATTTAACTGTCGTACAATTTAATCGATGTTTCGTAGTTTCGTATACATAATAAAAACTAAATTAAAAGTCAATGTACTAGAATTCGAGAAAGATTTCCGGGTTTAGTAAAGAGTTATAGCGTGAGCTAGCAATATCCTCCCGATGTTAATCAAGAGTCCTGGTGGTTTTATAAGCAGGTCGGTATTAGCAGCAGGTGCTACTGCTCGCTCGTAAAACATACGTAACTAGGAAAGGGTTGAAATCTCAACTCTAACCCCTATATTTTAAGTCTTATTTTCCACTTGACTCAAACTCGAGTCAGTCTGCAAATATATAAAACTAGCTTCTGCAAGTGGATTCGCCCGCGTGGTCCCTAGGATACTCCCGGGATAAAAAGTAGCCTATGTTCTTTCTTAGGCTCTAAACTATCTGTGCACCAAATTTCATTCAAACCGGTCGAGTAGTTTTGGCGTGAAAACGCAACAGACTGACAGACAGACAGAGTTACTTTCGCATTTATAATATTAGTCAGGATTCTTCCGTTACTGACAGACAATGCATAGCCGAAACTACTGGTCACAGATAGCTGATTTTTGGCATGTAGGTTCCTCGGGGAGTGTAGGGGAGCACTACGAATTTCCCGAAATTCCTACGGGAACGGGAAGAAACGGTATATGCGCGTAAAAAGTCGCGGGCAGAAGCTACCTGAGTAGGGAAAAAAAGTATATATTACTAGTTGACCCGCGCACCTTCGTCTGCGTCATAATTTTCATTACTGCCCCTATTGATCATAGCGTGATGGTATATAGCCTATAGCTTTCTCAATAAATAAGCTATCTAAAACTGAAATAATTTTTCAAATCGGACCAGTAGTTCCTGAGATTCGCGTTCAAGCAAACAAACACACTCACACAGCTTTATATGTTAGTTATATAGATAGAACATAATATTTTTTCAGTCAATATTTAACATAAGGGAAGGCATGATGTCTTTCAATGAAATGAACACTGTGCACTTGATTGCGAGTCTGATTTTCCCATAAAATCTTCCGGCCTGATTGCGTCATAATCATCATCATCAGTCAGCCGAAATAGGTCCACTGCTGGACATAAGCCTCACCCTAGTATCGCCACAACAACCGGTCTTGATTGCACGTCTCTTTTCAATTTGTATCTAAGAGAAAACATGATTTTTTGAAACTTTGCTCATAATTCGAAAATAAGTAGAGGAAAAGAAACAAATTAGTGAGTTTGCGGGAATTTCCTTTTTAATTCATTGACATTACAATAATCAAAATAGATCACTCGTTATGATATTATACAACAACAATTATTTATCTACCTTTAACAATGATATTATTTACTATAACACTTTAATGTGACTCGCGTACATGGGTATCTGTTACGGAACTACGAGAAAACAAATAAAAATACATTTCTTTCTTTAATACAAAACTACACGGGCATTACCTACCTCATCTATTTTTTTTTTTTTGTATTCAAGCTAGCTAAGGTAAGAAGACAAGAAAAAAAAAATTGAGTATTCGTAGGCGCATTTATTTGATGTTATTTTTATATCTTTGGAATATAAAAGTATTTTAATGGTTAATTAACGTAACGTTAAGTAAACAAAATTAATAGTTACATCCCGTGGTTGCATAACGGCTGTATCACACACAATGTCATACTATAAAAATCACATTTGACCAAACTCAATGCAATCACATCGCTGTATAATTTACATAATTTTTACACTTCCTTCTTTCACTACTATTTATGTCTACTGAAATACACAGCCAAAGCCTTTTAATACCCATTTATACTCAACTAACGTCACACACTAGTACAAACCTCGATAAAAATAAGTTTAAAAAAGGCAACTCATTGTAAACATGTCGCTTTAAGAATATTGTCAAAAATAATAACATCACTTTTTTACACAGAATTTATTATATACCTAATCCAAGTCACTTAGGCTTTTTGTTCCATTTATTCACATAAGTATACTTTATTTACAGTCTGTATGCACAACAAATTATCTTTGATGTATACTTAGTACGTTACACTTGATTGACAATGTATAAAGTATATTAATCTCTTAAGTAAGTACATACATACAACACGTTCTCCTGACTTCACACACAATGTACAACAAATAGTATTTTCAACAAACACGTCATATACAGTCTCATTGAGTATGGACACACTGTGTCATTAATTTAGGGCCGCACACACTCGCCGAACTAAATCAGAGACATACATCGTGATACTACTGTCACAGACATGAATAAAGTTCCTCTCACGTCCTTGATACGTCCGGTGATGTATGGCTCGACCCTTACAGATTTGGGCGGGAAACAACGGTACATTTAACATTAGGAATTCACACTTTTCGCAGCTTAACACATACATAATTTATTGAAGAACCCTCCATACTAACACAGCTTTCAATTCGTTCCAATCCACCCACGCTCTACACTCAACGTTTTTTGTTATTATTTTGTGCTTAGCACATACTTTATACAATCACCGAACTTAAACACTATCAGTAGAATAAAATGTTACTTATTTATACACCTATCTAGTCTGACACTTTCTCACTTTGTTCGAAAAAATAAAATAAATAGATACTACGTATTTAATTTGCATAAATCACTGACAGTTTGGATCGATACTTTACATACATGAATTATTATCAAATGACTTTAGAAAACGGCGTCCAACCTTCGGATATTGACTATAGATTTATGTTGCTAACTAAAATGTAAGGTGAAGTGTCACCCCAGCGTAATTAATAGATTCGAGAATGAATAATGGGCAGTGCGTGCCAAAGATTACAGCTTTATGTCACAGAGGGCAAGTCTTCGAATCATACTCGTATCTATAGGCATACTCCCTTAATCGCTGCATATATTGGGGACTCCGACCGCTACATATATTCTCAAGGACATTTTTTCGTTTTATCACCATCAAGTTTCAGCTAACATAGATTAGCACTTAAGACCAAAATGGACGTTTAAGTGCACGTTAACATTCAAATATTAACAAAGCCATAACTAACAATGGACAACAATGTTTTATGTACAATTTTAAAATCGCTTAGAAACGTCTATAAAATAGATCACACTGTTAGGCCGTCTACGTCACATGTAGAGTTCAGCTCGGGAGCGAGCGAGCGGTAGCGTGGTCACTTCGCTTACACAGACGTGTCTCAGGTGAGTCCGCCGATGTTACAGTTCACGTGGTACATGTAGGTGGCCAGCTCCTCGCCGGTGAGCTCGTCGTCGACCTCGCGAAGACTGGAGTTGGAGATGCTTCGAGGGGAGTCGACGGAGTCGGAGGGGTCGTGGATCCGAAGACGCCACGCGCGAGCCCAGTGCCCGTTCCCGCTCGGGGACTCGTTAACGGTTGGTAGGTCGCGCCCGTTGTAGCACTGCGCACACAAACATTACTATTTGAAAACAAAACAGTGAATTAGCACAATATACAGGTAAACAAAATTAAAGTCGTCATCATCCACGAATTTGCACATTTTTGATTGTTGTTGAAGAATGTGTGCCATTAGGAATTTGATCGGTTATATGTTTAGACCTAACCGAACAAATTCCTAATGTTGGCACACATTCTTTATTTAAAAAACGATCAAAAGCATGTTTACGATATTCATTAAAAACATATTAATGAGAAACATGAACCGGACATAGTTATCAATATCAAATTTAATGTAGGTCGAATATTTTTAGATGTTGACATCGGACAGGCAACGCCTCTACTCGTTTTTTCTATCAGATAAAACAACATACAGTCGAAATATTTGACACGATAGTTTGTCCTTTTGTGCTCTAATCAAGCAGAAATAGATTTTCAACACAACAATATGCGAAGAGGCAAAAGAGAATGTGTTATTGTGCACATAACTGCTGATACGAAAGTTGAGCTCACACTAAACAAGCCGAAAACTTGGGATAATATTATGATTTTCTCTCACAACTCTCAGAGAAAGAGAGCTTAATGTCAGTTTTCAAAGGAAAGAGAAATATAGAGATGGGGGATACTAACTTTCTGTTCTAATTACTTATTATGGCAATGATAAAGTTGAAAGCAAGTAGCGTCGACATACACTACTGAAACATCACTACGAAGCTACAAGCTCTAGATGAAACCTGTATTTGACATGAACCCTATTTCGTAGCTTGGTATAAAAATAGAATAAAAAGGGTTCCTTCTATTTGGCAGAATCTTGATACTCCGATTTTTATTTGGCATAACTCACATGGCATAATCTTATTTAATCGAATATTTTTAAGGCATAAAAATTATTTAGCATAACTTTTGTTTGGCAGAATATTTACGTGTCCGAATTTACAATGGCATACTTTTATCTTGGCAGAATTTTGTTTCGCATAATTACCTTTGCCATAATTAATATTATGCATAATTTTGTTTACCATAACATTTATTTAGAGATACGATTATTTGGTATGGGTGCATATTTGAACATCAAAAATTAAAATAGATGTATCTTCTTGTAAAAATTAGTGTTCAAAACATCAAAAACTTATAATATATGGAATAAAACTGATAATTTAAATAAAGTAAATTTATGCTGTCGAATGGTTAGATAA